>CM046663.1:0-1200000 GCA_025594165.1 Tamias sibiricus
CTCTTCTTTTCCTTCTGTTCTTCTCTTCTGTCTTCCTCGGGAGCCTCGGCCTTACTCTGACCATTCCTCTGGAGCCACGGCCTAACTCTGGCCACGTCATTACTTCTTCTATCTGGTTTTCTCTTCTGTAACCGCTCTGCCTACGTTACTGGCCGCTCTGATTCTTCTGACCGACCGATGGTGACTGCCCGACTGACTGAATTCTTCGTTCTCCTAACTCGGACCGCTTTCACCCGGTTATTATACCTTCAGGTTTGCGGGTGCCTACAGTGCGTCACATACATTATCAGTGAACCCCATGGCTTCCAGCTAGCTACAACAGCCCTTCCAAATTAGGGCTCCTTCATATTCCTTCCCTTTAGTTTAAAAAAGGTGCCTTTGTTCTATTTTCTCTATTTTATTTTCTCTATTTCCTTTTATTTTCTTGTCCCTACCTAGCTTTCACCTTTATTTTTGAAAGGGTGGATATTTGAGCCCTTTTTGAGAAGGTGCTGTGGCTTTAAGGAAGGCCTAATGCTGAGGAGCAGTAACGCACCTAGTTAAGCACATTGCATAAGCGGCTTTGACTTTTTTTTTTTTTTTTTTCTCCTCTTCTTTATTTTTCTTTATGGCTTTCTTGCCAAAGCTCAATGGCTTTTTTTTTTTTTTTTTTTTTTTTTGTGCATGGTTTTTACCATGCTATTTAATTCTCTATTTTCTTTTATTTTCTTGTCCCTACCTAGCTTTTCACCTTTTATTTTTGAAAGGGTGGATATTTGAGCCCTTTTTGAGAAGGTGCTGTGCTTTAAAGGAAGGCCTAAATGCAGAGGAGCAGCTAACGCACCTAGTTAAGCACATTGCATAAGCGGCTTTGACTTTTTTTTTTTTTTTTTTTTCTCCTCTTCTTTATTTTTCTTTATGGCTTTCTTGCCAAAGCTCAATGGCTTTTTTTTCATTTGTAAGCTACCTGTCACGGCCAGCCACGGCGCCGCCACGGGAGGAAAATTCTCGGAGGCAGAGTTAAGCTTTTACTACTTTTACTTCTACTTTCTTAGAGCTTAGAGAGGGAAAGAAAGATTTTTAGAGAGAAAGATTAAAGCAAGCTTTTCTTCTTGTCTTCTTAGCTTAGAGTTAGAGTTAGAAAGATAGAGCTTAGCTTAGAGCTTAGAGTTAGAGTTTGAAAGATAGAGCTTAGCTTAGAGAAAGATTAGAGCTTCTTTCTTCTCTCTTCTTTCTTCCTTCTTTCTTCTGTCTTCTGTCTTCCTCAGGAGTCTCGGCCTAACTCTGACCAGTCATTACTTCTTCTATCTGGTTTCTCTTCTGTCTTCTATCTGGTTTCTCTTCTGTAACCGCTCTGCCTACGTTCTGGTCGCTCTGATTCTTCTGACCGACCGAGTGACTGCCCGACGGACCGAATGAATTCGTTCTCCTAACTCGGACCGCTTTCACCCGGTTATATACCTTCAGGTTTGCGGGTGCCTACAGGTGCGTCACATACATATCAGGTGGAACCCATGGCTTCCAGCTAGCTACAACAGCCCTTCCCAATTAGGGCTCCTTCATATTCCTTCCCTTTAGTTTAAAAAGGTGCTTTTGTTCTATTTTCTCTATTTTATTTTCTCTATTTTCTTTTATTTTCTTGTCCCTACCTAGCTTTTCACCTTTTATTTTTGAAAGGGTGGATATTTGAGCCCTTTTTGAGAAGGTGCTGTGGCTTTAAGGAAGCCTAATGCTGAGGAGCAGCTAACGCACCTAGTTAAGCACAATTGCATAAGCGGCTTTGACTTTTTTTTTTTTTTTTTTTTTTCTCCTCTTCTTTATTTTTCTTTATGGCTTTCTTGCCAAAGCTCAATGGCTTTTTTTTTTTTTTTTTTTTTTTTTGTGCATGGTTTTTACCATGCTATTTAATTCTCTATTTTCTTTTAAGCTCATGGCTTTTTTCTTTTATACTAAAGCTCAAGGCTTTTTCTCTATATTTTTTATGGCTTTTGGCCGGCTACTCTGCTTCGGCTTTTGGCCGGCTCGCTTCGGCTTTTCGCTGGCTACTCTGCTTCAGCTTAATTCTTAACTGGCCTCAACTGAGTCAGAGGCTATGCTCTCTTGTTTCTACTCTTTTTGCTGGTCTCAACTGAGTCTGAGGCTATGCTTTTTCATTGCTCTTATTTCTTAGCTTTTCTTCTCTGCCTGCCGAGCCCCGGACGGACCACCATTTGTAAGCTGCCTGTCACGGCCAGCCACGGCGCCGCCACGGGAGGAAAATTCTCGGAGGCAGAGTTAAGCTTTTACTACTTTTAAAGATAGAGCTTAGAGTAAAGATAGAGCTTAGAGAGCTTTAGCTTAGAGTTAGAGTTAGAAAGATAGAGCTAGAAAAATAGAGCTTAGCTTAGAGAGAGTAGCTTAGAGTAAAGAAAGATAGAGCTTAGCTTAGAGAAAGACTAGAGCTTCTTTCTTCTCTCTTCTTTCTTCCTTCTTCTGTCTTCTGTCTTCTGTCTTCCTCGGGAGCCTCGGCCTTACTCTGACCAGTCCTCTGGAGCCTCGGCCTAACTCTGGCCAGTCATTACTTCTTCTATCTGGTTTCTCTTCTGTCTTCTATCTGGTTTCTCTTCTGTAACCGCTCTGCCTACGTTCTGGTCGCTCTGATTCTTCTGACCGACCGAGTGACTGCCCGACGGACCAAATGAATTCGTTCTCCTAACTCGGACCGCTTTCACCCGGTTATATACCTTCAGGTTTGCGGGTGCCTACAGGTGCGTCACATACATATCAGGTGGAACCCATGGCTTCCAGCTAGCTACAACAGCCCTTCCCAATTAGGGCTCCTTCATTCATTCTTTTAAAGGACTAATGAAATTGAAAGAGCTCTGGCTTATTTGTTAAGGAAGAATTATATGTTAGGTTTATATCACATATATATCAATGTGACCAAAGAGTTTTAATAAGAAAGGGTACGACAGAGACCCCAGAAGAAAAATAGGCAAGACACTCAATATCCACTTTAAATAGGTGATATCTAAGTGTTCAAGAATCATAACAAGGCTCAACATCTTTAGAAATTAGGGAAGTATAAATAAAACATCAGATAGACAAAGTTAAAAAATATTGATGAAGACATGGACAACTGAACCCTCATGATCTTAAGATGGAGTATAAGTTAACCAGTTGGGACACTGGCTGTGGAAGAGATAATGATACTCCCTGCCATAGGCACAGACTTGTAGAAATCACTGCACATGTGTACCATAACACACAAGAATACAGCAGCCAACTGGTTTAAACCAAGGTGGTGGGAACGAGAGAAGGTACATTCAGGGTACTTTCTAGGAGCCAGCCACACTGTAGGTCTCATATGTCCAATTTCACAAATAATATAAAATACCACATACATGTGATAGTTTGCAAATTTTCAAAATAAGTATACATATTTATGCAAACCTAAAAATTTAGAGAGGCACATAAAGACTTGATTATACACATTATATGTGTGTATATATACATATATGTGAAATTAGTTAAGAAACTTCCAAATTATAAGAATAAGGAGCAGTTATCATTTCCTATCAGTAATACTCATTATAAAATAATAATATTGCAATAATAAAGACCAAGGAATAACTTTACCAACAAAATCCATAGATGAATCCACATGGACTTAAGAAATGTTTGTAAGGTTAATAGCAACAGAAAGGCCTTTATAAATCCAACTACATCAGTAATAACATTAAGTGTAAATGGATTGAAAATCAAAAGGCAGATGTTGGGCTTGGGAACACAGCTCAGCGGCAGAGAGTATGCCCAGAATGTACAAGGGCCTGAGTTCAAATCCCTGTTACCTGTTAGCTCTCTGTGGTTTGTTGATTTTCAGTATCTTTGAAAATAAAGGTAGATGTTAAGAGAATTGATGTTGCAAATACAGCTGACTGGAGGCTCCTGACTATCCCTCCCTCCATGAACAACAAAACAATCACCTACTCATGCTTCAAGTACCCCTGTGTGAAAATTTTATATAAGAGTTGAGAGACTTCTATACACTGAGCAACTGGGAAAAACATCTACAGCAAATGAATAGGAAAAACTGAGGCACACGTGGCATGGACTTTGCTTTCAGCAGTGAGCCATACAATTAGGAAAAAATCCTAACATCCAGTATTGCACTAAGGAGAGGAAATCTGGGAGCATATTTGTTACGCTCTAGCTCTAAACTTCCCTGTGGTTTGGATCTTAGCTCACCTACCAATGGGACAGGAAGGGATTGGGCATATATACAAGTCTCATGTCCACTGAACAAAGTAGTGGTTTTCTATGGTCATTTAAGTACTTCCACAGGCTTTATCCCCTGGGATTTGACTGGAAAAGGCATTACATTTGAAGGTCCCAGTTTCTGCCTGGAAGAAATTTGCCCCTTATTGTGCCAACTGTTGTTGCACCCGCAACGGCAATAGGGCAAAAAACCGTCTAAGTGCAGCCTGAGTGGGATCTCAGCACTTCCCGCACCCTCTCCCGCATCTCACCCTGTAATAACTCCAGCCCTACCAACTCTCCTAGGAGTCTGTCCATGCATTGAGAGTGTCAACTTCAACACCTACGGGACTACATTTTAAACACCCAAGTAATGGAAGCAAAGGTAACTGGTATGTGCAAACCTCCCTAGATCACAAACAGGTAGCTTTACATTGGTGTGCAAGCACTTCCATGGGCTAAAATCCCAAACAGCAGTGCAAAGAAGGGGTTAAGAAGCACAGGCGCCAGTTTATTCCCAGAAAAGGTTTACAACACCCTCTTCCTGATAGCCTGGAGTCTAACAAACTTACATCAGGCACTTAATGCACCAGTCCAATAGCAGACCCCCCCCCACACAGCCCTAGTACAGCCTTGGAATGGCTATTGTCAAAAAGGTACAAGATAACAAGTATTCCAGGGGACAAGGATATGGAAGAAAGGGAATCTTGGTATACTATTCATGAAAATATAAACTCATCACAGCCATTTTTGAAAATTGTGTGAAGGTTCTTCAAAATAACTAAAATATAACCACACAATACAGCAAACACAATTTTGGGTATGTATCCAAAGGAATTGAAATCAGAATATCAAAGAGAGGGGTGCATTGCCATGTTCACGATAGCACTATTCACAGCAGCTGAGGCACAGAAACAGCTGAAGTACCTTTTAGATGACAGTATTCTAGTTGTAGATTCCTCCCAGGCCCAGGGAGGCTTGACTCAGGCTGCCCTCTGGAAAAAGAGGACCCAGGGGCTGATTTCACTAAACACTCTAAGAGACCAGAGACAGGGAAGCCATGGACACCTGAGGTCAGGCCCTGGTGTCAGGGTCCTGAAAGCAGGACCTGAAAAAAAAGGAGAGTAGGGTGAAGATATATCACCCTATAAAGTCTGCAAGGGGGAAGCTCAACCCAAAGACATTCTGACAAGGTGGCTATTTAGGGTGGGGAAAAAAGGAGAGGCATAATGATTTTTTTTTTTTAAACAAGGGGTCAAGTGATTCTTATTTGCTTCGCTCTCAAACGAAATGTTCACAAACACAATATGAATCCTCTAAAGTGCCATCCACTACGGGGGTGGGGGGGGCTGAGAAAATATTGTGTCCATTTCAAATGAAGCATGAGAAACATAGAGCTGATAATGTTGTGGAGAGGGTAAGTTGGTTTTGAGAACACAGTCATGAAGTTGGAATTATAGGAATTCATTGCCAGACAGAGCAGGAGCCAGGCTGGTAGGCAGGGTTCTGGATTTCAATTCTACATCCCAGACATTTAGTAAGCTTTGGGGAAAAGAGGTAAAGAGGTGACCCCTGCGGTGGAAGGAGGGACTGGAGGTCCTCCGGACCACAGCTGCTCTACTGCAGGCACACCACACACGGAATCGAGATTATCCCCGGACAACCCTCCAGGTGGTCACCACACAACATGAGAATACATAAGGCTGGTACTGGAGCTGCCCACAGAGGGCTCCAGACAGGGGCCCGTGTCTCCAGGCATGGATGAGGCAGACGCCCAGGGTTCCAGCTCTCCACCCTGTCTCCATCCTACAGCCTACGGGGCTCCAGACGCACAGACAGGGCTCCAGCGGGGATGGGCTCCACGCAGGGACCGGACAGGAGGCAGGGTTCAAGCTGCTGCCCAGCCCACCCTACAGCCTGAGAGGACAAGGCCCATCTGCACAGAGAGGGCTCCAGCGGGGCCCAAGTCGCCACGCACAGAGACACAGAAGCCCACCCACGGGCGCAGCGGACCAAGGCCCGGCCGCGCCGGAGGACTTGACCAGCAGGCTGCGGGACCCTCCGCGCGGAGGCGGGTCCCGCCACAGCCGGCGCGTGGTTCCAGACGGCCGCCGCCTGTCTCGGAACTCGGCTGTACACTCACCACATCCGGCTTCCGGGTGGCTCGCGTCCCCGGGGCGGGGCGGGTGACGGGGCGACCGGGCGGGGCAGAGCCGAGGCTGGAGCAGCCCCCAACCCTGCGGAGCCGGACACAAGCCAGGTCAGACGGCTGGGGCCCGCCCTCCTTTCTGTCCGCACACGTGGTTGGACGGTCCTCACCCCGCGCTCCCCCTCCTTCTGACGTGGTTGGACGGACTTCTGATTGGAAAACTCCAGGCCCTGCCTCCCGGAGCCGAGCAAAGGCTGCAGCCAATCCAAGGCTGCGTGAGAGCAGAACGGCAGGTTTTAAGATAGGTTTGCCTCGCCCTGGGCTCGACCCCCAAGGTCGCATCTCCTCCAGTTAAGGTCTGTGGCGCGCTCGGTCCAGCCTAAGCCCACCGAACAGCCGAGGAGGGTGTGGCGCCGGAGAGGAAAGAAGACCTCCGAGACCGGTTTCGGAGGAACTCCGTCTACTTTATTATTGCTTAGGCAAGTTTTTATGTATATCCTGTTCCTGGGCAGATTCATCTGAGGGTCGCATAACTCAGTGAGCTAGCAACACGCTTACGAGTGGCGGCCCATGGGCCAAAAGGTAAATGGCAGAAAGACAGCAGCAAAGGAACTTGCTGAGTCCACAAGGGGGGCCAGGTGCCATTAGTGTGCCAACCGCAATATCCAGGTTCAGACTGCTGAACGCTGAGTCCCTCACACGGGCAGCATAGGCTGCTTTCCAACTTAGGGCCCAAAAAGATCATGTCAACTTATGAATTATGTGAATGTACATATGTAGGGGTTCTGTGTTTGGGACTGGGGTCCCTGATGACTTCATGGCTGTGGCATGCTTGGTGTCTGGGAGAGTTTCTGTGCAAAGGCATAGATGCCCGGTTGCTATGGTAATGCCCTCCATCCTAGAGTCTTTTATCAGCTTCGACCTTAATCTTAGGCATATAGCTTCTGGGAGTAAGGGAATTTGCTTGCTAGATAACTACAATGTTTCGCCAAGCTCTGGTGTTCCTGGATCTGCTGGCTAACAGTAACTTTAGACAATGTACTTTCTTGAGAGCTGCACAAAGCTCCTGACATCGCATGTTGTAACTGTGAAATGGAACTGCAGAATAAGCAACCTTACTGATACTCTAAACAATAATGTAGTTATGGTACTAATGACCTAATGTAACCTACTGCTATAAATAAAGTTAGGCAGCTTGTTCTCTCTGCCACTCTGCCATTTTCCCTGCCTCTGCACCTTGTCTCTGTGCCCCCATTATGATTATTCCTTACATAAATATTATTCACAAATGGAAAGAATGTAGTGAATATTATTTTTAAAGTTCCCATAGCTTTTCTGATCTCTGGCTTTGTGAGGCAGTAGCCTGAACTTTGGACTGGGAAACAATACCCTAAGACAGCAATATCCAACACAAATAAAATGAGAAGCACAGTATTCACATTAAAATACTAAAAGAAAAGATAAAGTTAATTGTAATAACAATACATCCAAAATATTATCATTATAATATGTATCAATATGTAATTACTGTTAAGTATATATATATATATATGCATATATATATATTTGCCATAAATCTTCAAAGCTTGCTTTATTTTAAGCCTCCAGCACATGTCAGATCAGAGCAGTCACATTCCAGCTTTGAGAGCTGACTCCTCTGAACTCAGGGAGGTGCAGGACTTGAAACTCCATTTCATGCCATAGGTGAGGTAACACCCTTACCTACCAATTTCTCCTTAGGACCAAGAACAGTGAGAGATAATGTCCTAACAGATGGCAGGGAACTCCACCAGGAGGCCTCGGAAGGAGATCGTGCTACCCATGCTGCTGAGCCAAGGCCCATTCCTCTTGCAGAAATGGGAGAGCAAGCAAGGGAAGAGGAGGGAATTTCATGTCTTCAGATCTTCCCAAGGCCTTGACCTGCAGAGTTTAAATAGATTAAAGGCAAACTTATTTTGCAGTTCGGCCTTGGATTTAATTGTCAGGGTACCAATGTCTGTTGGTATTGTGTGAGCTTAAGCCCAATCACATGCATGTGCAGGAGCCCTAATTAAGGAGATAGCTAAGATTGCGGTTAGCTGTGAGCCATAAGCATTACCACCTTCCATGGTCTCCTGAGACTTGGCCTGGGACATTGTGGATTGGGTCAGTGCCATTTTGTGGTGGTTGGAGGAGTGTGGATTGCGTGTTGGGGTGTTGTTGGAGCTGGAGAGAGAAGCTAGCAGAATAAAGAGCCTGTTCATTTCCAGTCTGCCTCTGAACTTATTCCTGCGGCTTTCTTGCTCCAAGCGGCAATCGCTTCAGGCAGCAACAGATATTATATTAAAATTAAAGGCCAAATGGCAGCTATGAAATTAGTTTTAGATGTTATAGTTTGGATATCATAATAGTAATAAAAATCAAAAGGTAAGTATTATATCAGTTTTAGATTCTATACTATGGATATTACATTAGTAGCAAAGGCTGCAAGGCACCTATTATATTAAGATGCCAGATCATGTATGTTATATTAACTTTTAAGGCCAGAGTGCAGCTAAACATTAGCTTAAAATGTTATAGTATGGATATTACATTAAAATTATAGGCCACAGGGCAGCTATTATATCAGTTTAGTTGTATAGAATGGATATTATATTAATATTAAAGGCCACAGAGCAGCTATTATGTTAGTTGTAATATAGATATTGTATTAGTATTAAAGGCCACAGGGAAGATATTATATTAGTTGTAGACACCACAGTATGGATATTAATATTAAAGGCCCAGTGGTGGTTGTTAAATTAGTTTTAGATGCTATGGGTTTCATATTAGTATTAAAGGTCAGAAGATGCCTATTATAATAGAAATTATAATATGATATCATTAATATTAAAGGGCACAGGGCAGCTAATATATTTATGTTACCTACTACTATATGGACATCATATTAGTACTAAAGGCCACAGGTCACCTATTTAATTAATTTTAGATGGTATACTATGGATATTATATTATTATTGAAGGCCACAGTGCAGTATTGTATTATTTTACATGTTATAGAATGTATATCATAAAGAAAGAATGTATATCATATTAGTATTAAAGGACACAGGGAAGATATTATATCAGTTTAAGATTCTGTGCCAAAGGAAGCTATTGTACTAATTTCAGATGCTATAGTATGAATGCTATATTAGTAATAAAGGCCACAGGCAACTATTAGTTTTAGATGCTATATGTGGATATAATATTAATATGAAAGGCCATAGCATAGCTATTATACCAGGTTTTTGTTGTTGTTGTTGTTTCTTTTCTTTTCTTTTTTTTTTTTTTTTTTTTTTTTTTTTGGCACTGGGGATTGAACTCAGGGGCCCACAACCACTGAGCCACATCCCCAGCCCTATTTTTTATTTTATTTTTTTTACACAATAACCTTTATTTTATTGTATTTTTCTGTGGTGCTGAGGATCAAACTCAGTGCCTCACACATGCTAGGTGAGAGCTCTATCACTGAGCCATAACACCAGCCCCATATATATATATATATATATATATATTTTTTTTTTTTTTTTTTTTTTTAAGAGGCAGGGTCTCACTGAGTTGCTTAGTGCCTCACCATTGTTGAGGCTGGCTTTGAATGCATGATCTCTCCTGCCTCAGCCTCCTGAGCCACTGGGATTACAGGCACTGTGCCACTGTACCCAGCCCAGTTTTTGATAATATATTATGGATATCATATTACTTTTAAAGGTCCCATGCCATATATATATTAGTGTTAGATGATAAAGTATGATATTCCATTAAAGCCAAATCCAAAGGCCTACTATAGTATTGGTTATAGATGCTGTAGTATGAATCCTATGTTAGAATCAAAGGCCACAAGGAAGCTATTACATTAGTTTAGTTCCTATACTATGGATATTATATAAATATTAAATATTATATTAGTATTAAATTCTATACTATGGAATTCATATGAGTAACAAAGGTCAGATTATAACTATTATTTTTACACATTCTAACATGGAGAACATAGTTTTATTAAAGGGCACAGGGCAACAATTACATTTGTTTTACATGCTAAAGTATGGATATTATATTAGTGTTAAAGGCAAAAGGCAGCTATTATATTAGGTTATATGCTATAGGATGTATATAATATTAGTATTAAAGGCCATAGAGCAGCTATTCTATTTGTTTTAGATGCTGTATTATGGATAGTACATTATTTTTAATGACTACAGGGAAGCTGTTCTGTTATATTGAGATGATATAATATAGATATCATATTATGAAGGAGCCCTAATTAGGAAGGGCTGTTGCAGCTAGCTGGAAGCCATAAGTTCCACCTGATATGTATGTGACGCACCTGTAGGCACCCGCAAAGCTGAAGGTATATAACCGGGTGAAAGCGGTCCGAGTTAGGAGAACGGAGAATTCAGTCAGTCAGTCGTGTAGTAGCTCGGTGGGTCAGAAGAAGAGTTCGGGTCGGAGAAAAGAATCAGAGCAGCCAGAACGTAGGCAGAGCGGTTACAGAAGAGAAACCAGATAGAAGAAGTAATGACTGGTCAGAGTTAGGCCGAGGCTCCCGAGGAAGACAAAAGACAGAAGAAAGAAGAAAGAAGAAAGAAGAGAGAAGAAAGAAGCTCTAATCTTTCTCTAAGCTAAGCTCTATCTTTCTTTCTCTCTTAAGCTAAGCTCTATCTTTCTTTCTCTCTACAAGAAGACAAGAAGACAAGAAGCTAAGGTCTATCTTTCTTTCTCTCTAAGCTCTCTCTAAGAAAGTAGAAGTAAAAGTAGTAAAAGCTTTACTCTGCCTCCGAGAGTTTTCCTCCCGGTTTTCGGTACCAGGTAGCTTACAATATTAGTATAAAAGGCAATAGGGCATATGTTTTTTTAATTATATTACTTTTAGATATGTATAGTATGGATATCATATTAGTATTAAAAGCTATAGAGCAGGCTATAGAGATATTATATTAGCTTTAGATACTATATTGTGGATATATTAGTATTAATTGCCTCAGACCAAATATAATATTACTTTTAGGTACTATGGTATATCAATACCATATCACATCAGTATTAAAGGCTACAGGGTACCTATTTGTTTAATGTTAAATGTCATACTTTGGATATTAGTATTAACAGCCACAGTGCAGCTATTGTATTAGTTGTGAATGCTAAATTACAGACAGCAAATTAGCATGAAAGGTGACATGGAAGCTATTACGTTAGTTTTGGAGGCCACATTATGGATATTATTTTAATGTTAAAGACCATATGACACGTATTATATTAGTTTTCCAAGCCAGAGTATGAATATTATGCTAATAATAAAGGAAACAGGATAGTTATCATATTAATTTTAGTTGCTTTACTGTCTATATCATATTAATACTAAAGGCCACAGAACAGTTATCATATAAGTACTAGATATAGCATGTGCTATACTATAAAGGTGTTATTTTGATATTAGGGTATTAACATACCAGATTTTGGTGCTATTGTATGAATATCATGTTAGTATTAAATGTTATAGGGCAACAATTTATTTGTTTTAGATTTTATAGTATGGATATCATTTTAGTATTAAAGGTCACATGAAAGCAAATCTATTAACTTTAGATTATTTAAGGCAACAGGGCAGCTATTTTATTAGTTTTAGATGTTAAAGTGTGGATACTATGTGAGCATTAAAGTCAACTGTACAGCTAGTACATTAGTATTACATGAGGATATCATATTAATATTAAAGGCCAGAGGACATCTCTTACTTTGGTTTTAGATGCTATAATATGAAAAACATGTCAGTATTAAATGCCATGGGGAATCTATTATATTAATTCTAAATGCTATAAGTATATACCATATTAGAATTAAAAGCAACTACACAGCTATTATATCAATTCTCAATACAATACTATGGTTATCATATTAACATGATAAGCCACAGAGCAGCTATAATATCAGTTTTCAATACTATAGTATGGATGTGATAAAAGCATTAAAAGTCACAGGGCTGCTATTACACTAGCTGTAGATCCTCTAGTATGGGTATTATGTTACAATTAAAGGCCACTGGACAACTATTATATGTTTTAGATTCTATAGCATACATATTATTTAAAACCACAGAGCAGACATTGTATTCATTTTATATACAAAAGTATAGATATAATATTAATATTAAAAGTCACAGGGTAGCTATTATATAAGTTTTTATTCTATAGGAAGACTGTTACATTAATATTACAGGCCTCAGGGAGCTTTTATATCAGCTTTGGAAACTAGAGTATGGATATCTTATAAAAGGCCACAAGAAACCTATTATATTAGTTTTAGGTTTTATAATATCAGTTTACAATACTAATACCATATTACTATTAAAGGCCACATGGCAGGTATTACATTAGTTTTAGAAAATATAGTTTGGATATTATACTAAAGGCCACAGGGTATCTATTATATTTATTTCAGATGCTAAATTATAAATAACAATTATTATTAAAAACCACAGGCAAATGTTATATTAGTTTTAGAAGCAATAGTATGGATATTATAGTAATATTAAAGGTCACAGGGAAACTATTATTTTCCTTTCAGATTTTATAGTATGGATATTACATTAGTATTAAAGGTCACAGTCCAGGTCTTATAGTAGTTTTACGACACTTATAATATGCATATTATGTTACTATTAAAATGCCAAAGTTCTGCTTGGTGCGGTGACACACGCCTATAATCCCAACACTTGGGAGGCTGAGGCAGGGGGATCGCGAGTTCAAAGCCAGCCCCAGCAATGGTGAGGCACTTAGCAACTCAGTGAGACCTTGTCTCTAAATGAAAAATACAAAAAAGGGCTGGGGATGTGGCCCAGTGGTTGAGTGCCCCTGAGTTCAATCCCCGGTACAAATAATTAAATAAATAAATAAATAAATAAATAAAATGCCAAAGTTCAGCTATTTTATTAGCTTTAAATGCTATAGTGTGCATAACATATTAGTATTAAAGGCCACAGTACGACTATTATATTAGTGTTAGATGATATACTATGGATATTATATTTGTAATAAAGCCCCAGAGCAGTTATTATATTAGTTTTAGAGGACAAAGCATAGATATTATATTAGTATTAAAGGCTAAAGGGCAGTTATGCCAGTTTAAGATACTATAGTATATGTGTTATTCTAGTATTAAAGGTGACAGGGCAGATATTATATCTATTTTAGATACTATGGTATGATATTGCATTAATATTGAAGACACAGGGTACCTATTATATTAGTTTTGATTCTATAATATGGATATATTATATTAAAATACACAGGACAGCTATTATATTAGTTTTAGATGCTGTAGTTCGGATATTAAATTAAGCTTTTCAGGACAGCTATTGTATTAATTTTAGATGCTATAAATGTAAGAGTTATGAAAGCCACAGAGCACCTGTTATTTAAGTTTTAGATACCACAGTATAGATATTGTATTAGTATTAAAAGGCCATGGGTAAGCTATTATTCAGTTTTAGAGGCCACAGTATTGATATATTGATATTAAAGGTCACAGGACAGCTATTATATTAGTTTTTTTTTTTTTTGGGGGGGGGGGGGGGGTACCAGGGATTGAACTCAGGGGCACTCGACCACTGGGCCATATCCCCAGCCTTTTTTGTATTTTATTTAGAGACAGGGTCTCACCGAGTTGCTAAGTGCCTCGCCATTGCTGAGGCTGGCTTTGATGTTATAGTATAGACATAATATTAGTATTAAAGACCTCAGGGCAGTTGTTCTTTTAGTTTTAGATGCTATCGTATTGATATCATATTAGTATTAAGGGCCACAGAGCAGCTATGATATTAGTTTTAGATGCTACAGTATAGATCTTATGTTAGTATTAAAGTTCACAGGGCAACTCTTATATCACTCTAAGATGATAGAATAGGGATATTACATTAATATTAAAGGTCATAGGGCCACACTTACATTGTTTTTAGATGATACAGTACAGACAACATTTTAGAACTAGAGTCCACAAGGAAGTTATTCTATTATTTTAGATGCTATTATATGGATATATGAGCATTAAAGGCCATAGGGATCAATTATCTTACTTTTATGCTCTATATTACTATTAATTTTGAGTATGAGGGATTTAACTCAGGGGTGCTTTGACCACTGAGCCTCATTCCAAGCCTTTTATTTTTTGAGACAGGGTCTTGCTAAGTTGCTTAGAACCTCTCTAAGTCACTGAGGCTGGCTTCATACCTGCAATCCTCCTGTCTCAGCCTCCCAAGTTGCTGGGTTTACAGGTGTGCCTCACCATGACTGGTTTACAAACTATATTATGAATATCATACTAGTGCTAAGTGCTATTAGTTTTAGATGCTACATCATAGATATTATATTAGTACCTAAGGTACATTGCCAGCTATTATATTAGTATTAGATGCTATAATATGAATATCATATTAATATTAAAAGCCACAGGAGAGTGATTATATTTAGAGACCATAGTATGGATATAATATTAATATTAAACCCTACAAGTCAGCTGTTATAATAGTTTTAGATGCTACTTTTTGGGTAACATATTATTAAAGGCCACAGGCAACCACATTGTCAGTTTTAAAAGCTATAGTGTATGTATGTGTATGTGTATATATATAATATTAGAATTAAAGGAGACAGGGAAGTTGTAGTATTCATTTTAGATGCTATAAGACATCATTTTATTATTAAAAGCCACATGGTAGAGATTTGAGCCAACTTTCTCTTCTATTAGGTGCAAGGTCTCTGGTTTTATTCCTAAGTCCTTGAACTATTTTGAGTTGAGTTTTGTGCATGGAGAGAGATAGAGGTTTAATTTCATTTTGCTACATGAGGATTTCCAGTTTTCCCAACACCATTTGTTGAAGAGGCTGTCTTTTCTCCAATGTATGTTTTTGGCTTCTGTCGTGAAGTTATAAGGGGTTGGAGTCTTTAGCCCCCCTGTACCCGGGATGGACCTCTTTTGTCCAGAAAAACAGGCCAGAGAGGCCTACCCCAATGAAGAGGCTAGATTGGGAAAGCGAAGGCCGCCGATATTCCCTCCCCCCACCTTTAGAAGGCCCAGGAACATACCGGGGAGTCCAGTCAGTCAATGCTGGAACTCGTTTATTGAAGGGGTGCACAATGCTTTATACTGGACATCAGCCAATCAGTAGGGCAGTTTCAGTTCTCACAGCCACACCCCCTGCTTAGCCTAGGTCCGGTAACAGGGCGTGGTAATGTGGCAAGCAGCCAGAAAGCCAGAGCTTTTCCATCCCGTTGGCAGACAGCATCCGGAAGTTCCCGGCAGGCTTCTTTGTCCAATATAAGATAACTGTAGGTGTGTGGGTTAGTCTCTGTGTCTTCTATTCTGTACCATTAGTCTACTTATCTATTTTAGTGCCAATAGCATGCTGTTTTAGTTACTTTTGCTTTGCAGTACAATTTAAAATCTGGAATAGTAATGCCATCAGTTTCACTCTTCTTGCTAAGAATTGCTTTGGCTATTCTGGGTCTCTTATTTTTCCAGATGAATTTCATGGTTGCTTTTTCTATTTCTATGAGGAATGATATTAGGATTTTGATTGGGATTGCTTTGAAATTGTATAGTGCTTTCGGTAGAATAGTCATTTTTACAATATTTTTCTACCTATCCATGAACAAGATAGATCTTTCCATCTTCTAAGATCTTCTTTAAATTCTTTCTTTAGTGTGCTATAGTTTTCATTGTACAAGTCTTTCACTTCTTTTGTTGTTGATTCCCAAGTTTTTTTTTTTTTGAGGTTACAGTAAACAACTTCCTCCACAAGACCCCTATAGCACAAGAACTAAAACCAAGAATTAATAAATGGGATGGATTCAAACTAAAAAGCTTCTTCTCAGCAAAAGAAACAATCAGTGAGATGAACAGAGAACCTACAGAATGGAAGCAAATCTTTACCACAAGCACATCAGACAGAACATTAACTTCAAGGATATATAAAGCTCTCAAAAACCTTTACACCAAAAACAAAAAACAAACAACCCAATCAATAAATGGGTAAAGGAACTGAACAGACACTTCTCAGAAGAGGATATACAATCAATCAACAAATATATGAAAAAATGTTCACCATCTCTAGCAATTAGAGAAATGCAAATTAAAACTAAGATTTTATCTCATGCCAGTCAGAATGGCAGCTATCAAAAACACAAACAACAATAAATGCTGGTGAGGATGTGGGGAAAAGGGCACACTCATACATTACTGGTGGGACTGCAAATTGGTGCAGCCAATCTGGAAAGCAGAATGGAGATTCCTAGGAAAACTAGGAATGGAACCACCATTTGACCCAGCTATCCCACTCCTCAGTCTATACCCATAGAACTTAAAAACAGCTCACAGGGACACAGCCACATCAATGTTTATAGCAGCACAATTCAAAATAGCTAGATTGTGGAAACAACCTCAATGCCCATCAATAGATGAATGGATAGGGAAACTTTGGTATATATACACAATGGAATGCTACTCAGCACTAAAAGAGAATAAAATCATGGCATTCGTAGGTAAATGGATGGAGTTGGAGAAAATAATGCTAAGTGAAATTAGCCAATCCCAAAAAGCCAAAGGTCGAATGATTCCTTTGCTATGATGATACTGAATTATAATGGCAAGGGAGGGGGGATGAGAGGAATGAAAGAATGTTAAATAGAACAAAGGGGAGGGAGGGAAGGGGAGGGGGCAAGGGAATAGGAAAATGGCAGAATGAGTTGGACATCAATACACTGAGTGCATGTATAAAAACTCAAATGGTATGAAAATACTCTGTGTAAAACCAGTGATTTGAAAAACTGTACTCTTTATATGTAGTATGAAAGGAATTGCACTCTGCAAGCATATAAAACAAATTAGAATACATAATTTTTTTTAAAAAAGCCACATGGTAGCCAGGCGCAGTGCCACATGTCTGTGGAATCCCAGCACTTGGGAAGGCTGAATCAGGGGGACCACAAGTTCAAAGCCAGCCTCAGCAATGGCAAGGCACTTAGCAACTCAGTGAGACCCTGTCTCTAAATAAAATACAAAAAAGGGCTGGGGATATAGCCCAGTGGTCGAGTGCCCCTGAGTTCAATACCTGGTACAAAAAAAAATAGCCACATGGTACCTATTATATTAATTTTTAATGCCATAGTATTTGTATCATATTAGTATTAAGGCTGCAAGGTAGATATTATTTTAGTTTTTAATGCTATGGGATGGATATCTTATTAATAATAAAGGCCAAAGGGAAGCTCTTATTTCACTTTTAGATGCTACAAATAGATGTCACATTAGCATTTAAGACCACAGGCCAACTATTACATTAATTTTATTTTATTTTGTTTTGTTTTTTGTAGTGCTGGGGATTGAACCCAGGGCCTTGTGCATGCGAGGCAAGCACTCTACCAACTGAGCTATATCCGCAGCCCCTACTATATTAATTTTGGATTCTATACTATGGATCTCTTATAAGTATTTACTTATAAGACAAAAATGCAGGTATTATATTAGTTTAAATGATATAATATGGATATCATATTAGTACTACAGACCACAGACCAACTATTATATTACTTATAGATGCTACATTGAGGCTATAATAATAATATTAAATCCCAGGGCAGCTAACATCAATTTTTGATGCTATTATATGGACA
Source organism: Tamias sibiricus (assembly GCA_025594165.1). Classification (NCBI taxonomy): domain Eukaryota; kingdom Metazoa; phylum Chordata; class Mammalia; order Rodentia; family Sciuridae; genus Tamias; species Tamias sibiricus. The sequence continues at coordinate 18,052 of CM046663.1, forward strand.
ATATGTTAGTATTAAAGGTCATGGGCAGCTATCAGTTTTATAGGATATTAATATTAAAGGCCACAGGCAGCTATTGTATCAGTTTTACATGCTATGATATGGACATTATGTAAGCTGCCTGTCGTGGCCAGCCACAAAGCCGCGGGAGGAAAACTCTCGGAGGCAGAGTAAAGATACTACTACTTTTACTTCTACTTTCTTAGAGAGAGCTTAGAGAGAGAAAGAAAGATTTTTCTTCTTCTTAGAGCTTAGAGAGAAAGATTAGAGATAGCTTTTTCTTCTTCTTCTTCTTAGAGCTTAGAGAGAAAGATAGAGCTTTTTCTTCTTCATCTTCTTAGAGATTAGAGAGAAAAGAGAGAGAGCTTGAAAGAGAGAGATTTCTTCTTTAGAGAGAGAGAGAGCTTAGCTTTTAGAGCTTCTTTCTTTCTTCTTTCTTCCTCAGGATCCTCAGTCTAACTCTGACCAGCCATTACTTCTTCTATCTGGTTTCTCTTCTGTAACCGCTCTGCCTACGTTCTGGCTGCTCTGATTCTTTTCTTCTTCTCCGACCCGAACTCTTCTTCCGACCGAGCGACTGTATGACTGACTGAATGAATTCATTCTTCTCCTGACTCCAACCGCTTTCACCCGGTTATATACCTTTAGCTTTGCGGGTGCCTCACGTGCATTTACATGTGCGTCACACACATACTTATTATCAGGTGGAACTTATGGCTTCCAGCTGACCGCAATAGCCATCTCCCTAATTGGGGCTCCTTCATATTCCTCCCTTTTAGTTTAAAAGGTGCTTTTTAATTCTATTTTCTATATTTTATTTTCTCTATTTTCTTTTATTTTCTTGTCCCTACCTGGCTTTTCACCTTTTGTTTTAAAAGGGTGGATATTTGAGCCCTTTTTGAGGAGGTACTGCGGCTTTAAGGAAGCCTACTGCTGAGGAGCAGCTAACGCACTTAGTTAAGCACAATTGCATAAGCGGCTTTGACTTTTTTTTTTTTTTTTTTTCTATTTTCTTGTCTCTTCTTTATTTTTATGGCTTTTTTGCCAAAGCTCAATGGCTTTTTCTCTGCATGGTTTTCACCATGCTTTTTAATTCTCTATTTTCTTTTAAGCTCATGGCTTTTTTCTTTATGGCTTTTTGCTAAAGCTCAAGGCTTTTTCTCTGCATGGCTTTTACCATGCTATTACTTTCTGGCTTCTTAATTTTTTATGGCTTTTGGCCGGCTACTCGCTTCATGGCTTCGGCTTCTCGCCGGTTCTCGCCGGCTACTCGCTTCGGCTTTTCGCTAATTCTTAACTGGCCTCAACTGAGTACTACTCTTTTTGCTGGCCTCAACTGAGTACTACTCTTTTTGCTGGTCTCAACTGAGTCAGAGGCTATGCTTTCTTCTCCTCTCTCCTCACTATCTTAGCTTCTTGTTCTTATATCTTATTTTTTCTTCTCTGCCTGCTGAGCCCCGGACGGACCACCATTTGTAAGCTGCCTGTCGTGGCCAGCCACGGCGCTGCGGGAGGAAAACTCTCGGAGGCAGAGTAAAGATACTACTACTTTTACTTCTACTTTCTTAGAGAGAGCGTAGAGCTTAGAAAGATAGAGCTTTTCTTCTTAGAGCTTAGAGAGAAAGAGAGCTTGAAAGAGAGAGATTTCTTCTTTAGAGAGAGAGAGAGCTTAGCTTTTAGAGCTTCTTTCTTCTTTCTTCCTCGGGATCCTCGGCCTAACTCTGACCAGTCATTACTTCTTCTATCTGGTTTCTCTTCTGTAACCGCTCTGCCTACGTTCTGGCCGCTCTGATTCTTTTCTTCTTCTCCGACCCGAACTCTTCTTCCGACCGAGCGACTGCATGACTGACTGAATGAATTCATTCTTCTCCTGACTCCAACCGCTTTCACCCGATCATATACCTTTAGCTTTGTGGGTGCCTCACGTGCATTTACATGTGCGTCACATACATACTTATTATCAGGTGGAACTTATGGCTTCCAGCTGACCGCAATAGCCATCTCCCTAATTGGGGCTCCTTCAACATTATATTTGTGTTAAAGACCACAGTATAGGCTGGGGTTGTAGCTTGGTGGTAGAGCACTTGGATAGTATGTGTGAGGCACTGGGTTCAATTCTCAGCACTGCATATAAATAAATAAATAATAAAGGTCCATCGACAACTAAAAAATATGTTAAAATTTTTTTAAAAAGGCCATAGCCATAGTATAGCCATTTTGTCAGAGTTAAACTTAACAATATGGATAAGAGGTTGGGGATGTGGCTCAGCAGTAGAGCGCTCACCTAGCACGTGTGCGGCCCGGGTTTGATCCTCAGAACCACATACAAATAAATGCATTTTGTACAACTAAAGGAAATAAATATTTTAAAAAAACAATATGGATAAGATATTAAGATTAAAGAGCATAGGACAGATATAATATCAGTTTTAAAATACTATAGTAAGACTATCATATTAGCATTAAAGACCACATAGGAAAGTTCTTATATCAGTTTTAAATACTCTATTATAGATATTATATTAGTATAAAAGGCCACAAAGCAACTATTATGTCACTTTTAAGTGCTTTAGAATATATGTTTTGTTAGTATTAAAGGCCACAGGGCAGCTGTGCTATCAGTTTCAGATACTATAGTAAAGATATTATATTAATATTAAAAGTCACAGGGAGATAATTAATCAATTTTTCATGCTAGAGTAAAAGTATTAAAAGCCACGGGACAGGGCTCAGGTTATAGCTCAGTGGTAGAGTGCTTGCCTAGCACATGTGAGGCACTGGGTTTTCTCCTTAGCACCACATAAAAATAAATAAGGTAAAGGTATTATAACATCCTTGCTTAGCATCTGGATGGCCATCTTAAGTGACAGCTGCCATTTTAAGAAAAAAGTTTTGCTTTCCCACCCAAGGGTGTTTCTGAGAAAGGCTCATCACTCCTTCATACCAACCTAAATCCTAACAACCTGCATTAGGACCCAACCAGCTCTGATTCCTGAGCCTGCCCCATAAAAGTCCTGGAACCCACACCTGTTTTGCCTCTCTCCACTATAGAGAAATGGCCTTTATTTGTCAGCTCTGACAGATAAACGCTCTCTCATGTTTATCTCTGCATCTCTTGCTCCTCGCTTTCCCTTCAGGTATGGTGTCCATCTACAAAACTAAATAAATATATTTTTAAAAAGCCACAGGACACCTATTATATTAGGTTTATAGATCACTATATGGTTATTATACTAATATTAAAAGACCACAGGGCAGCTACTATGTTAGTTATAAATGTCATAGTATGAATATTATATTAATATTTAAGGCCATATAGAAGTTAATATATTGCTTTTAGATGCCATATATCAATATCATATTAGTATTAAAAGCCACAAGAGGGGCTGTGGTTGTGGCTCAGTGGTAGAGTACTTGCCTATATGAGGCAGTGGATTTGATCCTCAGCATCACATAAAAAAAAAAAAAATGAAGGCATTGTGTCCATCTATAACTAAAAATATATTTTTAAAGCCACAAGGAAAATTATATCAGTTTTTTTAGATGTTATTTAATGAATATCATATTAGTACTAAGAGCACTGGGCACATATATTAGTTTTTATATGTTATAATATAAATATCATATTAGTACTAAAAGTCACAAGGTGGCTATTATATTAGTTTTAGAGGCTATAATATGCATATTGTATTAATATTTAAGGCCACAGGGTAGTTATTATATTAGTTTTAGGTTCACTCTATGAATATAAAGTTAACGCTAAATTCCACATTTCAGCTATATCCCCAGCTACATCCCCAGCCCTCAGCTACTATGTCAGTTTTAGATGCCATAATATGAATATCATATTGGTTATAAATCTCACAGACGAGCTATTATATCAGTTACAATTCCACAGTATGGATGACATGTTAGTATTAAAAGGGCACAAGGCAGCTCTTGTTTCAGGTTTAACACTAATATTACGTCTACACTACCTTTAATATTTATATCTATGCAGGGGCCTATAAAACTAATATAAAAGCTTCCCTGTGACCTCATTATGATATTATATTCATATTAAAGGCCACATGGCAGCTACTATGTTAGTTTTATTTGCTAAATTATGGATATCATAGTAGTAATATAACAGTGATCTACTTTATGCTTTGAATATAGCCCTTTCTGTTCTGCCACTGCAGCTTTTTTTTTAAATATAGTAGAATATTGAAAGCAGTTGTATTTTTTTATTATACTTATAGAGCACATTTTTACATATCTCTAGTTGTATACAAAGTATATTCACACCATTTGTAACTTCATACATGCACTTAGGGTAATGATATCCATCTCATTCTACCATCTTTTTTTTTTTCTTCACCCTTTTGCCCTCTCCCTTACCCTCCCTCCCCATTGGCCATTCTAGTGTTCCTCTAATCCTCCTATGCTCCCTATCCCAACCCCACTGCAAATCGGCCTCCTCTTATCAGAGAAAACATTTGGCATTTGGCTTTTGGGGATTGGCTAACTTCACTTAGCATTATATTCTCTAACTTCATCCCTTTACCTGTGGATGCCATGATTTTATTCTCTCTTATTGCTGAGTAATACTCCATTTTGTATATGTACCACATTTTCTTTATCCATTCATCTACTGAAGGGCATCTAAGTTGGTTCCACAGTTTAGCTATTGTGAATTGTGCTGCTATAAACATTGATGTCGCTGTGTCCCTGTAATATGCTGTTTTTAAGTCCTTTGGGTATAGACCAAGCAGTGGGATAGCTGGGTCATAAGGTGGTTCCATTCCCAGTTTTCCAAGGAATCTCCATACTGCTTTCCATATTGGCTGCACCATTTTGCAGTCCCACCAACAATGTATGAGCGTGCCTTTTTCTCCACATCCTCGCCAACATTTATTGTTGTTTGTGTTCTTAATAGCTGCCATTCTGACTGTTGTGAGATGAAATCTTAAGAGTAGTTTTGATTTGCATTTCTCTAATTGCCAGAGATGTTGAACATTTTTTCAAGTGTTTGTTGATTGATTGTATATCTTCTTCTGAGAAGCGTCTGTTCAGTTCCTTGGCCCATTATTTTTTTATTTTTTAATATTTATTTATTTACTTTAGTTGTACACAACGCAATGAATTTATGTTTACGTGGTGCTGAGGATCGAACCCGGGCTGCGCACGTGTGAGGTGAGCGCTCTGCCGCTGAGCCACAACCCCAGCCCCCTTGGCCCATTTATTGATTGGGTTATTTGTTTTTTTTTTGTTGTTGTTGTTGTTGTTGTTTTAGTGTTAAGATTTTTGAGTTCTTTATATATTCTAGAGATTAGTGCTTTATCTGATGTGTGTGTGGTAAAAATTTGTTCCCAATTAGTAGGATCTCTATTCACCTCATTGATTGTTTCTTTTGCTTATAAGAAGCTTTGTAATTTGAATCTATCCCATTTATTGATTCTTGATATTAATTCTTGTGCTACAGGAGTCTTATTAAAAATTTGGGGCCTAGCCGGGCACGGTGGCGCACGCCTGTAATCCCAGCACTTGGGAAGCTAAGGCAGGAGGATCGCGAGTTCAAAGCCAGCCTCAGCAGTGGCGAGGCACTTAGCAACTCAGTGAGACCCTGTCTCTAATAAAATACAAAAAAAAGGGCTGGGGATGTGGCCCAGTGGTCAAGTGCCCCTGAGTTCAATCCCCGGTACCAAAAAAAAAAAAAAAAAACACAAAAATTTGGGGCCTAATCCAACATGTTGGAGATTAGAGCTTACTTTTTCTTCTATTAGGTGTAGTGTCTCTGGTCTAATTCCTATATCCTTGATTCACTTTGAGTTGAATTTTGTGCATGGTGAGAGATAGAGGTTTCATTTTATTTTGTTGCATATGGTTTTCCAGTTTTCCCAGCACCATTTGTTGAAGAGGCTATCTTTTCTCCAATGTACATTTTTGGTGCCTTTGTCTAATATAAGATAACTAAAATTATATGCGTTAGTCTCTGTGTCCTCTATTCTGTACCATTGGTCTACCAGCCTATATTGGTGCCAATACCATGCTGTTTTTGTTACTATTTCTCTGTAGTATAATTTAAGGTCTGGTATAATGATGCTACCTGCTTCACTCCTCTTGCTGAGGATTGCTTTAGCTATCTCTTTTTTAAAAATTTTTTTTGGTTTTTGTTGTAGATGAACACAATGCCTTTTATCTTATTTATTTTATGTGGTACTGAGGATTGAACCTAGTGCCTTGCGTGTACTAGGCAAGTGCTCTACCACTGGGCTACAATCCCAGCCCCTCAATTTATTTTTTAAATGGACATATTTCCTTCTCTCTCTCTCTCTCTCTCTCTCTCTCTCTCTCATCGGGCCTTAACACTGTCTGCCAAGGGGATGGAAAAGCTCTGGCTTTCCAGCTGCTTGCTGCCACGCCCTGTTACAGACCTAAGCTAAGCAGGGGCGTGGCTGTGACATATCGTGAGAGCCAGAACCGCCCTGCTGGTCTCTGATTGGCTATGGCCCATTATAAAGCATTGTCCACCTTTTCAATAAATGAGCTTCGCGCTGACCACTGACCGGGCTCCCCGGTATGTTCCTGTGTCTTTTTAAGGCAGGGGAGGGGATGCCAGCGACCTATTACCTTCCCATTTTCACCTTATCGCTGAGGCAGGCTCTTTCAGCCTCTCTGTGGGACAGAGAAGGTCCATCCCGGGTTTAGGGAGAGCTACAAACTTCAGCCCCTACCATGATTTCCTTCTCTCTCTCTCTCTCTCTCTCTCTCTCTCTCTCTCTCTCTCTCTCCTCTCTAATATCTCCCCTCCCTAATCTCAGGGGAAACAGGATTACCTTTCTTCCCCACTTAGGCAGATTTCTCTATCATTAAGTACACACCCAGCATAGGAATGAAGTCATCCAGAATCCAAAATCTGGGGATGGTACAAGAAGATCTCAGAAATTACTGTCTCTGAAATCAACAAGTAAATTGCAATTCCAGACATGTGTAGCCTTTGAATCACCTCTTTAAAAGGCCCCTGTTCCTGATGATGGGCAGAATCACAGACTTTGGGACAGGAGTCTCCTGTGTTTCTCCTTTGCTAACAGAGCAATAAACCTCCTTTTGACTTTTTCTCAAAACTGTGCCCTCATTGTAGGATTGGCATTGAGGACAAAGACTGAGTTTTGACAACAGTATAAAAGGCCAGAGTGCAGGCATTATATTAGTTTTAGATACTATAGTTTTGATATCATAATACTATTAAAGGCTATATGGTAGCTATTAAATTAATTTTAGATGCTATATTATGGATATTACATTAGCATAAAAGGACAAAGGGTCACTATTATATTATTTCTAGACAGTACTCTATTGTTGTAGTAAGCTTTTTTTTGCCACTGTGTCTAATTCCTGACAAGAACAATTTTAGAGAATAAAAATTTTATTTGGTACTCACAGTTTCCAAAGTCTCCATTCACAGACAGTGGATTCATGGCTCTTGGCCTGAAGTGAGACAGTACATCGTTACCCAACATAAGGGTGTGGAGCGGGAAAGTGCCTCAGGACATGGCAAGGAGGAAGCAGAGACAGGGACAAAAATATATTCCCAAAGGAATGTCTCCAGTGCTCTCCCTCGCCTACAACCACACTTTACCTACCTACAATTATCAAGTTGATCCTTATTGGTGAATTAACATGTTGATTAGTTTAAGGCTCTCACTACCCAATCATTTCATCTGTAAACTTTCTTGCATTTTCTCCCACATGAGCTTTCATATCTAAATCATATCATTCTGACCCTGGCCCCCAAAAGCCCATGTCCATCTCACAATGCAAAATACATTGAGTCCATTTCCAAGAGTCCATATATTATTAACAGCATTACTCAAAAGGCCCAGTCCAAAGCCCCTTCTGAGATTCAGGCAAATTTTCATCATGAGCCTCCATAAAAATTAAAAAGCAAGTTACATATAATTCAACATATAACAGCACAGGATCTTTTAAAGAAGGGATAGTGTCAAGGAGAGATAGATGAGGATGGTAAAAACATAATGTTAAGAGAATAATTATGTAAAATAAGCTCATTGTACTGACTCCCCACATGCTTTCTTTGCCAAAAAAAAATATCAATATGCCTGCAGCCCTGCCTGGTTTGAGGGGACCGGATATGTCACATTCCTCAACAAACTGAGGCAGGGGGTGATGGATGGTCTGGTAATCAGTGTAGACATGAATGATGGAGGTCAAGAGAGGATGATGACTGGCCGTCACTGGTTTTCAAACAGAGAAGACAATTGGTTGCTAACAGCTAACCTCAGTTCCCAGCAAGAGGAGTTGCTAAGTATCACCCCTGTGCTCCTGCCCCTTCCTGCCCTTAGGCACGTATGTGGAGAAGAAGGAGAAATGGAGGTTCTGGGGTCTATAAAAGAGCAAGACTCACCCATTCCCATAGATGTGCAGATTTGGGCTCCCTTCTCTTTGGAGAAGTCTATTTTCATCCCTTTCTTAAATAAAACTTGCTTTCTATGCTTGCCTCAGCATTTCTGGGGGAGGGTAAATTAATCTTTAACACGGGGTGGGGGGGGGGAGACAAGGACCTGATCTTGATCTCCAAAACTGGTACTAGTGGGACCAAACCAACACTAAAACTCAACTGGGCAAAAAGAACCCTATAGTTCCACATCCAGCATCTGAGGCACATGGCATGGTGATATTCTCTCCAAAGGGCTTGTGTAGCTCTGCCCTGTGGCTTTGCTGGTTGCAACCCACAAGACTCTCTCAGCTTATACATCCGTTTGATTTTCACAGCTTTCCTTGGCAGACTTTTCATGTTACCAGCATCTCTTAATCTCAGAGGTCTCCACTACAGTTACAGCTTCCTTATAACTTCATACATCACCCTCTGAGGGGCTGCCCACAGCAACTAACCATGCTGCAACTAACCACTTTGCCTGGCCTCCCAGGTTTTCCTTTGAAATCTCAGTGGAAGCCTCCAGAAGCCCCTAACTCCAGTGTCCCACAATCATAAAAAAAAAGCACCATATGGATGATGCCAAGTTCTTCCACCATCTCAACATCTCAAGCAATAGGCAAGATTTCTGTGACCATGGCTGTAGTAGCCTCTGAGTGCCTGGGCAGCTTAGCATGGTGAAACAACTTCTTAGCCCCCTTGTGCAAGGGGGTGTACAAATGGTCTCAAATAATTTTTACTTTTACAACCTTGAACCAGAGATGAGTGTGGTCTTTCCAATTCCTAAGATGATTTCAGGCCATCTTTTGTATTGTCCCTTGGCAAAGTAATTTAACATCTCTTTAGTGGTTGTAATGTCCTTAACAACCACAACTTCCTTCACCCCAGTTTTACATTTTTCTGGGCAAAGTGGAAATTGTTAAAATCTTTCTGCTCTGCTTTCTGATCTGATCCACAGTAAATTTGACTAAAGGTCACCAGCAATATTTATCTCACCACCTGACTGCTGTGTTGCCTTGAAATTTCCTTTGCCAGATTAATTAGTCCATCACCTTTTAATTCAGCCTCACAGAATGTCTCAGGACACAGGCAAAATGTAGACAACTTTTTAGCCAGAGTGCAACATGAATGCCCTCTAATCCTATTTCAATATAGTTCTCTTCCTCTGAAACCTTACAAACGCAGTCTTTGCTTTTTACGATCCTATTGGCATTCTAGACTTCTGAGCTCCCACCAGAATCCTTCATTAAGCTCCACCTGAAACATGCTAAACCTTTTCCAGCTTGCATCTCTAAACATTTCAAAATTTCTCCCCCAACAAACCAGCTCCAAAGACTTCTGAATCACATAGCAAAAACCCACTCTCAGTACCTATTTCTGTTTTAGTCAGCTTTTTCACCACTGTGACCAAAAGATCTGACAAGAACAATTTTAGAGGAGAAAAAGTTTATTTGGTGGTCATTGTTTCATAGGTCTCAGTCCAAAGACATACAACTAATTTGCTCATTAAAAAAAAAAAAAAAAAAAAAAAAAAAAAAAAAAAAAAACCTTTGTTTGGTTGTCAATGGACCTTTGTTTATTTATATGCAGTGATGAGAATTGAACCCAGTGCCTCAAACATGCTAGGCAAGCACTCTACCACTGAGCTACAATGCCAGCCACCTCACTTGCTCTTGGTCAAAAGTGAAGCAGAACACCATGGCCAAAGGTGTAGAGAAGAAAAGCAGTTCAGGATTGGCAAACAAGGAGCAGAGAGAGAGAGGGGGATCCTCTCATCAGGGACAAAATATTAACCTCAAAGGAATGCCACCATTTACCCATCTCCTCCAGTAACCACCCAGTTAGTCCCTATCAGTGTTTTTGGTTTGGTGCACTGATTAGGTTAATGCTTTCATGATCCAGTCATTACATATCCAAATTTTCTCTCATTGTCTCACATATGAGTTTTTTGGGGGGACAACTAATATCTAAACCACATTAGCTATGAATACCATAAGAACATGAAAGAACACAGGGAAGCTATTAGATTAGCATTAGATGCTACACTATGGATATCATATTAGTATTAACGATCACAGGGAGATACTGTTTTGTTTTGGATGTTATAGTATGTATATTATATTTGTATTAGAGGCCATAGGGCAGCTATTATATTAGTTTTCAATGCTATAAAATGAGTATCTTATTAATATTAAAGGTCACAGAGCAGCTGTCATATCAATTTTAGACATTATTGTAGTCGCCTGAAGCGATGGCCGCTTGGAGCAAAGAAGCCGCGGGAAGAAGTTTTGAGACGAACTGGAAACAAACAGCCCTTTATTCTGATAACTTTTCTCTCTGGCTCTAACTACACCCCGACACGCCGTCCACGCTCCTCTAACCTCCAAAATGGTGCAGAACTCCTCCGCAATCTCGCTCAAGTCCCTCGAGATCTCCGGCCAAGTCTCGCAAGATCCCGGGCCAAGTCCCGTGAGACTACGGAAGGCGCCAATGCCCAAACATGTCCAAAGCCCGTAGTCAACTGCAATTTAAGCCATCTCCCCAAACAGGGCTCCTACACATTATAATAAGGATATCAGATTAGTATTAAAGGCCACAGGGCAGCCATTGTATTTTTTTAAAGATGGTATTATATGCATATTATATTAGTATTAAAGACCAAAGGTCAGCTGTTATATTAGTGTTAGATTGTGTATTATAGATATTCTATTACTATGAAATGTCACAGGGCAGCTATTATATCTGGTTGGTTTTTTGTTATTTGGTACCAGGGATTGAACCCAGGGGGTACTTTACCACTGAGCCATTTCCCCAGCCCTTTTTTTTGGGTAGGGGGTTACTGGGGATTGAACTCAGGGGTACTCAACCACTAAGTCACATCCCCAGCCCTATTTTGTATTTTATTTAGAGAAGGATCTCACTGAATTCCTTAGTGCCTCACTTTTTGCTGAGACTGACTTTGAACTGCAGCCTCCAGAGCTGCTGGGATTACAGGCATGCGCCTCTGCACCTGGCTTCCCCACACTTTATTTTTTATTTTGAGACAAGTTTTCATTAAGTTGCTTAGAGCCACACTAAATTTCTGAGGCTGGCTTTGAACTTGTGGTCCTCCTGCCTCAGCCTTCTGAGTCACTGGGATTACAGGTCTATACCACCATGCCCAGCTGTATCAAGTTTTGATGCTATACTATGAAGATTATATTAGTATGAAAGTCCACTGGGCATATATTAGGTTAGTCTTAAATGCTACAATACAGATATTCCACTAATGAGTATGAATAGTAACATTAGAGGCCACAGGAAGCTAACATGTTAGTGTTAGATGCCATGTTGTAAATATTATCTTAGTATTAGAGGCCATGATGTGGATGTTGTATTAATATGGCAGCTCTTTTATTAGTGTTCAAGGCCACTCTATGGACACTGCATCAGAGGCCACATGTGGACACAACAGCATCAAAAGCTACTGTGAATAATACATTAGCATTAGAGGCTGCACATGGATGGTATGTTAGCATTATCACTCCATCATAACAGTATTATGACACTGCCAAATCCAGGAAGGTGGCATATACCCTCTGATGGTCACTAGGACCCAGCACAGAATGCCACATTCAGTGGTGTATGGGCACACCCCTGGCATTTCTGAAAAATGGATGAAATTAAGTACTGTATCCAGATTGTTCAAGGCCATGATTTTGGAAATTCAAACTAAAATGAAACCCATTATCCATGGTTTTTAGAAAATGGTGATTGAACAAGTTATTCAAACCATATTGAGTGAAATGAATGTAGACACAAACAGAAACTCCTACAAAAAGTAACTCAAAATAGTCCATAACTAAAATGTGATTTAAAAAAAAAAACTTGAAGAAGAAAAGAAAATCTATGTAATCTTAGATTTAGTGATGGGAGTGTATGTGTGCTTCTGGTACTAGGAATTGAATGCAGAGCCTCACACATGCTGTACAAACTTTCTAATACTGAGCTACTTCCCTAGTCTTTGGTGATGAGTTTTAACTCACAATACCAAACACCAACTGACTGAAGAAAAAATACCAATAACACTGACTTTATAAAATTGAATTTTTACCAAGTAAAATGCTGCATACCAACAATCCCAATTACACAAAAGGCTGAGGCAGGAAGATTGCAAACTTGAGGCCAGCCTGGGAAATTTAAAAAAGGATGGGATATAGCTCAGTGGTAGAGCACTTACCCAGTTTGTGCGAGGCCTGAGGTTCAATCCCCAGCACTACACACACACACACACACACACATATTGTTTTTATACTCTGTGAAAGAGATCAAAAAGACAAGCCACAAGCTGGGATAAATTATTTACATACCCATTCCTGAAAAGAAATTTTCATTTAAAATACAAAAAGAATTCTTAAAAACCCAACTAAAATGAGTAAATATCTGAACAGACACATGGACAAAGAAAATACAAAGATGGCAAATAGTTATACAAAATGATGTTCAGCATCCCATATTATCAGGGAATCATAAATTAAAACAATAGTGATTGGGAGGCTGAGGCAGGAGGATTGCGAGTTCAAAGCCAGCCTCTGCAATGGCGAGGCACTTAGCAACTCAGTGAGACCCTGTCTCTAATAAAATACTAAAAAAGGGCTGGGGATGTGGCCCAGTGGTCGAGTGCCCCTGAGTTCAATCCCCAGTACAAAAAAAAAAAAAAAAAATAGTGAGATAGAATGCACAGATATTAGAACTGCTGAACTCTAAGAAATGGCAGTGCACCAACAGTGCAGGGTGTGAGATACCAGCAGTCTCAGGCATTACTAGGAGAATTTGTGGCATGGCCACTTTGGAAGATGATGTGTCAGTTATTCCCAAAGCAAAACAAGTCTAATCTATGACCTGACAGTATTCCTATAAATTATCTGCATTTAGAGAAGTGCTTTGAAAAAGTATGTCAAAACAAAACTAGCATGTAATTATGCATAGCAGCTCCATTATGCTGATCATATCATAAATAAGAATGTCCTCCCATAGCTGAATGCATAACCAACACAGAATATAAAGGAATGAACTACCACCCTACACAGAGACATAGATGAATCCTACCTGGTATGCTGCTAAGTGAAATAAGCCAGGCTGAAGAGGCTATATGCTGCATGGTTTGCCTTTTATGACATTCTAGAAAAGACAAAATTACAGTCAGAGGAAGAGTTGTGCAGGATGAGGCCCAGGAGCATCCCCAGAACAGGAGTCTCCATCTACATGGAGTTGGGATACACTACCCTCCCTGTGCATGGTTGTGTTCAGAAACTCAGAAACTCCTGAACGTCTTCTTTCAGCAATTTCTGTGGAGAGTTAATCATGTAGGCATGATGGGTTAGTAACTCAATCTCCAGTTTATTTCTCCAGATGATGTGGTAGGGGGCTGAAAATTCCAAGCTTTCAGTCATTGCTTGGTTTTTCTCATGACTATCCTCTATCCTGAAGCTGTCCTAGAGCCTACCAAGAGTCCTTATTAAAGCACAAGACCCTCCTCAGCCCTCGGGAGATTCTGCAGGATTTAAGAGCTCTATGCAAACAACCAAGATAAAAGAACTAATATTAAAACAAAAGATGCTCTTAACACCTGTATCACTCAGGAAATATGAAGATTTTAGGAGCACAGCACCAGGAACTGGATGCAGAGGCCAAATGTGTATTTCTTATTATGTCACAACCCATGATCTGGAACAATAATGAATTCATGGCTCATAATGGAACAATGAATTAATTATATGGCAGAAACTAGGAGCTAGATTTCCCACTGATGGGGTGAAAAGTTATGATAAACAAGGGGTGAAGGCAGAGTAATCTATGTCATAATGGGTCAGAATCTACTGACTGTAGATCAGGATAAATTCACATTTAGCTTAATACATACACAGATGGTTCCACATAAACATAGTTATAACTAGGAGGTATACAAATATTAGAACACACATTGTCAGTTGTGAAGATCAAGATGCAATGGGTACCTTCAGCGGCCAGATGAAATATTTTAATACCACTCCCTAATCAAAGAAGCCAGGACTCTTTGAAGAAATGGCTGATACTAGGAGTAAGACAATAACTATATAAGTCAGGGTGATTTTTAAATATCAGAAAGAAAGAACTTTGGGACAAAACAAGAAAATATGTTAAAGGACAATAGAAGATAATGGAAAGAGCTCCAGTGGAAGAATTCCCAATGGTTAAAGTAGGGATGAATTGAGCAACAAGGTACTATTTTTAAAAAAAAGGAGAACAAAAAACAGCTTAAGGAAACTATCCAGATGACCACACTGGTATAAATAAATGACAGAATATACAAACAAATAGGATTGAATAGAAACCTCTGGTGCAGAAGAATTCCATATAATTGAGGAAGACACAGCCATCAAGAAGGTAGAGCTAACTCCCTGCTCCTTAAGTGGCCACTCTGCATTGTGACTTCCTCCAGAAGAACATAGTCAATGTGGACATGCAGAGAAAAGTAACTTCACAGTGAGAGACTTGAAAGGCCCTCCCTCAAACAGGTGAACACAGTCACTACTAACACTTCACCTTGAGGGAATGAGATGATATAGCAGCTTTTTATCTGTGACCAACCTCCCTCTGACACATAGCCCCAAGCTATATATGAGAAAAACAATGAAACCTGAAAGGCACTGCCTCAGCAAGGTGAACACAGTCAATACTAACATGACAATTTAGCTTAAGGACAAGAGATGACTGAGAAGCTCTCCACCTCTGTGACCTGCCTCCCCCAGACCCACAGCCCCAGTTTAAATATGAAAAAAAAAAAACAAACAAACAAACAAGAAAACCCCAATGGAAAACAATCTAAAAAATACCTGGCAAGTCCTCAACACTGTCAAGGTCATCAGAACAAGGAAGGTCAAAGAAACTGTCACCTCCAAAGAAGTCTATGGAGACATGATGACTGGATGGGGGTCCTAGAACAGGAAGACACAGAACTGAGAATCCAAAGGATATGTGACTTCAGTTAATTGTAGCATACCGGTATTTTTTTCTTCATGACAAATGGTCTAAGATGTTAACACTTTAGAGACAGCTCACCTAAGTCATAACAAGGGAAGAAACCAGATTGAGGCTACCTGGGAAATCTCTGCACTTTCTTTTCAATTTCTGTATAAAGATAAAACTACTCTAAGCCAGGCATGGTGGCACATGCCTGTAATCTCAGTGTTCTGGGGGGCTGAGGCAGGAGGATTTCAAGTTCAAAGCCAGCCTCAGCAAATTAGCGAGGCCCTAAGTAACTCAGTGAGACCCTGTCTCTAAATAAAATACAAAAAAAGGCTGAAGATGTGGCTCAGTGGTTAAGCAACCCTGGATTCAATCCCCAGTAACCACTCCACCAAAAAAGATAAAACTATTCTAAAGTAAAACCTTAGGACATGGTTATACTTTCTCAAACACCTACTTGTTTAATTATTCATACAGTTAATTACTGGTAACTGACACTCTTAGCTAGTTCTGTATTTTATTATGAACATTTATAACACAAAAATCAAATAATTCAAACTAATATATGATTCAAGGTATGTGCCTTTTTTACATGTTTCATGTTGAAATAATAATACATATGCAAACATTATATTTTTATGCCGTCACTAGGTTCTAGGTTTGCCTTCTTAAAACTTGATCACTAGAGGAAAAAAAAATGACATTTTAGAGATTCTATTTCAACTCATGGGTTAACTTTCCCAAAAGAGTGAGTTTATTAAAAAAATGTTCTAATGGCAAATTGATTCACTGTGACTTAATCACTTATCCTAAAGAATCCTTATCTCTATTTTGTTTCTATGCATACCTTCTAGCAGCAATATAATCAAAAACACTCAGACAAATAGTCAAAGAACAATGTAAATAGGATTGGCAACCACAATGAGTGACACCTTCTAAGCAGAAGAGTTTAACAGGACACCAGCATCCATCTCCTCCAAGACCTCTGCAGGAAGTGGTGAGCCAGGAGGGGCAGAGGTGGCAGCTCAGTCCAGGAGTGATCTTAGATGCTGCTGTGTTGTGGGAAAACACTCTACCTTTTAGAAATCACAAGGAGCTATGGATGCCCAAACTCTTGCATGGGTCTAAATCTAGTTGAAATTCTAAGTAATTTTGTTGTCACTAGCTAGTCATGAAGCTAATGACAACTAAAGGATCTATGGGGCTGGGGATGTAGCTCAGTGGCAGAAAGCTTGCCTAGTATGCAGGAGGCCCTAGACCAACCCCCTAGAACCACAAAAGAAGAAAAAAAGAGAATTTGTATCTTATTTGTGTAATCAAATAGAAAATGAATAATCACTGCTCTTAGGAAAACATGTTGGGCCTAAAACAGTTAAGACCCTCAGAATCAAGACTCCCTTACAGTGGATTGCATAGCTAGACCATCATAAACATCGACACCATATCATAAAGCATGTCCACATTAAGCATACTGTCAAAACAATACAAAGGCCTTATTGGCTGTTGATAAGGAAAATGGACATAATCTAGCTTAGGAAATTATTAACACATTGGAAACACGTGATACTGACATCAGAATCCTCCAGGACAAGCCAGGCACTTCACCACATGCCTATTATCCCAGCTATTGGGAGGATAAAGCAAAAGGATCACAAATTTGAGGCCAACCTGAGCAATTCAACTAGACCCTGTCTCAAAATGAAATTGTAAAAAGGACTGTGGACATAGTTCAGGGCTTGCCTAGCACATACAAGGCCCTGGGTTTTTAGTTGTTTTTTTTTGTTTTTGTTTTTGTTTTGTACCAGGGATTGAACTCAGGGGTACTCGACCACTGGGCCACATCCCCAGACCTTTTTTGTATTTTTATTAGAGAGAGGGTCTCACTGAGTTGCTAAGTGCCTCGCCATTGCTGAGGCTGGCTTTGAACTCACGATCCTCCTGCCTTAGCCTCCCAAGTGCTGGGATTACAGGCATGAGCCACCACGCCCAGCTAAAGCCCTGGGTCTAATCCCCAGTGCCAAAAAATTTCTCCAGGTGTGACATCTGATCACAGACAACTATGACAGGCATAGAACAGAGCAGAAGCTATTCTATTAACCTCCTCAAAATGATTAAAGTAAACCTGCACTTTGTTCAGCTCACAATACTAACATGTTTAATTTCTGCTTCTACTAATTCAAATATGAACATTTAAATATGATCAAAAGTGCATGTACTTTTCTAATGAATCCACAAATATGAGAGATATACTCAACTGTGTTTTGAAAGCCACCTTATAAACACGTAGGGGCACCAACATTAGGATAAAATCATGGCATTTCCCACATGAAATGATCCTAAATGCTAATAAATACATAATCTCAAAAGAAAGTCAAATTTCTGAAATCAAAAGCAAATTGAGTGTACCTTTTTTCCCACATACTCACCAACAGCTATCCCACTCCTTGGTTTATACACAAAGGACTTAAAATCAGCATACTATAGTGACGCAGCCACATCAGTGTTTATAGCAGCTCAATTCACAATAGCTAGACTATGGAACCAACCCAGATGTCCCTCAATAGATGAATGGATAAAGAAAATATGGTATATATACTCAATGGAATATTACTCAGCTTTGAAAAAGGGCAAAATTATGGCATTTGCCAGTAAATGGTTGAAGTTGAAGAAATCATGCTAAGCAAAATAAGCCAATCCCACAAAACCAAAGGCTGAATGTTTTCTCTCATATGCAGATGCTAATTCACAATAGGTGGGGGACACTAGGGGAAAATAGTGTTACCTTAGATTAGGTAGAGGGAAGAGAAGGGAGGGAAGGGAGGGAATGTGGGGATGGGAAAGATAGTGGAATGAAACAAACATTTTTACTATATGTATAAATGTTACTACATGACAAATATGATTCTGCAACAGGTACACTTAGAAAAATGAGAAATTATATCCCATCTATGTATGATATATCACAGTGCATAAATACATTCTACTGTCATGTATAGCTAATTAAAACAAATTTAAGCCGGGCGAGGTGGTGCATGCCTGTCATCCCAGCACTTTGGGAGGCTGAGGCAGGAGGATCGTGAGTTCAAAGCCAGCCTCAGCAATGGCGAGGCACTTAGCAACTCAGTGAGACCCTGTCTCTAAATAAAATACAAAAAAGGTCTGGGGATGTGACCCAGTGGTCGAGTGCCCCGAGTTCATTCCCCAGTACCACACACACACACACACACACACAAAAAAAAAAATTAAAACAAATTTAAAAATATAAAAAGAAGCAAATTGATACATTTTAAAATGATATTTTGAACAGAGGCAAAACACTTAAGAGCTCTTCCACAATAATTCCTGACAACATATAAAGAAAGTATCGTGCTCATTAGAAGGCCCATCTGTTGTTTGCAAGGAATAAGAGAACTAACTTTCTGATTAATGTAGAACTTTAATAAGACATATGCACATGCTTTGAAAAGAAGAAAATGTCTGTTTTTTTTTAAAAAGCTTACTTTTAGTAAATGCATCTGAATTACAAAAAATTAGCTACTGACTTGTCTCTTACATTCTGTAATGATTTGCATCTCAGGAAATTTCATCTATAGTGATTTTAAGTATCATGAAATATCAATAGCTGACATTAAGAATATCATCATCCCTCTTCTATCTTTAAAACTGATTTGAAATTTTCTTTGAATAATTTCATACGAATTTGGAGGAGGTACTGTGGTGTGTGTGTGTGTGTGTGTGTGTGTGTGTGTGTGTGTGTAAATACATGATCCTTTAGACCGTGCCTCTCATGCTTGAGTCCTGTCAGAGACACCTTCTGTGTGTGGTGCTGGAATGGACTCCAGGGCCTCTCCCATGCCAGGCAGTGCTCTGCCACTGAGCTGCACACCCAGTCTCCAAAGACATCTTGAGTAGAAATTGATTAAAATCATTTGATTATGAGAATTTCCAAACAAGACAATTCTCTCAATCAAAAACAAAGTAAGCTTAAAGTGCATTTAAAAAATATTCCTTAAGAAAAATAGAAGTTCACAGGATTTAAAATTCTGTAGAGGGCTAGAGTTGTGGCTCAGTGGTAGAGTGCTTGCCTGGCATGTGTGAGACCCTGGGTTCAATCCTCAGCACCACATATAAATAAACAAACAAATAAATAAAATATGAAGATTCATTGACAACTAAAAAAATTTTTTTTTTTAATTCTGGAGACAACTAGAAAGAACAGTAATTAAAAGTTGAATAGGAAGCCGGGTGTGGTGGCGCATGCCTGTAACCCCAGCCTCAGCATTCCCAGGGATTTGGGACGATGTAGTCTGGTGTTCTGCCCATACAGCCCTCACCCCAGCAGCCTATGGCGACTGCAAGCAGCATGCTCACCCAGCTAACCCCAGGATTCTGGGTAGTGGAGTCCAGCACTCTGCAACACAGCCCTCACTGCAGAGGCTCCTGGGAGATGCAGGCCCCAGAGGTTTCTGGGCAGTGAGGTCCCATGTTCTGCCATCCATTCCTCACCCCAAAGGCCTATGGGGGCTGCAAGCCACAGGGTTGCCCTGGTATTCCCATGATTCTGAATGATGTAGTCCAGCATTTCACAACATCTCTAAGAATGGTAGCTTTCACGATCACCCACACACCCCCAGAAATCCTGGGTATTGCAGTCAGTTTTATTCAGACAGCCCTCACCTCAGAGGCCTCTGGGAGCTGCAAGCCACTGCTTATTTGGGTAGTGCAGTGTGGAGGTCTGTGGTGGTCTCCGCGGGGAGTACAAAGTAGCACGATCTATCGGGGGGCTGCCAAAGTGGGTTGCCAGCTGGGGGTACTACGCCAGTGCTCAATGTAGCATGAAGTAAAGGAGTCAGCCGGTGGCGGAAGAAATCAGCACTCAAACATGCGTTAGGCTGTGGAATCTTCTGCTGGTTTATTTTCACTTTGTTGTAGGTATTTAAGCATGATTTTTGACAGTACAGATTGTTTATACATTTTTTGTGATTTTATTACAGTCATAAGACTTAATTTATAGATTACATTTTAGACATATTAAATTTCTTATCCTATATATTTCAAGGTTTTGAGGTCACTTACACCTTTCCAAGGCCCTGTACGTGATTGTCTGGTCATATTATAATTTTGTCATTTTTTATCTAATTAGTCTGGGTAAAAATTTATTTCTCCAGGATTCTCTGAAGCCGCTTTCTCTGCACACCGCTCAGGCTGTCTGATAAAAGTTAACTTTCTCTGTCTGGGATTCCAAAGCACTATTGTTTTTCTTTTATAGCAGTTGTTTATAAAACCTAGAAGCAGGGAAAAGGGGGAGGCAAAGCTGAATGTTAACTCTGAAGAACTTTTTACTCTAAGGAATTTATATCTACTCTAAAAGTAAGAGAAATCACAAAAGACTCTTAAAGCTTATTAACTAGGAACTAAGTACTTATAGAAAAAGGTTCTTATTATTTTATTTTTATGTTTTTTATGTTTCTAGCTTAGATTCCAAAAGGGTAAATTTACAGAATTAGTCTCCATCTAAATAATTGAAATAGCGACATCTGATGGCATCTATAGGAACAGAACAGTGAATAGACAGCAGTGAAAATAGACACAGACAAAATTAACTCCTTCAGCGTCGTGTTTGAGTGTGTTTGAGTGGCATCTTATCCGTGAAGGGGCGGGGTTTTCCTCGACTTCCCTTCTGCGATGTGGAACTTTTGTTCAAACAGCATCGCATGGAAGATGCCACAGTGCAGCCCATCCTACCTAAGTAGGAACTCTATGCCACAAACCCTCAGGACATCCCTGAGGATTCTGGGTGGTGTAGTTCAAAGCTCTGCTAATGTGGACCTCAATGGGTAGGTGTCTGGGAGCTGCAGGCCTCCCAGGGCTTCTGGGTAGTGTCATCTGGCCTTCTGTCTGCACAGCCCTCACCATGGAGGCCTCTGGGAGTTGCAGGCTGCACGCTCACCTTGGCATCTCCCTCTGCCAGGATTCCCGGTAAAATGTAGTTCAGTTCTATGCCCTGCAGTCCCAACCACAGAGGATCCTGGGAACTGCAGGCCCTGTAGATTATTGGCAATGTAGTCCAGTGTTTTGCCTGCATACCTCTTTCAGTTGGACCACAGAGCTGCAGACCACATTCTCACCCTGGCACTATGAGGATTGTAGATGGTGAAGTCAAGTGCTCTACCTGCAGTCCTCATCACAGAAATCTATGGGAGTTACAGGCTGCACATCACCCAGGCCTCTAAGGGGATTCTGGGCAGTGTAGTCTGGCCTTCTGCCCTTGCAGCCCTTAGTGCAGAAGCCTCTGGGAACTGCAGTCCCCATGGATTGTGGGTGTATATGTCATTCTGCCCACACAGCCTTCACTGGAGTGGTCTCTGGGAACTGCAGGCTGTGTTGGGTCCTGGCAGTGCAGTGCCTCCCACCTGTGTGGCCCTCAGCACAGACTCCTGGCAGTTGCATGCCACATGCTTGCCCAGGCTGGGCAGAGTTGTACACAATGCGTTTTATTCAATGTGTTTTATTTGTACGTGGTGCTAAGGATCGAACCCGGGTCGCCCACATGCCAGGCGAGCGCTCTACCGCTGAGCCACAATCCCAGCCCCTATAGGCAGAGTAGTCTGTCATTCTGCTACTCAACCCTCACCATGAAGTCCTCTGGAAGCCTAAGGTCAAATGCTTTCCCTGGTACCCTGGATATTCTGGGTAGTATAGTTGTTCTGTCTGTGCAGCCCTTGCTGCAGAGGCTCCTGGGAGTTGTGGGCCTCTGAGGATTCTGGGTAGCATTCTCCCCACACAACCCCCACTATGGGGTCCATAGGAGCTACAGACTGCCTGCTGGCCCTGGTCCCCCAAGGATTCTGGACAATACAGCCTGATGACTAACCATACAGCCATCACCACAGTGGCCCCTGGGACTTGCCAGATGACTCTCCCCACTGTGAACAGACTCACCCAGCAAATCCCAGCATCATCTAGTTTCCTCTATAAAAATTTTAGTCACATAATTGAAAGAACTGCTTAATATAGCCATGTTTTCAACTGAAAGTAATCAAGAATAATTCCTTAATATCAATTGCCAAATCAATAGATTTTTCAAATTATTTCAAATAAACTTCACAGACAAATGAATTGGGTTCAAACTAGCAGCATCCTTGCATTACTGTTTCTCAAGTCCTCTTCCTTCAGCTTATCACCTATTGATTGAAATCAGTAGGTAATTTAGACTGTAGAACTTCCTGGTCTGCTGGTGTGGTCTGGCTTTTCCTAGTGTCTGGGTTAGGGTTAGAGTTAGAGGGTCACCCATGCCAGGCACCACTCTACACTGGGCGATAACCCTGCACCAAGGCCCTTCTTTTAACAGACAATCCATGTTTCCTCTTTCAACTTCTGCTTTGTGTATGTTGAAGCCACCACTGTCTTTGCAGGATTGGTGTTTAACATTGAACTGGCTCTTCATTAAATACACTTTATTGCTGGTGTATTTCCTTTCCTAAGTTCTATTTCTCTGAAGTTAAAAATATAAACTAACTTCTGGTTAAGAGTTCGAATGATTTTATTTATTTTTAAAGTTCTTTACTCTTACGTGTAACGTGTGCCTTTGTAAGCACAGAGCCGTTCTGTAACTGTCGGTTCATCTTACACTGAGGTCAAATTGACCACTCACACCTGTAACTAACAGACTCTGTCCTACCCACCCAACCCCGAGATGGGGGTGGGGCTCCTGAAGCCACATGGGGCCACCCAGGACATCACTGTTTACTATGTTCTCAAGGAATTCACACTCAACATGAACAAGCCAGCCAGGTATCCAAGGTGGGAAGGTTGCTGGAGGGAGTTTGCCAATAACAGTAACCAGACCTAACTTAAGCGGTCCCTTCTTTGGTCTTGGGGGATCTTATCTGGTGGCCATGGGTACAGGGTTGGGTTAACTGTGGAGGTACACGTGAGCCTGATGATTGCAGCATGTGGGCAGTGGAGGACCTCGGTCCACAGGCAGTGAGACAGATGTCATCAAGGAACCCAACAGGGCCGTGGGAAGCCAGGCAAGGAGTCAGAACCCCAACTTCCAAGCCTAGGTGTGGTAGGCAGAACAGCCCCCGAAAGACACCCAGGTCCTCATCCCTAGAACCTGGGACCACAGCAGTTGACACGACAAGGAGGGTTAAGACTGCTCATCCCAATGCAGGAGGGTGCTCCCAAGCCACCTCGTCAGGTCCAGGTGACCACAGTACCCTTCAGAGCAAGGGGAGGCAGCAGCTGGAGAGGGGCTAACAAAAGAGCAGTCAAAGCCTCTATGCGGCTGGCTTTGCAGAGGTGGGAAGGGAACTGAGCCCAGGAGTGCAGGGCCTCCAGCCGCTGAGGGCACAGGAGTGGGTTCTCCTCAAGCCTCCAGGAGGGAAAGCCATGCCACCACACAGTCCAGCCAGGGAACTACCAGTGTCAGCACCTGTGGGCCTGAGCCACATCCTGCGTACTGTGACAGCAACAGGAAACTAACGTACCATGTGACCACAATTACATTTCAACAATCAATGCCATATTAGGAAGGGTACAATTTCAGGGTTTTAGGTCTGGGGCTGCAATTCAACTAAAAAAGGAACCCTGTCTCATGATGCTTGCAGATCTCATTTGATAAACTCTTCCAGGTCTTCATCCAAAACAAAGTCACAGAATCTACATCAATATTAAAAACAAGAGCAGTGCTGGGCGCGGTGGCGCATGCCTGTAATCCCAGCACTTGGGAGGCTGAAGCAGGAGGATTGCAAGTTCAAAGCCAGCCTCAGCAATGGCAAGGCAATTAGCAACTCAATGAGACCCTGTCTCTAATAAAATACAAAAAAAGGACTAGGGATGTGGCCCAGTGGTTGAGTGCCCCGGAGATTAATCCCCAGTACCAAAAAAAAAAAAAAAAAAAAAAAAAAAAAAAAGCAGTATCTGCTATAGCCAGGATCAGGTGGAGCAGAATTAATAACCAAACCAGTAATAACCAAACCAGTCACTAAACACACAACAAGCTGAGTTCCTTAACAGTACTAATTAACAGAATGAGATGGAAAGGCCCTGAGTGGGTTACACTGATGAAGATGCTGCCACACAGGAGGCACACTACCATGTCCAGTCCCGTAAATTGCTAAGCTCTGAAGAAACGGCAGGAGGTGAAGAGCTGGAGCCAAGAACAGCGGCTTCACCAGACAGGGTGCAGGCTCTGAGGGGAGGCAGCCAAGTGAGCCCAGCGGCGCACTGCTGGCAGTGCTCCGGAGCCCTCCACATGCTTCACAAGGCTGCACAGGGCAGGTGAGACAGGCAAGCACAGGATCACACACCTGTCCTGTGCTCAAGTGTTCAGAAGAGGCCTCCCCCACGGAGCTCCCAGCGCACACAGTTCCTAACATGCTGGTCACAGGACCCACAGAACACGCGGCTTAGAAAGTGCTGCTCAATGCTATGCTGAAAACAAGTGAAGGTTAAGGGGAAGGGATATCGTGAGTGAAAATTACACCAAAGAAAACAGAAAACATTGCTGACATGAAAGTGTTTTTAATTTGGTTGATACACATTTGACAAAATATCTTAGAATAAAATAATCCTGAACAGGAATAAGGTATTTACAGTAACGTAACTGTGAAAAACAAAACTGATATATTTCTTTAACATTTACAAAAGCTCTTACTGTGAATCTGGAAGACTTTCAACTCCTACCCACTACTCTGGTCTTAAACCCAACAGGGGGAGTGAGGCCCAGCAGTTTGAGGTACAGAACACTAACACATTTGGCAGTTAAGGATCAGCTGTGGGCTGGGGTGTGGCTCAGTGGCAGAGAGAGCACTGTCCTAGCGTGTGTGAGGTCCTGGGTTTCATCACCAGCACCCCAGGAAAGAGGGGAAAAAAGCTCATCTGAGATCATCCATTAATCTGTTAGTGTGGGCTGACAGGAAAGTGAGGCAGGACAGCAGATGGAAGACTCAGATGAAGTGACTGAGGACGAGAAGAGCCCCCCCGCAGGCCTTCCTCGCAGCCCCTGCAGAAGGCTGCAGACTACTTCAAAGACTTCCTCGACTTTCCCTGTCAGCAGAAAATCAGCAACCCTGAGACTCAGCTTTCCATGACATAAAAGTTTATGAGCATCTAAAAACTGTTCAAGATTTATAAAATAATTTTACATGATCAAATAGAAAATAACTCTTAGGATTTTAAAATACATTCAGGGAACAAAATTTTCTCAAGTTTACTTTTCATGCCTATTCTTGAACATTCCACCTAATAAGTTTTTGTGGAGTGCCGAGGACTGAACCCAGGGCCTGGCACATGCTAGGCAAGCGCTCTACCACTGAGTTGCTCCCGAGCCCTGCACCTAATAACCTCTATATTGTCTGAAACTGAGTTTCACACACACACAGACATATTTTAACAGGGGTTCAGAACTTGCTCGTTTACTACACAGAATGCCTACTTCTCTGTTACTATTTAAATATACTTAAAAGAAAGAAGAAGTTTTAACCATCTGAAATATACAGTAGAAATTTGTTGATTTACAAGACAGCCACATAACAGTGGGAAAAAAAATAAGTACTAAACCTTTCAACACTAGTGAGACAATCACACACGGTACACGCTGCACATTACCATCTACTGGCCCAACCAGGCCATGTAACAAACTACAGTCTCCACAGACAGCACTGTACAGCAAGTGTTCACACTGTGCTAAAAAATCAAATCTGTGGCTCCTCTAAAGGGGACTCAAGAGCTTCCATCAGCTTTTTATTTGCCTCTTCATTATGCCTGCTTTGACAATGAGTTAGGTGTTTCTTAAAGCCTCTTGGGAAATTTGATTCAAAATTACAACGTGGACATTTAAGTAAACTTTGCCCATGAGCTGCTACGTGATTCTTAAGGAGAGATTCCAGAAGAAAGGCCTTTCCACAAATTGTGCACTTGTAAGGACTGTGAACATTGTGCTTATTAACCAAATGATGCAAAACAGCACCTTTCTTCATAGCACGACAGCAACAGATCTTGCAATAATACTTCCCCTTCCCACGCTTCATGTACTTTGCAATTTCCTCTTCTGAGATGAATGCTTCTTTTTCTTCAGTGAATTGTAGCACATTTCTGGATTGCTCTGGACTTGTCATGTCCATTTTGTTCTCTTTGCCAAAATCAATAGATTCCACATCCACCTGCTCTTGATCACTGCTAGACTCCTGGCCCTTCATGTCTATGGCATCCAGGTCTGTTCTGAGGTACTCGCTGCTGCTCAGCTCAGCATCTGAGCTCTCCTGGCTGTCCTTCTTGAGCTTCTTGGAGGAAGAGAATAGGGCATCTTCCAAGAGTTTCTTAGGAGTGGCCAGAAGCTCTTCCTGAACTAAAAGATCACACTTTTGGTCCTCTGTGGCATCTATCTGTAGTTCATCACCAAGCTCTGCTGCTTTCTGAGCCTCTAAGAACACAGAAGACTTGGGCAGTTCAGGGAACAGGGCATGCTTCCGGGACTCTGGGAAAAGAACACGTTTCCGTGGTTCAGGAGAAGCAGGAGGGGCTGCTCTGGTGTGCTCAGGAAACAGTGCAGACTTTCGAGACTCAGCATCAATAGAAAGGACAGGCTTCCAGATATCCGAAGCCGCTCTTGGAGATTCAGATGGCCCAGAAGGACCTGGCTTCCGGGTCTCAGGGAAGACAGCAGGTTTCTGAGGTTCCATGACAAAGGAAGACTTCCAGAGATCAGGAGAACCACCACGGGAACTTTTTTGGGACTCAGAAAAATCAAGAGAAGCAGGAGAAGTTTTCCGCTGGTCAGAAGAAAGCTTCCAATGGTCTGGTGACCCTGAGGGTTTCCTGAGCTCTGGAGAGCCTGCTGGGCTACGGATCTCTGGGGAGAGTGGTGGGCCTGGTCTACGAAGCTCAGGAGACACTGGGGGAACTGCTTTCCAGTGCTCAGGTGACAACGCAGGGGATGACTTTCGGAGCTCTGGTGGTCCAGACTTCCATGACTCTGGAGATGTGGGGGGAGTTTTCCAGGAGCCAGATGAGACTGAAGACGACTTCCAGGATGCAGGGGACACAGATGGAGCTGGTTTCCAAGGTCCAGGTGATATAGAAGGAATTGGTTTCCAAGGTCCAGGAGACACAGATGGAGCAGGTTTAGTTGGCTTCCAAGGTCCTGACGATGCTGAAGGACTGGATTTCCAAGGCCTTGGGGATCCAGGTGGCCCTGGCTTCCAGGAACCTGGCGACACAGCTGGGGCTGGTCTCCGGGGCTCCGGGGAGACAGCGGGGAATGGCTTCCAAGGTTCAGGAGACTCTGACGGGGATGGCTTCTTTGGCTCTGGGGAGGCAGTCCGGGTGGGCTTCCGAGATTCTGGAGATGCAGTTGGGGACAGTCCCCAAGACTCAGGGGAAGCAGCCAGAACTGGTGACTCTGGAGATGAGGCTGAAGGTGTCCCCCTGTGTCTGTAAAGTGAGAGTGCTTCTGAGGCTTAGGGTTAGCAAGAGCAGCCTTTACTGTCTCGGGGGACATAGGGACAGGTTTCTGTGGCTCTGGAGAGGGGGCAGGGACAGGCTTCTGCAACTCAGACACAACAGGTGCTGATTTTGGAAGCTCAGGAGAAGAAACAGGAACAGGTTTCGAAGGATCCGGAGGAGGAGTTGCTGCCTGCTCAGGAGGAACAGCAGGGCCAGGTTTCTGAAGCTCCAGGGGAGCAAGAGGAGCAGGTTCAGGGGACTCTGGAGACAGAACTGGACTTAGCTTCTGTGTTTCTATGGAGAGGGAAGTCCCAGGTTTCAGGAGTTCTGCTGAATTAGAGGGTGTTTTCTGGTGTTCAGGAAGAGGGGGCATTCTCAAAGGATCTGTTTCTTTGTTCATCGGTTTATCATTCCATTTCTCTGGGGTCGCATGTTTGGATGTGATATGATAGTACACATTGGAGTACATTTTGCTGGTGAAGAAGCATTTATGGCAGTGATAGAGCTTTGCACTTTTCTGATAAAATATCATCTTACCTAACCCCCCAGCATCCATTTCATCACAGAGTTCTGGGTGGATGGTGCCCATGTGGATCTGCACATTTTCATAATCAGTGCCTCTGAAACTGCAGTGGTCACACTCCAAACGTACAGATGGTTTCCGAATTTCCTGGAAAACTTCCATCTTCTTTCTATCTCCAACACACAGGACTGTGTTCTTTAAAAACTTTCAACACTGTGCAAACAAAGTAAAATTAAATTATTTTCATGGACATTGTTTTGAATAAAATGCTATTCTAGTTCACTCTATAACTGTATTATTTTAGGTCCAGAATAGCTTAAGCTTTATTAGATATCTCTCTAAAAGATTTTGAGAGAAGCATATGGAACTAATATTCTGAGTCCCAGGCACTCTACTGGTTTTACATACCTCATCCGGATAGGATGTCTCCTATCCAGGCGCAGATAGTAGGAACATGAGGTTAAGGAAATAATTCTATAAAATGGGTCACTGTGCTGACCCACATATGCTTTCTTTTCCAAGAAGCAATTTACCTGCAGCACTCACTGCCTGGCCTAAGTGGACAGACTATGTCACATTCCGCAGCAAACTACCTGTTATCTGCAGGAGAAATACAGGCCTGAAATAAATCTGTCTCACAATTTTAGAATAATATTTATTCACCAGATACACTGGCTTGTGTAAAACTTTAAAACTTAAGGCTGTTATCCTTGTAAAGCTTGGTTTTAAATTATGCTTTCTCATTTCATAGGTTTTTTTAACCATTTAACAAGCTTTTCCTAATTTTGATCTTTTTTTGACCTTAGTATTCGGGTGTTTTGCAGTGCTGGGACCTGGGATAGAAGCCAGAACCTTGTGCATGCTAAGCAAGCTCTACCACTGAGCTGAGCTACACCCCCAACCTGATACATGTCACTCAAGTCCATGTGGTATAAGGAGATAAGAACCCATCCTCATTTTTTCACCCTGAATCACTTGTCTCAACAACCCTGATCACACAACTCTTTTTCCATGTAAGGACCATTTAGTATTTACTAACTTCCATGTATAACTCTACTCCAGACTCTTCTGCTCTGAACTGTTTCCCTCTCTACTTCCTATCACTGCTACTTCCGTTCTGGTATGCCAATCTCAGCATGAGATAAAGCAACTGATAAAAGAGATTCTATAACTACTGCATATTGTTGAGTTTATGCCCCAAGTGGACTGCAAAACCTTTTTCATTATCAGCCAGGCACAGTGGCATGTGCTGGCGTTCCAGCTACTCAGGAAACTGAAGCAGAAGGATGCCTGAGCCCAGGAGATCAAAGTCAGCCAGGGCAACATAGTGAAAAGCCTGTCTTTAAAAATTTTAAAAAAAAAAAAAAAAAAAAAGTCCATCAAATGACACTTGACCTTTTACCAAAACGACTAGCCACTGCAGACACCATGTAGGATGTTCTATGCCAAGGGTGATGGGGAAGGCGCATTCTTTCCATGGGACTGCTCCCCAGAGAGCAGCACAGGTCAGACACTTCAATCACAGTATCAGAACACAGATGAGAAAGATTGGATAACATGCCTGATTCTGATAAGTTCTACTTTTTTTCCCCCTCTGGTGGCACTGAGGATTGAACCCAGGGCCTCATATATGATAGGCATACCACCAGCTCATAAAAATTGATGTTTTTTTAAAGATGCTACTGCTGACTGGGCTGTTTTCAACTACTGAGTTCTAATCATTGCTAGTGGCTTTCTCGCGATCCTTTGCTTTTTTTTTTTTTTTTTTTTTTGATCTAAAGCTAAACAGAAGATAGACATTGCCCAGCAATTATACTGTCTGTTAGAAAATTACTTTGGGGCCCAAAAAGACTACACCAGAAGAAAAATATAAGTTCTTAAGAAAAACCTCTAAAATGATTATTAACTTACAAACATGATGAAAAAAACATGAAGAAATCTTTAATTAACCACCTAGGGCCCAGTATCCAATAAAACTAGAAGACTTCAAATTAAGATGAAAGAAAGATGTGTCTCAATAACCCCATCTGGCCGTAGTGGTGATAGTGAACAGCCAAGAGCTGCTGGTAGCAAAGTGGCATCCTGCCACACATCTCATGGGCATCATAGCATAGGTAAGAGCTCACCCAGCCTCCCTTCTTCCTCTACCTGCCACCTAAGTTCCACCATTCATGCCTGCTGCCACCAAGTCTCATCACTATACTCAAATAACCTCTTTCTTCAAAAAGTTCTTCAAAGAATGCGACATAGTGCTGGGGAGATAGCTCAGTTGGTACAGTGCTTGCCTTGTTATGCATAAGCCCTGAGCTCAATCCCCAGCACCACAAAAAAAAAAATAAATAAATAAATAAAAAAGCGAGATTATTCATTCTTCATACCTCAAAGAAGTGAGGTATGAAAAGACATGCCTATCCAGCACACCTTCATGCACCAGTAAGACAGGTGGGTGGAGTTTTTTTTCCTCGATAACTCCAGCACTTTTCAAAATTTTCTAATTATAAAATATTCTAAACATTAAAAATGATAAGTATTAAAACAAACAAACAGCACATGCAAAGAAATGCTAGTGGAACAGCACTTCATAAATCATGAACAAATGTTTTTAGTGTGAAGAAGAAACAGTAAAACATGCTCTTTTCTGCCACCTACCGGCTGTCTCACAAGACACCTTAAGAAGTGGCCTTCAAAGGGGAGGCAATTTATATGGCTTTCTAACACACAGAAAATAGCCTCAGTAGGGTAAAGATGAGAAGCTGAATCTGGGGTAACCAAAATTACAACTCCATGATCATCTGGACCACTCTTGGTTCTATGTCCCTCTCGCCATGGGGACCCCTTCAATAGTGAGGGATCCCACCCAGTAAGCCTGGACACAGCACCAAAGCCTGTAGTAGACACTCATGTGACACTGTTCTTTTCTCATTGTGTGTTACAATCAACTATGGAATTACACCCATGTTATAACCAAACCCCTCTCAAATTCACTACCTGACTTCAGCTTACACAGTCTTGGGCACAGTGACCCACACTCTTACTCCTTGAACAGGGACTCACCTGCCTGCTGGTGCAGACCATAAGGAACAGGTGTTCTTTTTTTTTTAGTTGTAGATAGACACCTTCATTTTATTTATTTGTTTGTTTGTTTATGTATTTATTTATTTATTTTTATGTGGTGCTGAGGATTGAACCCAGTGCCTCACACATGCCAGGCAAGCACTCTACCACTGAACTACAGCCCCAGACCGGGAACTGATGTTCTGCTGATCATCAACGTTGTTGACATGCAGCCGTGGAAGAAACGATACAATCAACAGGACCCACAGGAAAAAAGGAAGAGGACTGTCAGGAGGAATGATGGTGGTGTTCTGACCCAGAGGAAGAAGGGCTGACCTGCCCCAGTGACTGCTCCGGCCTTTTCTCTCCCTCTGTGCATTTCAATGAGAAATCCTCCTCATCTGCGGAGTTTACTGACAAGAACAGAATGGGATAACACTGGCCATGAACAGAAAACCACTGCCTATATATCCTGATAAATTCCAGCACATCCACCTACTCCTTCCTATCTCTCCCCTGTGGCTCAACACTCTTTAATTTTGACACCTGACCATTCTCCCCCATTCATTACCCTGCTTCCTACCACAGACGACTCCAAACCCTACAAGCCTAATGCAAATCATCTGCTCACAATCCCTATCTGCCAAACACCTGCAGTACAAAATCTCAGCACAGAAAGCTCCCAACCAGACTGCATTTTGAAAAGTATTGACCACATATAACTCCCCAACTCTTCTCAAGCTTCTGGGTCTTTCCATAGACATTTCCTGCCCTTTACATTCTGTCTTGCTACCTACCCATCACGCAAATCCTTTCATCCCTCAAAGTGGTCACCTTTTTAGACAATGGCCAATTTCCCATTCCCCAACCCTCCTTACATCCAGCTGTAAGCATACTTCCATGGTAGAAGTCAGCCTGATTCCACACCAGGTCATGGTTCTCAACGCATAGGACTATCCACTTACCTTTGAAACCCCTGTACATCCTTGAAACAGTGTGTGCTCAGAAAACATTTGCTCAATCCCAACACTGTCTCATAAAGGTTGAGGACCCAATCTTAGACTCAAGGACTTTAAAACCAGAAGTGACCTGAGCACCCATCTCAGGGAGCATCTATTTAAAATTCCAACTTATGAGTGAGGAAACTCAAACTGGACACTAAATGGCTTGCCCAAGATCAGGCCAATGACCAGCATCTGACCAAGGACAAAATAGACTTCTGCTGTTTCTCCAAACTCTCTTTAGTACACCATGATCCAAAGAACACAGTAGTGTAAGAGCCCTAATCGAGGATAGCTAAGATGGCGGTTAGCTGAGAGCCATAAATGTGTTCAAGTATTTTCACCTGATATTCATGCATTTATCTAAGAATCTTTTTATGCCCGTGAACACTGTGTGACGCACCTGTAAGTTCGAGCTGTTAGCACTTGTCCTTTTTAAGGCAAAATGTATTTAACCGGGTGAGGTTAGAGGGGTGGTTGGAGTTGGAGAGGTTGTTGGAGCCGGAAAGAAAAGTTAGAAGAAAGAAGAATAAAAGAACTTTTTCATTTCCAGTCTGCCTCAGAGTTTTCTCCCACGGTATCATTGCTGCAAGCGGCAATTGCTGCAGGCGGCGGCACAGTAGAATTCATTAAGATCTTGAAAAGCCAGTACAATGGACCAAAACTAACGAAATGAACCTCAAACATTCAGAATCCACATACCAATTGCATAAGTACAGCACTACAGAGAGCCCCCTCCAGTATTCTGCACTGGGCAGAGGATTCCACACTCCACATACAATGTCTCCAGCTCTGGCAGGAGGGACACTCCAAGAGGTGCTAGCAAACTAGGGAACATGCAAAACAGCAATGCAATGGCAGGTGGTACTGGAAAACAAGTTACTTAACTTCACATACAGAAAAACTATGGATAACACAGAAGCTACTCTAGAAGCAACAGCAGAAGCCAGCACAACAGATTTTGACTCCACAGTTTTACAAACTACTCCACCATGAACTGGAACAAGATGCTTTGTCAGTAGGTCCATAATTAGAAGCTAGCAACTGGTACAGGAACAGAGAGTTTTGAGTCCAATCTCTTTGTTTTACAACTGAGAAAACTGACACAGAGGGAGAGAAGCAACTTCTCTTAAGATTACAACATTAGGTCAGCAGAAGCCACAGAAGACCACGGATTCTAGATTCCTGGTCTCTGTTGTAACACAATGCTCTTTCCCACTCTGGCTGAACCATCCACAGGGGCACTCCAGAAGAGTCCAGAATCCAGCTTTAAGATTCCAGAAAGAATAAAAGAAAAGAAAATTCCCCCTAAGTTTCTGAGCTCCTATATACTAACTACAAATTGTCCAAATTAATAGAAATTTCTCTCGGCCTACTTTTCACCACTACGGACTGCATCTTCGGTGCTCTGCCCGCCCACCATCATGTAGTGCCACACCACATCCTACAGTATTTATTTCCATCCATTTTTTTCCTTGAGGTCACATACAACGGCCTGTCTTTTAAAATACATTCTAATACGTAGCTTTTCACATTAAAATCCAATTATACAGAGCACGATTAAAACTAATCAGGTTCTCAGTCTAAATACACTTTAGCACTGTT
The DNA here is from genome assembly GCA_025594165.1 of Tamias sibiricus. NCBI lineage: Eukaryota > Metazoa > Chordata > Mammalia > Rodentia > Sciuridae > Tamias > Tamias sibiricus. Next base: position 52,106 of record CM046663.1, read on the forward strand.
CATCACAGCTGTCTGGTTCTTTTAATTAATAAAATTATTTTCTGAGTAGTTTTATGCTTTAAGCAATTTTAGCAGGAGACACAAAGGTTTCCCACGCACCTCTCCTACACCCCCCGTTTCTACTACTACATCTTGCATTAATTAGCGTGGGGCGTTTCCAAAGAGTCGCCGGGAGAGAAACCCAAACGCCGTGCTCGCGGGCATCCGCCAGCGTCCCTCGGCAACCGTCACCGCCCTGGGGTTCCCGCGCCCGCCGCCGGGCGGAACCGCAAGCTCACAGCTGGACCTGCGTTTTCCTCTCGGTCCATCACCCCGCCCCCGCCTGCCCACGCTCCGCGTGTCCCGGGGCGTCCACCGACCCCGCGCGACCGCCGCTAACCGCACTGCAGCGGGGAGGACGCGCGGCCCGCACAGCGCCCCAGCCCGCCAGCTCCTCGGGCCCGCTCTCACCCTCGGCGCGGCGGCGCGGAGAGGCCTGCAGCGTGGGATCCCTAATGGCGGCTGGACGCGGGGAGGACCGGAAGTGCCGCGTACCCGCCCCGGAAGTGCCGCGCACCTCTCGCCTCCTTCCCCCTTGTGCCGCGGCGGGTGGCAAAGGTTCCGCTGCGCTGGCGAGTGCAGGCGTCGCTCGAGTCCCCTCTGTGTCTCCTGGCGTCCCGGCGTCCGCGGGTCCCTGTGTTGTTGCCGTTTGGGCGGGTTTATTTCTAAAGGAGCAGGGCTGGGCCGTGCAACAGCGGGGCGCCTGGTGGCTCAGGGTCAGGCCCCGTGGTGTCGCCGCCACCTTCCAGGCGCTCGTGCTGCGGCGAGGTCGCCCGGAGGGCCGGCGTGTGCGCCTGCGCGATAGCGAAGCGTCGGGCTCCCGGGTTGTGCGGCGCTGCCCTGGCCGCTGTCCGGCCCGCTGTCCGGCCGCAGTTCCCGCCCCGCGGCGCCGTCCGGCTCTCCGGGACCGCGCCCGCGCGGATGCCGCGTGTGTCCTTCGGGGCCGGCTGACGCGGTTGCCCTGCGGTGCCCGCTCCTGTGCCCGCGCGCCCGGCAGCGTGGCCACCTCGGCAGGCCGGCCGGCCGTTGGTAGGCCATCGCCTCAGGAGTAGTTAGGCAGACCCGTTTTCCTTCTCCTGAGCGAACTGTCGCGGTGCGGTGGTGGAGTCGTGAGAGACCTCCGCATTCTGGGCCTCACTGAGCTCCGGAGAGATTTACGTCCGCAGGGATTCCCCACCCCGTGCTGCGGGCTGCTGTCCTGTGAGGACAACGTCTTTTGAAGTTTTAATTTACTGCCTTTTTAATTGCTTCCAAAAAGTTTTAAATTCACAGTATAAGTATAATATACTGTGAATACATGAAAGTATGTAAACACAAAAATGCCATGTATAAAAGTAAAATAAACACTTTTAGGATACAAATTTATACTATAAAACCTAGGAAATAACATCCTCTAAACAAGGTTAATTTTTATGAAGTCTTATTGGTTTGTTTTTCCTTTACTTGCCTGTACCTTTGGTATATATCCAAAAAATCATTGTCAAATCCAGTGTCCTAAAAGTTTATGCTGTTTTCTTCCAGCACTTTCAGGTGTTACATTTAGGTCTTGATATGCTTTGAATCAGCTTTTGTATGTGACATTAGATAAGGGTCCAACTTCAGTCTATTTTGCATGTGGACATCCAGTTTTCCCAGCACCATTTGTTGAAAAGACTATCCTTTCTCCCCTTAAACAGCCCCTGTGAAAAATTATTTGATCATATATGCAAGGGTTTTCTGAGAGGGGGGTGCTACCTGTTCCATTGGTATACATGTCTATCTGTATGCCTGTACCATACTGTTTATTACCTTTTTTTTTTTTTTTTTTTTTTGGTAATACGTTTTGAAATTAGAATGAGTGTGTCCTCAAGCTCTGATCTTTTTTAAAGCTGTTTTGACTATTTGAGTTCCCTTGAGATGCCTTGATTTTTAGGACAAATTTTCTTTTTAGGGAAATGTATTGACTTTCTTGATTCCTTCATATATGATTCACAGCTTAGCAGTATCGTTTTCCAGCCCAGTGGGTGGTACACACCTGTAATCCCAACTACATGGGAGTCTGAGGCAGGAGGATTGTAACTTTGAAACCAGTCTTAGCAATTTAGTGAGATCCTGTCTCAAAATAAGAAGAGCGGGAGGGCAGGGGTTGTGGCTCAGCAGTAGAGTGCTGGCCTAGCACGTGCAAGGCCCAGGGTTCGATCCTTAGACCACATATAAATAAATAAAACAAAGGTATTGTGTCCAACTATAACTAAAAACTAAATATTGAAAAAAAAAAAAAAAGAAGGGCTGGAGGTGGTTCAATGGTAGAGTGCTCCTTGGATCAGACCTCAATAATGAAAAAAGAAAAAATGTCTTCCAATTCATGTACATGGGAAATGTTTCTCTTTATGTCATCTTTAATTTCGTTCAGCAATGTTTTCAACTGCTGTGTAGTTTTCAGTGTTTAAGTCCTTCGCATCTTTGGTTAATTTACTTTCTAAGTATTTTTATGTTGTAAGTGGAATTGGTGTTGTAATTTGCTTTTCAGATTGCTCATTAATACATAGAAATGCAACTAGTTTTTGTGTAACTTTGTCTCCCCATACTTTGCTAAATTGATTTATTGGTTCTAACGGGTTTTATGATAATTTTGGGCTTATCTACATATAAAATGATATAACCTGGAACTGGGCATTCCTGTAACCCCAGCTACTTGGGCTGTTGAAGCAGAAGTTTCATGAGTTTGAGACCAGCCTAGGCAACATAGCAAGACCCATTCTCAAAAAAAAATATATATATATATATATATATATATATTTATATTATGTATATGTGTATGTGTATGTATATATACATATATAATCTGTAAAAGTGAGATAATTTTACTTCTTTTTTAAATATTTTTTTTTTAGTTGTAGTTGGACAGAATACCTCTATTTTATTCTTTTATTTTTATGTGGTGCTGAGGATCGAACCCAGGGCCTCGCACACACTAGGCAAGCTCTCTACCTCTGAGCCACAACCCCAGCCCAATTTTACTTCTTTTGTTTATTTTTCTTGCCTAATTGCCCAGGCTAGAGTTTCCACTACTGCTTTAATAGAATGGTGAAAGTGGGAATGCTTGCATGGTTTCTTATCTTAGAGGAAAGTTTCAGTCTTTCACCATGAGTATGATACTTACTGTGGCTTTCCACATGTGGTTTTTATTTATTTATTTATTTATTTATTTATTTTATTTTGGTACCAGGGATTGAACTCAGGAGCATTTCGACCACTGGGCCACATCCCCAGCCCTTTTTTGTATTTTATTTAGAGACAGGGTCTCACTGAGTTGCTAAGTGCCTCGCCATTGCTGAGGCTGGCTTTGAACTTGCGATCCTCCTGCCTCAGTCTCCCAAGTGCTGGGATTACAGGTGTGCACACCATGCCCAGCCATATGTGGTTTTTATTGTGTTGAGGTAGTTTCCTTCTATTGATTGTTGAATGTGTTCATCAAAAAAGGGTGTTTTAGCCGGGCGCGGTGGCGCACGCCTGTAATCCCAGCACTTTGGGAGGCTGAGGCAGGAGGATCGCGAGTTCAAAGCCAGCCTCAGCAATGGCGAGGCACTTAGCAACTCAGTGAGACCCTCTCTCTAATAAAATACAAAAAAGGGCTGGGGATGTGACCCAGTGGTCGAGTGCCCCTGAGTTCAATCCCCAGTACCAAAAAAAAAAAAAAAAAAAAAAAAAAAATCTAAATGGAAAAATTAAAAAAAAAAAAAGGGTGTTTTATTTTGTTACATGATTTTCTGCATCAATTGAGATGATCAACTGTTTTCTTTCCTTTGGTCTGCTAATGTCATGTATTACATTGATCAATTTTTGTATGAACCATCCTTGCATTCAAGGAATAAGTCCTGCTTGGTCAGGGTGCATAATTCTTTTAATGTGTTGCTGAATTTGATTTGCTAGTATTTTGTTGAGAATTTTTGCATCAGTGTTCATCCCTGATGATGTTGGATATTGGTCTATAATTTTCTTGTGTTGTGATTGTCTGGCTTTGGTATCAGAATAATGCTGGCCTCATAAAATGAGTTAGGATGCATTTCTCCTCTTCAGTTTGTTTTGAAATTGAGAGCAACCTGATCCTCCTCTTCAGCTTTTCTTTAATGTTTGGAAGAATCACCAGTGAAGATGTAAGGTCCAGGGCTTTTCTTTGTTTGGAGAATTTGATTCAATTTGCTTACTAATTATATATTTATTCAGATTTTCTATATCTTTGTGACTTAGTGTTGCTAGGTTTTGTATTTCTAGGAATTTGTCCATTTCAAATATGTTATCCATTTTGGTGGTTTGCAATTGTTCATAGTACTCTATTATGATTCTTTTTATTTTGTAAGTAATGGGTGAAATATTCCCACTTTCATTTGAGATTTAGGAATTTTAGTCTATTCTAATTTTTCTTAGTCCTCCTAACTAAAGATTTTTAAATTTTATTGATATTTTCAAAGAATCAACTTTTTGTTTCATTGATTTTTTTCTGTTGCTTTTCTATGTCATTTTTCTCAGCTTTAATCTGTTATTCCTTCTTTCAGTTAGCTTTTAGTTTAGTCTGTCCTTTTTCAAGTTCCTTAAGTTGTCAAGTTAGGTTGTGGATTGAGATTTTCTTGCTTTTTAATGTTTATAGTTATAAATTTCCCCTTTATCCCTTCTTTTACAGCATTGCATAAGTTCTTGTTGTGTTTTAATTTTTTTAAAAAATATTTATTTATTTGCTTTACTTGTACACAATGTGTTTATGTGGTGTTGAGGATCGAACCCTGTAAGCTACCTGGTACCGAAAACCGGGAGGAAAAACTCTCGGAGGCAGAGTTAAGCTTTTACTACTTTTACTTCTACTTTCTTAGAGAGAGCTTAGAGAGGGAAAGAAAGATTTTTAGAGAGAAAGATTAAAGAGAGCTTTTCTTCTTGTCTTCTTAGCTTAGAGTCTTAGCTTAGAGTCTTAGAGAGAAAGAAAGATAGAGCTTAGCTTAGAGTAGGATTAGAGCTTCTTTCTTCTCTCTTCTTTCTTCCTTTTCTTTCTTCTGTCTTCTGTCTTCCTCAGGAGCCTCGGCCTAACTCTGACCAGTCATTACTTCTTCTATCTGGTTTCTCTTCTGTAACCGCTCTGCCTACGTTCTGGCCGCTCTGATTCTTCTGACCGACCGAGTGACTGCCCGGCTGACTGAATTCTCCGTTCTCCTAACTCGGACCGCTTTCACCCAGTTATATACCTTCAGCTTTGTGGGTGCCTACAGGTGCGTCACATACATATCAGGTGGAACTTATGGCTTCCAGCTAGCTGCAACAGCCCTTCCTAATTAGGGCTCCTTCAGAACCCAGGCCGCGCACGTGCTAGGCGAGCGCTCTACCGCTGAGCTACAAACCCAGCCCGTGTTTTAATTTTTATTCATCTCTAAGTACTTTCTGATTTGCCTTGTGACTTATCTTTGATCCATTGATATTTTCAGAGTGTGTTGTTTAATTCCCACAAATTTATAAATTTTCTAGTTTTACTTTAGTTATAGTTTTCTAACTTCATCCCACCTGGTCTGAGATGATACGTTGTATGATCTTTGTTTTTGATGTTTACTGACACTTAATTCTGGCCTGACACATAATCTGTCCTGGAGAAAGTCCTGCACTTGGGAAGAACATGTGTGTTGTTGCTGTTGAAGTCTGAGATGCTCTGGGACCACCATGGGCAGAGAGAGCAGATGCACCTCTGGGCCTTGGTTCATGGCCTGAGAGCTCTTCAGCGTCCCACTGTAACTCAATTTGCCAGATGCCAGACGCATGTCATCTCTCCATCCTCAAGGAGCACCAGGCCCAACATCAGAGCCAGGGTGTTTCATTAACTTGACATCACCACAGGGCAAGGGCAACTGGTTAAAGTGCCTACACAGGCCAGAGCACACCTGAAGTCAGCAGTGTTCCTAAAACCCAGCACCCCTGCAAGCCCATAAACCCAGCTCCTTTCTTTTGCTCCTTCCAGACATCCTGAGAGCTGCCTCTCCCTTCCCAAGCAGAGATGCAGAACATGCTTTGCCTGTGTACTTGTGTGACTCGATGAGATTTCTTCTGTCATCAAGCCTCAGTTCCTGGTGTCTGGCATCAGACATTCACTGAGCCTAGTTCATCTGCTGTGTTGTTCATATGCTCCCATTTTCTCACTTCTGCTTTATCTACCCATTGTAGGGGCTTGACCTTCCGACTGTCATCTTTTCTTCAAATATGTTGACGGTCTTTCATTAGGTGTGTAAATGTCTATGCTTGTCATATAGTCTTACTGTATTGAAACTTACTGTATAAAGTCCTTCTTGGTCTCCTGTAACCTTTTTTGATTTAAAGTCTGTTTTATCTGATATTAGTATAGCTATCCTGTTCATCTATGTTTCATATCTGAGTGGAGTATCTTTCATTCTCTTTGTGTCTTTGGCTTGAAAATGAATCTCTTCTGGACAGCATATAATTGGATCTTTTTAAAAATCCAGCCTGCCGATTTCTGTATTTTCATTATAATGTATTTATTTTTATGTGGTGCTAAGAATAGAACCCAGTGCCTCACATGGGTAAGCAAGCACTCTACAACTGAGCCACACCCCCAGCTCCGAATTTTCATTTAAATGTTTAATCAACTTACATGTAATCACCAACATGGAGGGATTCCTGTCATTTTGCTTTTTGTTTTCTGTAAAGTTTTCATGTCCCTCATTTCCTGCAACACTATCTTTGAAGTTTAGTTGATTTTTTATAATGAAGTATTTAAATTTCTTGTGTCCTTTTGTGTGTGTCTATTCTGTGACTCTTTTCTTTGTGATTGCCATGGGAATTGCATTGAACACCCTAAAGCTGCAACACTCTAACTTGGATCTGTACCAGGCTTCCTTCTCATTTTCAGCCTTCCATCCTTCCTTTCAGCCACTGTGTCCTGGAGTTTGCCTGTTAAACATTGTATGGCCCAAGCATGAACTAACCGTTCTTTGAAATGCACAAATCTCACAAAACTATTGCTACAATAGTACCAACTTCTGTAATTACCTATGTATTTGCCTCTACTGAGATCTTAATTCCTTCTTTTGGCTTTGAGCCACTATCTTTTGTCATGGACACTGCAGGGACTCAGTAAGCACCAGCTGAATACACAGACCAGCATGTAATTTCTGGAATGTGAAGATTTTCAAAGGTGATACCCAGCATTTCCTCATGGAGACAGAGGCACACAGTGGTGTTTTTGTTTTTTCATTTGTTTTCTTTTTAGGTACTGGGGATTGAACCCAGTGGAGCTTTACCACTGAGCTACATCTTCAATCCTTTTTTCTTTTTTTTTAAATATTTATTTATTTGCTTTAGTTGTATGCACAATGCATTTGTTTTTACGTGGTGCTGAGGATCCAACCCAGGCCGTGCATGTGCTAGGCAAGGGCTCTACTGCTGAGCCACAACCCCAGCCCCTGAATCCTTTTTCTTATTGAGACAGCGTCTTGATAAGTTGCTGAGGCTGGCCTTGAACTTGTGAACCTCTTGCCTCAGATTTCCCAGTTGTTGGGATGACAAGAGTGTGACCCCACACCCAGCCACATTGGTAGTTCTGAACCCTGGCCGCACATTGAATCACTTGGAGCATTTTAAAAACATCTGATCCCTAGCTCCACATAGCCAAGCCAGTGAAGTCTCCGGTGGCCAAGTACAAGCCTGCATGGTTTGTAGACAGCTCCTGCAGACAGCCACAGTTCAGAACCATGGTAGAATCGTGGGCAGTGGGCACATGATTGGCCCTCTCCTTACTCTGACCAGAGGTGTCACCTGGAGTGGAACAAGCCTTGGTAGGCATTTTTAAGGATCTGCTGTGGTAGGAAACAGCTTTAGGCTCTGGGATACAAGTGGATGATGCAGCCTGTCCAGTGAGTTCAAGGGCTATGGGGAGTGACAGCAGGGCCACCAGCAGTGCCAAGGGCCTGCAGCAGGCTAGCAAAGGCCTCAGTATGGAATTGTTTCCCAGAGAGGTGGCATACCCCGTGGAAGGATGAACGTATCTTTTAGGGGCCTTTTCCAGACCAAAACATACCATTTTCATTGTGCTATATAGGCTGGTTCCCTTCCAAGGGTGTTCCCCAGGTAGTAGATAAGAGTGTAATTTGGTCCTTGGCCAGAATTAGGAGGGAAGAAAGTAGCACATTGTTCTTCCCACCATCCTCAGAAGTCTTGAAGTCTGGTGGGGACTTGGCATCTGTGTCTCACTTGCAAGGGCCATCACTGATTTCAGGCTGCTTTTAGCCAGTTAAGAAGCAACTAGAACCCCTTGGATATTTAAACAGCACGCTGTCCATATTCTGGGTCAGCCTACTGATCCTAGTGATTTTTCTTCCTTCTTTGGACTCATCCCCTGGGCCCTCAGTTTTGCTGACATGAATTAATGCAGCGCCGGGGTCCTTGGTGTGGAAGCTGACTGCTCCCAGCACCAGCTTTGCTGTGGCTCCGTTTTCTGTCAAGACCCATCTTTGCTTAGCCTGACATGGGTGGGCGCGGAGCACAGAAGAGCAGCAAGGGCAGAGCCTGTGTTGGAGGGCGACGAAGGGCCAGTGGGGCTGGTGTGCTGCCCCTGTTGGAGTGTCCCACACACCTCCACCCCAGTCAGGCCTCTGGTCCTTCTGAACTGCTGGTCAGCTGTCACACAGATGTGCAGTGGCTATTTCAGGCCTATGAAGCATAATGAGTAATTTCAGCACCTGCCTGGCAAGTCCCGAGCTCCATTTAGAGGTTTGTTTGCATTTTTACCCTTTATGTTCTGCATTGTGAGGAATCCCTTATTCCCCTACAGACCTGAATTCCCTGGCCTTTCACACTGTGGCCCTGGTGACGTCCTCTGACCTGACCCTGAGGGACGTTTGTCTCAAGAGGCCACAGGCTGCTTTCCGCTGTGGGTGGGAGCTGCCAGTCTCTCTCCTGGCTATCAGGCTCCAACTCGAGCTTTGAGGTCCAGCAGGGTCAGCAGCTATGCCAGAGGGCTGCACTTGCTCTCGGAAACGTCACAGCAGCAACACTCATTCACACGGGGACGATTTACGCATTCACTATCCCGTCCTCTTCCCCTGCTCCCCCAAACTCCCAGGGCCCAGGAGTCAATAACAGGTGTGTGGATGGACTCACATCCAACAGCCCTAGGCTTTTTAGTGAAAAACAAAAAACTTATCGACTTTTTGAGAAATCCAATCTTTCAAAATAAGGAAAGGGATTTAATCAGCAAAATATACAGGAAACTGAAGCCCCATTTTAAAATGCAGTATTTTATTATATAAAATTCTGTTAAAAATAAAAAAGCACCCCAACTTTAGGACTTAAAATCCACAGCAACAAAAAATTTTATTTAATAAATTGTTCAAAGCACACTGCTAAACATATATAACCTTTAAAAATCTCACTGAAAGGGAGAAGCACTGTGGAAAGTGGGTTCTGAGAGGTACATCGTACAGAATGAAAGCGCCTCAGACTGAAGCCAGGCTCTAGATGCTGTCGGTGTCCTAGCCCCAGTAATATTTTGTCTTGGCAACTCCTTACAAGCCACAAGCAGAGCCATGGAAGACGCGTGCTGTTTTTATCCAGGCAGTAACCAAACTGCCCAAGGGATTGTGGTTAGAGCTGAGGGTTCATACAACAGGAAGGCCCCCGTGGGAGATAGGAGCACGGAGGCTTCACAAGGGCTATGGTGGGCCCAGCCCAGAGGACAGGGAAGGCCAGGAAGGCAGAACCCAACGGGCTAATAGGCTTGTGCACGTGCAAACCCAAAGTGAGTGGTGTTGTCATTATTATTATTTTGGTACTAGAGATGTCTGAGCTACGTGCCCAGCCCATTTTTGTTTTGAGAAAGGATCTCGCTAAGTTGCTTAGGGCTGCACTAAATTGCTGAGGCTGGCCTTGAACTTGCAACCCTCCTGCCTCAGCCTCCCAAGTTGCTGGTTACAAGTTTGCGCATTGTGCCCGCATATCAAAGAGCTTCAGAATTTATGGACGCAATGTCCTCCCATCTCATTCAAGTATTTCTGCTTTCCAATCTGACCAAATTACTATTAGGAAGGGTAAACTATGAACATTTTACTCCATTTTCAGGAAGACTGCTCTCCCTCACTCCCCATGGCTGCTGAAGAAACCTTTGGTCTCCCCAAGGAGCAGATCCACTTTTCAGGTCAGGTTCCAGGGATGCCTTCCTCCCTACAGTGCCCATCCCAGCATGTCTGCACAGGGATCTGTGGGCTCACTTGGCCTCCTCCCTCTTCTCGGGACCAGCCCTTGGTTCTTCTTGCTGCTGCTCCCCCCACAGCCCGAGTCCTCTGTACCCCTTCCTGCTTGAGAGCAAGCTCTCCCACCTGTGACTGGCTGAAGTGCCACTCATCCAAGGGCAACAATGCAGGAGGGTGATGCCCCTCTGCTTCTGCCAGCAGAGCAGCAGCCTAGGAAAGCAGAATGCAGCCTCTCATGTTCAATGCCCTGAGCCCAAGAGGTTTTTCAAAAATAATGTTCCACTAGCTACCCTAAGGAATATGTGCTGTGGCAGACACCAACTTCACTTCATTGCAACACCAAGTGTCCTCCCAGGGAAGAGCTGCAGCCTCGTTTCTAACACAAGGAGGAAGGCAGGATCTCCCACTGGACATGTGATGCGGCCTCTTGCAAGCTTGCCTGAGCTTTGGAAGTCATGGCTTTGGTAGCAATTCCCTGTGGTCTCCTTGACTGCTGCAAATTAATTTTGCTGTGTGAGACGACTACCCTTGGTATCTTGATCTGACTGAATCCCACCAGCAGGCAGTACTGAGAACATGAAAGCAACCACGTCAGCGTGGACAGGGTGCAAGGGTGCACAGCCATTGTACATGACTACGGCTGGGGACACCAAGGCTGAGGATAGCTCCTCTTTGGGACAGGCCAGCCAGCTTTCCCACCACACTGGAGCCACAGGGAGGAGAAAAATCCTGTTTTCCTCATAGCCCAGAGCTCCAGGAGCAGACTCCCTGCCCAGCGCCCTCCTGGCCGCCATGGGGCCGCACGTGTGACCTGGATGACCCTGCATACAAGCCCTCCTCCCTTAGTGCCAGGCTGGGTGTGGGGCCCCTGCAGGTCACCCCCCAGGTGTTTAGCATCATTTCCTTTCCCTAAGGTGAGTCAGGCCAGTGAGAAGAGTGGGAAGAGGCTCAGCAGGCACCTGGTCTGCATCCCAGGGCCTCGTCCTGCCCAAGTGGTCGCTGTATCCTGGCCTCCTAAGCAGCAACCATCACCCCAAAGCACCTCACCACACCATGGCAGGACAGGCCTTGTGAGCCGCCGAGGCTAGCAGACCACCACCACTGCCCACACAGGCAGCTAGGAGGGAAGCAGCCATGTGAAGTTGCCCTCTCCAAAAAGGCCCATGGCTGTCCCCTGAGGTTAAGGGGTCTACAGAAATATCAAGCACTATAAGACTGTCACGTAGCCGGGGTGTGGTGGCGCATGCCTGTAATCCCAGCACTTTGGGAGGCTGAGGCAGGAGGATCACGAGTTCAAAGCCAGCCTCAGCAATGGCGAGGCACTTAGCAACTCAGTGAGACCCTGTCTCTAATAAAATATAAAAAAGGGCTGGGGATGTGACCCAGTGGTCCAGTGCCCCTGAGTTCAATCGCCGGTACCACCAAAAAAAAAAAAAAAAAAGACTGTCACGTGTGAGGCTCTCCTCTGGGTCTTAGGCTGGCCTTTCCTAAAAACATGACAAATGAACATCACCAACATTCAGCTCCAGTGGACTGCAAGTGAATGGAGTGGAGAAAGCCTGTCTCCAAGGTCACATATCACATCCCATTCACGTTCTTAAGATGCCAGAGACAGAGGACAGTCAGTGGCTGCCAGACCTGGGCGAGCATGGATGTGGGATCCAGCCCTGGTACCAAGAGAGTACCACACACAATGCTCCTCTGGGAAAATGCGACCAAACAAAAGTGAAATTCAGCAGGGTACAGTGGTCACACCTGTAATCCCAGCAACTCAGGAGGCTGAGGTAGGAGGATCATGAGCTGGATACCAGCCTCAGCAACTTGCACCCGGTTGCAAAATAAAAAACAAAAAGGGCTAAGAATGTAGCTAAGTGGTAGAGCACCCTGGCTGCAATCCCAGCAGCGCGCGCACACACACACACACACACACACACACACACACACAAAGTGAACTTCAAACTTCTCAAAGAGAAGCTGTCACTTAGCTGAGTGGGGATCCAACACTGTGTTCACTGGGCGCTTGGGGGCAGTGTGCATGCCACTGGTGCTTTCCTACTGTCTGAAGGGTACATGCTAGGGTCTCACTCTGAAGTCAATGGGTCAAAGGTCCAGCTTGGACTAAACAACAGTTTTCTTGGTGAAAGGCAACGTGGTTCTGAGGAGAGGTGGGCTCTGGCCTGGGCTCACTGCAGGCTTGGTGTGCACCAAGAGAGCGGGAGCTCGGGGAGACCTGACACTGAGTCCACGGGGTGGGGCTCGCGCTGGGAGACCCATCCTGGAACTCTACACACTAGGCAGATTCTCCGTGGGTGGTTTAATAAGATAATTTGGAAAACACAGTTGTGAGCCTGCAAAAGCACAGGGGTGCCCTGGCAGAGCACTCAGAGTGCCTTGCGTCCCAGACGCTCCCTCCTGGGGGGTGGGCCATCGTCCTCCTTCTCCCTGGCCGGCCTCTCTGCCGTCTTCACAGGGATGCCCCCATCCTGGCGCCCCTTCTTCCCTCTATCTTGGGTGGACCCTCTGGCCCATCTCGGCTCATCTTCGCTCCTCCTGGCAAGCCTGTCCCACTCGGGGGTGAGCACCATGCTTTCTGCCGCTGTCGGGATGGCACCTCGGTGTCTCAGCTTCTCTCCCCCGAGGTCTTCTCTCCAGGTCCCTTTGCTCTCCGTCACTGTCATCCTGTGACCTGTGGGCCAATGACACAGACAGACGCTGCCTCTGCACCTCAGCCCCCTCCAGAGAGCCGAGCTGAGGGGCGAGGAAGGAGACAAGGGTGAGGGGAAGCGGGAGCAGGAGGACCAAGCACCAAAGATCTGCTTCTCTACCACAGAGACCTGGCCAGCAGGAAACCCTGGGCTGGACGGGGTGCTGGAGGCACAAACAGGGGAGATCTGACAGGAGGACAGCCCCCTGGAGGCAGCGCCTGCAGGCCTGAGTGCAAGCTGAAGAGGGCGCCCTGCTGCCCGGGAGCAGCCCTGACCGCAGGCCCCACATCCACCATGCTCCTGGCAAGACTGACCGAGGCAAAGGCGTGAGAGCAGAACTCTTAGGACTCTAAGCACATGTGACACACGTGCTGACGCTGTGGCTCCGAGCCATTGTCACAGGTGGTAGGGAAGACACACTCACTTCTCCCTGAGCACCTCGGGCAGGCTCTCCAAGAGCCTGGTTTTCATCACTGTGCAGGATGCATGGGCTTCCCGCCTGCCATCTCCAACACCAGCTTCCCCTCCTCTTTCTTTTGGTTTCTCAGTGGCTGATTCCTCTCCCTTTTCCGGTTTCTTAAGAAGCTGAGAAATTGTAACATTAACAAATCATCACTCAAGAGCATATTACAAAAGAAACTTAAATAATTAAAAATGCATACCAATATTAAGCCCAAATGCTTCAATAGCTAAAGAATTAAACCAGAGGTCCAAAAAACAGGTGTTTGGTTCAACACACAGTGGAACTGTCAGTGAAATATTCTACAGTTATGAAAAATGGTGTATTTAGTCAATGTAATGAAAAGATGCTCGTGTTAGCAATAAAAGAACATCACAGAACAATCACCATGACCTGATTTTATGTTCACACACACACAGCCACATTCGCTCAACAACGGGGGACACTGAGAAGTGTCAGAGGACTACAGCCTGGCCCACTGGGCACAGAAAGCCCTCAGTCTCCGGCAAATCACTCCCGGCCAGCAGGTGGTGTGAAGCGCCAACTGCCCATGGGCTGACACTCACTGACCACCACTCTCGGAGGTAGAACTCTGAGCGTTCCCCTTCCTGTCACCCACAGGTCTATTCTTTAGAATAGTGTATGGTTTTTAAAACACTACCTTTTCTCAGCCAGGCGCGGTGGCACACGCCTGTAATCCCAGCACTTGGGAGACTGAGGCAGGAGGATTGCAGGTTCAAAGCCAGCCTCAGCAATGGCGAGGCACTTAGCAACTCAGTAAGACCCTGTCTCTAATAAAATACAAAAAAGGGCTGGGGATGTGGCCCAGTGGTCAAGTGCCCCTGAGTTCAATCCCTGGTACCAAAAAAACAAAAAAACAAAACAAAAAAAACCACTGCCTTTTCTCTTCCTTGAAGGAGGGGTTGGAGGTCTGCACGTGGGCCTCCCCAGAGCCCAGCACCACAGGGACCGTGTACCATAGGAGGTGCACTCCGGAGACCTCTGTCCTCACCTATGAAGGGGGCGTGTTTAAACATGCAGTGCAGCAGGGCCCCCAACGCATCCCTCTGAGATGAGCACCCGCTGTCTCTCACCCTGTGGATGTCAACTAGCAGCGCCCTCTTCCTGCAGCTGTGTGGAGTCAAGACTGTCCACCTTCCTTTTTAGGGAACTGTCCACCTTCCTTTAAATTACATCAGCAGTGTGTCTGAGATAAATATAAGCATCAATGAAGCACAATGGTCCATCTGCCTCTTCACTCAACAAATAATTCCATGTGCCTAAAACCGTTCTTACCCACACCTACAACATCTACCTGGCACCTGTCCCCAGGCAGGTCCCCACTCCAGGGGCTATCACTGGTACCTCTGACGCCCCACCTATCCTGGCAAAGGCTAGATAAGCAAGAAGGGCTCAAGGAACTCAGGGGTACACAACTTCCCACCACTGTGTACTGTACAGGTGGAACTGGGAGCAGCCAGCCGCGGGAGGTATGGCCGCGGGGGGCCATGTGCCCTGACCCCACCCCAAACCCACCCAGAACCTCCGTGTTCACCAACCTGGAGGTGTCTTGGGTGTTTTTCTGAGGTTCATCACACAGGCAGGATTAAGTCACTGGCCCTCCTGGGAGGCTGCAGGCAGGCTCAAAGCCCCACTCTCCAGCCCCACCCTGGTCTTTCTGGCAACCAGTCCCCAGGCTGAGGCTGTCTTGCTGGCATACAAGACACATCCCTCTGCAGAGACCAAGTGACTTGGTTGTGTGCTGGGACTGGGCACTAGAAACCCTGTGTTGGTCACTGAGAATATGGCTGTGAGACAGAAGCCCCCCGTGACTGGCATTCTGGCCAAGGCAGAGGTCCTTCTAGGGTGGAGAGGAACAGGCTCAGCTCAGGTAGAGGTCGAAAGCTCCGCACACATACTAAACCAGAGTTGAGAAGCAGAGAAACCCAAGGAAAGGGGCAGAGAAGGGAGACTGCAGCGGTGAGATGGAAACTGAGGCCAGGAGAGAAGCAGCCAGGGCAGGGCTGGGGAGAGAGCAGCCCCTGTGTTCAGGAAGGGCGAAGCCAGCAGGGCTGGGTGAGCCAGGAGCAGGACAGCGGGGACAGCACTGTGGGCCCAGGATGTGCAACACAGGCTTCCGGAGACCAAGGGCTGCTGAGGTCGGGCATGTTCCTGTCCGGTTCATGTATGCTGATGCTCATACACATGATCAGGTCATGCACATGTCCTGGTCTGCGCTTGCACTACATGTGCACACCCCAACCTCTCTCTCTCTCTCTCTCTCTCTCTCACACACACACACACACACACACACACACACACACACACGTCAGAGCTTCATAATAACAATGACAGTTTCTTCAGATAACTGGTCTAGAGCCACCACTGATTCAGGGGTTGCATCTGCATCTCCATCAAGCTCCCCATCAAGCTCCCTGAGGCCTTGGTCCCTATGCTCCTTTCTTTGTGAACAATACCCTTAGGTTGTTTGCATGACTTCTTTTGGCATTGCTCCAGGTTTTATTTTTGAGGTTCTTAAAAAATTGGAACTCTTCCAATGATTCACAAGTCAGAGATCCCCAAATCACACACAGATGGCTGTTAAGAGCTAAACAGGTGGATGACCTCGCTCATGAGTCTCCTGCCACCCTCAGGCTGGGAGCCATAGCTGTTCTCAGGTTTGACTCACTTAGCCCTTCCTCTAGTCTGGCTGTCTTTGTGCTTTGATTTCTTCCTCCTATGAAGGATGCTGGACTTATGTTGTTGACTTAAATTTGATTTATTTCTTTAGCTTACTGTAAATTTTAATTGCATACTCAAAAATGCAGAAATAAAACACTACACTCCAAATACTTCAAAAGTCCTACTTAAAAATTATAGTTGAGGGGCTGGGGTTGTGGCTCAGCGGCAGAGCGCTCGCCTTGCACGTGCGCGGCCCAGGTTCGATCCTCAGCACCACGTAAACATAAATGCATTGCATTGTGTATAACTAAAAGTAAATAAATAAATATTTTTTAAAAAATTATAGTTGAAATTATAGACTACAAGTTTCCATGATTATTTTTGAAAAACTAGTGGTAATCTGCAGACTAAAAAGCACCAAGGTTCACAGGGCGTCCCCTCCGTATTCTTGGCCAAGATGATGAGACAGAGCTGAGTTCTGGGATGACGGGCACCTCCGTGCACAGCTAGGCGTCACTGCACCATGCAGAATGAGCCCCACCCACCCACCCACCCACCCACACAGAGAACCCTGCATGCGCCAAGCAGCTTCCTGAGGAAAACCCCCACTCCACCCATCAGGTGCCTGCCTGTGCAGTCACAGGCTGGGCTCCCTCATTTCAACAGCACCATCAGACTATGCATTTTAAACCAACACAGATCTGCACCCACTTCTTACCTGAGTCAACTTGAACTACTGTGGGTGGTTGTTTGGGACAAATGGTTACCTGCCTACTTGGAGAACCTGCTTCCACTTTTGAAGCAAGTGGGCTTGAGTGGCATTGCCTGGATCTTGTCCCACACCTTTCATGAAGTCTACTTGGCACAAATGCCCTTAAGCTTTTTGAGACAGTTGGAAACACAGTCCTCAGCAGCTATGTTAGTCTGCAGTGCTGCTCATCAGAGGTCTCAGGCTTTCCCTCTGAACTAAGGGACTATGTAACTTGTTCTGGCCACTGACATGTGGGAGGTCACATGCATGACTTCCACGTGCAGCTTTAAGAATCCGTGTCCAGGGTTGGGGTTGTGGCTCAGAGGTAGAGCACTTGCCTAGCATGCGTGAGGCACTGGGTTCAATTCTCAGCACCACATAAAAATAAAATGAAGGTATTGTGTCCACCTACAACTAAAAAATAAATGTTTAAAAAGAATCCATGTCCAGTCTGCCACATCCATATTCCCTTCCCATACTCAAGATGGTAAAGGTGAGTACCAAGAGGGACACTCCATCAGCTCGGGTATAGTGCCAGTGGCAGTGCACAGAGATGTATAGCACTGCCAGGATGCCCTGGTCAGGCCAATGAGACTCTGGGACTGCTACTGCAGCATACGCTAGCGGTCCTGACTGATACACATGAGTATGTGCTTCTGTGGGATGATGCTGAGAAACAGTCCTTCGTGGCTAGTGGATCCCCAGGAGAGATTCTCTTAGAGCAAAGTACCAGAGAAAGCTCCGCTTCCTGAAAGAGCTGGTGTTTTCTGAGAAGCACGATTCTGACCAAGTTTTCTGTTTCTGACTGCAGAGAGTGTCAGAAAGTAATCTGTGCTACAGCTGCCCCTCTCCCACTCTTCCCTGAGTCCTGATGTTTTATTGTCTTTTTCTTTATGTTACACAATTCCATTCAGCCCCTATTAGGTACCTTAAATCCTCTGTGAAGTTAGGTACAATCACATTGGGCTGAAATCTGGGTTTAATAAGGTCCCAAGAAGAAAAAGCTGACCCCAATTTTGGCCAACACATATTACAAAGAAAAATCCCCTTGAAGCATTTGAACAAATATATCCCTCATAGGAGAAACTGGGCTAGAAAGAGCCAGACCCCAGGGCTGTCACCACAAGAGAATGATGAGCCCAAGTTTGAGCACATGGAAAGACAGTGGTTCTATATGGTACTTTTCAGCCATACTTTTCTTTAAAGGAAGATGTGAGCAGACACCCCGTAAGTGGGCTCCTCTGCCCTACAAGTCCCGTGGTCCCCACAGACAGTCCAGGAGCCCCTAGGGCTGGGCACAGCCTGAAAACCACAGCTACAGAATGGAAAGGGAACTCTTAACAATAAAGACTAGGTTAACTGAAAACCTGCTTAAACTCCTGGGAACCTAGAAGACCTAAAAGACATGATTCACACAACAGAACTGTTTTTTGAAAAAGAAGTGGACGAGTACCTGGATCCTCACTTCCCTCTCAGCAGTCTTCTTTTGTTTATCTGCCTCCTTTCTTTTGCATTTTTCGTCTTCTTTTCTCTTTCTCTTTTCTTCTTCCCACAAGCGTTTCTTTTCTAGCTCTCTCCGCCTCCGTTCTTCTCGCTTCTCTTCTCGAATTCTCTAAAGGTATGGACAAGTACTGTGTAAGTTTTCTGAATGGAAACAGCAGATCAGAAAGAATATTCACCAGGTAAATGCCAGACCTACCTGCTTTTCTAATTTTCTATTTTTAATATATTCCAAAAGAGGCGTAGTTCTTCTAGCTAAAACACAAAAAACTATAATGTACACGTGTAACTTCTAAAATGAAATTTATTTATTTTAAATACTTATTTTCAATTTAACCTTTAATTTGAGGACATGTGTTATTTTAAAAATTTACATGAGGGCTGGGGTTGTGGCTCAGCGGTAGAATGCTTGCCTAGCATGTGTGCAGCCCAGGACCGAACCTCAGCACCACGTAAAAATAAAGGCATTGTGTACAACTAAAACAAATAAATAAATATTTTTAAAAAAATTTACATGAGCATGCACTGTATCCAGGGGAGTTCTTATTCCATTACTATAAACCAGCAATCTGGAGATGCCCAGTAGACCTGCAGCTCTTGATTCTTAAGGGAGTCATAAAATACTACTCACAGGGGCTGGTGATATAGTTCACTTGGTAGAGTACTTGCCTAGCATGCACAAGGCCCTGAGTTCAATCCCCAGCACCACCAAAAATAAAATAAAATAAAATACTATTCACAGAGAGGGTATAAAAGTAAAATGAGAACAGTATGTTTAACTTGCCAAATGTTAAAAATATCTCCTTGTATGTTTGCAGAAGTCATTAAATTATAAATTCATATATTCACTTTAATACTTCTCCCATTTCCTATATAATGGTTATAAACCACGTAGATTCTTCCAATTTTTTATAATCCAGGTTGAGCATCCCTAATCCCAAAATCCAAAATCTGAAATGTTCCAAAGTTTGAAACTTTGGAAAGCTGATCTGACACCACGAATGGAAAACCCCATACCGACCTCATGTGATGAGTCACTCAAAATGCAGGTGCTGAAAAACAGTGTAGAACCTGCCACAGGTGGAGTGCAAGGTGTGCCAAAACATGGGAGCTGCATGCTTGTTCCTGGGCCAGCCCCAAGGTGGCTTATTACACACATGCATATATTCCAAAGCCCCCAGAACAATCCTAAATCCAAAATAATTCTGGTCCCAAGCATCTCAGATATTGGATACTCAACCTGTACATTCTCAGAATATAGATGCAGCTCAGAAAATGATGCTGTAAGTACCTCTGTTCAAAAAGGCACCATCATTACATGTAGAATGCACACCACAAATGCTAACTCACCCCAGACAGGGTCTGCCTTTCATAACAAGAAGGTCACCCAGATAGGGTCTGCCCTTCATAATGAGGTCACTACAGACAGGGTTTGCCCTTCTTAATAAGGATCACCTCATGATTTTAATTTGGAGCCTTTAATCCTTTTTGTCACTTATATTCTACAACCAATCCATCCATCCTCTATCTATTTTACCTCCAAAATATATGCTGCACCTCCCAGCCCAGTACCAGTAGCTTCCTGGGTACACAAGCCTCCTCCCATCCAGTGCCCAAGCCTGTCCCTTGACATTCGCAATTCACCCCGGATGCAGCAATGACAGAAGCAAACAAATCAGCTCCTGTTGCTCCCTGGAATCACTCAGGCCCCTCACCAGTACCCCCAGAAGACACCAGGCTTTCTGAGCCTCTCGACACACACCAGACACCAGGCTGCCTGCGCCTCGACACATAGCGTGCATTCTGCTCCTGCAAAGTCTCAGCCTCCAGCCTGCTTCTTCATTCAACTGTACTCAACTCCTAAACCACTATGCTGTAGGAATACAAAGATGAAATATGGTTCCCTTGGGGAAGTAGAAAAATGAAATGAGAGGGAGTTTACATGGAGTGAGATCAACAGATTAAACAAACAAACAAACAAACAAAAAATTTCCAATAGTGACTGCCACATCACACAAGTCTTGGGTGAGCGGGAACAGTCTCATGGAGGTGCACCAGGGCCTGGTGGAGAGGCCCAGCACTAAGCAGACCCATGTGGGCGGAGGACACTGCCAGGTGCAGGTGGCACTCAACTACAACATCCACAGGAGAGTGTCTGGGGACTGTGACAGGTGTGCTTCTGGGGTGCAGGGTTAAGGTGGATCCTAACCAGACCCTGTGCTCTGGCGGGGTGTCCACGGGCTTGGCTGGCTTCCCCAGTGCTTGGTACTGTTCTGACTGCAGCCCCTCATCTCTACTGACTCCTGAGGCTGCTTGCCGCCAAGCCCCAACCCCGATGGCCAGAGCACTCCCGTGTCCTCAGCACTGATCCTTCAGAGGCTGTTGCTTAAAGCAACTATCTAGAAACTCAGGTGCTGTCTATCAGTAAAGGTCAGAAACATCGTGCCCTCTGTCAATCACCCTTCTGTCAAAACTGAAAAACACTGCATTTCTGCCAAGCCTACAAGAACTGAAACTTTGTCATAATCATGAAAAAGAAGGAATAAATACTCTATAAATAAGTATCTCCATAAAGAAAAGAGAAATGAGCAAAACAGACCAACGAGTTCTCTTGTCTTTGCCTCTACCTCTCCCAGAAGGATTTCAGGATTGGCACTGGTTTTCTCTTCCTCTACACTGTATGTTTCTAAAAACTGCTTGTATTCTGGATCTGTGAGTTGAAAAAAAGAAACAAACAAAATTAAATATATTCCTCCCCAAACACAGGAGAGGATGACGCTGGGCCAGGTGTCTAACCTTGCAGCTCCTGATCCAGCATTTCAACAGTCTTACCATCTTCGATGCTTCCGGTCTTGGTGTCTTTTTTCTTCAGCTTCTTTCTGGCTATCTTCTGGAATGGTGCAAACTCCACCACCGCAGGGTACTCCAGGCCTGTGACCAAGACATAGTCCAATCTGAACTCTGCCTTTGATCACTCACCTAAGATGAAGTAAACTCCAGACTTAAACAAAGGACGAACTTGTGGCAGGAGGACAATCTTCACTAATGACATGCCCTATTGAGGGACTTCATGGCTGAACACATTCAGATCTTCAAACTGCTAACTTGAAAGGGTGGATGCCGCCATACTGACCTCCTCATCCCCTTCCAAACACTCTGTCACTGAAATATCTTTAGCCAGGCTTCTTAGTTACATTTTACTTTTTTTAAAATATTTATTTATTTGCTTTAGTTGTACACAATGCAATGCATTTATGTTTACGTGGTGCTGAGGATCGAACCCGGGCCGCGCACGTGCTAGGCAAGCACTCTACCGCTGAGCCACAACCTCAGCCCCAATTTTTTTTTTTTTATTTTCAAAGGTTAATTCAGTTACAAATATGTTATAAAAATTCAAGGAAATTACTTGGCTTATAACAGACACAGAACTAAAGGGAAAGGGTGCTTCAAGGGTATGAATCATGTTCTACATAAAATTTGTTTCAAATAAAAAGGTAGATAATGGAAGCAGTAGAAACTGATTTTGTTACTATGTGGAGCAGGAGAAAGAAAAACATGCTCACTGAAAAAAATCTGTCACATGCTTGATCAACACACGAAGCACTAGTATCTTGGAATCAAATCCAGTGAATAATTATTTTTAGTCTTGTCAGTAATGGTCAGGTGAGACTGATTTTTGATTCCCATTTATCTGGAAGATATTTTTCGTGCAAACCTCAACTACACAGAATAAAGTCAAGAATGAAGAGGAAAACAGCACTCCAGCAGGGGCGATGTCAACTCCCTCCTGCACCAACGCCCGGGACATGGCAGTTACATGCTATGGGCAGCAGATATGCTCCCTCATTTCCTCACTTACTACCAAGGTACAGTCATCAAAACAGCATAGTAATGGCCTAAAGACAGACATACCCTCCAGGGGAATACAACACAGGGCCCAGAAAACCCCCTGGATATATGTTTAAGTGACTTTTGACAAGGCTGCCATGACCAAATGGTGGAAGGATGGGCTCTCCAACAACGGTGCTGGGAAAACTGGATCCAGGTACAAAGGAATGAAATTGGACTCTTACCCAACATTATTCACAAAAATTAAGATGGAACAAACTTAAATGAAAGGCTAAAACTCTTTGGAAAAAACATAGCAGAAAAATCCTAAACTGCTGGATTGATTTGGCAATGAGTTCTAAGATACAACTCCATATCTTAGAGCCATAGAAAAATAGATAAACTGGCACCAGTTTTAAACTTCCATGCATTAAAGAATACAATCAACAGAGTGAAAAACAATGTATGGAACGGGAGAAAATGTTTGCAAGTCTTCTATCTGAAGAGGCCAACACCCAGCATGCACACAGACCTGTACTCAGCCACAGAGGGGCCCTGACTGTGAAACGAACAAAGCAGGCCGGGCGTGTATCTCAGTGGTAGAGTACTTATGTGGCATGTGTGAAGCCAGGTTCACACCCCAGCACCGCAGAGAGAGAGAGAGAGAGAGAGAGAGAGAGAGAGAGAGAGAGAAACGTACAAAGGACTTGAATAAGTTATTTCTCCAAAGATGATCTACAAGCAACCAGCATGCATACTGAGACTGCCTCAACAGCCATTAGAGATGCAAATCTAAATCACACCACAATATGAGAGCAAAACAGAAAATATGTGCTAGTGAGGAAGAACAACTGAAGCCCTTGTGCACTGCTGGTGGGAGTGCAGAAGAGTGTAGCCACTGGGGGACAGCTTGGCAGCTCCCCAAAATACTAAAAATAGAGCGACCATATACCCACCAATCCTACCTCTGTGTATATGTCCAAATGAACGAAAGAAGAATTTCAAAGACCTATCTGTACACCCAGGCTCATACAGCTAAAGCCTGGAACATCATTCAGCCCCCACCAAGGAAGGGAATTCTGCAGCAGGCTACAACATGGATGGACCTTGAAGACATTATGCCAAGTCACAAAAATAAGCCAGTCACAGAAACACAAATGCTGTGTGGTTCTACTAACATGAGGTATGCAAAGTAGTCAAATTCATATCCCAGAAACAGAAAGTAGACCTGGGGTTGCCAGGAGCTGGGGATGAGGGATGTGGAGTTAGTGTTTAACTGGTACAGGTTCAGTTTTGTGAGCTGCAGGGAGTCCTGGCAATTAGTTGAATAAGGTGAATATGCTTAACACTACTGAACTGCACACTTAAAAAAGGAAAGACCAATAATTTTGTTATGGATATTTTGCCAATATTTTTAAAAAAGTTAAAAAAAAAGACAAAGAACAGCACAATTAACACAAATGTCCCGATAGTTCAATTACTAAACTTCCCTTTACTTGACTAAATCTTGGCCCCTAGCTCTGTCACTCTAATGAACTCCTCTAGTCTGACACCCTCAGTGGGGGAAGGTTCATCAGTACAGGGGAGATGAAAGGCAAGAGACAGGCAGTGGGAAGCTGAAAACAGTTTGCCATCAATGGTCTACAGACTCAACAGCATAGGACAGCGTAACAGGAGAGGAAAAAAACACCAAAAGCAGACCCAGAAAGAGTAGGCAGCCCCCCCCCCCAGGCAATACCACCCAGCACCATCAGTCATAGACAGTTTCAACCCCTTACCCACAACATTATCAAGAGCTTTCAATCAAGAATACATTGTAGAATACTCTATTTAGAAAGACAAGATATAGTATATAATACATTTTAGAAAATTTCTTTCAATTACAGGAAAAATAACTTAGTTCTGACATAAAGTTCACTTATCCAGGGAATTTACTTGAAATACTTCATTTTCTAATGATAACCTTGTCATCATCACACAATTTCTGGAATTCCATGGTTTATCATTTTAATGTTTTTTTAATATTTTTTTAGTTGTCAATAGATCTTATTTATTTATTTACATGTGGTGCTGAGGATCGAACCCAGGGCCTCACGCATGCCAGGGAAGTTGCTCCACCACTGAGCCACAACTCCAGCCCTCATTTTAATGTTCTTAATGTACCAGCACATGACATAGTAGCAAACAAATTTTATGGCATTACTTTATGTGACTGAGAATTTCTTAATTAAAACTCACAAACATCCCATCAAAGGTTCATTAAAAGTTTAAAGCCAGGAACCCAACCTTTATTGCCAATGAAGATATATCCATCAAAACGATCTCTGAACAGAAGGATGTCATCAGGGTCCCTAAAATTAATGTACGCTCTGGAGTACAGATGAGGGTGCAGACTGAAACACAGGACAGAAGGAGCAGTTAGCAAAGATGAAAGACTCCTTGAAATTTGCCCTTTTTCTTCTTCTCTGGAAATGGCAAACTACTTTAGATAAAGCCTTTATGTCAAAGGTTCATCTCTCAGTTAATTTTAACAATCTGGATATTTTTCTGCAAGAAACTGAAAACACAAATAAGTCATTACCTGAGGTCTTTCTTTTTAAAAATATTTATTTATTTGCTTTTAGTTGTACACAATGCAATGTATTTATTTACGTGGTGCTGAGGATCGAACCCGGTCCGCGCACGTGCTAGGCAAGCGCACTCTACCGCTGAGCCACAACCTCAGCCCCAATTTTTTTTTTTTTATTTTCAAAGGTTAATTCAGTTACAAATATGTTATAAAAATTCAAGGAAATTACTTGGCTTATAACAGACACAGAACTAAAGGGAAAGGGTGCTTCAAGGGTATGAATCATGTTCTACATAAAATTTGTTTCAAATAAAAAGGTAGATAATGGAAGCAGTAGAAACTGATTTTGTTACTATGTGGAGCAGGAGAAAGAAAAACATGCTCACTGAAAAAAATCTGTCACATGCTTGATCAACACACGAAGCACTAGTATCTTGGAATCAAATCCAGTGAATAATTATTTTTAGTCTTGTCAGTAATGGTCAGGTGAGACTGATTTTTGATTCCCATTTATCTGGAAGATATTTTTCGTGCAAACCTCAACTACACAGAATAAAGTCAAGAATGAAGAGGAAAACAGCACTCCAGCAGGGGCGATGTCAACTCCCTCCTGCACCAACGCCCGGGACATGGCAGTTACATGCTATGGGCAGCAGATATGCTCCCTCATTTCCTCACTTACTACCAAGGTACAGTCATCAAAACAGCATAGTAATGGCCTAAAGACAGACATACCCTCCAGGGGAATACAACACAGGGCCCAGAAAACCCCCTGGATATATGTTTAAGTGACTTTTGACAAGGCTGCCATGACCAAATGGTGGAAGGATGGGCTCTCCAACAACGGTGCTGGGAAAACTGGATCCAGGTACAAAGGAATGAAATTGGACTCTTACCCAACATTATTCACAAAAATTAAGATGGAACAAACTTAAATGAAAGGCTAAAACTCTTTGGAAAAAACATAGCAGAAAAATCCTAAACTGCTGGATTGATTTGGCAATGAGTTCTAAGATACAACTCCATATCTTAGAGCCATAGAAAAATAGATAAACTGGCACCAGTTTTAAACTTCCATGCATTAAAGAATACAATCAACAGAGTGAAAAACAATGTATGGAACGGGAGAAAATGTTTGCAAGTCTTCTATCTGAAGAGGCCAACACCCAGCATGCACACAGACCTGTACTCAGCCACAGAGGGGCCCTGACTGTGAAACGAACAAAGCAGGCCGGGCGTGTATCTCAGTGGTAGAGTACTTATGTGGCATGTGTGAAGCCAGGTTCACACCCCAGCACCGCAGAGAGAGAGAGAGAGAGAGAGAGAGAGAGAGAGAGAGAGAGAAACGTACAAAGGACTTGAATAAGTTATTTCTCCAAAGATGATCTACAAGCAACCAGCATGCATACTGAGACTGCCTCAACAGCCATTAGAGATGCAAATCTAAATCACACCACAATATGAGAGCAAAACAGAAAATATGTGCTAGTGAGGAAGAACAACTGAAGCCCTTGTGCACTGCTGGTGGGAGTGCAGAAGAGTGTAGCCACTGGGGGACAGCTTGGCAGCTCCCCAAAATACTAAAAATAGAGCGACCATATACCCACCAATCCTACCTCTGTGTATATGTCCAAATGAACGAAAGAAGAATTTCAAAGACCTATCTGTACACCCAGGCTCATACAGCTAAAGCCTGGAACATCATTCAGCCCCACCAAGGAAGGGAATTCTGCAGCAGGCTACAACATGGATGGACCTTGAAGACATTATGCCAAGTCACAAAAATAAGCCAGTCACAGAAACACAAATGCTGTGTGGTTCTACTAACATGAGGTATGCAAAGTAGTCAAATTCATATCCCAGAAACAGAAAGTAGACCTGGGGTTGCCAGGAGCTGGGGATGAGGGATGTGGAGTTAGTGTTTAACTGGTACAGGTTCAGTTTTGTGAGCTGCAGGGAGTCCTGGCAATTAGTTGAATAAGGTGAATATGCTTAACACTACTGAACTGCACACTTAAAAAAGGAAAGACCAATAATTTTGTTATGGATATTTTGCCAATATTTTTAAAAAGTTAAAAAAAAAAAGACAAAGAACAGCACAATTAACACAAATGTCCCGATAGTTCAATTACTAAACTTCCCTTTACTTGACTAAATCTTGGCCCCTAGCTCTGTCACTCTAATGAACTCCTCTAGTCTGACACCCTCAGTGGGGGAAGGTTCATCAGTACAGGGGAGATGAAAGGCAAGAGACAGGCAGTGGGAAGCTGAAAACAGTTTGCCATCAATGGTCTACAGACTCAACAGCATAGGACAGCGTAACAGGAGAGGAAAAAAAACACCAAAAGCAGACCCAGAAAGAGTAGGCAGCCCCCCCCCCCAGGCAATACCACCCAGCACCATCAGTCATAGACAGTTTCAACCCCTTACCCACAACATTATCAAGAGCTTTCAATCAAGAATACATTGTAGAATACTCTATTTAGAAAGACAAGATATAGTATATAATACATTTTAGAAAATTTCTTTCAATTACAGGAAAAATAACTTAGTTCTGACATAAAGTTCACTTATCCAGGGAATTTACTTGAAATACTTCATTTTCTAATGATAACCTTGTCATCATCACACAATTTCTGGAATTCCATGGTTTATCATTTTAATGTTTTTTTTAATATTTTTTAGTTGTCAATAGATCTTATTTATTTATTTACATGTGGTGCTGAGGATCGAACCCAGGGCCTCACGCATGCCAGGGAAGTTGCTCCACCACTGAGCCACAACTCCAGCCCTCATTTTAATGTTCTTAATGTACCAGCACATGACATAGTAGCAAACAAATTTTATGGCATTACTTTATGTGACTGAGAATTTCTTAATTAAAACTCACAAACATCCCATCAAAGGTTCATTAAAAGTTTAAAGCCAGGAACCCAACCTTTATTGCCAATGAAGATATATCCATCAAAACGATCTCTGAACAGAAGGATGTCATCAGGGTCCCTAAAATTAATGTACGCTCTGGAGTACAGATGAGGGTGCAGACTGAAACACAGGACAGAAGGAGCAGTTAGCAAAGATGAAAGACTCCTTGAAATTTGCCCTTTTTCTTCTTCTCTGGAAATGGCAAACTACTTTAGATAAAGCCTTTATGTCAAAGGTTCATCTCTCAGTTAATTTTAACAATCTGGATATTTTTCTGCAAGAAACTGAAAACACAAATAAGTCATTACCTGAGGTCTTTCTTTTTAAAAATATTTATTTATTTGCTTTTAGTTGTACACAATGCATGTATTTTTACATGGTGCTGAGGATCGAACCCAGGTCACGCACGTGCTAGGCGAGCGCCCTACCGCTGAGCCACATCCCAGCCCACCTGAGGTCTTTTTACTGGGGAGAATGCTCTGGGCCAGTTTTGCCACTGTGCAGAACCAGGAAACAAAGGTCACCTGTGGCATCAGGACAGGGTGGCCACTGTGCCCTCTCAGAAGAGAATGCTGACTGTACCATCTATACTGAAGGAGAGGCACTTCCAGGCACTTTATTACTTACAATTGCACACCATATGGGGTCTACAGCAAACTCAGCCTTCCTCCCCTGTCTCATAGCCACCTCTGTTAACTAGGCACTTATAGGAAGGTCTGATCAGGCACTGAGAAGGATCCAGCAAGGAGGGAGCCCGGGCCTCCTGGGGACTGGTCTTCTTCACTATCAACACCCATCAGGGTATACATGGCAGGACTGACCAATTGCTCTCTCTTCAAATGCTTTAAAGATACATGGAGTAAGGCTTTGTGTCACCAAATAGATAACTTTTAGATTGTGAGGACACCACAGAGGCCCTTGCTAAGTCCCATTAATGCCCTGTCAACTGAAAGTGCCCTGCAAAAGGCAATCTGCGAGGACTTCCAGGTCCCATGGGGAGATGGAAAAGGAGTGGGTTGCTGTCACCCTCAGCTCCTCGCCCACAACACGACCTAGGTGCCAGAACCTACCTGAGGTCAGCGGTCACCACCTCAAAGTAGTCGTGCGCGGGCAGTGGGTGCAGCTGTTCCTCCAGCTGCTCCTTCGTGAGACCAGGTGGCAGCCTTCTGAGGACCACCTGCAGGGCAACGTCGGTTTGTCACTCCTGGGGCCTCCCCCAACTGACCGGCGATCTGGGGACCTACCAGCCTCAGTGTGCATCCCACCCTGCAGCCAAGGGTCTTGCCGTCCTCCACGTACACCCCGCCCAGCAATCCAGGGACCTGGTGGCCTCGCTGTGCACCGCATCCGGCTAGCAAGCGTCCCGCCGGCCTCGGAGCGACCCGCTCCCCGCCCAGACACGTTCCGGCCAAACCTGCTCACCAACAGAAGGCACTCCCCCACCTCTCATACCAGAAGGGCCAGCATCACTGCGCAGCCCCCCGCTGACCACGCCTTCACCTACACAGAGCCGCCCTCTCCCTAAACGCACACCTCCTCGCCTTTCCGCGTCCCGCCCACACTTGCTTGGGGCAGTCCTTTTCCCTCGAGGCTATACACCCCGTTTCGCCCGCCCCTGGCCCCACCCACACTTGCTAGGGCTGTCCTTTCTCCTAGTGAAGCTCTGCCGCCCGGCCCGCCCCGGTCCCGCCCACGCTTGCTTAGGGCCGTCCTCTTCTCGTGAAGCTCTGCGGCCCGTCCCGCCCCTGGCCCCGCCCACGCTTGCTCAGGGCCGTCCTCTTCCCGCGAGGCTTTGCGGCCCGGCCCGCCCCGGCCCCGCCCACGCTTGCTCAGGGCCGTCCTCTTCCCGCGAGGCTTTGCGACACGCCCGCCCCTGGTCCAGTTCACCTTGCGTAGAGCCGTCCTTTTCTCCTCGCGAGGCTTACTGGCCCCGCCCCTGCAGCCAGAGGAAGAGGCTGGCGCCCCGGGCTCTCGCCATGGTGACTCACGTCGGAACTGGACTTCCGCGGGAGACAGCTTATCCCTCCCGCCAGGGACACGGGTAGCAGCGGCCGCGCTCGGGCCTCCGGCCCGCTCCTTCTCCGAGCGCATCCCGTACCCGCCGTCAGCCGCTGCTGCCTGCGCGAAGATAAAACCTCGCGAGACCTCGGCCGCCACTGCCCCGCCCCCCGCATCGAACACCACCTCCTCCAGGCGTAGTCCTCCGCGCTGGCTCCCGGCCGGAGCTTGAGGTGTGGCACTGCGGGCAGGTACTGAGGCTGGTATTGCGATCCAGGAACTCCGAACTTCATCCTAAGAAAATGAGCCGCTGCGGAACTGCGCCCATGGGTACCGCGTCCCTGCGGCGGGCTTCGCTTGGAGCCTCAGTTACTGACACTTGAAAGCCCGGTTCGCAGCTTTTTACAGTTCACGAGCCACACCCTCCTGTTGGTTCACATTGCTCTTAGGCTGTAACATCTTTCTCCCAAGTATTTAAAGCACAGATAAAAGAAGAAACTAAAGAATGAAATAACGGAGCTTTGAGAGGCTACTAGACCCAAGGGTGACTGGCAGTCAGTCCCGACTGCAAGTATAACTTGATGCAACGTTTATCATACTTAAAACACACCAAATGGGTGCGTTCCCAAATTCCCAAGCAGTGCATATCTAAAACTTCACAAAGAGGGCCAGGGGCAAGGAGAAACACGACTGGTTGCACGGGCCAGCCCACTGTTAAAAATCACTTCGGTTTAGAAAGCACTTACTTACATAAGAATCTCTGCTAGGGGCTGGGGTTGTGGCTCAGGGGCAGAGAGCTCGCCTCGCACGTGCGCGGCCCGGGTTCGATCCTCAGCACCACGTAAACATAAAATGCATTGATTGTGTACAACTAAAATAAATAAACAAATATTGAAGAAGAAGAAGCTCTGCTAGCCTGTGGCCTATTAATAAATATTGAAGAAGAAGAAGCTCTGCTAGCCTGTGGCCTGTTATTTGTACTAAAGAATAGGAAAATGTTCCCCGATAAAATCTTTTAATACAATGTTGATGATGGGAGCTGGGGCAGAAGCAGCTGAAGAAAATGTGGAAACGTGGTCTTTAAAAACAGAACATGTTTCTTTAAAACAAAAAAACCTGCCTTTAATTTGCATGCCTTCCCCCTCTCCAACTTCCAAACATCATTCAGATCAATCAATCTTCTAACTTTAATTTTAGTTCCAGTAATGTTTCTAGATTGGGATAATACTCTTGCACCAAGGGGATTGCCTTAGTGACTGCCAGAGTACATAGGTTATCAAATGGAGGAAAGAACTTACGTCCCTCATGGGGCTGGTAACCCATGTGCAATTCTTTCTGATGGCTCCCGTGTTTTTTGTTTTATTTTATTTGCTTTAGTTGTACACAATGCGTTTATTTTTACATGGTGCTGAGGATCGAACCGGCGGCGCACGTGCTAGACAAGCGCTCTACCGCTGAGCCTCAACCCCAGCCCTCCCGTGTTCACTTCTGCCCCCAGGACTATTATTTATGTTCTCTGCCTGGCACTTCCTACCCACCCCTTTATGCCAAGCTGGTCTCTGGGCTAAGGCTAAGGCAGGAACCCCCCTCACTCCTTCAGAACTTGGGCACCTGCCACTTCTCTATGCACTGCAGAGTACCTGAATGCTCTCCTGCAAGCCAGCCAGACTTCATCAAGCAGACCTAGGAATCTGGCATGTGATGGGTGCTCGTGTGTCCTTGTAAAATGAACCAGCAAAATGTGCAGATGTTTTCCCCTCAAATAATAACCTACAACCCAATTTTTTAAGACCCTGTAATTATTTACTTTGTTATTGCAAATAGTGAAAAATTACTTCACAAAATTACAGATTTTTAGGACTTAGCTGATTGTTATTCTTTAAATAAAAAACAAATTTCTAGCCGGGCGCGGTGGCGCAAGCCTGTAATCCCAGCACTTGGGAGGCTGAGGCAGGAGGATCGCAAGTTCAAAGCCAGCCTCAGCAATGGCGAGGCACTTAGTAACTCAGTGAGACCCTGCTTCTAATAAAAATACAAAAAAGGGCTGGGGATGTGGCCCAGTGGTCAAGTGCCCCTGAGTTCAATCCCCGGTACCAAAAAAAAATAAAAATAAAAAAATTTCTAGATATAATGAAATACAATTATAAAATAGCTTATGACTTTACATGAAAAACTAAGTTTAATGCAAAGAAACTCTAGCTTCCTATACATACCCAGCCTATTCAAGTGCTTTGCTTTAATATACACAAAGAATTATACAGCCTTAACAAAGCAGTAAGAATGTCCAAATGTACTGGTGAATACTGTGAATTTTACTGTTGCCTAAATGAACACTTATTGTCCATAGGTGTGGCCCCGGGGCTATATTCTACTTGGTAATCTCCATCTAATAGGTAGATGACAGTGTCTTGAAGCAGGTCACTATAACACTCCCAGTTTTTCCTTATGGATGATGGCACAACCACTTCACAGTTGGTTAGAAGGAAACCTCTGTAGGAAACTGCATCATTCTGACACTAGAGAGCCTGTGCCTTAGTGTCAACACTGATGCTGGTCTGAACTACAGTTGGTCAGGTCTCAGCTTTCCTTTTAGGTCTTAAAAGTACTACCAAATTAGTAATGACTCACCTTCAGCCCCAAGGAATGGAGGTCAGCCATGTATATGAACTGAGTGAGACCTCTGAAACTGTGAGTCCCAAATAAACTTTTCTTCTGAAATTGTTTTTGTCAGGTTTTTTGGTCACAGGAGCAAAAAAAAAAAAAAAAAAAAAAAGCTGACTAAAACACCTAATTTAATGGGGCATTTCAATCAATTCTGCTATGGCTGGTTTCAGGTGCACCTATAGAACAGTAATTTAGCTGTGATGTACTAAAAAGGACTTATGACCAATTATCACTTACTTATTTCACATGGATTCCAACTTCAGCCTTATGTGAAAAAAAGTGCAAAAGATTCTAAAAGATAAAAACAGGTGGGCTGGGGTTGTGGCTCAGAGGTAGAGCGCTCGCCTAGCACGTGTGCGGCCCGGGTTCGATCCTCAGCACCACGTAAACATAAATGCATTGCATTGTGTACAACTAAAGCAAATAAACAAATATTAAAAAAAAAAAAAAACAGGTCAAGACAGCCTGTAACATTTGCTAAAAATGTTACAGTTAAAAGCTATGTCTTGCCGGGCGCGGTGGCGCACGCCTGTAATCCCAGCACTTTGGGAGGCTGAGGCAGGAGGATCGCGAGTTCAAAGCCAGCCTCAGCAATGGCGAGGCACTTAGCAACTCAGTGAGACCCTGTCTCTAAATAAAATACAAAAAAGGGCTGGGGAATGTGACCCAGTGGTCGAGTGCCCCTGAGTTCAATCCCCGGTACCACAAAAAAAAAAAAAAAAAAAAAAAAAAGCTATGTCTTGAGCTGGCAAGGTGGTGCAGGCCTGTAATCCCAGCACTTGGGAGGCTGAGGCAGGAGGATCACGAGTTCAAAGCCAGCTTCAGCAATGGCGAGGCACTTAGCAATTCAGTGAGACCCTGTCTCTAATAAAATACAAAAAAGGGCTGGGGATGTGGCCCAGTGGTCGAGTGCCCCTGAGTTCAATCCCCGGTACCAAAAAAAAAAAAGCTGTCTTCTGGGCTGGGGTTTTGAGGCACTGGGTTCGATCCTCAGCACCACATAAAAATAAATAGAAAAGTTATTTAAAAAAAAAAAAAGCTGTCATCTAACAAGTATGTGAAAAGGTGGGGAAACTCACATTCTTTATCATCTATCTACACACTAGGAAGCAGAACTCAAGAACCCTGGTCACTCTGGTGGCTCCCTGAGGGACCAGCACAGATACCTATCTTTTGTTTCTACACCTTTAGGCTACTGTGGTTTCCCTAGCACCACACAGTGTCATGAAATTTAAAAAGACACAACACCTTTGTGTTTAGTAAATCTTGAGAATGTTATTATAATTTCCCTTACATTAAATATCCAGAATAGACCAATTTAAAGAGACAAGTAGATCAGATGTTAACAGGAGCTGAAGGGAGGAGTAGGGAGTTATTGCCTATCGGGTAGAGTTTCTCCCTGGGATAATGAGAACATTTTGGAAATAGTGGTGATGACTGTACAACAGTGCAAACTCATTAATGCCACCAAGCTGTACTCTTGAAATAGCATTAAAAAAAAAAATATATATATATATACATATATATAATTATATAGATTGATCAGTATGTTTCCAATAGGAGACTTTATTTATTAGAGCAGTTTCAGGTATACAGAAAAACAAAACAAAAAGCACTGAATTCCCATATACTACTTCTCTCTCACTCTGCTTACACAGCATTCACTATTGTTAACATCTTGTACTGGTGTAATGTCACAATTATAAACCAATATCGACACACAATCATTGAGTACAGTACATAGTTTATGTTATATCTAATACTACAAAAAACACAGAAAACAAATGGATGGGAGCATGTCACAGAAATCAAGCTGAAAGAGCACTCGATGGCTAAAGCTAAAACAATTTAAGCCACAAACTAAGTAACGCTGTGTAGGTTTATAATTCTAAATATGAAATAAGTACCATGAGTCAATACAAATGGTTAAATCCGTAAATAAATAGGAAAGAAGAGACAGGTCTTCAAGAAGAAATATGTATGGATATTGCCTCTACAAGAAGTGAAGCTCAGCCCTTCTGCCCCACAAAGCACGTAAAGGAAAAAAAGGAAATTAACAGGTCAGAACATGGCAGACACCACTGTGACCAAGTGACCAAGGTTTGTGTCACCTGTGAGGAGGGAGGGCCCTCATCTGTGTTGAATTTTACCCAATTCATAATCCTCATCCAGTCACAAGAAGCACATCCAGCAAAATCAAGGGAAGTGCCATAAACCACCTGAGGAGCACTCCTCTAAACTGTGAGTCAAAAAACAAGAGTCTGAGAAATAGTCCCAGACCAGAGTGTGCATAGGGGACACAATAAGTGAAAGCAGCATGTATCTGAGCAGCTGTTAACAGGACCGACCGCATCATTGATATCTGAGCCATGGCAGATGTCTCATGGTAATATTAGGATGTTGACAGGGGACAGGGGAAGGGACCAACAGAAGTTCTCTACCATGATGCCAAAGTTTCCATAAAGCTAAGGTTAGTCCCAAACAGAAGTTCACCGAATAAGAGACATAATGGATGTCACCTTCTTTATTCCACTACATGTAACTATTTTATAGGTTCAGAGAATCAGAAGAGATCTGTTGCACAGGTGTGCTGTCCAGTCTCTTAAGGCAGGCCTCTGACCCTAAATGTAGAGATGTAGTTTGGGTTCATGTTAGCAAGTGGGAAGTTCTTAAGACATGGCAAGGACGCAAGGGAATACTGACCTACACCAGCACGAGACGGCCTGAGACCACTGTTTGTAGTCACGTGCTGTGGTCTGACATGGATGTCTCTAACATCATGTCACTTTCATTCATTTCAATTTCAAAGGTTTCTTCCAAAGAAGGTCTGGAATCTGGAGTTTTCCTGGAGTTTTCAAGTGGCGCAAGCCCCGATTCCTCTGCAGTCTGTTTTTCTACTTCAAATTCCCTGAAATCCCACGGAGGTGAAATAATGTTTTTTTAGTGTCTTCATTGTATGCACATCAAAGTCATAACATTTTAATTTGTCTTTAATGTCTGCTCCTAAAAAGAAACACCACAATTAGAATAAAGAAATTTCATCACTGATTTGCCATTTCCATCAGTATGCACATCACCTCTACCATGTAAGTCAAGCTGACTTCTAAGATCAGAATAGAAGGAAAAACGTCTAGTCTTTCATTTTCTACCACTTTCACGGGAAATGCTGGGAGGATCTCTGAAAGCACATGCAGTTATGGATCCCTGCCAGTGTTCACAAAGCCCCATAAATACCGATGAAGCCCACAGGCACCACTCTGCTCCCCTGCTATAGAGAGGAACTGGCTGTGTGCCTGTCGGGTAGTCATCAATCTCACACTCACAGTAACCACAAGGGAAATGCATTTCCACATATCAAAACCGCAATAATAGGGCTGGGGTTATGGCTCAGTGGTAGAGCGCTTGCCTAATACACATGAGGCATTGGGTTCAATTCTCAGCGCCACATAAAATAAACTTAAAAAAAAAAAAAATCCAAAATCCAAATACCAAATGTTTTCTCTGATATAAGAAAGCTGATTCACAGTAGGGTTGGGTTGGGGAGCACAGGAAAATTAAAGGAACACCAGAAAGGTCAATGGGGAGGGACAACAAGGGAGGGAGCAAGGGGGTATAAAGAGAGGAAGAAAAACAAAAAGATGGTAGAATGAAAGGGTTATCATTACCCTAAGTGAATGAAGACATGAAAGATATGAATATATCTTTGCATACTAACAGTGATATGTAAAAAGGTGCTCTTTATGTGTATAATTGTAAAGCATGTTATTGTTATATATACAACACTGAATAAAAAAATTAAAAAATAATAATTAAAAAAAAAAGCAGAGGAATATATGAAGTATTAGCAGGAGGAGGAAAAAACCCTCAATAATACATATTTGGACAGATCTGAGCAGATTTTTGAGTTTCAGTAACTTCTGACATAACTGACAATTTTACACAGTACAAACTAATAGCGTTCAGGATTAGGTATTTTGGCAGTTAATGACATGCAAACCTAAAAGTAGAACTAGTAGTGAGTAATAACTTGGAAATCTCACTGAGACCACTTCCTGGAGGGCAGGGAGTCACCTGTCACTCAAGGCACCTTCAGTCCTTGCTTAGTTTCCATTTGAGCCCCAGGATTTACCCAAGAGTCACAGGGGCTGCTGAGCAGAACTATGGTTCTGACCCAGCATTTTCTGGGTTCAGAGCATTTTCAAGAACTGAGCTGTAAGATGAACAGTGAGGTGTACGTCCCCTCAGGTGCACGGCTGCAAGAATTCTTACATATGCATCCGATATAACCACCAGGCAGAAATGCAGAGCGCTGCCTACTCATTCAGCCACCCCTGCACCTTTGCTCTCGGCTTCCCAAGCCTGTAGTTCACCATGCTGATTTTTCCATCACCTACACTTGGTCTTACAAATATTCGGCACATATGCCCTTTTCAGTCTGTGAAATTCTTCCACGTTGCTACAAGACTCGCTTGTCTTTTCAACCCTGCAGTGTTTTGCTGTCTGAACACACCACAACTTGTTTCCATTCTCCCAGTGCTGGACAGTTAGGTGCAATCATGAGCAAAGACGGGATGGACAATCTCACACATGACCTCTGGCCAACTCGGGCACTATTTCAGTTGGGCTCACCCTGGCAGTAGGACAGAATGGCTGCTTGTTCTCCTAATGCCTTTCGATGAATCACAACCCCTACATCCTCACCCTTGGACTTCCCCTTCCCATGGTGCCTCTGAACTTTATGATGTGACTTGTTTTAATCAACAGGTGATAGAAATGATGTTGCACAACTCACAACTTTTCAACAGATCTTGAAGCTTCAGTTATTGTCCTTTATATTCCAGAGCCCACCACACTATCAAAAAGCCTGGGATGAAGGCCCAATAAGAGGTCTTCCACCAAAAGACAAGACCATCCAACCACTGTTTTAGAGTGGCTTGTTATGTAGCAGGAGATAATTGATAACTTTAATAGCCATGAAGTTTTCTAGAAGACTTATCCATTTATAAATGGATAAAACTCAACCAATAACTGATAATATACAGAGTTCCAGCTGCTCCAGTAAGCACGTGTTAACTTCAGCCATCTGCAGGGTGTGCAACAGTCTCTCAGGATGTACGCTCCACCTCCCCAGGGAGCAATGCTGTGTAACTTCAGCCATCTGGAATGTGCAGTGGCCTCTTGGGGTGTCCACACCACCTCCCCTGAGAGCAGTGCTGGTGGATGCCAACACATGCTCCATAACTTCCCAGCACCAGCTTTTGTGAAGGTCCTCTTTAACACCTTGCCCGCTTTTGTTTAACCTTTGCTCCTCAGCTTGCAGATTTCTTGCACTCTAGATGTAAGTTCTTTGACATGTTGTGCATTGTAAATCACTTCTTCCAGTCTGTGGCATGTCTTCTACTCGGTTAACAGTGCTTATAATTAATTGTTGGGGACTTAAGAACACATCGGCCGAAAGAATAGAAAAACTTAACTCTCTGCTTCCCACTCCAATACGAGACTTGGCCTAATCAGGAGGCGTTCCCCTGACGTGTCCTGAGAACTGAAACCACCCTAAGGATAGGCCAGGGGCTCTGCCAATGTAAGCCGCCCATGCTCCCTATGTGCTCCTATAATCTTTCTGCTGATTGGCCCCTGTCTTCTATAAACGCCGTCCATCTTCTTCAATAAGCGACTTCCTGCTTGACTGGTCTCCCTGGAGTCTGATTGTCTTCCATCATGAGGGCTGGTGTGGCCCTCTAGCAGGCTTCTACCGTTCTCGATCATGCCTCCCCTGGGGCGTGTTTGTCCCCTAGCCTTCTCCGCTGGCCGGAAGAAGCTAAACCCAGGTCGGGGAGAAAGTAAAAACCCCAGCAACTCAAACAAGACCCCAACAATTAATAGAAATTCTTAATGTTATCACTCAATTTATTGTATTTTTTCGTCTTAGGGCTTTACATCCTATTAATGCTCTGCCTACCAAGTTCTCATTAACCTCAGTGTAACTTATCTTTTTTTTTTTTTTTTGGTACTAGGGATTGAACTCAGGGGCACTCGGCCACTGGGCCACATCCCCAGCCCTTTTTTGTATTTTATTAGAGACAGGGTCTCACTGAGTTGCTAAGTGCCTCGCCATTGCTGAGGCTGGCTTTGAACTCGTGATCCTCCTGCCTTAGCCTCCCAAGTGCTGGGATTACAGGCGTGCGCCACCACGCCCGGCAGTGTACCTTATCTTGTGGTATCTATACCTAAAGGAGTACCCAGTGTAGTAATTCTATCAGACTTTACCTATTACTGATCACACACACACAAAAAAACAATTTAAAGAACTACATGCCACATGTAGTAA
Organism: Tamias sibiricus; assembly: GCA_025594165.1. Taxonomy (NCBI): domain Eukaryota; kingdom Metazoa; phylum Chordata; class Mammalia; order Rodentia; family Sciuridae; genus Tamias; species Tamias sibiricus. The sequence continues at coordinate 90,772 of CM046663.1, forward strand.
ATGCAAACCATCCTAAGGTTTCACTGAAATGTAAACACTAATATTTTGTTATACCCTGAAAAGGCCAAAGCCCTTCATTTATTCATTAGAACATTCTAGGATTTTTTCCTCCACTGTGTGGTTCAATCAATTCTCCTGTAACACAATGTTTCACATGTGTATATAGCATTCTCACTGCAGCAAGTACTCACTCAAAACTGAATGGATAGTTGATGGAGTCACTAATTCCCACTGCATAGCTCTAAATGGAGCTTCCTGATGTTAATGTAGGTAGAAGGACAGAAAGATACTTAAAACCTGGGATGAGAATTCAAAGCACCAAAGCAGAGATACACAACAATCTAAAACATGGAACACGATGCTAACAAGAGCAATTACAATCTTACCAATGTAAGCTTCAGAATCACCAATGTACATTTCGATGCAATGACCAAGCATTGTAACAGAAAACGTGTCATCTCGCCTAAGACCAAGGGCCTGCCAAAAAAGATTCAGCATGGTTAGGATGTAATCCCCTCTCTTTAAAAATATTCCCATGTTGAGTCACTTCAACATATTCCAGGGACTCCATGGTCGGGGTATTGGTGCAGACACAGATCCAAGACTGAGCAGAAGTTGATGACTGCTGAGGGAACGTGAGGGCCATAGAGGCTCATCACTGTTGGGCTTTTTGGCTTTAAAACCACCCAAGAGATCTCCATAGAAAGCCCCCTGAAGCTTTGGCATTAATTAGATCCCAGAGAAATAAATTGTACTCAAATACACAGACTTGAAAGATCATATAAGACCAGAAAACTCACTTAGTACAAACTTCTTACTAGCTCAGTATTCTAGTTACAACAGGGGCACCCTTCATGACTTCACATAGCCTGAGAATCTCTTAATAAACTTTAAGCAGCTATGCCAGGAATGGTGGTACACACCTGTGATCCCAGCAACTCGAGAGGCTGAGGCAGGAGGATGTCAAGGTTAAGGTCAGCCCCTAATCAACTTAGCAAGACCTTGTCTCAAAATAAAAAATAAAAAGGATGGGGGATGTAGCTTACTGGTAGAGCCCCTGGGTTCAATCGCCATTCAAAACAAACCACAGCTGTGAACTTATCACTGATGAATTTATCTTTGATATTGCATTGCCTCATTTGACCTTTCTCCAAATACCATTAGTACATTGATTCTAAGGCTCACATTTTCTTAACTTCTAATGTTTCTGAACCTGGGATATCTTACAACTGCTGGTTTCTACTGATACTGTCACCTGCCACAGCTGAGATGCTCAAGCAACAGAACTATGGTGGTCCTCTGAAAATCTTCTGCTGACCCAGTGGAAGGCTGAAAGGGTTGAGGGATTTGCAAAGCATGTGTCTGAGAAAAAACCCAGAGTCAAAGAAAGGGGTGTGCTGGCATCAGGACACTATTCTGGGAAAATGGGAATAATGACCACCTAGTTGAAAAATAACCACTTATTTCACTTATATGTTCTTTTTTATATAGGAATTAAAAGATCCCTGATTAAAAAAAATTAATGTCCAAATATGTACAAAAAGAGTACTCTAATAACAAAAACATAGAAGTTTAATTGGCAGCACTTGTCTCTGTGTGGTCCTGTTTGTTCACGGTGTCCTAGCTCTGATGGAGTAAGTGTGTGTGGACTCTGTGTGATGGCTGCGTAGGTTGTTTCTGTCCATCCACTGATGTGCTCTACGGAAAACAACTGAAGTGTCCAAGCAGAGACAGGGCATCCCCACAGGCCCCCACTTGAGCAGACACTCCTGCACTGTCCTGTCTGCTCGAGGTAACCCAGACTGACCCACATGAGGAGGACCCTGGCAACAGCACGTCCCACTGCACATTTATAAGCAGTTTCACATCTGCCTCTAGTTTGATGAACACTGCACACACATCCCTCTGCCATGAAAAGAATAAAACATAAAACTGACTAAAAAAGTTTAAAATAGTAAAGGAATGAAACATTGTCTAGAAAAGACCTTTTCAAAAAAAATAAGTGGTAGATGTTCACCAGATCTAAAGTTGAATATAAACAAAAGACATACTGTGTGGAAATAGTCCACAGCATTTTCAAAGTTGCCCATCAGACTATGGATATAGCCTATGGCAGAGTAGGTAGATGCATTCTGGGGAATTAGCACCAATGCCTGCCGGTGGTAATCCAATGCCTCTGCGTATTTTCTGTTGAGAGAAGACGGGGAGGGAGAGAGGGCGAACAAAAGAAAACAATTATTGGCAAAATAAAAGTACTACCTTTTTAAGTCCAAGATGTACTTCAATCTGTGGAGACAGACAGTGACTCTCCTCTACCACACAGTAGTACAGACTGGCAACTGCCCATGGATTCAACACCTTGAAACATTCTCCTGGCATCCCCCCTCAGCCAGCCATGGGCACCCCTTCATGACCTGCTGTATACACTTGTCTCACTGAGGGACACTGAGCCAGAACCTCATTTTGGATCCTAGCCTATGAATCACCACAAAGGGCCTCTCATGTGACAGCAAACCTCCCATACCAGCAGATCAGAAGTAGCCAAGGAGTTTTGCTTTAAGGTCGAAAACTCACTCTTCAAAGTGTTCTCTGGGATACTTGCCCTGTAGTCTCTTGGGGAGGGGGAAGATTTTATACTTAATTAAGGTTACGAAAATGCTACAGTTTGTAATGCAAAGTACAGACTTGAGGGAATCCTGCAACAGCCTTGTTAAATCTTGAGGGTAGAATTTCCAAGACTTATTTTAAACAAAGAATTCATTTTTTAACTGTCATCTGATTATTCTACCAAAACCGCTGGGAGAACAAAGTGAAAATATGGATATGGTTTTTAATTAGATCCTATTATCCCAATCTTCTGAATTAATTTTAAATGCGAATTTTAATCTAAAAAAGTAACTATTATTTGTAATTCTCAACGTTTCTAAAATAAAGTTATACAAATAGAGATAAATAGTAATAGTAACACTGATGCTTGTTCTATCTGAGCAGTCAAGCTTAAGAAAGCTGGAGGATCTCATGAAATAAAATGTTGAAAACGCTATTCAAAATCAAGCAAACTTTTAGTACAAAGTACATTCTGAAAATGCTCTGCTTCACTTACTTAAGTTTTCTGCAGACATGCCCCAAGTTGTTCAACAAAGGTTCCCATTTGTCAACTGTCACCTAAAACATAGCAACATCAAGCCCACGAGTTACACAAGTCGCCGTTTAGCCTGATTTGTTTGTACTGAATCATTTCCCGTCTCTGGGAGCTGGGCTTTCTGGTGTGCTTCTACTGCCACACCAGGCAAGGGGATGTGCTGGTTTGTCTGCCTTTCTCCCCCAGTAGAGGAGACTTCCTGAAGACTCCACAGTACTTATCATAATCCTGCCAGTGGCCATCTATGCTGACAGAGCTTGAACTGCACACTTGCAGCCCAGGGCTCTCTCTGAAACACTGGTCTTTATGTCATCTATCCGCTAGGTGTTTCTACTTAGAAATGTTAAAAGAGCTCTAAATTCAGTGTGTCACACTGATTCATCTCTCTCCAGCCATTCCAGCTCCCTAACCCTAGCCAAGTACCCCACCAGTCAGTCACTGGGAACCAGATCGTTCCAACCTTCCAAGACTCCAGGGCTTACTCATTCTCCCTTTGGGTTATAGCTTCAACCCTGTAACCCTCAACTTCCCATTAGTGAAAATCTGGCCTGGGCCCCCATCCCACAAGCCTGACCCCCGGTGTTCTAACTCTTCTAGGATAAGGTGGACTCTAACACTGTTTTCAAGGCTGTTAATGACCCAGACTTAGCCTTCTGCCCACTTCTTGACATTCTCTGTGAACTCAAAAACCAAGCCACACTTGCATCAGCTTCCATCTTTGTACATGCTATTCTTTATCCCTGAAATACCCTCCCCTCATTTCTGCCTGGCTGAGATCTGGTCACCTTCAAGACTGAGGTGTGTGACACACCCAAAGGCCTTCCTGACCACTTTCAGAGCTAAGCTCCATCCTACATGAGCACCTTTATTTCCTCAACCATGCTGTGTTATTACTGCCAAGTTACTTATTGGCATTCCCCAACAGACCAGAGGGAAGGAAATATCGAACTCGTTTCTGCATCAGAGCCCAGCTCAGCTCCCAGGATGTGGCTGGCACTTGCCACACACCTGTTAGCTAAGCAATACAGACCTGAGTCACCTATCCTAACCACTGAGACTGGCCCTAGAAGCAGAGCCCTGTGAATGCAAACAAACCATTTGGTGGCTCTTGGGCATGACTGCTTCTCTTTGGTCCTTTTAACATTTGCTGCATTTTATAATTAAGTTCAATAGTATTTCGTCTTCATATAACTTTTAATGGCCATTTTGACATTAAGTGTTGTGCTTTCTTCATACTAAAAACCATTATTTTGAACTTCTGTGAAGACTATAAGGTGTCTTAGAATAAAAGGACATAGTTTCAACTTCAAGTGTGGCTCAGAAGTGTGCTTCTCAAACTGTCCTCTGTGTGAGAATCACTCACAGATCCTGCCTATGGCAATTCTGATTCAGTAGATCTGAGATTCAGCACTTCTAGTGAGCTTCCAGATGATGCTGGTGCTGCTGGGCCAGTATGAATAGTGAGGCACTGAACTGTTTGAAAACTGGTGAATGGCACTCTGTATTAACAGAAACACTAGGATAATCCAGAGTCACCCAAGACTCAGCTGAGGAACAGTCTGCCTTATATACACCCATGCATAAACACCAGGAAATGTACTGTTGATGAGTTTAAATGGTAAATAAGGGATAAAACAAGAAAAGCTGAGTCTAGGAGTAGAGACTGCCACCACAGGAGGTCTGCACAGCTGTCAGTCACAGAAGACAAGAGCAAATGTAAAGTCTACAGCACATGAGCATAAGCACAGAGTTGAACTGGGACATGAAAATCAGAACAGAATAAAACAAGATATAAATGAAAGGAACCGGGAATCAGAACAGTAGTAACATGCACAAGTTCACGTCTAGAAGAGTTAGTATTTTAAATACTGCCAGCACACAAACAGCCTTGCTATTTGGAAGGTTTGTTCATTAGCACTAATTCTTAAGGGACATCTTTCACACACTAGAACCATGAAATGATCTACATATATAGTTAGCACACAGTGAGGGACTGTGACAAGTGGTCTACATTGGAATGACAGCTGGCCCTATAGAATTAGATCTGCTGCTAACCCACTCAGTCAATGACCAGGCTCTTCAAAGCTCTAGAGAAGGACTGTTAGATGCTTTATGGTGGTCACTAACCACCTAAAATTTCAGGTTTCAAACATTCTTCTCATCTATTCTGATTGCTCCTACATGTCACAGCCAGGGCCACATCTGACCCTGAATCAGAAGTAAAACCATTTTGTACAACGTGATAAAACAGTTGCCTGACAACTTGCACATTATTGAGCTATTTGTCATGACAGGTATCAGGTTACTTTCTTCAAGTGTCCCTATTATCTTCCTCATCCAACAGTAGCCAGGGTCAGGGGTGTGTACATACATGCATTTACAGGTATTATATAGAATACCTCATTCCCAATTGCTTTAATTTTTTCCAAAGCATCCAGAAACCATTTTTCTGCTGTTTTCCATCTAAAATAGAGGGGGGGAAAAAGATTGTAGGTTATTCAAAACTAACAGGTCTGAACATTTTAAGAAAAATTTGAGTATCTCTTTCTATTAATACTGAAACGAAGCAGGGTAAATTACTGGAATCAACTAGTTTACTTCAGAGTTTAAGTCAGATAAATGGCTAATCCTAACAGCATTCATACCACACAAGCCTGGGGTTTGGGAAATGGACTGATTTATCTTGCTTCATGGCATTTAGGTTCCTGTAAACCTCTGGTCATGATATTTCATCACCTGCTCTGTGTGCGCGTTACAGACATCTTGTTTAACACATATTGCTGATCCACTGACACTGAACTCACAGTCAACAGCACTGCCACACAGGCCTGGATGGAGCTCACTTAGCAGCATGTCTCCCCTGAGCCACAACACAGCTATCTGAACTTCAAACACAGTGTTAAGCTTGGGTATCATTTTAAACCATAAAATCACCAAAAAAAGAGAAAAAAGCACAAAAATGTGAGAAACATGCAATGCCACTGGTTTACAGTGTGAGCCGAGTGTGGCCCTGTGCAAGGTTAGCCAGCAGCAGCACTCTGAGGACTCTAGTCTCTCCCACACTGTGTGTACAAGAAGACTGAAAGCACTTCAAATTGGTTTTGGGGTGATACGTGAATCTTAGTACGACAATCTGTAGGAAGTGAATTCGCAAATACTGAGAACAGACTGCATTATGTCATTACTATGTATTTTAAAAGCCTCAAACTTTCTTCTAACTCTACCCCAATTTTTACATTTTAGAACATACATATGCCATAAACACTGATGTTCTAATTTATTCTCTGTAAATTTATAATCTAATGCAAAGAAATCACCAAACCATTTATTCTACAAATGTCCAAAGCTACAGAAAAGGCTCAATTGACCAAGAAATCAGAAACAGGGTCACTCTGATTTATTTTCTGATTAGTAACTAAACAGGATTTTTGTTCAAACATTGCAGAAAAACTTCCCCAAACACATGAACCCAACTCTTAACTGACAGAGATCACTAGGTCCCTGCCAAGCGTCTGGGCCACACTGCGGCTTCAGATCTCATGACAGCCCAAGCAAAGGCGGTCCAGCCCGCAGGTCTGTGTTCTAAAGAGAATCAAGATTAAGAAAGAGTTTCTGTTTTCTTTCTTAGCTAGTCATCTCCATCTCCTAAAAACAGTACACATGAAGACCAAGACCTACTGAAGAGGTGTCCTATCAGCTGGACTCAGAGACAGAACAGGGGCGGGTCTCCCAGTACTTACTCTCCATTCTGAAATGCAACCACCCCAACCTCATGGATGACAAAAGGATCTTCTGGTGCAATGCTGAGAGCTTGGCCGAAGAATCTTTCAGCCAGTTTGGAGTTGTTGGTCAGTCCATATTCTAGTCCAATATACAGCATTGGCAGATGACACCTAAAAATGTCAGAGAATGCCACATGTTCGATCAAAACCCCAAACTAATTGTAATTAAGCAGAAATCTGTCAACTTCATATACTATCTGCACAATAGGTAAAACAACAACAACAAAGTTGTTGTTAGACAAAGTTACTTTTGTCTAACTCTTAACTGATTAATATTAATGAACGCCTAGTGGACTTTTAGACTAGTTAGCTGCCACTTCTAGAATCTATCACCAACCTATTCATCTTTATTTTTCATTACTCCACAGTAAAAAAACAAAAACAAAAAAACTTCAGAAGAAAGGGCTGGGGCCCTGGCCTGTGTGAAGCCCACTCACACCCTGACAGTCCCTTCCACGTCTCCATGTTCTACTCAGGATCAGTACCACATTCCTTCTGGGGCAGTCAAGTTCCACACTTTCTGAAGCCACCTGGCTCTCCCAGACTAGGCAGTTCTCCCTTCAGTGGACAGCCAGCACAATCAATTCTTACTGGTTCTAGCAGGAGAGTTCTGAACCACATCTTCTGGGTGAATTCAACTGTCTCATCCTAAGATAGTTCTAGGCAGTCAGTACTAAACTGTCTCAACAGATTCTGTCCACACAGTGACTGCAATATGATGATCTTTCTTCCAAGATGATCTGCATCACTACATTGTGACTGGATGTCTGCCATGTGCACGGGTACTATCTAGTGCTAACTGACCTTCATCTACAGAAGGGTCATTATGTGCCCTTTAAAGTATTCACCTGGAAGACAACACTTTCAGAATGGCTGAGAAAGGACCTCCAAAATCTACTCTTCTATAACAGCAATAAGAACACTGTCAAGTATTGTCAAAATCACTGTTTTTTCAGAACTGTGGAAGTTGAGCCAGGGCTTACAACAACCTGAGGAGCATACAATCAAGAATATAGCTGGCTTTTGGTAAGAACAACAAACGTACAGTGTCTTGACCTGTCCTGTTCCCACCTCCTCCCCCAGCTTCCCATGACTGGAACAGCAACAGCAGTGGCCACTGAAGAGGGCAGGAGTGTGGAGATACTGCAACAATTCAGAGGACTGCCATTGTTGGACCTGCCTGGCAGCCTCTAGAAAAGGACCGCTCATACCCCATTTTATGTGACCTCAGAGATCACTGAAAAAGCATTATCTATGGGGTACTTGCCAAATATCAGGAGCCGCAGCTGCCTGAAGCAGCTACCCCAGTTGGGCAAACAAGTGGAGGGCCAAAGAGTTGAAAGGAAATCTAAGGAGTATATGTCCATTGGAGCACTGAGGACGCACTCGATTCAGGCCACACACATGAGCTATCCATACACACAAGAGAGGTCAGAAAAGGCCCCAGTCTCACACCTCTGCCTGACCTCAAGGCTCTGTGCACAAAGGAAACAAAGGCTAAGGCAGAGCAGTCAACTGCCAGAGTGTTGATGGTGTAGCCCAGCACAGGCAGAGCCCTGCAGCAGAGAGTGCAAACGCTGGTTCAAGACAGGGGCAAAGTCCTCAAGTCACTGAACAGAGGACACAGACAATAGAATTAGTTCTGGAATCACTAAGAAGTCCTGGGGAGAGGTGGGGAATCTGATTTTCACAACTGCCACATTATATAACTGTCAACAACAACAAAAAAGGAGATACATAAAGAAACAGGAAAAAATGATCTATATACATGGGGAAAAAAGCAGTCAACAGAAAAAGTCCTGGAAGAAGCCCAGAAGTGGCCCTAAAAGACAAGTACCTTAAAATAACCTGTTCTAAGTTTGCATTTTGGTTTTTTTTCAGTGCTCGTTATCCCATGGCCTCACGCATGTTAGGTTGGTGCTATACCACTGAGCTACATCCCCTTTAAATAAGCTATTTTAAACATTCAAAGAACTTGAGAAGTTTATTTCTACAAAATTAAAGTATAAGAACAATGTCTTACCAGAGAATAAAAATAAATTATATAAAAAAAAGCAACAAGTCTGATATAGAAAAGTACAATAGATGAAATTAAAAATTCACTTAAAGGGTTTGAAAGCAGATCTAAAGAGGCAAAAGAAAGACCCAATAAATAATCATGGTAACAATGTGTAACTGAGAGATTCCATTATTAGTGGACCTATCGACCTATCTATAAGAAATACTAAAGGAAGTTCCTTCAGGCTAGCAGGAAAGGACACTAGATAGCAATTCAAACCCACACAAAACAGGTAACAGTCCAGCAAAAGCAACTACATTGGCAAATACAGATCAATGTAAATGTATTTTTGTTTGTAAATCTTTTCTTCTGATTAAAAGATAACTGAGTAAAACAATAATTATTTATCTGTATGGGGTTTACAATGTATAATATGACAGTAATAGCACTTGGGAAAAGTAAAGTTTTGGTATCCTACTGAAATTAAGTTAGTAATAATCCAAACGAAATTGTTTAAAGATATCAATTACCATCTCTGAGATAATCACTAAGAAAATAATGTAGAAATATAGAAGGAAAAAAACAAAGGTGGGCGCGGTGGCGCACGCCTGTAATCCCAGCACTTACTTGGGAGGCTGAGGCAGGAGGATCGCGAGTTCAAAGCCAGCCTCAGCAATGGTGAGGCACTTAGCAACTCAGTGAGACCCTCCCTGTTTCTAATAAAATACAAAAAAGGGCTGGGGATGTGGCCCAGTGGTCGAGTGCCCCTGAGTTCAATCCCTGGTACCCCCCCCCCCCAAAAAAAAATCAAAATGGTACACTATGAAGTATTTAGCCCAAAAGGTGACAGTAATGAGAAACAGGAACAAAAAAGACACACATATAGGAAACAGAACAAATGGCAGGCATGAGTCCTGCCTTATTAGTAACATATGAAACACAAATGGACTATTCCAATCAAAAGGTAGAGACTGGATAAAAAAAAAATACGATCTAACTATATGAGACATATTTTAGATTCAAAGACATAAACAAGTTGGAAGTAAAAGTGGAAAAAGACATGATAACACAAAGGAGAGCTGGTGTGACTATACCAACATCAGACAAGAGAGACTAAGATGAAACTGTCACAGACACAGGGAAAGGCATTCTACAACAATGAAAAGCTCAATGCAGCCAGAAAATACAGTTGTACACCAGCTACTAAGAGGGACTCAGAACTCATAAAGCCAAAACTGTCAGAATCAGAGCAATAAAGACAATTTAGTAACAAGAGCCAAAAGTTCAATATCCTGTTGCAATAAAGGACAGAATTAACTAGATACGAGCAACAAGAAAATGAGGGTTCCAAAAACACTAAAAAGATTAGAACAGGTGCCCACAAAACACTCCACCCCACAAAAGCAGAATTCTCAAACCTACCTGGAACCATCTCTAGAATATACCATATGTTAGCTCATAGGGAAAGGACTGAGACCTCACAAAAACATTCTTCAGACACAATGGAATCAAGTGAGAAATCAATAACAAAAAGAAATTTGGGAAATTCACAACATGTGGAAACTAAACTCGTAAATAACCACAAAGAAAACTTAAGTATTTACCTAACTTCAAACATTTACCCAAAATCAGCAAGTTAAACAGATAAAGCTGTTCTGATGGGGAAATGTTATCTGGAGAGAAATGATGCTTACCTTGAGGTGAGAATCAAATGACAAAGTCTGTTAGACTGGGAAACATGTTGCTGCTCACGTCCCTAAGTATCACTGTGATTCCTATCTGGAAACTAACTAGTAATTAATAACTATTCTGAGTCTACGAGTACTCAGAATACCAAAACTTACCAGGCTCTATAAGCACTTGCTCCCAAGAAACAACTCATAGTAAGTTACTGAGAAATTTTTGCTGCAAATTTATCAGGCTGATGGAGGAGGGAAATATGCAGACTCCAGCTGAGTTTCAGGTGAAGAAGGCCTCAGAGCCCCAAGCAGGTGGGACGGAGAGACCTGGCTGAGCATTGAGGACCAGTCAGGTGATGGGAGTGGACTGAACAACTGTTACTGGAGGATTATTTCTATTGGCGTGGTTAGTGCTAAGGACTGAATGTCTGTGCCCTCCTGCAACTCATACATTAAAGCCTAACCTCCACTGTAACCATGTGTAGAAAAGCCCTATAAGGAGGAAATAAAAAGTTAAATGATCAGCCTCAGCCATGGCGAGGCACTTGGCAACTCAGTGAGACCCTGTCTCTAATAAAAATACAAAAAAGGGCTGGGGATGGGGCCCAGTGGTCGAGTGCCCCCGAGTTCAATCCCCAGTACCAAAAAAAAAAAAAAAAAAAAAAAAAAAAAAGTTAAATGATGTCATGAGTTGGTCCCGAATTCAATAAGGCTAGTGTCCTTATATCTATTGAGACAGTAAGAGGACCTCACTACAAATCGAACCAGGCAACACCTTGCTCTTGGACTTTCAGTCTCCACAACTATGAGAAAATAAACTTCTATTGCTTTAAGTCTCCCACTCCGTGGTGTTTTGTCATGGTAGCTTGAGATGACGGGGAGTTATGTCTCCATGGAGGGTATAACAAGCATCCTTATCAAATTTAGTATCACTATGAAAACTAAGGACAATCAATAATCTGGATGCAGAACTAAATGTCTAAAAGGTAGATCAAACTTATCAAAATGAAATTCAGTATAAACAAATATATGATCCTATCTATGGACTCTATAAGCAAAAAAGGTAGCTAATTTTCATAGAGTACCTTTTATGTGTAAGACACTGTTCAAAGTCTTTAATTGGTACTATCTCAATCACTTCTCACAATAAACCAGGAAGTTTTGCTATTATTCCTATTTTTCACCAGGGTAAGTAATTTGCCCACTACCACATGTCACCAAACAGAAGAACTGGGAAAGAGTCTAGGCAGTCAACTGTAGACAAGTCCCCTAGAGCATACACTCCCACAGCACAGGATGGAGTCACTCACTGGTCAATGGAAACCATCCATACAAAAGCACTCTACAAGGAGTAACCAATGGCAAAGCCAAAGGACTAATAAGAATAACAGACATACTCTATTCCCCAAAGTAACATATTCTTAGGATACTTTTATAGCAGTTGATATCAATACCTGTATGTATAATATTGAGATAAACCTAGAATACTGGTGAATTCAGTCCTGTATGACCAACGGAGCCTCATCAAATAACTTTTGGTAACAGATAAGACACAATAGTAATTTTGCACATGAACACTTCCACTCTTACATGAACCTGTGAAAAGGGCTTTGGCGCTCACCTCTTCCCTTAGCCTAATTTCCTACTTCCTCATGCACTGACATAAGCTACTGGGCAAACTCACTACACCAACTTCTTTCACCCTCCATTTTCAGTTATTTTATAATCATAAACTACTAGGCAAGAAGCACATGTGTTTTTTGTTTAGCAAGAAATGGCAGTAATAGTACTAACAAATTTCATTTCACAGTTAGCAAAATGACCAATGGAGGTTTATCAGCTTGCTCTGCCTTACCCTTTCATCAGCTGTGCTGCTGTAAAGTAAGCAGCCATCGCTTGGTCATGCTCACTTTCCACTGCAAATGAATGCCCATAGGCAATCCACGCAGGCCCATAGGTCTTCTCCAGCGTTGTGGCTTTGCTAAAACAAAAGCATTCATCCAGGTAATATATTTACTCTTAAACTTTAAATTTCATATGAACAAACAGCTTCAAAGATACTTACTAATAATATTAATTGAATAAACGAACTATCAACATACTAAATACTAATGTAACATTTGTGTTAATGCATCTGAACCAAAACAATGTTTAACAGTACAACCAAAATTTTAAGAAATTTTAGGAGACATCTATCCCTTTTTAAAAAGGTGCCGTGGCTGAACCCATTAGTATTCTGCACATGACTAAAAGCATTACTTTACCCAGGAGCCCATTTTGTAACCTAGAGGTAAACAATAGGAACAGCAGCAGCCATCAAACAAGAGCCTGTTCTATGCCAGGCACCTCCCTAGATGTCTCAGATGCATGGTCTCATCCTAACAACTTGCAAGACAAACTAGTTACATTTTAAAGACATGCATACTGAGGCTTGAGAGATTAGATTAAGTGATCTCCTGTGATGGGAAGAGATTCACCATAGGCACTAGGGTGGACTGGACTGTATGTAATTAGTCTTCAATCAGTGGACATGGTAATGGTCAACCCACAACAGGACAGAGAGAACATATTACAAAACATGGAAAAGGTAAAAGTGATCTTCCCTCTCTCTAGCATTTTATTTTCTACGCCTTCTTTCACCCAAATGTTTCATTTCCAGTAGAGTTCATTCACTGAATCACACACACACAGTTCAAAAGACCTTTCACAACACTAACCACCTCACTACACTTGGGCTTTTCTCAAATGCTGAACACAACCAGAGAATGCTTCCTGTTTCATTCCGAGTGCAAGGCCATTTAAGTACTGCATCTTCCCCACTTGTAGAAAAATTTCAGAGAAACTGACTTTCCCAGGAATTATGGCTGGTACATTATAAGATCTTGGATTAGAACTCTAGTCTGATTATAAATAAGCTTTTTTCCTTGGATGTCATTTTCTATTTTGTTTGCAGAGGGAATTGTGGGAATTATTGCACTTAAAGTCTGTAAAACACTATTCTTCACACCCTAGGCATTCTCTACATTTACATAATCCTGGTTAAGTAGCCTGATTGGGTGGCAAGCTTTTTCTTAAGTCAGACCCACAGTAAAATCCTTCCTGGATGCTGTTCACTCTGCCAAGAATTCTGTTTTATAGTCACACTTGGTAACCCCTAACTTCACATAAAGTTTTGTGTAATTTCACCACCATTGGTGAAAGGTTAATAGTATCTCTGTAAATTAAAAGCAGAACCTTTCATACTGTTATTCTCTACTGTTTCCTATTAATTCTTGCTTATAAATAAAAAATATTTTCCTTCAGAATGAGGTCTAAATCACTGATATCTTTTACCTCCCTTCATAAAGAGCAAGGAACACTGATGATACAACTGAACTGAAAATGTTGAAAATATTTTTTCTTTCACATTGCTTTTAAGTACTTATTACTTAAAGTATTAGAGCATATGATTTGAACAAGAAATCTCTTCCTAGGGTTGACTACAGAAGGAAGAAAAAAACACATACCTGAGATATCTTCTGGCATGTTCATTTTTATGACCAACCATGAGATAATAACATCCCACTGCAAACCAAGACACCTAAAAAGTTCAATATTTACCATAACCAAAGATGCTTAACTTTGAACTACAACCCTAACAAGCTAGGCTAGACTGGAGGTAGATCAGATATTCCCAAGTCATATATTTCAGTTCAAATCACAAGTTTATCTGATACAGTCTATCGACTGAGGTCCTAGAGGAGAAGGGATTAACTCCATGGTGCTTCTCAGGTGGCTGCCCCAGGAGACAAGGTGCCTAAGGACACCAGCCTGTTCAGTCCTGGCTTGTCCTTGGCTCTCCTCTCTGCAGGGTTCCAACTCTTAGCTGGTTCTCCTGCACTAAGAGCTCCAGTTTACTGAGGTAGGGACAGATTCTTGTCTTGTCAGAGACAGACCATGATTCCTGGCTTCTGTTTTTAATGATGTAGTTCCCAATTCTACTTTCCATTCTTAGTATTCCATTCTGATCCACTGCAGTTTGGAAAAACACACCAATTCAATCAGTGCACATCTCAGTACATCGTCTTACACATGCAATCTGAGAAAGCTACCAAGCAATTATATTCCTTACGAAAGGCAGGTATGAGACTGACATGAGCCATATTTTATATTTTTCTATATCCTATTTTAAAATAACAAATGTATAATTTCTATAATTAGAAAAAAAGGTTTTTGTTTTAAGGTTATTGCTCTGGTATAATTTAAAAACCTCTTCATGGAATGAAGAAATTAATGCTGCTAAATCTTAGGCACTAGGAGATTCAACCCCAATAATTTAAATATTATTTGCTTGAACTTAAACTACTGTCTAAATACTAGCTAAGTATTTTCTTAAAGTTCAAGTAAGAAGTAAGATATTACTTACAGGATTACTGGGATATAAATCCACCAGTTTGTGAGAAAGGTAGAAAAGTTCTATATTAGAGAAATGGAAAAAAAAATTTTATTCATAAAAATACAGTTTAAGATCTGACCTTTACCCTAGTCTCTACCCTTCACAATCAAATCAAACCTCTTCTCATAACAAGGATCTCGTACCTTCCCTCCAAGCACAAAATCCATTTTAATGATGGTACAGAGATCCCACCTGGCAGACACACCCTCCCCAGACTCACAGAGGACACTGAACACCTGCTGAGTGCCAGGAAAACTGGGCAGAGGGAATGTGGTGGGCCACATGGGAACAGAAGCCCTGAGTAAAGCACTCCAGGGGTGGCCAAGGTTCCTGCAAAGCACCATGCCCAGCCTAGAACCCTGCACCTCTCAAGTCCCAGGCTACAGCCAAACCGTCAGCCAGACCTTCAAGTTCACTAGATCAGCGAGAGAGTACTTCCTTTTGACAAATGTGACAGACAGTCCTTGCATCTCAAGCAGGCATGTCCTACACGCAGACTTTGGATTCGGTAGTTTACAAGCTTCTTAGGGATGCGATGCTGCTGGTCCACAGACCAGAGATAAGCAGGGGTTTAGAACTGGGGTGTTTTTAGGTTTCTTTGCTCCCTGAGAGAACTCAACTACTGAGTTTTAAAGATGTAGGGCAATTATTGTTCAAACACAACTAAATGTTTCTGAAATTAAAATGTGGAAAACCCAAATAAAAAACTATGTTCCCTTCCAATTTTTAAATAGTTAACGATTCTTGCCCTAACCTTTTTCTTAAATAATTTACAAAAAAAGAAAGAAAGAAACAAGTCAAATTGACACTCAACATCCCAAAGCTAACATACTCTGAAGAGAAATTTCATTTAAGGAAAGAAAACAGGAAACTGGGAGAGAAAGACATCATTTTACTGGGAAACCACTGCAGAATGTTGGCCACTATGACAAATGTTTCTTCCCTACTTGTTAATTCTACTGTAGAGCTCCATTGTGTTGTATTACTAATTCAACCATCCAGGATTCTTATGAAACAAAATTCAAGAATTACACAGAATTTCTTTTTAGGGATTGAACCCAAGAGCATTCTGCCTGAACTACATCCTCCATACCTTTTTAAAATTTTGAGACAGAGTCTCAATAGGTTGCTGAGGTTGGCCTAGAACTTGTGATCTTCCTGCTTCATCCTCCCAAATCACTGGGATTACAGGCATTGGCAAACACACCCAGCAATAATTATCTTCATTAAAAAGAAAATTCATACCATTTGCTTTATTCAGCTCCACAAGAGTTCCTATATGTACAGGTAAACAGTTTGCATGGAAAGGATCTTTTTCCATTACTCTGAAAGTTAAAGCAACACATCATTACCCGAAAAGTGGTACATGACAGAACTCGTCATGACTGGCTATGTTTAATTATTAAGCATCACACATGATACTGCAGGCTATGACACAGCAATGATCAGGTTATAAAGCAAAGGGAAAATTCTGGTGTATTTGGTAGGAATAAAAACAAACATCATCACATTCATTTACTTTAAATCAACTGCATCACAAACTCCAACTATTTAAAAGGCTTACAGATTTAAATTATTAAATAGATCACCGGTATTTGCTAATTCAAATTTTTGTGATTCCAAGAATTTTAAGTACCCAAAATAACAGAATATATTCTAGCTAAAAGACAAGACTGATTTGGCACACTGGAAAACTGGTGTGTGGGGGAGATGACTTAGTTAATGAGGGTATGCCAGATGGACAACACCCAGGACAGTATCAAGATTTTTTTTTTTTTTAACAGTGCTGTGCACCAAATCTACACCTGGTGCATGCTAAGCAAACACTCTACCACTAAACTGTATCCCCAACTCTAATCTCTAATGAAGAAGTATTTTATGAAATTATGTGTCAAAATTGTACTTCCAAACTATCAAAATTATCAAGATTGGGAAGATAGAAATGTATGTTTCTCCAAAGTTACTGAAATAAACCTACAAATATGAAAAATCTTGTGTCTATAAATTGCTCTTTTAAGGAAGCAGCCTGTTCAGAATTCTTCAAAGGTAATTCAAACCATCATCAACTAGTTTGAGAGTACTCAGGGAACATGTCTTTGAATTATGTAGACAGGGACTGAACTTCAGGTTCAAACACAAAAAATGGTGGGCATACTTACGCAGAAGTAAGTTTGTAGCACATCTTAAAATCACAGTTATAATAATGTCTCTCAGCTAAAGATACTACCACATCTAGATTCTCTTGTAAGCCATTAACAGACTCAGGGATGACAGTTTTCACTGGGCTTATTATACTGAAACAGAGAAATGTAAAGATAAACTCAATGAGTAATAACCAATCAAAAGGAAGACTCACTCTGTGTTTGGCCCAAGTGGTTAAAACATTTACAGAGGACATATGTGAGCCCCTAAAAACTTCAAGTTTCATCAGCATTCCTTGCAATAAGTTTAATTCTTTCCTCAATTTAATCAACAGAGTTCCACTAGGCAGTATTTCACATAGAGATTCAGAAAGAATAAGAAAAAAACCTGCTTTTTCATGCACTAATTTGATAACTCAAACTTTTAGTATAAGGAGTCCTTAGGAGGAAGACATATTTTGAAAACTTATTTAGGAATCCCACCAAATAGTTAAAAATAATCTAACTCTTCTTGTAAATGTGCTAACTTAATAAAATTTTTTAACAATTTAAATAATAATAAAGGCCAAATTTAATGAAATGAAATTTACATAAAGCAAATGCTGCATTTTCCCTTACCTTTTTTAATTTGTTCTCAAATAGAAAACGCAGCAATTCCTGTTCTTCTGTACAGAGCTTGCTAAGAGGTAGTGACTCAAGAAGTTCTTTTTCTTAAAAATGATAAGAAACAAAAAAGGATGTCCTCATAATGTTTATGAGAAAAAAGGTTAGTAACTACAAATATTCCTCCATAACTCTTGGTCTACATAAATCAACTCAAGAGAAAACAAAAAGATCAAAATGTATCAGAGAAAGCTGAGACAGTGGTTCCCAGGCCTAGGAGACACAGATCACCTGAGGGCTGGGGTAAGGCTGGGCTAGGGCCCAGCAGCCAGTGGTCAGACGGAGTGCCTCGGCTTCATACTACTGATGCCGTGTGGACCACTCTGTTGGGAGGCATCCTATGCACTGCAGTTTAGCAGTGTCTCGGCCTCTACCCAAAAGATGCCAACAGAATCCTTCCTCCATACTACATGCCCCAAGTTATGACAACCAAAGTCTCCAGACACTGCAAACAACCCCAGTGATGGAGAACCACTGCGACAACCCCCATATCCTGTTTCCTTGACTGTTTACCTTGCATCACTACCAATACATCTGGTCAGAGGCTGTCCCTGTGGTACATTAGGGGCACTACAAGCTTTAAACCATCTGATGTCAGAGCCCTACCTCCAGAGGTTCTGACCAAACTTGTCTAAAGCTGGGACTCAGGCACTGATGTTTATAAAGCTTCTTGGGAATTTAAAGTGCAGCCAGGCTGAGAATCACTGAATCAGACATTGAAATCCTGATTTATACTATCTCAAAATTATTTCTCAAAAATATGACCTTATGATATCCAGTCTCTCAAGATTTTGATAGCAAGAGGCACTGCACAATATTGCATTTTGCAATGTGCTTCATGTTTGAAGACCTTAAAAAAACTCAGTAGGTCTATTAAAACCTGTAGACAGCCTGCACTTGATTATATAGCTTTAAGAGAAAAAGACAATTCAAACAGTTCCCAAACCTTCTTGTGCTGTCAGCATGTGGTGTGATGTTAAAAGATCAAATGCTTCAAAACAGTACACATCAAGCTTCAAAGCTTCTTTGTAACTGTAGGTAGCTAGAGTTCGGTTATCTAGAGCATCGTAGATTTTCCCTCGTAGAAGACAAATAGAACTCTTTATCTGGTGGAAAAATATGTCATGTCACATGCTAAGTCAAAACTTTTAAATAAGAATTCAACTCATCCCAACTATCAAAGCATAGTAAGAAATAACAGATGCATGAAGACTAAGAGTTTCTTTCTTTCTTTTTTTTTTTAATATTTATTTATTTATTTATTTGCTTTAGTTGTACACAATGTGTTTTATTTTTACGTGGTGCTGAGGATTGAACCCGGGCCGCGCACGTGCTAGGCGAGCGCTCTACTGATGAGCCACAACCCCAGCCTAAGAGTTTCTTTTACCTATTTTTCCCTGGGCTCTGATCACTTTATTCAATAAATCTTTACAACCAATGTAAATGCCAAGGCTACTAGGTATATTACTTGTTTTACCCCAAATACTGCAATGGTTTAGAGACAGCAGGCTGTATGTATGTAAAATCCAACTGTAAGACAAACAGTTTGAGACAGATCCTAACGAGAGGATGTGAGTCTTAATAATTGGCAGCAAGGCAGCCCACGGTCCCACTGGTCAGAGGCATGGACTACTGGAGCCCACAGACCTCAGTTCAATTTCCAGCCCTGAAACTTGAGTGTGACCCTGGACAATAATTAACTGGGCTTGGCCTCACTTGTAAAAAGGGAAAAATGCCATCTTACTTACAAAACTCTGTGAGGATGGGAAATATGACTATTTGTATGGTGCTGGCTATCTTGTGACCATCAACAGGATGTAGAATCTGACTTGCATTCCAGACCTGAGCCTCATGAAACACATAACCCCTAGTGGCTCTGAAGGCTGAGACAGGAGAATTGAGAGTTCAAAGCCAGCCTCAGCAATGGCGAGGCGCTAAGCTACTCAGTGAGACCCTGTCTCTAAATAAAATACAAAAAAATAGGGCTGGGGATATGGCCCAGTGGTCGAGTGCCCCTGAGTTCAATCACCAGTACCAAAAAGAGAAACACATAACCAAGTTCAAAGATGCTCCAGAGATGAGCAGCAAAAATGATTAAGGAGATGGAGGAACTAGACTAAAATTTAAAAACTAATAGACATTCTCCCAGAATGTCCAAAAACCTAAGCAGTATCCTATGAGGTATTTAAAAAAAAAAATTTTTGCTTTTTATGGCACTAGGAATTTAACCCAGGGGCACTTAACCACTGAGCTACATCTCCAGCCTTTTTTATTTTGAGTCTCACTAAGCTGTTTAGGGTCTTGCTAAGTTGTGGAGGCTGGCCTTGAACTTGCAACCCTCCTGTCTCAGGCTCCCGAGTTGCTGAGATTACAGGTGTGTGCCACTGCACCCAGCAAAAAAAAAGCAATTTCAAAGAAGAAATCATACTTTACAAATAAATCATATATTTTATAGGAGATAAATTAATGAACAAGAGGTCCAAAAAAAACATAGTGATAATACCAAGCTCCCTCATCTATGCACCTAGCACAAAAATTAATGTGCTTAAGCACATAAATGAGTGGTTTAAAAAAAAAAAAAAAAAAAAAAAAAAAGTAAGCACCCAGAATGTATAATATACCTAACATTTTAAGATGAAATCAGTAACCAAGTTCCTCATAAATCTTACAATTATGGAGACAGGTGGATCTGTGACCACTAATGGGGAAAGGGTCTCTTTCTAAGTAACAAAAATGTTCTACAACTGAGATTTGCACAAATATGAACATACTAACAGTCATAAAAACTATACACTTTAAATGGGCAAACTATGGGGTATGTGAATTTTTTCTTAAACTATTAAAAATAAAGGAATAACAATCCAGGTTAGTGACTTGACTGAGGGTCATTCACTAAGTACACCTGGTCTTAAACCTCTTGCAATTTCATGGTGGTAAGAAGCAAATAAACCGAAGCATACCAAACAACATTTCCTGCAAATAAATTCAGCTAGGTAAGGTTCTTTGGGTAGGCAGGTCCAAAACACTGTTAGAACACAGGAAGAAAGCAAGATTATTCCATCTGAGGATGCAATTCGTGGCATCTCATCTGAGAAGCAAGTCTAAGGTCAGTCTCTCTGACGCAGCCTCAGAGGATATCATTAGTTTCCAACAGATGGCTGGCTCAGAAATTTCTCAGAATCTTTGGTTTTGGTGGGAAAATGAGCTGGAAACCATAATTAATTTAATACATAATATACAAGTAAAAGAAAGTTTGCAGCCGGGCGCGGTGGCGCACGCCTGTAATCCCAGCACTTTGGGAGGCTGAGGCAGGAGGATCACGAGTTCAAAGCCAGCCTCAGCAGTGGCGAGGCACTTAGCAACTCAGTGAGACCCTGTCTCTAAATAAAATACAAAAAAAAAAAAGGTCTGGGGATGTGACCCAGTGATCGAGTGCCCCTGAGTTCAATCCCCGGTACCACAAAAAAAAAAAAAAAAAAGAAAGAAAGAAAGTTTGCCACTTAACATGGGCATTTCCTATTGCTGTTTCTGAGGCATGTTAGCAAAACTACCCACCGAGGACTGTGACATTTCCCAGTCACTGGAGGGGTCTTTCAAGCCACTTTCATCCTTCAGGTATTTTTCAAACAGTCTTTTGTTGATTGGTTCCTCCATATCAAGAATATCAAGAGCTTGCTGGTGCTCTTTTGCAGCATACTATGCAGGAAACAGAAATACCATTCATCAATCATGACTTTACATGATTTTACACGGATAATATCATATCCACTTAAATTGTCTAAACTACAATTTTCTTCATACATGTCAGCCTTTAGTAAATAAATCAGTATTTTATAACAAACAATACTAAAGGAAAAAAAATTTTCCTCACAAAATACAACAACCTGCCAAGCTCCATCACCCAAATTCTCATATATATATGTATATATATATATATATATATATATATATATATATATATAAAGGAAACATAACATTCACGTAATCAAACTTTTATCAAATAAAAAGGAAAAAGAGCATACGTACATGGCATCTAGCTGCAAGGTAACGACATGCTTCATATAACTAGGAAAGAAATCATTTTTAAAATTGTCAAATATGTATTTTCACTTTAAAACAAAACTGCAAGTTCAACATAGCTAGTTTTATAATTTCTCCTTTCACTCCTGCAGCAAAAATTCCAGTCTCTTTAGCCCATATTCAATATAAACCTATAGTTTATCAGGCACCAAGAATTAAAAAGAAGTGAAAGTGTTATAGTAAGGGGGGAAATGAACACAACACAAAATACCATGATAGCATTAGCCAGCTGAAGAAGAAAACATCTGCAGGGGGAGCCAAGTCAGGAGCTGGGTGGGCAGCACAGTGTAGCATAAACACCTGCTGCCATGTCCAAGGAACTGAAAGAAGCCCAACTTGACTGGAGTACGTGCTATATGTATTGAAACAGCAGTGGTAGACCTCCACTGTCTTTTAATGCGTCTGAGTTTATCCTGTGGGCAGAGGGAAATCACTGAATGATTTTTTTGGATGACACAATCAGAACTGTATTTTAGGAAATTCTCCCTTGTGATGATAGTTTTTAAAAAGGACTGGACACAGGAAAGGTGGAAAGGAAGAAAATGGTACTGGAGAAAAGACAAAAAAAATGGACTCTGACAGATTAAAGGCCTAACTTATGTGAGGGGTTAGAAAAACCTAAAGGAATGCTCACAGCTTCAGATAAGATAGGATTTTCAAGCCATGCATGATGGTATGTGCCTGTGATCCCAGACCCTCAGATGTCTGAGGCAGGAGGACTGCTTGAAACCCAGGAATTTGTAAACAGTTTGGGCAACATAAAGAGACTCCATCTCAAAATAAGCAAACAACAACAAAAACAGAATTTTCAGAACTTAGTGAGTAGATGGGATGAAAAAGGAGGGAATAAAGTGATAAATTAGGAGAAAGTTTTCTCTTCGTTCAAGAAAAGTTGAATTTCTTTAAATATGTGAGACACAAACAAAACATACACCTAAAATACCTATCTAATGACTGTTTTATAGCTTCAAAAGCTTTTAAGTTTACATTTTAACATACTTACTTTGTCCAGTTTTCGTGACCGAAGTGCATGGGCTGCTCTATGATACTGAGCTGTCAGATAAAGACACTGAGCCAACCAATAAACATCCTGGGGCTCCTCTGGAAATGACATTAAATAAATAGTCAGAGGTGCAAAGTGAAATTTTTAAAGATTAGTTAGAAAAAAAATTAGCATTTGTCACTTACCATGAGAGAGTGAAGCCACTTTATCTGCCCAAAACAGAGCGCTTTGATACTGTTGCTGCAAACAAAAACAAACAAGGGGTGACTGCCCTGTCATTCCCACAGCTCTGAACAGATATCTAGTATTATTAGAATGCCATATATGAAGTCAACACAGCAACACAAGTTTTTACACAAGGGTCTACCAACCACATCTTTTATCTCATAGCTCTCAACAAGGGTGAATTTTAGTTGAATGGTACAAGTAAAACATACTCTCAGATCTTTGTATATGCAATGCAAGAAAGTGATGTTTTTTAAAAATTCATATACGGTAAAAAAAAAAAAAAGTACCTCCAAGTATATAAAACAGCAGACAACTGAAATGATTATTTTGCAGTATTTTCCAATACCTAGCCATTAGCATTTCCTGTGTAGACATTTATATGACAGTTGCAATAAATTGTTAATGAGTCCCAAAGTGGAATGTAGTACATAAAATAACTACTCAAAATACCTTAGTTGTGATTTTCACAGCACTCAAAAACACACTCACGGCGGGCGGGGGGGTTGTTGGCTCAGCGGCAGAGCGCTGGCCTCGCACGAGCGCGGCCCGGGTTCGATCCTCAGCACCACATAAACATAAATGCATTGCATTGTGTACAACTAAAGTAAATAAATAAATATTAAAGAAAACACTCACATTAACTATCAATGACCACAGTGAAGGTCAGCTCCTCTATCCAACTATAACAAAAAAGCTGACAAAAGAAAGCCACTCACAAATTTGGCAAAGCTAGCTTTAGTGGTCTTTCTACAATTTTTTTTTTTTTTTTTTTTTTGGAACCGAGCCACCCTGGATGCAAACCAAAACTGAGCTGCCAGACAGGTGGGCAGAAGGAATGCTTACGGACCAGCTGCAGTCTGCTCAGAATGTGCCTCACATAAATTCTGAACACCAGGCCCCTGTTATTCCTCTCAAATCACAGTGCCAAACAAAAGGGATCAAAACATTTAACTAAACTGACTTCTGAAAAACAAAACCACTGCCTTCAAGCGTGCTGCAAAAATCTGGCTACATCACTTCGCATTTAGTCGAACACCGCGTCCAACGTGGCCTTCCCCGCTTCCGTTTTACTGAGAGCAGGCACGCAGCATAACCAGGCGACCTCGCAGGAGGCCGACCCAGAGACACGCCTCTCCCCAGTACAGCGGTGCAAGGGTAGTGCGGAGAACCTTGCGATCGGACTTCCAACGAGCTCTTTTCATCCTGCGTGAATTCGGCCACGAAGAGTTACAGCTGACCCTCTCGGAAACGCGCCTCCGGCCAGCCGGATCCCAGGCCGCTTCCTCTGAAGGCGCCTCGGCGCCCGCAGGCACCGCGGGTCCCCAGGCCACCGCCCGCGCCCCTCCCGGCCCCGCGGGCCTCGCGCGCCCCGGCCGCCCACACCTGATCCAGGTACTGCCGGACACGCTTCCGCAGCCGCTCCAGGTTCATGGCCGCACGGCCGGCCGAGTGCCCGCAGCCGCAGCCGCCGCCGCCCTCCAAAGCCCGCACCTCCACTCCGAACCGCTCCCGCCGCCAGACCCCTCGCGCCACACGGCACTTCCGCCCCGACAGCTCCCGCCCCGGAAGTCCCTAGCAAAAGTGTCCCTTTGGGAACGGGAAAGGAACGTCTAGCCGCTGGTTCCGGGCGCGCCCACGAAGCTTGGGTTGTCTCCCCGCGGGAGGCCCGCTCGGGGAGACGCGAGGCCCTCTGGGGGAGACGCGAGACCTTCTGAGGGAGACGGAGGCCTTCTGGGGGAGACGGGAGGCACGCGGAGAGGGGCGGCGCGAGGCCCTCTGGGGGAGACGCGAGACCTTCTGAGGGAGACGGGAGGCCTTCTGGGGGAGACGGGAGGCCTTCTGGGGGAGACGCGAGACCTTCTGAGGGAGACGGGAGGCCTTCTGGGGGAGACGGGAGGCCCTCTGGGGGAGACGCGAGACCTTCTGGGGAGACGGGAGGCCCTCTGGGGGGGACGGCGAGGCCCTCTGGGGGAGACGGGAGGCCCTCTGGGGGAGACGCGAGACCTTCTGAGGGAGACGGGAGGCCTTCTGGGGGAGACGGGAGGCACGCGGAGAGGGGCGGCGCGAGGCCCTTCTGGGGGAGACGGGAGGCCCGCTGGGAGAGACGCGAGGCCCTCTGGGGGAGACGGGAGGCACGCTGGGGGAGACGGGGCGGCGCGCAGTAGGCCCTCTGGGGGAGACGGGAGGCCGCGGGGGGGGCGGCGCGAGACCTTCTGAGGGAGACTGGAGGCCTTCTGGGGGAGACGGGAGGCACGCGGAGAGGGGCGGCGCGAGGCCCTCTGGGGAGAGACGGGAGGCCCGCTGGGGGAGACGCGAGGCCCTCTGGGGGAGACGGGAGGCCCGCTGGGGGAGGGGAGCCCTCGAGGCAGTACCTTCTGGGAGGGAGAGGGAGGCCTTCTGGGGAGACGGGAGGCACGCGGAGAGGGGCGGCGCGAGGCCTTCTGGGGGAGATGAGAGGCCCGCTGGGGTAGAGGCAGGAGGCACGCAGAGAGGGGTGACTGGAGACCAGGGTGTGCGCTGGGCCCTCTGGGATGGGGGCGGAAGGCACACGGAGAGCGCCCGAGGGTTTTCAGGAGGGAGGTCGGGGTTGGTGGCCCTGTCCTGGAATTTCGTGACTGTTCGAATCTCAGTCCCTGCTGTGAATTAGCTTTTGAACGTAAATACAGTGGTTATGAATGGCCTTCCTGTAGTCCCAGCCATTGGAAGGCAGAAGCAGGCAAATGGCTAGTTGGCAGGCAGCACTGGCAACCTTGCGAGACCCTGCCTCAAAATAAATGTTTCTTGGGCTGGGGTTGTGGCTCAGCGGCAGAGCGCTCGCCTTGCACGTGCGCGGCCTGGGTTCGATCCTCAGTACCACGTAAATAGAAATGCATTGCATTGTGTACAACTAAAGTAAATAAATAAATATTTTTTAAAAAATAAATGTTTCTTTTGCGTCTAAAAAAGGAAATGAACCGGGTGCAGTGGCACACACTTGTAATCCCAGTGGCTTGGGAGGCTGAGACAGGAGGATTGCAAGTTCAAAGTCAGTCTAAATAAAATACAAAATAGTCCTGGGGATGTGGCTCACTGGTTGAGTGCCCCTGAGTTCAATCCCTGGTACAAAAAGGAAAGAAAGAAAAAAGAAAAGAAAAGAAAGCAAGGAAAGAAAATGAAAAGTGGAAAGAACACACGATTTCCCATAAAGAATCACATTTCCATTCCAATGGAAAAGGCTGCTCTCACGTCTGTGTGAGTTCAGCCATATCCTTCCTGATAAGTAACACAGACATGAGATGTGAAAACACGAGGTTAAGGGAATAGTTCTGTAAACTGGTTTCACTGTGCTGACCCTACTCCCAACCCCCACGTGCTTTCTTTTAAAAACCAATTTGCCTGCAGCCCTGCCTGGCTTCAGTCAGTAGGAGATGTTGCATTTCTCAGCAAGCACCCTTTTATCTGCCAGAGAAATGCAGGCCAAAAACGCTGGCAAGAACATGTTTCTCCAAAAGGATGGTGGACTTTGGTTATGCATGCACAGCCAGATTCCAGAACTCAGGGAGCTAAGGATAATATCCCCTACCCATAAATGCTGAATTACAACTGGTCAGCAAGGGCCAAAGTGATGTGGAGTTGGCCTTGGACTTCTTAGAAGCCTGAAACAATCGTGTTGTAATCAAAAGTCAAGAGGTGGAACTGGAGGAAGCCACTGCAGCAGCTCCAGACCCATCGCCTCCAGCCGACGGCAGCTGCTCCAGCCTGATAGATAGGTTACCCTCCCCTGCCCTCAGAGTTTTCCACACCCTAAGAGAAGCAACCTTGTTTCAAGATGTTCCAGACAGGATGTTCCTTCCCCCGGGCAGAATGTTTCTTTTCCCCAGGCAAGAGCCAATAGGCTTAAAGGACACCCTGTTCTAGCCAATGGTGTTTGGGGTTGCTCTAGTGCACCCCCCACCAGAAATCCCTATATAAGGCCCTGTTTGAGAGAAGCAGACAGAGAGAGACACACGGACACAACATTGGCTCGTTGCTGCTGAGAGGAGGAAGACAGATACATCGACTCATCGCTGCAGAGAGGAGGAAGCCACTGCAACAGCTCCAGACCCATCGCCTCCAGCCGACGGCAGCTGCTCCAGCCGACAGCTCCAGACCGACCACCTTCAGCCCGACGGCCGCTCCCAGCTGACAGCTCCAGCCTCCAGCCAGACAGCAGCTGCTTTAGCCGACAGCTCCAGAGATCCCAGCCGGTGCAACCAAGCACCCACCTTCTGTCCAGAGCTTGCACACTCCCCTCTCCCTGACTCCTTTCTCCCTGACTCCTCTCTCCCACCTCTTCGACCTTCGACCAGAGCACCTCTTCTCCGGTTTTCGCTACCGGCTACGAAGGCTGTTGAATAAATCTTTTGGCTGCACGGCTGTCCCGGTGTGATGCTTTGCCCTTCAGGTGGGACTATAGAAGTTTCTCTGGGACCCCCAATGAAACCAGAGGGCAGGAGGGGTATACTGTCCTTTCTGAGAGAACCCACTCTCTCCCTTGAGAGTGTCCCTTTGCCCCCTTTCCTATCCCTCTAGTAAACATTACTATTCTTTTATGACATCCTCTCAAGCAAGAACAGGAGAATCCAGGGCAGGGACCTCTGCAGCTGCTTCCCTCAAGCTCCGCAGGTGAGTCTCTTCTCCAGTACTTTCCACACAAGCACATGCCTGTATGGCCAAGAAGTGTTTTGAGGGTATAGTTTTATGTACCTCGTATTTCCATCTTCTTCCCAATCCTATGTATTGGGTAGTGATCACTCTGTACCTATTAATGTGGGTAAGGCATGCTGTAAACTGTAATTTTTTTGGGGGGGGGCGGTACTGGGGATTGAACCTGGGGCGCTTAACCACTGAGCCACATCCCCAGCCCTTTTATATATTTTATTTAGAGACAGGATCTTGCTAAGTTCCTTAGGCCTTGCTAAGTTGCTGAGGCTGGCTTTGAAATTTTGATCCTCCTGTTTCAGCCTCCCAAGTTGCTGGAATCACAGGTATGTGCCACGGCGCCTGGCCACTGTAAGCAGTATTTTCAACTGCTGCTTCTCACTTAGCTACCCTCCTATGGAAGAATTGTGGCTTGCATTCTTAGGCTGTCTATCCTAGTGCATAATTTGCACGGGATACATTCTATCTGCTGAAGATTCCACCATGAAGGAGTAAGACTGAAATTTCCCCTTCTTCCTTTTCCCAGAACCGTTAGTGGCTGCCAACCAATTGTGGTGAACTTTCTGCTTGCTTTCTCTTCTTTGCCTGAGTGCATAATTACAAATATGTCTCCTTTTCTACAAAAAGTGGGATGATGCACAATGTTATTATTCTGACTCACTTTGTTTGTTTCCTCATGGGGGCATGGGGTACACTCTCTTGTTGGTAGTGCTCCACAAATATGCAAAGTCAAATTTGCAGAAGAGTGGATTGTATGCAGGCCATCTCTAGAGGAACATAGAGAAAATCTTTTTGTTTCACAGTCTTCAGAAAACTCAAGGATGATGAAAGCTTTTATAAAAGAGCAGGGACAAAAGTACACATGCAGATGTAGCTAGGTGGTGTTAGAGCCAGGCTGCTAGCTGGGGAGGGGGTTGGTCAGTTCCCTGCATGAGAAGTGAAAACAATTTGGAGCTTTAATTCTCAGTTTGTGGGGCCACTCCTGAGCTATTTGGCGTCTCCTCTCAGCCTTCAGCTAAGGAGATTTTGGCCTGGCATTGTACACTTTTTTTTGCCTCTCCCACTTGATGGCTGGCCGAAGCACAAGGCCTCGACCTTCGCTGGGCTAAAACGTCTGCTTTCTCATAGCTCTGGACCTGGGTGTTACCCGCTGGACTTGGACAGCCCACCCCCTGCCTTATTTGGTGAAGAACATTCCATTGAAATTCTTTTGAAGCCCCCTTGTATAAATAAAGAAAATGCAGGCTGCCATGCTCTCCCTTTTTTTTTTTTTTTAATCACACTTTGTATTTGCAAACACATTTTTACAAACTACTATACTGGATAAATGTTTGTGAAAAACAAGTAAAGGGGCATCCAGCACCTGGAGTGCTGGTGTCTTCCAGGCCAGTGGCCAAATAATAGTGCTCCACACTATAGGAAGTTTACCTACATTGAACTCTGTTGTAGAGACTCTTTTGCTGATAGTCCTAAAATCAACTATGGTGAAGATTTCTGGAGAAGCTGAGTTAAGATTTTCTGTGGAGGAGGGGGTGCCACTATAATGCCCCCCCCTTTTAGAGATGCTCCCCATAATTTAATCCTTTAAGAGCATCATTACCATCATCTTGGCTTGAAGCCTTATATAATGCCAAAATCTTAGTTGTTGTCGTCCTTCAACAGCAGTTTCTATAGTGGACCCAATAGTTTTAACGCACAATGGAGCCAAACATGGGAGCAATAAACAGGTTAACAGCAGAATACCTACCATACCAATTAAGACTTTAAACACCAAGAGTTGAAAACCATCTCCCAAAAGCATGTTTGGGTCCCAGACTTTAATGCCCTTCTAGGTATGAACTATCCTCTGTGCTAGTTTTCTTATATTGTTGACTATATCTTTAACTTCTTGTCCAAAATCATCTATTTGGATACAATAGTCTGAGTGTTGAAATCTCCACGTATTTCTCCTTCCTCAGCCAGTAGGTAATCTAATGTCAGTTGGTCTTAAAAGTTAGCTGCTCGCATCTGGGTCTGTTGTGTAGCTAGGAGGTCAAAAGCTGTGACAGTCTAATTAATAATAATTTCTAGTATGGCTTGTAAGTGAATAATTCTGTTCAGCATGTAAATAGGAGTTCTATAGCCCCAACTGCCATCTTATACCCAGGTAGTGGGATCATAAGGAGCAATAATCCTCTGGGGTGGCCAATTATCTTCACCCCAAGATTGGTGACCTCCTAGATCAAGTTCTTTCCCAATGGACTTCTTTTTTTCTTTTCAGAGACAAACAGTCATCTGTCTATAGCATTCCTCCTGTGGGATAGGTCCTAAACATGTTTTTTACCACATCTTGGTTATTGTAGATTAGCTAGGCACATGGTTCACGTGATCTTCCATTGTTGGGGTACGAGTAGGGCAGAGCCCCTTAAAGTTGTCAAAGGAAAACACATTAAATGATAGACTAACATTTTGGTTAGCATAGGTTAAACAGCATAAATTATCAAAGCCAGACTAATAACAACAAATCCTAGAAAACTTATATAAGCGAGATTTTTTAAAAAGTATAAATGAAATTTTATTACCAAGAGTCCAGTCAGTAGGAGTCACTGTTATCAATTCAGTTTTAAAAACCAGAGAACAGTGTATATACCTAGAAGTAAGTGGTGGCAATGTATTTCAGTATAAGAACTATCTTAGAGCCGGGCGTGGTGGCGCACACCTGTAATCCCAGCACTTGGGAGGCTGAGGCAGGAGGATTGCAAGTTCAAAGCCAGCCTCAGCAATGGCAAGGCACTTAGCAACTCAGTGAGACCCTGTCTCTAATAAAATACAAAAAAGGGCTGGGGATGTGGCCCAGTGGTCGAGTGCCCCTGAGTTCAATCCACGGTACCAAAAAAAAAAAAAAAAAAAAAAAAAAAAACTATCTTAGAGGCTGAAAGAATCCCTTAGTCCTGGTGGGAAATTTATCTTTTGCCATGTGTTGATTAGCTAGTCTGTCCAGAGTAGCTGAAACAGGGTCGTAGTCTCCTCAAGCTTCAACCGTGAGCAGACCAGTCACCTTCCCGAGTGACTGGAGCAGGGCTGTTGTCCTTCTGATCCTCACGCTTCTCTGGTGCTCCTTTTTTTTCTGGATGGTCAGCTTCAAGGGCATAGCAGCATCGGGAGTGCACTCCCAGTCCACAGCTGTAGGCTTGAGTCTGGCGTGATGAATCCAGGGACCCAACTCTACAACATTCACTGCAGTTGGGGTGAATGAAATAATAGTAAAAGAAGTTTCAGGGGTTGAGTATTCCATTCTTTGACCCAGACACAATCTCCAGGCTTGAAGGAGTGTGCATCTGTGGTAAAACTTACTGGAAATCTTTCTCTAACCCATTGGTTGAGAACCTGTAAGTTTTCCCTAAGGCCTGAAGCTGCTGCCTCAGTGTTAATTCTCCTATTAAGTCTCCCTGTAATCCCTTGATAAGGGGAGGCCTCCTGTACATTATCTCATAAGGAGAGAATTCAGTCCTCCTAGTGGGAGTGGAACTAATCCTCAATAGTGTAATAGGGAGAAGTTCATTCCAATGTGAGTCTCCTGACACTGCTTACCCAATTGAGCCTTAAAGTCTTATTAATCCTTTCAACTTTACCTGAACTCTGTGGCCTATAGGCAGTATGTAACTCCCACTTGATATTTGAACTCTTGGCCAATAATCCTCTGCCATAAAAGCTGGCCCACTGTCTGAGCCAATAGTTATTTGGATACCAAATCTGGGAATAATTTCCCAGACGAGTATCCTGGCTACCTCCCTAGCCTTTTTAGTGTGGGTTGGAAAGGCTTCTACCCAGCCAGAGTATGATCACACAAAAACCAAAAGTTATTTATAGCCCCGTGAGCATGGTAGTTCCGTGACATCTACTTCCAAGTCTTCAAAATGTGCTTTTCGTATATTTCAGATTCCTGGTGGAAGCTTTGGGCCCTGGTGAGGATTGTTGGGAGCACAAAACTCACATTATTTGCAGATCATCTGGGCGGTGTTTGTGAGCCGGGGAACATAGAAATGCTGACTCAGAACGGTCTCAAGTGCTGTACATCCAAAGTGTGTTCCCCTGTGGAACTGATAAAGGCTGGGGCCAGAATCTCCAGGATGGCTATGCAGCCATCAGAAATCTCCACCGTCCACCTGGGAGATAAATTCCTTCTTCAGTCTTAAACCAATTACTTTCACATTGGGAATATTTTGGCTCCCCTGCTGTTAGAGGGTCAGGCAGAAGGGCAGCATTTAAACCTGGGACTGGATTTTCTTCCCGTTTCTTGCAGGCGGCTAACCTGGCCTCTGTCAGCTCTCCAGTTGCCCTGAGCAACCACAGTGTTTCCTTTTTGATGTCCTTGGCAATATATAATCACAACTTTTCTGGGAGCCCACACTGTGTCCAAAAGTTTAAGAATTTCTTGCCCATACTTTATGCCTTTTTCTCCTGAGTTAATCAGCCCCTTTTCCTTATATAAAGGCCCCATGAACTTGAAAGGCAGTGAATGCATATTTTGAGTCTGTGTAAATATTCACACAGACTCCTGCTGTCAACTGAAGTGCTTGAGTCAAAGCAATAAGTTTTTCTTTTTATATTGATGTTCCCGAGGGAGAGGTTCTGCCTCAACAGTGGAGTCCAGAGTGACCACTGCATATCCAGCAAAATGTGCCCCATCTTTTATAAAACTGCTTTCACCTGTGGAGTACTCTGCATCAGGGTCCTAAGGGGCTGGTCTGTCAGGTCTGGTCTGCTGGAGAACACTTCATCCATGACTTCAATACAGTTGTGATCAGGTTGTCCAGGTCCGATGTGCAGCAAATTTGCTGGGTTTGGAGTCTGACGACTTCAACACGGATACGTGGGTTTTCACATAACATGGCCTGGTACTGACCATTCTCTCACTAGTCAACCAATATTGTCCTTTGTACTGCAACAATGTCAACATTGAATGAGGAACTCTGAAAAACAATTCTTGTCTCATAGCCAGTTTATCAGCTTACAACACTGAAGAGCTGTGGCTGCAAGAGCCCGTAGACAAGGTGGCTAGCCTTGGGCCACAGCGTCCAGCTCTTTGGATAGACAGACCAATGGGACGGTGCCGTTTCCCCAGTATCTGAGTCAGACCTCCTACAGCCTCTCCAGACTGTTGATGGACATAGTACAGAAAGAAAGGCTTTGTGAGGTCGGGGAGCCCTAGTCCAGGGGCACTGGTGAGTGCTTGTTTAATGTCCTCAAAGGCCTTTTGCTGTGTTGGCCCCCATATTAGAGGATCTCATTCCCCACCCCACTCCTGCCCCCCTTTTGTGGCTTCATAGAGGGGTTTTGCCATGACTGAACAGTTGGGGATCCATAGACGGCAGAATCTAGCAGCCCCCAAGAACTGAAGGTTAAAGGGACTGGAACTGAGCATAACTCTTGTTTCTTTGGGGGCCCAGTTGCTGTCCGTCTGTCGTCCTGTTGCTGAGTCAGATGGTCACCAAGGTGTCTGACTTTCTCTTGATAGATGTGGGCTTTTTTAGTCAGAGTCTAGTGCTGCCCCAGAGATGGTGTACTCAAGCACCTTGGAGGAACTGTCATTGAGGGAAGGCGAGTGTTCACAGAGCCTCTGGAGCTTTAATCTGCAGGAATTCTTTATCTTCCAGTGCAGGATATTTTTTGTTTTAATATTTATTTGTTTTAGTTGTACACAATGCCTTTGTTCTTATGTGGTGCTGAGGATCGGACCCAGGCCGCACACGCGCTAGTCGAGCTCTACCACTGAGCCACAACCCCAGGCCTAGGATCTTGACTGCTGGGATTCTCCAGCTTTTAAATCCAGTGTAAATCCCAACAGAGATTGATGACCTGGGACATTTGTATAAAAGGCACCTGTGCAAATCTTGCCGTGGGCAGTGTGCCAAGGTTGGAGGGCAGGGTGCGGTCCCGTGCAGGGCCAGTGTTGTGGCCATGTTGTGCCTACCTAGGTGCTGCGCTTTGTGTGGCTCCCTCCTCCTGCCAGATGGGACTCTGTCCTAATTGTATATACTAGCTGCACTGCTTGTGTTTTTGTTCACTATGCCTGGGTGCATTGGGCTCTGTAGCCCTTCCCGCTGGTGGCTCACAGTGAGTGGCTTGGAGCTGGGGTGGCATGTCCTTTTGGAGTGTGCCCACTATTGGCTGTTAGGGTGAACTTATCCCTGGTGCATTCTTGGGCCACAGGTGGTAGGGGAAACATTTGCTCCTTCTCTGTACAAGGCTTAGCTGCTTCTTCTTCTTTTTTTTTTTTTTTTTTTTTTTTGGTACCGGGGATTGAACTTAGAGGCATTCGACCACTGGGCCACATCCCCAGCCCTTTTATTGTATTTTATTAGAGACAGGGTCTCACTGAGTTGCTAAGTGCCTCGCCATTGCTGAGGCTGGCTTTGAACTCGTGATCCTCCTGCCTCAGCCTCCCAAGTGCTGTGATTACAGGCATGTGCCACCACCCCCCCACAAGGCATAGTTTTTGAGTGTGGCAGTGGGTGCTTGCCTGTGGGCCTCTGGAGGCTCCCTTTTGTCTGCTGCATTTTTTTTCCCCTCTAAACATTTGGATCATTGGCTTTGTTCTAGTGAGTCCCCCCCTTTGAGTGACCACTGGATTTGTGGTGAGGGGAGCTGTAAGCAGACCCATCCTTCTTTTTATCTTTTGGTCTGCCTGTCCTTGAGCCTCTGGGTCTTGATTGATGAAAACTGGTGGCCACCTTAATCAGCTCACTGGCACACTTCTCAGTAAATCCCTCTGGTTTTTATAATTTTTGCAAATGTCACTCTGACCCTGTCCCACAGAGTCTGCATTGATCATCTGTTGCAGAAGTCCAGCTTCGACTCGGGGTGCTAAGTGGCACGATTAGGGTGCGGGGGAGCATGGGCAAAGTGTTGGCGAGACGGAGAGAAACGTAAGGTCTGGAGGCTTAACTCTTAACTTTACTGTTTTTAGTTGTGTTTTTATAGTAGCAAGCACAGTGGTTTACATCAAAGGATAAGAATTTTAAAGAAATACAATTTGAGGGGAAACAGGATATTTTTTCTAAGTACATTCTACTGATTAATCTATAGACAGAGGAAAAACATGTTTTGATCATTCCTATATGTCTAAAAGAATATATGGTTATGTTTCTAATACATCTTATTTAAACTTTAACTGAACTCAGACTTCTAAGCTCTTTGTTCCACATATAATGACTTTGTTTTGAACTCAGGAAGAAGGAAGTATGGTTATTTTTCAGAAGTCAGGCTAACAGGTGTTATTTCATCAATCAAGTGTCAGATCTAAGGGGCCTTTACCCTGAAAAACTTTATATATATATATATATATGTATATATATATATATATATATATATCCTCAACTACTTAAAAGGTAAAAGGAGTCTTTACCAATCACAAGAGGACATTTAAAGCTATATCACTATAACAAGAAAAGTTGAACAGCGGGCATAGCAAGAGCCAAAAGTTTAACTATTACTTACAAGCCTAATTGTCTAACTACAAAAACTTATTGTACTAGTATGCTTAAGAATTTGTTTTTGAGCTCCTGACCTAGATCCCACAGAGTAATAATCTAATGTGGTCAGTTTCGTGCTTAATAACTAATGCATTAGACCTAGTGGTCATATAGGCAGAAGACAAGGCGTAGGAATATACAAAGACAAAGTTAGCTACTCCAGCACCATGTTTGTGTTACATCTCTCCTTAAAAAGGGGAAAATGCCTTGCTTTTCCCTTTATCTGTGATGAGGATGCCTTGCTTACTCAATCATAAGGAAGATGTCACAATCTGTTGCTTGAGTCTCTTCATCTCTTCACTGACAAAATTGTGCTGTGGCTGCTACACTTGTATGGTGTCCCTCCCCGTGGTCGCCTCTGGGAGGGAGAGGGGAGGCAGCAGTGGTGTCCAGGACACTCAGCTCTGAGTCATCTCTTTTGATCATTGCTGCCAGTTTCATTGGGCAGAGGGGCTGTAGGCAGATGTGGGGCCAAGTGAAGTGTTCGGGGTTATCAAGGTGAGAGGGGGGATGTGCTGGAGCGTCGGGAGGCTTTGCTCCGGCTCCGTTTGTCTGCAGATGCTCTCTGGCTTAGGCTAGGGCTTAGGGTTGGCTCCAAGTCCTTCTAACTCTAGTCCTTCTAACTCTCAGGCACAGTTTGTTTTGTTCTCTTTTTCCTTTTCGCTGTTTGTTATTCCCTCCAAAGGAGCAGGTGGGACACGGGGGCAATGGCATGGCGTATCTGCAACCCGGGAGGGAAACATGCAGTCACCACACACAACACTGCTGGCGACCTTTGCCCATATGTGTGCAGAGGAAATGTCGATCTCTTTTTCCCTTCTCTTAGACTTCCTATGGGGGCTTCTTGATATCTCTTTATCTTTAGGCCTTTTTCTTAGTTGGAGCCCCGTCCTGGGTCTGGATAATGGGCTGCGTCAGATGAGTCAAGGCCCAGTGTTTCTCCACGTAGGAGGGAGTATGGTTTTTCCAGCTTATGAGCTCAGTGGTGGTGGAAGGCTGGCATGCAAAACTGCCTTGTCCCCCTCAGACGTTTCTCTTCTGGTCAACATGGGCAGGTCCTTTGGTCCGTTGTGGGGCATCTGGAGAGCTCTCATCTGGGTTGTAGCTCTGGTCTTGGGACAAATCTCCCACCTTAATCTTGGGAAGGGAAAGAGTCTTGGGCTCTGGGGAAGACTTTGGTCTGAGGACATCACAGAGGAAGGAATAGCCAGCACTGAGGGGCCATCATTTGTTGCCCTGGAGGACTAGGGGGCTGAAGGGACAGTTTGCTGTCCCAGTAGTCTTGGCAAAATCGGGTAGAGTGGCACATAAGGTGGTGGATCCACTTCTGGCTCACCAGAAAACTGGTTTCCTTCCTGTCTTTTCTCTGTCAGTTTCTCTGCCTAGCTGCTTTCTGCTGGGTCTCAGAGGTCACTATGCTCCCAGCTATCATCAGCTTGTACCGCCCACCTAGAGAGGCTGTCAACCAAGGGGGCTGTTTCTGTACTATCTCTTGACAGCAGTCAATATCAGGGTATCGGTCTGGGTGTCCAGGGGTTCCAACAACAATTAAAAGGACCTCCGCAATGACTCTCTCATCTAAAGGGGTTGTGGCTCAGTGGTAGATTGCTCGCCTAGCATGTGCACAGCCCGGGTTCGATCCTCAGCACCACGTAAACATAAATGCATTGTGTACAACTAAAGCAAATAAAAAATATTTTAAAAAAAATCCTTCTGGTAGGCAGCCCACACCTACAGTGGGCCATTCTAATTCACAGAGAGTACGCAACTTTGTGGAGTGAGTTCCACCCCACAGTTACCATTAAAACCTTCCTAAAGGTTTCTAACAAACATTTCAAAAGGCCTAGTTCCCTTTGTGTGCCTCCCCTGTTCCACTGTGCATCGGTGTCGCACATTTAGGACAAGACTCACATGTAGGACAAGACTTGATCAGTCATTTCCAGCCATTCCCCTCATGGGGACTTGGGGTCCTCTTAGCCTCGCGGGTCAGTATCAACCCCCAACCTGGAGTTCCCACCTAGATGGTGGAATTTGCCACTGACTGTATGAGGTACCACAGTATGAAACTACCTGAACTCAGGGTTCAGGGGATTAATTGATTACAGCAAACACTATGTCCTCTGAACCTGGCTGCAGCCAAGTAAAACTGTTTCCTGCTATCTTTGGTGCCTTGCTTTGTCTGTCCCCTACAACATTTGTTCATATGTGTGCAGACTCCACACTTGCTTCGGCTCTCGGGTTGGGTCAGAACCCCTCCTTTTGTCTGTCTCATTCACACACTTTCACACAGATATGGCCAGAGCAAAATTTCTATACCACCCAAATTCCAAAAATTTCAAACCAAAAAAAGGAGTCTCTGTTTCAGCTCCAACCACTTTGGAGGGTACTCAGGACCCAACAGAGGTTGATCAAGCCTCTCTTCCACCTGCTTAGGCCTCTAAGGGAAAGTCAGGTGGGCTACTAAAACAAATGGACCCGGGTCTTACCTGTTTAGTTGGGCATTGCTCCAAGACCCTAATTCTGGTTCTGCTCCTTGTAGGTTCCATTGTGCTCCAGAGTGGCAGCTCCAGGGCACCAGGTGAGTGGCCTTCCTTTCAGGCCAAGATTTGCCTGTGAGTGCTAAGGGGAAACTCTGTCCCCCACCGCCCCTGGGAAGCCAGTCCCTGGAGACAAGAGAGGCAGAACAGCCATCCCTACCCCCTCTGTCCAATCTGGGTCACCAAAAATGTTGTAGGGGACAGACAAGGCAAGGCACCAAAGATAGCAGGAAACAGTTTTACTTAGCTGCAGCCAGGTTCAGAGGACACAGTGTTTGCTGTAATCAATCCCCTGAACCCCAAGTTCAGATAGTTTCAGAACTTTATACCCAGTGTGTAAGGGGAGGGGCTCAGAGGTTCACAGTCTGCATAAGTTCACATAAAAGCAGCTTTTTCTTTCACTGTTTTGGGCAAGTTAACCCTTCGAGGACAACACCTGGAAAGGCAGAGCTTCTTCTCCCTTTTCTTTCCTCCCCCTGCCGGCTGTTACCATGGAGCCCAATTGGTAACTTCTGTTATCTTAGAAATGTAGACATTTCTGTGAAGCTCCAGCTCAAGGCCAGAGGCCTTGATTAAATGATCTCTCCTTTTTTTCTGTTTTAATCTCACTTTGTATTTGCAAACACATTTCTACAAACTACTATACTGGATAAATGTTTCTGAAAAACAAGTAAAGGGGCATCCAGCACCTGGAGTGCAGGTTTCTTCTGGAGTGCAGGCCAGTGGCCAAGTAAGAGAGCAACAGGAAAATAGGAAGTTTACCTACATTGAACTCTTTCGTAGAGACTCTTTTGCTGAAAGTCCTAAAATCAATTATGGTGAAGATTTCTGGAGAGGCTGAGTTAAGATTTTCTGTGGAGGAGGGAGTGCCACTACAATAGTAATAATACAATTGCAAACATAGCCAAATATTTTCTATCCATCAAACTCACTTTTTTTTAAAAAAAAAAAAAATCAGGTAATGAATTTAGTTTGGAGTATAAGCCCTTAGAAACCGCATTGTGTGGGCATTTCCCAGGTGCGTCTGAAGTTCATACAGTTTATCATTCTGTATAGCCAGGCCTTCCACATGTCTGCAAATATTAAAAACGTTGCTGCAAAAAGTGAGTGCATACCCTTGAAAGCACTTTTTTTTTAATACTTATTTTTTAGTTGTAGTTGGACACAATACCTTTATTTTTTATTTATTTTTATGTGGTGCTGAGGATTGAACCCAGGGCGTTGCACATGCTAGGTGAGAGCTCTACCGCTGAGCCACAACCCCAGCCCCAAAAGCACTTTTATTACTTACTTTGTTTGTCCTTTCCTGCTGGGCCCATAGAGACCTTTATAAGGTTTGACTGAAAAAAACACCTGAACTGTGGAGTGTTTCATTTCAAAATCCCAAGAATTTCCAAATGATAATCAGTATCCATAAGAGGGTACCACTTTCACAGGGCCTCTCCATGTATGACCTCATTAAACCCCATGCCTTCCTAGGAGGACTCTGCACAGGGGCCCAACTTGCTCGGAACTTTGTGTCCTTTCAGGTCATTTCACTGATGATGCAGTGTTCTTGGACACAGTCAAACTTCTACCAATGAGTCCCAGGATGTTCTAGCTAATATGTCTTGTTTCAGATGTTGTTGCTGGAAGTACTTATAAAGCACATCTTCAGAGGCTTAGTAAGTATGTAGAGTAGGGGTCATTCCTTATGTGTGCCCTTACATGAACTGATCCTTGCCCCCCACCATGC
The DNA here is from genome assembly GCA_025594165.1 of Tamias sibiricus. NCBI lineage: Eukaryota > Metazoa > Chordata > Mammalia > Rodentia > Sciuridae > Tamias > Tamias sibiricus. Next base: position 130,390 of record CM046663.1, read on the forward strand.
CCTGCTCACCTACCAAATGCCCCACCTGAGTCAGGTCTCAGTGCAAGTCTAGGGGACACACTCTGTCCACATGGGGCCTGCAGAAGGGACTGCTGGCTTTGGAGTCTCTCCTGCTTCTGTACATATTTACATGACATCTCCAGTGCCCTGGCCTCAGCTGGGCCAAGATGAGTTTTGGCTCCTGGGACATGCACAGAAGTGACTGTGTCCCTAATGGTCCAGCCACAAACCAATGCCACTGTCTGTGTTCTCTCTCTTGCCAGTTACTGAGTTCCTGGAGGGTGGTGGGTTCTCCAGATAAAAGGAATCTGGCCAGGTGGCTGCATGTGGGTGCAGCGGCCAGCACTGACCGTAGCAAGGTCAGGAAATTGACCTATAGTGCTTATGCCAATGTGATTTGCATTTTATTCTGATTGGAGCAAATCCTAGTGGAGTGAGATAAACAGGAATAATGCAATGTAATGCAGAGTTTAGAAGAAGCACATTGTCAGGAGTGGACTGCAGAGGCGAGGATGAAAAGGAAGCCTGTGAAGACTGACAGCTTAAGCCAGAGGCAATACAGGAGAGGAGGCAGGTGGCCACTGCAGACCCTGGAGACAGACCTGACAGGCCAGAGGAGGGCCGGGTGCATGAGGGAGGGAGAGAGAAGGCAAGCTGGCTGGCTTGCCACAGTGTCACTACTGTAGCCGAAGGGGAGTTTGGAAGGGGATGTGCTAAAGCTTGAGACAGTGTTCTGGTGTCCAAACAGTCTTCTCTTGCTGCACAAGTTCAGGGCAGAAGTCTGACCCAGAGATGAAATTTGGAAGTTTCCATGTGTGGTTGTTGCTTAGATCCCTCAGACTGGTTGAGGGCTCCAAGGACATGAGGGTGGAGTGAGGAGAGAAAGATCGGAGTCTCCTGGCAGGCAGAGGGTACGGTGAGGAGAAACAGCCAGAAAAGGAGAGTGCAGGGAGGGTGGTCCTGGAGGCGAGAACAGGTGCCTAGCCATCACTGCTGGTCACGGGGACGTGGAGGAAAACCCGCCCTTGGATTAGCCTAGGAGTGGCTCTCAGCGGGTTCACAGGGCCAGTTTTGGTGGAGTGTTGGGAATGAACCTAAGGATGTCGCGAGAGGAGCAGAGAAATGAGGCCTGGCTGGGAGCAGACGGTGCTACTGAGGAGGGAGGGTGGGGGCAGCTTGGGGCTGATGCTGTGCTCGCAGCCAGACTTCTTGCCCACCACAGGCCGTGCGCGCTCCTAGGGCCTCCCAGGCATGTGCTTCACGAGCAGTGGCCACAGCAGCAAGAGGGCTTCAGGGCTGCTCTCCAGACTGCATCTGCATTTGGACTGGTCAGCCCTGGGTCCTGGTGTGCTGAGAGCCCAGCAGCCCCAGCACTGGGCGCTCCCTCCAGCACTCACCTGAGAGACAGCAGGTCTCCTGAAGCACCTATTGTGGACGGGACTGGGCTCCCCCGAGTCCGCGTGTTGAAGCCATGACCCCGATTGACTGTGTTTGGGAGAGAGACTGTTGGCGGGTGATCGAAGCTAAGTAAGATCAGAGCAATGGGGCTCCAGTGAGGAGCATCCCGTGTCCTAGGAGACAAGGAAGAGACACCATGACGCACACAAGACAGATCCACACGAGTGTTGTGAGAATCTGGCAAGAAGAAGCAAATAGCACTTGAAGAGCGATTCTATGAGGGTGGGCCCAGAGGAGATAAGACCCAAATTCTAAGTACCCATTTCAAGTTTTTCACAGCACTTATAGGCTATCTATTGTCATAAAACTTCTAGTCTAAAACGATACATGGTTGTGCACAGGTTTGAAGCAGGAAGCTCGTTCACAGAAGCAGAGTGTAATAAGGGCAAGAACTGGCCTCTGTTGCAGGCCATCTCCAGCCGTGGATGGAGAGTCACAGGGCATTGACACTTCAAAGGAAAGTAGTTAGATCTAGGGAGAGTCATCTACAGTCCCAAAGGTAGGAGTGAATGGTGCTCACTAGGTTCCCTGAAAAGGAGCTGGCTAGAAAGGCGAGGGAGCTCTCCCTTTCCCAGGCATGAACTCTCTGGGCAGTGTTCTTAGTTCATTTTGCATCCAGGCTTGGGTTAGGTACCCATTACTGGAGGGCAGACAGTGAGAAGATGGCTATCTGCAGGCCATGGGGCGAGGCCTCAGGAGAATCCAGCCCTGTTGGTGCCCTGATCTTGGCCTTGCAGCTCCTCTTGTGGTCTTGTTATAGGAGCCTGGCCCAGTGGCCACAGCCTCCCTCCTCCACCGCGAGCACATGCTGACTTTCAGGACAGCGCTGGGGAGAGCATCTTCTGGTGTTCCCACAGGGGCACAGGGTTGGCAGCATGGGCATCCCAGCCCTGGCTACATGCATACTGTCTTTGGCCTCCCAGGCTAGGTGGCCTCAACCTTACTACAGCCCTTTCTGACAGGCCCATGTGGCCTGGGCAGACCCTGCTGCACACCCTGCCTTGTGGCCATTACATGGGCTCCAACTGTCCCCAAGCTCTGGACTAGCCTGGGGGACAGCAGGGACAGACAGCAAGACTGTCAGCTTTCCCAGGTGAGCCATACAGGAACAGCTGCCCACAGACAGTTTATACAGTACCATATTTTGTGAAATGGTATATGTAAAAATATGCTGTATTTAAAAGTTATTCCTCCCTTAAAGTGGCCCAGGAAGTGCATTTAGGAAAATAAACATGGTTTTCGGTGTGACCAGAATAGAAACCATCCCAAGTTATTCTCGAGGATGACTCTGGAGTGGTGAGAAGACAGCAGCCCTCCTGGATGGTGGTGGCGAGATGCTGGCTGGCCTCGGCAGGACAGCCCAGAGGAGGTGCTGCCAGCCGAGCTGGGAGGACAGGACCAAGGCAGCTCTTCAGAGGTCACTGGCAGTGGACGGCTCGTGGCAGCCATTCCACAGGACGGCTCTGAAGTCTGGGGCCAGCCTCTGCCCAACGCCACTTCTCCAGGCCCCGTGTACAGCACCCTGCTGCCCCTGACTACACCAACACTCCTGGAAACAGGGGCCGTGGCCACTGGGCAGCAACCCACAGTGCTGGCTGTAGGAGCTCAGCAAGCAAGCCTTCCACAGAGGCCCTGGGTGTCAACGAGCAAGCTAGAGCTTTTGGGAACACAAAATCTACCCAACTGAACAATGCTTGATAAATACAAGTTTGCTAATTAAAAATGAGGCTTTCTGTTGGCTCATCAGATTTTAGCTTTGTGACACTTCTGAGGTGGAAATGAGACCCAGCAAGGGCAACTTACCCAAACAAGGCAACAAGGGCAGCCACAGAGCCATGGTTCGCAGAAACCTGAACCACAGTGGCCCCTTCATCACCTGGTGCTTCCAGAGCTTGCCTGGGGTTGAGGCCAAGGCAGGCTCTGGAGAGCTACTCCCGGGCCCTGGCAGCTCGGAATCCACGGCGGCAGCCTCTTCCTTTTGTGTCCTGTGCTCATGGGAAACTGGCAGCAGTGTCTTGCTGTACCTCACAGCAAGAGGAGGTGGCTTGTGGCGTCGGGTGCATTTCCTTTACGGAATACTATTCACTTCTTGATTTATTCAGCTGGTCAGCTAGGTTATGTGGTTTGGGCACATCCTAGTTCCGCAACAGTGGGAGTCCAGGCCCCAATATGTTGCTGGGGAATCATCCTCCAGGGTACTGAATTTGAAGCTTGAGGAAATTAGTATCGTGTCACATTGGTCCTACTGGGGTGAGCCAGAAGGACAGCATAGCTGTCATTCGAGAACTCAGCCTGGGCTTTGTGAGCCGGAAGCTTCTTTGCTCTCCTTGGTTCTCAGGCACAGCCACCCAGTGGGTGACAATTCTCTGCCTGTGCTGGTGACCCAGAAAGTCCACCAGACCCTCAAGCCTCAGCCTCCCTCCTGAAACTGAGGCAGGACTGCAGAGCAGCTGAGCAGCCCATGGTATCAGAATGTATCTGCTGGGGGCTTTTCTTCCTAGCAGCAAGGGCATCCTGCCATACTACTGGAGGTAACAGTGGTGCACGCACCCACGGTGGCCTTGCAGAGACAGTCTGTGGACACAGGTCACTGGTCACCCTCCAAGTTTGCATCAGGGTAAAAACCAGTTCAGAAAAGCATTCTCTAGCTGGTTTCCTGTCTAAATGTATCAAATTAACTGAATAATGCTCCAGTTTTGTAAAGCAGATGCAAACCGCATATCAGCCAAGGAACTGGTCCTTGGTTTCAATTCTGATGTCAAATTCAGCAAAGTACTCTGTAACACGAAGCGTTCTTGGGGATCCATGTTCTCCCATTCCTTCAGTCTCTCAGGCCAGTACACGCCAGAAGCTGGTGATAGAGGAGCTCTGCAGAAAGCCCAACCCTACAGCAAAGACTCAGGACTGAGGAGGTCTGAGGAGAACAGGTCGAGCACGTCAGGTGCAGGGCTGGTGCGAAGAGGGCCTCAGGAGGGAGCACTGCTGTGGAAGGCCAGGCTGGCTGACCACAGAGCTCGAGGGGCCCGAAGAAATGCAGTGAAGTTCCTGGTGCTGTGTGAGTGCGTGAGGAAATGCTTCTGGATAACATGCAGTTAAGCTGCTAGCCAGAATCAGGGGTTACTCGCACCTGTTTATGCTGAGATATGCCACTGCCGGCTAAAATGCAGCACTAGGGATAGCTTTGTGAAATGACAGCAGCACATCATTTAAAACAGCAAGAACCAATTTAAACTGTACATACACAGAGCACACAGAAACAGCACACACACACCTCACCCCGGCACACAGAAACAGCACGCAATGCCCTGTCCCTGTACAGAGATCATGCACGAAGTCGCCTCTCAGTTAAGAAAGGCCCGGCAGAGTCTGCATGCACTGAGCGACTGAGGCCCTGATGGTGTCGGGAAGTCAGTTTATTAGCAGCGGAACCCCTCAGTCACTGGCCTCTCAGAACTTGTCTGTTGGGCAAGTCCTTGATTAGCTACTTGGGGTGGGCTGGCAGTCCCCCAGGGGTCCTGATTAGAGAAACCAGTGGCTGAGCCGCTGCAAGGGTGTAGGTCCAGTAGGGCAGAGGGCTTCGTTTTTGCTGAATGTGAGGTGAAAATTGGGAGTGGGACCCGAACCACCTGAAATAAAAAAACTCTGGGAACTCTGAGAGGAACTAGGAGAGGCGAGAGACACAGTGGGGCTTGAGGGGCGTGTGCTAGTGGGTGCCATGCGTGCTGCTGTCCCTCTCCCGCAACTCTTGGTGACATCTGCCCCAGGGCTGGCGTGTACAGGTCAGGTCTCCCTGAGGCTGTGTGTGGGCCTGGAGGCACAGAGCAGGGCGCTCCCTCGGGAAATGGGAACGAGCTCTCTGGGTCGTGGAGGCTTCAGCATGAGGGACCCAGCACTGCAGGTGGAAGGGAGTAGACAGTGCCCATCAGTGATGGTGGCCAGGGTCCAGAGCAGCACTGTGGCCAGCTGAATTCTGCCCTTGGCGATGTAGGAAGTGTATGAATGTGTGCCCATTGTAGGAATTACCACGCAGAGAAGAACACTGGAGGAGGAGGTGCAGCTTGTGGCTGGTGCCACTGTGTGAGCCTCTTCTGACTGGCAGCGCCCTCCCACCCCCTGGTGCCCTGCAACAGGGAAATTTCACCTTGCCTGGGATTGTGGCCATCTTCCCATGTGCTTCTTAGACGCCATCTTGCCCAGCATTCTGGGCTACTGTCCTTCAGCTTCCATCACTCCAGCCAAATACCCGGATGATCAATCCATGAAGAGCAGGGCCACCTGGGACCAAGCCTTCAATGCGTGGCCTGGGGGACCCAACTCCAAACCACAGAGTAACAGTATTAATTAGTTGAGGATGATTGATTGCTTTGCTCCGACTTGATTTGATGAGGACATGGGGAAATACAAGGAAAGAAGCACTAAGCAGGAGAACCATGATGGTGGCTCCTTAACATGTCCCAGGGACACATGGGCAGAGGGTCTTCCAGTCTGGCTGAAGTTTTTCCTGGGGATTCAAGCTCCTGCCGTTCTGCAGAACCCCTTGGTTGGCACTACTTCTCTGTGGGTCCCTGGATATTTGTTTCTCTGAGGTCTTTTCTGGGTGAGGGTGGCTGGCATCAGCATTTCAATTTTGCGGAAGTCCTCAGGCAGACATGTGCTTGGTCAGGCTAGGGACATCAAAAGGTTGTCCTAGGGATGTCTCTGACATATGACCTTTGAAGAAGAGTTCCCCAGTGCTGCTTGTGTTCCCCTCCTAGGCATGCTGGGCGGCAGGACTACTGACAGGAAGACGGTGGTCCACTTCTTGACCACAGGGGGCCATGTGACAGTCTCCCTGTGAGTAGCAGGGAGAGAAAGAGCGATGTTAAAAAGAAATAGCAAAGCCGGGCGCGGTGGCACACGCCTGTAATCCCAGTACTTGGGAGGCTGAGGCAGGAGAATCGCGGGTTCAAAGCCAGCCTCAGCAATGGCAAGGCACTTAGGAACTCAGTGAGACCCTGTCTCTAATAAAATACAAAAAAGGGCTGGGGATGTGGCCCAGGGGTCGAGTGCCCCTGAGTTCAATCCCCAGTACCAAAAAAAAAAAAAAAAAAAAAAAAAAAAAAAAAAAAAAAAATAGCAGCATTTCCCTATCTACCTGTGGGTTACCTGAAAGCTAGTTTGGTCCTTAAAGAGGTGTTTACCAAGTGTCACTGTGTTTTAGGACATCATAGTTAATGTTGAGTGGAGAGACAAACTTTGCTGAGAGAACTTCAAGCATGGCCTCACTGGGCAGGAGGGGCCGTCATGGGACGTGAGTGCCCCCTGGCTTCAGCGCCACCAGCTCTGTGTGGTCTCAAGCTGGGGTGCACAGTTTCTTGTTTTCACTGGTGCGGAAGGCCGGCTTCCGCAGTGATGAAAGGGCGAATCCCGAATGATGCTAGTGGAGAGAGTCCGCGATTATTATGGTGGAAGAAATCAACACGAGTCAGGCTGCTGAAATCTTCTGCATTTATTTTTTCTTTTGCAAGCAATAAAAGCATATTTCTTTGGCAGTATGCATTCTTTTGTGGTTACAAAAACAGTTACAATATCCAGGGAAATATCAGTCTCTGTGGAATAAATTCCTAGACTTTGCTATTTTTTTCTAACATCTCAAGGTCCTGTCTAGACAAGAACTATATACATGTTGTTTTGAAACTCCTTACAATCTTTTCATGCTTATCTGACCCAGCCTGGGTTCGAATCAAACTTATGAATCTCTTGAAACCATTCCTCCGCACACCTGCTAAGCTAGCTGATAGAAGTTAGTTTTTTCTGCCTGGTTTCAAAGCACCACTGTCTCTTTACAATAGTCCCCTTTTGCATCCAAGGGGAGAGAAAAGGAAAACATGGTCAAATGTTAGCTCTGAAGGATGTTTACCCTAGGGTTTTTTTTTTTTTTTTTTTTTGTTTTTTTTTTTTGCATCTATTCCAAATTACCCTGAAAGTAAAGAAGTCTTTTTCAGTCACAAAAGGGCTCTTAAAGTTTTTTCTTGCTGCAAGTAATTATAACAAAGGTGGTTAAATGGCAAGCATTTATCAAGCTGTTTTTTTTTTACTAAAAGTTAGCTATATAAGTACAAATTTAGAAAATGTTATTATGTTTCTAGCTTATAGATTCCAATAAAAATTATGTATTTCCAGAGTCTTATTCTAATTAATTGAAATAGCGACACCTGGCGGCCATACATATGAGCAGAACAGTGAAGATATATTTAGACAGGAGACAGCGGGGACATTCATAGACAGGGTTAACTCCTTCAATGCCGTGTTTCAGTGAACATCTATCCAGTAAGGGGGGTTTGCCGTTGCTTCCATCCCCTTACTGTACGAGAAGAGGACGCCTTGCTCACTCTGTCGTATGGATGATGCCACACACTGGGTCTCAGCCTGCCTCTCAGAGTCACCCCCTTTGGCCTCAGCCTTTGCTTTCTGGGCTAAGGTAGCCCAGCCTCCGGCTGAGGACCACACCTAGCAGTTTGCAGAGCTCCAGAGCTGGGGGCCCCACAACAGCCGGCTGAGCCTGTGCACTTCCAGAATATTCCCTCACATTTAGGACTCTTCCCACTTGGCAACCACAGAAATCCAGGAGTACTGCACAGCCCAAAGAAAGGGAACTGCTTTTACAGGGCTCTCCCGTTCCAGACAGGAGTCCTAAAAGGGACCTTGTGCCCACTCTCAGGCTCCGGCTGGCTCAGTAGCAAGCAAAGTGATGGGCAACACAGCCTTGATGAAGGTGGTCCACAAGAGTGTTCAGAGGGACAAGGGCAGAGGTCACTCCCTAATGGGAAGACTGTCACCTGCTTCTTGACCACGTGGGGGCAATGTGACAGTCTTTATAAACTGCTGGCTCTCTGGAAGTAGAGGGCAAGAGAGTGATGTTCTTTTCTCTCTCTCTCTCTCTCTTTTATTAATTTTTTTAGTTGCCAGTGGATTTTTTACTTTATTTGTTTATTTATATGTGGTGCTGAGGATCAAACCCAGGGCCTCACACATGCCAAGCAAGTGCTTTACCTCTGAGCCACAACCCCAGTCTGAGAATGATGTTCTTTTAAATTTTTTTTTAGTTGTAGATGGACACAATACCTTCATTTTTATTTATTTATTTTTATGTGGTGCTGAGGATTGAACCCAGTGCCCCACACGTGCTAGGCAAGCGCTCTACCACTGAGCTATAACTCCAGCCTAAAAGAATGATGTTCTTATGAAAAAATAGCAGCGTTTCTAGTTCTGTGGCAGACCACGTAAAGTCCATCTTTGGGGCCCAATGAGTAGAAAGAGCCAGAGACTAGGTCAGCTAAGCGCCCCTGGGAATCTTGTGTCGCTGGGGTGTAGGAGCCACAGGGAGACAGGCAGTGCCTCACAAGAGCAGCCCACAGGAAGCCTTGTGAACCCAGGGCACAACCACTACAAGAGGCCTTCTCCTACACATTTGCACAGATATGGATGGTCAAGGAGAGGGGCGTGGGTAGCCCAGAGAGTGTTCCAGGAGCGTGGGGGAGCTGCGGCATGGGGGTGACGGTGCCGGGAGGGTGCCAGGAGTTCGGGAAAGCAGCAGCTGGCACAGGGTTGCTAGGAGGGCTGGCGAGCTGCAGCGTGTGTGTGTGTGTGTGTGTGTGTGTGTGTGTAACAAGGTGGCGCTGCAGCATGTGGGAGTGGTGGTGGTGGTGGTGTGGTGGTGGTGTCCCAGGAGCTTGGCAGAGCTGCAGCTTGCGCGTCGTTTCCAGGGGCTCGGAAGCACCGCAGCGCTCGGGGTGCCAGGGGCGCGAGTGCGAGCTGGGGGGCAGGAGCAGGGTGCGCTGCAGCGTGCCCAGACCCAGTGCTCCTCAGCGGAGCAGATGGAGGGGACGCCAGCACTGCCTCCCTGTTCAAGTGAGGAACTCTTTGAGGTTGGTGACTACCAAGTCACTTGATGACAGAAGGGCCAAAGTTCACATCCTGGTCTGCCTGACCCCACAATCTGAGATTTAAGCCCCATGCACTAAAAACCACCCCACCCATCACGGATCAGTGAAGGGACTGGAGTGGAGCTAATGGGACCCTCCGAGGCTCACTATCGACCTCCAAGTGTGTTCTAAAGGGTTCATGCCTCAAAGGCCGAGATGCACTCCCCTCACCACTTTCCAAGAAGATTCTACTTAAAGCCAGAGCTTGAGTTAACGCTAGGAAGAGGAAGGAGACCCTGTAGCCTTACCAAGGGCAGTGCTCTGCCCTCTTCTCGTGTGACTCCAGGCATACACAGGAAGCTCTGCTGCACGAATACAGGGAGGCGTGCGTGAGTCCTGCGGCTCAGGTCTTGAGGCACTGACTGCAGGCTAGATGTTCATTGTCGAATAGTTCATATGATCTTCCCTGGGGACAGGGGAAGTACACAGGTCCAAGGACCCTCAGAAGCCCTCAGTTGCTCACCAAGACTCACTCGGTGCTTATCTCTCAGATTAGGTATTCTGAAGCAGGTGGTAGTTCCATGGCATGGAAGATTTCAATCTGATTTATTTAGATACTTGTTGAAAGAATAGGCACAGGGCTTTTAAGGGAATTACACAAATCCACCAGAGCTCAAAATGGTAGCCCAGCCTAAGTATTGATAGCTAGAGGTTTGTTTTCAGCTGTCAGCCTGAGAAGCAGAAGAAATAGCTCTGCTGCCTCACCCTGTGGAGGCCACAGGGCATCCAGCCTCAGCCTGTGCCTCGTCACTGTCCCAGCTGTCCTGATGATACCAGCAAATACAGGAAAGACCCTGGGCATCAGAGACCAGCAGGGCCCCAGTTGCCCCTGCCCCTCCCTTCCTCTCTTCCCAGTAGAGCCCTGAACCCTGGCTCCTTCCCGCCTCACCGATGTTTAGGCTCCAAGTTGGCCATGCTCTCCAAGAACTTCAGTTTCAGTTCCTACTGGATCAAAACACTATTTGAAACAATCATTTCCTTGGGCAAGAACAGAAAACTATATTGCCTTAAGAGGGCCCATGAGGAGGGCCCTCTTAAGGCAATAATGATAAGCTTTCTAAGACTGTGAAGCTACACTGTGGTAGACCCCCACTGTGGTAGACTCCAGATGCAGCCATGACAGTCCTTTACTTGCCATTGGTCAGATGACCCTTTCTCTCAGCAGTTCTACCCAGGATGCCTACTCTCAGAGTGAGTGCTTTGGTGGTTTTCTGGAAATACAGTGCTGCAGCCCCTAACAATCCCCATCCCCCCTTCTGTCCTATGGCCCTGCCTGTCTGCACAGTTCATCCAGAAGGAAGCAGACAGTAGATGGCCTTTTGCGTTGGGCCTTTGTGTCTGGGCAAAACATCTTTCAGGTTCACCCCCAGCCCTACAGATGTCAGGGCTGCCTTCCTGCTCACAATGCACCGTAGTCCCGTGTCCTTTATCCCTTCCTCAGCTGATGGGCACATGGGTCGCGTGCACCTTTTGGTTATTTGGTTTTTGCTTCTACAAACATAGAGATATATGTTTTTTTCCTTTTTCTTTCACACCTGGTGTTCCCAGATTTGCTGGGTTGAGTGGCAGCTCAGTGCATGCCAGTCTGGGAACCAGGATGCTGTCTTCCTATCAGCTGTGTGAGGGTGTGGGGCTCCACCGACAGAGCTGTGACCTGCCTTCCCATTCCAGCCACCTAATGGGTCTCAAGTGGCATCTCATGTGACGCTGATTCACCTAAGAACACTGGACATCTTCCCATGTGCGATCGGGCCGTTTGTTTATCTTCTATGGTGAAATGTATATTCAAGTGATCAGATTAGTTTTTAGTATTGAAATTTTTTTTTTTTTTTCTAAAATCTTTCTAAAGTGTGTCAAGGCCCTTTTATACTGAATTAGCCAAGAGAACCATGTTGGCTTGTTGGTGCTGGGTGAGAGGGTCTCAGGACGTCACCAAAACCCAGCGTTTTGATTTCATGTGGCAGAGGCTGTGGTGATGAAGGTGCAAACTGTCACCAAGCACCAGACACATCACAGCCACATCTGCAAATGTTGCCCGCTGAGCCTGGGCCTCAGTCTGGGGAGACAGGCTCCTAGCCTGTCTTCACAAGTGGGGAAGGGGGATGTGTGAGCCTGGGCTTGTGTCCAGGACCCTGGAGGACCCGGGGTGCCTGCATCCCAGAGAACCCTTCACTCCACTTCATTTCCCCTTTGTGATCATTGGTTTTATTTTGTTTCTGCCCTGGTGGGTCCTGGGGGTGGGACACTGAAGTAGAGGGGTATGTTCCTGGGACCCAAGGCTCTGAAAGTTCTGGGATGGCCAGGGGTTTGACTGGACAATCTTACAGCAATGTTATCCTCTCAGTAGAAACTGTCACCACATAACATAGTACTTGCTCACTTTGGAGTTAGGTTTTGATAAAGGAAGGATGATTTGAAGAGGGAGAGAAGGGTGGAAAATTGAAATCCCTCCTTCAAATATTTGGGATATTTGCAAACTGGTATTAAGCCAGTTCCAGGCCTCCAGGAGAGTTGGCACTGCTGCCTTGCACCCAGGAAAGTGCAGCTCAGTTGGGAGCCGCTGCAGCTAGGAGGCCCAGGCGCTGCAGAAAGAGCAGGTGTCTTGGCCTGTCTTCAAGAGACAAGCTTTCCAAGACTGTGAAGCTACACTGTGGTAGACCCCAGCTGCATAGGGTCAGCCAAGCAGTCAGCAGTGATGGGAGTCTGATCTTCCAAGTTCGTCAGGACTGTTCTCTAGCTTTCTGGTCCTATCACAGTTCTTCCCTTTCCTACACCTGCAGTTTTCAAATAACTTGATGTTATTTCTTATAGCAGAAAGAGAGGGCCCTGAAAGTACTGAGATAAGGCCTGGGCCCTGGAAGGTTGAGGCCAGGGAGGCTGCCTACCCTCTCTACCCGGAAGGCTGCTGGAGAGAAGGTCATTTTCTGACCACAGCTGGAGACGGAGCAGCCGCACCTCTGCCTTTCCACAAAGAGGAAAAGTCCAGAGCCCGGAGGACCCCCCCCCACCCAGAGCGCCCTGCGGGGGGTGGGGGGGCCCTGAGGAGGCTGGAGGGGGGCGGGGAGCCTGTGCTCTGCTCTCCAGGCTGTAGGAGGCCTACGCTGGAGGTTCCACTTCCAGAGCAGCCTCTGGGCTGTGGCAGAGGTGGCCATTCTTCCCCCTCCTCTGCGCATCCCTCCAACTTTTGGGCTCTGCTTCCTTTCATATGTAAATGAAAGAGTCAAAGCAAAGAAGTGAAGGTGGATTTGAAGCACAGCTTCCAAGCACTAGGGAAAACACAACTTAAAAGAAGGGAAAGTCGTGATGAAAAAGGGAGTATCACAACAAACACCTCAGATATACAGAATATAATTAGAAATTACTTTGAAAACTTGTACTCTAATAAAATAGAAAATACTGAATGCATTGACAGATTTCTAGAGTCATATGATTTGCCTAAACTGGATGTGGAGGCTATACACAATCTAAACAGATTGATTACAAGCGAAGAAATAGAAGACATCATCAAAAAGCTACCTACAAGGAAAAGTCCAGGACCTGATGGGTTTACAGCCGAGTTCTATAAGACTTTCAAAGAAGAACTAATACCAATGCTCTTCAAACTATTTCAAGAAATAGAAAAAGAGGGAGCTCTTCCAGACTCTTTCCATGAGGCCAATATCACATTAATTCCAAAGCCAGGCAAAGACACATCCAAAAAAGAAAAACTTCAGGCCCATATCTTTAATGAACATAGATGCAAAAATCCTCAACAAAATCCTGGCAAATCGGATACAAAAACATATCAAAAAGACAGTGCACCACGATCAAGTGGGGTTTATCCCAGGGATGCAAGGCTGGTTCAACATTCAGAAATCAATAAACATAATACATCACATCAATAGACTTAAAGACAAAAATCATATGATCATCTCAATTGATGCAGAAAAAGCATTTGACAAAATACAACACCCCTTTATGTTCAAAACACTGGAAAAACTAGGAATATCAGGAACATATCTTAACATTATAAAAGCTATTTATGCAAGGCCCCGAGCTAACATTATCTTAAATGGAGAACAATTGAAAGCATTCCCTCTAAAAACTGGAACAAGACAGGGATGCCCCCTTTCACCACTGCTATTTAACATGGTGCTGGAAACTCTGGCCAGAGCAATTAGACAGACGAAAGAAATTAAAGGGATCAAGATAGGAAAAGAAGAGCTCAAATTAGCACTATTTGCTGATGACATGATAATCTACCTAGAAGACCCAAAAAACTCTACCAGAAAACTTTTACAACTAGTAAATGAATTCGGCAAAGTAGCAGGATACAAAATCAATAGCCATAAGTCAAAGGCATTTTTATACATCAGCGACAAAGCCTCTGAAAGGGAAATGATGAAAACGACCCCAATTACAATAGCATCAAAAAAAAAAAAAAAAAAAAAAAAATACCTGGGAATCAACTTAACAAAAGAGGTGAAAGACCTCTATAAAGAAAATTATAGAACACTAAAGAAAGAAATTATAGATGAACTCAGAAGATGGAAAGACCTACCTTGCTCTTGGATAGGTAGAATTAATATTGTCAAAATGTCCATAATACCAAAAGCATTATACAGATTTAATGCAATTCCAATCAAAATCCCAATGTCATTCTTCAAAGAAATAGAAATAGCAGTCATGAAATTCATCTGGAAAAATAAGAGACCCAGAATAGCCAAAGCAATCCTGAGCAAGAAAAGTGAAGCAGGGGGCATCACCATACCGGACTTTAAATTCTACTATAGAGCAATAGTAACAAAAACAGCATGGTATTGGCACCAAAACAGACTGGTGGACCAATGGTACAGAATTGAGGACACAGAGACTAATACATATAATTTCAGCTATCTTATATTAGACAAAGGTGCCAAAAATGTACAGTGGAGAAAGGATAGCCTCTTCAACAAATGGTGCTGGGAAAACTGGAAATCCATATGCAACAAATTGAAATTAAACCCTTATCTCTCACCGTGCACAAAACTCAATTCAAAGTGGATCAAGGACCTAGGAATTAGACCAGAGACAATACGCCTAATAGAAGAAAAAGTAAGCTCCAATTTCCAACATGTCGGATTAGGCCCCAAGTTGATTAATAAGAATCCTGTAGTGCAAGAATTACTACCAAGAATTAATGAATGGGATAGATTTAAACTAAAAAGCTTCTTTTCAGCAAAAGAAACAATCAGTGAGGTGAATAGAGAGCCAACTAATTGGGAACAAATATTTAATACATGCACATCAGATAGAGCACTAATCTCTAGAATATATAAAGAACTCAAAAAACTTTACACTAAAAAAACAAATAACCCAATCAATAAATGGGCTAAGGAATTGAGAAGACACCTCTCAGAAGAAGATACACGATTAATCAACAAATACATGAAAAAATGTTCAACATCGCTGGCAATTAGAGAAATGCAAATCAAAACTACTCTAAGATTTCACTTCACTCCAGTCAGAATGGCAGCTATCAAGAACACAAGCAACAATAAATGTTGGAGAGGATGTGGGGAAAAAGGCACACTCATACATTGCTGGTGGGACTGCAAAATGGTGCAACCGTTATGGAAAGCAGTATGGAGATTTCTTGGAAAACTGGGAATGGAACCACCCTATGACCCAGCCATCCCACTCCTGGGTCTATTCCCAAAGGACTTAAAAACAGCATATTACAGTGACACAGCTATCTCAATGTTTGTAGCTGCGCAATTCACAATAGCTAGGTTGTGGAACCAACCTAGATGTCCCTCAGTAAATGAGTGGATTAAGAAAATGTGGTATATACGCACAATGGAATTTTACTCAGCAATAAAAGAAAACAAATTAATGGCATTTGCAGGTAAATGGATGAAGTTGGAAGACATAATGCTAAGTGAAGTTAGTCAGTCTCAAAAATCCAAGTACCAAATGTTTTCTCTGATATAAGGAGGCTATTTCAAAGTATTGTTGGATGGGGGTACATAGGAGGATTAGAGGAACACTAGAATGGTCAAGGGAAGGGAGGGTAAGGGAGGGAGCAAGAGGGGAGGGAGGGGGAGAAAAGAAAAAAAAAAAGGTGGTTGAATGAGACGGATACCATTTTCCTTAATGCATGATTGAAGACCTGAATTGTACGAATATACTTTGTATACAAACAGTTGTATGTAAAAAGATACTAAATATATGCACTATGAGTTGTACATATTAAAAATTATAAAAATAAAATAAAAAAAAGAAAGAAAAGACACAAAGAAAAAAAAGAAGGGAAAGTTAAGGAAACTACGACCAAACACAAGAAGCAGAAATGACAGTAAGCATGATGTGGTGTCAATAAATACAGATGGACAAAGCTCAGGTGGGCATGCTCTGGACCAGGTAGAAAGCAGACTGACCTTTCCCCTGGTGGGACACCCGAGATACTAAAGTACCATACGCACAGGGCCATAGAGCTAAAGACACTCATAGAAACTCTAAGTCCCAGCGTTCTGGGCTGGGCTGGTCCTCCTCACCGGGAGGCACATGCTAGGCCAGGCACAGGAGGCACACATGGGATGTAGGAGTGCACTGTGGCTGCCAGGCTGCCAGGGGCACCCTAGGGCCCTCAGAGCTGGGAGGGGCAAGAAGGAGCTGGGCAGGGTGCTCACCAGGAACCTCTGGGAGCAATGCCTGTGCAAGGTGAGGAGTAAAGTTGGCACCACAGACTGCAGCTAACCCTGCTCATCTGGAAATGAGCCCACACAAGCAAAACTCCATGTGCAATTCTGTGTTTACTAAAGACTTAAAGGAACCAAGAAAACTATAAAAGTATTAAAAGAAAATACAGGACACATTTTCACAATCGTAGAGCCCCAGACAGATGCCATAGAGAGGACGATTAACAGTCTACTTCCTAAAAATAACCCTAGACGACATGAGAGGTAGTGATGGGAGAGAGCGCTCCGACATCAGGATTCGCACAGAGACTCACAGGCGCAATCAGAGCGCCCGACATTTGAAAACACGCGCACCACCACACGAGAGGCCCGTACCGCAGGGAGGGGCCGTGCAAGCTGCTCACAATTTCTGGAGGGCAGGTCAGTGTGATCTACTGTGAACTTACGTGTTCAAGTTTCCAGTTAAACAGTTTCACTTCTAGGAATACAGGCTACAGAAATGATCATGTGTGAAGATGCAGATGGGCTGAGATGATTTTTGTGGTTTCACTTGGGCTGGTGAAAAACTGAGATCAATCTTTCTATAGTGAGGGGGCTGATTAAATAAACTAAGGCACATCTGTACAGATAAAATACTTCACAACTGCTGAGAAAGGATGGAGAAGACCTTTGTCATTTCCATGACACAGGGCTGGATGAAGCCAGTTCCTTACAGAGAACCACAGGAAGCCCAAATGGCCGTGAACAAGTCCCCAGGTTGCTCCAGAGATCACCTCCAGGTGGCCGGTCCAAGGAGGCACTTCGCTCCTGTGACACACTTGGATCTTGGCATCTTACAGCAGCAGGCATTGGCTCTGCAAGTAAAACTGAGATTTGAAAAAAATGTCCAAGATTTTCTATGAAATTACAAAACAACCCAGATTTTCCCACACCACTAAAAGTAACTGCTGCTGCTGCTGCTGCTGCTTCTTCTTTTTAAAATTTTTTTAGTTGTAGGTGGCCACAATACCTTTATTTTATTTATGTGGTGCTGAGCATCAAACCCAAGGCCTCACACATGCGAGACGAGTGCTCTACCGCTGAGCCATGGCCCCAGCCCCAAGAAACTGCTTCTTGGTACAAATCTTTGCAAGGCACTAAATTTCCCTCACCTCAGGGTTTCAGAAGAGAAGTCTAAGAGACAGTCAGGAGGCTAGGCTCTCTGTGTCCTATAGCAAGGACCCAAGCAGAGGAAGCCAACCATAAGACAGAGGAGGGCAGAGCGATCTGGGAGACCAGGGGTCACTGGAGGATGCCCACAGGATGGGGTCTGTGACCTGGATCCTGCCCAGGGTGGGGATCAGGGTCCTGGATCCTGCCCAGGGTGGGGTCAGGGTCCTGGTCCTGCACAGGGTGGGGTCAGGGTCCTGGATCCTGCCCAGGGTGGGGTCAGGGTCCTGGATCCTGCACAGGGTGGGGTCTGTGTCCTGGATCCTGCACAGGGTGGGGTCTGTGTCCTGGATCCTGCACAAGGTGGGGTCAGGGTCCTGGATCCTTCTCTGGGTGGGGTCTGTGTCCTGGATCCTGCACAGGTGGGGTCCTGGTGGGGTCTGTGTCCTGGATCCTGCACAAGGTGGGGCCTGTGTCCTGGATCCTGCCCAGGGTGGGGTCAGGGTCCGGGATCCTGCACAGGGTGGGGTCAGGGTCCTGGATCCTGCACAAGGTGGGGTCAGGGTCCTGGATCCTGCACAGGGTGGGTCAGGGTCCTGGATCCTGCACAGGGTGGGGTCAGGGTCCTGGATCCTGCACAGGGTGGGTCAGGGTCCTGGATCCTGCACAGGGTGGGGTCTGTGTCCTGGATCCTGCACAGGGTGGGGTCTGTGTCCTGGATCCTGCACAGGGTGGGGTCAGGGTCCTGGATCCTTCTCTGGGTGGGGTCTGTGTCCTGGATCCTGCCCAGGGTGGGGTCAGGGTCCTGGATCCTGCACAGGGTGGGGTCAGGGTCCTGGATCCTGCCCAGGGTGGGGTCTGTGTCCTGGATCCTGCACAGGGTGGGGTCTGTGTCCTGGATCCTGCACAGGGTGGGGTCAGGGTCCTGGATCCTTCTCTGGGTGGGGTCTGTGTCCTGGATCCTGCCCAGGGTGGGGTCAGGGTCCTGGATCCTGCACAGGGTGGGGTCAGGGTCCTGGATCCTGCACAGGGTGGGGTCAGGGTCCTGGATCCTTCTCTGGGTGGGGTCTGTGTCCTGGATCCTGCACAGTGTGGGGTCTGTGTCCTGGATCCTGCCCAGGGTGGGTCAGGGTCCTGGATCCTGCACAGGGTGGGGTCAGGGTCCTGGTCCTGCACAGGGTGGGGTCTGTGTCCTGGACCCTGCTCTGGGAGAAGTCTTATCCTGGAGCGTTGATGAATTCATGAACTCTGGTGTGCATGCAGCTTTCTCTGGGTTGAGGTGGATTCCTGCCTGCAGCCTGCTCACTGTTCGGAGGTCCTGCTATGTAGCAGGGAGGAAAGTGAGTGAAGGTTCAATACTCCTTAGTTCTTGCTATTACTTGAGACATTACTAAACAGCACAATAACAAACAAATTAAAATTTTGTTTTTCTTCCTTTAGAACTATGGTTTTACCCGTGATGTGCCGGGAGAGGGTGTGCCTGGAGTGTACTGTCTGGTGAGCTCATGTTGCTTGATCTTTACTGCCTGGATTCTGGAGGGAAAGCTAACCAGCTAATCAGGACTGTCATAGGATTTTCTAATGAGGTTTTGTGACACCATCTGTCCACACTATGATCATCACCACTCCTTTCCCCCATAACTTGTCATCAATCAGTTGAGCTTCCCCCCACCCCAGGTAAGTTTGTGAGGAAATAGTGGCCGAATTCCAGAGGTGAGTCTTGTGCTGTTTATTCTGGGATCAGGACTGCCATGTGGCACCCACTTGCTAACAGCAGAACAAAGTGCCCACATACCCAAGGATGGGCGAATGCAGGCTTCATGCATCTGGTGAGGCACATGAGATTGCAGGCAGCTGGCATTTAGGGCGAGACAGAAATTGCAGGTACCTTCTCTTGGGTTGTGTCTGCCATTGCTGGGGCTGTTTGGCAGTGGCGACCTGGAGCTTTGTGGCCCGTGCCCCGTCTTCCCGCCATCTTTGTACACAATACCATGGCTCTGAGCTTGTAATTCTTTCCAGGATGATTCTGTTTTCTTGTTGCACTCTGCGAAGTTCCTGTTCTCTTTTCCCCCTATTTAGACTCCAGAAAAGAAAACACACACTTACTGAAGTACTGAGAGCAAGACCTGTGTGACAGTCACATTCACAAAAGGAGCCGTGTGCCACCATGGTCATGCCTTTGGACAGAGGTTGGATATTCCAGTTCTCCTCCAGGAACCCAGCTTGGAAGGAGCCGAGGGCCTCACAGCCAGCAGGGCATTAACAATGGAGCTCACAAGGTGAGGGTGCCCATGCTTCCTGAGGAGGGGGTGCTGGCCACAGCTGGCGAGATGCTGGGCAGAGCTCCCAGGGCAGATCAGGGCTTCCAGGGAGGAAGCAGGAGCCCCTGGGCCCACAGGAGGTGTTGCCCCCTGTAGGGATTGCCGCTTGCAGCAACGACGCCGCGGGAGAAAATTCGGAGGCAGGATGGAAATGAAAAAGTTGTTTTATTCTTCTCTCTTCTAACTTCTCTCTCCGGCTCCAACAACCTCTCCAACTCCAACCACCTCTAACTCACCCTCACCCGGTTAAATACTTTTTGCCTTAACAAGGACACGTGCTAACAGCTCGAGCTCACAGGTGCGTCACGCAGTGTTCACGGGCATAAAAAGATTCTTAGATAAATGCATGAATATCAGGTGAAAACACTTGAACACCTCTATGGCTCTCAGCTAGCCGCCATCTAGCTAGCTCCTCAAATAGGGCTCTTACAAGGAGGCTGCTTTGAGGTTGGTAGAGGCTATATTCTAGAAGCCCAGCTCACTATAGGAAGCCAGAGGGGCTCCAAAGGATGCTCAGATGTGAATTGCAGAAAGATCACTGTGAGACAGAGAATGGACCTGAGAGGACATGGGGGACCACTGGGAGCCACTGCAGCAGTCCAGATCAGAGATGGCAAGACAGGGCCAGGCGGCTGCCCCTGCTGGAGAGGGCGCTGCAGAGCTGGAGAGCGCAGGGCGGCGTCTCCTCAGCTACTCCTCTGCGGGAGCACAGAGCAGCCAGGAGGGGAGAGGGGAGCGCCAGCCAGGGCGAGTGACCAGGCGAGCACTGGGCGTTCTCTGCAGTGGGGAGCCATGGGCTAGTGTGGTGGTGCCTGGAGCACTGGCAGCACCTTGGGACACTAGTGGGCCCTCTGTGAGCTGGGCACCATCCCAGATGCTTCGTGCACACTGGGGTTCAGTGACGACAGACCCAGCACTGTCCTGTATTTCACTAGCAGAGGAGCACTGCGGGCAGCAGGACAGAGCCACACCAGACACTGTGTGGTGTGCCCCCTTAGAGCCACCAAGGCATGTCAGGAGCCCATGACAGGGGACTCCGTGTAGCAGAGTGACTTGAGGAGCAGGCACTGCATCAGCCCTGTGGGGCAGACACGGTGCCTGGAGGTGGCTCTGGAGCATGGCAGATGCTCATGTGACATCGTCCAGTGGGCTGGCTCTCGGGAGAGGCCACCCGCCCAAGGCAGGGCTGAGAGGGACTCTGCAGCTTCACAGTGTGCAGAGGGAGGCCAGGGGCACGTGATGAGGGCCCAGACGAAGCAGGCAGAGGACAGTGCTCAGGGAGGTGGGGCGTGGGGTGAGGAAGCAGGGAAAGAGTACCAGGAAGGGAGTGGACAGACACGGGACACCACAGCAAGGCCGAGTGTGTCAGGTTGGAGCAGACAACAGACCTCTTGAAGGTCAAAACCAAAGGAATCTCATCTGACATCAAAAGAGTAGGACTGAAGAGTCCACGCAGAACTCAGTGCACAGATACAGCCATCCCAGCAAGCTCTGTTGCGATGAAAGCGCTGAGCTGGTCTGCAGACCTACGGGCACAGACACGGGGCCTAGACGGGATGAGCCCTTTACATCAATGTTCTAGAAAACATTTTAATGAGGTATAAAAGTCTTTTGATTTAATGTCAGGCCAAAAAAACAGGATGTAGGTTATATGTGAGGCACAATTTTAATTGCCTACATATCTGTGTAGGAGAAATATTAGCACTGCTTTTTGAACTTTTAAAAAAAGCAGATGGAAGCCACTGTGCTGGACTGCTCAGTCCTCAGAGGTGCTCACTGGGCACACACTGTGAGCCCGTGGTGCTGGGCCTTGGTCCACAGTGGTGAGCAACTCGGCCTGGCAGCTCGGCCCCGCTGTCCAGGACAGAGCTCCTCACTGCGTTCTGCCTTACGAGAATACCTGCTCAGGCCAGTGCAAACAGAAAGTCCCATGTGAGTATCCTCTGTCTTCTCTGCCTGGAGGTGTCATGTGAATGACCTTTGGCTCCCTGAGGGCACGAACAAGGAGTGGACAGAGGAGTGTGGGCACTGGGGGTCTGAGTCTGGCTGCACAGAGCACTGGCAGCTATGAGAGTGGGCTGTAGCACCCCGAGTGTTTCTGCACCATCCTGCAAGTGTGGAGAGCTCTTGCTCCTTCCTCTCCTGCCTCCAGGGTTTTAGAAAGCTCCCTCTATATCATTCAGATCCCTCCAGCTGGGTGCCGCTCAGGCCAGAGCGCTCCCCCAGGCTGTGCCAGGCCCTGGCTTCATGCAGCACACCAAGCACACCAGACCCTGGAGGGAGGTGGTTTTCTGCGCCCGTGCGCTGCTCATCATCATTTTTTTTTTTTCAATATTTATTTATTTGTTTTCAGTTGTACACAATGCCTTTGTTTTTATGTGGTGCTGAGGATCGAACCCAGGCCGCACACGTGCTAGGCGAGTGCTCTACCGCTGAGCCACAACCCCAGCCCATGCTCATTCATCTTGAGTACAGCAAGGACAACCTGCTCCTGCAGTTTCTAGTAGCCCACAGGAATGGGGTCCTTGTCTAGGCCACGACACAGAACACAGAACACACACAAGGTCCCACATGGGGCATTCAAAGAGGCTTCATCATTCCTTGCTAGGACTGAGCCAAAGAGCTGTGGCTCAGGACCATTTGGTGTAGAACAGATCCAAAAGGCTGTCTTTGGGGCCTCGGACTTGCGCAGGGAAGTTATGGCATCATACTTCAGGGGAAGTGGAACATTTTCTTCTGCTGAGTCTGGGCCAGCACATGCAAGAACCTGTGACTCCACCATCAGCAGAGGCCCAGGTCTTACTGTGGGACATGTCCTTGACACACAGTGTGTGCCCATCATTTCTTTGAGATGATGATGGCTATTGACCTGCTACAAAATCCTGTTTTAATGTTAATAAATAAGCCCATATATCATCATGATTTTCATATCATCGTTTGCCTTATGAGATCATATTTTCTTCCTATTCACTTGAGCACATGGCTTTCAGAAGGGGCCTATAGACTTTGCCATTCTTCCAGACCAGGCTTTGGCATGAAATAGTTCACAAACTCCTGAGAGAAAACACTCCTATTCCAAATATGAAGGAGCTAGAGTAGTAACAGTGGCTGGCTTACGGGGTCCTGAGTGGTGTCTGTGCATTTTCCCTGCACTGCTTCCTTCATCCTATGACAATACCACAGGAGAGGTGCAGGCATGCCCCTCCTGCAGACAAGGAGGCTGAGGTGCAGAGGGCCACATAGCGGGACTCAGAGAGCCCCAGCTGCGGCTGGAGAGAAGAGCAGCCCTGGCTTACAGCCTCTGCGAGGCCCTCCTGACACTGAGCGCTCTGGGAGCTGCCAGAGGAGATTGTCACTCAAAGACCCTTTGATTTTCTGGATTCAGTTCTTGCCCAACTTTCCCTGATGTAGTGCTAAGAGGGCATGGCTCCTGGACAGGGGACGGGAGAAGGGGCCTTTGGCAGAACCAGGGAGCATGTGAGGTCTGGCGATGCCCACTGCTGCCCCCAGGAGGTTCTGAGCAGCGATTTCAGGCCTAGAGCTCAGTCCCTAGTACCTCGCAATTGCTGTGGAACAGAGAGAGATGCCCTCGCTCCCAGAAGCAGCTGGGCACCCACAGTCCTCAGGCCTGGGTCTCCACAGAGGAGGGGCTGTGGCTCAGGGCAAGGCTGCAGGACCATGTCCTTTCACTCTCCACCCCCTCCGAGGGGTGGGCAGGCCCCTTCAGCTGGCACTCGATGGCCTACCCTCTCCAAACCAGGACCCCCAACCTCACCCACGTCTGGCCAGAGCGCGCCCTGCACTGAGCCCTACCAGAACCTGAGGACCCTGCTCACAGCCCTGGCAGCCTGGCAGCAAGCCATTGGCCCGGAAGGCCCAGAAAAGCGAGAGGTCTATGGGACTCGCGCTCCTCACAGAGGCTTCCTTGAGCTGGAGCTCCTGCAAGGCTGCAGCCACCCCGCAGGAAGCCCACCCTGAGCCCCGAGCACTACTGGCCTGCTCCTGCTTCTGAGGGTCTCCCTGCTGTGGACTGCATCAGGCCACACTGGGTTTTGGTGACTGTTTTTTCACAAAGACTGTTTTCAAGGCTCAGCCCTGTCGCTCCCACTACGTTTCTCACCATGGCTGGACAGCACCCCACTGTGTGGGTAGACACACTTTGGTCGTCTCTTCCTCAGTCGACGGACATTCATGTTTTGGCAGACGTGAATGATGGGAATATATGTCCTTCTTTCTCTTGGGTGTTTACCAGGAGGGGAATCCCTGGATCCCATGGTCCTGCGATGCTTAAGCTGTTTTCCAAGCGGCTGCACCATTTTCCATTCCCACCAGCAGGGGGCTCCAACTTCTCCACATCCTCCCAGGGTCTGTTACTATCTTATCTGTCTTTTATTCCTGGCAACCTTGTAGATGCACAATTAGAACCACAGACCTCATTGTGATTGATTTGCTTTTCCAGCTTCTTTCTGGAGCTTGTTGTCTATTTGTTTAGAAACATCTGTGCAGTTCATTTCTCGATCTCTTGGTTGGATCATTTGTCTTGCTATCAGTGAGATGTAAGAGTTCTTTGTATTCTAGATACCTATCATGTTATCAGATACATGATTTGCAAGTACTTTCTATTTTTTTGTGGGTTGTCTTTTCACGGTCTTCCCCATCCCCAAACTGGGGGTTGAACTCAGGGGCTCCACTGCTGAGCCACAACCCCAGCATTTTTTTTTTTTTTTTTTTTTTTTTGAGACAGGTCCCGCGAAGTTGATGAGGCTGGCCTGGAACTTGTAACACTCCTGCCTCCCGAGTATCTGGGATGACTGGCATGGCCACCACGCCTTCTTGTCTTTTCACTTTCTTGGTTGTGTCCTTTGAAGCATACATGTCTTCAATTCTGATGAGGTCTGATTTGTCTATCTTTCTTGTTGTTATGATTTTGGTGTGATAGCTAATGATCTGTTGCCAAGTCCGAGGGCTTGTTCTCCTAGAAATGCTTTATGATTTACTCCCTACACTCAGATCTATGGTCCACTTCAAGTTGACTTTTGCAAATGGTGTGAACTAAAGGTCCATATTCAATCTTTTGCATGCAGAGATTCAGTTGTCTGAGCAACACTTGTTGAAAATGATGTTGAACACTGGCATCTTCTGACCTGATGATGATGGGAACAAAGTTGAGCCAGGTGAGCGAACACGCAGGCCAGACTTTTCCTGGGCCTCCATGCAGGCAGGATGACACAGCTCCCCCCAAAAGACATCAGGCTGGCTCCCTGCAGGGGAGAAGGGAGCTTGTTTTACTGGCTACCTGAGGGGTGGGATGTAAATTTGCTCTACAGAGTGTATCCAACTCCATTGTTTTCCCTGTGCTGAAGGTAAGTTACTTCCACTGTTTAAGAGAACCATACAGGTACCCCGACCTCAGCAATGCGAAGCCCAAGGACAGTGGGCAGTGGCCTGCACTATGCCCCCTGGGGCTGCTGTTAGGCCAAGCCCCAGAAGTGCCTTTGCCTTGTCTCTGTGGGGGTTCCTGTCTCAGAAGGACAACTCTTTCTCCACTGGAGGTTCTTAGTGCCCCACATGTGGGTTTATCCTGGGATCCCAACACTGTTCCCACCAGCTGCGCGGCTGCCTCGTATCACACAGTCCTTTCCACTGTAGCTTGGTAGTGAGCTTGGAACTGGGGTGCACGTGTCCTCCAACTCTTCTTTCCCAAAATTGCTTTGACTCTTTGGAGCTCCTCACAATTCCATGTGAATTTTATTTTTTATTCTATTTCCTTTTATTTTTTGGTACCAGGGATTGAACCCAGGGATGCTTAACTACTGAGCCACATCTGCAGCCCTTTTTAAAAAAATATTTATTTATTTGCTTTATTTGTACACAATGCAATGCATTTATGTTTATGTGGTGCTGAGGATCGAACCCGGGCCGTGCACGTGCTAGGCGAATGCTCTACCACTGAGCCACAACCCCAGCCCTGCAGCCCTTTTTATATTTTATTTTTAGCCAGGGTCTTGTTGAGTTGCTCAGAAACTTTATAATTTGCTAAGGCTGGCTTTAAACTCGTGATCCTCCTGCCTTGGCCTCCCAAGTTGCTGGGATTACAGGCATGTGCCACTGCACCCGTCTCTGTGAATTTTAGAAGCAGCTTTGTCTCTGCAGGAAGCTAGATGGGCTGTGCTGTGTCTGTGGGTCAGTTGGAAACGTTGCAATCTTAGTGGACATGAGCGTGGAATGTTTTCCATTTATTTAGATCTTCAAGTTTTTTTTCAACAATGTTTTGTAGTTTTTAGAGTACAGGTTTGGTGCTTCCTTTGTTAAATTTGTTCCTAAGTACTTATTCTTTCTGATGCTTTTGTGAATGGAATTGTTTTCTTAGTTTCATTTTCTGATTGTCCATTACAAGCATATAAAAACACAACTTGTTTGTGTGTTGATCTAGTATTCTGCAACTTGCTGAACTTGGGTATTAGTTCTACTAGTTCTCAGGGACCCCTCAGGATTTCTGTGTGCAGGACCATGCCATCTGTGAAAGGCGGCGCTGCCGCCGCCCAGTCCAGATGGCTTTGGCTTCTGAATCCAGTGAGGCTCTGCTGCTTTCCTGTGGGCTGCAGATGCAGCTGCACCTTGGGGAGAGACAGTGGCTGTCTCTGGTGGTCAGCCTCTTCTGTGGACGACAGCGTGGACACCTGGAGCTGGGCAAGAGCAGAGGCCATGTCCTGGCTCCCCACTGTGGGGCGCGGCCTGTGCCTGCCACTCCCAGCACAGGGCCGTTGCCACGGGAGCAGGCCCAGGGGAGTGCACTCTGTGCTGCTGGCAGCGCCACGGGCTGCTGTCCCATCAACAGGGCTGGACAGAGCAGGGCACCTGCACCTCTGGGCCACATGCAGCAGTCTTGAACTCCTGCTGCTTCCGGGAGAAGAGCGCTCCTCCACAAGGGCCGCCGCTGAGGGCGGCTTCGGTTCAGACGCTCCGGACTCCGCTGCTCGCATCCCGCACAGCACGTTTCCCTGGGTGACCGTTTCTTCATGTGTCACAGCTCTTAGGACGATTTCTAGAGACTTTCAGTGGTTGGTTTGTGTTGTTTGTTTAATGATTTTCACCAATCTGGGCACATGGGCACAGGCCTGTAACCCCAGCAGCTCGGGGGACTGACACAGGAGGATCAACAGGAGGACCACAAGTTCTAGGCCAGCCTCAGCAACTTAGCGAGACCCTGTCTCAAAACAGAGTTTTAAAAAAGGACTGGGAATATAGCGCAGTGACAAAGCACCCCTAGGTTTAATCCCCAGTACTATATATATCCATATTTTTTTCCACTGACTTTGGAGTGGTCCAGGGAGCCCCTTGTGCTTGCTGTTGGAGGTCTCTCAGGTGGACTTGTATTTGAATCCTCTATTTGTACTGAGTTTCAATCTTGGATAGGGAGAGATAGTAGTCCCTCTCTCTTTTACATAAATAATACTGGTAGTCTTATTGGTAATAGCTAAAATTGGAAACAAACCACACTCTCATCAATAGCTGATGGGTGGGGGCTGGGGTTGTGACTCAGTGGTCACATGTGAGGTGCTGGGTTCAATCCTCAGCCCCACGTAAAAATAAATAAATAAATAAAACAAAGGTATAAAAGAAATAGCTGATGGGTGATGCCATGCAAGGAGGGCCAGACAGCAGCCTGGAGATCCGTGGCGGCACTCAGCACCACCACGCTGAGCGGAAGGCAGAATGACGCAGGTCCTCACTGGGTCTAGTCCCGGGAAAACTCCAGAAAGTGCAAACCTATCACGTTGTATGCTTTAAATGTGAAATGCATGTTCACTGAATGCCAATTATATCTCAAAAAAGACATGGAAGTCAAATCAGAAGTGAAAGTCCCGTTGTTGCTGTGAAGCTTCTCTCGGAGGACCTCCTGCTCTTGACGGTGGAGCTAGCTGGGTACATCTACTCGAGCCAGCCCATCCACAGTGTCCTGAGGCAGCCAAGACTGCTCGGCACTGGCGCCAACATGGAAGGCATCCCTTGTTACTGCGGGGCAATGGGGAAGTGAGGGCCTCACAGGCAGCAGAAGGGTGATGCCCAGAGTGCTCAAGAGTGTGCCTGCAGGCTCTGACCCCACGGAGACATGCCACTGGCTGAGAGCTGCTTGGTGCCACCGTGGCGACATGCCAGCCCCCTGCAAAGCTGGGCATATGCTGGCTTAGACACGTGCTGCTGCTGTACTTGGCCACTGCCTGCAGCCATGCGACAAATGCCTGGCAGGAGAGCAGAGGCCTTTGCACAGTCCCACCAGGAAATGTGGAGGTGGCCTGCAACACAGGAAGCTCACCCAGTGTTCCAGCAGACAGGGATCCCCATTGTGGGACGAGCAGGACCAAATCCACAGGCCCTGTGGCCCTGGGTCTTCCTTTGGCCTTCCTGGTTGTCACCTTCCCCAGCCAGTCCTCTGTCTACTCACCCAAATGACCATGGATGCTTCTTTAATCAGCTGTTGGTGCATGGGCCAGCACCCCAGCAACAGGCAGGATGCTCAGCCTCTTGGGAGCTCCTCCTGCGTCGCCCTGCAAGGAGCCCTCTGTCGTCCCGGACACTGGGTTATGGGGTTAAGGGAAGCAGAGCTTCTAGCCTTTAGGATACCTGTCCTCGAGACAGAGTACTGCAGATCTGCCCTGCAGAGTTCACGTGAAGGGCTGGACATCAGGCATGGCCCCCAGGGGAGGCCCTCCTGGGCCCTCAGCAACGTAGCTAGGCTCAGAAGCATTGGCCTCAACTGGGCTTTGGAGGAACCCAATGGAAGGACCAAGGGATCCTGCATCACATCCTTGCTCAGGTGCCCCCACACCTCCCTGTGCACACACTCGGGGCTGGGGCACAACTCTAACTTAATTCACTATGAATCTGGAAACCCCATGAGCTTTCTGGAGACAGGTGCAGGCTAAAAGTTTTAAAAGGCTCAAGCTGATTTGGAACAGGACCTTTGTGCTGTGACTCCAAGCCACCACCAAGGCCTTCATCTAAGCACAGCGACCCCTGGCCTGCTGCCCAAGATCAAGGGCAGCAGGGAACCCGGGCTCACAGCCTGGCACGCACAGGATGGTTTCCCCGGGGAGCTCCCTGCCTTCACTTCCTCAGAGGCAGTGTGGTTGCCACGTTCCCACCCAGACCCCCATAGGCTTTGCTCTCCCAGATATACAGGACCTTGTGGCGGTGACAGCTGGTGACTGGGGCCTCCGAGGGCTGCATGGCACTGCCCAGGCGCACCCTGCCCCTCACTGCACCTCAGAAGCACCATGGCACCTCCCTTGCTGCGTCGCACAAGGTGAAGTGCATCTCAGTGACTGGTGCCCATCTGGGCATTCACTTGTGGCTGGGCACAGAGCCCTGAGCCCCAGGGTCTCTGTCAGGGCCTCTGTGGGGATGAGGTTGGGGAGCACACTTCACAGCCCCAACCCCTCACTTCTGCTCGAGGGCAGCTCCCTGCTCCACCCGTACCCCTGCCCTGGGGCCCAGGCTTGGATGGACGTCAACTCTAGGGGCTGCAGGGCACCGGTTACCTCCTGCGTGTGGAGTCCCTTCTGCTGTCGGGCTGTGCCCTGGTCCTCATGACAGAGGCCACCTTCTCCAGAAGCAGGCGGTTCTCCCGGTGGATGGTGCAGAGCTGCTCCTCCTCCCGCTGTGGGCAGAGGGAGCCTGGAGGAGACGGGCTCAGCGGTGGGCCCAGGCCTCCCTGCGGTGGCGGCTGCCTGGTGTCGCGTGGCTGAACCAGGACGTGCGGATGGAGAAGCAGTGACAGTGCACAGACACGTCCTGTAACACTAGGTCACCCTCGAAAACAGGCATGTGACCCACTAACAAGGTCTCTTCATGTTTTAAGAGTTTGCACACTTCAGGAGGAGAGAACGTTGCGCCCCAGGGTGGACCTGCCCACTCAGGATGTAGGCTGGTGGAGCTGCTGTTTGCCCAGGCCTGGTGCCTCAGCCGGCTTGTCGAGCCACTTCCCAGGGCTGGCTGGGCAAGTGCCGCGGGCGGAGGGTCCCTGTGAAGACGACCTCACGGGCCCACTCCCCAGGCAGCCTTCATGTCAAGAATTGAGAGCTGAGCCTGGCGCGGTGGCGCACGCCTGTGATCCCAGCACTTGGGAGGCTGGGGCAGGAGGATCACGCGTTCAAAGCCAGCCTCAGCAATGGCGAGGCACTCAGCAACTCAGTGAGACCCTGCCTCTAATAAAGGGCTGGGGTGTGGCCCAGTGGTCCAGTGCCCCTGAGTTCAATCTCCAGTACCAAAAAAAAAAAGAAGAGAGAGCTGAGTGGTCCAGAAATGGTCCACTTCAAAAGAACGCTGCGAATGGATCATTCTAGAGCAGCCCCTAAGCATTGCCACTGAGAATCTCCCCACCTCTGACTTGGCAGTGGACGTGGGGACTCGGGAGATCCTGGCACAGTCACCACCCAGCCCCCGGGGCAGGACAAGGCCAGCAGGCCTGGCAACGTGTGTGCTCTCGGGCCTCCCCATTAGCCCAGGTTTCCGAGATGACACCACCTGGTCGGTCGAGAGAACTAGGCACGTACCTTCAGCCTCTTGAGTGTCAGGTGGAGGTGGCTGAATGTTGGCGGTGGGCAGGTGTCCACCAGCGGCTGGGCATTCTGCACCTGCAGCACAGAGTGGGCAGTGAGACCCCAGTGCAGTTCCAGCAGACAATCCAAGTGCTACAGACATGTGACTTCTGGGGACAGTCTCACCCGCAGTGTCAAGGGTTCCAAAACCGCCTGTGGCAGAATGCCCCATCTGAGGCTCCTGACTGGACCCAGATGTGGAGGTCCCCAGGAAGGGACCCTGTGGCCTTGAGGAATGAGCCCACATTATCCTTGGGAGCAGAGAATCAAGTGGGCACAGGGCAAGGCTCACTGAGTGCTCAGAGTGGACGTTTCTGTTCTGTGTTGCCGAGGTCCTTCCCATGGCCACCGGGTGCTGGCGCCCACACTGAGGTGTCAAGCTCTCCCACAACACGCTCAGGACGGGTGCCTGCCACACAGGCCAGCTGCAAAGCAACCCGCAGCATTCCCTGAGAAGATCAAGGGACCCAACTTTGAAGTGATGGATTAAAGTCGCCAGGGCTGTGCATAAAGGCATCCCTCGGGTTCTAGATCCTCCTTATTGAGCACCACCTGCCAGCACCTACGGGCCGATGCTCTCATCAGGAAGCTCCGA
Source organism: Tamias sibiricus (assembly GCA_025594165.1). Taxonomy (NCBI): domain Eukaryota; kingdom Metazoa; phylum Chordata; class Mammalia; order Rodentia; family Sciuridae; genus Tamias; species Tamias sibiricus. The sequence continues at coordinate 161,137 of CM046663.1, forward strand.
AAGCCACAGATGGCAGGTCTGAGAGGACAGGCTGGAAGTCACACCTGCAGGCGCAGCCTGGTGGCAGACAGCACTGACAATCCAGCCACGCAGCAGGTCTGCGAAAGGCCTGTAGAGGGCATTTGGTGGAGCACTGTGGGCCAGGAACCACTGAGAGGTGGAGGCACAGCAGGTTTCAGAGACCCTCTGTCCCTTGTGGGAAGGTGGGCCTGGAAGCAGGAGGCCAGGGCCCTGGTGTATGGCCCTGAGGGCAGCAGGAGGGAGCAAGCCTGCCGGGGTGTGCTGGGGCAGGGTTGGAGGCAGGGGGAGAGAAATGACAGAGGAACGTGGTAGTGGGGCGGGGGTGGGGCAGACGGCGCTGCTGGGCATGTCTGGTTGGCACGCCGGCAAGCGAACACAGGGCAACGGAACGGCAGCATCCAGGTGCGCTGCCACCCACTGCCTTGGCAAGACCCCTGGTCCCATCTTTGGCCTTTGGCCGTGGAGAACCCCCACCCCAGCCCTGTGCACAATGCCCAAGGGTGATGACCCTGCCTTCCAGAGTGGGAGGGTGCAGCGCTGTCCTGAGAGGCCCTGCGGGCTCTGCCACCTGACCAGGTGGGAAAGGACGTTTGGAGACAGGGTCTGGGTGTCAGGGCCAGTGGCCACTGTCGGGGGGGTGCAGGGTACATGGCCCACCCAGGCCTCCTACTGGGATCCAGCCTCTTCCCATACCTGGGCCACACCCCACCCCAGACTCCAGCCATGCCCCTTCTTCTGTCCCACTTTTATCTTTTTTCCCACTTATTTAAGTTTCATAAAAACAGAGCCTATGGTTATAAATAGTAGCTGGATTAATTTCAACAAAGTCACACACGTGTAGAATTTAACTCGCTGCTTTTCAGTCCCCAGCAACCCCTTCCCTCCCCTCCCCCTCCCTATTCTTCCCCTGCTCTACTGAGATTCCTTTCTATTGTTCATTCATTTATTTTTGATTGATGGTTTCTACATATACATAAAGGTGGATGCATTAGGGTTCTCTAGAGGAACAGAATAGTTTTTATAATTATAAAAGGGGACTTGTTAGGTTGGCTCCTGCGACCAGAAGCTGAATAGTCCACAATGGTTGTCTGCAGGCTGGAGAGCTGGAAGAACCTGCAGCTGCGCGGCCCAAGAGCCTGAAGCCCCAGAACAAGAGGGATCAATGGTGCTAGCCCCGACTGAGACCAAAGGCTTCTGGAGAATCACTGGCAGAGTCTGCTTGGAAGAGTGAAGAAGCAGAGTCCGATATCCTCAGAGGATCACAGCAGCGATCAAGAACCTGTTCAAGAAGTATCAAGCATGCATCTGCTGCTGCTTCCTTGTTCTTCCAACTTTTATTCCATCTAAGCCATCATCCTATTGGCCAGTGCTGCCCATGCTTAGGGAAGGTCTCCATTTCAGTTGGCTACCCCACATGCCAATCATTCCTAGACACACCCTCATTGACACACCCATAAGCCTCTTAATCATTGGCATCTCTTAATCCAATCAAGTTGACAATTCAAATTAACCCTTACAGTGGAGTTCCCGGTGGCATATCTGGACACGTGCCTGGATGATGTTGTTAAATTCCACATTTCCTCCCCTTTCTATCCCTCCTCCCCTCCAACCTCCTTCAACTCCAATGCTCTTATTTCACTCAGCATGATGTTCTTCGTATCCATTTACAAGCAAATTCCATGACTTAATTCGTCTTTATGGCTGATACTCCATTGTGTATATATACCACATTTTATTAATTCATTTATCTGTTGATGGGCATCTTGGCTGATTCCACAGTTTGGCTTCTGTGAATTGTGCTACTATAAACATTGATGTGGCTGTATTGCTATAGTATGCTGACTGTAGTTCTTTTGAATAAATACCGAGGAGTCGGGTAGCTGGATCATGAGGCTGTTCCATTCCTAGCTTTTTGAGGAGTCTCCACACTGATTTCCAGAGTGGTTGTATTAATATGCAGATTTACCAACAAAGTATGAGTGAACCTTTTCCCCCACACCCTCACCAGCATTTATTATTATTTATATTCTTAATTGCCATTCCTGATAGATGGTCTACCCTCGGAGAATTCCCCCCAGAGTTTTCCACAGCAACCTTGTTTCATTCTCCGGGCAGGATGTTTCTTCCCTGGAAAGGATGTTTCTTTTCCCCCGGGAAAGAGCCAATAGGCTTAAAGGTCACCCTGTTCTATGGGCAAAGAGCCCATGGCGTTGGGGTTGCTCTGGTGCACCTCCCACCAGAAATCCCTATATAGGGCCCCTGTTCGAGAGACTCAGAACACACACACACACACACACACACACACACACACACACACACACCAGCTCGTCACTGCTGAGAGGAGGAAGCCATTGTAACAGCTCCAGACCCATCGCCTCCAGCCCGACGGCCACTCCCAGCAGACAGCTCCAGCCTCCAGCCAGACAGCAGCTGCTTTAGCTGATAGCTCCAGAGATCCCAGACGGTGTGACCAAGCACCCACCTTCTGTCCAGAGCTTGCACACTCCCCTCTCCCACCAGAGCTTGCACACTCCCTTCTCCCTGACTCCCCTCTCCCAGCACCTCTTCGACCTTCGACCAGAGCACCTCTTCTCTGGTTTTGCTACCAGCCACGAAGGCTGTTGAATAAATCTCTTGGCTGCACGGCTGTCCCCGGTGTGTGATTTTTGCCCTTCAATTCCCACTGGAGTGAGATGAAATCTTAGGGTAGTTTTGATTTGTATTTCCCTGATTGCTACAGACATTGAACATTTTTTTCATATATTTGTGGGGCCATTTGTGTTTCTTCTTTTGAGAACTACCTGTATAATTATTTTGTCCATTTATTGATTGGGTAATTTTTTTTTGTTAAGCTTTTTGAGTTCTTTATATAGTCTGGATATTAATCCCCTGTTTTTGAATGTGGCATGATAATATTTTATTAAGGATGCTTGGCATCTATGTTCATCAGAGATAGTGGTCTGTAGTTTTCTTTCCTTGATGTGTCCTTGTCTGGTTTGGGTATCAGGATTATATTTGTTTCATGGAATGTATTTGGGAGTGTTCCCTCCCTTTTAATTTCATGGAATAATTAGAGAAAGACTGGGATAAGTTCTTCTTTAACGGTCTGGTAAAACTACTTGAGAATCCATGTGGTCCTGGGCTTTTCCTTACTGAAAGCTTTTATTTGTCATTTCAATGTCATTGTTTAATATTGATCTGTTTAAGCTTTCTATATCTTCTGGGTTCAATTTGGGCAGGTCATATGTATCTAAAATTTTGTCAATGTTTCTTCATTTTCCAGTTTATTGGAGTATGAATTTTCAAAATAGTTTCTAATAATCCTTTGAATTTCAGAAGTGTCTGTGGTGATCTCTCTTTTCATCTCTAATTTTGATTATTTAGTCTTCTCTCTTTCATTTGGTTAGTTTGGCTAAGGTAATTATCAATCTTATTTGTCTTTTCAAAGAAAAAATTCTTTCTTGCATTGAGCCTGGGTATTTTTAAATTCCCAATTTCATTAATTTCTGCTCTGATCTTAATTATTTCCTGTCTTCTACTGATTTTGGAATTAGTTTGTTGTTTCTTTTCTGAAGTTTTGAGGTAGAGAATGAGCTTATTTATTTGGGATATCCATGATTTTTAATGTAGGCACTCTATGCTATGAATTTTCCTCTTAGAACTGCTTTCATACTATTTCAGAAATTTTGATATGTTGCATACCTTTTCTTATTCGTTTCTAAGTTCTTTTATTACTTCCATGATTCATTCTTCATTTAAAATATATTGTTTAGTTGGGCACAGTGGTGCAAGCCTGTAATCCCAGCAGCTCAGGAGGCTGAGGCAGGAGGATCATGAATTCAAAGCCAGCCTCAGCAATTTAGCAAGGCACTAAGCAACTCAGCAAGACCCTGTCTCTAAAGAAAATACAAAAAAAAAAAAAAAAAAAAAAAGGGCTGAGGTTGTGGCTCAGTGGTTAAGTATCCCTGGGTTCAATCTCCAGTACCATAAATAAATAAATAAATAAATAAAGCGTATTATTCAATCTCCGTGTGTTTATGTGGTTTCTATTGTTTTTCTTGTTATTAATTTCTAATTTTGCCCCATTATAATCTGATAGGATGCATGGGATTGTATCAAATTTTTGTATTTATTAAGACTTACATTGTGACCTAGAATTGGTCTATTGAGCGGCTGAGAAGAGAGTAAATTCAGTGGTTTGGAGGTGAAATATTCTGTGGATGTTGATTAAGTCTATTTGATTATAGTATTGTTTATTTTGGAATTATCTTTAATGACTTTCTGTTTGGAAAGTCATTAAAGATAATTGATCTCTCTATTGGTAATAAGGGTGTGCCAAAATCTCACAGTATTCTTTATATATATATATATATATATATATATATATATATATATATATATAAACATATATATTTATTTATTTGCTTTTAGTTGTACACAATGAATTTTTACGTGGTGCTGAGGTTCGAACCCGGGCCATGCACGTGCTAGGCGAGCGCTCTACCACTGAGCCACAACCCCAGCCCTCTCACAGTATTCTTGTATTGGTGTCTATCTGGGATTTAATATCAAGAAATATTTTTATGTAATTATATACACTGACTTTGGGGCATATGCATTTACTATCATTATATCTTCTAGTTGGATTGTTCCCATTACTAGTATGTAGTAGGCTTATTTGTCTCTTCTGATTAATTTTTGCTTGAAATCTACTTTGTTGGATATAAGAATAGCTAGTCCTGCTTTTTTATGGACTTCATTTGTATGGAGTATGTTTTTTCATCCTTTTACTTTCAGCCTATGGGTGGTTTTGCCCATGATATGAATTTCTTGCAAACAACATGTAGTTGCATCTTGTTTTTTGATCCACTCTGCTAATCTATGTCTTTTTATTTATTTATTTTTAGTTGTAGATGGACACAATATCTTTATTTACTTTTATGTGGTGCTGAGGATTGAACTCAGTGCCTCACACATGCCAGGCAGGCACTCTACCACTGAGCTACAGCCCCAGCCCCTGAAATGTGTCTTTTAATTGGAGAGTTGAGACCATTTACATTCAGTGTTGTTATGGATAGGTGTTTTAAATTTCCTGCCATTTTAGTTTGTTTGCTATATTTAATACTGTCTTGATTTTCATTTATTTTGTTGCCCTTCTAGTGATATTCATCTATTGGGGAGCCTTGCGGTTTGTTTTGGGGTTCTTCTGTATGCTGTGTATCTAATATTCTTTGTAATGCTGGCTTTGGTGGTCATGGATTCTTTTAGTTTATCCTTGTCATGGAAAGTTTTTATTTCTTCATTGATTTTAAAAGACAACTTTGCTGGATATAGCAATCCTGGATGGCAATTGTTCTCTTTTACAGTTTGATCTCATTTCAGGCCCTACCTGATGTTAGGGTCTGAATTGAGAAGTCAGAAGTGACCTTATTGGTTTGCCTCAAAATGTGACCTGACATTTTTCTCTTGCAGTTTTTCATATTCTTTCCTTACTTTTTATGTTAGGCATTTTGATTTTGATGTGTCTTGGAGAGGATCTGTCTAATTCTGTACATTTAGGGTACTATAGGCTTCCTGTAGGCGGTATCCACCTCATTGCTAAGGTAGAAATGTCTCTGGTACTGTTTCCCTGAAGATGTTCTTAATGTGTTCAGCCTGTATCTCCACGTTCTCTTCTACCTTAGTGACTCTCAGGCTTTTTCTCTTGATGCTGTCCCAGAGTCCTATATTCTGATCACAGTTTTTTTTTTCCTTTATTGAATGCTGAGTATTCAAATTTTTATACCATGTCATCAAGACCTAAAGTTCTGTCTACAAGGCCTGGCTTATTTATTTATTTATTTATTTATTTATTTTTGCTACTAGGGATTGAGCCCAGGGGCACTTTACCACTGAGTCACATCCCCAGCCCTTTTTAATTTTTTTTTTTTTAATTTTGAGACAAGGTCCCACTAAGTTGCTGAGGCTGGCCTTAAACTTGCAATCCTCCTGCTTCAACCTCCCGAGCTACTGGGATTACAGGTGTACACCTCCATGCCCAGCATGATGTTCTATTTTCTATGCCATCTAATCTGTTGATGATGATTTCAAGTGAATTTTTTTCAAGTGAATTTTTTCATTTGATTCATTCTGTTTTTCATTTCTAGGAGTTCTGATGTTTCTTCTCATCATCTCTATTTCTTTATTGAAATGGTCTTTCAAATCCTGTAATTGCTCTCTTAACTCATTCCTTAAATCTTCTTTTAGTTCACTGAACATTTTAATAATCAGTTTTTTATAGTCTTTCTCTGGAATTTCACTTCCACATCTATGCATTCCTTTCCTGCTGGCTCTCTATTGATGAGTCTTGGATTGGTTCTAATTCTGCTATTACAAAAATGCTGCAGCTAACATCTTCAGTAATTTATTTTTTTGTATCTTTGCTGGGTGTCTTTGGAATTGGGGTTGCTGGGCTAAAGGGTAAGTGCATGTGTGGCTTTGTTAGATATTGTTCAGTCCCTCCAGGACCCTGCCCTGCAGTGCAGGCCAACAAGGTGATCAGTCCTCCCAGAGTGCTGCCAACACCTGGGGATTTTTGCCAGTCTCAGGGTTGAGACCCCACAGTGGAGTGCAAGTTTAATTTGCAGCTCTGTAGTAAGTGTAGTTGATGATATTTATAGGTTTCAGAGCAGTTCACAATTCTGCTGTGAATTTTGTTCAAACCACGTGCCCATTTTCATAGGGCATGATTTTTAGAAGTTCTTTGTATGTCAGGATAGTAACCATTGTCTATGGTGGTGTAAATTGTAATTGTTTCCTCCAGTTTATATTTGCCTTTTCTTTACTTTGCTTATTTTTTGTGCCATGAAAAGTCTTTTTAATCTGGTCAAATTTATCAAAAATTTCCCCTCAATAACTTCTTGATTTTGAGTTATAGTTAGTAAAACTTTCCCACTCCCAAATTATGGAATTATTTCCCCATCTTTTCTTGGTAATTGTAGAGTTCCTTTTTTTTTAAAAAAAAAAAATATTTATTTATTTGCTTTAGTTGTGCACAATGCGTTTATTTGTACGTGGTGCTGAGGATCGAACCCGGGCCTCGCACGTGCAAGGTGAGCGCTCTACCACTGAGCCACAACCCCAGCCCAAGTTCCTTTTATTTTTAAATCTCCAATCCATTGGGAACTCCTCTAGAGTGTTTGTGGTGGACTGAATACTCACACTCAGGTCATGTTACAGCCCCAACGCCAGGGCACCAGTGCCCAGAGAGACTTCTGGAGGGGACTTGGGTCTGTAGGGATGGCCTTGTAGGATGAGGAAGGGAGAGAGATGAACCAAGAGGCACAGTCCACAGTGGGGAAGAGGCCCTGCCTGGGAGCCGCCCCTGCTCCAGAGCTGAGCCCTACCAGAAGCAAAACCTCAGACCCAGCCCCCAGATCTGTGAGAAACAGACCTTGCTCTCAAGGCTGCCAGGCTGTGGTGTCTGCTGGGGCATCTCAAGTGACAGAGACAATGAGGACAGATCCAGTCTGATCTTTTGCAATATAAACATCCCAGTGACCAACACCACGCTTACTTTAGATATGAGGCATTATATCTAAACAAAAGTTCATGTGTTAGACAAAGCAAAAAATGTAGAGGTTAGCCGGGCGCGGTGGCGCACGCCTGTAATCCCAGCACTTTGGGAGGCTGAGGTAGGAGGATCGCGAGTTCAAAGCCAGCCTCGGCAATGGCGAGGTGAAGGAGCCCTAATTAGGAAGGGCTGTTGCAGCTAGCTGGAAGCCATAAGTTCCACCTGATATGTATGTGACGCACCTGTAGGCACCCGAAAAGCTGAAGGTATATAACCGGGTGAAAGAGGTCCGAGTTAGGAGAACGGAGAATTCAGTCAGCCGGGCAGTCACTCGGTCGGTCAGAAGAATCAGAGCGGCCAGAACGTAGGCAGAGCGGTTTACAGAAGAGAAACCAGATAGAAGACAGAAGAGAAACCAGATAGAAGAAGTAATGACTGGTCAGAGTTAGGCCGAGACTCCTGAGGAAGACAGAAGACAGAAGAAAGAAGAAGGAAGAAAGAAGAGAGAAGAAAGAAGCTCTAATCTTTCTCTAAGCTAAGCTCTATCTTTCTTTCTAAGACTCTAAGCTAAGAAGACAAGAAGAAAAGCTCGCTTTAATCTTTCTCTCTAAAAATCTTTCTTTCCCTCTCTAAGCTCTAAGAAAGTAGAAGTAAAAGTAGTAAAAGCTTAACTCTGCCCCCGAGAGTTTTTTATCCCGGTTTACGGTACCAGGCAGCTTACAGCGAGGCACTTAGCAACTCAGTGAGACCCTGTCTCTAAATAAAATATAAAAAAAGGGCTGGGGATGTGGCCCAGTGGTTGAGTGCCCCTGAGTTCAATCCCTGGTACCACAAAAAAAAAAAAAAAAAAAAAAAAAAAATGTAGAGGTGAAATGATTGGGTTATGAAGCCTTAGCCTCTTAGTGCATTAAGACAGTTGAATGGATTGACTGGGTAGCAGGTAGAGTGTGGCCAAAGGTGTGGGTCCCTGGGGCTGTGCCTTTTGTCTATGGTGAGGGGAGCAGTCTCTTCTCTGCTTCCTGGTGCCATGTCCCGAGCCTTTCCTCCATCAAGCCTTTCTGCCACGATCTTCTGCTTCACTTGGGCCCAGAGAAAGAGTCAGTCACTTACGGACTGAGACCTCCGAAAACTTGAGCCCCAAATAAGCTTCCTCCTCTCAGGTTGTTCTTGTCAGGTCTTTTGGTCACAGAGACAACAGAGCTGACAAAAATGACAAGTGAAGCAGTTTGAGGGGTTTTGTTAAACAGCCCAACTAGACACTCGGTGCCCACGTATGTCCCTCCAGCTTCACCCTGGGAACATCAACCCAGAAACGTCACCGCAGGGCAGCTGTGGTGGTGCGCCAGCCCTATGGATGGACTCCGCTGCTGCAGAAGGGCTTGGGGGGCCGCCCCACACTTCACGCCGGCACAGGCTTTGTCCCTTTGCCCTACTGCAATCTGTCTGCCATGGGAGGACCCCAGCTTAGGGTCCACAGCAGACTGCACACGCGGGCCGTGATCTCGGCCCCGCTGTCTCCAGAACTGCAGGACAACCTCTGTCCGTGCTTGTGGTCCGCTGCGGCAGCCTCCTGGCAGTTGCTCTAGTTTCCAGGTGCAGTGAGCCTTTCTGGACATTCCACTCTGCCCCACTGCTGGGCCTTGCTGTCTGTGCTCCCTGCCTGTGTCCTCAGACTGAGGCATCATGTCATTTCAGTATTGGGCATCATCAGCCAGCCGTGTTGTGCTCCTTTCTCGGCATTTTGTGAGTGTTTTTGTATGTCTTATCAGAGAGGCTTTGTGATGAATGTGTCTGGATCCAGAAAACTGTGGGCACTTCTGTGGAGACTTCCCCAAGGGTGCCGGCCAATATGGGGAAAAGAGACATTTTATAAGTCGAGTGTTTCTCTCCAAGAGTACCTCTTTCCATTTGGTCAAGGCCACTACTGTGGTTTCCAGGAATGCTCTTATTGTTCTCTTTATTTAGGTATGATATTGGGAAATACATATTCAATCTCCAGCCCCTTCCCATTTCCAACTACACAATCGAGATCCTTGGACTCTCCAGAGTGGTATCTTTTTGTATGCTGGGGAGACAGCCTGGGCTGGGGCTCCTGGCTGGACTCTGGATGGGGCTGGTCTCCGGGGAAGCCCCACCCAAATTATTCCCATTGTGAGGCTGGCTTTGAACTCGAAATCCTCCTGCTTCAGCCTCCCAAATGCTCAGATTACAGGCGTGCGCCACCGTGCCCGGCAGGTGTGTGATTTTTGATAGATTGTATTCTTAAAGGAATTGGTTCATTTCATCTAGGTTATCAAGTTCGTATGCATAGAGTTCATACGCATACAGTATTCCTTTACTATCCTTTCAATGTCCATGAGATCTGTAGTGATGTCTCCTGTTTCATTTCTGATATTAGTAATTTGTGTCCTCTGGAGTTTTTATTAGCCTGCCTAGAGATATTTTCAGAGAACTAGCTTTCAAAGAGCCAAGTTCTCTCACTTTTTTAAAAAGTTGATTTCCTGTTTTCAGATTCGTTGATTTAATTTTAGTATTTCTTCACTTCTTCTAACTTTGGATTTAATGTGTTCTTCTTTTTCTAATTTCCTAAGGTGAAAACTTAGATTATTTATTTTAGCTCTTCCTTCTTTCCTAATATATGCATTTAGTGTTCTGAATTTCCTTCTAAGCACTGTTCTCATGGCATCCCACAAATTTTAAGAAGTTGTGTTTTTGTTTTCATTTTGCTCAAAATATTTTAAAATTTTTCTTGAGATTTCTTTCTTAATCCATGTGTTATTTAGAAGTGTAATTTTTCGTATTCAGTGTTTGGGACTTTCCTGTTACCTTTCTGTACTTGTGTTCCAGTTTTCTTCCCCTGTGGACTAGGAGCAGGACTTGTATGATTCCCATTCTGTTAATGTGTTGCGATGTGTTTTGTGGCTAGAATGTAGTCCATCTTGTGAATGTTTCACAGAAGCTTGAGAAGGATGTGTGTTGTACCATTGTTGAATGGAGTAGTCTATAGATGTCAATCCAGCTGATTGACGATGTCACTGAATTAAAATATGTTCTTATTGATTTTCTATCTCCTGTAATTGTCCTCTGACAGGGTGTTGTAGCCTATAACAATGACAGTGGATTCATCTATTTCTTCCTGTGATTTTTACCAGTCTTTGCCTCACGTGGTGTGACACTCCATTTTTAGTGTATACATGTCAAAGATTAGAGAATTAATCCATTATCATTATGTACTGTCCTCCTTTATCCTTGATAAATTTCCTTGCTTTGAAATCTGCTCCACCAAAAATTAATGCCCACTCTTGCTTTCTTTGGATTAGTGTTAACATTGTATATTTTCTCTATTTACTTTTAACCTATATATTTTTATAGTTAAGATGGGACAACATGAGAAGGAAAAGGAGACAGGAACAGGAGAAATACTGAAGCAAAAGTGAATAAGAGTTTCTTTGGGACAACACACTCTGACAATCTGTCTTTTAACTGGAGCATTTAGACTATTGATGTTCATAAATAATCCAATCCATTATTTCTACTATTATTTTGAACAGTTTCATCTGATATACTAAGAATAAGATAAATGGAAGATTTTATCTCACCTTCATTGATTTCTTCTCTAATGCTCTTCCTTTTTATGTAGGCTAAGCTTCTGACAAGCATAATCTTTCTCTCTGAAGAACTGTTTTTTAACATTTCTTGCAAGGCAGATCTATTGATATCAAGCTCCTTCAAATTTTGTCTGAGAAAGTCTTTATTTCATTTTTATTTTGAAGAATAATTTTACAGGTACAGAATTCTAAGGGTTCCCCCCTTTAACACTTTAAATTCAGTCCAATCTCTTCTTCTTTTTTTAAAGAATATTTATTTATTTGCTTTATTTGTACACAATGTGTTTATTTTTACATGGTGCTGAGGATCAAACCCGGCTGCACACGTGCTAGGCAAGCGCTCCCCTGCTGAGCCACATCCCCAGCCCATCCAATCTCTTCTTGATTGAATGGTTTTGGGATTAATTCTTTTCTTTGTTCCTCTATAGATTAGGTTTGTTTTTCTGTTTTGTTTTGTTGTTTTGTTTGTTTGTTTCAACACCCCTCTGGCTCCTTTTGGAATCTTTTTCTTATCTTTCATTCCCTGTGGTTTGAAAGTCCTTAGGTGTGGTTTTGGACAGTTTCCCTTCGGCCATTCTCTGAGCTCCCTGGATCTGTGCTTCAGTGTCTGACGTTCACTTGGGGAAAACTCTTATTCACTTCTGCTTCAGTATTTCTCCTGTTCCTATCTGTCTCCTTTTCCTTCTCATGTTGTCATCACAAACACACTGCACCTTTTGGACTTGTGCCAGTCCTTGGTTATTCTCATCTGTTTTTTTTTTTTTTTTCTTCTGTATTTGTTCTCTTTGTTTTAGTTTTGAAGGTCACTGTGGTTAGCTGCTGTGTCTCTCCTAGTTCATGCTGAAACTTAATCCTCCTGTAGTGTCAAGATGGGGGGCCTGTGGGGAACTGGCTGCGTCATGAAAGGGGTATAGGCCCTTACGCATGAGGCCTCGGAGCTACCAGCACTCCAGCTCCTCCGCTGCACGAGGAGCAGGGACCTTCTTGGAAGCAGCCCTCGCCAGATGTGGGCTCTGCAGGCACCTGGAGCTTGGATCCCCAGTCTCCAGAACTGTGAGCAATCGGTTTCTGGCATGGATCAGTTACCCAGTCTGAGGTGTCCTGTTATAGCAGCAGGAATGGACTGAGACAGGCTTCTACTGATACATCCTCAAGTGCGGCGCTCTTTCCTTAGCAGTGTGCAGTGTATTAGTAAGCCCTCAGAGGGGGAGGCCGGGGAGCACAGCGCCCGGAAGGAGGCATTTCTGACAGTCAACGAGCAGGGCAAAGGTGACACCTGGGGCATGTCCACCTGATTGCCAAGTTTGGAGGATAAGAGAGCAGCCCAGCCTCTAGGGCACAGGCCTGCTGGGATGCAGGAGGGGAAAGGGGTGTGGTCCTAGGGATGGCTCTGGGGGTCTCACTAGGAGCTGGGCGCTGTGTCCTCTGTGTTGCACCAAATCCCTTGTGTGTCCAGGGACTCTCATCCGGGCAGCAAGATACCTAGCTACGTAGTCGCCATCCCTGCTCTTCGCAGATGGGGGGATGTGTTTTCACCCCACTGGTTACGTTTTGGCGGCGGGGGCTCTCTTGCTCTGCTTCCAGCCCCGCTGTCCTCACCCTTCCCACCTACCCACGTTTCTCCTCACTCAGTGGGGCCGTTGGCACCTGGTCCACGGTCATGCGCTGCCCACATTCCCTTTTCCTATGCCTGGGGGACAGTCCTGCCAGCTCCCACCTCCATTCTCTGGCCTGCTTCGGTCCTGCAGCCGCTGTGGGCCTCACACTCAACTGCCCCCTCTCCAGCTCCTGGGTCAGCTGTGTGAGACTAGTTCCTCACCCTGTGACGTCTCTTTCTTGCTCTTGACCAGCCCTGTCCTCCCTCACTCCTTCTCTCCAGCAAGGTGCGCGGTGCGCTCCTCACGCCTGCACTCGAGCTCAGGGTTCCCTAGCCGTGTGCTCAGTCCCTAGCCAGAAGCCATCACACAGCTCCAGAAGCCAAGTTTGGCCCCAGCAATCACAGGCTCCAGGAATCAGACCTGCAAGGCCTTGCTGTGTGCCGGGGCTCCTCCCACCTCCAGCCCCTCACTGAGCCCAGCCACCAGGGCTCTCCCACCACCAGCCCCTCACTGAGCCCAGCCACCAGGGCTCTCCCACCACCAGCCCCTCACTGAGCCCAGCCACCAGGGCTCTCCCACCACCAGCCCCTCACTGAGCCCACTCACTGTTCCATCATGGTTATTCCCAACCTTCTCTGTTCTGCAGAGTCTCGGGTGCAACTCTTGGCTCTCAATGCAAGCCGGGGTGTCACTAACCAGCCATCTCAAGCAAGTCCCAGAGACACAAAAGAACAAGGAAACACCCACAGGAACATCCTTCTCCCTCCCTCCCTCCTTCCCTCCTTTCCTTCCTTCCTTTCTGGACTGGGGTTCAGATCCAGGTCTTCACATGCTGGACAAGAACTCCGCCACTGAGCTACATCCCAGCCCAAGCACAGGTACAGGCTTGAAGATACTCGGAGAAGCCATGCTGCCTGGCACGTCATTGCCATCTCCACTTCTCATGTCCCCCCGTGCTCCCTAGGCCAGGAGCACTGCAGTGCACAACGGGGCCGGTGCCCACGGAGCAGGAGGAGCAGTGCTCAGCTCAGCACAGTGCCTGGCAGCTGCATGGCGGCATGGCGTAGCAGAACACGGAGCTGAGAAGAGGCCCCTGCTGGGGACGTGCGGCCTGCTAACTGCCCTCAGGGCAGCATTCCCAAACAGCCTCCACATCTCCACCCAGTGAATGGCAAGAGGTACAAGGACCCCTCGCAAGGCACAAGTAGGCTTTGAGTCCCTCTGCACAGGGGGCCAGTGGGGGGGACCCATGGGTTCTCTGTCCTGAGACGCTCCAGTCTTCGGGGGGAGATCAGGCACTTTAAAGCGAGGTGCAGCTGGGGTTTGGAGGCTCCTAACAGGCGGCACATGAAAACTGCATTTCATGGAGGTAACAGTCATGGGTGGCCACACTGGTGGGAAGTGGCACTCCAGACCCCCACCCAGAGCCTCCTCAGTCTCGACCCTGGGTCTGCCATGGACTGCCCTTGTGCCTGGGCCACTGCCTACCTTTCTCCTGTGATCTCGATAGGCTTTCTCCCAGGCACAGGGGGAGGCCAGCCGGGCTCGGGCTCGGTGCATCTCGACCACTCTGCTGCCTTCAGAGAGGAGCTGGCTCCGCCGGCAACCCTGCTGCACTGTTGTGGAGTCAGGTGACAGTTGCTATGGTGCCTGGCAGGGAAGAGGCCAGGGGAGCCTGTGGAGAGCTCTGAACAAAGGGCAGAGTAACAAAGAAGATCACAACCTCCTCCCACACCAAGGGCCTTTGCTTCCAGATCTTCAGCAGCTTAGTGCAGCTGCTGTGTCCCAGCTACAGAGGAAGAAGAGGCAAAGAAGGAGGCCAAAGAGCCTCAGCTCATCTCCCCGCCCAGTGTCCTCCTGGGTGCCTGCTGCCTGCCCCCTCCTCTTCCCCCACCCTGCTCCCTGTTCCCCCTCCCCCCTCTTCCTCCCCCCTCTTGCCCCTCCTCCTGCTTGCTCCCTCCCCTTCCCCCTCCCTTCTGGCCTCTCCCCTTTTAACTCTTGCCTTCCTTTAGGCTCTCCTCATCCCTGCCTGTCCAATCCTTGAATCTTTTTTTTTCTTTTTAATTGGACAACTCCAGAATATTTTAAATTGTTGCTTAGGTAGCAGATTTCCATTAATAGTTTTTCAAGTGACTCTAGGATCAGCCATGGAAAATCCTGGTTGTTCCATGCTTTTCCCCTTGACTGCTTCATCTGGCCAGAACAAGCTCCTGAGACAGGGCGAGAGTGCCCAGGTCAGCTGCTGCTGGTCCATCATGCGAGCTCACAGGCAGGCTTTTGCAGATACCACCATTAGAGAATTGGTCAAGGTGAAATGGCATCCAAACTATTGCATTTCCATACCCAAGGCTGTGGTTCAGAATTAATGGATGGGAGATTCTGAACGAATCTTTTGTATGGATTAAGACTAGGATGGGTGTTTTCTAAAGAATCATGTTCCTCGTTCAGCATGAACCAGTGGCTGTCAGCCAGGCTGACTGACTGGAGGGCTGGTGAGAGGGCAGTGAGGCGGCTGCCCCTGCAGGGTGATGGGTGTACGTAGTCTGCGTCTGCGGAGGCTGATGAGATTGTTGGCATGCTGGAAGTTACAAAGTTTTCTGACATATATTTTTTTGATATTTATTTATTTACTTTAGTTGTACACAATGCAATGCATTTATGTTTACGCAGTGCTGAGGATCGAACCCGGGCCGCGCACGTGCGAGGCGAGCGCTCTGCCGCTGAGCCACAACCCCCACCCAGTTTTCTGATATTTTGAAAGGTGTTTTACTTTAATCCAGAATTGTTAACAAGTATTGACTTCTGGGAAACTGTGCCTGAGCAGTAGAACGTGAATGTGAGAATTATTACCTAAAAATACCTCCAGTACCTTAAGACATAAGGCTTAATTAAGATTTCCTAGCTGAGAAAATCTACATGTCATATTCAGAAGAATTCTATCATAATAACTAATTTCCTTGACCCTGTTGTAGGTGAGAAATAGCTGGAGAAGCGCAGTGACCAGGAGATGCCTGGTAGACACAGGCCTGGCGGCCCAGGATTGGATCAGACCGGGGCTTGCTCCAGGACCTCCAGCCTCCTGCCCCAGCCTCTCAGCAGAGGGGCTTCTCAATGCTATGTGAGATCTTCTGCGGGTGGATACTGTCCTGCCCCGCGTGCTCACTCACCCAGGATGAAGTGTGCAGGAGCCCTGTTTGGGGAGATAGCTAAGATTGCGGTTGACTACGGGCCATAGACATTTTTGGGCATTTCTGCCTTCCGTAGTCTCACGGGACTTGGCCCAGGATCTCGAGAGATTTGAGCCGTGACTCAGCAGATCGAGCTAGCGCCATTCCTGCTCGGGCGCATGGGATGAGACCAGAGAGAGAAAGGACAGGGTTATCGCTATTGTATAGATATATTGTAGTTTCTTGTAAGAGTAAGTGCCTTGGTTTCTTGTGAGAGTGTGTATGTGGTGTTAGAAATTACAAGGGACAGAGACAGAAAGATTAAAGAATTTTTTCGTCTCCATCCTGTCTCCGGACTCCTTCCCGCGGCGCTGCCGTTCCAGGCTGCAATCCCTTTCCGGCGACAACAGTTGGTGGCCCATACGGGGTTTTCAGCACGGCAGGTAAGAACTGAGAAACCTCGCAGGAGTCTCTAGTCAGAGCGGTTAAAATGGGTTTGAAAATAACTAAGACCCAAGTGTACAAGGCTCTTGATGAATTCTTTGATATAGATGAGTCTGTCGTTAGTGAGGAGGATTTAGAAAACAGTGAAGGCGATCATGAAAGCGTAGATTCCGCTGAGTCAACTAAGACCAGTAAGGAGAGTATTAGAAGGTCCCCAAAATGACAAAGATCCGAGCTGCTAAAGCTATTCAAGATTTCTTAGAGATACTTCAAGGATACATGCTCTCAATTGAACCTGGGACTCAGGATGTTACTGAGTCAGTTAGGACCAATGAGAGTAGTAGTAGTGAGGAGGAATTAACTAAAGGTGATTTTGAGAAAATGAACAAAAGGAAATTAAGGAAGACCAAGATAAGGGATCATCAAGTGGAGGAACTTGTGTCCTCTACTCCTCCATGGGTGAAATCGATTACAGAAAATATGAAGGGTATCACTAGACGTTTGCATACCCTAGAAACAGAAATAAAAAGTCTTTCTGAGCGCTTATGTGCTCTCGAGGGTAACTCACAGATACATTGGGAACTGCCAGTATTTGAATATGAAAATGGACAGAGGGGCCACCAGCCAGTAGATTTCAAAACAATAAAAAATCTTGAAGAGGCAGTAATGACTTATGGACCCCAAGCTCCTTTCACGTTGAGTATACTGGAGTCCCTTAACACCTTTAGCTTAACCCCCGCAGACTGGAAATGTCTATGTAAAGCAACATTAAGTGGGGGACAATACTTGGTTTGGCGATCGCAATTTCAAGAACTTTGTATAGAAACAGCTAAAAGAAACGCAGATGCAGGGTTTGGAGACCATAATATAGAAATGCTCACAGGAGAAGGGCAATTCACAGACGTACAGGATCAAAAATATTATATCCCAGGAGTATATGCTCAGATAAACACAGCTGCCTTAAAGGCATGGAAAACTGTACAAGGACCTGGGGATCTACAAGGTAGCTTGTCCAAAGTAATTCAAGGACCTAATGAACCATATGCTGAATTTGCTGATCGAATTTTGAGAACTGCAGGTAGAGTTTTTGGAGACATTGATCAAGTTATGCCATTAGTTGTTCAATTAGCATACGAAAATGCTAATAAGTATTGCCAGGAAGCCATCAGGCCATGGAAAAATAAAAAGGATCTTTCCATATATATACAATTATGTAAAGATATAAATGATGCCTTTGTCACAGGGAATATGATTGCAGCAGCTGTGAGAGATGCTGCCCCTCAAAATTTTACAAGAGCTCAACATAGACATTATAATCAATCAGGATATTCTAGGCAAAATTATCATAATCAATCAGGCTATTCTAGGCAAAATCCCAAAAGAGAAATAAGACCAAATTCATACCATGCTCCAGGTTGCTGCCCCAGGTGTAAGAAAGGAAATCATTGGGCCAATAAATGCTATTCAAAATTTGACATCCATGGAAATCCTTTGTTCAGGAATTCAAAAAACGGGGCACGGGGCCCAATGCCCCGGGGCCCACAAATGTACGAGGCATTGGAGGAAGAGTATCCTCAAGCATCCACTCAGATGCTTCCCCGACACAATCCCTATTACCCATCCACTCCCTCGCCAGAGGAACAGGAGGAAATGCAGGACCTCTGTTCCACCGCCCGAATAGTGTTAACACCTGAAATGGGGGTTCAACTGATTCCCACAGGAGTCAGGGGACCTCTTCCCTCAGGGACTGTAGGACTTATTATCGGGCGAAGTCCTGAGAGCTTATTAGGTTTGCAAGTGACCGCAGGCGTAATAAACTCAGACTATAAAGGGGAAATAAAAATAATGCTTAGCTCACCCCAAAGTATAAGTTCTATTAATCAGGGAGATAGAATTGCTCAGCTGCTCCTCCTTCCAAATTTACATAAGTCATTTAAAATGAATATGCCTCTAAATAGGAACAATAGAGGATTTTGTTCCACTGATTCAAAACCCATGGTTTGCTGGGTTCGGGACTGTACAAGGAGGCCTATGTGTAAAATAAGAATCCAAGGAATAGAAATGGAGGGTCTTATAGATACTGGAGCTGATTCTTCCATCATTAATTTACGTCAATGGCCCAAACACTGGCCTCTGCAAAAAGCTTCAACCAGTTTAAGAGGCTTGGGATATAATAACCTCCCAGAAAAAAGTGCGGTAATTTTAAAATGGGAGGATGATGAAGGACATAAAGGCACGTTTCAGCCTTATGTTTTACCTAATCTACCAGTTACTTTATGGGGAAGAGATATTTTACAACAAATGGGAGTACACCTTGCAACCAAACCTGCAGGTGTCAAATGTAAAAATCTACAGGGTAATCTTAACCCTATAAGAAATTATCAAAAAGAACAGGGTAAGCTTAACCCTAAAAGAAATAATTATCATATAGGAAAAAGACATTTTTCTTCGGGGCCACTGAGAAAATAATTTTGAAAATACCATGGCTTTCTGATAAGCCAGTGTGGGTCCCTCAGTGGCCCCTATCTAAAGAGAAATTACAAGCGGCCCACCTACTAGTTCAGGAACAATTAGAAGCAGGACTTATAGAACCTTCCACCTCTCCCTGGAATTCCCCCATATTTGTGATCAAGAAAAAATCAGGAAAATGGCAATTATTACATGATCTTAGACAAATTAATAAAACCATGCAAGTCATGGGCCCTACTCAACCTGGACTTCCGGATCCTATAGCTATTCCAAAAAATTTCCATGTTATTAGTCTTGATATAAAGGATTGCTTCTTTTCTATTCCCCTACATCCTCTGGATGCCCCCAGGTTTGCTTTTTCAGTTCCTTCTATTAACAATAATGGCCCTGATCAGAGATATCAATGGAAGGTTTTGCTGCAGGGAATGGCTAATAGCCCCACCATATGCCAAATATATGTGGACAAGGCCATCCAACCCATTAAAAATAAATATCCAAACCTCATGTGTCTACATTACATGGATGATATTTTATTGGCCCACCCTAATCAAAAAATCTTATTTAATATATTCAGTGACGTGGTAGAAAATTTTAAAAAATATGGATTATATATAGCAGAATAAAAAGTTCAAACCAGATCTCCCATATTATATTTAGGATTTAAAATCATGGATACTTTTGTTAGACTCCCCAAAATTTTAATAAATAAAGAACATTTAACCACCCTCAATGATTTCCAAAAACTACTGGGAGACATTAATTGGCTTCGCCCTACACTAAACCTCACTACTGGCCAATTAAAACCTTTATTTGATATCCTTCGAGGGGACCCTGATCCATCCTCACCGTGAACATTGACTCCTGATGCTAGGAAAGCTTTAAAGGTAGTAGAAAAAGCCATCGAAGGAGCTCACTGTGACAGATTTGATTTAACTCAACCGCTGATATTGATTATTATTTCTTCACAATATACACTGACAGGAGTATTTTGGCAACAAGGGCCTTTGTTATGGATACATTTGCCTGTCTCTCCTAAAAGCATAATTGAGTCTTATACCTCCATGGTGGCTAAACTTATTCTTCAAGGACTTAAGACTTCTACTAAAATATTTGGCATTCACCCTGCTACTATTATTACTCCCTATTCATCGTCACAGATTGAATATTTATGTTTCAATGATAATGACTGGGCTATAGCTAGATGCTCTACCTCTGCAAATTTTGATAATCACCTTCCTAAGTCTCCTATATTATCTTTTTGTATTAATCATCCTATTATATTTCCACAGGTAATAAAAAATCAACCTATTCCTAAGGCATTTAATGTATTTACAGATGGGTCCTCAAATGGTACTGCTGCAGTAGTCACTACAAAAGAAAATATGACTTACATAACTGCACAAAAATCAGCTCAACTAGTGGAATTGGAAGCTGTGGTAAGAGCTCTGGAAAATTTTAGAGACCAGCCCATAAACATTTTTTCAGATAGCCACTATATTGTACAAGCCGTCCCAAAATTAGAGTTAGCAGGACCAATAGCACCTCATACTCCAGCTTTTAAATTGTTTTATCAAATACAAAAACTTTTGTGGGCAAGAAAAGAACCTCTATTCATAGGCCATATTAGAGCACATACTAATTTGCCTGGCCCCCTCCATGAAGGTAATCAAAAGGCTGATGAACTTACAAAAACAATATTTATACTTTCAGCGCTACAACAAGCTACTTTATTTCATTCCCAGTTTCACGTCAACAGCACCACCTTGCAATGTAGGTTTAAAATCACAAAAGAGCAAGCCAGAACAATTGTAAAAGTTTGTAAATCTTGTATGACACATTTGCCCAATCCTCATTTTGGTGTTAACCCTAGAGGATTAATGCCCAATCATTTGTGGCAGATGGATGTTACTCATGAGCCAAGCTTTGGAAAATTGCGATTTATTCATGTAACCATAGATACATGCTCAGGCATGATTTTTGCTTCCTTACATTCCGGAGAAAAAGTTAAAGATGTCACATCTCATTGTTTACAAGCTTTTGCTGCATTGGGCATCCCCAAAATGCTTAAAACAGATAATGGCCCCGCATATACGTCCTCATCTTTCAAACAGTTTTGCGCAAAATTCAACATATCCCATAAAACAGGCATCCCATACAATCCTCAGGGTCAGGGCATTATTGAAAGAGCAAACCGCACACTAAAAGTTATGTTGTTAAAACAGAAAGAAGGAAACTGGAAAAATTCTAAGGACAGATTGGCAGTTGCCCTGTTTACTTTAAATTTTTTAACTTTAGACTCTGATGGTTATTCTGCTGGAGACAGACATTGGAACCCACATCAACAACATAAACCTTTGGTTTACTGGAAGGATGTTCTTTCAGGTACATGGAAGGGTCCAGATCCAGTATTAATTTGGGGGAGAGGATCTGTTTGTGTTTTTCCAAAGCATGAATCCTCTCCAATGTGGACACCATCTAGATTAATAAAGCAGGTACCACATCAAAAGGATCAAGATGAAGTTGTTGAGGAATCAAGATTAATAAAAAAGGTACAAAATCAAGAGGACCATGATGAAGATATGGAATGATTCCCTTAAAAGAGTCCTTCAAAATATGCCACAACTTAAGTGTCATTCCTCCCAGCTGGGACGAAGAGATCTCTGTTTAGTGTGCACACAATTGTATTTTTTTTTTACTTTTTATATATGTGTTTATGTCTGTGTATTTGTCTAAATTTCATGTTAATGTGACGTCACAAATATATGTTTGTATATGCGTCTGTCTGTCCAGTGTGACATCAAAAATAACAAAGCACTTGTGAATATATATATATATATATATATATATAATATATATATATATATATATATATATGGATCCAAATAACTCTAATTCATTTAAGTTTAAGAATATTCAAATTGGGTAAATAATTTAATAAGTGAAGGTACCTTCAATTTTGTTTTATAGGTGTCCCAGGGACTTCTCTTTAGCAAAAAATATGACTAGTGCTGTAAAACCTGATATTTTGGTGTTTTGACATGAGGTTGCTTATTTGTTATTAACTTCATTTGTTTAATAAATGATTAATTACAATTATTTCAACAGGTAAAGGACTACTGTGTATGCAGAAACTTGAGAGTTCCAGCTAACAAATTATTTCTCCAAAGTGCTTTTAGTTTTTCTTTAATCTATCTTTAATGCAGTAAATACCCTCAGTCTTTCTTTGTTTTGATTAAATATGATGTTTTGCCAGCTTATGTTTGTGGGAGCTCAGGCTGCAATGTGTGTGAGCAGAAATCAACTTTAATTTTCTAATCTAATAATTCTGTTTTTTAGTTTGACAATTCGCCTCTTGACTCAGTGCTGGAATAGCACTGCCTTTCCTTTAATAATTGATGCTTGAGTCTCTAGGTAGCGGGCCCTGAAGATTTGCCGGTGGCATTGTCTAGACATAAAAAAGACGGCTGCTGCTACAGCTGCAGGGATCGCGGTCGCTGCAAGCATCCCTGCTGCTCAAATGTCAAACAACCTCACCAGCAGTGTGGCCTCTGCTCTGCATGCATGGGGCCTCCTAGATCTACATGTTATAACAAGTGGACATTTTGATCTTTCATTGTTTGGGACTTCATGGGACAGTACCTTGCGGGTATTTGTTTAAAGAACTCACTGTGTTACTTGATAGAACTTAGGGCAGCTGATTTGTTTAAAGAATTTGATATGCTATGCAATTTGGCTCATCACCAAAAGGCTTGTTGCCTTAAAGCCGCAGCATCTCCTCACAATTGGACGGCTGTTAGTCATCTTACACAGTCGATCCTAAAGGGCTCCATTGGATGGCTGGTTAGCCAATGACGGGTAAGATCCCCAGAGGGGGACAACCTAAGACAGGCACAGTTGCACGGGACAGTCTCATGTGTCCGACATATCAACCTAAGACAGGAGTCAAGGGCACAGCCTTGATTATCCGATGATGGGTAAGAATGTTGGTTGCACATAGACATCCTAGAGCATCCCCTCTTTTAAAACAAAAGGGGGAAATGCAGGAGCCCTGTTTGGGGAGATAGCTAAGATTGCGGTTGACTACAGGCCATAGACATTTTTGGGCATTTCCGCCTTCCGTAGTCTCACTGGACTTGGCCCAGGATCTCGAGAGATTTGAGCCGTGACTCAGCAGATCGAGCTAGCGCCATTCCTGCTCGGGCGCATGGGATGAGACCAGAGAGAGAAAGGACAGGGTTATCGCTATTGTATAGATATATTGTAGTTTCTTGTAAGAGTAAGTGCCTTGGTTTCTTGTGAGAGTGTGTATGTGGTGTTAGAAATTACAAGGGACAGAGACAGAAAGAATTTTTTCGTCTCCATCCTGTCTCCGGACTCCTTCCCGCGACGCTACCATTCCAGGCTGCAATCCCTTTCCGGCGACAACAGAAGTGGATGGAACACGTGACGTTGGGAGTCTTTCTGCCTTCCACGCTTTCAGACACATGCACCACTGTGCTCAGGGATGTGGCTAGACATCTGGGCCTCGCAAACTCCTCCATTCAGTCTTCACAGACCAGCCACACTGCTCACAATGCTGCTCTCCACGGCCTGATGGTGGGCCTGGAAAAATCAGATGTGCAGAAGCCCTGGCCCTTAGCAGCCTCCAGGTGCAGACAAGGCAGTTCCCAAGCAGCTCCTGAAGTCCCTCCTGAAGTCAGACCTGAAGCTGAGGGAGACGGAGATGCCTGGGGTGCTCCTCATACCTGGAAGCTGAAAGCCGCACAGGCTGTGACTCAGGGATGGCGTGAAGGCTGGTTCCCACCCGCCCACTTCTGTGCCAGGGTACAACCATGGCCTGCTTTGCACTTTGTGGCTTTTATATTGTGGGAGATAGAATATCCGGTGGTGCGTTTCCAGAACACAGTGTTTAGCAGTAAGTGTAAGTGACCTGGGATGTAGGAAGAAGGGACAGCAGGATGGAAAGTCACAGCAGGTAACGTGGGAGTGTGACGGACATGAAGGGAGAAGGAAGGGCCCTGAGGTAAGCTGTGGAGGTACAAAAGGCTCTCGTCCAAGGGGACTTCCCACCACAAGGGAACAAAGAGAGGTGGGCTCAACCAAAGGTATATTTCTTTGAATAACCCTGTGGAAGACAGTAGAACCCAGGCAATCGTACACCCCACAGTACTCAGCTATACCCTGGTTGTGCCTAATCTGGGGGTCCCTGACCACTAGGCACCCAGTCTTGTAAGACCCTCGCTTTTTGCTGTTCCTGTGGCTCTCAGTCCATTCTTGGGGCTTGGACAAGACCCCTCCTCTCTGACCCCACTTCTCTTAGGCCCTGGGCTTAGAGAATTCAGATAATGCTAAGCCACCTGCCTCCTTCATTAATAGGAGGGGCTTCCAAACAAGCCCCCTAGCTCTGGACCCCACCATCCCTTCCTGGGCTCCTGAGTCTTCGGCTCATGTGGCCAGGGGCTCTTCCAGGGCTCAGCACCTGTGTCCATGGTGCCAATGTCCCAGGGCATCGGCAGGGCAGAGCCTAGACATACTGGACTGAGCCCCTGGCCTGCAAACTGGGAGGGCACTTGGGTAGGAGGCCCCGGCACAGCCCCAGCTGCCTTTCCCCCTGCCACACCAGTTGAGGGCAGAGTGGGCTTGGATTTCCAGTATGCCTTTTCTGGGAAGCTGGACCCACCTAAGTGGCTGGGCCCACCTGAACTCACCTGCAGAGAGGTTCAGCTGGACGCCTGGTCAGGACAGGGCCTGGCTCCCACAGCAGCACACCTGCCCGTGGACCCCACTTGCCTTCCACTCAGGAGAAGTCCACAGAGCCTGTGGCAGCTCTTCAGGCTGGACTCTGAGGCAGGCGTGTCCAGGTCTTCCTGTTGCAGGGACAGAGGAGGCAAGACACCAGATCGGAACTGGAAGCCGGTTTATGTAGCTATAGTCAGGTCCAGCAGGCACAGCTTTCACTGTGATCAGTCGATCCCCGCACGCCCAGTTCAGATGGTTTGAGAACTTCAAAACCAGCGTGTAAGGGGAGGGGCTCAGAAGTTCACAGTCTGCAGAAGTTCACATAAAAGCAGCTGTTTCCCCACTGTTCTGGGCAAGTTAACCCTTCAAGAACAGTGCCTGAGAGGGGAGAGCCTCTTCTCCCCTTTCTTTCTTCCCTGTGCCAGCTGTTACCATGGAGCCCAATTGGTGACTTCTCTTATCTTAGAAATGGAGACATCTCTGTGAAGCTCCAGCTCAAGGGCAGAGGTCTTGTTAAAGGACCTGTCGTTTTTAAAATCACACTCTGAGTTTGCAAACACACTTCTACAAACGACTATACAGGATAAATTTTGTGAAAAACTAATAAAGTGGCGTTCAGCACCTGGTGTGCTGGTTTCTTCGAGGCCAGTGGTCAAGTAAAATAGAGCAACAGGAAAATAGGAAGTTTACCTACATTGAACTCTTTTGTAGAGACTCTTTTGCTAATAGTCCTAAAATCAATTGTGGTGAAGATTTCTGGAGAAGCTTCGTTAAGATTTCCTGTGGAGAAGTGGGTGCCATTACACCCCAGGCTTTCAGAAGTGTTAGAATTACCGAGGCAGCGCCGCTCCTGGCCCTGACAGGAGGAGCTTGGGGCCACGACCTGCAGCACTGCTAGTGCTGAAGTTGGGGTGTGGAAAGGGAAGGGCTATAGTTAAAGTGGGTATGATTGGATCTTGCCTCCCAATTATTTTGAAAATGGACCACCAACTTTATATTTCTCACAGAAGAAAACAGCAAAATAAAGAATGGGGCCACTCATCAAGGTAAATGACCTGGGTCTGAGCTCTGGAAAGTGCCAGGGCTACTGAAGCAAAGGAGTCCTGGGCCGGGCACCAGCATGCATTTTTCCTGCCAACCTTGAAAGGGCCCTGGATGGCACCTTTTAATTGGCAGTTCTGTGGTGTTCTTGGTCACACTTTTATGGAGTTTCTGAAGGGCAGTGGAGATTACTGCCAGACACAACACGCCTCTATGCAGACAAGTGAACTGTACGACTCCATCACTCCTCCTTCAAGAAGCCCCATGAGAGCGGTCAACCTGGACACAGACATATTGAATTGAAAATCCACCGAGCATTTTAGAAGAGTTCTGACCCGGGTGGGGTAAACCTCAGTGCACTTCCTTTCTATTGCCTCAGTATTACTGGATTGAAAAATTGATGCTTCTTGTTAGGAGGTTCATTTTATTTCCCATTACTCCCAACTTCATACTCAAAGCACTAAGAGTATCAAGTGGAGTATATTGAAGTAGGCTTCAGTTACTTTGCATCATTTCTGTATTCAATTTTTAAAATTCTTTCATAACCCTGTTGAGTGTTTTTTAACTAAATTTAAATGGCTCGAATGAACTGCCCTGCTCCTCTGGAAGTCACCTACAAGAATATGAGATTTCTTATTACACACAATCCAACCAATGCAACCGTAAACAAATTTATAGAGGAACTTAAGAAGTATGGTGCTACCACAATAGTAAGAGCATGTGAAGCAACCTATGACACTGCTCTTGTGGAGAAAGAAGGCATCCATGTTCTCGATTGGCCTCTTGATGATGGTGCACCACCGTCCAACCAATTGTCGATGACTGGTTAAGTCTTGTAAAAATTAAGTTTCGTGAAGAACCTGTTATTGTATTGCTGTTCACTGTGTTGCAGGCCTTGGGAGAGCTCCCGCGCTTGTTGCCCTGGCATTGATTGAAGGCGGAATGAAATCTGAAGACAGTACAATTCATAAGACAAAAGGGGCGTGGAGCTTTTAACAGCAAGCAACTTTGGTATTTGGAGAAGTATCGTCCTAAAATGCTGCGCTTCAAAGACTCCAATGGTCATAGAAACAACTGTTGCATTCAATAAAACTCGGACGCCTGATGCTATTGCCTTGGAAGTGGAACTTAAGACGGGACCTAATTTGTCGCACATTTAGCCAACAAGTTGGCGAGGTGAGTAAGTCTGATGAAGCTTCCATAGGAGTATTGGAAAGCAGTTTACCAGGCCACAAGCTTGACAGAATTTCAACCTCTATGTTTGGTTTATGATCAAACTGTTTGGACACTTAGCAAAAGATTCTTGCTGTTTACAATTTAAAATGTGCTTATCATTTGTACCAGTTGACCTTTCCTGAAATTATGCAGTATTGAGTTAATGTCTTTAAATCTTATTTCCATGCCAGAATCTTACATAAGAAATTCAGAAAGATTAGGTGCCAAAATACCCAGCACAACACTTGTATATTTTTAGTATCATACAAAACCAAAATTCCAGGAAGTAAGAACACTCTAAACCTTATGTGATTTATTTCTTCAGTCATTTCAAACATTGTAGGCCTATGTGGTCTTTGCCTGCTCATTTTATGTCCACATCTCCCACATTCGTACCGGCATACACATCAGGTTTGCTTTTACCCATTGGGGTTTTTTTCTCCTTTAATTTTTATCAAGTCTAACAGCAATTATTTAATGTCTTTCTATAAGTCTTATTTTTTGCTGTTAGGGGGAACCTCCATTTTGAAAACCTAAGTTTTTACAGAAGCACATGTCTTTAATGTCTCCAGACAAAAAAAGCTTTACAGTTAATTTAATGTTTGCACTCTGAGGTGTGACTTAACAGGGAGGGCCTGAAGAAAAGAACGGGAGGGGGCTCTTAAACATTTCTAGTAAAATGTTGCCTTTGTGTGGTGCAGAACCTGTAGAATATATGCTGTTTAATTTAGTGAATATTTTTTAAAAGGTAGAAATGCTCTGTTATTGTAGCTAAAACAATTCTTAATCATAAAATTTCTGAAATTCTTGTAATTTTTTTTCATAATTATCAGAAGTTGTTTACCAACTTCTTTTTTATTTGAAGTGTGATTTTTTTCCCTTTATTCCCAACATCTTGCAAAAAAAAAAAAAAGTGGGTTTCTGCTGATGAATTGAGCAGACATCTAATATTTTATATGCCTTTTGAGCTGTGTAACTTAATATTTGGATACCTGAATAATTCTGTTTTATTATGTAATTGATAAAATGGTGATGTGTATTAATGTTAGTTCAACCATATATTCATACTGTCTGGGAATGTGTGGTTATAGTTCTGTGGGAGAAATAATTTGTCAGTGTTCACCAGCTTGTAAAAACTTAGTGCAAGAGCTTAAACATCTAAATAAATAATGAAAAAAAAAAGAATGGGGTCCATGAAGATGGCAGCTGACCCTAGAGGAAACTGCAGAGGTGGAAGACAAAGACAGCAAGGCAGAAGCACCTCTTGTTCTTAGCTTTAAAATGCAGGTGCAGGCCTGGGCACAGTGGTGCATGCCTGTAATCACAGCAGCTTGGGAGGCTGAGGCAGGAGGATGAAGAGTTCAAAGCCAGCCTCAGCAATGGCAAGGCACTAAGCAACTCAGTGAGACCTGTCTGTAAATTAAAAAAAAAAAAAAAAAAAAAAAAATAGGGCGGGGGATATGGCTTAGTGATTGAGTGCCCCTGGGTTCAATCCCCAGTACCAGAAAAAAAAAAATCCGGTGTGGGCAGAGAGCAGGAGAGGCACTGAGAACAGGATCGCTGAGCTTAGACCCCCATAGGAGAGAGGAGGTCAGGGTCAAAGGACCTTCCAGAACACATCTGAAAAGAGAGAGGAGAAGTGTGCAGCAGGAGAGACCAGGCCAGGCGTGACAGCAGAGGAGCTGAAGGCCGGATGGACGGGGTTTCAGGGGACAGGTGAAGAGTGAGCCACTGGGAAGCAACAGGAGACTTTCCCGGAGCAGGAAGATGCAACTCATGGACCAAAGACCAGAGACTGAGTGGGCAGGGCTCACGATGAGGTGCTCTCAGAGCACCCAGAGCTAGTGTCCCTCAGAGTCCCCAAAGGAAGGACCGTCTGTCCAGTGACAGCTGAGGACCTGATAGAAGGGCCTGGCCAGTTACAAGGCGATGATGCCAGAGGGCAGGTGCAGAGAGGCCTGACCCCTTCCGGGGGTAAGTAGGAGAGGAGGAGAAACACACCCCAGTGCCAACTCGGCCCTGAGTCTAGCTGACAACGGGCGGGGACGAGTGCTGGGAGGGGCAGGCAGGTCCCAGAGCCCTCGGTCCTCCCGGGCTGTTCCTGCCCTGAGTGACTCCATGGTGTGTAGGACAGCAGTCCTCAGGCTGTGCCTGCCCTGAGTGACCCCATGGTGTGTAGGACAGCAGTCCTCAGGCTGTGCCTGCCCTCAGTGACCCCATGGTGTGTAGGACAGCAGTCCTCAGGCTGTGCCTGCCCTCAGTGACCCCATGGTGTGTAGGACAGCAGTCCTCAGGCTGTGCCTGCCCTCAGTGACCCCATGGTGTGTAGGACAGCAGTCCTCAGGCTGTGCCTGCCCTCAGTGACCCCATGGTGTGTAGGACAGCGGCTCTCAGGCTGTGCCTGCCCTGAGTGACCCCATGGTGTGTAGGACAGTGGCTCTCAGGCTGTGCCTGCCCTGAGTGACCCCATGGTGTGTAGGACAGTGGCTCTCAGGCTGTGCCTGCCCTGAGGACCCCATGGTGTGTAGGACAGTGGCTCTCAGGCTGTGCCTGCCCTGAGTGACCCCATGGTGTGTAGGACAGTGGCTCTCAGGCTGTGCCTGCCCTGAGTGACCCCATGGGTGTAGGACAGCAGTCCTCAGGCTGTGCCTGCCCTGAGTGACCCCATGGTGTGTAGGACAGTGGCTCTCAGGCTATGCCTGCCCTGGGTGACTCCGTGGTGTGTAGGACAGCGGCTCTCAGGCTGTGCCTGCCCTGGGTGACTCCGTGGTGTGTAGGACAGCAGTCCTCAGGCTGTGCCTGCCCTGAGTGACCCCATGGTGTAGAACAGCAGCTCTCAGGCTGTGCCTGCCCTGGGTGACTCCATGGTGTGTAGGACAGCAGTCCTCAGGCTGTGCCTGCCCTCAGTGACCCCATGGTGTGTAGGACAGCGGCTCTCAGGCTGCGCCTGCCCTGGGTGACTCCATCATGTTTGGAACAGCATTTCACCGGCTGTGCCTAATTTTGTTGCACTCCATTTTGTTAAGCAGTAATCAGCCACGTGCTTCTGTATTTCAAGTGCGGGCTCCAAGGTAGATGACTACACATCTTATTTCACAAGTGAGCAACCACCATCTGCATGGCACAAATATAAGGCCCAAATTGACAAGTATCAGGTAGAAGCCAACCTATCAAATGACACCAGCTCTCTCTGACACCAGTTTTGGGAGCTCCTGAGCATTACCAGGTGCAATCCCCTCGCCCTACATAAGACACATACAAGGAGGAGCTGCCTGAGCCAGGACACTGGGCTCCCGGAACCTGTCATCTGGTCACGGGTCACAGTCTTGCCCAGGAAAATCACCACAGTGATGCACCTCAGATTCCCTATTCCTTTGGGCTTGAGAAGAGCACAGTTTCTCCTGCCCGTGACACCATGTGTGGCCCACTTCAGTCTGACACCTCAAGCTGACACTCTGAAGCTGAAAATACTGTCATTCTAGATTCTCTGTTTTGACAACTCTGCACTCTGCAGAGCTGTTGTTAAATCCTCATCTCTTCACCTATGGTGTTTCTTTGACTCTGCACTCCTATTTCTTCCCACCTCCCTCCCTCTCTCTCTCTCTCTCTCTCTCTCTCTCCATACACACACACACACACACACACTTTGTGTAGTGTGTTGTGACTGAGATTGGAGTAGAAGTACCTGTGCTCTCCCAGCTCGTGACTACCAGAGGACCCACAAGTATTCCAGGACTGTGGCGCCTGAAAGTGGCCTAGCCTGTGGATCTGCCACTCCGTACATTCTTACGCTGTGGGAAGTCACAAGGGTGCGTGGTCTGTGTTGATGACAGCTCACTCATGACACAAGGGGCACCACCGACCACGCAGAGAGGGCAGGCCTCAGGAGAGTGGGCAGCAAAGGAGAACAGTCCCCTGGAGGGAGAGCCCAGCCCTCCCCAGGCCTGAGCGTGGCGTGTCCCCTCCACGCCATGCTGGAGCTCAACAGCAGCGTGGCAGGACTGGGAAGGTCGGCCCTTTCTGAGGTAACCTGGTTGGTGAGAGGGTCGTCCCTGCTCTCCCGCTGATCCGTCGTCCCCAGAGTGGCGGTCATGATGGAGGAGTCCTGCTGTCTCTCCCGCCTGCCACCCTTCTGTTCTCCACCCCGTTATGCTGTTGCTGCCTTATCACGGCTGTCACTCATGGACCTTAATTCTTTACAGATGCCCAGTTGGGCATTCTACAATAGCGACAGAAAACGGGTGAAGACCGTCCTTCAAGTTATGGAAGGGTTCCCGCAGTGAAGGAAGTCAGGTCTGTGGTGGTTCCCGGGTGGCTTCTTGAACTGCACACCAAAGCCTGCTTCACTGCCTCCCTGGGGGCTGGGTGGGAGCAGCTCTGTCCCCAGCGCTGGCAGCCTGCCTGACACATGTGGGCTTTCTACTGCACCAGGGAGCTCTTGAGTTGGGCACAGACCGGGGGATCCACGTGGCACATTCCCTTGCACCATTTAAGTCTGTACCAGGTGTCTGTGTGACCTGTTTAAAAGTGCGTAACTAGTGCCGATGAGGAGCCAAGCAGGAGAGCGGAGCCACAAGGAGGCTCGGTGGCTCTCCAGCCTCCTCCTCCGGAGACCTCATTAAAGTGATGGAAGGGATTCAAATGTGTGCGAAGCCAGGGCGGGGGAGAGCAGGATAGAGGCCGCCGCAGATGGGAGCCCAAGCAGAGCAGATGAAGGAGCGGCGGCAGGTTGGGGCACGGGACACGAGGGGCCAGGGGCTCAGATCCCCAGAAGCCACTGCCAAAGGAACTCAGGAATGCTGCCCACACAGCCCCACTCCAATGGGCATCTCCAGGGTCACCTGAACAGGTGGGCCTTTGGATGGTCAGATGCGGGGTCTAAATAACAAGTTCAGCAGGGACTGGAACGAAGGCCAAGAAGACAAAAGGTGAAGACAATAACCCTCGGAAATGCCGCAATACGGAGGGGGCCAGGATGGGGCTGAGGACAAGGCACGCCGCGGGGACAGCCAGAAGGATGATGCCATGTGTCCCCATGCAGGGCATGTCTTCAGACTGGGAGAGCCGGGCGGAGACCCCCCACCATGCATTCACGCTGCATTTTGGAAGCCAGGGAGAGGCTCCCAGGAGCTTCTCTAGTGGGAGCTGCACGGAGAGCCCTGTCCCAACAAGGACCCAGCTGGGAGTCCCGCGTCCCAAGGAAGCTTGTACTCTGGCATGGGGACACAGGCCTCTGCCCCCAGCGCGGCGCATTTGGAGAAGGGTAGCCAAGCCCACCGCTGTGAGTGAGAAGCCTGCGGAGGCCCCGGTGTGTGACGAGTCAGTCAGTCGGCAGGGGCACAGTGTCATGAACACCACTCAGCAAGAGGCCGAGCGCCACTGGGAGGTGAGAACTCAGGTCTGTCACAGCAGTGGACCCAGAGAAGCTAGTGCCCTGGGGTTCTGGGCCCTGAGCTGGGGCTGCAGGGGGCTCTTTATAGGAGATGTGACATCACTTTTAAACCATCACAACATTGGTGGGTAAGAATTTTTTACCTTCAAGACCAAGGACCATGCACAGAATTTTATGATAAGTAGTTCACAGGCACAGAACAAAGACAGTAAAACACCTATGAATGTTATCATGAAGTGGCCTTTTCACAGGCAGCAGTAACTCAGGATGACTGAGTTTATCTCCCTAAGAGCTACAGTTCTAAGAACTTAGCCTATGAGGTTATGGTGTAGACAGCAGTTAATTGGCAAAGTGACCTAAAACTTATGCAGCAATTAAGTGACGTAGCTATATTCCTAACAAGTTTACAAAGAAGAAACTTGGCAGGTACCTATTGCATCTCTGTCCTTGAAAGCCTACCACAGACATGTTTACATATCAAGAGAGAGTGGTAGTGGGGGCTGGGGTTGTGGCTTAGCCATAGAGCGTTCGCCTAGCACGTGCGCGGCCCTGATTTGATCCTCAGTACCACGTAAAAATAAAGGCATTGTGTTCAACTAAAACAAGTAAATAAATAGAGTGGCCGGGAGCGGTGGCGCATGTCTGTAATCCTAGCACTTGGGAGGCTGAGACAGGAGGATCGCAAGTTCAAAGCCAGCCTCAGCAATGGCGAGGCACTTAGCAACTCAGTGAGACCCTGTCTCTAGTAAAATACAAAAAAGGGCTGGGGATGTGGCCCAGTGGTCGAATGCCACTAAGTTCAATCCCCGGTACCAAAAAAAAAAAAAAAAAAAAAGAGAGAGAGAGAGAGAGAGAGAGAGAGAGAGAGAGGTCAGTCTCCTAGAGAGCTATTCACAACCCAGTAGATAGGGTCCCATGGTCGCTTAGGTTCCCTGAAGAGCGGCTGGAGGCGGGGTGGTGGCTGGGGGTGATGGACATTTTCCCCAGGCACTGGTTCTTTATCGCATGTCCTTATGATCTCATTCTGTGATTGGGTCTCTACCACATGAGGACAGTATTTGGGGCTCGGGCATTTACCCAGAGGAGTTGGCTAAAGAGCTGAAGTGTCCCCATCCTGTGCCCTTTTAGCCAGACGCAAGCGGTGTGCGGAGAAGACGGCTGAGTCCTGGCCCTAAAGCCACCCTGAGGTCACTCTTCGCTGCTCTGGGCATCAAGCTTCCAGCTCTTTGTGGGATAGGAGGGGGCCCCTCTTCCAGTAGGCTAGGCTGTTAGAATAGCCGCGGTCCAAACTCCTGACAGGCTGGTGTCGCTCAGTGGTAGAGAGCTGGCCTTCCACAGGTAGGCTCTGAGTCCATTCCCAGCCCCGAAAAATCAGCTTCACATCTCATGGTAAAATAATATTTGCTCATTTAACCAGAGTTATAAACAGATCACTTAAAAGACCTTAAAACAAAAGGGTCTTTTTAAAAAAATATTTATTTATTTACTGTAGTTGTACACAACGCAATGCATTTATGTTTACGTGGTGCTGAGGATTGAACCCGGGCCGCGCACAAGCGAGGCGAGCGCTCTGCCGCTGAGCCACAACCCCCGCCCACAAAAGGGTCTTTTTAAAAAACACTTAATTC
The DNA here is from genome assembly GCA_025594165.1 of Tamias sibiricus. Lineage (NCBI taxonomy): Eukaryota > Metazoa > Chordata > Mammalia > Rodentia > Sciuridae > Tamias > Tamias sibiricus. The sequence goes on from CM046663.1 coordinate 195,011, forward strand.
TAGCTGGGTATGGTGGCGCACGCCTATAATCTCAGCAGCTTGGGAGGCTGAGGCAGGAGGATCACGAGTTCAAAGCCAGCCTCAGCAAAAGCGAGTGCTAAGCAACTCAGTGAGACCCTGTTTCTAAATAAAATACAACATAGGGCTGGGGATGTGATTCAGTGATTGATTGGTTCAATCCCCGGTACCAAAAAATAAGATAAAATAAAATTTAAAAGTAATAAAATAAAATAAATTTTAAAAACCAACCAAAAGAACTTACTTCTTTTAAGACAGTTTTCCTAAGTAACCAGCCCTATCAACAACAGCAGAAAACACAAGAAATTACCTCAATAGGACGAAGTCTACTTCTGGGACAGGTCTAGTGAATCGATAAGAACAGATGGATATTCTGAGAATTCTGTTGCTGATATATGAAGAATGGGATTCTGGCTTTGTCAGTGCATTGGTATGCGTTTTAGAAAGCCCTGGAAATGACATTTCCAATGACAACGACTTGAACACACGTAGCTTTTCCTCCCTGAGATTCGTCCTTCACAAACGTCTGCAACCTACTTAGGATTTCAGTTTTGACAGGCCCTTTTCCTTCTGTCACTCTACCTTGGGAACTTGGAGGATGGGATTTGCCACTTGCAAGGAGAGCTTCCTGTGTTTGGGTGGACAAGTGCTGCAGCTTGTTCAAGGATGGGGACGTTATTTTACAATGATGTGTGATGCGTGTCATTCAGAATTCTAAAAAGCACGTAAGAGCTATAGACTTCTGATGGTTCTGGGCAATGCTGTGAATCATGATTGCTATCTTAAACTTCTATGTGCAATAAAAATACCTAATCTTTTCTTCTGTTGCTAAACTCACCAAATCATCCCCTGCTCCTGCAGTCTTAGAAGTTCTGTGTCTTTGGTCTCTGGTGCCATTTTGCATTGCGACCATGCTGGTGTTGGTCTTCAGGTGGTTTGCATGGAGTTGCTGCACTGTTGAGATTGAGGTGCACTCTGTCTTCCAGAAGGTGGCAGTAGATGGCAATCTCGGCCTCTAGCTTGACCTTGATGCTTTGCAGGCCTCGTGGTCCTGGCCTGGTGCTGCTCTCTGCCTGTGTCTCAGTGGCTCTGACCCTGTGGGCTGCTCCAGCTAAATGCCATAGTGAGTCTCCACATCCCTCAGACCGCTCTCTAACCTGCCTTCACACTTCTGAGCCCAGGTCCATCTCAAGGACAGGGTCGTGCATCTCACTTCTGTGAGCCTCACTGTGGCAGTGCTCGTCTCTGTGGCTATGAGGTGACCTTGTGGTGCTCTCTTCCATCTGCTGGGACCGGCACTTGTCCAGCTTCTCTGTTCTTCTGAGCCAGTTCATCATGGTGGGCCTGGATGTCTGCCATGATCTTGCTGAGGTCTTGAGATTTGAGGCGTCCACCTCCATGGTCACCCTGGAGCTGGCAAGCTGAGCTTGAAGGCCATTGCTTCCTCCTCACGGCTCTTCACAAGCAGCAGCTCCTTCCTGAGAGCCTGGTTCCCATCTCTAGCTGCAGCTGAGTGATCGACGTTGCTGCCCGCTGACTGGCACACAGGCTCCTCTGTCCCACATTCGACTCTATGTCCTCAACAACAAGACGAATATTGTCATTCTGCAGAATGATGCAAGCCCTGTCCACAGAAGTCGCAAAGATCTTTCCACGGCTCCTCGATGGCTCAATGGTCAGGAAGCAATGTCCCCCTCTCTGACCTAGGGCCCTTCTTCTCCAGATGTTCCTGGATTTTGCTCCCTAGCCTCTGATCATTGGTTGCGAGACTCCTCGTTCTGTCTGTATAGAAGGCTAGATGCTTGTTCAGATCTGGCACGGTCTCCTTCTTGCTCTGGATGCCACCCATTCCTGCCAGACCTCTGGCTATTCCTGCCACCAGAGTCGTGATCCCCAGCCGCTCTGAAAAGCTAGTGGATTAGGACACGAAACTGGGAGCCTGAGCCCCTGGCTCCTGCAGACACCGACTGTGTTGCTGGCAGGTCAAACCCAGTGGCTGGCAACTGAACAGAGCCAGAGGCTGGCAGTTGGTAGAGAAGGTGGTGGGACAGGGGGGGAGGCTCATGGTATCTGGGGAGGGAGGTGCGAGACCAGGCCTCAGGCTCAGGTCGTTGGCACGCATTCTTTAGGAAACAAAAAGGAAGGTGTTCTGAAACCATGGACCTGATCTGCTCAACCACAGTTTAGGATCTGTGTTGGGCAGTCGTGTGCCCTGGTGCTGGCCTGCCAGACAGGAAAGGCGGTGTGAGCAGGACAGCGGGGTGGCCGCGGGGTGGCCGCTCGGGGTGGCCGCTCGGGGTGGCCAGTGGCCTCTTTACATTTCTTCAGAGGGAAATTTAAGACAAAGAAGAGACAATGTCCCTCTAAATATGTGTGATGTCCCTATTATTTCGCAGCTGCCTTAAACAAACCCAAGTGTTCTACGTTTGTCTCTCCTGGGAATTGCCAGCGTCGGTGGCCTCATGGTGACTTCCAAATGCAGTGTCTGGGGCCTGGGATCAGTGTCTTGAACAAACAGCAGAGAACTGGTGATTTGGGGCTGCTCTGCAGCTACGGCCCTGGGCAGAGTTGGGTGTCCACAAAGAGAACGGTGGCCACAGCAGCTGTCTGTCCTATGGTGGACCCTGCAAGTGCCCCTAGCACTGAGCACGAGAGAGAGGGCCACTCAATGCACTTGCCACGGCTGAGCCACTGGGCCCCACAGCCCGCTGTCCCGTCTCTCCCGGCAGCCTGGGAGGAAAGTAAGTTGGAATGGCCTTACCGCTCGCAAGCCGTTCAGCAGAGCGTGGAGAAGGTGGGCACAGCGGCCCTGAGACCACCTTGCTGGCCAGTGCCAGGAGCCCCACAGGAAAGCCGGGTGCGGAAGGGCCTCTTGAGCAGAGCTGGAGGCCTAGGAAGGCTGCAAGGCCGCTGAGCAGAGGCAGGAACAAAACTGCAGTTCTGGATTCTCACGGGGCAGCAATCACCTCTGAGGTCCTCCCTCCTTTCTCCATGCCTTAAACCCCTCAGGAATTTAAGAGACCAATCTTCCCAGCCAGACCTGACACAAGGCCGGGCGCAGCAGCAGGAACATTCTGCGGGCAGCGTTCCCGCCTCGTGGTGGGCACCAGTAGACTCGAGTGCATGGGCTTGTCTGACTGTGAACTTTGTAGTGCATAAAATTCAATTTTAGTGAAGGGCTTTCCTACATCAGCTCACAGATTCCTGACTGCCACCCTGGCACCTCCAGCTCGCCAGCAGCTCTCTCTCTGGTTGAGAGTTCTAAAATCAATTTTTAGAAATCAAATAAACCAGACTGAGTGAAGCTACCGGAGAGTGTGAAATGTGGGCTGTCGCAGCTGCTCCCTGAGGACGGCCTTGCACTTACTCTGCGTGGTAGGTGCTGCACCAGGACCCAAAGTGTGTCCGCTCTGTGGGTCTTTCCATGAGCGGTTTGAGCCATTCTGGAATTGACACTAGCAGCCTGGGCTCCTTTCCGCTCAGGGCCATTGCAGGAGGCCCCACAGACACTGCTGTGGCCCGAATTCTCGGACAGCGAGTGCCATCAGTCTGTGGGAAGCCTGCCTGTGTCCAAGGCACTGTGATCAGAAAGGTTCTGGAATGGGAGACTGGAGACAGAGCGGGCAGCGGAGGGCCAGACTGCAACTAGGTGGAGCCTTGTCCCTTGTCCCTCCCAGCTGCAGGTCCAAACCGATAGTTTCCCATCTTCAGAGAGGCTTCCTGCGATGGGACTGCCAGGGCCACGGGTTGCTCAGAGGACCCGCGGTTTCTTCTGACCTCAGCCTCCTCCCTTGACATGAGGCCGAGCCCACAAAGTGCTCTGCCCTGCAAGGTGAGTAAACAGAAGACCACACCCTTCCTGTGCCAAGGGAGGTTTCGGTTTCCCACCCAAGAGGACTCAGCCTCTGAGGCTGCGACAGAAAGGAGTCACCAGTGAGCTGGCACCCACCTCACGTCCTTTGCTTTTAAACATTTTTATTCCAAGATAATTGTAGATTCACATGCATTTGTGAGGAATAACAGAGAGACCGTGTGGACCTTTACCTATTCCTCCCCAAGGGTTGACATCGTGCAGAAGCGCGGTACAAGAATCGACTCCGACAGACTGCGCTGGCCTTTGGGTTACAAGGCCTATGAGGGGAGGTGTGCATGTGGGCAGGCGAGTGTACGTGTGAGCATGCATACAGCTAGACTGTGCAGTTCTGTCACACGTGCGCATTCACGGCGACCACAGGGCATTCCGTCCCTTGCACAGCTGCAGCCACCTCCTTCCTCTTCCTCATGCTGACAGCCCCTCTCTGTCAGGTTGTCACCGGAGAACGTGGTGCAGATGGATCACCCAGTGGGGACCTTTGGGGAGTGTCTCTCCTCTCTCAGCTGATTCCCCTCAAGCTCATGCAAGCTGTGAGTGCCAGCAGCCCACCTCCATCTTGCTGCGCTCTGTAATGTCCAGCACTGTCCATTAGCCTCGCACCTGCTGGAGGAGAGGCAGAGGGCTGCTTGAGATTTGGACCCAGCCCAAGCGTGAACACTGCGTGCTGTGCGTGTCTTTTGAAGGACGTCTCCCCGATGGGGAAGACAAGTCATGAGAAGTCGCAGTGTGAAGACAGGCCCTAGCCAGGCTTTCTCTGAACTGGTTCCTGGGCAAAGGGAGGAGCTGCACTTCCCACCCAGACCTTCCCTGTGCTCAAGAGGAGGTAGAACCTGGAGACACAAAGCTCCTGGTCTAGAGGACACAGGTGGTTTGCAGGGTCCCCATGGCTCCTTGCCAGGGCTGTGTGAGGCCTTCAGGTCCACCAGGTGCCCAGGTCCTCCCCAGCCTCTCCCATGGTCCTGTGTGAGCCCTTCAGGTCCACCAGGTACCCAGGTCCTCCCCAGCCTCTCCCATGGTCCTGTGTGAGGCCTTCAGGTCAGGTTCAGGTCCTCCCCAGCCTCTCCCATGGTCCTGTGTGAGGTCTTCAGGTCCCCAGGTGCCAGGTCCTCCCCAGCCTCTCCCCATGGTCCTGTGTGAGCCCTTCAGGTCCACCAGGTGCCCAGGTCCTCCCCAGCCTCTCCCCATGGTCCTGTGTGAGCCCTTCAGGTCCACCAGGTGCCCAGGTCCTCCCCAGCCTCTCCCCATGGTCCTGTGTGAGCCCTTCAGGTCCACCAGGTACCCAGGTCCTCCCCAGCCTCTCCCCATGGTCCTGTGTGAGGCCTTCAGGTCCACCAGGTGCTCAGGTCCTCCCCAGCCTCTCCCCATGGTCCTGTGTGAGGCCTTCAGGTCCACCAGGTGCCCAGGTCCTCCCCAGCCTCTCCCATGGTCCTGTGTGAGGCCTTCAGGTCCACCAGGTGTTCAGCACCTCCCCAGCCTCTCCCATGGTCCTGTGTGAGGCCTTCAGGTCCACCAGGTGCTCAGCACCTCCCCAGCCTCTCCCCATGGTCCTGTGTGAGGCCTTCAGGTCCACCAGGTGCCCAGGTCCTCCCCAGCCTCTCCCATGGTCCTGTGTGAGGCCTTCAGGTCCACCAGGTGCCCAGGTCCTCCCCAGCCTCTCCCATGGTCCTGTGTGAGGCCTTTAGGTCCACCAGGTGCCCAGGTCCTCCCCAGCCTCTCCCCATGGTCCTGTGTGAGCCCTTCAGGTCCACCAGGTGCCCAGGTCCTCCCCAGCCTCTCCCCATGGTCCTGTGTGAGCCTTCAGGTCCACCAGGTGCCCAGGTCCTCCCCAGCCTCTCCCATGGTCCTGTGTGAGCCTTCCCACCAGGTGCCCAGGTCCTCCCAGGCCTGTGTGAGCCCTTCATCCCCAGGCACTCAGCTCATCCCAGGGTCTTTTTGAGGCCTTCAAGCAGGGCCGTGTGCAATTTAAGAAGGATGTAAGGAAGCCGGGAGCGGTGGCGCACGCCTGTAATCCCAGCACTTTGGGAGGCTGAGGCAGGAGGCTTGCGAGTTCAAAGCCAGCCTCAGCAATGGCGAGGCACTTAGCAACTCAATAAGACCCTGTCTCTAAATAAAATACAAAAAAAAAGGGTTGGGAATGTGACCCAGTGGTCAAGTGCCCCCGAATTCAATCCCCGGTACCACCAAAAAAAAAAAAAAAAAAAAAAAAGAAGGATGTAAGGGAACAAAATGTAGCCTGCTTCTCAGGAAATATAACCTCCAGCCAAGCAGACACGGGATCTTGCTTACGGGGAGAGCTGGTCGATGCTGTGCACACACGTTGGCCAGCTGCAGATCCCCAGCTGAGGGCAGCAGTGCTGTGAACCCCCCTTTACAGACAGGGAAGTTTGGGGATGATCTAGGAGAACAGTTACGTTCCCATCGGGCTGCTTGGAGGAATGAGGGCGCTGTGTGACGGCTGTGGTCCGTGGAGGAACGAGGGCGCTGTGTGACGGCTGTGGTCCGTGGGGGAACGAGGGCGCTGTGTGACGGCTGTGGTCCGTGGGGGAACGAGGGCGCTGTGTGACGGCTGTGGTCCGTGGGGGAACGAGGGCGCTGTGGACGGCTGTGGTCCGTGGGGGAACGAGGGCGCTGTGTGACGGCTGTGGTCCGTGGGGGAACGAGGGCGCTGTGTGATGGCTGTGGTCCGTGGAGGAACGAGGGCGCTGTCTCCCGGCCTCCACGGTGCTCCTGTCTGTGGCTCGGCCGCGACCCCCTGCATCTGCCGGGCTGCTTGCCTGCGGCACTTGGGCTGCCCTGCTCCGCACTCTGCCCCAGCTCACTGCCAGGAGGTGAGCCCCTCTGCCCACCCTCCTCGCCACGCTGGAGGAGCGCGCAGGCTCCAGCAGGGGTCCTGGGTGTGATGCAGCTGAGGACAGAGGACTTCATCTCCCCAAAGTCACCGTAGCAAGAAGATGGGCGCTCGGCTTCTGGGGCTTCTTGTCGCTCTCTGTCTTCTCCCTCCTTTTCCTCTCACTGTGGCACGAGCAGCAGCCACACCACCCAGCAGTGAGTGTGGGCGGTGTGTACGCACAGCAGGGCTGTTTGCCCCACAGCCAGAACCACCAGAGAGCCCTGTTCTGTTTGGGGCCTATTTCCAAAACTGTCAGCCTTCCACCTCCCCCTGGAGAGGGGCAGAGAGGGAGTCCAGGTCTGAGATCTGCTGCTTCTAGAAGCAAAGCCGCCGGCCAGGGGTGCACTGCTTTCCCGGGGCTGGAGTGGGAGTGCAGCAGTTTGTCTGCAGGGAAGGTCCCGGCACAGCTATCACTGGTGGTGTCCCCAGGTGCGGAGCCTCAGAGTCTCCCTGAGTTCTCTCTCCACTCCCAACGGCCAGCTTGACCAAAGACTCCAGTGAACGGCCGACCTGCTCAGCTGGTGCGATCGACCACGGCACCCATGCGGGAGCCGAGCTGAGATGGCCAGGCCTCTCTGGTGTAGCCGAGGGCAAGACTGTGGGTGCTGAAGAGGCCACAGCAAGACCACAGGTGCCTCCACTTCGTCTTACGAAGCTGGGGTGCACCTGGCAGCTCCATGGCAGGTGTGGGCAGCTGGGTTCCTGCCCACGGGTTCTGTCCTGGCACCACAGCTGCCATGGGCTCACGACTTGGTCCAGTTTATGGCAACCACTGTCACCTTTCAACATCTGTTTGGCTTGTCAGAGCTGGACTGGTGACTTAGAATCCCTGGAGCTTTTCATGGTAGCATTGAGCTCTGTCCCCCAGCATGCAATCTTGCTTTTTATTTTCCGTGTTGGCACCCCACCTGGACTTTCCAACTGGGATGGCTCTTAGCCCGTATGTCGAGGACCAAGGTGGGTATTCTGAAAACCACCAAAACATCCACACAAACTGCATAGTCAGTGCAAGGGGACGATCCCTTGGTGGGTCCACTGGGTCTGTGGCCTCGCGAGGAGACCGTCCTGGCCAGGCTAACTTGATTCCTGGGCCTCACCAGTCCCCACTCTGAGGCACAATCTCTGGGTCCCTAAGTAGTGATGTTGTCTAACCCCGAGTCCAATAGTCCTCAACATAGCCAAGTGACCCCTTTCCCTGGTAAGTGGCCACAGACCCTTTGAAGAAGCCCCAAGAGCATGCTCACATACACATTTGTGGCAGGTCTGTCTGGAGGTACTGCCTCTTCTCCAAATGGTGGGCTCTGGAAGTTGGGCAGGGCAACTTTCTTTAGTCTCCTGATGTCAATATCTGATTTCTTTGGGCTTTTTGAACTGCACTGAAGTCTCTTCCCTGCTGACTCCCCATCCCGGGTAACTGCCTCTGCGGCTCTTTGCAGCTGGCCTCGGCCCCTCCAGGCTTAGAGCTCATGGCAGTAAGGGCTCCCGCCTCCTCGTGGGGTTCATCACCACCTGGCCGCTGGCAGTCCACTGTCCGACAAATCCCCCTGCTTCAGGAAGCCCAGTTCTGTGAGGGCATCTCGGAGGGGACAGCGGCCTGAGCATCTGTCTCACTGGAACATCCCCTGATGCCATCGCAGTGTCCTCTGGACTTCCCTCGAAACTTGGCCAGCCCTGGGTTCTGATCTTGCGGAGAGTGCTCACTCTATGTGCAGCTTCTCCAAGCACTGTGGAATTTGCCTCTGCTGACTGCTGACCAGCTTGGCACTTCATGAATGAGGGACACTGCTTTCTAACGGCTGCAAGAGGCCGTCCAGCAGACCAGGGTGCCTACGAGGGCACTGGGTTCCCTGTCCCGAGCAAAATGCTCCGTGGTAATGAATGCCAGCCTGACTTCCCCCGGGCAGAACATCCTTTAGACCTTCTTCTGCCTCTGCCCCAAGCTCTTACTGTGATGAGCAGGCAGAGCCCGTCCAGCTCCCTTGTCAGGCACTTCTGCAGCTGGCGGGAGATGCCCATCTGGTAGAGGGGACACAGGTGGACTGCAGGCATGTCCATACTTGCAGAGGTTTCATGGCGTCACTACTTGCTTTTAACAGGGAGTGGTAGGACTCGTCAGGCCTAGCCACTTTGGAGGAATCTGGGATTCCAGATTTTTTGAGTGATTAATTTGGATGACCTCACCCCAAATCTCAGGGTCTGCCTTCTTCCCATCCAGGGTCCTGACTTTGGTGGGCTGAGCACTCGATCCTTTCTGGTGTGCTGTCTCTATGAGCCTCGGCGTCTCAGTTCTCAGGCTGCAGGAGACCAGCGTCTCCACATGGACCAGGAGGCCCCTTTGTGTGAAGCCATGATGCCACAGTCCAGGTAAGCACCGTTTCCCAGCCTCTCTGATGTTTCTTCCACAGGGGTCCAGCTCATAGCACTGCAGCCTGCCTGTGTGGTGTGGTCATGCAAGCCCAGCGTGCCTGTTGCAGGGTGGTCCTTGCTGCAGGGTGGTCTTTGCTGCTGGTGGGGCAGCAGGCAACTGCAGCATAGCCCACAACAGTGGCTGTTTCCCAGGCCTCCTCCCTCAGGATGTGCTCCCCTGGACACAGACTCCAAAGCAGAAATCCATGTGCAGGAGCCTTGGGAAGACTCTTCTGTAAGCTTGTGAGGGAAGGAGTGGGTAGGGGAGTAGCTGAACTCTCAAACTTAGCTCAGGAGCAGATTGTGGAGCGTGAGGAAGAGGTGTGGACGGACACCACAGCATCAGTTGCAGAAGCGACCAAGGCCCTGAGTGAGATGCCTAAGTGCTGGGGTAGGGGCCAAGGAGACACTTTTCTCAACTTCCAAGTTAAACTACCAGTACACACCCTGTTTGAAGGTCTTGCCATGACAACTCAAGGCAGGCCAGTGAGGAGAGGTCATGGGTGGACAGCAGAGGGGCAGATAAGACGGCCCTGCAGGGCGTGGAGGTCCACATGGACCCCACATTTTCCTTCCCCCAGTGCCAATCATCTATCTGCTCGTACCTCATGATCTCTATGTGGTCATTTACTTGAGGTTGGGCCAGATGAAATCTTTTCCTTTATTTTTATGTTTGAATTTCACTTTTTAAATCTCAAAACCGACTTAGTACCACGGAGCCTGGCGTTATACACAGACGGGCACTTGCGACCTTCCCTTTGTCTCCTGAGCCTGGAGAAGTCTGACGAGTGGGGACCCTTGCTTGGTAGACATCGGGCTTCAGAAGGCGTCTGGACGCTTGGGCCGACCCGCGGGGCTCGGGTCTGGGCTGAGGCCGCTACCCGAGTCGTGGTCCAGGCGCCGAGCCAGGCTAGTCCCCATGGCCTCAACGCCCCGCGATCTGTCCTTTCCGATCCCGCCTCAGAGGCCGACCCCGCCCCTCCTCTAGACTCCGCCAGTGGAAGACTGAATCTGGGCTGTGGGTGGAACATTTCAGTCCCCGCCCATTTTTGGGTTCCGGCCAATGAGAAGAAGGGGCAGGACGGAGGGTGGAGCCTATCGCCCCCGCCCCCGATCTCGGCCAATGGGCGGGCTCGTAGGCGGGGCCGGACAGGACGGGCGTGGCAGGCAGAGAGCGCGGACCTGCAGCGCCACCGGGGCTCTGCCGCCCAGATCCTCCGCTTGGGCTCCGGCCTCTTGTTCTCCGGTCTCTCAGGCTCCACTGCCTGGGCTCCGGCCTCTCGGGCTCCGCCACCTGGATCTGCAGCTCGAACTCTGGCTGCCCCTGTCCACTGCGGCAGCACTGGCCTGGGCCTGGCGCGCGCTCTGCGAGCTCCCGCGTGTGACGGGCGCGGGCACGCAGCATGGCGGTGGAGGAAGAGGGGCTCCGGGTCTTCCAGAGCGTGAGGATCAAGATCGGTGAGTGTCCGCCTGGCCGGCGCGGGGCGGGATCCCCCTGGCCAGCCAAAGGTGTCCTCCCGGCCCGGCGCCCTCTGGGCGATGGCGCTATCGGAGACCCAGGGGGCCGACTCCTCGAAGCCGCCCTTCTCGCCCGGGGCCAGGCTGGGCCGGACCGAGTTGGGCCCGCGACTCCACGGGACCAGCTCCCGGTGCTCTTCTGCGCCCTAGCGGTCCTGGGTCTCCGAAGCTGCGGCCGGAAGGTCAGGCACAGTGCATCTGTCTGGATGTGCGTGAGTGTGCATGCATGAGGGGACTGCCTGCGTGTGTCTTGTGTACCGGAGTGTGTGTGGGGTCTGCCTGCGTGTATCTGTGTGTGCAGGAGTGCTCATGGGGTCTGCCTGTGTATGTCGGTGTGTGCAGGAGTGCAAGCAGAGTCTGTCAACGTTTGTCGTTTGTCCATATGTTCAGGAGTATGTGCGCGCGGGGTCTGTGTGCTTCTCTGTTTGCATGCTTGTGCACACGCATGTGGGTCTGTCCAGGTGCTTCCCTGTTAGGGGTCAAATCTGCCGATATCAGAATCTCCCCATCTCACCAAAGCCGGCTGTTGGCTGTTCGCAGAAACTTCCTTGCAGCCGTGTGTGAATATTCCTCCACCCTTGCCCCAGGGGTTGCTGGCAGGGTAGGTTGCAGATTGGTTGTGTGGGCACAGGATTGTGTGTGTCTGTGTGCTCCTTGTGCGGTGTTGGAGCCTCTGGTAGAGGGTTGCCAGGCGGGAGTCACAGGAGCCACCAGCGCCTCCTCCTCCTTCCATTGAGAACCAACCGTGGGAGCTGTGGCCAGCAGGCCAGCCATTCAGGCTCTTACCCCACCCCCATGAGGCCTGCCTCTGGGCAACCAGAACTGGGGGAAGGGAGGGGAAGCAGATTCTGAAAGTGGGCTGGGGAAAGAGTTCCCAGGGAAAAGGGATGAGGATTTCCTGGTTTTATCTGGAAGGGTTTGCTTTTCCCAGTGTTTTGCGATCGGAGTAAATTGGGAGTTTGCCCCCAGATCAGGGTGGTGTTCTGAAGACCATTACATGTATCAACGCCATAAAGGAGCTGAGTGAGAGTGTGGTTTACATTGGAGAGGAGTTCTGGGGCTTCCAGAGAAAGGCCATGGCCTTTCTCCTCCACTGAACCCACTCCACATCCTGGTCTGCTCCCCTGTGAGAAGGGCCGAGGCACTGCAGCACCCAGTGGCTGGTGGGGTGTCAGCTGTTGATGACATTTGATGCTGCCCCAGGGATTCCAGCGACCCAGTCAGCGTGTTGTTTCCTGTCAGCTTTATTTTGGTTTTTGAATCATTGCTGAGACAGTTTTGTCTCTGGCTCAGAAGTGCTGCAGATAGGATGAGGCACTGGAGCTTTGAGCAGTGTGCGCGAAGGGATTTCTCCATTCATGTGGTTGGGATATGCTTTCAGTTTCAACTGTGCTCTACCAAAGGTGCCTCAAGTGTGCCTTCCCTGCCAGAGCAGGTGAAGGCCTCTCCCTGAAGGGTGGGTTTGCTGTGGTTCTCTTCAGCCCAGACCCCAGTCTGTGCATGGCAGGGATGCAGGAGCACCCTGTGTCTAGCCCCAGCCCCAACCCTAGCCACTCTGCACACAGGAAAGTGTTTGTTGCTGAATTAAAGAGGATTCATTTCTTTGCAGACTGGCAAAGACAGGAGGTCAAGGAAATCTCTGAATGTCAAAGACAGAGCTTCATTGGTCTGCCTGCCAGAGACTTCAGACCATACTTGGCATTGGGAAGGGTCTGTGTCCTCAGTGAGGAGCTTGCTTGGGAGGAAGCAGCTTTGAGGAAGCTGCCCCAGAAGGTTGTCCTTCCTCCTCTTTGGTGTCCCACGTTGAATGAGCAGTTGAAACGCCAGTGGCTGGAGCTCTTGTCTCTAATTGGGAATTGGGCAGGGCCGAACTTTTGGGGAGATGGCAGTGGGGAAGGAGAGAGGTGTCTGAGCTCCGGCTGCTCCCTGCCCGAGCGTGCTCTGCCTCCAAGAGGCCCATTTCTGTCTCCTCCTTCTTCAGGGCCCTCACCTGCAGGCCTGGGGCAGGAGAGGCACCTGGGCTCCCTCTGTGCACACAGGAGTGGCACTTGGGCCCCCTTTGTGCACATATGTGAAGGGGTGGTGCGCGGTGAGAGCCTGGCTGAAGCCTGCAGCGACTGTGGGTGAGCCGGGTTGGAGTTCAGTCGTGCTCAGCTGTTCTGCTGGCTGAGTGCTGCCGGGTCCTGGGGAAAGCTGTCAGTGGACCAGGAGCCAAGAGGACCTTCAGCATGCTGTGGGCGTGCCCAGCTCCTGGGCTTCTTTGTATAACCTCTACTGTAGCCACTCCCTGGCTTGCCCTGTCCAAATGTGTGGGGTCGTGACCCTACAGTTGCACTCATCTCTCTCTGCCTGTCTCTCTCTCTGTGTTTCTATCTCTGTCTCCCTGTCTGTCTCTGTCTCTGTCTCACACCCACCTCTGGCTGCCACCTACCTCTGAGCTCTTCTCCAGGCCAGCTGGCTGCCTGCCTGTGACTTGTGGGATGACCAAGGGCAAGCGTCTTCCCCTTCGCGGCCTCATTTCCCTTCTGCAGGAGGCGAGCAGTTGTCGGCTGTATCCGGTGGGAATTTACAAGGCACTGTTTGTCAGGCTTCCTAAAACTCCCCACCTCCACCCCCAAAAAGGACAGAAGAAAATTGTTTCTAAAATTGCACAAATATACGTGATTACCACTACTGTTGCTAAGAAAAAAATGCAGGAACATTTCTGCGGGGTGGGGAGCTTATTTATTTATTTATTTATTTGGCATGGACCTTGGCCTCTGTGGTTCTTAGTTTTGGAGTATGTGACAGTATTTGGTCTCATTCAGAGGCTAATGTTGGCGGAAATGGAAAGAATCTCTTTCTTTCCCCTTCCTCTTTGTTGTTCCTTCTGCATCTTGCAGAGGGTTGATGTAGGAGGAAGAGCCAAATAGAAGTAAAGTATTTTATTGTAGCCATTTTGTTCTTGTCTTGGAGAATCTGTCTCTTCCCATTTAAATTAGGGTTCAGTACACTTAGAATGTCAGGCACCCGTGTCTCTGGTGACAATTCCTGCTTTGTTACAGCAGTGCCTCAGCCACTTCCTTGAGGTCATTATGTTGAGGAAGTGTGTAGCTGAAGTTCTCCAGAGTCGGGACTGGTTGATGGTGGCAGCTACAGGAACAGCTTCTCTGCTGGGCGGTGATGCCTGGGCCCAGTGCTCCCTGGCTTTGCATGATAGCTTCTCTGCCCAAACTTTCCTTTTGCATAATATTTACTACTTGTTATAAAATGTTCCATCTTGTCTTGATAAACATTCAATAAAAAGCAATACATAAAGGTGTTTCCAGTGAGCCATAAATAAAAATTTAAAATCCTAGCCATTCCAGGATGAGAAATCCCTCTCCACAAAGGTGCAGGCAGAGCCAGGTCTGTGTGGGGCACGTAGTTCCTGGGAAGCTGGGCTCTGCCTTGGTCTTTGCTTCCTGTGAATCTCCAGCCGCTCCTGTCTTTCTCCCTGGACCTTGGTGCCTGCTGCTCCAAGGGCTCTCCTGTTCTTTGTTGTAAGATTAGAAGCAGGGCACTGGCAATCTGAACTCAGACCCCACAGCTCCACCCATTCAACTAAACGTGGCCATGGCAGACGGCTGGTGCTGTGGCAGGGGCTGTGGCCAGGACTGTTTTGCCTCCAACTGGCACTCTCCCTTGCGTGACAAACCAGATCTCACCAGGAGCAGGAGGGACCCAGGGAGAGGAAAACTGCATGGGGGTGGTCATGCAGAATGACAAGTGGGGGCAGGGAGTCCCTGCCCTGGCCTCTGAGGCTGCAGGTGGTGGCCCAGGCCATTGGCTGGATGCTTTGGGCCCCAGACTCAGCTCTACCTGAAGTGAGGCAGTCGCCACACTGAATCCACAAAGGCAGAAACACACCATCCCAGGGTCCTTGTGGGGGTCAGAACTGGCCATGACCCCGAGGGCAGGGCCAGTTCTGCTGGGACAGGTTTCATAGCAGCATCTTCATGCAGCCAAGGCTGGGCTCAAGGAGAGGTGTTTCGTGAATCCAGGAAGTGGCCTTCGGAATACTGGAGCTTCCCCGGCTGCCTCAGTGTAAGGTAGCGTCATGCTAGCCACCGGGTCCCTGGTGTCAGGGATTTTAGATTCTCTTGAGCTCTCTGATGCTAAAATTAACTTGGATATTCCATTAACCGAGCTCAGCTAAGCTGCCCATGCTATTTTTAACTGCCAAGGACTGTGTATAATTGAGCTATACCTGCGGAAGCTGCACAGGCTCAGGGCCAGGGTGTCTTTGGCCTGTGGCTGCAGATTTTGCCTGGGAAGAGGTTGGGTTTGCTGTGTGTTCCAGGGTGGTGGTGGAGATTTCAAGTAACTTGTATATATCATCTCATTTGTTGAAGTCCTCAAAACTTCACAACATTGAAGTAACCTGCCCGAAGATGCCAGCCCTTGGGGGCTGAGTCCAGGCCTGTGTGTCCTGGAGTCTTCCTCTGGACAGCGTCAGTGTAGCAGGCTGTTTGTTTTGTGTGTGATCTCGGATTTGAACAGGGGGCAGTGGTGACTGCAGAAGCAAGGCAGACAGCAGTTGGAGGGCCAGAGGGGCCCGTGGTCCTTGCGTGTGGACCACAGATGGAATGCTGGCCGGGAGATCTGAGACAGCCTCAGGTCAACCTGTGCAGGGAGCTGGAGGGAGAGGTGATTCTCAAGTAGGGCCACAGGCCACACAGCCAGACAGCCCTCGGACAGGTAGGCTCAGATGGAGGCCCTGAGGTGACCTGTGGACATTTTTATGTAATTGGAGTAGAGCATTTGCAGACAATTTGATTAGGGTCTCTGAAGCTGGCGAGGCATTTGAAACCACACACGTGGATAAACTGCGTCCGGCCGGAGCTGTCGAACATCACGTGTAGGGCAGCATGTAGTGTTCTAGACAGACGTGAACGTGCTCAGAAAGGAGCCACAAGTGCAGTGGGAGCTGCCGGTCTCGTTCACAGATGCAAAGTGTCCTTGGAGGTGGGTGTGGCTCACGGGGCGGGAGCTCTGGAGCCACTAACCATGTGGCGGCAGAGAGCCAGGATGGGGTGCCTCATATGTTTCTCCATGAGTCTGCACGTTTAGAAGACTCTCCTGGTCCCTGCTGCCCTTGGTTTCTCTGTGTCTCAAAGTGGCATGGCACCTGTCTGGGGAGATTTTAATGATGACTCTGATCCTCATAGACGGAAGGTGCTGTTTCTAGTATAAGTTGAAGCTACTTGTTCTGTTAATTTTGTGACAAAGTGGAGCTCCATCTGAGCAAATGCAAAATCAAAAGGCTGTGCTTTAGTGAGGGGCACTGAGACCTGGAGAGCGGCTGGGGAGGAAACTTGGACCTACTGCGGGGCAGGCAGAGACCCCCAGGCCTGCTGGAGTGTGGGCTTCTGTGCTGTGCTTGGGGTAGTGGACGGTTTGGCAGGAGTTACCCTGTGGTGAAAGCTTAGGCCTGGGGTGGGGGCAGGGGCCACACAGGTGGTCATGAAGGGACGTTGGTGTCTGTCCTCGGGTACTGGTTGGCTGCAGGAAGCTGGGAGTGCCACGTACCATTGTGGGCGCTGGATCTCGGAGGGGCCTCAGGGGTCAGCTGGTCTCTGCAGCTGCATTCAGCGTGGGGGGGGGCCGCACAGCCAGACCGCTGTCCTTGGGTCGTGTGTTGGAGATGACGCACAGAAGTGTCTCCTGCAACAGCATTTGAGAGGCAACTGGATGGACACAGAGCAAGGGGGTGGTGACAGGGGCCTGCTCTGGGCCTGCTGTGTAGCCTCTGAGAGCTGACGAAGCCACGGCCAGGCTGGGCCAGGCAACGTGGGTGATGGCCGCTGGTCTGCACCGGGTGTGAGCCTGGCTTGGCCAGCTTCTGCTTCCCTGGTCGGTCCCACATCAGTTTTGTTCACTGTTAAGAGGCCACACAGAGGAGTTCCAGAACTGTCAAGTCCCTCCTTACTCAAGGGCCCTCACCCATGCCCCATGCCCCTCTGGCTTAGTGTGAGGTTCTTTTCTTCTCTAGTTCCTTCTGAGGAAAGGCCACGTACACCCTGGTGGTCTCCCTCCTCATTCTGGCCGCCCTGGAGGCCTGCTCTGACCTTGTGGCCTCTCCACCTTTCTGCCGGCCAGCACCCGCCCTGCGCACGGAGCCCCTGCCCGCGCTGCAGCCCCGCGGACACCCGTGGACTCTGGCTGTGGTGTGGCGTAAGGACTCGCGTCCCCTCCTGCTCATCCGAGGCTTGGAGGCGTGAGGTGGCCTGCCCAGTGTCACACTCCCAGAGGCCATGGTTGGCCCAGGGACCCAGTGCCGTGCTGCTGCGATTCCTGTGAGGACTTCTGGTTCCTAGACCAGCGTCTGGGTGGTCGCAGGTAGTGGCTCTTCTCAGGCGCACTCCTGAGTCGCTCCCTCGGACAGGTGCACCTGGCTTCTGAGCGCCCCTCTTCTCCACACCGTAAAGGTAGCCGGCTGGGCTTAGTCAGGAGAGCTTCGCATTGGCCAGTGCTCCTGGCTGAAGGCAGCTGGCGTGCAGAGAGGCTAGGGTCTGGCATCCGGGTGACACACTGCATGCCCTGTCCTGGCTGTGGGTCTCAAATCCCCGAATGCCTGAGCAACATCCCCTAAGGGCACTCAGGGCTGTCTGTGTGGATGCCTGTACCCAGGGTCACAGGGCGTAGCTGTCCTGGGCCCTAAGGGCACTCAGGGCTGTCTGTGTGGATGCCTGTACCCAGGGTCACAGGGCGTAGCTGTCCTGGGCCCTAAGGGCACTCAGGGCTGTCTGTGTGGATGCCTGTACCCAGGGTCACAGGGCGTAGCTGTCCTGGGGGGCCGTGTCCTCTCTTTGAACTTGATGCCCGGCTCCCACCTTCTGGTGTCTTTCTCCTATTGGAGGCCAGGCTCATGAGGAGAGGGGGGTCACAGATCTGTGGTGGGCAGGGGCAGGAAGAGAGGGGGCAGTCAACTCAGGCATTTGGGGGGTCAGCCCCAACCCTCTGGGCATCTGCTTTATTTTGACTCTGGCTGGACTGGGGTTCTCCAAGGTTGGGGTCAGACTGGGACATAGTGTTGTTAGAGAGAGCTGGAAACAGGGGCTTGTTCCGGAAAGCTCACTGTATAGACCCCAGGGCCCTCGGCCAGGCCAGATTCTTGTTCAGAGTCGGGGTTGGAATGTTGGTTTTCCAGTGGCCTTTGGGATAAGGCTGAGCTGGGGAATTCCAGACCCTCTGGGCCACAGCCGCCAAACAGCCTTCTCAGGAAGCCTGCGGAGCTGGCATGTGGCTGACCACGCAAGGCCAGCATCCTGGGAAGCTCTGCCACCACAGGGCCTGGGAAGGGCGCTGCCTCTCTCCCGACCTGACCTCCCAGACTCCCTCTGCTAGATTTGAGGTTTGCACTGGGTCTTCGTGTGCAGGGTGTGCTGGAGTGGGACCCTGGCCCAGCACATCTCGGCTGTTCTCTGCAGAGAGGCTCTGGTTCTTGCCAGTCCGCAAGCCTGGCCCTGGGCTGGGCACCGAGAGGAGGGCAGTGGACCACTACCTTGAGGCAGGGAGAGCCGAGATGCCTGCTCGTGGGCTCCAGGACCATCGGTGTGCTCCAGCTGCAGTGGTGACATTCACAGCTGCAGTCAGTTCTTCACTGGGGACCACAGCCCAGGCTGTGGACAGGGACTGAGTGCTAGGGCCAGAAACTCTGCCCCAGGCTCGCAGGGCATCTGCTGCCAACATGCACACCCAGGAATGGCCCTGGACTCCCACAGCCTCGGGCATCACAAGAGGAACCAGGAGGGCAGGGTCGGCCTGCTTTCCTTCCTTGGGAGGTGTCCTCCTGGGAGGTGGCTTCGAGCACACTCACATGCATACACGTGCATACAACGTATGCAAGCACACAAAGCAACACGTGCATTCACAGGTGCACACAGTGCAGTGCACACGAGTACACACACGCATGTGCACATACGTGTACACACGTGCATACACCGTGCACGTGCATGGGCAGCACACCATGTGTACGCAATACAGCGCACACGTGGGCATGTGTACAGGCACACACAGGAACACACACGTGTGCATGTGTGTGCACAACCTGGGCCCTGGCCAGGCGGAGGCACGCGTCTCCACTGCCCACGTTGCAGCTGGGCTGAGGGAGGCTCCGTGTAGCTCCCAGGGCCTTCCCCTTTTCTGAGCTCCACAGCAGCAGGAAGGAGTTGGTCAGTGCTGCATATGATGGCAGAGCTTAGAATGGCCCCTGTCTTCTTCCCGACAGAGCTGGGGTTACAGACATCACACAGCCTCACACCCCAGGCTCAGAGTGTGTGTTGGGGTCTGGGAGCCCTGCGGGTGCTCAGCCCTGCTCCGGGCCCCTGTGCTGGGGGCACCATCCCTTCCACCTTCCAGGACTTGAGGACTTTCCCCACAGTTGCTTCTGAGTTTTAAGTGTTTCGTGTTTGTGTAACACGTTTTGGTTTGAGGCTCACAGGTTGGGATTTTCTTGTGCCTTTTCTCCCCCGCTGGTTTCTGACCTGTCCTCTCAGATGGCCGTATGTTGGTAGGTGCCCAAGTCCAGCCCCAGCATGCTGGGCTGTGTGCTGGGGAAGCCACGTGGAATTCCAGGTGAGAGGGATGTCACCGAAGCGTAGCCTGAGTCCTCTTAGCTCTGTGCAAACGTCGGTGTCAGAGCTGTGCCTAGTAAGAAATGACCGGAACTGACCCCAGCAGGTACAAACTGTGGCCTAGTGGTCAGGAGTGGCAGGTGAGTGACTGGCCCCTTGTGACCTGGGGTTCTTGTGACAAAAGCCTCCCTTGGTGACTCTGGGGCAGGCTGGTAGGGAGCTCCTACCTGGCTTGTTTCAGGCCAGCTCTTGTTGGTGCAGGACTGCTGACCGTGTGGATGCCCACGGGAGGGGAGGACAGAGGCCCCCCAGGCCACAGGCTCTTGGAGCTGTCGGGACACGCCCGGTGGTGCTGTGTGCTGCAGTGACGTGCAGTGGCTCCCCCGGGGGCTGTGGGCAGTGCTGAGGCCTCATGGGGCCTGACCCCCAGCCGGCCCATCCGTCTGGAAGCTGTGGCATTCCTTTTACTCCTTGTCATTTCCTGCCCCACGCAGTTCTGCCTGCAGCATGTGGAGCGTTTCCCAGAAATAAGGGTCCCGTGGAAGATCAACCACTCGCTGTGTTCTGCCAAAGGGCTTGATTTTAAAATCATCCTGTTTCATGAGTGTGTTTCTGTGTTTTCTCCAGGGAAGCCTCTTTTCCCTTCCTGGCCTCCTTCCCAGCCCCAGAAAATCGCAGTCCTCCCAAGAGCTGGAGGCAGCGGGGAGGGGCGGACGCACCGAGAGCCGTGCTCTCCCTTCTCCCAGCCCTGTTCCCTGCTGTTCCCAGTCCTGCAGCTCCCCGCTCCCAGGACACAGGCCCTGCTGCCCACCAGGCAGTTCTGCCCGCTCCCAGCCCCCAGGCCTTCTGCCCCCCAGGCCGGCACTCCCTCTGGCAGCTGCCCTAAGACACAGTTTTGCGTTGTTGTTTTAAGGGTGCACTGCTGATCTCAGTGGGAGGCCGGCTGGCTGGGCGCTGGTTTGTCAGGCATCCCTGCACCCTTCTCACGAGGTCCCCAGAGCTGGCTCGTGCTACAGAGGCCCTGGATGCTTGCTCACCAAGGCACTGGTAGGAGGGGCCTGCTTACAGACGCCATGCTTCAGAACTGTCTGCAAACTGCTTGCTGTGACGTGGGGAAGGATGTGAGGTGACGTGGGTGTGCCGCTGCTCTGTGCTCCCAGGCTTGGGGTGGCTAGAAGGGGACAAAGCTTGGAATCGGGGGTGAATGGCTTTTAAGGTCACCACACCGTGGTGAAGGCCTTTAGTTTTACTGGACGTGTTAATCGCAGCTCTTGGGTGGGTGAAGTTATTTTTCAAAGGCTTCCCCTTTGAGTGGGCGTGCTGGAGTGCAGTGGGGCCTGGGGGTCTGCTCCTTGGAGCCTATCACCACAGATTCCTGCTGGCCTCAGGCCACCTGAGCTGGGAGCCACACGTGTGAGGGAGGTAGGCCTCATGGTCCCAGACCGCACAGACCACAGAGGGAGAAAAGCCCCTCCACACGGCCAGATGTTCGTGGGGCGGGGCTGGTGTATTTAGGCCCCTGAGAAGGGGAGCTCTCCATCATGCTGAGGGAGGTGGGGAAGGGTCAGGCTGACACAGCACACGGCTGCTCACCTGTACCTGCACACATGAGTGCACGGATGCACATGCATGTGCGAACACACCACATGTGACATTTTCCAAATCTGGAGACTTTCCACAGGTAAGGAGAACTGTATCTTCAGAATCAATTTTTAATTGTGTGAAATGGCCACCTCTGGTCAAGGACACACTTCATCACCACAGTAAACACTAGGCTCTGTCTCACCCCCTCAAGGCTCTGTCCACCTCAGGCGCAGCTCTCCCTCATTGCAGTGTTCTGAGGGATGGTGCAGCCCCTTCCCGGTGGCATGGGGGATCTGTCTCAGTAGCAACCTTTCCCTTGGAAAGCAGAGCAGGAGGGCTGGGGACAGACTGCAGGCTGAGGGGTGGCCCCACAGGACCCTGCTTCATGTTCTCTGCATTTCAGACTCGCAGCCCACCACAGGCTGAGCAGGGCAGGCTCGGCTCCGGAGAGCTCAGGCATCACCTCTGGGCCAGGGACACACACCTGAGCTCTGGTCTCAGTCTTCCAAGTGCTGCCCAGGTTATGGAGTCCTCGTTATCATAAGAGCAAGCAAAGGGTGACACAGGACGGTGGTCCTCAGAGCAGGCATCAGAGAGAAGCTCAAAGGATACCGGGACACCTTGGAGATACTCACCCCTCCCGAGGGTCCTCCTGGTGTCTGGGCCCCCGAGGGTTCTCCTGGTGTCTGGGCCCCCAAAGGTTCTCCTGATGTCTGGGCCCCTGAGGGTCCTCCTGGTATCTGGGCCCCCAAAGGTTCTCCTGATGTCTGGGCCCCCAAGGGTCCTCCTGGTGTCTGGCTCCCAAGGGTCCTCTTGATGTCTGGGCCCCCAAGGGTCCTCCTGGTGTCTGGCTCCCAAGGGTCCTCTTGATGTCTGGGCTCCAAGAGTCCCCCTAATGAGGGTCCTCCTGGTGTCTGGGCCCCCGAGGGTCCTCTTGGTGCCTGGCTCCCTCAGGCCTCAGCTTCCTGGCCAGGGGCAGTCCAGCCACAGGGCCCTTCGCCCTCAGCTGCCCGGCACTGCTGCTCATCTCTGGGAAGTTCCTTTTCCCTCAAGAACTTCGGAAACCAGGAAGCGAGGCCCCAGGTGTCTGCAGCTCCTGTGTCCGGCGCCTGGCGGGCCTCGCCTGGTGGCAGGGTGGCCTGCTGCTCGCCGTGGCGTGCTGCGCCAGCTGGCCAGGGGAGTGTGTGCCCACGAGAACCTTTTCTGTAGCGCAGAGGGTGGAGCCAGGCAGTGTTGTCCCCGATGACATTCGGCAGTGGTTGGGGACTTTCTCTAGTGGCTGAGGGGTGCCACTGGCAGGATGTGAGTGGAGCAGGGGCAGGGAGCCCCTGAGTTCCTGAATGGCACGTGGCAGGCAGGGAAGCGGTGTGGGCCGTTGGGACACCTGCAGGCACCGAGGTGTGGCTGGCTTCAGATCTGGCTTCTCTCCAGGACTGCGATCTTGAAGAGCTGTCAGTCACATTTTGGGGGCAGAGAGCAAGTGGATCTCTGTACCTCTGCTGGTGAAGATGGGCAGTGTGGGCTGCATTGTGCTGCCCAGCCTTCTGTGGACCCAACCTTGAGGCCCTGGGGTCGACAGGCAGTGGGGCACTGGGGCCAGGAGGCCTGGTGGACCCAGTTCTGCAGTTTACTAGCTGCACATCCTCTGCTAACTAACTCACCTGGCCTCTCTGCCTTAGTTTTAGTGCTGTGAAACAAGGGTGGCGACAGTAGTCCCTTCCTAGGATGGTAAGGAGGGTGGTAGCGTGATACCTGTGACCTGCTTGTCCCTGTTGGCAGACCTGTCTTACCCGGGTTCTGCTGCTCTCTTCGCAGGAGCTCAGCGAGGCGTGGGGAGTGCCAGGACCTGATGAAGGTCCAGGCTCTTTTGGGGAGGCATGGACTGGGTTCACGACTGTAGAAAAGACTCTTCACGGGAATGTGGGCTCTTGATGAGCGTTGGCAGTGCGCATGGGCTGCCCGCAGGCACCAGCGGGGGCCAGCATACTGTGGCTGACTTCGTCACCTACATGCTGCACGGGCCTTGGTTTCCCACTTGTTCCATCAGGGTGGTGACAGGCTCCACGGGGACCCCAAATGTCACTGGCCTCTGAGCTGCATGCTCTCTCTGAGAGAGCTCAGGATTCTTCCCTAGCATTCTGGTTATGACTTACAGTCACATAGTGACCAAGAGGAGCAATCTTTTGGCCAAATGTATCTGGCAGGAAGGTCTGTCCATAGCAACATGTCTCAGGACAGGAGGTGTGGTGGCCATGTGTCCCTGGAGCTGCAGCGGTGTTGTGAAGTCCTTGGTAAAGACAGGACAGACCAAGCACATGAAGCTGTGGTGGAGGAAGAGGACAGGGCTGCTCACCGGTGGGAAGGCCCAGGCTCTCGGCGTGGATTGGCCCAGCTCTCCGCCTGTCTCCTGGAGGACTCTGGTGGTGGGAAGTAGGTGTGTTCAGAGTTGGGGTGTTGATGACCCAGGGCTGTGTCTCGAAGGCTTGGTCTCCAGAGGGACACTATTAGGGGCGGTGGGGCCTGTGGGAGGTAGTTCTAGGGGGAGGTCTGTAGGTCCCTGGGACCTGCCCTTGAAGGGGGTGGTGGGACCCCAGCCCCTTCCTTTTCCTCTCGTCACTCCTGGCCAGCCGCGAGGGAACAGCTTTGCTGCACCACATGCTCCCACTCGCTGTGCCACCGCAGGCCAGAAGCAGGAGGCCAGCCGACCGCGGGCCGGAACCTCCCGACTGTGAGCCAAGATAAACCTTTCTCTACGTCTCCTATCTCAGGCATTTGTCACAGCAGCAGAAAGCTGACTCACAGGCGTGCGTGGCCCCAGGGTGGTTTTGTAGGAAGTGTTCTAGGCTGTCCCAGCTCAGAGCCACGGTGCGGCTCCGTGGCGGGCTGGCGCGGCCTGCAGGGGCACTGGCCTGCTCTCGGTCATCACGCTTGTTCATCTGCTGGGCCGCATCCACAAAGCTCATCAAGTGGTGCAGCTGGGACCCCGGTGCTGTGCTCCGTGGTGGCACCGGGCAGCCGGCCCTCCGCTGCCGAGTGGGCACGGACGTTGAGGCTCAGCATCAGGGGATCGGAGTGTTTCCTGACTCTGGCTTGTCTGTGGGAAGCGCCTTTCCTGCCAGGCCTGCTGCCGCCTGCAGCAGCACACCTGGAAATGCCGGCGTCGCCCTTCCTCTCTGTTGATGGGCCTGGAAACAGGAGTCCTGAGAAATGACCACCAGGGCTGCAGTGAGGATGTCTCCTGGCCCTTAGGTGGACACTAGCCTCTGGCCCAAACTTCTCCAAGGGTTAAGCGTGAACTGGTAAAGATGAGAGAAACAAGTTACCGTGACAACAAAACCAAGTCCACGATGGGGTATTCTCTGGGACTGTGCCGAGAAAAGGCCCTCAGAACAAGGCATCAGCCGCTTGAGGGGCAAAGGAGGCCTGAGTCATGGTGCGCGTCTGCCCAGTGAATGGCAGCGGGCGCTGGCCGCCAGGGCTGGGAGTTGCTGATTAAAGGACTGGCCTCCTCGGTCTCTCCTCCCCCAGTGGACCTCAAGGCAGAGATGCCTGCCCCCAGATAGCTCTGGACTCAAGTCCAGTACGGGGAACCTCAGGCGGTCCAGAAGAGGAAGCCCGGGCCGGAGGAGATCGCCTTGCGCCCCACGGAGGAGTCTGCAGTCTGACTTTCTGACAGAGCGGGGGACGGTCTTGCTCGGTCAGGGTCCCTGGTGCTGCGCTCGTGTCTGCTTGGGACTTGGCAGTGCGGCTCACAGCAGTGGAGACCAGGGAGCGCGGGCCGAGCGCCTGACCTGAGCCTCCTGTGCCACAGCCTGGGTGCCGGTGGCAGCGCCACCAGGCAGCCTTCCTGCTGGCACCACTCTCGATAGAGGCTTGTCAGAAGCAACTGGTCCTTCCCAGCACTGCCCACTGACCCCCCTCATGTCCAGGGGTGTCTGCAATGTCCTTTGGTCCATCGTCAGCCTCACTGCAGTGACAGGCAGCGCTCAGTGCTGGTGGCTCTCGCTCCATGGCCGTTGAGCAGGAGCCCGCTGATCCCGGAGGTCCACAGACAAGTGCCCGCTTGCGGCTGGCCTGGAGCCACAGCGACGTGGCCAGCGGGAGGCCTGCCTGGGGCAGCCACTACCCTTGAATGACTGCAGGGAGGAGAGCTCCAGTTGGGGCATCGGACCCCAACAGGTTGTCCCACAGGTCCCCACAGCCCAAGAGCCTCTCTTGGCATTGTCCTAGCCCCTGTCCCCATCCCACATACCCTGGCACCTGTGTCCCATGCCCCCTGGGCCCTACTGTCCTTAGCACCCCCCATTCCTGCTGTCCTGATCCCGCTCCAGCCCTCTGGCCCCTGTCCTGAGCACTCCTGGTTCCCCTGACTCACATACACCCCCCACCCCCTGTCCTGAGCACCCCTCCCCGTCCCACCCTCCCAGTCCCCTGTCCTGAGCACCCCCAGCCCCGTTGTCCTCTCAGCTGCTCTCGAGGGGGCAGGGCCTGTTTCCCCCGACAATTCTTTGAAGCCCTTTAACCCGAGAACCGAGGTCCGAGTTTGCCTGGGAAGCCTGCATCCTCTGCTGCTCCGGGAACAGGATGCCCTTGGCTTGTGCTCCTCTGGTGGCCGCAGGGTCTTGACATGCCGGGCCGGCTGTGGCAAGGAGAGTTGCCATACCCACCACCCTCCGGGCTCTCGCGGTCCCCGCGGCTGCAGCGCACATGGCCTGGGGCCTGCGGCTCGTGCTGGTGTCTGGCCCACTCGGGCTGAGACCGGCGGTCCCTGCTTCTTCAGGCCCCACGGTGGGTCCGGGTGCCGCTGAGGTCTGAGAATGCGGTCTGCTGCACGTTCCTCCTGGAGGAGGGACCAGGGACCAGCCGTCTTGCTGCACGTGCCCCTTGGGACGTGCTCCCCGCCTGCGTGCTGGGCTTCCTGGTCCCTGCCAGGTCCAGCTTCCAGGTCTCTGGGGTCATCAGCTGGCAGAGTGCTACTGGGCTCCTTGGACTGACAGCTGCTGCTCCCTCATCTTTACTTGCTGTCACCAACTGGATCTTGTTCAAAGCCAGCCTGACCGCCATCTTAGGTGCTAGGGGCTCTGGGGCTGCAGGACCCACAACACCTGCTTCCGCCCGGTCCTGGGAATGGAGGCAGAGGAGGTGCCCACTCCCCCAGCAGCGCCAGGGGCAGGGGGGCTCTCTTCTGCTCTGAGCTACCACTGGTGTCGTTCACCAAGATGGGTTCGCAGTCCCCGAGAGACGCCTCTGCTCATGTGCAGTCAGGGTCCTCGCTGTGACCAGGGATGAGTTCTAACCCTGCCACTGCATTTGCAGGTGTGGGAAGAGCTGTGTGGCCAGAGGCTGGGGGAAGAAGGCAGTGTGGCGTGCAGTGGAGGCGGCCCTTGTCTGGGGGCCGCGAGGCCAGCTCCGTGCGGGGCGGCAGGCAGGCTTTCTTTCTTCCATGGTGGGGCTGAGCGCTCAGTCTGCTCTGGCTGGCTCCCACCCCTGCTGA
The DNA here is from genome assembly GCA_025594165.1 of Tamias sibiricus. Lineage (NCBI taxonomy): Eukaryota > Metazoa > Chordata > Mammalia > Rodentia > Sciuridae > Tamias > Tamias sibiricus. The sequence continues at coordinate 221,392 of CM046663.1, forward strand.
CGCAATGGCGCCTGGAGGGTGAACCTGCTCACCCCGGTTGCCCGGCCTTGCCGCGTGGGCTCGGGCCCTTCAGGGGCTCCCCGCTCCCCAGTAAACACCATGAGCACGTGGACTTGCAGGAGTCTGTGGGGCGTGCGCTCCATGCAGGTCCTCACAGGGCTGTCGCAGCCTGGGAGCCCCGCCACGCAGGCCAGAGCAGGCCGCCAGGAGCAGCTGGGCTGGCAGCTGCTTGGCTGCCCTGAACTGCGGCAGCCACAGATGGAGCACCAACGGGGACAGGCTGCCTCCCTGTCCCATCTTACTTATGGACGCTGACATCTAAGCTGCACATGATTGTCATATGCCATGAAATGTTGTCCTTTTGATAATTTGAAATTTTATAGAAGTGTGAAAACCCGTCTGCAAGTATCACAAAAGCAAGTTTTTTCAGGGACTGTGATCTGTCTCCCTGGTCCAGGGCATTGCAGCTGTGGGCCCAGGCCCGGGCCACCGGTCCATGGGGCTCCACTCTGTCCCGCCTTCATTTTGCATGTTGATCCGGACCAGCTCTCTTTCCTGACTCACCATCTTCCTGATTGCAGCAGGCGCGCTCTTTCCCTTTCCACGTAGCGACCACAGCCGGGAGTGGCCTCCCAGTTTGGTGGTGCACAGGCCATGGCTTCCGGTCTGCATCCTGAGCCCCTTCACTCGGTGGGCTGTGGTGCTGTCCTCGCCTTCAAGGGCAGGTGGGGTGGCTCCACGCCCTTCTGCACACACAGGCCCTCAGAGCCAGCGGAGCTCAGCCCCTGCAGAAAGCAGGAGCTGCAGAACCACGGGGGCCGCTTTCTTCGTGGGCAGAAGAGCCCGGGTCCTGCTGGTGCTGGTCAGAGGGCATGCTGCTCCAGGAGCCGTGGGGCAGGAACCGAAGCCAGCCTCTGCAGGTGCAGGTGGGCGGGCATCCGGGTGCAAAGGGCCCTCTGAATCTGGAAGCCGTGCCTCGGGGCAGACGCTCCCCGAGGACAGTGTGGAGCTGGGCGGGGGTGGGCGGGGTGGGCCCTGCAGGAGGGCTCAGCCTGCACCTGGTGGCTCCTGTGGCAGGAGAAGGTGCTAGCTGCAGCTGGTGCTCCGAGGGTGCACCAGGTGGTGCACAGCTGGGTCTGTGCCGCGCCCTCAGCTGGGAGCCCCTTATCAAGAGCCCCGCCCTCCCAGCAGCCTGGAGCTGCTACTCTCTCGAGGCCTGGGTTCTGGAGGCTTCTGTAGGAGGGAGCCTGCCAGTGCTTTCAGAAGCCGGGGCCCATCCCTGCCTCAGTGGACATGCCAGGCTGTGTGTCCTGGACCGCGGATGAGCCAGGGCTTGCCCTGCTCTGGCCCGTAAGATGTGTGCTTGGACAGCGGGCCCTGGCACCTCGGCCTGGTCAGCCTCACCTCCGCATCCTGTGGCTCACCTCCTGGGAGGAAGGTGAAGCAGGTCTTCTGTGCCTGAAGCACGTTGGTTGACTTTCTCCACATTGTTACCCTGCATGATGGCTGGGTGCAGATTGCCACTGTGAGGGACCGGCAGAGGCTGAAGACAGTTGTGATGGGAGGGAATCAGGTGGACATGGAAGGCCGAGCAGTGTTCAGTGCATCATAGAGCACCTGCTGTTTACCACGCTTTACCCAGGGCCAGGGCCTTGAGTGGGCCCAGCCCCGCACAGCCCTGGGTGAGTCCATGGTGGAGGTGTGGGCTACTCAGCAGGCCTGTCCCCATGAACAGGCCGAGGTCACTCACCAGCGGGGGCCTCTGCCCGCGTTTGCACTGGGCAGGATGCTCGCGCCTTAGGAAGCCTCAGGATTCCGCCAGGTCCAGGATCTCGCTGTGGGGGAGGTGACCCCGGGTCGCACGGGAGGCAGCTGTGCAGGACTGCTGTGTCCAGAGTGGGCCTGCCTGGCTGCCCATGCAGACCCAGGTCAGCTCTCAGCCTGCCTCTTCAGGTTGAGGGGTGCCAACCTCGCTGTGGGCTCTGCCCTGCACCCCTGACGCACGTGCGCTCTGTGTGGCTCAGTGTGCCGGGGCTGTGCGGAGGGCTCTGCCCACCGTGGGGCTGTGGTGTGGCCCAGTCGTCCCGAGGGACTCAGAGGACCCCTTTGGAGACCAGCGGCATCGCGGGGCTGGCATGCACGCAGGCCCGGGCAGTGCAGGCCCGGCTGTTCCCGCAGCGACGCGGTCTGTGCGCACTCTCTGGCCGGCACCAGCATGCAGCACGGCGAGAGGACTGTGAGGCTGTGCAGGGGTGCCGGGGCAGATGGCCAGACTCTGAGGGAGCCGCCCGGAGGCAGCGCGGGTGCAGGCCCTCCCTCACTGGGTGCGCGCTGCGCACTGCAGCCGCCTGTCGAGACCCAGCAGGCAGGACCGTCCCCGCTTACTGGTGAGGAAACAGGCTGGAGAGTGGCTCGGCCTGCTCTGAGGTGACGGCTGTGGGCTTGGCTGCCCCCGCCTGGGGCTGGCCAGGGAGGTGGCCCTTCCTACGTATGCACACAGTGCAGAGTTAACTGGCTACAGATAGTATTTTGTGATTAAAATGTTTTAAAAGGAGGAAAAAGTAATTTCTTTATAAAACTTAATTTCAAACATACACAGAGGTCCTGGGTGCTGTGGAGCAGCCCTGGGTGCCACCAGGGTTGGGCCAGGGCTCTGGAAGCCTGTGGGGAGGTGGCTGCGGCCACCCCTTGGGCTCCACCGTGGACACCTGCAGGCCCACACACCTGGAAAACCACAGCCTGCGCCCTGAGGTTGTCTTCAAGTGAGCTTGTGTCAGCAGAGTCTGGGCACTCTGCCTGGTGCTGTCTCCTGTCTCTCTGTCTCTCCGTCTCCGTGTCTCTCCCTATCTATCTCTCTGTGTCTCCCTGTCTCTGTCTCTTCTCATGGATGCTTGGGTTCCACAAGGTCTTCCTGACCTGCTTCCTCTAAGCACACTGAGAGTGAACAGGCACCTATCTGTGTTTGATGCACGAAAATCCAAACTCTGACTCCTCCCAACTTCGCGGAGGCCACCAAGCCACGCCCAGCGCATTGAGAGGGCCGTGGGATGCTCGCGGAGGCCTGGAGGAGAGAAGAGGGAGGGGGAGGGGGAGGGGGAGGCGCCCTCTGCTCCCTTACAGAAGATGATCCGCATGGGGAGACAGAATCAGCGAGAGTCCTGAGGCTTCTTTGATTAGCTTCTTACTTTTCTCCTTATTTCAATGAATTCTGACGCCCTATGTTATGTGCACCCATCTGGTCTCTGTCCCCAGTGGCCTATGGCCCTTCCAGTGCAGATGGCTGTCAGTAGGGGATTTCTTACTTAATCAGACCAATACAGATGCTAAAAGTAAATTTGGGACGGGGTGGTGGTGCACACCTCTCGATCCAGCATGACATCTCAGCTCAGGAGGCTGAGGCAGGAGGAGCCTAAGTTTGAGGCTAGCCTGCACAATTTAATGAGGCCCTAAGCAACTTAGCAATACAAAATAAAAAATAAAAAGGGCTGGGGATGTGGCTCAGTGGTTAAGCGCCCCTGGGTTCAATCCCCAGTACCTAAATAAATAAATAAATGAACTTGGACTTAAAAGAGCTTTTGAGTTTGCAAATAAACCCCTGACCACTGTGTGTGATGTGCCCAACAGTGTGTGAACGTCAGGGGGAAACTGAGCTCACATGGGGCTGTGTGGGGGCTGTGGTGGGGGCAGCAGGGGCATCAAGGCCGTCCAGCCGTGGGAGAGAAAGGGCTCCGCAGGCCGTCCAGCCGTGGGAGAGAAAGGGCTCCGCAGGCCGTCCAGCCGTGGGAGAGAATGGGCTCCGCAGGCCGTCCAGCCGTGGGAGAGAGAATGGGCTCCACAGGCCGTCCACGCATAATGTGCCAAGAGCCGCTCGTAAGTGGACAGTCTGGCCAGAGACCACTTGCTGAGGTGCACCAGAGAGGGTGGCCTGTGGAGCGGGCGCTGGGGAGAGTCTGGCCGACGTTCGTGGGTGGGGAGTGTTTTCCCATTGGCATGGCTCCCCGTCTCCGGGGACTTGCTGTGCACGGCACCGTGAGGTCATCGCCTCCCGGTTAAGCTGCCTGAGAGAAAGCCGTGGAGATGGTTGCCAACAGCAGCAAGGGTGGGGGACTGCTCAGCTGGTGACCACTCAGCCTGGCCCAGGCGTGCATCCTTCTGATGGGCAGAGCAGAGGTGCCCAGCCTGCTGGGCCTGTGTGGACTGGGGTGTTCCCATCCTGGACTGCAAAGCAGAGGCGAGCCCAGGAGGAGCCCCTGAGCAGCCAGGGCTGAGGCCAGGGCTGAGGTGGGCAGCCAGGGCTGAGGCCATCTCAGCAGAGCACTGGCCATGGACTCCGGGCTGCTGGTGTCCTCAGGAGCCCAGCGGTGAGACAAACAGGAGCAAAATGCTCCTAACATCTCCTCTGAACACCGCAGGTTCGGCCTGAGCCAAGAAGAGCGGCAGAAGGTCGCGCTCCTCGGTGGTGCCCTTGCCCCTGCCAGGCCCAGCAGTGGGGGAGACCTTCCCTCTGCAGAACTGCCTGCTTCACTTGCCACAGGCCACAGCACTGTGCGTCCCCCGTGTTTCCCTTTTTATCTCAGCTACTGGGAGCTCAGCTCTGTTGAGTGCTGATTCATGAGCTGTGGCTTGGTAGATGTCCGTTGGCTTCCTCTTGCCATACGGGAGTTTTAATCTCCATTCTAGTGGCCACACTTCGTACCCACCTCTCACCTCGCACTGTGCATCCTGTCCTGCATGGGACTCGAGCAGCTGAAGGGTTGACGCCTCCTATGGAGGAGCCGGTGGCACCAGGTCTGTGACAGCGGTCGATGGTGCACTTAGTGGAGATGCGGCTTAGAAATCCCATCTAGTGGAGCTGCAGACTGTCACGGCAGACTAGGTGAAGCCATCAGTCCCAAGAACCAAAGGCCAGATGCTCTTTCTGCTATGCGGATGCTGACTCGCAGTAGGCGGCGGGGGGTGGGGGAGGAGTGGGGCTCACCTGGCTGGACGGGGTTGTGGGGGCAAGGCAGGAGAAGGGATGGGGAGACAGTAGAGTGGACCCGACGTCACTTTCCCATGTTCATGTGAGCGTCCGACCAGTCAGCTCCACGTCACATACAGCCACAGGATGGGAAGTCGTGCCCATGTACATGCACGTCAAGACACTCTGCTGTCACGTATAGCTAAAAAGAACAAATAAGAAACTAGAAAAAAAAAGAAGGGAAGAAACCCCGTCTGGCCTGCTGGGGGCATTCTGTTCGGTTTCGGCACCAAGGGCTGCCGAGCAAGGCAGTAGCCGGCGCTGCGGGAGCCGGGTTCGGGCACAGCGCCGTTCTTCTCCAGAACATGACCTTGCCGAGTGTGGAGGTCTAGGACACGCGTGCTCCGGTTGGAATGGCTGCAGGCTTGCCTAAGGCCGGAGCGGTGAGCTCTGTTGGCCTCCCTGGGCCCGTGAGGGAGGCTGGCCTCCAGGAGTCGGGGCTCTGGGCCACAGAACCGATCATGCCGCGTGCTGGGTGGGTGAGAACAGAGCTCCGCGGCGTGTGCAGGAGGCAGGGGCTGGGGTGCTCTGCGCAGGCTCAGGCCCTGCTCCAGGGCCCTGCTCCTCCCACCCTCGGCCTCACCTTCCTCCAGGTCCTCTTCTGCCCTCCCCCTCCTCCCCCTTTAGAGCAAGGTTCTAGCCACGGCGCCAGTGCTGGGACCACAGGCCACAGGGTCAGCCCCGCTGTGGGAGAGCCGGGCAGGCCTTCCCGGGAGCCGCAGAGGAGGCCCGGCGGGCCTCACGCAGAGGGTGCTGATCCTGTGCCCGGGGCTCTCCAGCCCGGCTTCTGGGCCACTTGGGCCACACCTGCCCCACAGGGAGGACAGGGTCTGTTCCCAGGTGCAGGGGAGGTGGCGGCTTTCTGCCTGCAGCAGTGTCCTCTCACGCCGGCCATCCTGGTGCTGGGGTCCACATCTGTCTGGTCATTCTTCAAGGGCTGCTTTGGCTTCCGTTGGTCCACCGATGGCGGAGAGCGCTGGTGAGCAGGCGTGGGCGTCCACAGGTGTGAGTGGTGGAGCCGCAGGAGTGCAGCGGCCAGCTCTGGCAGGAACCCGAGTCGCTCTCCTTGGCTCGCGTGTTCATTCACTCCCCAGCGTCTCGGCACCTGCTGGATGCCAGGTGGCTCTCCCTCCTTCTGTAGGCAGCCGTGTGCCTGGAGGGAGGAACTTGCTCTTTCTCTAGCAGACAGAGGAGGCCATGAGGCCTGGTCAGGAGGGAGGGCTCGGCCTGCAGTGTGCAGCCAGTGGGCTTAGCACCTGGGAGCTGGTGGCACTCCTCCATGGCTCCCGTGGATTCTCACTGCTCCTGGCTCTTCTGGGCCAGGTAGAACCCCCAGCGGTGGGGACCCTGCCAGGGGACACCACCTAGAGTGGGCGTGGCAGCTGCTCTGGTCCTCCTGGTCCACAGGGCCTGCTTGACCTGGCTCAGTCTGACCAGTTACTCTCTGGTGTTGCTGTTGCCATAGCAACCACCAGGCTTCTGCCTGGTCCCGACGCGATGCCAGTTGGCACCTGTCTCACAAGCTGTCCAGAGGAGGCGCACCCTGCTGTCTCCGCCAAGGCACCTTGTGGGGAAGTGTCACTCCCACTGCTTGTGTCTGGAGGTTCCGTGCACAATGAGCAGGAACAGATCGCAGCTCTGTATTTTCCAGTGGAGACCATATCCCACAGGACTTCCAAAGTCTTCCCCCGAGAAACACAGGGACTTACAACATCCACACTCATTGCGACACCAAGACACCAACCACTCAAAACAAAAAGCACAGAAGACCCCAAACGGAAAGCAGGCGAGAACACAAAGGGAACGGGTGCCTGACCCACCTCGAAGGCCGGGCTGAAGACCAGCAGAGTGGCGCGCTCGCTTCGCAAGAGCCATCAGTCCCCACCCAGAGCTGGGAGGTCACAGGGCTGCAACCTGGACGCTGGCGGTCTCCCTATCTCCCCTCTCCTCCAGGCCTGTGATTCCACCAGGCATGTGATGCGCGTGGGGCCACCAGGCCAGAGGGTGCTGCGCGTGGGGGCCGCCAGGCCGGAGCTGTGGAAGGCCTGCCTCGCAGTACTGGAGCTCACGGCTTTCTCCAGCCCTCACCAAACCGTGTCTTTGTGACTCCCGAGCAGGAGGCCGTCAGGAGAGCGGCCAGTGCAGCCCTCACGGGCAGCCGCTCCAGGAGGCATCCCGTGGTTCTCCCTGCACAGGTGATAGCCATCGATGGTTCCTCCGTGATCCCCAGATATGAACCCCAAGGCCTCTGGTCTGGATGCGTTTTGGAGCAGAGGGGCTGAGTCGAGTTCTGCTTCCACAGGGGAGGAGTCTGAGGTCCCAGACACAGACTGTGCATGGGAGAGGCCACGTGCGGGCGAGACCCCAGGCAGCTCTTGCGGTCACAGCTGGTGCAGGCACCCCCGCCCCCGCCCCAGGCATGCCAGTGCATCGCAGCTGGGTCCATCGACACCGACCTCACCCGGTTAGACAGACTCCTGTGGACTTGCGCCTTCACTCAGCGCCCAAACTGCATCAATGAAAAGTTAAAAGAAGCAACAAGTGGTGTCGGTCCTGCCTTAGGGCTCCATTTCCAAATTGGCACTTCTCCAGCGAGCAGTCCTCCCCTTCCCCGCCGGCAACGCTGGCCTTGGCGCGGAGGCCAGTGGGGCTGCGGTGCCCCTGCCGCGGTACGCAGAGGCGACTGCCGGCTGCGGCGTGGTGCCCTCTGCTCGGAAGATGGGGTGCTGAGGGGCTTCCGGTCTGCATCGGTGTGGCTCATTTTGGTTTCGGTGTCGACAGGACCAACTCCCTGGTTCTGAGCGGGGCTGGTGGGCAGCAGTGTGTGCTCGCAGTGTCACTGGCTAGGGGTGCCAGCAGCTGCCCTTCCCCTGACCTGAACCAGGTGCGTGGAGCCAGTGCCAGGTGCTGCTCGTGTCGGGGGGCTCAGAGGCGGACGGGCCCTGTGAGGTGGGCCCGGGTCCCTGGTGGTCCTTCCAGCACACTCAGCGCTCCTGCTGTGCAGACCCTGAGGCAGAGCCAGGGCAGGCGCCTTCTGCAGGGCCACGGGCGCTGGTGCCCGGAGGCACCGTCTGTTTTCTCCAAACGTGTTCAGAAGCTTCGGGGAGCTGCTTGAGCAGGAAGGGCCAGTGCAAGGTGGACAGGGACAGGCGCCTTCTACGCGTTTTCCCTAATTGGCAAATCGCTCTGTGCTTTGAACATCTGGGATCTAGTTTAATCTTGTCATGAAAAAGTCCTCCTTGATTATTGCTCCAACTTTGACCAGATACTATAGAACCCAGTTCCTAGTAAGAAGTCGCTGGTGGGCAAATGGATCCGCACGACGTGGTCTGTGAACACAGGGAGCGTCCCTCAGCTCTTAGAGACACGACCCTGCCGCACACTGCGCCGGCCGCTTCTGTCCCAGGAACGGCACGTCAGAGATCAGACCATGACAGAAGAGGGTCATCTGCCTCACGGTTTTAGAGGTCCAGTCCAAGACCCAGTGGCCCATTGCTGTGGGCTGGGTGGGTGGCTGGGTGACAGCACTGAGCTAACTGGGACCGACTGCTCCCCAGGCCTGGGTGTGCAGGGGGATGCCCGGCCTGGGCCTCAGAAGCCCTGCAGAGCATACCCCAGGGCCCCGGGCCTCCCCGTAGGCTTGCTTCTCACAGCCCCACGCTGCCCGGTCGCACCACCTGGGGACCCAGCCTGCAGCACGGGGCTTCCGACCGTGGTGTGCTGTTGCCGCCTGAAGCGCTCGGAGCACCGGAGCCGCGGGAAGAACTTTAGAAGCAAACTGGAGACAAACAGCTTTTTATTCTGATAACTTTTCTCTCTGGTTCTAACAACTAACTCACGCCAAACACACCACTAAAATGGCGCTGACCCGATCAGCAATTTCGGCCAAGTCACTCCAGATCCCGCAACAAAATCCCGTGAGACTACGGGTGGCGACAATGGCCAAATCTCCCCGGCTCATAGTCAACTTCAATTCAAGCCAATCCCCAAACAGGGCTCCTGCAGTGTGCTGCATCAGGAAGCGTCACAGCCGGGGACAGAGCCAGCCATGGAAGAACAGGCACTGCAGGACTTGACTGCGCGGTCCCAGGGGCTTCGGAGTTGCAGACAGAAAGCAGAATGGAGGGCGCGGGGCGGGGGAGGCAGGAGGGGCGGACGGCACAGGGCCTCAGCGTGGGAGATGAAGGGCTCTGCGGGGGGGGGTGCACCGTGACAGCTGCACACGTGTGTGAGGGCTCTGTTTGGGGGTGTGCTACTCGACGCTGCAGGAACACAATGGCATCTGTTAATTTGTAGCAAGAAAACCAAGACTTATAAAACAGTAAGTGATAAATGGACAAAGGAACCGAACAGGCACTTCACAGAAGAAATACGATCGGTCAACAAATGTATGAAAAAATGTTCACCATCTCTAGCAACTAGAGAAATGCGAATTAAAACTCCACTGAGATTTCATCTCACTCTAGTCAGAATGGTTATCAAGAATACAAGTAAGGATGCATGTTGGGGAGGATGTGGAAGAAAGGGTCACTCGTACATTGCTGGTGGGACTGCAAATTGATGGGACCACTGTGGAAAGCAGTATGGAGATGCCTCAGAAAACTAGGATTGGAACCACTATTTGACCCAGCTATCCCACTCCTCGGTGTATACCCAAAGGACTTAAAATCAGCGTACTTCAGTGATGCAGCCACATCAATGTTTATAGCAGCTCAATTCACAATAACCAAGCTATGGAATCAACCTAGGTGTCTTTCAACAGATGAATGGATAAAGAAAATATGGTACATATACACAATGGAATATTATTCAGCCTTAAAGAAGAATGAAATTATGGCATTTGCTGGTAAATGGATGGAACTGGAGAATATCATGCTAAATGAAATAAGCCAGTCCCAAAAATCAAAGGTCGAATGTTTTCTCTGATATGTGGATGCTAACCTACAACAAGGGAGGATAGGGAGGGGAAGCATAGAAGTTCACTGGATTAGACCAAGGGCAATGAAGTGAAGGAGGGGCAAGAGAACAGGACAGACAGTAGAGTGGACTGGACGTCACTTTCCTGTGTTCATATATGAATACACGACCAGCGTCACTCCACACCATGCACAACCACAAGAATGGGTTCAAAATCAAATGGGGGGCGGGGGTTGTGGCTCAGCAGCAGAGCACTCGCCTCGCACGTGCGCGGCCCGGGTTCGATCCTCAGCACCACGTAAACATAAATGCATTGTGTACAACTAAAGTAAAATAAGTATTTCTTAAAAAAAATTAAATGGTCTCACCCTACGTCCTATGTATGTAGAATATTTCAAGATACACCCTCCTGTCGTGTACATCTAGAAAGCAACAAATAAATACAAAGAGTGAGTGGATGTACGGCGGTCAAATCCCGGGACTCGCTTGAAGTAAGGCTGCTACTTGGAAATGTGCCTGTGGTTGTGAGGTGCTGACGACTGTGTGCCCAGTGATGACACGTGTCATGCTCTCTCTTTAGGTGAAGCCAAAAACCTCCCCTCCTACCCTGGGCCCAACAAGATGCGGGACTGCTACTGCACCGTGAACCTGGACCAGGAGGAGGTCTTCCGGACCAAGATTGTGGAGAAGTCACTCTGGTAAAGTCCACTGTCCCTTCACTTGGTAGCCACCGGGTCCCCGTCTGCGCAATGCCGCAAGCCCGAGGCACCTGCTGTGTCCCGTGTTCTTGGCCGTAGGCCCAGATGTGAGGCTCTGCTGGTGGGCGGTCACTTCTGACCTGCTCCTGGCTGGCCACCACCCCTTCCCACCAACACCAGTTGCTCTTTTCAGTAGAGAGCACTGCCAAGAAAGTGTCAAGGGGTTTCTGAGAGGGGAGAACATTCTAGAAGCTTCCTTTTCAACACCTCCTTTTGCATTTTCCTCAGGAGAGTGTGTTATATGGGCATCAAGGTGACTTAATGGTAGGAGTCCTTGAAAACATCTGTCCATCTGTGAGAGAGATGAAGGCACTGGCTGGGGAGAACTGCCCTGCCCTGGGTCTGAGCCTGCCTACGTCACGCTGCCGCTTGTGACGGGGTTGTGGGGACTTGTCAGGATGGTGTGTCCGTGGCCCAGGGGAGCCGGCCTGTCCTCTCACAAGCCTTGGCCTAGAAACCGTTGTAGAGGCCTATGCCTGGTGGTGGGAGCCAGTGGGGACAGGAAGTGGCAGTAGGGAGGCCAGCGTGGCTGTGCAGTGGCTCAGAGCCCCAGCAGGAGACCCTGCAGCCTGCCTGTCCCTTGGTGTCAGCGGGCGGGCCGCGGTCTGGTGGGCACGCAGCCCACCAAGCAGCACTCCTTGGGGAGAGGAGCCGTCAGAGCCAGCCACCCCTCCTCGGGCGCGTTCAAGCCTGTGGTCTCAGAACAGCTGTGTTCACTCTGAGAACATCTCTAGCAGCCCGACGTCGCCCCGTGCTGACCTCCAGTGGCAACTCCCTTCTCTGTGGGCTGGAGGAGGTCCGTGCTGGGAGCCGCGAGGCCTCGCCCGGCTGGGCAGGCACCTCTCCTCCTCTGTTGTTGTGACGGGGACCCTGAGGAACGACTCTGAGAACTAAAGCCAGGGCCGGCCCAGAGTCGGTCTGCGGGAAGCCTGGGACTGGGGTGAAGCGGGCGGTCTCCAGTTGGAGAGGGCCACGAGGCCCTGCTCTAAGTCGCAGCGGCTTCGTCCAGGAGACGTCCTTGCTGCCTGTACCTGGTGTGCGGAGGCCCGAGGAGGACCTGGGGCCTGCCTGCGTCCAGGCAAGGCCGCTCCTCTCCAGGCTGCCGACGGGTCCGTGGGACTCATCCCCATCGCGGTGTCCTCGCAGGCCGGGTGGAGAGGCAGGGCCCACCATCTTCCAACGTTTCACAGAAATCATGGTTTCTGGCGCGGGGGCCCAGAAGCTGCCTCTGGCGCAGGAGAGGGGGCATGTGCTGTGCCCGCCGCGCGGGGCCCGTGGCCAGGAGTGAGCAGCCAGCAGGCCAGGCTCCCCGTGGACAGCCCACCTTCCCACATCTTCGCTTCCAGCTGGGCAAGTGCTCCCCAGAGCAGTCGAATGCGCCAGGTGAGGCGAGGGCTGCCACAGAAAGCTAACGCTGGCCGCAGGGGACGGAGCCCAGACAGACAGGCGCAGGGCCCAGGCGGCGGGAGCCCGCCCTCAGGCTCAGCCACGCAGAGAGAGGAGGCAGCAGGACAGCCCCCGCCCCGCCACCGAGCGTCCGCAGCCTGTGAGGGCCGCGGTTCTGGAGCCCCACGGCACACGGGCCCAGGCCAGAGCCGGTCAGCGTCTGCTGCGGCCGAGTACCTCGGCCATCTCTTTCCATCGCACACTAAGCCCCAGAGAGCAGGCGTGGAGGGAAGAGAGCGCAGATGTGCAGCGCCTCCAACCCACCTGCAGAGAAGGCACGGCCCTTGGTGTCCGCCGCACAGAGGTCCAGTCACCAGCCTGGCGTGTGGAAGCAGAACGGGACGCGGGTGAGCAGGTCAAGGCTGGAGGAGCGACCCCCGCGCTGTGAAGAGCAGAGCTCCCAGTGGGGCGCGCCCAGCTCCTGCAGGAGAGGAGGCCGGGGAGCTGGGGGATCGGAGCCTCACTCAGACAGCAGTGGGCCTGGGGTGTGGGAGGCGGAGGACAGGGCAGCGGTGGCCCCCCTGGCCTGGACACCCCAGGAGGAGCATACTAGGGCCAGCTCAGGGTCCCCGTGGCCTCAGCTGGGGGACAAGGCCCAGAGTCCTGTGGAGGCGTCTGCTGGAGCTGAGGCCAGAAGAGGAAGCCAGATCTGTGGGCAGCTGAGGAGCAGAGCTGAGGGCTTGGCCCCTGGAGGGCACTGGACAGCTCACCCCCCCGCACGATGCTCAGGAAGCCAGGGCCGCCCCTCGTGTGTCCCAGCAAGCTCCCCAGCTCAGCCTTTCCTTCAGGCCAATGCTCCTGGTGCGCCTTCGGCAGAGCCACCGTAGGAAGCGAAGAACCCACGCCCACGCGTCTCCACACCCGTGCGTCTGACCCAGGGAGAGCAGCAGGTCCCTGGCCAGCAGCAGAGCCCAGCCCTCCATGGAGATGCAGCAGGGATGCCCCTGTGGCCACACAGGCGAGGGAGAGCAGCCCTGCCTCTTCCTCGTTCGCAGAAGGTGCCCCCGGGGTCCCGGTGCCGCAGCCGCCCCGTGGGGTGGGAACTTGGCCACATGCCGACCTTCGCAGAGCAGGGTTCCCAGCCCTCCAGAGGCAGCCTGTCACCGTCCCTCATCCACCAGTGACTCTGTGACATGAACTGCAGGCAGGGCTCAGGGAGTTCAGGGTCTGCCGAAGCGGGCAGGCCCCCGGGGGACACCTGGCTTCCACCCCAGGGCGGTGCCTGCCAGGCCTAGAGGCCGCTGGAGGGCGGAGCAGCCACACGGGAGGTGGACGTCCACTGCAGGTCCCTTCAGTCCTGCAGGAAGATCCACGAGTGTCTGCCTCGGTCTCCGGGGTCCAGGTCAGGACGGGATGCGGTTTGTCCTCGGGGCTTGTCCCATGCAAGGCTCACTGCTGCCACTCCATAGCGCTCTGTGGTGGAGACGGCTCCCTGCTCAGCTGAGCTTGGTCCTGGCCTGGCCCGCGGTCCCGCAGAGACGCCTGGGCTGTGCGGAGACCCCGGCTCCCCGAGCTCTGCAGCCACTTCCTTCGTGGTCGTGTCTGGAGTGGCAGGCGCCAGAGCCTCCTCCCAGGCCGAGATTTCTCCAGAACCCGTCTGGAAATCTAGACACAGTGTCGGCCAGCGGTTGTGCTCAGTAGTGGAGACCCGAGAAGTTTTCCTCATTCTTTTCCTACATTTTACATCAAGTTAGCAGGTAGAAAGCAGAGCAGACAGCCTTGCAGTGCCCAGGGAAGTGGGGCTGGTGGTGCTGGGCCTGTGGGTGGTTGGCACCCAGGCCTGCGGAGCCTGCAGGGACGCAGTCCCCGTGTTCCTCAGTCCTGGGGACACCTCCTGTGTGGTCCCAAGAGGGCACATTCTGCCCAGACCGGAGCATGCCCTTGCTTGGGAAATATGCTTTGGTGTGGTGGGAAGATCTCTGCAGCTCCGAGTTTTAGGCAGGGCAGAGGTCATCTGGGTCAGAAGTTAAAGGGACAGCAGTCGGTGGTTTGGGAAACAGGCCTCGTCCTCTTGGAGTTTTAATATAAGCACACTGTTGACTTACAAAACACTGTCTTTGAAACTGCTGGACACTCCAGGTCACATTCTCTGCCGAGGTCGACTTTTCTCTAACTCCCCACTTTAGTGTGCTTGAATCCCATGAACGGGGGTGCCTACGGCACGGTGTCGCCAGGCAGTGGGCCTGTGCGTCCCTCCTGGGCCCAGCTGTGGCTGGGATGCTGCAGGCTCCCTTCCCTTGCAGGGAATGCCATGGTCCCTCCTGCTCTGGGCTGCTCCCTGGCCATGTCCTCCCAAGGGCCTTGTGGGGGTCCTGGAGCCCAGGGTGTCACCGTAACATGTGGAGCCAGCTCCCCCAGGAACCCTGGCTTCAGCCACTTTGAGTGCCATGCGTAAAGGATCCAGTCCAGTTTCAGTTTTGTCCTTAGCCAGGACTCCTGGGCACCACTGCTACAGGGCTGATACCTCAGCCTCCTGGGGCAGCGCAGCGGCATGTGCCTCTAGGACCTGGAGACGGGCAGGGCAACCCCAGCCGGGGGTCCCCAGGCTCCTCATCTTGCACAACCAGCCTGCTCTTCTCTGGTCTGGGCTGGTTGGAAATCCTCAGCCCTGTGTGCACTTCAGGGTGAACAGCCCCACCCGGGTCTTGAACCACATGGTGGTGCCCTGCCCTCTGTGTGTTCCGCGGCTTCCTGTGAGCCCCGGAGTGCTGGGCTCGAGCAGGCCCAGGTGGGAAACACCCCACTCCACCCAGCCGCCCGGGCCCAGGAGGGGCGGCTCCCTTCCCCTGACCTGCTCAGGCCTGCTAGGTGGGACAGCGACCCCTGCAGTTCGTCACCATCCTCTTGGAAGACTGAGCAGCTTCCCTTGCTGGAGAGGCCCCGCTGACGCTGCTGAGGACCTGCACGCAGTGAGTGGAGGCTCAGGCTTGGCTGGGGCTGGGCTCGGAGTTCTGGCAGCCTGAAGGGAAAGCTCCCGGGTGCAGCCTGGGCGCTCCAGGGAGCTCTGGGACCGCAACTGAGGGGACTCAGAGGCAGACTTGCAGGTCTCCGCCAGGCCCTCCTCCTGGGTCCCTCGGGCAGGTGGCAGGCTTGTGAACAGCCTTTGCAGGACTCCTCGTGCCCAGCACTCCCCCCACCCATCTCGGGACGTTTGGACACAGCACTTGCTTTACTGGCACTTAAGTCCAGCTTTCAGTGCGTGGCTTAGCCACATGCGTGTTTCGTTGGCTGGACGCTGAGCCCATGAGAAGTGGGCCAGTGTCCTCTTATTACCCCTACCCAGCTGCCTCCGGAGCCAGAGGGATCCTCATGCCCACCGCCCTGGGCTGGGGGCCGAGGGGTCAGCGGGGCTTGCCTGCAGCTCCTCAGACCCTGGGGCACAAAGACAGGCAGGAGACTCGTCCCTCTCCCCTCGCCCCGAGCCCTCAAGCCCCAGATGTCAGGAGATGGATGCAGGAGCTTGCAGCAGAGCAAGGCACTGGGGACCCAGGCCTTGTCCTTTTCTCATGACCAAGTGTCACTGTCACGAGGCCTGAGCAGCCGTGGTGGGGTGGGGCAGTGGTGGCCTCACACAGATGTCGGAAATGACTCAAGGAGAAGTTGGTGGTTTCTCTGTGGGTCCCAGTGAGGCCCTGTGTGACCCTCCCGGCCAAGCCCTGCTGGGCGGGGGCAGGGGAGGAGGGAGTCTCTCCCGGCAAGGCCCCGCCGAGAGGCCCGCTGCTTCCTGCCGGTGCCTCCTTCTCTGTGGAAGTCTGCTCATCTGGAGCTGTGCCAGCTCCTCCCAGCTCCTCCCTCTGGCCGAGGGAGAGCAGAGCTCACGCCCTGGCAGCCATCAGGGGCTGCTGCCCTCATGGATCACCTCACACGGTGCACCTAGGGCAGGCCCCGGGTGCCAGTGGACGCTTCCTTTACTTGGAAAGAGGGCTCTGGGGCCCTAAGGCGGCAGGCCAGGCCTGTGCCCCGTTAATCACGCATCTGACTGGGCTGACCCGGAGGGACAGAGCCAGGCCTGTGCAGGAGACGCCCGAGCCTGCCGTGACGGGAAGTGGCCAGCACTGGGCCCCTTGGAGGCTGTCAGAAAGGAGCCCTTGTCTGCAGGGCAGCCTGGGGAGGACGAGGGTGGGGACGCCCTTGTACTCAGTCGTTTCTTTTCTCTTTTGAGCGTATGCTTGAAATTCTGGGGTGGGAAGAGATGTGCGGGTTTCCTGTGGAGGAGAGGAGGGTGGAGCGCACCGCCTAGGCCCTGTCCCCGTCCTGGGCAGTGCGGCTGGGAGCACAGTGCCTGGGCCCCTCCCCTGGCCCGTGCTCCCTGAGCAGGGGAGCCTGGTGGCCCACCACCACCCGGTGCCCGCCAGGCCTGCAGAGGTGCTGTGGCCGCTCAGACCCGTCCCACTGTGGGGCAGGAGGTGGAGCGGGAGGAAGGCCGCGGCACCTCGCCCACCACGACCACATCGTTGTCAGCAAGCTTGTGCTAGTCTCAGTTAAAAAAAGAAATTCCTCATGCTATGTGTTAGTTGTTCTGTCTTCCACACAAGCTGAAAAGTCCCAGTGGGTTGATCTCCTGAGCACGAGAAGGCCAGTAGGAAGGGTGCAGGAGCCCTAACTAAGGAGATGGCTAAGATTGCGGCTAGCTGAGAGCCATAAGCATTGCCACCTTCCATGGTCTCGCGAGATTGGCCCCATCGGGTCGGCGTCATTCGCAAGAGACTTGGCCCGGGACTTGTGGATCGGGTCGGCGTCATTTGCATGATCTCGGGAGACTTGGCCCTGGGGATTGTGGGTCGTCGTCGGTGCCATTTTGTGGTGATTGGAGGAGTGTGGATGGCGTGTTGGGGTGTTGTTAGAGCCGGAGAGAGAAGCTGGCAGAATAAAGAGTCTGTTCGTTTCCAGTCTGCCTCTGAACTTATTCCTGCGGCTCTGTTGCTCCAAGCGGCCATCGCTTCAGGCGGCGACAGAAGGGCATGTAGAGAGAGAAGGTCTTGCCACGTGCACAGGCACTCAACTTCACTGGCTTAGACATTTCAAGTTAAGTGGCTTTCCTTCTGTCCCTGCACCAGCTTAGCAAGGTCGAAGCAGGTCCGCAAGACTCCGTGTGGGGGCGTGAGTGGCATTGGGTCCCCAGGCCGAGGAGACTGCGTGTCCTGCCGCAGCTCTAGGGGTCCCTGCAGTGGACGAGCAGGCTGCCAGGCATGCTGGAGGCCCTCTCTGCCTTGCTGCTCTGCTCCTGGCTGTGACCAGCCTTGGGAGGCTGCACCCTGTCCTTCCTGTGTTGCCCAGCACACCTCCCCGCGCAGAGCTCCAAGGCCAGGGCGGGACCTGGCCGGGTGAGCAGGCTCGGGAGATCTGGCCTGCTCGGTCTTTGGCGGGGCTCCTCATGCCACTGCAACAGCAGAGGGCCAAGCGTGGGTGACCAGATGGGGCAGCTGCTCCACCTGCCAAGGACTCCCGCCCAGCTGGAGAGATCGGCCCTGCCCACCAGCACCACCATGTGGTGAGGACACTGAGGCTCGTCCTCGAGTTTCGCGTGTGGAGGCCTGTGTGTGCGGCTGCGCTCTGCGTGGATGGGTCAGGGACGCGTGCCCCCCCTGCTTCAGTCCAGTAGCCGGGGGCTGGACGGGGCGGGAGAACCTCGGTACACAGGCCCTGGGACTCTGGCTCAGCAGGGCCTAGAGAAATTACTGGAAGGGTCTCGGCCTGCCGCCCTCCTGCCAGTCTCCACAACGTGCATTCCAGAGACTTGGGGTTCAGGAGGAGCAGCGGCACCCTGTGGCAGGGGTCTGGACTGGGCTTCACAGCTGCCCTGAGCCGGCCTTGGCTGAGGGTCAGCACGGCTGGACACCATTCTGAAGGCAAAGCAGTCACTGGCCCACTGTGGGCAGTCGGGCACAGACCCCAGAGAGAGACGGCCCCTGGCTCAGGGACAGCATGTGGACAGGACTTCCCACAAGCCAGACATGGTCTCCATCTGTCCCGTACATCCTGGTGGCTGTGGAGGAAGTCGATCCCAAGAGCTGAGGACTCAGATCCCCGTGGCCTGCCTCCAGCATGGTGCTGGGGTGGCCCACAGTGTGGTGCTGGGGTGGCCTCCAGTGTGGTGCTGGGGTGGCCCTCAGCGTGGTGCTAGGGTGGCCCCCAGTGTGGTGCTGGGGTGGCCCTCAGCGTGGTGCTGGGGGGTGGCCCTCAGCGTGGTGCTGGGGTGGCCCTCAGTCTGGTGCTGGGGTGGCCCCCAGTGTGGTGCTGGGGTGGCCCTCAGCGTGGTGCTGGGGTGGCCCCCAGTGTGGTGCTGGGGTGGCCCTCAGTCTGGTGCTGGGGTGGCCCTCAGCGTGGCGCTGGTGTGGCCCTCAGTCTGGTGCTGGGGGTGGCCCTCAGTCTGGTGCTGGGGTGGTCCTCAGCGTGGTGCTGGGGTGGCCCTCAGTCTGGTGCTGGTGTGGCCCTCAGCGTGGTGCTGGGGTGGCCCCCAGTGTGGTGCTGGGGTGGCCCTCAGCGTGGCGCTGGTGTGGCCCTCAAATGGTACTGGTGTGGCCTTCAGCGTGGTGCTGGTGTGGCCCTCAGCGTGGTGCTGGGGTGGCCCTCAGTCTGGTGCTGGGGTGGCCCCCAGTGTGGTACTGGGCTGCCTTGTCACCATGTGGAATTCCCAAGTTGGACTTCATAAAGGAGGGAAGTTTCTTTGGGCTCACGGTTTTGTGAGTCCAAGGCCTAGTGCTGCATCTGGTGAGGCCAACACAGGCAGGCCATATGCCTGGCAGGAGACCAGAGCATGCATGTGCATGTACCAGAGCACACGTGTGTGTGTGTGTGTGTGTGTGTGTGTGTGTGTGTGTCTTCAAGGCGCTTTCCCTGTAGCCAGGACTCAATCCTGGGCACTGCACCCTGAACCTCATCCAGTTGTTTCTTTGAGACAGATCTGGCTAAGTCATGCATGCTGGCCTTGAATTTTCAGTCTTTCTGCCTCAGCCTCCTGAGTGGCTGGAATGATGGGTATGAGCCATCATGCCCACCGGCTTCCATTCCAGATCCTAATCTCCTTCCCAGGAGTCCTCTGGACACCACAGGTGGATTCCATTTCCACCTGTGAACCTTGCAGTGGGGATTGAGTTCCAACACGCGAAGCCCTGGAGACACTTGAAGATCATCCAAACCAGAGCTGCAAGTGGCCCGGGGCCACCTCACAGGAAGCCCCCATGGGGTCCAGAAGCAGGGCCAGCCCTGGGCAGACCCTGGCAGGAGTGCAGGCATGTGGGGCATGTCAGTGCTCCCTGGTGTGTCCCTCAGGCTGTGGATAGTAAGGAGCGTTCCTAACAGGGGTCGGCCAAGTGTGGCCCAGGCCCAGGTTCTCACCGAGGCCACAACAGCCCTCTGGGCAGCTTTTCGGGCTCCTGCTTGAGTTGCCTTCCAGCCCGGCAGCCTCGCTCACAGGTCAGCCAGGGTGGCCACAGCTGCTACAGTGTGCATCTGGGGCACCCTCCAGAGGCCACATGCTGAGGGCTGGTCCCCAGGGTGGGCACCTGGGAGGGGTGGGACCTTTAGAAGACCCTTTCTTTCAGGGGATTGTTTCAGGTGCTTGTTACACAAAGCTGACACACAGCTGCCCTGGGCCATCCTGACAGGCTCTGGACATGGCCTGAGTCACTTGGCTGAGAGGGGGCCTCACACCTGTCACTCTGGCTGGGGGTCGGTGCAGACCCTGGTTATCAGAGGCTCTGCTGGGAGCTGGCAGCAGGGACAGAAAGGCCAAGAGGGTGCTGAGGCTGGTGCTTAGTTCTAACCACTGGGCACTGGTGCCCTGAGAGCTCCTCCTGCGCTGGCCGAGGCCTGCGGAGCTGTGGTCTGTTGGGGCCTCAGCCCCAGACGTGCCTGACTCTGGGACCCCACCTCATCTCAGGCGAGGCCTGCGTGTCTGGCTGCGGCACCATCGCCCTGCACAGCCCCCAGGTCCCTGGTCACACGTGCTGCCCTGAGCCAGCATCTCCCAGCCCCAGAACAACAGGAGGTTTGCTCAGGGAGAGAGCCTGGCTCTCTGTCCTCCACCAGACCCTGTGCGTCGCACGTCCTCATCCGAGGGCCACCGCAGCTGTGCGTGACTCAGGCGTGGGCTGCGGAGTCGCGGGAGCTGCAGGGGTGGCAGCACAGCAGGGCCCTCTCCCGTGAGAAGCGAGAGCCGCCGCTCGGGGGGACCGAGCACCAGGTCCCCTCACGGGAGAGGGTGCTGCACCCCGGGGACCGTCGCAGTGTGTGCAGCCCTGCTCTGTGGAGCCACGCCGGCTCCCCGTGCCCTGCACCCTCGCTCACCAGGCGTGGGAGTCGGTGCTTGGCCCTGGGGCCTTGCAGAGGGGCTGGCCGCTCCTCCAAGACCTGGGCAGAGCGCCATGGCAGGTCCCCGTGGGGCTGCTCCGTGTCTCGTGGGCACCCGGTGCAGTTGTTCCTGCAGCTGTCACAGCAGATCGCGTAAGGCTCCCACTGAGAGCTAGTTGGCCTGTCCAGCACCAGCGTGGACACCGCAGCGTGACCCTGACCATGAGTGTTTCCTGTTTCTCCAGCCCCTTTTATGGAGAAGACTTTTACTGTGAAATTCCTCGAAGTTTCCGTCACCTGTCATTCTACATTTTCGATAGAGACGTTTTCCGGAGGGATTCCATCATAGGTAGGTGCCTGGGTGGGTGTCCCTGTGCCTTCTCTGCCCCTGCTGACCAGGGTCTCACCTGGTGGAGGTGGGCAGGCCCATGACTGGGGGTGGAAGGCCAGCCTCTGGTCTGAAGCCTTCCTGGTGGAGCTGGGTGGCCTGAGGGGAGGGGCCTGGGCTGGCCTTCCCTGGCATGAGTCCTGGGTGAGCCGAGTGGGGCTGTGCGGCTGCAGGTCTGCCCTTCCCTAGTCAGGACTCCCCCAACCCCGGGCTCAGGCCCCAGGCCAGTGGGCGGCAGGGGAGCGCATGCAGACCAGCCGGCCATTGCCCAGCCCCCGCCCCCGTCACTGGGGCCTGCTGTCCCCAGGAACTGGGAGTTCCCAGAGGTTGTGGGTGCCCCTGGTGCAGATGTTCTGAGGTGTGACTGTGGGAGTTCCCAGAGGTTGTGGGTGCCCCTGGTGCAGATGTTCTGAGGTGTGACTGTGGGAGTTCCCAGAGGTTGTGGGTGCCCCTGGTGCAGATGTTCTGAGGTGTGACTGTGGGAGTTCCCAGAGGTTGTGGGTGCCCCTGGTGCAGATGTTCTGAGGTGTGACATAGTGTGGTGCAGATGTTCTGAGGTGTGACTGTGGGAGTTCCCAGAGGTTGTGGGTGCCCCTGGTGCAGATGTTCTGAGGTGTGACTGTGGGAGGAGTTCCCAGAGGTTGTCAGTGCCCCTGGTGCAGATGTTCTGAGGTGTGACTGTGGGAGTTCCCAGAGGTGTGAGGTGCCCCTGTGCAGATGTTCTGAGGTGTGACTGTGGGAGTTTTTTAGAGGTGTGGTGCCCCTGGTGCAGATGTTCATAGGTGTGACTGTGGGAGTTTTTTCCAGAGGTTGTGGGTGCCCCTGTGCAGATGTTCTGAGGTGTGTGACTGTGGGAGTTCCCAGAGGTTGTGGGTGCCCCTGGTGCAGATGTTCTGAGGTGTGACTGTGGGAGTTCCCAGAGGTTGTCGGTGCCCCTGGTGCAGATGTTCATAGGTGTGACTGTGGGAGTTCCCAGAGGTGTGAGGTGCCCCTGTGCAGATGTTCTGAGGTGTGACTGTGGGAGTTTTTTAGAGGTGTGGTGCCCCTGGTGCAGATGTTCATAGGTGTGACTGTGGGAGTTTCCAGAGGTTGTGGGTGCCCCTGTGCAGATGTTCTGAGGTGTGACTGTGGGAGTTTTAGAGGTGTGGTGCCCCTGGTGCAGATGTTCATAGGTGTGACTGTGGGAGTTCCCAGAGGTTGTGGGTGCCCCTGTGCAGATGTTCTGGGGTGTGACTGTGGGAGTTTTTAGAGGTGTGGTGCCCCTGGTGCAGATGTTCATAGGTGTGACTGTGGGAGTTTCCAGAGGTTGTGGGTGCCCCTGTGTGCAGATGTTCTGAGGTGTGACTGTGGGAGTTCCCAGAGGTTGTGGGTGCCCCTGGTGCAGATGTTCTGAGGTGTGACTGTGGGAGTTCCCAGAGGTTGTCGGTGCCCCTGGTGCAGATGTTCATAGGTGTGACTGTGGGAGTTCCCAGAGGTGTGAGGTGCCCCTGGTGCAGATGTTCATAGGTGTGACTGTGGGAGTTCCCAGAGGTTGTGGGTGCCCCTGTGCAGATGTTCTGAGGTGTGTCTGGCACAGGTGCCTTTCCTGAGGATGGAGACTTGGGCTGTGGCTTCTCTCTGAGGGCTCTAGTTGCCCTTGTGGGGCCTGGTGGGCAAGGCCAAGGGCCTGGTCATGCCATGGCCCTGCAGTGTGGACCCCAGAGCCGAGGCGGTGAGGTCGGATTCACAGAAGGACCTGAGGAGGGGCGAGAAGTCGCCTGCAGAACCAGACCTCAAGGTCCGCAGAAGCACACCCACCTTGCCCGCCAGTGCCGAGGGTGAGCTCAGCGTGGAGTTCCCACCTGCGCCCGCAAAGCCCTGGACCCCTGGCGCTGCACCCACACAGCGTGCTCCCAGGAACTGCACTGGTGTCCGACTTGATGGACAGGGTGCAAATAAGCAAGATGTGCCGAACAGCCTGCGTGCTGGCCGGTTCCTAGCTGGCCCCAAGTCTGCTGGGCCTGCCGTGGTGCACGGCGGTGTGGTGGTAAGCTGCCCCTGCAGGCCGGCCCGGCAGCACTGGTGACCCAGCGCCCCAGCGTGTCTTGGGTTCTGCAACAAATGCCTGAGCCTGGAACCTTGTGGACATGTGGACCAAGAGGCCGGTCCTGCTCTTGGTTCTGAGGCTGGAGGCCTGTGGCCCCATCACAACCCGGTGGAGAGCGGGAAAGGAGACGCTGAGCACGGGAGACCCCATTTGTCGAGGCCCCTCTAACCACACTCCTGAAGGGGTGCCACCGTGAGCCCTCTGGAGGGCAGCCTGGAGGCCAGGCCACAGAGAGAGAGGCTCTCGGGCTCCTTCGTAGTATTTTGAGCTTTGCGTATGAAGAAGGGCACTGCTGGGTAAGTTACAGGACACACAGGCGTGTTAAATATGTGACGACATCCCAGGCCCATCTCAGATCCTGAGAATGAACACCACAGGATGTCGGCCTCCGAGGCACGCTCCTGTGCAGTGGGCTGGACCCCAGAGCCTGAAGCTTCCCTTACTCCCGTGAGACCTCATCACATCCCACAGAGGACAATTCTTGCAAGGGCCCCATGGCCACTATATAGGCAGGAGAGCACCTCCCTGGTGGGTCCACACACGGCCAGTCGTACCTGCCCTGCATGCAAGCAGGCTGTGTCCCTTCCAGGAGGACAGAGTACTGGCTGTGTGGTGACAGCTGGCTAGGGAGGAGTGCTCCGAGGTGTGTCCTTAGGCTGCCTAAAGTGGGTGCGAGGCCGCAGCCCCCCCCAGGCTTGCAGGAGTGAGCGGTCGGCGCAGGGCAAGGTGGAGGGCGGGTGCCTGTGCCCAGTGCCGTCCCCCTGGCACCTGGAGAGCGTCCCCACTGGTCTCTGCTTTCTGGACCAGGCATGCCAGGAGTTCCCGGAGCTGCGTGCTCTGACGTGCGGGTGCTCCCCACGTCCTGCAGAGGGCCGGTGGCCAGCGCCTCCTCTGCTTATGTTCCAGGGAAGGTGGCCATCCAGAAGGAGGACCTGCAGAAGTACCACAACAGGGACACCTGGTTCCAGCTGCAGCACGTCGACGCCGACTCGGAAGTGCAGGTGAGGTGGGGCGCAGCGGGCGCCGGGCTGTAAGGGCAGGCGCGGCCCTGGCTTTCCCCGGGTGAGGTGGGGCGCGGCGGGCGTGGCGGGCGCCGGGCTGTAAGGGCAGGCGCGGCCCTGGCTTTCCCCGAGCAGTGATCAGCAAACACTGTCCCCTGTTCACACGCAAGTTCTGAGCACGGGCAGATTGAAATGCTCTAAAAGTCATGAAACAGCCGGGCGTCAGGTGCCCCGCCCTTCCTCCGCGCCAGCTGCTCTCCGGCTCACGCGTAAGATGGCAGGTTGTACGGGGCCACGCCGCTGGGCTCAGATCCCTGTGGGCCGTCCTGAGCTCTGGACCAGGAGCAGCACAAAGGCCCGGCACAGGCCAGCCAGGCTTGCTCAGAGCCCAGCTCCCACAGCCAGGAGCGACTCGCACTGCCTGGTGTCTCTGCAAGCCTCGACCTCCTGGGCTGGAGGGGGTCGGTGCAGGCTGGGTGCGTGAGGGTGGCTCGGCAGCGCGGGTTGTGGTGTCTTGTGGGCTGTGGCTGTTACTGCTGTCTTTATACCTGGGGAACAAAGTCCCACAAGTAGGTGTCCCATGAGGACTTGTCCTGAGACTTCAGCAGAAGCCATCATGGTCAGCTGGGGAAGCTGAGTGTCACCCGTGTTGGCAGGTTTGGGCTCCAGGCCCAGGTGGCCTGCCTGCCTCTCACCTCAGGGACCCTCCTCCTCAACTGGGCTGCCTGAGCAAAGCACAGATGTTCAAGGTCGCAGTCTGCTGAGGTCACGGCCACTCAGACCCTGTTGGCCAATCACGGTTGGTCCACGGTTGATGGTGAGCCGGGCCTGGGGGGAGATGGGCGTGAAGGCCCCCCCCAGGGGATGCACTTCCCACTTAATTAACTCTCAATTAACTCTGCCTCCCGGGAAAGCCTTGGCCCGAGCCCAAGTGTGCGGGAACTAATTACTGCAGTACTGGTAGCTACCGAGAGCAGCACCTGCCCCTGTCCGCTCTGGCTTCAGAGCCTGCCCACCCGGCAGGGGTTTCAGAAGGGGGCTCTGAGTGGGAGCTGTGGCCCCTGCCTCAGGCTGATTCAAGAGCAGCAGGACTGGCTGCCGGTGGGAGCAGCCTACAGAGACGGAGTTTCTCCAGCTTCACTTGATTTTACAGGCAGGTGTGGCTTTTCCTATTTCTTGCCTTTTACTATTTATTTGCGTAAGTTTGAAATGGTCATAGAGTACGGAAAGTTGCTGAAAGGCGCACCAGGAGTGAGGACCATCAGGCTGTGCCTTCTTGTGCCTGGAGACGGCACGGCAGAGGGCGGCCCTGCCTTGCACGGCCAGCACAAGAGCTGCCACGTCTGTGCTGCCCGCAGGCCGCGCCATCACATGCATGGCTCTGTCCTGCGCAGCTGCGCCCCCGGTGTGTTTGGTGTGGGCGATGGCAGACTGCTGTGCAAGCCCCCACCATCTCCAGAGCTCGCATCTTCCCAAGCCACAGCTCTGCCCGTGGTGCCAGCTGCCAGCCCCCAGCACCTATCTGAGTAGGGCCTCCCAGGACCCCGCGGGCTCCTCTCTTCCCTGGGCACGGGGTCCTGGGCTTCCCCGAGTGCGGGCTGGGCTGGGACTCCGTTCCCCCCCAGACTGGCAGCACGCCCGGGCACGGAGGGGACGCGCTTGGTCACGGGGCGGCCCGTGGGCCGGCTCCACCGTTGGCTGGTGGGTATTCTGGGAAAGTGTCTGGCTGTAGACTTGTGTCACTGCCGCTGTCAAGATTCACACAGCTTTGTCACAGCAGAGCTATAAATACGGCACACATGGAAGCCTGTGGTGGGCGGGCTGGCCCGGGCTGCTGCAGGAGGCAGCTGGGGTGGGCAGTCCCTCCACCCGTGGAGCCTGCCACCCCCGCCCTGCCAGTCTCCTGGGAACTTGGATGGCAGAGGCAAGCGAAGCTCCTGGAAGGGCTGGAGGAGGACGTGCGTGGACAGCCCGACGGGCGCGGTGGGCGCTGTCTCCGCCTTCTCTGCTAGGTCCACTCTGGATGTTTCTCACCCACAAAGTGGCCAAGATGGGGAGACGGCTTCTGTGCCTCAGCCTGACCTTTAGGTTGCAGGACCCGTCTTTGCTCTCATTTCAAAATGTCAGTCACGCTTTTAGAAGGGCGGAGGGTGGCCTATGGCTTCCTGGGTGTCTGGCCCCGTAACTCACAGGAAGCAGGCTGGTGAAAGAGGCCATGGTGTGGGCAGTACCCGGCCCGCGGGGGCAGAGGGGGAAAGGCAGGCCAGCAGCCTCTCGCCTCCTTCTGGAACGGGGGATTTTAGAGGTCTTGGACAAACACTTCACTACGCAGGCCTCGTCACCTCTGTCCTCAGCCCCCGGGAGAGCCCTGCAGTGCTCAGGGTCCGAGGGTACTGGGAGGGCGGGGGTGGCTGCCAGCCCTCCGCCCTGCTGCAGCAGACCCTGCTCAGGGCGGAGCACCAACCAGGAGTTATCAAGGCCCCGGCTTCCGCCCCCCAGAGACAGCCAGCCCAGAGACAGGCAGAGACTCCATGGACACCTGGGAATTTTGCCTTGTGTGTGTCAGACAACCCACACGATGACCAAGGGCCAGCTTGACTCTCACAGAGGGACCGAGGTGGCGGGAGGGAGAGGTGGCCAGGCTTCCTCTGCGCCTCTGCTTCCTTCTGTCCTCTGGGTCATCTTCTCTCCTCACGGTCTCACCTGGCCAGGTGCAGGGCAGCCTGGGACCAGCCAGGACTTGAGACCAGCTCTTCAGGGCACAGCCACACACAGGCAAGGCCTTGCTGAGGAGACGGACAGGGAACACTGGGGGCTTTTAAAACACAGTGAGCATTGTTCGTCCATTCATAGCAGTTTGGAGCGGCAGGGAAGTTGAGCCGAGCAGAGTCCCCTTGGCCTGCCTGACCCAGTGTTGGGTCCTGCTGCTACTGGACGCCTGGGTTCACCCGGGGTCAGGCTTGTGCCAAGGTAAAGGCCGTCCCTGTGTGCACCTGCTACCCGTGCGCCCGTGGTCACCCCTGTGGTCATGCCCGTGGGGGTGCTCTTGTTTCTGGCCTGAGGAGTTGTGCTTTCGCTCTCTTGTTCCTGGTTAGCGGGCTAGAGGGTTATTGTTTTATTCATCCAGAGAACCTCAGCTAGGTTTTGTTTTCCCCTGTTGATTTCCTCTTTTCAGTTCCACCCATTTCCGGTCTAATTTCCATCACCTCTTTTGTCTGCTTTCTAATTTGATCTGCTCTCCTCCTCTAGACGAGGTCACTGACTCTGGGTCCTTCCCCGCTTCCAGGCGATGCGGCCAGGGCTCTCGGTTTCCCTCTCAACGGTGCTTTTGCAGCATCCACAGATTCTGATAAGTTTAAATTTCTCTTTTGGTTCATTTCAAGATATTTTAAAATTTCTCCTGCGCTTCCTGTCTGACCCACATGACCTTTAGAAGTTGGTTGTTTGATCTTGGGTAAGTGGGGTGCGGCTGTCTTGTCACTGATTCCTAGTCTAACACACATGGCTGGCAGGACTTTCAGATGTGTCCAGGGAGTCTGGTGACGAGGGCCGGCCGTCTCCGCCCTGTGTGTGGAGGGAGCAGCTCTTGGAGGCAGCGGCTGCGTGGCTCCGCCAGCCTTGCTTGGCCGAGGCCCCGTTCACCTCCCAGGGCTTTCCTGACGTCTCGACTTCAGTCTTCACCTTGAATGAGAACAGGGCAGGTGATCAGTCAACACTTCTTCTGGTCAGCCCCAAGTCCACGGTTCCCTCGCAGAGAACAGCTGCCCGCAGGACACCTTCCGACCCGTCAGGCCCAGCAAGGGGTGACAGGTCAAGGAAGCTGCAGTCCTGGGTCCCCTGTGCTAGCCACCCCCGCTGCCCTCTGCAGGTCTCTCCAGGGAGGCCATCCCTGGCCACGAAAGCCGCAGTGCCCAGGTGTGCTCCAGGAAGCTGTGGTCACTGCCACCAGTAGGGCGTGGCCCTCAAGGGTCAGGGTTATTTGTGCCAGCAGGCCACAGCACCCTGGCAGGCACCACCCGGCCTCTCCTGCACAGGAAGGAGGCCGCAGGTGCTGACAGGCAGGGCGGCTCCCAGGCAGGAGGGCGTGCGGCTCTGCGGCCTCACCCTGCCCTGCCTCTCCCAAGCCTCCTGGAAGGAGGGCCACAGCAGCTGTCCCGCCTGCACCCAGGGCAGGCAGCATGGGGCTGCTGGGGAAAACAGGAAGCAGGAAGGAAGCTGCCTGGCGCGCCTGGCCACAGTGCCTGATCCCCCGGCCCATTCCTTGCCCTGTAGAGGCCATGGGGAGCAGATTCAAGCGTGGTGCCTCCAGGCAGCCTTGGACACCCCCAAAATCAGGTCTTAAAGGAGTTGGTCCTTGGGTGGAGGGGCCAGCCTTCAGGAGACTGCCCCCTGGTGGTAGAACCCGCCTTTGGTCCTAGCGCTGGCCCTGTACCCTCTTCAGCCCCAGGACGAGGACAGTGCCCACTTTACAGGTGAAGAGAATTAGGCGGTGACTCAGCTTCAAGCTGTCCAGTGCTCAGTGAGGAAACGGTCCTGGTGGTCATTATTCCCTGCCCCTCATTCCCTGCCCCACTGTCACCACCCCGAGGCTTTATTCTCAGATCAGGGGACTGAGTTGGGGGGTCAGCCCAAGTCACAGGAAGGCCAGACCCAGTCACGAGCCCCAGAGCAGTGAACCAGCAGAGGAGGCTGCCAGCCCAGGGCATGTGGGCAGCAGAGGCCCTGTTGCTTATTGCCCACAATTCACACCTGACTATGTGTTGGAACATCACGGGGCACCAAGGTGCTCGCAGGTGATGTCAGAGGTGCTAGAGGTGTCCCTGTGAAACTGGCCATTCATTCCCGTGAGGTGAGCCATGAGTGGTCAGGTGCCATCAGGGGCACCCACCACAGGCTCAGGGCAGCATGGGCATCATCACACCGGGCAGCAGGACACCCAGGAGCACTCCTGGCGCTGGCCTCCCGCTGGGGCGCAGGTTTCTCACATCTTGGGGTGTGCTGCTGCTGTCTGGTGCTCTCGTCCACTTGTGAACCCGGACACGCTGCCTGCCCATCACTCAGGTCCTCGGACGGCTGGGGGGAAAGCCAAGAAAGGCAGGCCCTGACCCCGCCTGAGGAGGGGGCCATCACGGGGACGCGTGGCAGGACACTCTCATGTTCCGGTCACTTCTGCGGCCTCCTCCAGCACTGTCCAAGGGTGCTGGCTGCTGTGTGGGCAGACTTGGGCTCCCTGGCCTCTCCAGGAGGTTGTGGCTGCAGGGCTCAGCAGCCCCCAGGGAGCCTCCCCTGCTATGCCACACCTGCCCACAGGGCATGGCTAGCCCAGCCTCGGGCAGTGAGTGGACATGCGGCACGTCTGGAGCTGCTTTGCCAAGCACCTACTCCAACACCTCTGGCCCCTTCGCTTAAGAAACCGCGCGTGCGCCCAGTGGGGACTCGGGCTGTCCCAGAGAAGCCTCGTCCCAGGGCCTGGGTCCTGGTCTGGAGCCCTGCTGGAAGTGGCTCCCGGGGCCAGGGAGCTCTCCCACAGTCACCTCTCCTCTGTGACACTCTGTCCTTGTGCCTTCAGGGCAAGGTGCACCTGGAGCTGAGGCTGAGCGAGGTCATCACGGACACGGGCGTTGTCTGCCACAAGCTTGCCGCACGGTAAGACGCACCGGGGGTGGGTCCACTCCAGCTCCCCTGGGACCTCGTGTCAGTCCTGCCAGCCTCAGCAAGGCGAGACCTGTGCCAGGGTGGGCGCCAGCCCTCAGCCAAGACGGCAGCATCACCTCCAGCGCGAGACCTGAGGAAGGGTCTGGTGGCGGGACTCGGCCGCCCACCAGGTCTGATGCTCGGTTTGTGTGGGTGTGTGGGGGGCAGACGCCCACCTAAAGTCAGGGCCTTCGACCCTCCGGTGGTGGCCCCCGCCGTGACCATGGGAAGCCGAGGGCCCCAGAGGGGCTCCGATGTGCACACTCCATCCTGCACAGTCGCTGTGCCGTCCTGCCGGGTGTGCTGCACACACTGGCTGAGACCTGTCCTGTGGGCAAGCCCAGCCCCTGGCTGGCTAGGCCCTCTGCGTCCCTCCTCCTGCTGCCAAGAGTGGCCGCGTGCCTCCTGCCCCGGCCCTCCCGGGTCTCGTGGCTTCTGTTCCTGCAGTGGGCCTGGGTGGGCAAGGGCTGCTGGGCAGGTCTGCCCTTCCACCGAAGGTGCCCAGTGTGCTCTGAGAGCGGGGCCCGGCTCGGTCCGTCCCCCGTCTCCGGGAGCCCTAACAACCCCCGAGCCTGGCGGCGCTCAGGAGGCTCGCAGTGCTGGTCAGGCCTCGGCTGCGTCCTCCAAGCTGGGCGTCCCGTGGCGAGACGGTGAGTGTGCCAGCTGCAGACTCTTCCTCCTCTCAGGGTCCCCCACACCCACAGGCGACTTTGGAGAGTAAGTGTCCAACCCAGGAGCCTCAGGGTCACACTCATGCCATCTCGCAGGACAGAGTGAGGACCCCAGGGTCTCCCTGCTGTGCCCACTCTGTCCTTCCCGCCACGTCCTCACCAGCAGGGTGACGCTCTCTCCACCCTCCTCCCCCAACCCCAGCACAGCCTCCTGGTGAGAATCCTGCTGTCCTCCTCCTCCCCACTCCATTCACCCTCCTCCCTGCTTCCTCTATCCTTCCTTTTCCCTTCTCTGCTGTCCTGCCTAGGGACTTTCTCTGTTTCTGTCACTTTGTCATAGGCAAAGGTCCCATGTGCATTTCCACTCCCAAGCTCACAGGCCAGAGAGTCTTGGGACTAAAGCCACTAAGCCACCCTCCTGGCCAGGCCACCGCACTGTCAGAGAAAGTAGTTCTGGAGGGGCATCTGCCGGGGAAGACCCCTTTTCAAGCTTCCAGTAGACTCCAGCCCAGTGAAGACCTTGCTTTCCATTGCTGGACACTGTGAAAAGGAAATTGTGGTGGCTATTGCAGCTCTTTTGAGGCTAAGAAACCCCAGAACCTAGCCCTGGGTCAGAGCACGGGGCTGGGGACAGGGTGGTGCAGGGGAGGTGGCCCTGGCTGAGGGCAGCCCTGCCTCCCTGAGTGCAGGGCAGGTCGAGCTAGAGGCCACCAGCTGCCCAGGCACAGGAAGGTGGAGTCCACACAGCTCCGCCACGGCACGGGTCTGTGTTCTGAGACGGGCTGCATACCAAGACCTGTGAATGTAGCTGCAAGATGGTGCCCTTGCTCTTCAGACCCAGAAGGGCCGGCGTCTGCAGTGCAAGGCGCTCCGGAGCACCAGGGAAGGACACGCAGGGAATGTCATGCTGCTGTCCTTGTTCGTGCACAAGCTGCTCCTGTGTTCACAGAGATGATCTGTGTCGTTGGGCCTAGGCGATGTACGGCACGTGGACATCCCTGTCCTCAGATAGAATGGAATCGGGCTTTCTGCCGTCTGGGCAGCCCCAGCTCAGTTCCAGGTGGCACAGTTGGGCCAGGACTGGGGCTAACGTGGGTGCTTTTGGCACGTGGATGGCAGGAACCTGTTTTTGCTTTCGCTCTGAACGCCTGTGCACTGCTGTGGGCCGTCTCTGCTTTGAGCTGCCGAGCAGGGTGTTCCTCGCACTGGTCTTTGCCGGAGTGAGAGGTACTGGCTGTGCACTCCCCGCGTTCTCCCCAGGGCGTCCAGCAAACAGCGCGCCCCACCTCTGGGCTACCCCACCCCTGAACCC
Source organism: Tamias sibiricus (assembly GCA_025594165.1). Taxonomy (NCBI): domain Eukaryota; kingdom Metazoa; phylum Chordata; class Mammalia; order Rodentia; family Sciuridae; genus Tamias; species Tamias sibiricus. The sequence goes on from CM046663.1 coordinate 252,977, forward strand.
ACAGAAGTCGTGAATGTGTTCGCAGAGTGCAGGCCTCTATGGGGAGGCCCAGGGCTCCTCGGAGCTGGGCGAGCTGCACCCTCCAGCCCCCACAGCTGCCCGTGCCCACCCTTAGGGCTGTGCCCTCCAGCCCCCACAGCTGCCCATGCCCACCCCTAGGGCTGCGCCCTCCAGCCCCCTACAGCTGCCCGTGCCCACCCCCAGGGCTGCGCCCTCCAGCCCCCACAGCTGCCCATGCCCACCCCCAGGGCTGCGCCCTCCAGCCCCTTACAGCTGCCCGTGCCCACCCCCAGGGCTGTGCCCTCCAGCCCCCCACAGCTGCCCGTCCCCACCCCTAGGGTTGTGCCCTCCAGCCCCCCCACAGCTGCCCGTGCCCACCCCTAGGGCTGTGCCCTCCAGCCCCCCACAGCTGCCAGTGCCCACCCCTAGGGCCTGCTGCCTATACAGCTCTGCTGTTGAACAGAGCCCGAGCTTGCCACACAGAGTTCTAGACAGAGAGGTAGGTAGACAGGCAGGTGGTAGCAGGTAGGCAGACAGGCAGGTGGTAGGCAGGTAGGCAGACAGGCAGGTGGTAGCAGGTAGGCAGACAGGCAGGTGGCAGCAGGTAGGCAGACAGGCAGGTGGTAGCAGGTAGGTAGGCAGGTAGGCAGACAGGCAGGTGGTAGGCAGGTAGGTAGACAGGCAGGTGGTAGCAGGTAGGCAGACAGGCAGGTGGTAGGCAGGTAGGCAGACAGGCAGGTGGTAGCAGGTAGGCAGACAGGCAGGTGGTAGCAGGTAGGCAGACAGGCAGGCAGGTAGGCAGCAGGTAGGTAGACAGGCAGGTGGTAGCAGGTAGCAGGAGGTAGGCAGAGAGCAGGTAGGCAGACAGGCAGGTGGTAGCAGGTAGGCAGACAGGCAGGTGGTAGCAGGTAGGCAGACAGGTAGCAGGTAGGCAGACAGCAGGTGGGCAGGTAGGCAGACAGGCAGGTGGTAGGCAGGTAGGCAGACAGGCAGGTGGTAGCAGGTAGGCAGAGAGGCAGGTGGTAGGCAGGTAGGCAGCAGGTAGGCAGTAGGCAGACAGGTGGTAGCAGGTAGGCAGACAGGCAGGTGGTAGCAGGTAGGCAGACAGGCAGGTGGTAGGCAGGCAGGCAGACAGGCAGGTGGCGGGCAGGTAGGTAGGCAGGTAGGCAGGTAGGCAGACAGGCAGGTGGTAGGCAGGTAGGCAGACAGGCAGGTGGTAGCAGGTAGGCAGTAGGCAGGTGGTAGCAGGTAGGCAGACAGGCAGGTGGTAGCAGGTAGGCAGACAGGCAGGTGGTAGCAGGTAGCAGACAGCAGGTGGGGCAGGTAGGGACAGGCAGGTGGTAGCAGGTAGGCAGACACAGGTGGCAGCAGGTAGGGACAGCAGGTAGGCAGAGGCAGGCAGGCAGACAGGCAGGTGGTAGGTAGGCAGACAGGCAGGTGGTAGCAGTAGGCAGACAGGCAGGTGGTAGCAGGTAGGCAGTACAGGTAGGCAGAGGGCAGGTGGTAGCAGGTAGGCAGACAGGCAGGTGGTAGCAGGTAGGCAGACAGGCAGGTGGTAGGCAGGCAGGTGGTAGGCAGGTAGGCAGGTGGTAGCAGGTAGGCAGACAGGCAGGTGGTAGCAGGTAGGCAGACAGGCAGGTAGGGTAGGCAAGGTGGTAGCAGGTAGGCAGACAGGCAGGTGGAATGGCAGGTAGGCAGACAGGCAGGTGGTAGCAGGTAGGCAGCAGGTGGTAGGCAGGCAGGTGGTAGGCAGGTAGGCAGACAGGCAGGCAGGCAGGTGGTAGGCAGGTAGGCAGACAGGCAGGTAGGCAGGTAGCAGGTAGGCAGACAGACAGGCAGGTGGTAGCAGGTAGGCAGACAGGCAGGTGGTAGCAGGTAGGCAGACAGGCAGGTGGTAGCAGGTAGGCAGACAGCAGGTAGGCAGACAGGCAGGTGGTAGCAGGTAGGCAGACAGGCAGGTAGGGGGCAGGCAGACAGGCAGGTGGTAGGCAGCAGGTAGGCAGACAGGCAGGTGGTAGCAGGTAGGCAGACAGGCAGGCTGTAGCAGGCAGGGTAGGTGCAGGTAGGCAGACAGGCAGGTGGTAGCAGGTAGCAGACAGGCAGACAGGCAGGTGGTAGCAGGTAGGCAGACAGGCAGGTGGTAGCAGGTAGGCAGACAGGCAGGTGGCAGCAGGTAGGCAGACAGGCAGGTGGTAGCAGGTAGGTAGCAGGCAGACAGGCAGGTGGTAGCAGGTAGGCAGACAGGCAGCAGGTGGTAGCAGGCAGACAGGCAGGTGGCAGCAGGTAGGCAGACAGGCAGGTGGTAGCAGGTAGGCAGACAGGCAGGTGGTAGCAGGTAGGCAGACAGGCAGGTGGTAGCAGGTAGGCAGACAGGCAGGTGGCAGCAGGTAGGCAGACAGGCAGGTGGTAGCAGGTAGGCAGACAGGCAGGTGGTAGCAGGTAGGCAGACAGGCAGGTGGTAGCAGGTAGCAGTAGGCAGGCAGGTGGTAGCAGGTAGGCAGACAGGCAGGTGGTAGCAGGTAGGCAGACAGGCAGGTGGTAGCAGGTAGGGTAGGCAGGTAGGCAGACAGGCAGGTGGTAGGCAGGTAGGCAGACAGGCAGGTGGTAGCAGGTAGCAGCAGGAGGTGGTAGGCAGGCAGGTAGGCAGGCAGGTGGGCAGGTAGGCAGACAGGCAGGTGGTAGCAGGTAGGCAGACAGGCAGGTGGTAGCAGGTAGGCAGACAGGCAGGTGGTAGGCAGGTAGGCAGACAGGCAGGTGGTAGCAGGTAGGCAGACAGGCAGGTGGTAGGCAGGTAGGCAGACAGGCAGGTGGTAGCAGGTAGGCAGACAGGCAGGTGGTAGCAGGTAGGCAGACAGGCAGGTGGTAGGCAGGTAGGCAGACAGGCAGGTGGTAGCAGGTAGGCAGACAGGCAGGTGGTAGCAGGTAGGCAGACAGGCAGGTGGTAGGCAGGTAGGCAGACAGGCAGGGTGGTAGCAGGTAGGCAGACAGGCAGGTGGTAGCAGTAGCAGGCAGACAGGCAGACAGGCAGCAGCAGGTGGTAGCAGGTAGGCAGACAGGCAGGCAGCAGGTAGACAGGCAGGTGGTAGCAGGTAGGCAGACAGGCAGCAGGTAGGCAGACAGGCAGGTGGTAGGCAGGTAGGCAGACAGGCAGGTGGTAGCAGGTAGGCAGACAGGCAGGTGGTAGCAGGTAGGCAGAGACAGGCAGGTAGCAGGTAGGCAGACAGGCAGGTGGTAGCAGGTAGGCAGACAGGCAGGTGGTAGCAGGTAGGCAGACAGGCAGGCAGGTAGGCAGACAGGCAGGTGGTGGTAGGCAGGTAGGCAGGCAGGTGGTAGCAGGTAGGCAGACAGGCAGGTGGTAGGGCAGGTAGGCAGACAGGCAGGTGGTAGCAGGTAGGCAGACAGGCAGGCAGACAGGCAGGTGGTAGCAGGTAGGCAGACAGGCAGGTGGTAGCAGGCAGGTGGTAGGCAGTAGGCAGACAGGCAGGTGGTAGCAGGTAGACAGGCAGTACAGGTAGGCACAGGCAGGTGGTAGCAGGTAGCAGCAGACAGGTGGTAGCAGGCAGGTAGGCAGACAGGTAGGTGGCAGGTAGGCAGACAGGCAGGTGGTAGCAGGTGCAGTAGGCAGGTGGCAGGTAGGCAGACAGGCAGGTAGCAGGTAGCAGGTAGGCAGGTAGGCAGACAGGCAGGTGGTAGTGGCAGCAGGTAGGCAGTACAGGCAGGTGGTAGGCAGACAGGCAGGACAGGCAGCAGGTAGGCAGACAGGCAGGTGGTAGCAGGTAGGTGGTAGCAGGGCAGACAGGCAGGTGGTAGCAGGTAGGCAGACAGGCAGGGGGTAGCAGGTAGGCAGACAGGCAGGTGGTAGGCAGGTAGGCAGACAGGCAGGTGGCAGCAGGTAGGCAGGCCAGACAGGCAGGTGGCAGCAGGTAGGCAGACAGGCAGGTGGTAGGCAGGTAGGCAGGTGGCAGCAGGTAGGCAGACAGGCAGGTGGTAGGTGTAGCAGGTAGGCAGACAGGCAGGTGGTAGGCAGGTAGGCAGGTAGGTAGGCAGACAGGCAGGTGGCAGCAGGTAGGCAGACAGGCAGGTGGCAGGTAGGCAGGGTAGGCAGGTAGGCAGACAGGCAGGTGGGCAGGTAGGCAGACAGGCAGGTGGGCAGCAGGTAGGTAGGCAGCAGGAGGCAGGGCAGGTGGTAGCAGGTGGCAGCAGGTAGGCAGACAGGCAGGTGGCAGCAGAGAGGCAGGTGGCAGGTAGGCAGACAGACAGGCAGGTAGGCAGCAGGTAGGCAGGTAGGCAGTGGTGGGTAGCAGGTAGGGGACAGGCAGGTGGCAGCAGGTAGGCAGACAGGCAGGTGGGCAGCAGTAGGCAGACAGGCAGGTAGCAGCAGTAGGCAGGCAGGTGGTAGCAGGTAGGCAAGACAGGCAGGTGCAGCAGAGGTGGTAGCAGGCAGACAGGCAGGTGGAGCAGGTAGGGCAGGTGGTAGCAGGTAGGCAGACAGGCAGGTGGTAGCAGGTAGGCAGACAGGCAGGTGGTAGCAGGTAGGCAGACAGGCAGGTGGCAGCAGGCAGGTGGTAGCAGGTAGGACAGGCAGGTGGACAGGGCAGACAGTAGGCAGGTAGGCAGACAGGCAGGTGGTAGCAGGTAGGCAGACAGGCAGGTGGTAGGCAGGTAGGCAGACAGGCAGGTGGTAGGCAGGTAGGCAGCAGGTAGGCAGGTAGGCAGGTGGCAGCAGGTAGGCAGACAGGCAGGTGGTAGCAGGTAGGCAGACAGGCAGGTGGTAGCAGGTAGGCAGACAGGCAGGTAGGCAGACAGGCAGGTGGCAGACAGGCAGGTGGCAGGTAGGCAGACAGGCAGGCAGGTAGGCAGTGGTAGGCAGGTAGGCAGACAGGCAGGTGGTAGCAGGTAGGCAGACAGGGGCAGGTGGTAGCAGGTAGGCAGACAGGCAGGCAGGTGGTAGCAGGTAGGCAGACAGGCAGGTGGTAGCAGGTAGGCAGACAGGCAGGTGGTAGCAGGTAGGCAGACAGGGCAGGTGGTAGCAGGTAGGCAGACAGGCAGGTGGCAGCAGGTAGGCAGACAGGCAGGGTGGTAGGCAGGTAGGCAGACAGGCAGTAGTAGGCAGACAGGCAGGTGGTAGCAGGTAGGCAGACAGGCAGGTGGCAGCAGGTAGGCAGACAGGCAGGTGGTAGCAGGTAGGCAGACAGGCAGGTGGTAGGCAGGTAGGCAGACAGGCAGGTGGTAGCAGGTAGGCAGACAGGCAGGTGGGTAGCAGGTAGGCAGACAGGGTGGTAGCAGGTAGGCAGACAGGCAGGTGGTAGCAGGTAGGCAGACAGGCAGGTGGTAGCAGGTAGGCAGACAGGCAGGTGGTAGCAGGTAGGCCGACAGGTGGTAGCAGGTAGGCAGACAGGCAGGTGGTAGGCAGGTAGGCAGACAGGCAGGTGGTAGCAGGTAGGCAGACAGGCAGGTGGTAGCAGGTAGGCAGACAGGCAGGTGGTAGGCAGGTAGGCAGGTGGTAGCAGGTAGGCACAGCAGGTGGTAGCAGGTAGGCAGACAGGCAGGTGGTAAGGCAGACAGGTGGCAGGTAGGCAGACAGGCAGGGTAGCAGGTAGGCAGACAGGCAGGTGGTAGGCAGGTAGGCAGACAGGCAGGTGGTAGCAGGTAGGCAGGAGGCAGGCAGGTGGTAGGCAGGTAGGCAGACAGGCAGGTGGTAGCAGGTAGGCAGACAGGCAGGTGGCAGGCAGGTAGGCAGACAGCAGGTAGGCAGCAGGTAGGCAGACAGGGCAGGTGGTAGGTAGGCAGGGCAGGTGTAGGGTAGCAGACAGGCAGGTGTAGCAGGTAGGCAGACAGGCAGGTGGTAGCAGGTAGGCAGTAGCAGGTAGGCAGACACAGGCAGGCAGGTGGTAGAGCAGGTAGGCAGACAGGCAGGTGGTAGGCAGGTAGGCAGACAGGCAGGTGGTAGCAGGTAGGTGGTAGGCAGGTAGGCAGACAGGCAGGTGGTAGCAGGTAGGCAGACAGGCAGGTGGTAGCAGGTAGGCAGACAGGCAGGTGGTAGGCAGGTAGGCAGACAGGCAGGTGGGCAGGTAGGCAGACAGGCAGGTGGCAGCAGGTAGGCAGACAGGCAGGTAGGCAGACAGGCAGGTGGTAGGGCAGGTAGGTAGGCAGACAGGCAGGTGGTAGCAGGTAGGCAGACAGGCAGGTGGTAGGCAGGTAGGCAGACAGGCAGGTGGTAGCAGGTAGGCAGACAGGCAGGTGGTAGCAGGTAGGCAGACAGGCAGGTGGTAGCAGGTAGGCAGACAGGCAGGCAGGTAGGCAGACAGGCAGGTGGTAGGCAGGTAGGCAGACAGGCAGGTAGGCAGGTAGGCAGACAGGCAGGTGGTAGGCAGGTAGGCAGACAGGCAGGTGGTAGCAGGTAGGCAGACAGGCAGGTGGTAGGCAGGTAGTAGCAGTAGGCAGACAGGCAGGTGGTAGCAGGTAGGCAGACAGGCAGGTGGTGGTAGCAGGTAGGCAGACAGGCAGGTGGTAGCAGGTAGGCAGACAGGCAGGTGGTAGGCAGGTAGGCAGACAGGCAGGTGGTAGGTAGACAGGCAGGTGGCAGGTAGGCAGACAGGCAGGTGGGCAGACAGGCAGGTGGTGGTAGGCAGGTAGGCAGACAGGCAGGTGGTAGCAGGTAGGGACAGGCAGGTGGTAGGTAGGCAGACAGGCAGGCAGGTAGGCAGCAGGCAGGTAGGCAGCAGTAGGCAGACAGGCAGGTGGTAGCAGGTAGGCAGGTAGGCAGAGGCAGACAGGCAGGCAGGTGCAGACAGGCAGGCAGGTAGGCAGACAGGCAGGTGGAGCAGGTAGGCAGACAGGCAGGTGGTAGCAGGTAGGCAGACAGGGCAGGTGGTAGCAGGTAGGCAGACAGGCAGGTGGCAGCAGGTAGGCAGGCAGGTGGCAGCAGGTAGGCAGACAGGCAGGTGGAGGCAGGTAGGCAGACAGGCAGGTGGTAGGTTGGCAGGTAAGGCAGAGCACAGGCAGCAGGTAGGCAGGTGGTAGCAGGTAGGCAGACAGGCAGCAGGTAGGCAGACAGGCAGGTGGTAGCAGGTAGGCAGACAGGCAGGTGGCAGCAGGTACAGGCAGGTGGTAGCTGGTAGGCAGACAGGCAGGTGGCAGGCAGACAGGCAGAGCAGGTAGACAGGCAGGTTGGCAGCAGGTAGGCAGACAGGCAGGTGGACAGGCAGGTAGGCAGACAGGCAGGTGGTAGCAGGTAGGCAGACAGGTGGCAGGTGGCAGGTGGCAGCAGGTAGGCAGACAGGCAGGTGGCAGCAGGTAGGCAGACAGGCAGGTGGTAGGCAGACAGGCAGGTGGCAGCAGGTAGGCAGACAGGCAGGTGGCAGCAGGTAGGCAGACAGGCAGGTGGCAGCAGGTAGCAGACAGGCAGGTGGCAGCAGGTAGGCAGACAGAGCAGGTGGTAGCAGGTAGGCAGACAGGCAGTGGCAGCAGGTAGGCAGACAGGCAGGTGGGCAGCAGGTAGGCAGACAGGCAGGTGGCAGCAGGTAGGCAGAGCAGGTGGCAGCAGGTAGGCAGACAGGTAGGTGGTAGCAGGTAGGCAGCAGGTGGCAGCAGGTAGCAGACAGGAGGTGGAGCAGGTAGGCAGACAGGCAGGTGGCAGCAGGTAGGCAGACAGGCAGGTGGCAGCAGGTAGGCAGAGGCAGGCAGGGTGGTAGCAGGTAGGCAGACAGGCAGTGGCAGCAGGTACAGCAGGTAGGCAGGGTAGCAGGTAGGCAGACAGGCAGGGCAGCAGGTAGGCAGACAGGCAGGTGGTAGCAGGTAGGCAGACAGGCAGGTGGTAGCAGGTAGGCAGAGAGGCAGGTGGGTAGGCAGACAGGCAGTGGCAGCAGGTAGGCAGACAGGCAGGTGGCAGCAGGTAGGCAGACAGGCAGGTGGCAGCAGGTAGGGCAGGTAGGCAGACAGGCAGGCAGGTGCAGGTGGTAGCAGGTAGGCAGACAGGCAGGCAGGTGGTAGGCAGGTAGGCAGACAGGCAGGGTAGGCAGGTAGGCAGACAGGCAGGTGGTAGCAGGTAGGCAGACAGGCAGGTGGTAGGCAGGCAGACAGGCAGGTGGTAGCAGGTAGGCAGACAGGCAGGTGGCAGACAGGCAGGTAGGCAGACAGGCAGGTGGCAGCAGGTAGGCAGACAGGCAGGTAGCAGGTAGGCAGACAGGCAGGGTAGGCATGGTAGGCAGAGGGTGGCAGCAGGTAGGCAGACAGGCAGGTGGCAGTAGGCAGACAGGCAGGTAGGCAGACAGGCAGGTGGCAGCAGGTAGGCAGTACAGGCAGTGGCAGCAGGGCAGGTAGGCAGACAGGCAGGTGGTAGGCAGGTAGGCAGACAGGCAGGTGATAGCAGGTAGGCAGACAGGCAGGTGGTAGCAGGTAGGTGACAGGCAGGTGGTAGGCAGGTAGGCAGACAGGCAGGTGGTAGCAGGTAGGCAGACAGGCAGGTGGTAGCAGGTAGGTAGACAGGCAGGTGGTAGGCAGGTAGGCAGACAGGCAGGTGGTAGCAGGTAGGTCAGACAGGCAGGTGGTAGCAGGTAGGCAGACAGGCAGGTGGTAGGCAGGTAGGCAGACAGGCAGGTGGTAGCAGGTAGGCAGACAAGCAGGTGGTAGGCAGGTGGTAGGCAGGTGATAGCAGGTAGGCAGACAGGCAGGTGGTTGCAGGTAGGCAGACAGGCAGGTGGTAGCAGGTAGGCAGACAGGCAGGTGGTTGGCAGGTAGGTAGACAGGCAGGTGGTAGCAGGTAGGCACACAGGCAGGTGGTAGCAGGTAGGTAGACAGGCAGGTGGTAGCAGGTAGGCAGACAGGCAGGTGGTAGGCAGGTAGGCAGACAGGCAGGTGGTAGCAGGTAGGCAGACAGGCAGGTGGTAGGCAGGTAGGCAGACAGGCAGGTGGTAGCAGGTAGGCAGACAGGCAGGTGGTAGCAGGTAGGCAGACAAACAGAGAGATCAGTAGGTGGGTAGCTAGGTGGGTAGGCGGGCAGACAGGTGGACATTTCTTAAATTCCTACTTACCGTCTCCGCCCTTGCTGCCGTGCAGCCAAGCAGGAAGGAGCCTCTGGGACCCTCTGCCCAGCGGGGCGTCTGCTCCTCATCCTGGGGACGGTGCCCGAGCGGTGGTGGAGGTCCGGGGGGTACGCTGGTGGACCAGCACGTCTTACTTAGTGGACCGAGGCAGGTGGCCCAGGACCATGTGAGCAAACCAGGGAGCCGACTCCAGAGAGCAGGCAGAGGAGCAGGTCCGCAGGGAGGGATGCCAGCAGCCGTGGCGAGGAGAGCCGGGGACCCTGCGGGACACAGCAGCCTCACGGCCCATGGAAGGGAACGTGCAGCTAGAGCTGGGAGCCCTGGAGGGCAGCGGGCGGCTCTGCGGCGGCTGGTGGGCAGCGTTTTCTCTCCTGAGGAGGGAGAGGTGTGGGGACACCAGGGTCAGAAAGCCAGTCAACGCAGGGCCGGGTTAGGACGCCTACGCCTGACCTGGTGGGCAACAGGACCGCACCCACCCTCGCCCACACAACCCAGTTGTGCGCGTGGACAGGGGCAGGCCCACGTCCAGGACGCAGCGGGAGGGCTGGGTCCAGCTCTGGCTCTTGCCGGAAAGGCAAGTTGGGGAGGGGCCCCCCTGCGCAGGTGGGGGTGAGGGGCTGGAAGGGCTGGCTGGGGCTCCTCACCCTCCCTGCCCAGGGCCCCAGAGGACGGCAGGGATTTTATAGTAGGGCCTCCCAAGAAGCGAATTACCTGACCAGCCCAGAGCGTGGACATGGCTACTGCCCAGAGCCGAGCTGCAGGCCTGTGCCTCACAGGGGGTGTTGGAAAACTCTGGACACTCAGAACCACAGAACCACAGTGTCCAGCATCTGCTCAAAAACCCAGAGAAGTGGAAAATGTGACGCAGGCCTAGAAAGGAGCAGCCGAGCTGGTGGGCCAGCAGACAGGAGGCCAAGGGGACGGGGCCGCAGCCAGCAGGCACTGCGCTCCGGCAGCAAATGGGTTCCCGGGACCCGTCCCAGGAGCTGCAGAGAAGCCTGTGGTGTGGCCGCCACCTGAGTCCTAGGCCGAAAGCTACTCTGGGGCCAACGAGTCGGGTCCAGCCCCTGCCCAGAAACAAATGGAAAGTGTGGTGACCAGAGGGAAGGGACCATGTGACGTGGCCATGCTGGGAGCAGCGGGCACGCCCAGTGCGACAGGACTCTAGGCTGAGTGAAGGGAGATCAGGGCGGGGGCTGCACAGTAGGGGCTCTGGTGGGCTCCGGCTGGCTGGCTCCTAGCCCGCGCTGCCCGGGAGGAGTCCTGGCCTCACGGGGCAGGCTCCACCTGCTCTGCAGGGTGCTGGCCCAGGAGGCCTGGGCCCTGAAGGGCACTCCATTCTCATGGTGACCCACCCGCAAGGTCCACTCTTCCTGAAAGGAGTAGGCGATGCCACCATTCAGGAGTCCGAACAGGACACTTAAGCAGTGGGCAACCCTGCTAATTGCAAATGCTCTTTCTCGGTGTCATCGGCCTTGACTGGGGGATGACCAGCGTTGGGTGGACGCTCCCTGGGTGCTCTGTGCTGTGTGCAGAGCTGAGCAGGAACCTGGCCCTGTTCAGGTGATGAAGGAGACAGGTGCAGAATGAAGGTGGAGATGCCGGGTCATCCTGCTCTTGCCCCAGGCCTCTGAGGGCCCAGGTGAAGAACCAGGCTCTGCTGTCCCACGGAGGCTCTGTGTGGCTGCCGCACGGGCTGCAGGCTGGATGGGAAGTTGGGGGCAGTGCTGGGCCCCCGGCTGGGCAGGGCCGGCACTGCTCAGCTAGACCCTGAAGTTGCAGGGCTGCAAGCCTGTGGGCCTCAGCCAAGCAGCCTCCAGAGACACCCGCAGACACGTCCTGGTATCGGCCTCCACCACTACATGGGGAGGAGACAGCCTCAGAGCCTCCAGGCCTGGAAGGAGGCTGGCCAGGTCTGCCTGCAGCTGCAGGTCCCCTGCCCTGACCACTGTCCTGTCTCTCTCAGCATCCTCGAGTGCCAGGGGCTGCCCATAGTGAACGGGCAGTGTGACCCCTATGCCACTGTGACACTGGCCGGACCCTTCAGGCAAGTTGTTTTCCTGTCCTGCCCCTCTTTCCTTCTGGTCCTGGGGGGCTGCGGAGTGGCTGCAGGTCCAGCTCTGGAACCAGGAGGCCGGTGCCTCCTTCAGAGTGAGGCTGGTGCACCTGGGGAGGAATTTGTCATTCTGACTCCCTTTTGTTCCGTTCGTTGCTCACATTGCTTTGTGAAGGAAGGAGGCCTTGTGACCTTCACACTGGTGGTTCTGGCTCAGCAAAGGCTCCGATTTGCATGCCACCTGGAGGTGGGGACAAACAGGGATGTTGATGAGCTGAACAAAGGCAGAAGCTACTGCCAGCAGCCTGGTTCCCAGAGGGATCTGCAGCCAGCAGTGTTGTCTCCCGTCCTGACCTTCCTCTCCTGACCGCAGATCCGAAGCCAAGAAGACGAAAGTGAGAAAGAAGACGAACAACCCCCAGTTTGACGAGGTGTTCTACTTTGAGGTTGGTATGGGGCGGGGGGAGCACAGCAAGCCCCCGGGACTCTGGTGGGAAGTGTCCGTCATCTGGAGAGGCTGGCCCAGGGCCGCGGACTCTCCTCCCTGGGAGGAGAGCGCTTGTCCTGCCTGGCCTGGACGGTCAGCGTGCAGCGGCAGCTCGCTGCTGTCCAGTCCTCGGGACGGGGTTCTGACTGGCTGTTCGGTTTCGGGGTTTTCTGTTTTTCTGGCTGTTCCACCCAGCTTCCCTCCGCGGGGTGAGGCTTGTTTCACCGGAAACATGAGGGTTCAAGCAAAAGGGAAGTGGTTCAGACCGAGGCTGCTGGCGGCCTCCTGGGGCACGCGGCAGAATCAGAGAAGGGTGAGGCTGAGGTTGGCAGGCCCGGTGGGCACCGCCCTGGGCGTGAGGGCACGTGGCAGTGTCCTGCCCAGGCCTTGGCAAAGAGGGGCGTTGGCAGGGGAGGGTGGGCAGGAAGCCAGGTTTGCTGCGCCTCAGGCCCCAGGCAGGACGCCATGGTCAGAAGCTGGGGAAGCTTCCAGTGCGCGTCGCCTCCCGCCGGTCTCTCCTGCGCAGGGAGCAGGCTCCATTGGCTACAGAGGTGGTCTCCACCCACAGGGTCAACTCGTGGTGACCTAGCCTAGGCTGAAGGTCTGGAGGTGCCACCTGACCTCGCTGAGGGCCACCTGTTGGGCTGCTCTTCAGGCAGAGTCCCTGCTGCCCTGAGCCCAGGCCTGAGGGCAGCGTGCTGTGGACCAGCCCCTCTGCCCTCGACTCAGCCACGCCACCCTGGCTTGCGGCCTCCGTGCCAGGGCCTCCTCGTTGCCACCTGGCCTCCTGGTTCTGCCAGTGCGGAAGCCTCCAGGAAAGGGGCCCACGGCCAGGGCTGCCCAGCTGCCCAGACCCAGTCCACCCAGGAACACCCAGACGACACCTCTAAAGCCAGCCAGTCTAAATTGCACAGAGCCGCCTAGGCCTGGCAGCAGCCAGCTCCAGCTGCAGGTGGCAGCAGGCGCCCCACGGGCAGCAGGCGGTGGTCAGTGGGGCAGTGAGCAGAGCACTGGCAGCAGCACCAGGAGCCTGCTCAGCAGGGGGCCTCTGACGGAGGACAGGGGCTGCCTGGAGGAAGTGGCATTCCAGAGACCCCTGCAGGTAGAAGAGGAGCCAGGCCCCCCAGAGGCACAGTGGGCATGTGACCCTCTGAAGCAGGTGGCAGAGAGGCTGCTGGGAGGAGGCAGGGAGGCTCCCAGGACTCCACTAGCTCTACAGTTGCAAATTCAACTTGGAGGCTCGGGATTTAAGCAACATGACCTGGTCAAGTTCTGGATCACAATGCAGATCCAGAAACTTCTAGAATGGCATCAGCCCACCGATCCCGGAGAGTGGCCATAACCAGCCGGGAGGGGCAGTGCCCCTGTGAAGGGCCACGGTGGGCTGCCCCAGGTACCGCCAGCTCTGTGGGGCTGCTGGCGTATGCTGGGCCTCCACCGGGCCTCCACCACTGCACCTGGCCTCCAGTGCCTCTGCTCCTTGTTGTGATTTGGGAACTGCACCCCACAACAACAGGAGGCAAACAGGCTTGATCTTTCAGTTTCCTGACGCTCGCTAGGTGCAGACTTGTGGAGTTGCTCGTGAGGCTACAGCACAGACACTAGAGAGCCTGCACCTGGTCGGAGGTTGAGGGCAGCTCCTTGGGTGAGGGGTGCTTGTGCCCACCCAGGGCTGGGAGGGAACTGCAGGAGCCGTGGAGCTGACTGCAGACGGCCTGGTCGCTGCCTGTCTGGGGGCTGAAGCCCCCACCGCACACCACTTCGCCCCTCCTGGCAGAATGCAGCCTCTGCTGTGGCATTCAGTGGCCTCGGGGATGCGGGGACAGTTCTGAGGTCAGGAAACCGCACCTCGAGCCTGAATCCTGCCCCGGCCCTTCCTAGTCTGGCTGGTCCCAGGGCAGAGGGCTGTCCTCTCCGGGCTGCAGGGTGGCCGGGCCAGGGGGTCTGAAGTCCTGTCTCTCCACCTGGCACCAGGTAACCAGACCCTGCAGCTACAGCAAAAAGTCCCACTTTGATTTTGAGGAGGAAGACGTGGACAAACTTGAGATTCGGTGAGTGGAAAGTCAAGCCACGCTTCCCACAGGGCAGTTCAGTCTGAACTCGGCTCCTTTGTCTGTTGTTTGCTTAGTTTCTCAAAGTAGGGGCAAGGATGGAAATGAGCTGCCACTTCGTGGTGGTTCAACACCAGGATTACAGGAGTGTGGCCAGAGGCCCTGCATCCAAGCTTGCAGACACCTGGGTGTTGGGTCGAGGAGCACCTGCCCTGCAGCCGGCCGGCTCAGCTTGTGCTCCCGGCAGCATCTGGGTGAAGGTCAGGTTCATCACGCAGGGTCTGCAGGTCCATTCACCAAGACCACCCAAGGCCACGCATGGGCACGCGGTGGCCACTTCTGTTTGGGGTCTTATTCTAAAGCCCTTCGGGCACAACCTGTGCTTGTCACCCTCAGAGACCAGGTCAGATGAGAAAGCCCCAGGCCGTGCCCCAGCAGCACTGGCCCTGGGGATCCTGCTGCGCGGCTCTTGCCTGAGCAGGGTCCCTCACACGTCCTCAAGGCTCTGCCTCCGTGGCTGGACTCCCCTGTGGAGCCTGTGTCTCCTGCTCTGTCCATGCAGCCTCACGGAGCCCGGGCCTTCCCTAGGGGCTCTCCATGGCACTGACATCCCCTGAGGCTGAGGACAGTGGTGTGGGGACTGCTCTGCTGCAGTCTGGATCCCCACCCACCGTGAAGAGGCAGACGCTGGGGGAGGGAGGGAGGCAGGGGCCCAGAGAATGGGCCGTGACCTCTTTTCCAACCCTCCACATCTGCACTGCGGCTGCCTGGGGTGCTCCTGCTGCCATTGAAGTTGTTAGGCCAGGGTCCCCACGGGGCCAGCACAGTGGGCAGAGGGAGGCCAGGGTCCCCACGGGGCCAGCACAGTGGGCAGAGGGAGGCCAGCAGCCCCCCCAGTCCCACAGCTCACCTGTTCCCAGCAGACACCCTGACCCTCTCGGTGACCCATGCCCACTGGCACTGGTGAGGACAAGGGACCACACTGGGTCTTCTGGAGTGCCTCCCTCCAGCAGGCACCTATGAGACTGCCAGTCCAAGGGCAATGCTGGCCATGCCCCAGGCTAGCAGACACAGTCCTGGCTCGGAATCCCAGGGAACACCAAGCATTCTCCCGGAACGGGCCCGAGAGCTCCCTGCTGTGCCAGGCTGGACTCCTCGAGTGCAGTGTGGGCTTGTCAGTGCCAGCTGTGCAGACCTGGCCACAGCGCCTTCCTGGGGCAGGGTGCCAGCCTCTCCGACTCCCCAGCAGGCGTAAGCAGCTGGCAGAGACAGGATCTGAGTTCAGGGTCCTGTGGCTGCCACTTCCGCACCTGCCTGGCAGGTCCCACAGATTGACCCAGGCCAGGGCTGGGGTGGAGGCAAGGCCCTGCAGGGGCCTGTGCATGCAGGACGCTTGCGCATGGGCCGTGGGCTGCTCCTGGGCGAGGCACAGACACCGAGCACTCGCTCAGCTCCACTGCACGCAGTGATGCCTGCGGGTGCCCCTGCCACCAGGCCAGGAGCAGCTGAGTCCTGGGCCTGCTGCCCCCAGGCCCCGGCTCATGGCATGCCCGGCCTTGATTCCAGCTGCCCTGGAGCAGCAGGCCCTGCCCTCAGCCGCCCCTGGCTTGCTGTGGTCAGTGTCGGTCTTTGCTGCGTGACTCGGGGCTGGAGGCCTTTGCTGCAGCCCCCTTGGAGGCAGGCACCGTGCTCTGCCCAGGCTGCCCTGCCAGGCGAGGGCTGAATGCCACTCCTCTCTCTCAGCGTCGACCTTTGGAACGCCAGCAACCTCAAGTTTGGAGACGAGTTTCTGGGGGAACTGAGGATCCCACTCAAAGTGCTGCGACAGTCCAGCCCCCACGAGGCGTGGTAGGTGGCCGCACCATCAGCGCAAACAAGGCTAGCCCGTGTGTGAGGCAGTCCTCCGCCCAGGAGGCTGCCTGCTGGTCCCACAGGGGCAGTGCCAACACAACCTGGCTGCTAGAGCCAGGCCCCTGCTTCTGCAGAGCAGGCCCCAGCCTCATCAAGGTGGCCGTTGAAGCCCACCCAAGGTCAAGTGCCTTGACATAGGACCTGGGCCCGCAGGCCTCAAGCTGCCTGACCAGGGAAGTCCAGGTGGAGAGAGTGACCAGGCTGGGAGGAACAGAGGAAAGAGTCCACTCAGAGACCACTAGAGCACTGTGGCCACCGCACAGGCACACCTCCCCGATGCAGAAGCCACGCGGGCTCCTGGAAGGGCTCCAGCCCCACGCACTCGGCAGCGTTGGTCTTCTCGCAGTGCCTGGCTGCAGAGCTCCCTGCCCTCACCCGCTCTTCCTTCCAAAACGTGCACTGCCTCCCCTTCTTGCCCTCTTCTCTCCCCTCCTGCTTCTAGGGACCTTATCTCCTGTCTGTGACCCTGCGAGTGCCCTAGGAGACCACACCCTCAGGTGTCCTGCAGAAGGCCTTGGAGCCCCTGAGGGCCTCTGAGCCGGGGCTCCCAGGACTGCACCCCACCTGCACCTGCGTCCCCTCCCAGGTACTTCCTCCAGCCCCGAGACAACGGCAGCAAGAGTCTGAAGCCAGAGGACCTGGGGTCCCTGCGGCTGAACGTGGTCTACACGGAGGACCACGTCTTTTCTTCTGACTACTACAGGCCCCTGCGGGACCTGCTGCTGGAGTCTGCGGACGTGGAGGTGCGTGGCGGCCAGCTCTCCAGCCTCAGGGCGGCCCTCTGCTGTGGGGTGTCCGCCTCGCCAGGCCCAGCCCAGCCTGCCTGCTGCCCCGGGACGCAGCTGTGGCCGCAGAGCCTTGCTGTGCAGACCTTCTGACCTAGGACGGGGACCGCATCTGGTCTGCCCGGACCCCCCATTGCAGCGAGGCCCCTGCAGGCGGGGGTCTTGATGTGGGCAAAGAGCTGTTCCTGTGCTGACCCGCCCTCCTCCAAGTGCAGGGTCTGGGGCCCTCAGGCACTGCTCCTGGAAGTGGGGTGCACCACAGGGATGGTGTGGTCGGGAGCTCCCCACTCACAAGGTCTCTGCGCAGCCCGTGTCGGCCTCGGCGGCCCATATCCTGGGCGAGGTGTGCAGAGAGAAGCAGGAGGCGGCCATCCCGCTGGTGCGGCTGCTGCTGCACTACGGCAGGGTGGTGCCCTTCATCAGCGCCATCGCCAGCGCCGAGGTGAAGAGGACCCAGTGAGTGCCGGCCTCCCCCCCCCCCCCGCCCCTCCTCCCTGAAGCCCGCCCCCTCTGCCCTGCCCAATCCTGTCCCCTGCACCCTGACCTCTGGGTCCCATGGTTCCACCCTATAACCTCAGCCCCTTCCCCAGTGCCCTCTGTCCACCCCACATCCAGCCCCTACCCACTGCAGTGGTCCAAAACCGGTCCAAGCACAGGGTCTGTGGGCAGTGAGGTTGAGGGTCCCCAGGAGCCAGGTGAGCTCAGGTCTGATTCTTTGAGACTGTGTTGACTTCTCTGGGAGAACCGAGGAGAGCATCTGGGGAGGAGGGACAGGATGCTCACCTGGGGACACTCTTCCTGCTCTGGGAGCTGCAGGTCCCTGTGAGAGCTCCCTGCGGAGTCTAGGGCTGGGGGATAGCTCTGCTTCCCCGGGACTGCCCCTGGAGGCCCTGCTGGTGGAGAACCAGGGAGTGAAATTGCAGGTGACAAGTGTCCAGGCCGCTGGGCTTGTCTTTCCTCCCCTGGCCTTTTGCAGCACCTGAGGCTTTGGAGCAGCGACTCCTGGATTCTCTTAGAAACACTTCACAGGGCAGAGGCCAGCTCCAACCTGACCAAGGGCAGCATAAGCCAGAACGGGAGACCCTGTCATTTCACAGCAGACCCAGGGGGCACTCCTGTCCACTCTCGATGACTGATGCCCAGGGATGGCTTCTGCTCCCTCTGCCTCCAGGAGGTGGACAATCCCCCTCTGCTTTCCAGGGACCCCAACACCATCTTCCGAGGAAACTCGCTGGCGTCCAAGTGCATAGATGAGACCATGAAGCTGGCCGGCATGCACTACCTGCATGTAACCCTCAAGCCCACCATAGAGGAGGTGAGGCCAGGGTCCCCACCAGGGCCAGCACCCAGCAGCCCATGTGGCTTTGTGGAGAGGGTGCTCTGCATGTTCCAAAGTCTTCCTTGTGTTCTCAAATAAAAAATACTTTTAAATTCCCTGTTCTGTTAAAGAGAGCAGGACTTGTAAGAAGCCTGACTCTTCCCAGGGCATCACCTTTCCACATTTTGTGGGTCCCTGAGTCCCCTGAGCCCTGCAGCTGTGGCAGTCCCTGCCCAGGCACTGGCCACTGACTTGCCTGACCACTAGTGGCTTCCCCAGCACCTCTGTGTCCCTCCCCTGGCCCCTGTTGCACATCCTGCCAGGACATTCTGTCCTCAGAATAGTTTTGCAAATCTAGGAAAAGCTCAGGCAGTGTTCTGGCTTGGCCTGTGGACAGGATCATGGCGGTGCTTCTTAAGCAACTGGGTGAATAGATGCAAATCTGGAAAATCCCACTAGCCTGGCCTCCACTGAGGGCTGCACCTGCCTCCTGGTGTGGCCCTGCGGTGCGGCCCTGTGCAGGCTGCAGTCTGGTGGCTTCCAGGGCTGGTGATGCTCTCTGGAGGCCAGGGTGCTCTGCCTTGCCTGCTCTGATGTCCTCCAGATATGCCAGAGCCACAGGTGCTGCGAGATAGACCCCGTGAGGCTGAAGGACGGCGAGAGCCTCGAGAGCAACATGGTGAGGCCGCTCTGTTCCAGGACCCTCCAGAGCCTCCGTGCGTTGCCGCCGGGGCCTCTGGGACACTGTTCTGGGCAGGGTGGGGACAGCTGGGCATGGAAACTCTTCCCTGGCCCTAGGTCCTGACTGTGGCCTCTGAGCCTGGGGAGGCACCAGCCTGTGGACACCTGTGCCCCCAACTCCTCTCCCTGTGCTGCCTGCAGGGCCACGCCCACTCAGCAAGCCCTGCTGTCCCCACCTTGTGGCAAACACAGGTGCCCAAACTGGACGCCTGAAGCCACTCCCAGTGGTCTGCCCACTTTGCAGAGCAGCAGAACTCTGCGGCTGGCACTTCCCAGCCGATGATCCCCTCCCGTGACTTCTGTGCAGTGAGGTGCCCCTGGGTGAGGCCTTGAAGTAAGAGCGCAGACTCTCGCCTTTAGAGGCACGTCCTGGTGCTGGGTGCCACACCCCCTGGGGAAGAGAGAGGGGTTCCCTGTGGCCGCGGGATGGGATTGCTCCTTGAGTCGCAGCAGCTGTTCACAGCGGGTTCTAAAGGAGACGTTTTAGACAGAAATTTATCTCTGCTGTATAGCCACTCTGAGCCAGCCCGCCCAGCCTGGCCCAGGCGCTCCCTGTGGCCTCAGGAAGCAGTGCCCAACACTGTGTCCCCTGCAGGAGAGCCTGCGGCACTACGTGGACCGTGTCTTCACGGTCATCACCAAGTCAGGGGTGAGCTGCCCCACCGTCATGTGTGACATCTTCTTCTCCCTGCGAGAGGCCGCTGCCAAGCGCTTCCAAGGTGAGCTGAGGAGGCCCCATGTTGGTGGACACTGACCAGCTGCCCTGGGCCCCTCCAGCTGCCAGTGTCCCCAGTGGGTATGAGGAGCCTCAATCCCCTGGATGGCCCGGCCCTTCTCACACTCTGCAGTGGTCAGTGAGCTCCTCACTGCTGCCTGTCCTCAGTGAGGCCCTCAGCAGCTCAGCGAGGGCTCAGCAGCTCAGCGAGGGCTCAGCAGCTCAGCACTCAGCTCAGTGAGGCCCTCAGGGCTCAGTGAGCAGCTCAGTGAGGCCCTCAGCAGCTCAGTGAGGCCCTCAGCAGCTCAGTGAGGGCTCAGCAGCTCAGTGAGGCCCTCAGCAGCTCAGTGAGCTCAGGGCCCTCAGCAGCTCAGTGAGGCCCTCAGCAGCTCAGTGAGGCAGCTCAGTGAGGCCTCAGCAGCTCAGTGAGGCTCAGCAGCTCAGTGAGGCCCTCAGCAGCTCAGTGAGGCCCTCAGCAGCTCAGTGAGGCCCTCAGCAGCTCAGTGAGGGCTCAGCAGCTCAGTGAGGCCCTCAGCAGCTCAGTGAGGCCCTCAGCAGCTCAGTGAGGCCTCAGCAGCTCTCAGCTCAGTGAGGCCCTCAGCAGCTCAGTGAGGCCCTCAGCAGCTCAGTGAGGCCCTCAGCAGCTCAGTGAGGGCCTCAGCAGCTCAGTGAGGCCCTCAGCAGCTCAGCAGTGAGGCCCTCAGCAGCTCAGTGAGGCCCTCAGCAGCTCAGTGAGGCCCTCAGCAGCAGCTCAGTGAGGCCTCAGCAGCTCAGTGAGGCCTCAGCAGCTCAGTGAGCCCTCAGCAGCTCAGTGAGGCCCTCAGCAGCTCTGAGGCCCTCAGCAGCTCAGTGAGGCCCTCAGCAGCTCAGTGAGGGCTCAGCAGCTCAGCAGCTCAGCAGCTCAGTGAGGCCCTCAGCAGCTCAGTGAGGCCCTCAGCAGCTCAGTGAGGCCCTCAGCAGCTCAGTGAGGGCTCAGTGAGGCCCTCAGCTCAGCTCAGTGAGGCCCTCAGCAGCTCAGTGAGGCCCTCAGCTCAGCAGGCTCAGTGAGGCCCTCAGCAGCTCAGTGAGGCCTCAGCTCAGCTCAGTGAGGCCCTCAGCAGCTCAGTGAGGCCTCAGCAGCTCAGTGAGGGCCTCAGGCAGTGAGGCCCTCAGCAGCTCAGTGAGCCCTTCCCTCAGCAGCTCAGTGAGGCCCTCAGCAGCTCAGTGAGGGCTCCCTCAGTGAGGCCCTCAGCAGCTCAGTGAGGCCTCAGCAGCTCAGTGAGGCCCTCAGCAGCTCAGTGAGGCCCTCAGCAGCTCAGTGAGGCCCTCAGCAGCTCAGTGAGGCCCTCAGCAGCTCAGTGAGCAGCTCAGTGAGGCCTCAGCAGCTCAGTGAGGCCTCAGCAGCTCAGTGAGGCCTCAGCCTCAGCAGCTCAGCTCAGTGAGGCCCTCAGCAGCTCAGTGAGGCCCTCAGCAGCTCAGTGAGGCCCTCAGCAGCTCAGTGAGGCCCTCAGCAGCTCAGTGAGGGCTCAGCAGCTCAGTGAGGCCCTCAGCAGCTCAGTGAGGCCAGTGAGGCCCTCAGCAGCTCAGTGAGGCCTCAGCAGCTCAGTGAGGCCCTCAGCAGCTCAGTGAGGCCCTCAGCAGCTCAGTGAGCAGCAGCTCAGTGAGGCCCTCAGCAGCTCAGTGAGGCCTCAGCAGCTCAGCCCTCAGCAGCTCAGTGAGGCCTCAGCAGCTCAGTGAGGCCCTCAGCAGCTCAGTGAGGCTCAGCAGCTCAGTGAGGCCTCAGCAGCTCAGTGAGGCCTCCTCAGCAGCAGCTCAGTGAGGCCTCAGCAGCTCAGTGAGGCCTCAGCAGCTCAGTGAGGCCCTCAGCAGCTCAGTGAGGCCCTCAGCAGCTCAGTGAGGGCTCAGCAGCTCAGTGAGGGCTCAGCAGCAAGCTCAGTGAGGCCTCAGCAGCTCAGTGAGGCCTCAGCAGCTCAGTGAGGGCTCAGCAGCTCAGTGAGGCCCTCAGCAGCTCAGTGAGGCCCTCAGCAGCTCAGTGAGGCCCTCAGCAGCTCAGTGAGGCTCCCTCAGCAGCTCAGTGAGGCCCTCAGCAGCTCAGTGAGGCCCTCAGCAGCTCAGTGAGGCCCTCAGCAGCTCAGTGAGGGCCTCAGCAGCTCAGTGAGGCCTCAGCAGCTCAGTGAGGCCTCAGCAGCTCAGTGAGGCCCTCAGCCTCAGCTCAGCAGCTCAGGCCTCAGCAGCTCAGTGAGGGCTCAGCAGCTCAGTGAGGCCCTCAGCAGCTCAGTGAGGCCCTCAGCAGCTCAGTGAGGCCTCAGCAGCTCAGTGAGGCCCTCAGCAGCTCAGTGAGGCCCTCAGCAGCTCAGTGAGGCCTCAGCAGCTCAGTGAGGCTCCCTCAGCAGCTCAGTGAGGCCTCAGCAGCTCAGTGAGGGCTCAGCCTCAGTGAGGCAGCAGCTCAGTGAGGCCTCAGCAGCTCAGTGAGGCCTCAGCTCAGTGAGCCCTCTCAGTGAGGCAGCTCAGTGAGGCCAGCTCAGCTCAGCTCAGTGAGGCCCTCAGCAGCTCAGTGAGGCCCTCAGCAGCTCAGTGAGGGCTCAGCAGCTCAGTGAGGCCCTCAGCAGCTCAGTGAGGCCCTCAGCAGCTCAGTGAGGCCCTCAGCAGCTCAGTGAGCTCAGCAGCTCCCTCAGCAGCTCAGTGAGGCCCTCAGCAGCTCTCTCAGTGAGGCCCTCAGCAGCTCAGTGAGGCCTCAGCAGCTCAGCCTCAGCACTCAGTGAGGCTCAGCAGCTCAGTGAGGCTCAGCAGCTCAGGCCCTCAGCAGCTCAGTGAGGCCCTCAGCAGCTCAGTGAGGCCCTCAGCAGCTCAGTGAGGCCCTCAGCAGCTCAGTGAGGCCTCAGCAGCTCAGTGAGGCCTCCCTCAGCAGCTCAGTGAGGCCCTCAGCAGCTCAGCTCAGTGAGGCCCTCAGCAGCTCAGTGAGGCCTCAGCAGCTCAGGCCCTCAGCAGCTCAGTGAGGCCCTCAGCAGCTCAGTGAGGCCCTCAGCAGCTCAGTGAGGCCTGAGGCCTCAGCAGCTCAGTGAGGCCTCAGCAGCTCAGTGAGGCCTCAGCAGCTCAGTGAGGGCCCTCAGCTCAGCTCAGTGCCCTCAGGCCCTCAGCAGCTCAGTGAGGCCCTCAGCAGCTCAGTGAAGGCTCAGCAACTCGCCTCAGCAGTTTAGGGAGACCTTGTCTCAAAATAAAAAATAAAAAGGAGCTGGGGATTTGGCTCCATGGATAAGCACACCTGGGTTCCATCCTGGTACCAAAAATGAAATCAGATAGAACACGTCTTGGTCATGCTGGCTCCTGGGGCACCAGGAGTATTCCCTCCTACCCCATGTGGACCCCTCAAGCCCCCACCTCCCTGCCCTGCACACCCCCCCTGAACCCCCATGTTACCACTCTGCCCAGACCTCCCACGAGCAGGCAGCGTAGGATGTCCCACTGGGTCACAGCTCAAATCTGAGCTGCTTCTCAGACCTGGGGAGCTCTTGCTCCCAGGTCTTGCGTCCTAGGGAATCTGATCCTGGTGGGTGTGTCCTGCCAGCCCCAGAATAGACCATCCCCACTCTCCGAGGGTCAAGGAAGCAGTTCTCCTACACCCAAGAACAAGTAGGAAGTGAACAGTAATGAACAAAACTCTCCTCCCACCCCAGGTGACAGCAAACCAGCAGTGAGACCCCAGGAGGGCTGGTGGGTGGGGGCGCATCTGTGACTCCAGGTGGTGCCCGTGGGAACAGTAAGACAGGGACAGAGAGACAGACAGGACTGGGGGCTAGATGCGAGGCCCCAGGAGGGGCAGGGTGGTCGGCATGCCTAGGTGGCTGTGCTGTGGCACCCCGCTGAAGCGGTGTCCTCGTCCCCAGATGACCTGGACGTGCGGTACACAGCTGTGAGCAGCTTCATCTTCCTGAGGTTCTTCGCCCCTGCCATCCTCTCCCCCAACCTCTTCCAGCTGACACCTCACCACACGGTAAGAGGTCAGCCAGAGCTAGCCTGTCCTCTCCTAGACTGGCCAGTCCCCTGAGCCTGCCATGCGCTAGCAGGAGAGAAGGCGTGAGAGTGGCTGGGCTGTCCTTCCCCTGTCCACTGGGACGTTCAGCCGCCTTTCTGCCCTGACCGCTGTGTTGCTGGAGGGGTCAACAGTGCTCTTAAAACGCAGTCGTTTTAAAAGGCATGACGGGGCCTTGGCTGCGGGCACTCGTATGTCCGTGCCCCGTGAGTGCCTTGGCGTGCTTGATCCTGTGCACGTCCGTTCATCTCTCTGTGTCAAACGTTGTGGATTGTGCCATGTGGCAGGCCCCTCTTGTGCTGAGGTGACAGACGGGGGTGCCCCGGGGGAGAGCTGGTCGCTTTCTGGAGAGGCGCAGTGGCCTTTCTGCTTTCCTTGGATCAAGGCCATCACCCCCCGCCTGCGCAGAGTGGCCCTGGCTCCTCTGCTCCTCGGGCATGAGGACTGCAGGAGGTGGCCCTTCTCTGCTCGTGGTGCCAGGGCCCAGCGCCCAGTTGAGATGCAGGCCCAACCTGGGGTGAGGCACAGCCCCAGGTGACTGGGACCTTCCAGAGCCCGAACTCGGGTTGTCCAGGTCACCCAGGTGCACGCTCAGGCCACGTCACCCAGGTGCACGCTCAGGCCACGTCACCCGGGTGCACGCTCAGGCCACGTCACCCGGGTGCACGCTCAGGCCACGTCACCCGGGTGCACGCTCAGGCCACGTCACCCGGGTGCACGCTCAGGCCACGTCACCCGGGTGCACGCTCAGGCCACGTCACCCGGGTGCACGCTCAGGCCACGTCACCCAGGTGCACGCTCAGGCCACGGGGACTTCTGGACAGTTGCACCCACTCTGTCCTTTGAGTGGCTCCGGGACCGATCGCAGCGCCTCCTGAACCTGGAACGAGGCCAGGTTTCTCTTCTCCTGCCCCGACAGGACCCACAGACGTCGAGGACCCTGACGCTCATCTCGAAGGCCATCCAGACTCTCGGCAGCTTGTCCAAGTCCAAGTCTGTGAGTCTGCCTCCACCTTCCGGAGCTCTGCTTTCGTCCCTTCAGAAAGTGCCGAGAGGCGGCCACGCCCAGAGCAGGGCCCCAGGGACACGGAGTGGAACCACCCACCCCCACACCACTGGCCAGCGGGAGGTAGAGCCGTTCAGCGCCTCTGGTGCCTCTGCCCGCTGGGG
This sequence comes from Tamias sibiricus, assembly GCA_025594165.1. NCBI lineage: Eukaryota > Metazoa > Chordata > Mammalia > Rodentia > Sciuridae > Tamias > Tamias sibiricus. The sequence goes on from CM046663.1 coordinate 277,264, forward strand.
CTGCCCCGGCGCTGGGGGCGCCAGGCCCTCTGAATCCTGCAGTCGCCTGGAGGTGGCCAGGCCTCCTCACGTGTCCTGCTTCAGCTGGGCTCCTGGCCCCCGTTGCAGACCCCCGCAGGTCACCTTGACCTCGAGCCCCGGGACGCTGTGTGTGCACCTGCAGGTGGAGGGCCTCCTGGGCAGGAGCACAGCCTTGGGGACAGCCTGCACCCCCTGTCATTATTATCACTGCTCGGGCCGAGTGCCGTGTGGAGGGTCCCTGTCATTTGACTCCCACCTGTTTCCATGCAAGCAGGCCTCCTGACTCACAGCTTGAAGAGCAGGCTCTAGGGCCAGAGCTGGACGCCATGTCCCGGCTGGGTATATGAACTGTCCACGGCCAGGTGAAGAGGGGGCTGCAGGAGCTCCCTCCCTGACCTCCAGGGCCTCAGGTGGGGTCCTTGCAGATGAGGAACCCTCTCTGTGGAGGCCCAGGGGCAGTGCCTCTTCCAGTCCATGCCCAGGTGGTGGGAACTCCAAGGTCTGCACAGACCCGGCCTCGTGTGCACATCCCCACTGCAGGGCCCGGGAAAGCAACTGATCTGCACCACACCCCCAGTGGTGGCCACAGAGGCCTCCTGGATCCCCCGGCTGTGACTCGGCCTCTGTGCAGAGCAGCCCTAGAGCGGGGCCTGCTCCAGCTCCCTGTGGCCCTAGAGCACTCCTGGGGGCCGTTCGCAGCTCCAGGAGCCTGAGCCAGGACTTCAGCCAGAGCAGACGCTGTCCTCCTGGGTGCCACCCGGGCTGGCCGCAGGCGCTTGAGTCAGATCTGGGCCACCCGCCCCCAGCCCCAGGCATGACCTTGCACCCTGCTTCATTTCAGGCCAGTTTCAAGGAGTCTTACATGGCGACCTTCTACGAGTTCTTCAACGAGCAGAAGTACGCCGATGCTGTGAAGAATGTACGTACATAGGCGCGCAGGACCCCGCACGCGGGACCTCGTGTGCAGTGCCTGCAGGCACACGGGAGATCGTGCCTGATGGCTGTCCACGTGGGGCGGGTCCAGGGCCGCCTTGGTTCCCTGCAGCCACCCGTGAGCCGACTGCGGGCCTGCGTCCATGCCTGCGGCACAGGGCCCTGTCCCCATCGTGGCCATGGTCCCTGGCACCTCTGTCCCAGCCATGTCGAGGACGCTGTGAGGATGGAGAATGCCCTGACCCTGTGGCTTGGTCATCCCACCCTCTCACGTCGGAGGGCAGGAAGGGGTCGGAGCTCAGAGCAGCCTGCTGGGGGAGGGGTCTGAGAGGCCCACAGATGGGGTGGGAAGCCCCATCCCAAGGTGGGACCACTCGTGGCCAGGAGGAGCGGCAGGGCCAGGCTGGGCTGCCTCTGCCGTGCATCTTGGGGCTATGAGGTGACAGCTTTCCAGTGCCCAGCTCCCTGTGACAAGCCTGGCAGGTGGGTGCAGGCTGCTCCCTGGAGACTCCCGCAGGCCCCAGGATTCAGACGTTGACAGGGTGTCGGAAGGAGTGGCATCTTGACGCCATCACTGTCGGGACGATGGCTTCCGCGGCCCCTTCTCATGACCTCCTTTCCTGCCTGCTTTAGTTCTTGGATTTGATCTCGTCCTCCGGGAGGAGGGACCCCAAGAGCATCGAGCAGCCCATCCTGCTCAAGGAAGGGTAAGGCCTCCTTCGGGGCTGGGTGGAGGGGGGGCTTCCAGCCATGGCTGCACAGCTACCTCTCCTTGACCAAGGCCCCAGAGCTCTGGTCTGGCCCCGTGGACAATGGCTTGCAGGTCAGGGACAGCCTGGCCTTTCCTGGCCACTGGCCTGGGGGTGGGCACGTCCTCATCCTTTCCTGCCAGCCCACGTGGCTGCTCAGGCCTCTTCTCCTGGGCTTTGCAGGGTGGGCCTCCTCTCCACTCACGCTCCACAGGGGTCTTCTGTCAGGAAACCAGGTCACAAGGAAATGCAGAAGGGCACTGGGTCCCAAGGGCCTTCAGCCAGCATTCCCCGGTGGTATCTCAAGGTCCCATGGACACTCCATGCCCACTCGAAGCTCTACCTCAGCATGGGCATTCCCTACCTTGACCTCGCCGGGGGTCTGGGGCTCTAGGGACAGCAGAGCACATCTGCCCCCGTTGGCATGAGCTTGGGCGGACCCACCCAGTTCCTGCGAAGCCTGCTGGGCTGGCCCCAGTTTCAGCGGCAGCTCTGAGGCGCTCAGCGTCACCGTGCCCTGCAGGCCCAGAGGCTGCCACTGGGCCGTGGCCCTGTCTGATGTGGCAGTGGTCGCACAGGTGCTTCACACGGTGCACGTTGAGTGGCCTGCAGCCCCAGGGCAGCACATGCTTCTGTGACCCTCACGTAGCCAGGGGCCTTCCCGGCTTGCACGCCGTACGTGGAGTGTGGCCATCTCAGAGTGACCCCTGGTGCAGGGGCTGTGAACCCTCCCTGGCCTCCGCAGTGCAGCCGAGCTTCCTCCAGCTCTTCAGTGGCTGCGACACACAGCTCACTAAGGTCCTGGTCCACTAAGACCCTTAGGCTTCTCCCCCCAAATTAAGCTGCTACCTTCTGCTCCCCAACTGACTGTCACCTGCAGTGTCATCTTGGAGGTGGCGTCTGTCATCTTGCTCTGGGAAGTCACTGTGTCCTGTGCTTGTGCACGCTGTAGACTCAGGGCGCTAACCCTGCTCACTGAGGTCCTCTCCATGCCGAGGAATGCCTGTACTCCTGCCCTCCGTGGCCCTCTGGTGTCGTCACCGGCCGAGATGCGGAGCCATGAGCCAGCTCCAGGCGCTTAGCGCTGAGCCATCTGTGCTCCCGTGGGCGCACACCCTGTTGGCAGCCCTGCTCCCTGTGGCTCCCACCTCCCTGTCCCATGGTGCAGTTTGGTTGTGGTTAGAAATGGTCATTCGGGAACGAGCTCTGGACCAAAGCTGGAGCGAGTGGCCCTCACAGCCCCTCTCCAGAGACTGCCCACGCCCTCCGGCTGCACGCACCTGCTCCTCTGCGCCCAGGGCTGGAGGTTTCTAGAATGGTGTGCACAGAATCTGCATAAACCCCTCAGAAAATGGTGTTCCTCCACAGTCCTGTAGCCACATGTTTGCAAGGCCTTCGACCCATGGCTCCCCTGTCCCATACCCCAGGGTCTCTTGGGAGGTCTTCCTGACCTTCGAGGACAGTGGCACCAGCTGCTCGGTGCTGTGGAGGCTGCACCGGGCCCCTGGGGTCTCAGCTGCCCTCCTGGTGCCCAGGCTTGGATCTGCAGCATGCTGTGGTGCTGGCTGGGGACCTCGCTGGCCTCCATTTCTGCCCAGACCGTGGCAGGAGGTCCTGCCCTGAGCTCCCTCCAGCCTGTCGCAGGAGCACCCCGGCTCCCACCAGGGCACCGACCCCAGGCCTCTGGCCCACACTGGGAGGCCCCGTGCAGCCCAGCTCCAGTTCCTCAGGGTGGTCACAGCTCCACATCCCTCCAACAGAATGCACGCCTCCTCACGGGCCTGGCCGTCTGCCACTCTGCTCTTTCCTGCCTCTCCCTCCATCCACCGATGGGTGTTCCCGTCTCTTCCTGCTTGGCTGCTGGCTTGGTTAGGAATCCCTCACTCCTGTGAGGCTCCAGGGGTGGTGTTGGGTGGGGGAGGCCCGAGGTCCGACAGAAGCAGCCCAAACTGGGTTGCCTGGACACAGAGAGACCACGGGCTTCCGCACACGGCAGGCACCCCAGCAAGCGGTGTGTTCCCTGCCCAGCCCGAGCTGCTGTGTCCTCCCCACCCCAGACCTGGCTCCGGAGCACACCTGCATGGCCCCGTGAGCCCTGCTGCACTTCCTGCAGAGGGGCCTGTGGTCATCCCCTGCGGAAGGCCAGGCTGTCAGAAGCCGGTCAGTGCTGGGTGGGTGGGGGCAGGTGCTGGGGCCGAGGAAGCCCTGGTGTGGACTGGCGAGCTAAAGCGCTCAAGGCGGAGGCGTGCACCCTCCGCTTCTAACCTGTCACTTGAAAGTAGAGGGGTGCAGCAGGGCACCCATCTGCCCGGGCCCCGCGGGCATGACAAGGGGATCTGACACTCGGCCACCACCACGTGCCTTTGTGACAGGTTCATGATCAAGAGGGCGCAGGGAAGAAAACGCTTTGGAATGAAGAACTTCAAGAAGAGGTGGTTCCGCCTGACCAACCATGAGTTCACCTACCAGAAGAGCAAAGGTAACGAGAGCCCCCGTCGGCTCCCGCTCCGCTGGAGGGCCGGGCTGCCTCCGTCCTGCCGGGCGAGCACTGCTCCGTGGGGAAGCGGCAGGTCTCCCCGTGCACACATCCCTGACCTGCAGCTCCTGGCAAAGGTGGGGAGACTCCTGCAGGAATCCCACTCCCGCCCACCAGAGCGCAGAGCCCACCGTGTCGGGGAGGCCTCCTGGCTGTGCATGGGGTCACTGCCTGCCCCCAGTCCTCGGGGCTGGCTTCTCCTGGGTCTGAGCAGCCCACCTACGGATCCCTAGCGAGAGACTTCCTCTCTAAAGACGTGGCCTGGGCTGGAGGCGTGCCTGAGAGCTTGTCAAGGCTCTGAGAAGCACCTGGCTCCTCCCCGCGTGCCCGTGGCCCCTGGGGTCCTCGTGTCTTGGCTAGAGGGGGAGGACCGCAAGCCCGAGGCCAGGCGCGGCACTCACGCCCTCTCTGCCACAGGAGACCAGCCCCTCTGCAGCATCCCTATCGAGAACATCCTGGCCGTGGAGAGGCTGGAGGAAGAGTCCTTCCGAATGAAAAACGTGAGTCCAGACCTAGTTCCACCCAGCACGCCCCACCACCTGTCTCCAGGCCGGGGTCTCCCCGTCTCCTGGTGCTCACCTGGGCCTCAGGGAAGAACCTGTTGGCAGACGGGGGCGGAGCTTTTCCAGGGGCTTCTCTGGCCAGTTCTAGAGGCCCAGGGGCCTTTCCTGTATTAGCCAGCTTTCCGTAACTGTGACAAAACACCTGAGATAATCGGTTTACAGGCAGGAAAGCCTTACTTTGGCTGGCAGTTTCCATGGTCACCTGGCCTTGTGGCTTTGGCCCTGTGGTGAAGCAGAATGACACAGCAGGCAGCTGCCTCGTGGCAGCTGGAGGCAGAGTGTGCAGGAAGGGGCCGGGTCCCAACAGCCGCCTTGAGGGCATGCCCCCGTGACCTTGCCTCCCCCCCAAGCCTCCACCGTCAGCTGGGGTCCAAGCCTTCTACATGTGGACTTTTGGGGGACAACTAAATCCAGACCACAACATTCCACCCCTGGTCCCCACAGGCCACATCCATCTCACAGTGCAAGATGTGTTCAGTCCCTCTCCAAGAGTCCACATAGTCTCTCCAGTTCCAGCATCGCTCAAAATCCCAAGTCCAAAGTCTTCTCTTAGACTTAAGGCAGATAGCTGTGAGCCCTGTGAAAATAAAACAAAAACAAACAAAACCCTCACATAATGGTGCAGGACAAACATTCCCACTCCAGAACAGAATCATGGACGTAGGAAGGGAGCCTCAGACTGCAGCAAGACCAGCACCAGCAGTGCATGGAGGAAGTCTGAGGTTCATGTCTGGCATCTGGGACTCGGCTTGGGCAGTCCTGCCCTGATGGCCTTGCCAGCTGTGGTCCCCAGGGCCACTCCTGGGCTGCTCTGCTCCCTATCTGTGATGTTCCATGCTCCTGGAATCTCCCGATTCCCAGGGTCTCAGCGGAAGCTGCACCTTTACTCTCACGGTGTCACCCCCGCCCCCCGCCCAGGGCTGCCTGCAAGGACTCTAGCCTGCCACACATGCCTGGCCTCCCAGACCTGCCTCTGAAATCTGAGGGGAGACTCTGTCACTCCAGAACCCTTGCATTCTGCATGCCTGCAGAACCAGACCACGCGGTGACGCCAAGACCTCCTGGGGCTTGAGCAGGTCGGGGACCCTTAGACCATGGCTGCAGTACCTGGGCAGCTGAGCTCAGGGGAGTGTCCTGGGGAGGCCGTTCCGAGGCAGCGCTGTGTGAGCGGGTGCTGAGGAGCTCCTCTCAGGTGGGGGTGCGTCTTGCTGAGATGCCCTCGGATCACCTCTCTCATCCACGTACCAAGCACAGCTCCGTTTTAGTGTCACTGATCTCTTCGGTGATCATGCCTTCCTTGGCCCCAGCTTTACGCATATTTTTCTGCCCAAACTTCAAGTTTCTCAAGTCTTCCTGTTCTGCTTTTCCTTTCTGTTTCTCACTGTAGATGTGGTTGACAGCAGCCGGCATGCCCATGTCATAGCCTGGATGCTCTGCTGCCTTGAAATTCCCGTTGCCAGATAACTAGTCCCCCACCTCTGAGCTCAGCCTCACAGGAAGAAAGCCTCAGGACTTGGCCAGAGTACACACTGAATGGCCTCAGCCCTCCCCCTTGGAGCCTCGGGGGCAGTCTTTCTGTCCACCTTCCTGTTGTCATCCTGGTCTAAACTCCTCCAAGTCTCCCATTAAACAAACTCCACTTCCCCAGCCTGCAGCTCCAAACTTTCCAAACTCCTCCTGCAAGTTGGTTGGTTCCCAGGCTGCTGAACCACACAGCGCGGTGCCGTCACAGAATGACCTCACCTCAGCGCCAACTTCAGGGCTACTGGGCTTTCCGGTGCTGTGACCAAAACACCAGCACAACACCTTGGAGGAGGAGAGTTTTCTTTACTCGGGGGAAAGACCCCTTAAAGGGTGCCAGGTTCTGAGCCTGTTGGGATTTCCTCTCAAAGCTTCTTTGGCTCTGGTGCGATTCCGAGCTTAGAGAAGGGGCACAAGGACAGAGCGAGGCGTCCCAGGCGCGCGTGACCTGGCTTCACCTCACCTGTGTGCTCGGTCACGCTGGTTCCTTGCTCCTCTCTGGGAGGTGGCTGCCTCTTCCCTGAACTGCACAAGTACTTCAGCGTGGGCCTCCTAGACACAGGGTCTCTGTTCAGAACACAGTGCCGCTGCCCGCACCGAAACCTACGCCGGCGCAAGGCCACGTTCCCGGTGACCACCCTGCTCCTTCCCAGGAGGGCGCGCTGGTGCTCCTGCTGCCGCCTGCTCTCAGACCTCCCGCTGCCCTGCCCGCGTCTCAGGCCTGGTGTTCACATGCCTATCGGAGGGTTGGTTGTAGTTGTCCATCAGCTTGGCTTTCTGGCCCTTTGAGTGCCCATCCCAGGATGATGGTCAGGATGCTGTCCATGGGGATCACGGCCATGAGCACACTCATGCACAGGTGGAGTTTACACATGTGGCAAGGGACACAGGGTGTTCCCATCTCCAAGGGAGGCCCCCGCTATTCACCCAGGGATGTGGAGCCAGAACTCCCCAAGCCCAGAAGGGCTATCCACTTGGATATCCGCCTGAGTCCTGCCAGGCTCTGGTCCGCCCACCTCTTCAAGCCCATCTGGGTGCAGCTTGGCCTGTGCCTCTAGGCTCACCTGACCTCTGCTCAGGACTTTGTGCCCACTGTCTCTGCCTGGGAAGCCTCTGTCCCCTCTCTGCACTGCACCTCATTGGCCCTGCTCTGCCTGGTCACCTAGGCCTGCTCCAGAGCTCAGCCTTGGACACTCAGTCTCCCCTGACCTGTGGGGCCCTTGCCCCGACTTGGTGCTTGCTGTCGTCCTCCCCCGGCTGCAAGTTCAAAGAGTAGCATGTCCCTAGGACCCAGGACAGTTGCTGGCCCTCAGTGACATTTGTGGAGTGAGAGGCAAAGGCAGTGGCCCTGAGAAGCCTCATGAGGAAGGAGCCCCTGGTGGAACAGTCCTAGATGGCCAGGTGGGCACTGGGTACCACAGGGCAAGAGCAGCTTGCCAGCCTGCGGTGGGGCTGCGTGGCCAGCAAGGTGGACAGGAGAGCTTCATGGTTAAAACAGGCCCCCAGGGCTGGCACCTGTGGCCAGCCCTGCAGTCCCAGGAGAGACGGCAGGTAGGTGAGGGATTTCAGCCAAGTCTTCTGAGGCTGCAGGGCAGGGTGTGCCTGGCCAGGCTGACCATGGTGGCCACGTCGCAGTGGCCTCCCAGCTCTGCCTCCTCGGCTCCCCACAGCCCCCTCCCGGTGTCAGAGCAGCAGGACGGCCCTGGGCCCATCTGGGCCTGCATCCGCCCCGGTGCCTTGGGGCCCATCCAGCCAAGCGTCCCTTTCCACGGCGTGGAGGGTGTTTGGTGCCTGTGGCCCTCGAGCTCGGCCAGGGCTCCTCTCGCCGCCCCCTGAGCCACGCCGTACCCTCAGATGTTCCAGGTCATCCAGCCGGAGCGCGCGCTCTACATCCAGGCCAGCAACTGCGTGGAGGCCAAGGACTGGATCGACATCCTCACCAAGGTGAGCCAGTGCAACCAGGCGCGCCTCACCGTCTTCCACCCGTCCGCCTACCTGAACGGCCACTGGCTGTGCTGCAGGGCCTCCTCCGACACTGCCGCTGGCTGCACCCCCTGCACCGGGTAGGTCTGTGCCCTGCAGCACCCGGCACCCGCCACCCCCACTCAGCCAAGCCTGGTCGCCTGGCTTGTGCCCTGTCCAGGGAGTTCAGCTGGGGGCCAGCAGGACCAAGTGCAGCCACACCCGTTCAGGAGCCGAGCGCCAGCCAGGCTGGTCTCGTGTCCTCTGCAGAGTCCCCAGTGGAGCACCTGGGCGTGGGGCTCTGGAAGGCCTTGACTGCAGCGTTCCTCCCAAGCCCCTGCTGGGGCAGAGCTGCCCGTGGGGATGTGGTGGGCAGGGAAAGGAGGGTTTGAAGCAGAGGCCGTCCGTCCATTTCTCCTGAGAGCCTGGGAGTGCTCTGTCCCTGCTCAGAGCCCCACCCAGACTCTCCACCAGCACCTCCACGTGGGAACCAAGGCTGGCCAGGGTGCCCGGCCTCCCTCAGCACTGCCCCTGATTAGGTCTCTGTGCCTTGTCACGTGAGGAGTATGACAGCCTCATGTGACAAGTCCCCGGAAGTGTGCCTGTCACACAATCTTCACACCCGGCCATTTGCTCCCCAAAACCTTGGAGGGTCACAGATGCAGCAGCCAGGGCCATCCTGTCAGGCCCCAAGACCTCTCTCCTATCCTCACCCAGGACAGGAGCAGAAGCCCCCAGCCTCTGGGAGGAGAGGAGCCCTGACCTGTCCTCTGGGGTGTGGCCCAAGGCTTACGCCAGGTCATCTCTGCCCTGTCCGCGTGTTGCTCTGAGCCCGCGGGCCCCCAGAGGCCCCCGCTGTGGAGGCTGGACAGTCCTCTCTCATATTCCACACATGTCCAAAGCCAGCCTGGGGCCACCCTGTCACCCAGGTCAGGATAAGGTTTTCATACAGTCTCCAACTTCTTTCTCACGTGGTTTTTCTTAAGAGTGACATGATCAAAGCCTTGTCTAAGTCCTGTTTATCTCCTCCTCCCCACGTCGGGCAGCGGCCTCCCGGCGAACATCCAGCTGGACCTGGACGGTGACCGCGAGACGGAGCGCATCTACTCCCTGTTCAGCCTGTACATGGGCAAGCTGGAGAAGATGCAAGGTGACCACGGCCTGCAGGCCTGGGCCGGGAGCTGCGCGGCACTGCGAGGTCCTGGGCGCAGGGCCGGCTGCAGGGCAGCGGGTGGAGCTCCGGCGTCCTAGGCAGGCTGCGGCCCGTGGCAGGGAGCTGTGTGCTGGCTAGCCGGCGCTCTAGGGAGGGGTGTGCGCATGACAGTCGGCGCTGGTGTTTTCAGATAGAATTTAACTTGCAGCCTCTGACGCGCTTTCTTAATGACCTTGCCACCTCCAGCAGAGGACGGCGTCCGTCTGTGTTCCAGGAGAGGTGGCGCATGTGCAGGCCTTGTGCCCAGCAGCCCCAGCGCATGGCACTGTTCGGATACCCATGCAGCTTGTTATTCTTGCCGAGCACAGGATCTGGTCCGGCCCGCAGTGGCAGGCAGACCCAGGAGCCCTGGTAGGGAGGCAGCAGTACCTTCTCCTTGCGGGTCTGGGAGAGCTCAGATTCACTCATGCAGATCACACATCAGCTCTCGGCCCACAGAAAAGAACACAGGAGAAAGTCTGGAATTGAGCCCATTAGACTTGCTTCCTCCCTACTCTCCTGACCCAGCCCAGAAGGCCAAGGGCACCTTGGCTGGCCTCACACAGGGCTCCTGGGCATCTTGTCTTGCCCGTGTGTGAGCCAGGCTCCAGGCTCACACAGGCACACATGCCTGTGCACACCCCAGCAAGCACGTATGCCCAGGACCTGGCTCTGAGGCTCCAGGGTGCCTGGGGCTGTTGCCCTACGGCTGCTTGAGGCCTCAGGGCAGTCAGGGCAGGGGCAGCCTCTGACAGCAGTGTCCAAGCAGAGGAGGGCAGAGTCAAGGGGCCTCGGAGCAGGTGAGGCCACCACGAAAGACCCAGTGAGGAATGAACCCTCCATGGCCACCATCTTCCAGCCTTCCTGGGCAGAGCCAAGGCCTGTCCCTGCCTGCACCACAGTGCTGCACACTGTGCCTGGCCCCTACCCCTCCTCTACCTGGAGTGCCCTCCTAGCTTCAGTCCAGCCAATACCTGCCCCTCCTGTGAGTTTGTTCCTCCTGGGAGCTTTCTCCACCAGCCCCATAGCCTGGGTTCACCCCACCACTCAAATGCAGCCCTCTCTGGTCTGTTGACTTTTAGTCGGTATCTGGGAACTTTTGAGAGCAGAGGGAACATCCTGTTTACTCCAGGACTTGGCACAAAGGAGATGCCTGTCCTGTTGGATGCATGGATGGATGGATGGTCAGATGGGAGGGAGGGAGGGAAGAAGGAAGGGAGGGAGGAAGGTAGGAAGGTAGGAGGGAGGGAGGGAGGGAGGGAGGAAGGGAGGGAGGAAGGAAGGAAGGAAAGGAGGGAGGGAGGGAGGGAGGGAGGGAAGAAGGAAGGAAGGAAGGAAGGAGGGAGGGAGGGAGGGAGGGGAGGAGGGAGGAAGGAAGGAAGGAAGGAAGGAAGGAAGGGAGGGAGGGGAGGGAGGGAGGAGGGAGGAAGGAAGGACAGACAGGTGTATAGATGCATGGATGGATGGATGGATAGGTGGAGGATGAATGGATGATGCATGAGTACACAGGTAAGTGGATGGATGGATAAGAAATGGGCAGACAGGCAAATGGAAACAATGATGATGTCAGCCTCCTCCCAATGACCAACGACCCGTCTTGATAGCAAGGGTTCATTGCTGTTGGTGAGGCTAGAGACTCGGCTCACTCTGCCCCATGCTGCACCCTGCAGGGCGCGGAGTTCTGTAGCCTCCAAGCCCCGGCCCAAGAGGGCAGTGCCTCTTGAGGGTCTTCTAGCTAGGCAGCTCCCATGGGGTGAGATGCTGCCCCCCCAGACACCTGGCCATGGCTGGGCAGCTCCCATGGGGCGAGGCACTGCCCCCCCCCCCCGACACCTGGCCATGGCTGGGCAGCTCCCATGGGGCGAGACGCTGCCCCCCCCCCCAGACACCTGGCCATGGCTGGGCAGCTCCCATGGGGCGAGGCACTGCCCCCCCCAGACACCTGGCCATGGCTGGGGCCATGCTGCCCCCCCCACCTGGCCATGCTCCCATGGGGTGAGGCACTGCCCCCCCCCAGACACCTGGCCATGGGGCCTGTGCCCATCTGTGTAAGAAGTCTCTTCCTGCCTGAGTCCCAGCCTCTGGTGCTGGAGGGCTGTGGCCACGGGCTTTGCCACGGCCATGCTCAGACCCGGCCCCTCCTGTGGCTAGGTCTCTGTGGCCTCACGTGTGCAGACAGTACAGGGTCATGGCACCCGTCCTGGGGGCTAGTGCTGGGCTGGGAATGCTGGCCGGTGCAGAATGGCTGGTCATGATGGCGGGGGACGGCAGGCTTGCCTTGGTGTGCTGGGGTCTGGCCGTCTGTTCACCTGCGCAGTGGCACAGGCACCCACTTGTTGGGGCCTCGGGGGAGACTGCTCACGTGAGACGGAGCCACTGTCACTGCCGCGGCCTTGTCACCAGGGTCCATTCCACCTTGGTCAGTTCAAGGACACTGTTCACAGGGCACCAGCTCCAGGGTCCAGTGCAGAAGCTGGTGTTAGTTGTTATTTTGTGTCCTAGAGACAGACTGGGCTTGGGGACACTGCCATCTCTGCATCCTGGGGCCCGGCCTTGGCTGCACACACCGCACAAATACAAACACCTCCCGGGAGGGCAGGGTGTCCTCCAGCCCGGCCACCTCCTCCACAGCTGTCCTCTCACTAGGCCGTGCAGTTAGCAAGCTGGACCTGTGGGGAGAGAGTGGCTGGGCCAGCCCCAGGAGCCCTGGCCGAGACACGCGGAGCCCACTGGCCTGTAGGATGGACGCTCACGCTTCTCTCCCACTCACGTGCCAATAGCCAGCCTTTCCTGAGGGGCTGCCCTGGGAAACACGTGCCTGAGCAGACGTCCAGCGATGGGTGGTGGCCCGGGGACGCCCACACTGACATCCCCACCCCCACAGAGGCCTGTGGGAGCAAGTCTGTGTACGACGGCCCCGAGCAGGAGGAGTACTCCACGTTCCTCATCGACGACCCGCAGGAGACCTACAAGACGCTGAAGCAGGTCATCGCAGGGGTGGGGGCCCTGGAGCAGGAGCACGCGCAGTACAGAAGGGACAAGTTCAAGAAGACGCGATACGGGAGCCAGTGAGTGCTGCAGGGCTGTGGGCGTGGGCACAGGGCGTGGCCAGGCTCACCTCAGACCTCCTGGTGCCCACCTGGGGAGGGGCTGGGTCTCCCCAGCCTGTCTCAGCCAGTGTCTGGCCCTCTGCCGTCTCCCAGGCCACCTGCACATTCTTGTCCCACGAGAGAGGTGGGGTGGGACGTGCAGAGACTCGGGACTGAGCCAGGTGCACCACACTCGGCCTGGCACCAGCTGCAGCTGGCAGGAGCGTGGCTTCCACGCCCCTTCAGCACAAGAGCGGAGGTCGTGGGCAGATCGGGTTAAATGAGGTGAGGGTTGGAAGAGCCCCCGGCCTGGGGTGAGTGGACGTCTTGACCACGCCCATCCAGCAGGTGCCCGCGGACTGCCATAACAGAGCCACCACACAGCTTTGAACGGGTGGGTGAGCCTGCAGGGGACACCCAGTGTGCAGGGAAGAGGCCGGGGTTCTGGGCCTCTTAAGTGAGGCTCAGGGAGAGTGACAGCTCCCGGTGTCCTGCTGGTGGGGCCTGAGCTCCTCTAGGGCACCCTGCCTCGGGGCAGGTCCCGGACGCACCCAGCAGGGAGCCCACGCCCGCCTTCTGAAGGCCTCCCTCCCTCAGTCAGAAGCCCATCAGCCGCGAGGGCCAAAGCCCCGGTGAAAGCAGCCCGGGAAGCAGAGCCTGCTCTAGGGGAGGTGCTGGCCCAGAGCCGCGGCAGCCGCACCGGGCCCAGCACCGCCGGCACGGCGCCCCTCAGCCGCGGTGGACAGAGCCGCTCCCCACGCTCACACCGCACGCTCCACAGTGTGCCACGTGCCGTGTGCACACCTGCTCAGCCCACACGTGGTCTACCGCATCGTGACGTGTGGTCTGCAGTGTGTGCGCACCGCACACCAACGTGTGCGTGCTGCACATTCCACCTTGCGCGTGGACTCTGCTCACGTGTGCGCACGCTGCATGTTGCCTACTCGCGAGCACCTCCCTCTCTTCCAGGGAGCACCCGGGGTGGAGCCCCTTCTCTCCCCACCTTCCCCAGGGGCACTGGGGTGGAGGCTCATCCTGTCCCCTCTTCCAGGGAGCACCGGGGTGGAGCCCCTTCTCTCTCTCCCCACCTGTCCCCAGGGAGCACTGGGGTGGAGGCTCATCCTGTCCCCCTTCCAGGGGCACTCTTCCCCAGGGAGCACCCGGGGTGGAGCCCCTTCTCTCCCCACCTGTCCCCAGGGGCACTGGGGTGGAGGCTCATCCTGTCCCCTCTTCCAGGGGCACTGCCCACCTGTCCCCAGGGGGCACTGGGGTGGAGGCTCATCCTCTCCCCTATTCCAGGGAGCACCCGGGTGGAGCCCCTTCTCTGCCCACCTGTCCCCAGGGGCACTGGGGTGGAGGCTCATCCTGTCCCCTCTTCCAGGGAGCACCCCATTGGAGACAAGAGTTTCCAGAGCTACATCCGACAGCAGTCCGAGATCTCCACCCATTCCATTTGAAGTGTGTTTCCAGGTGGCACCGACCGCCGCACCAGGCCACCCACAGCCCTGAGCAGCCGAGGGAGGCAGAGTGGGTGGGGCTGGCCGCGGGGCCCTCCACAGCCGTCGCTCCCTCAGGACGGTCCTGGCTGCAGGCACCACGCGTCTCGCAGAGCTCTTTCCACGCGCATCCCTCGCCTGCCAGTGGCGGCTCTCGCTGCCTCTGGAGTGTGCGGTCACTTGTCTTCTCGTTCCCTTTGTTCCGTGGGGGTGCAGGGGTCAAACGAGTGGTCAGGAAGCATGGACTGCCCGGTGGCCATGCGGTCCCTCCTCTGGCCGGGCCCTGGCTCTTCTGTTGCACCCCTCCAGACGTGGACAGTGTCACCCCATCCCTGTGAGCCTACTGCCCCCACGTTTGCGACACAGGCCTCCCTGTCCCCTTGCACTGGTTCTGCTCCTGGCTAAAGGGCCAGTTCTGTGGCTGGAATCCCTGTCTGAGGGTCCTTGGCTTTGGGGGGCCAGGGCCCTTCTGCAGAGTCCAGGGAGGGAGAGGCAAGATTCCGTCTCCTCTGGCTGACTGCCCAGCCCCAGTCCCAGCACAGCTGTCCTACTGTGGGGCTATCCCCCAGTCCCAGCACAGCTGTCCTACTGTGTGTTGTGTTAGGAATTGCAGTCCACTTGCCTGCCACCCCATGGGGAGGTTGGGGGGGATTTTGAAACGTGCATTTTCAAGCTGTCTTTCTCAGTGTCTTTAAGGAGGTTTTTGACCAGCTCTGTGAGGTGAGGTGACTTGGAGCGGCCGTGTGCTTGCCTGCTGCAGAGGCTCTGAGAGGCAGCCAGCCAGGAGCCGTCGTCCCCAGCGCCAGGGGTTTCTCCAGGGAGAGCCGCCCCACCTCCAGGAGCCCCGGGAGGCGGAGGGCCTGGTCGGGGGCCAGAGCTGCTGTCCTGGGACAGGAGGGCCGGGCAGGAGGGCAGACCCTGTCCCCCAGCGCCCCTGGGCTCTGGCTGGAGGCGCTTGGGAAGCGCTGAGGCACATGTGGACCCCTTGTCCAGACTCTTCATCTAGGGACAGATTGTCACAGAAGTAGTAGAGGACAGTGTAAAGAAACTCTGGACGCCGCTCTCAGGCTGCAATTTTTAACAGGGATTTGTAACAATGTTTCTGTTTATAAAATACTAATGATTTGCAATGTATTTTACTGGCCAATTAAAACAGAGGTTTTATTCTTTCTGAGGACGGACCTGTTTTCTAGAGCCCACACTGGTCACTGTGCATGTCTGGTAGGGGCACCCATGTGGGGAGGGTGGCAGGTGGAGAGGGTCCGACGACAAGTGGCATCTCTCCGACAGGTGACATTCACCTGTGGGGCTTTGGGTGGGAGCCTGGCCTGCAGTGCCTTCAGGAGAGGTGTGGCCCAGGCAGCTCGACCTTCCCAGGAGAGCGGAGGGCAGACTGCGCTGAGCAGAGCAGCCGCCGAGACGCAGGAGCTGAGCCCTGGCCCTGGGTGTGCAGGGGGCACCCGGCGGGTGCTGCTCTGCTGCCCCTCCTGGGGCCAGGAGAGGGTCGAAGGGCTCTGGGCCAAGACCCCATGGCTGGGCCAGGGATGGCTGGCGCAGCTTCTAATTTCTTTATTCTTTTCTCCATTTGATTTTTCTCTACTTTTTTTTTTTTTTTTTTTTTTTAATTCCATCATAAGTGGGCTCTATCGGGAGGAAAGTCTGGGCTCTGCCTCTGGGAACCCAAGTCAGACATTTCTTGGGGGTCATCCTGTGGCTGAGGACCATGCCCAGAGGGCCGAGGCTGGATCCCTGGTGGGCCCACTCCATCCACAGGCGGGTGTGGGTTGAGGCAGGGCAGTGCGGCCTCTTCTCAGGCCTGAGCGAGCGTCCAGGGCTGGGCTCTGGCAGCACCAGGGCCAGAGTGTCCGGTTCACGCTCGGGCGTGTGAAGTCAGAGTCAGGCTGAGAGGGAAAATGGAAGCAGGAGGATTTCCTTGGAGGGAGGAGATGGAGAGGCCGAAAGGACAGAACCCAGGGAAGCGGGCCCTGAAGGCCCATGTCCCCCACAAGGGGCACAGAGGCTCCTTGGAGACCCCAGTCCATTCATTCCGTTCACTCCTGTTGCTCACTAGCCTTGGGCCAGTGACCTGTGGCCTCTGGGATGCAAGAGGCTCTGGGCTGCCCCAGGAGGACCCCTGTGTGGGGGGGCTCCCTTTTTTTCCCCCAGGTGCCCATGAGCCTCATGCAGGGCAAGCTGGTGGTCAGGAGGGATGTGCATCAGTGGGTCCCCTGAGGGTGCAGAGCAAGCCCCCCAAAGCAAGCTCCGTTGGCAGAAGGGTCGTGTTGAGCCAAAGGCACTTTAAATCCAGCAATGCAGGGAAGACGCTCTGCCCCCCCCCCCCACTCCTGAAGGAGATGAGGCCCAGCAACGGCTTCTGGAGGACAGCGGCTCCCACACAGACCTGGTCCAGCTGATCCCGGCCTTACCATTGCTCCCACACCGTGCACCATGACACCAGGCTCTCTCTGTCCAGCCTGGTGGAAGAGCCCCACCTCTAGGCCCCCTGGTGCCAGCAAGGCGTGCTGAATGCCTACCCCTTCCCGAAAACCTGCCTCAGGCCTGTGGATCCTCAGCCCCACCCAGCCCTATCCCTGCTCTGTGTGGCCGGCTGGAGCAGAGGAGCAGGGACCTCCTGTTTGGCTGCACTGGGCTGAACTGTGCCCCCATCACGTGTTGAAGACCCCACACTCAGCACCTTAGAACAAGGCTGTACGTCAAAACAGGCCTCTGCGGAGGTGAGAGGTGATATGAGGTGTTGGAATGAGCCTCATCCATCTGCTGGGGCTCCTTAAGAAGAGTCAGGCCCAGTACGGTGGTGCACACCTGTAATCCCAGTGGCTCCTGAGGCTGAGGCAGGAGGATTGCCAGTTCAAAAACAGCCTCAGCAACTTAGTGAGGCCCCTAAGAAACTCAGCCAGACCCTGTCTCTAAATAAAATATGTATTTGAAAAAAGAGCTGGGGATGTGGCTCAGGGTGAAGTGCCCCTGGGGTCAATCCCAAGTACCAAAAAATAAATAAATAAAGCAATAATAAAAAAGTAGAAGTCAGGACAGAAACACAAGGGATGGCCACGTGCAGACACACAGAAGACAGTCTGTTAGGAGGAGCAGCCTCAGAGGCAACAGCCCCCAACCCTGCTCAGGCCAAAGCCCGCACCGGGGGGTGCGTTCTGGTCAAGCCGTCAGCTGCTGTGCTGCACAGACTGGTTTTCACGTCAGCACGATTCCAGTCCGCCCCAGAGAGGCCCCCCCCAGCCCTCCTCTCCGCAGACCCCTCCGCGTCGCTGTGTGGGGCTGGAAGCCGTGGCCCTGC
Organism: Tamias sibiricus; assembly: GCA_025594165.1. Taxonomy (NCBI): domain Eukaryota; kingdom Metazoa; phylum Chordata; class Mammalia; order Rodentia; family Sciuridae; genus Tamias; species Tamias sibiricus. The sequence goes on from CM046663.1 coordinate 294,639, forward strand.
TCGGGGCTCTCCTTCATCTTCCTGAGTCTGACTCCGTCCCACGTTCCTGCTGGGAGGCTCGCCCAGGCCACCACCTGCCCCCAGCTGGGCAGAAACCCAGGCAACCTAGCCCTGCTCCAAGCCCCGCCTGCAGGGCCTTGACCCTGACCTGCAGTGACGTCACAGCAGCTCCACGGCAACACCCCCGCTCTGGCTACTCCCTGGAGAAGGGACGCAGGGAGAGAGGGGCAGCAATGCGTTCAGTGTGAGGCTGTGCAGGCCACAGCTCCCTCCTCCCACGGGCAGAATGGAGAAGGACCCTGCCACACACAGGAGGCACCGGCCGGGCCCCGGGGCCCTGCCCTCAGGAGTGGCCCCTGGACATCTCAAGGCGGCCAGCGAGGGGGGCGAGCTGCAGAGGAGCCGGAGCATGGGCGGCTTGCACCAGAAGGGAGACCCCCCCAGCCGCATCAGGAAGCTGCGCAGGGAGCCGGGTAGGAGGGGGGAGGGCCAGGGCTGCGGGCCAGCAGCTCAGACGGGACGGAACCTGCAGACACCCACCCCAGCGCCCGTCCCCGGGGAAGAGCCGGTGCCCCCCAGGTCCAGGCTGCCTCCTGCCAACACGCTTCACAAGGAGGAGAGGAGGGAGAGGCCCCAGAACAGCTCTGTGTCCTCCAGCCCCCACGCGTGCTCAGGGGCCAGGCCTGCTGCAGGTTCCCCAGGAGTTGATTTTGAATCCCTGGGAGAGAGTGAGGGTGGAGGCGCTGAGACCTCTCACCTGAGGCTGACCCAGAGCCGGGCCACCCGCTCTTCCTGAGACATCCGAGAGCTCCCGGGCCCCACACTCAGCTCAGGCAGGCGCCCCTAGCCAGGCAGGCCTCCTCGCCCGCTTTGGCAGGCAGACCACAGGCTGGTGAGGCAGCAGCAGATGGCACCCAGGTCTTGTCCTCAGCAACCTCAAGCAGCAGCCTTGGGACGGACGACAAAGGACCCAGCCTGGGGAGGAGGGCTGAGCCCCCCAGGCAGGAGCGAGTGTCAGGAGGCCTGGTCTCCATGGAGCATGACCTGAGGACGGGCAGTGGAGCAGCCTCCTGCAAGGGATGGCTTCAAGGAGGCTGCTCCACCCGCAGGCCTCCCTGGCCCACTGTGCTGGGCCCAGGGCTGGCCCACAGACCAGTCCCTGCAGGAAGCCTTCCAGGACAGGGCATGCCCCAGCCCCAAGGCTCCTGGCTATTCTTCCATCAAAACCATTGTGTAAAGCTTTGGGACTCCTGGGCCACGGTCAGGGGGGCACACATCTCTAATCCCGGCCACCCAGAAGGCTCAGGCAGGAGCATCACATGTTCAAGGCCAATCTGGGAAACTTAGACCCAAAATAAAAACTAAAAGGGGCTCGGGGTGTAACTCCTTGGTAGAGCACCCCTATGTTCAATCCCTAGTACCAGTAGAGAGAGAATCCCCGGGCTGTGTGCAGCTCCTGGAGGTTTGCAGGAGGAGGAGCTGCACCAGGGAGCGCAGCCGCAGCACCAGCCCTGGCTTGGCACCTGAGAGCCGGTCCCCACCCTACCCTAACCTGCCTCCTCCCTGAAGGGCTCGCACATCCGCGTGCCAGGAACCTGCGCTCAGGGGTCTGGCGGGTTGAGGAGGCCCATCCTCTCCAGCATCACCAGGAATCACGGGGTTCCCACACCTCGGGCAATTCAGGGTGCTCCTGTGCCCTGCCCCAGGAGAGGACTGCTAAGAGCACCTGGTGGGGGACCAGGGGATCGATAGCCATCCCACCTGCCCGTCTTCCTGCAAAGGAAGCCTGGGGTGACCAGCACGAGCAGAGACCCCCTCCCCGCCTCCTGCTCCTGTCACTGCGGGGATGGGGGTTTCTACGCCCTGGGCCTCAGCCATTCTCTGTGAGGCGTCTGAGCCCCACAGAGCGCAGAGCCAGGGACGGGCCTCTGCTGCAGATGGGACAGGCTCCCAGCTCCAGCCCAGGCACAGGAGGTCTAGAGCAGGAGGGGAGGTGGGCGGTGTCTGGGCAGGGGCCGCGGAGGCTGAGGCAAGGAACTCACGGTGGCCACTCCCACCTGCTGGGTGGTCCTGCGCACACTCTAGGAGGAGCTTCAGGCCAGGACAAGGGCCTGCAGGTGGCAAGCCCTGGGCTGGGGCAGACCGGGCTCAAGAGCCAGGGCCCACGTGCCAGTGGTGCTGACTGACCGACACCGTCCTTGCTTCTCAGAGTCTGAAGACCAGGGGCAGGACCCAAGGAGGGACGCAGATGACACCACCTGGTAAGCAGGGTGTGTGTGTGTGTGTGTGTGTGTGTGTGTGTGTGTGTGTGTGTGCATGCAGGGACAGACCCCCACCAGGGTCAGGCTTGGGAGGGGCCCAAGGGAGCCAGTGTCCTGAGAAGATCCACCGAGGCCTGTGCTGGGGGGCTTCAAGAACTCACCTTTATTGGGAGGGACTCTCACAGAAACAGGACACTGCCCCCTCCTTGCAGCCCGGTCATTCTGGCCCTGGCCTCAGGTCAACTGGTTGGCCAGAGTGTCAGAGCAAGCAACCCCACGCACCGCGCTGGAAAGGAGGTGCTGGACCCCCAGAGGGCTCGTCTGCTGGGGAGGCCGCCCCAGATGGACCTCTGACGAGCACAGTGCTGCCCTCTGCTGCACCACATGAGCCTCGTGCAGGGCAGGGGGCGTCGGAGGAGCCGTCCCACCGCCTGGGAGGCTTCAGCCGCTGGCTCTCCCAAGCGTGTTCCTCAGATCTCAGAATCCAACTCGCCATCGTGGGCCAGGAATGGCCTGGCCACCTCTGCCTGGCTCCCTTGTGGAGACCAGGTGCTCAGCCACTGGTGTGGCTGAAGACAGAGGGCCTGGGGGAGTCCTGGAAGACCTCCCTGCCCAGCGAGGACAGGTGGCAGGGCTGAGCCGGGAGGCCCACTGTCCTCGGTGGTACGTTGCAACGTCTGCCTGAGCCTCTCGAGAGCCAGCACCATCGTGCGTCCCGCCCCAAGCTGGAGAAGCCCCGCCCCTGCCCCCTAGATTCCTCTTGTCCCGGCCACACAGCAAAGTGCTGCCGGGCGGGTCACCCAGGTGGTGTGGGTGACGGGTGACGGGCACAGACCCGCCCAGCCCCGTCTCCATGGCAGCTGGTCTTCAGGCAAAGGGAGCCTGCTGATGGCAGCCACCTCTGCACACCATATTTTGGTCCTTTGAGCGGGTGGAACTTGCTTTTCAGTAAGCCCAGTTAGCTGTAAATAGCCGTCGTCAGCAGGAGACTGTCATTCAGGGTGTCTCTAGACAAGAGGGTCATCAGAGGCCGTCGGGGTAGGCTGGCTTTCAGTGCCAGGAGGGGGCTCACGTGCAGACCCTCTGCCCATGGAAGGCCCCGCACAGGCTCACCTCACCTGGTGCCTGTTGCCCAGCACCAGCAGAAGGAGCCCAGGGCGAGGGCAGGCCAGTCTCCCCTCTCCCACGCCGTCTTTCCACCCTCGTTCCCTTCTCTCAGTCAGGCAAACCTAGAGGAAGACAGGAAGGAAAAGCATGAGGATGCCCTGGGGAGCCTGGAGCCCGAGAGTGGGAAGACGGAGTCCGAGGTTGAGAAGAGCGACTCGGAGGCCAGCACCAGGGAGGAGCAGGCCGGAGCCTGTGCAGGCAGCTGTGCCCCGGAGTCGGAGGTGGGCCCCACTGGTGCCTGGCCCGGCCTCTGTCGTCTTGATGGGGGTCTGCCGGGTCAACCTGCTGGGTGTCTTCCTTGGCTTGCAGGAACAGGAGCTGGAGTCCGTGAAGCTGAACGACCTTCTGGAGAAAGAGGCAAGAGCTTCCTCTGGTGACAGGAGCAAGCCTGCCCGGCCATGGGCGCACTGCAGACTGGTGGTCTGGGGGTCACCTCTCAGCAGGAACCGTGCTGTGGAGCTGCCCCAGGCCTCCCCTTCCCCTCGAGAAGCCTGGGTGCAAGCTCGGCCTCTGCCATCCCAGGGCACCCTCGCCCAGCTTGCCAAACAGTGCAGTCACTCATGGAGTTGGGTCCTGAGAGGAGCGGACCTTGGCCAGGAGCCAGCCCAGAGGCCCGCCCAGATCAGGGATTTTCACAGGGTACTTGATGCGGGAAGGTGGATTCTAGTCTCCTTCCCAGACCGTGTGCTAGGTGTGGAGAGGGTGCACACGCTGCTCACCAGGATTGTGCAACAGACCACCCTTGGTGTGGTTGTGGGCCAGCCAAGGTGCCCAGGTGGAGACCCTGGGGCAGCTGTCGGCTGAACTGCGGGGCCACTACACCCCAGCGTGAGTCTTTGCCACCTGGGCACTGTGAGGCTCAGGTGAGACTGTGGAGGCAGAAGCCCAGTGCTGCCCAGCTGAGCAGGCCTGGGAGGGGCCTCCCCAGGGCATTGCCACTGCCCAGAGGCCTCGGTGGGCGAAGGTGTGGGAGACCCTCTGAGGTCTCAGGTACCTGAAGGGAAATGAGTCAGGCGGGTGGCAAGGCCATGTTCCTCCCTCTTACTCCCTGCCAGAGTTAGCCCACAGATACCTCATGGCCACCCTGCCATCAGCCCTCCAACCGGCTTTGCAGGAACCCCCACCCTGAGATTCACCAGCATCTGGTGAGCCTGGTGGTACCTGCCCTGGCCTGCCTGGCTACGCCAAGGCCAGCGGCCTGTAACCCCTTCCAGGAAGTCTGCTTTCTCCCCAGCTCACCCCAGCTCTGTGATTCCCACCCACAGAAACCATCTGCCTTCGTGGAGATCGACCTGGGAGACCATGCCGAGGAGGTACAGACAGACCTTCCGACCAGAAAGCCCCCCCACCCCACCGGGAGGTGCCTGCACTGCAGGCTGGGCAAGTTCGGGGGCTGCCCGCAGCAGGCATGCTCAGAGGGCGAGGCGGAGACCCAGGGCCAGCAGCTCTGCGGATGCTCCCTGGTGATGAGGCCCGGCCCTGGAGGACACACCGGCCAGTCCCCCTGTCCCCTCCTCCCACTCCCACACACCCTGGCGCTGTGCTCCAGGGCCTGCGCATCCCGCAGGCTCCAGAACCTCTGTGGGTCACACCAGGGTAGTAGGAAGGGTGAAGCCTGGAGATCTGGACTCCACAAACTACCTCCTGCGCCTCAGTTGTCTCCTCTGCCAAAAGGGGGGTGTAGCAGTACCCCAAGTTGTTTTGTAGAGATCTCAGAAGAGTGTACCATACCTAGAAACCCACAGTATTAAGTCTCACCACCATGACTATCACAAATATCAACATCATCATCTCCAGCACTGTCATCACCATCGTCACTGCCACCCCCCACCGTCATCACCATCACCCCACCACCATCACCACCATCACCAGCATCACTGCCACCCCCACCAGCACCACCACCATCCCCATTGTCATCACATCATCTCCCATCAGCATTGTCACCACCACCATCACCATGACCACCAGTGGCACCATGATCAGTAAATCACCCACCATCAATCACCACCATCATCACTGTCACCATGGCACCGTCACCATGGTCATCACCATTATTCCCTTCGTCACCGTCACCCACCACCAGCAGCACCACTGCTCCCCATTGTCACCATCATCACCATGACCACCAGTGGCATCACCCACCATCACATCATCCTCATCACTGTCACCATGGCACCGTCACCGTCACCACCGTCAGCATCATCACCCTCTTCATCACTGTATTCTGATAACCACCGTCACTGTCACCACCATCAGCACCAGCACCAGCAGCAGCATGTCCCCACTGTCAGCATCACCGTCACCATCCTGCTGTCCAGCATGGCCATCCTCCCCTCCCCACACCACCTCTATCACATGCCTTGAGAGCCACGAGCACTGTTGTCCCCGCCGTCAGCACCGTCCCGTCACCACGTCGCTGTGAAAGGGAGAGGCCCACACGGGGCTTGTCCGGGGCTTCCCTCTCCAGCTCTCTGCTCTCGCCAGAGGTCACCTTTTTTTCGAGTTTCTTAAAGTTCTCTCCTAGAAAGTTCAAGTTCTGCCTGAGAGTTGGTTCTTCCCCATGGTGTGCCCCTCAGACCACACCCTGCTGCGCAAAGAGCTGGCTCGGTCCCCCACAGGGCTCCTCCTGGTCCTGGGCTCCAAGGCCTCCGGGGCCCAGCAGCAGCGGCGCTGCCCAGCCGGGAGCCCTGTCTGGTGCAGGGTGCTCGGGCCATGGCCCTGGCCTACTCCTGGGCAGGCCCCTCGGGAGGAGGCCCTCCGTCCTCTGAACCTGCCCCTCCCACAGGTGCCCCCCTGTGCTGGGGAAAGAAGAGAAGTGGGGCGAGATGGACATCGGGGACCTGTCGGGAGACGAGTGAGTGAGGCCCGCGGGCTCGCAGGGCAGGGCAGGGCCTGTCCTCTGCAGGGCACGCGGACCCCGTGTCCCTCACGCGGGTGCACTCAGAGGTCGAGGGTTCACAGGGCTGAAGGGACTGAGAGGCAAGCACCCTGTTCACCCCTGCTGAGGCGGTGGGGACCCCCCCCCCCCCCCCCGTGTGCGGCTCTGGACGGGGGGCGGCTGCCTTGCCGCAGGGGAAGGGCGGGCCATGTCCAAGCGGCGCACTTCTGGCACCCCGGCTTTGGGGCCACCGGGCAGGCTCAGCTCCGTCACTGATCTCTCGTGTTCGAGGTTCCCTCTGGCCAGAGGCAGGAGACCTGGGCATGGCTGAAGGGCAGGGTCGGAGGCGGCTCTGCTGGAATCTGCTTCTGCCGTCAGCCTTGAGGCTGAGGCGGCCAGTGCCCAGGGAGGGTGGGGAGCGGGCTGGAGCACCCCCGGTGCCCGGCAGGGCCAGGCGGGCCTTTCTTACCACACCACCCTGCTTTGGCCTCTAGGACCAGCACCAGCTGGGTGTGCTGTATCCCCTACCCCACCAAGAGGAAGGCGAAGGGGTGTGCGGCAGCCCTGGAGAAGGTACTTGGCTCCTGGAGCGGGGGCGGGCTGGGAGAGCGCGGGTGATCACGCACCCTGTGCCCGTCCCAGGACCCCCCTGACCAGGTTCCCAGGGACTCTCTCGGCATTGGCCAGAGCTGAGCATCGAGGGTCAGGGGAAGCTGTGATGCCGGAGACTCCCAACCCACCGCGAGTGCAGCCCTGAGACCACCGGCTGAAGCCCTGGCCACTGGGCCCGACAGCACCTGTCAAAAGATGCAGGGTGAGTTGGCTGGACACTCTCTCTGAGGTGTGGAGAGGGGCAGGAGTGCGGCTCAGCCTTGCAGGCCATGCGGTCAGAGGCTGCAGGTGACCAGGCCCAGAACTGCTGAGGGGCCAGGTGATGGAGTGGGGGGCCCTGCAGTGGGGGAGACCACCCAGCAGCCTGACATCCTCTGATGGTCGCCTGGGGCAGCCCTGACCGAGCTAGAGGACGGGGGTCCCAGCACTGCACAGGGAGCTGCATGCTCCCGACTCTGCGGAGGAGAGGGGACCTCCCCTTGGGCAGTGGTCAGGACGCATGTCCCCCACCCCAGCGTCCCCAGCTTTCCTGGCTCGTTGGTTGTCACTAGAAGCACGAGTTTAACATGCAGGAGTGAGGTGGCTCCAGGAGGCCCAGTGCCGAGGAGGTTCCTGTCATTCCACCCCAGCCCCAGGCAAGCAAGCGGTGCTGGGGGCACAGCCCTCCAGCCTCAGCCCAGCCCTGAGCTTCGGAAACTAGCCAACTCCTCTGGAAAAGCCACCTTTACGGCTGGACCAGGCTCTGGGAAGCCCCACCCTAGGGAAAAGGCCACACATCTGGGGCCTGCAGCAGCAGGAAGCCTGGGTCCCTCATTGTGCCACAAGCGGCCTTTAGGGACAGGCGCAGGCGAGCCCTTCCACAGCACTCTGAAGGCGCTAGTGGCCCCCGCGCCCTAGTGGCTGAGGGGTGAGGGCGAGCCCTCGCACCTCCTGGCAGCCAGGACAGGGCACTGGTGCAGTGAAAGGGCTGCCTGCCGCGGGCTTGCGGTGCTGCAGGTCCTCCTCGGTCGGTCCCGTCCCGCCACCTTCCTGAAGCAGCCCCTGCCTGCACCAGGCGCTGCCGCCCTGCAGGTCTGGGGGGTGGGGCTGCTGTGAGCTGGCCAGCGGCGCCCCCTCGTGGCCGGCTTCCCCACGCTGCTCTGCTTTCAGTCCCAGGGAACACCATGGAGACAGGCGGCTGCGCGGGGCTGGACCTAGCACAGAATTCACCCTCCTCCGCTGCGCACTCATTAAAGGACAGGCCAGGATGTGCTTGGTGGCGCGCAGTTACGACTCGGCATTCGAGCCCATGGGGCCGGGCTCTGCCTGGGGGCCTGGGGCCTGACCCAGCTTGACTGTGGGGGCCCCGAAGCAAATCCCCACGTGCCCTGCAGAACAAGCAGCAGAAGCACAACCCCTCAAAGGAGGCCATCAGCCCCTGAGCACTGGCCCCAGGGACATGGGAAGCGAAGGCCAGGGGAGGACGGGTGTCCACCGGCCAAGCCAGGCAGGGCCCTGCAGGGCAGAGTGCCTGCTCTCTGGCTGCCAGAGGGCAGGGAAGTGCCAGGAGTCACCTGCAGACGTGCCCAGGGAGACACGCTGGGGACGGGGACCTCCCGCCTCCCTCCTCCTCCCTGCAGCTGAGGCTCCCCCTGAGATTCAGACTTCATCATGGGAACCCAGGGGGTGCAGGGGTGAGAGACTGCTGGCCTGGGGAGGCCTGGGGAGGCCTGGGGAGGGGGAGATCCAAGTTGAGATTCTCAGGGTCTTTCTCCTCCACTGTGCAAGCCTAATCGTAGGACATTTGGGGACTCGGCCCACTGACCGGGGGGCCCTCTGAAGGGTGGGAGAGTGTCCTGAGGAGGGCAGGGCCAGCCCCTTGAGGAGCCCAAATCACTCACCCATTTGGTTCTGACAAACACTGAGGGTCAACAGGAAAGAGAAGCCCATTCCACACCAGAAAAGCCAGAAGTGCCAAGGGCAGGGCAGCAGGCAGTGGGTGGGCCTCCATGGCGCCACGGCCAGCTTGTTCCGTCCTCCCAGGAAAATGGCTCTCAGCCAGCCCAGTCCTCCAAGGTCCTGCCCCATCAAGGGCCCCTCTTGGCAGGAATGCAACCCTAACCCTAACCCTAACCCTAACCCAACCCTAACCCTAACCCTAACCTAACCCTAACCCAACCCTAACCCTCCAGGAAAGGCCAGACCTCAGAGCGGGCACATCTGCAGTGGGCCTGTGTTGTAACAGGTCTCCTCATCCACACCCCTCTGCCCAGGGAGGTCCCTGTCCCCAAGGAGGGAGACCCTGTCCTCAATCAAGGAGGCCTCAATCAAGCAGCTCTCGGGCTGTCCCTGCCCTGGGTAACTCCATGGTCTGTAGGACAGCAGCTCTCAGGCTGCGCCTGCCCTGGGTGACTCCATGGTGTGTAGGACAGCAGCTCTCGGGCTGCGCCTGCCCTGGGTGACCCCATGGTGTGTAGGACAGCAGCTCTCGCTGGGGGCTGCGCCTGCCCTGGGTGACCCCATGGTGTGTAGGACAGCAGCTCTCAGGCTGCGCCTGCCCTGGGTGACTCCATGGTCTGTAGGACAGCAGCTCTCGGGCTGTCCCTGCCCTGAGTGACCCCAGGTCCCTGTAGCCCCAGGGGCCTGCTGTGGGAGCAGCTCAGCCCCCAGTACCCTTCTCTTTCTCCTCCCCCCCCCCTTTTTTCTTACAGAGCTGGTATTAAGCCCAGGTGCTCCACCACTGAGCCACGTCTCCAGCTCTGTTTTTGAGACAGGGGGTCTCTGGGTTGCGCGGAGCAGAGAGAGACCAGGGCTGGGGGCAGAGCAGGCCAGGGCGCAGGTTCCCATGGCCTTCTGTAGAGGCCAAGCCAGGGGACACCCCATGCAGATGCCCGTGGAGGGGACTACTGGGTTGGGAGGACTGTCCCTCTCCAAGGCCCAGCTGGTGGCTTGCTCCCAGCAGGACGCCCCCCCCCCCCCCCCCCCCCCCCCCCCCCCCCCCCCCCCCCCCCCCCCCCCCCCCCCCCCCCCCCCCCCCCCCCCCCCCCCCCCCCCCCCCCCCCCCCCCCCCCCCCCCCCCCCCCCCCCCCCCCCCCCCCCCCCCCCCCCCCCCCCCCCCCCCCCCCCCCCCCCCCCCCCCCCCCCCCCCCCCCCCCCCCCCCCCCCCCCCCCCCCCCCCCCCCCCCCCCCCCCCCCCCCCCCCCCCCCCCCCCCCCCCCCCCCCCCCCCCCCCCCCACCCCCCCCCCCCCCCCCCCCCCCCCCCCCCCCCCCCCCCCCCCCCCCCCCCCCCCCCCCCCCCCCCCCCCCCCCCCCCCCCCCCCCCCCCCCCCCCCCCCCCCCCCCCCCCCCCCCCCCCCCCCCCCCCCCCCCCCCCCCCCCCCCCCCCCCCCCCCCCCCCCCCCCCCCCCCCCCCCCCCCCCCCCCCCCCCCCCCCCCCCCCCCCCCCCCCCCCCCCCCCCCCCCCCCCCCCCCCCCCCCCCCCCCCCCCCCCCCCCCCCCCCCCCCGCTGACTGGCTGCACCTGTCTCATCTCCACGGGTCACGTTCCCTGTGCCAGGTGCCACGTGTGACTCCGCCAGGCACCAGTGTCCAGCGTTCCTGGACACCTGCGCTCCCGCGTCCTTGGTGGACGGTGCCGTGTCTCTGGGCAAATGCGTGGGAGTGGAGCGCGTGGCCAGGCGAGGGCAGCTCCGCTCCTTCCCAGCACTCCAGGGGAGCGGGCCTCACTCAGCCCCTGCACACAGTGGGCCCCCGAGCCAGGCCCCCAGGGGCTCTGAGGAGAGAGACTCGAATTGGCCCTCTCTCGTTCTTACCAGTGACTTCAGAGAGCAGTTCTGAATTCAATGAAGTCCAATCACTCTTCAAAACGGCTTCGTGCTTTTGTATCCTAGATAAGAAAACTTTGTCTTCTAGGCAAGAAGATTTCTCGTTTCCTTGCAGAATTTACATTGAGGTCTTTAATCCATTTCCAGTCATGTGAGTGAGTGAGTGTGTGTGTGTGTGTGTGTGTGTGTGTGTGTGTGTGTGTTGTATGAGTTATAGGCCAGAGCTGCTTCCTGAATGTAAATCTGATGTTATTTTTAAAAACATTTATTTTAAAAATGGTGTTATCTCGGCCCCTTACTGCGTATCAATTTTCCAAGAAGCTGGGCCTGGTGGTGCACATCTGAGGTGCAGCTACTCGTGAGGCTGAGGCGGGAGGATCTGAGCTTGAGGCCAGCCTCAGAAAGACTGCATCTCAGAAGAAGAAGAAATGTGCTATACGTGTGGTCTCTTTGCTTCCAAGTATGCTAAAAAAATGATCACACCTGAGCTTGCTAGAAAGAAAGGATGGGATGCAGCCATCCTAACAGAGAGACGCAAGGAATCAGGAGAGAGAAGATAGCAAAACTGTATAATCCTAACAGACCAGGAGCAGGAGAGGGAGGAGGGTGGGCCGCCTCACCCTGACAGAGCAGGAGAGGGAGGAGGGTGGGCCGCCTCATCCTAACACAGGAGCAGGAGAGGGAGGAGGGTGGGCCGCCTCACCCTGACAGAGCAGGAGAGGGAGGAGGGTGGGCCGCCTCACCCTAACACAGGAGCAGGAGAGGGAGGAGGGTGGGCCGCCTCATCCTAACACAGGAGCAGGAGAGGGAGGAGGGTGGGCCGCCTCACCCTAACACAGGAGCAGGAGAGGGAGGAGGGTGGGCCGCCTCATCCTAACACAGGAGCAGGAGAGGGAGGAGGGTGGGCCGCCTCATCCTAACACAGGAGCAGGAGAGGGAGGAGGGTGGGCCGCCTCACCCTAACACAGGAGCAGGAGAGGGAGGAGGGTGGGCCGCCTCATCCTAACACAGGAGCAGGAGAGGGAGGAGGGTGGGCCGCCTCACCCTAACACAGGAGCAGGAGAGGGAGGAGGGTGGGCCGCCTCACCCTAACACAGGAGCAGGAGAGGGAGGAGGGTGGGCCGCCTCACCCTAACACAGGAGCAGGAGAGGGAGGAGGGTGGGCCGCCTCATCCTAACACAGGAGCAGGAGAGGGAGGAGGGTGGGCCGCCTCACCCTAACACAGGAGCAGGAGAGGGAGGAGGGTGGGGCCGCCTCACCCTAACACAGGAGCAGGAGAGGGAGGAGGGTGGGCCGCCTCACCCTAACAGAGCAGGAGAGGGGGGAGGGTGGGCCGCCTCACCCTAACAGAGCAGGAGAGGGAGGAGGGTGGGCCGCCTCACCCTGGACAGAGCAGGAGAGGGGGGAGGGTGGGCCGCCTCATCCTAACAGAGCAGGACTAGGTGAGGGAGGAGGGTGGGCCGCCTCACCCTGACAGAGCAGGGAGAGGGGGAGGGTGGGCCGCCTCACCCTGACAGACAGGGAGCAGGGGTGGAGCCTTTTTTCTGTGCTGCACCAGCTCGGCCTGTGCACCTCTGACCATGACCGAAGGTGGCTCCCCAACGAGGGACGCGTCTGCTGGCCAGGCCTGGGTGCTCATGACCCTCCATCCCTGAACGCCCACCACCAGCAATGGGAGCCTTTCTGTGTCGGAGCAAGAACGCGTCTGAAGGAGAGCAAGCTGAGATCATGACTGGCTCCATCGGGGAAATATTTTTTTAGATGACATATAAAAAGTTCAAAGGACTGAGGAATACCCGGTACATTCAAACTTCACCCAGTGCTTCTCTTCAGAGCCACTGCAGAGAAGGGGAAGCAGGACGAGCACCGAGAGAGTGTCTGGAGAGCCCGCAAGACCTCCCCCAGGGCAGGAGGGGCTTTTCCGCAGCAGAAGCTGGCCTTCCAGTCCGGGGCAGCACGTCTGCTGGGTTCTCTTGTAGCGTCCCCCAGGCTCCTTTCCCGTGCTGAAAGCCTGGTCCCCATGCAGCAGCTTCAGCGGGGGCTTTGGGGATGGTGGATGCCGAGGGCTCTGACCCCACCAGTGGGTCAATAGATTCAGAATCGAGGCACTACTCAGGACCCGGGTCTGGCTGGAGTGAGCAGGTCCCAGGGGCCGGCCCTTGGGATCTGTCTTGTCCCCACCTGCAGGAGCCCTGTTTGGGGATTGGCTTGAATTGCGGTTGACTATGAGCCGTGGAGATTTGGGCATTGTCGCCTCCCATAGTCTCACGGGACTTGTTGCGGGATCTCGAGTGACTTGGCTGAAATTGCTGATCGGGTCAGCGCCATTTTTTGGTGGTGTGTGTGGCGTGTGTTTGTCGTTGTTAGAACCAGAGAGAAAAGTTATCAGAATAAAAAGCTGTTTGTCTCCAGTTTGCCTCTGAACTTCTTCCCGCGGCTCCGTTGCTCCAAGCGCTTCAGGCGGCAACAGGTGGCGGCCCGTGTGGGGAACTTCGGAGCGGACAGGTAAGAACTGAAAAGTCTCTAAAGATGGGTTCGAATATAACTGAATCCCAAGTGATAGAGGCTATGCAAAGACTCCTTGATATACCTGACTCTGTTCTCAGTGAGGAGTATATAGAAAAAAGTGAAAGTGATCAAAAAAGCGTAGCTTCCACTGAGCTAACTAAGACAAGTAAAGAGAGTATTAGAAGAGTCCCCAAAATGACAAAAATCCAAGCTATTAAAGCTATTTGGGAGTTATTGGTGATAGCTGAAGGATACTTGCTCTTAATGGAACCTGGGCCTCAGGATATTGCTGTCAGTGAAATTAACAGTGGTGAGGAATCTAGTAAAAGTGATCCTGAGAAAATGAGGAAAAAGAAACTAAAAAAGACCGAGAAAAAAAACCGTCAGGTAGAGGAACCACTTGTGTCCTCTACTCCCCCATGGGTGGAATCCATTACAGAAAATATGAAGGGTATTACTAGGCATTTGCATACCCTAGAAACAGAAATAAAAAGTCTTTCTGATCGCTTATGCGCTCTCGAGGACAACTCACAGATGCATTGGGAACCGCCAGCATTTGAAAAGAAAAATGGACAGAGGGTCCATCAGTCAGTAGATTTCAAAACAATAAAAAATCTCAAAGAGGCAGTAATGACTTATGGGCCCCAAGCTCCTTTCACGTTGAGTATGCTGGAGTCCCTTAACACCTTTAGCTTAACCCCCTCAGACTGGAAAAGTCTATGTAAAGCAACATTAAGCGGGGGGCAATTCTTGGTTTGGCGATCGCAATTCCAAGAACTTTGTATAGAAACAGCTAAAAGAAACGCGGCTGCAGGGTTTGAAAACTATAATATAGACATGCTCACAGGAGAAGGTCAATTCACAGACTTACAGGCTCAAACAGATTATGACCCAGATATATATGCTCAGATAAATGCAGCTGCCTTAGAGGCATGGAAAACTGTACAAGGACCTGGGGATCTACAAGGTAGCTTGTCAAAAGTGATTCAAGGACCTAATGAGCTGTATGCCGACTTTGCTGATCGACTTTTGAGAACTGCAGGTAGTGTGTTTGCAGATGTTGACCAAGCTATGCCATTAGTTGTTCAATTAGCTTATGAAAATGCTAATAAATGGTGCCAAGCAGCCATCAGGCCATGGAGAACTAAAAAGGATCTTTCCGTATATATACAACTATGTAAAGATATAAATGGCGCCTTTGTCACAGGAAATGTGATTGCAGCCTCAATGAGAGGTGCTTCCTCTCGAAATTTCACAAAGGCTAAACGTAGACATTATAATCAATCAGGATATTCCAGGCAAAATTATCATAATCAATCAGGCAATTCTAGGCAAAATCCCAAAAGAGAAATAAGACCAAGCTCATACCGTGCCCCAGGCCGCTGTCCCAGGTATAAAAAGGAAAATCATTGGGCCAATAAATGCCATTCAAAATTTGACATCCATGGAAATCCTTTGTTCAGGAATTCAAAAAACGGGGCACGGGGCCCAATACCCCGGGGCCCACAAATGTACGGGGCATTGCAGAAGGAGTATCCTCAAGCATCCACTCAGATGCTTCCCCGACACAATCCCTACTACCCATCCACTCCCTCGCCAGAGGAACAAGAGGAAATGCAGGATTAGACCTCTGTTCCACCGCCCGAATAGTGTTAACACCTGAAATGGGGGTTCAACTGATTCCCACAGGAGTCAGGGGACCTCTTCCCTCAGGGACTGTAGGACTTATTATCGGGCATAGTCCTAAAAGCTTATTAGGTTTGCAAGTGACCCCAGGTGTAATAAACTCAGACTACAAAGGGGAAATAAAAATAATGCTTAGCTCACCCCAAAGTATAACTTCTGTTAATCAAGGAGATAGAATTGCTCAGTTGCTTCTCCTTCCCAATTTACATAATTCATTTAAAATGGGTATGCCTCAAGAAGGGAACAATAGAGGATTTTGTTCCACTGACTCAAGACCCATGGCTTGCTGGGTTCGAGACTGTTCAAGGAGGCCTATGTGTAAAATAAAAATCCAAGGAATAGAAATGGAGGGATTAATAGATACTGGAGCTGACTCTTCCATTATTAATTTACGCCAATGGCCCAAGCACTGGCCTCTGCAAAAAGCTTCAACCAGTTTAAGAGGCTTGGGATATAATAACCTCCCAGATAAAAGTGCGGTAATTTTAAAATGGGAGGATGATGAAGGCCATAAAGGAACAGTTCAGCCTTATGTTTTACCTAATCTACCAGTTACTTTATGGGGAAGAGATATTTTGCAACAAATGGGAGTACACCTTGCAACCAAGCCTGCAGGTGTTAAATGTGAAAACCTACAGGGTAATCTTAACCCTAAAAGAAATCATTATCAAAAAGTACAGAGTAATCTTAACCCTAAAAGTAATCATTATCATAAAGGAAAAAGATATTTTTTTTCGGGGCCACTGAGAAAATAATTTTGAAAATACCATGGCTTTCTGATAAGCCAGTGTGGGTCCCTCAGTGGCCCCTATCTAAAGAGAAATTACAAGCGGCCCACCTACTAGTTCAGGAACAATTAGAAGCAGGTCATATAGAACCTTCCACCTCTCCCTGGAATTCCCCCATATTTGTGATCAAGAAAAAGTCAGGAAAATGGCGATTGTTACATGATCTTAGACAAATTAATAAAACCATGCAAGTTATGGGCCCTACTCAACCTGGACTTCCTAGTCCCGTAGCTATTCCAAAAAAATTCCATCTTATTACTCTTGATATAAAGGATTGCTTCTTTTCTATTCCCCTACATCCTCTGGATGCCCCCAGGTTTGCTTTTTCAGTTCCTTCTATGAACAATAACGGCCCTGATCAGAGATATCAATGGAAGGTTTTACCACAGGGAATGGCTGATAGCCCCACCATATGCCAAATATATGTGGACAAGGCTATCCAACCCATTAAAAATAAATATCCAAACCTCATGTGTCTACATTACATGGATGATATTTTATTGGCCCACCCTAATCAAAAAATCTTATTTAATATATTCAGTGACGTGGTAGAAAATTTAAAAAAATATGGATTATATATAGCAGAAGAAAAAGTTCAAACCAGATCTCCCATATTATATTTAGGATTTAAAATCACGGATACTTTTGTTAGACCCCCAAAAATTCTAATAAATAAAGAACATTTGACCACCCTCAATGATTTCCAAAAACTACTGGGAGACATTAATTGGCTTCGCTCTACACTAAATCTCACTACTGGCCAACTAAAACCTTTATTTGACATCCTTCGCGGAGACCCTGATCCATCTTCACCACGAACATTGACTCCTGATGCTAGGAAAGCTTTAAAGTTAGTAGAAAAAGCCATCGAAGAAGCTCATTGTGATAGATTTGATTTAACTCAACCGCTGATGTTGATTATTATTTCTTCACAATATACACCCACAGGAGTATTTTGGCAACAAGGGCCTTTATTATGGATATATTTGCCCGTCTCTCCTAAAAGTATAATTGAATCTTATACCTCCATGGTGGCTAAACTTATTCTTCAAGGACTTAAGACTTCTACTAAAATATTTGGCATTCACCCTGCTACTGTTATTACTCCCTATTCATCATCACAGATTGAATATTTATGCTTCAATGATAATGATTGGGCTATAGCTAAATGCTCTACTTCTGCAAATTTTGATAATCATCTTCCTAAGTCCCCTATATTATCTTTTTGTATTAATCATCCTATTATATTTCCACAGGTAATAAAAAATCAACCTATTCCTAAGGCATTTAATGTATTTACAGATGGGTCCTCAAATGGTACTGCTACAGTAGTCACTAAAAAAGAAAATATGACTTACATAACTGCACACAAATCAGCTCAACTAGTGGAATTGGAAGCTGTGGTAAGAGCTCTGGAAAATTTTAGGGACCAGCCCGTAAACATTTTTTCAGATAGCCACTATATTGTACAAGCCGTCCCAAAATTAGAGTTAGCAGGACCAATAGCACCTCATACTCCAGCCTTTAAATTGTTTTATCAAATACAAAAACTTTTGTGGGCAAGAAAAGAACCTCTATTCGTAGGCCATATTAGAGCACATACTAATTTGCCTGGTCCCCTCCATGAAGGTAATCAAAAGGCTGATGAACTTATAAAAACAAATATTTATACTTTCAGTGCTATAACAAGCTACTTTATTTCACTCCCAGTTTCATGTCAACAGCACCACCTTGCAACGTAGGTTTAAAATCACAAAGGAGCAAGCCAGAACAATTGTACAAGATTGTAAATCTTGTATGACACATTTGCCCAATCCTCATTTTGGCGTTAACCCTAGAGGATTAATGCCCAATCATTTGTGGCAGATGGATGTTACTCATGAGCCAAGTTTTGGAAAATTGTGATTTATTCATGTTACCATAGATACATGCTCAGGCATGATTTTTGCTTCCTTACATTCTGGAGAAAAAGTTAAAGATGTTACATCTCATTGTTTGCAAGCTTTTGCTGCATTGGGCATCCCCAAAATGCTTAAAACAGATAATGGCCCCGCATATACGTCCTTATCTTTCAAACAGTTTTGCGCAAAATTCAATATATCCCATAAAACAGGCATCCCATACAATCCTCAGGGTCAGGGCATTATTGAAAGAGCAAACCGAACACTGAAAATTATGTTATTAAAACAAAAAGAAGGAAATTGGAAAAGTCCTAAGGACAGATTGGCAGTTGCCTTGTTTACCTTAAATTTTTTAACTTTAGACTCTAATGGTTATTCTGCTGGAGACAGACATTGGAATCCACACCAACAACATAAACCTTTGGTTTACTGGAAGGATGTTCTTTCAGGTACATGGAAGGGTCCAGATCCAGTATTAATTTGGGGAAGAGGATCTGTTTGTGTTTTTCCAAAACACGAATCCTCTCCAATATGGATACCATCTAGATTAATAAAACAGGTACCACATCAAAATGATCAAGATGAAGTTATTGAAGAATCAAGATTAATAAAAAAGGTACAAAATCAAGAGGACCAAGATGAAGGTACAGAATGATTCCCTCAAAAGAGTCCTTCAAAATATTTCACATCTTAAGTGTCATTCCTCCCGGCCGGGACGAGGAGATCTCTCTTTAGTGTGCACACAATTGTATTTTTTTTCTTTTTATACGTGTCTTTATGTCTGTATATTTGTCTACATTTCATGTTAATGTGACGTCACAAATATATGTTTGTATGTTTGTGCATCTGTCCAGTGTGACGTCACAAATAACAAGCGCTTATGAAAAAAAAAAATATATATATATATACATATGGATCCAAATAACTTTAATTCATTCTAGGTTAAGAGTATTCAATTAAGAGTAAATAATTTTATAAATGAAGGTATTTTCAATTTTGATTTATAGGTGTCCCTGGGACTTCTCTTTAGCAAACAATATGACTAGTGCTATATAACCTGATATTTTGGTGTTTTGACATAAGATTGTTTATTTGTTATTAACTTCATTTGTTTAATAGCTCATTAATTTCAATTATCTCAACAGGTAAAAGATTGCTCTGTATACAGAGACTCAAGGGTTCCAGCTAACAAATTATTTCTCTAAAGTGCCTTTACCTTTTCTTTAATCTATCTTTAATGCAGTAATTACCCTCAGTCTTTCTTTGTTTTGTTCTAAATATGATATTTTTCCAACTTATGTTTGTAGAAGCTCAACCAGCGATGTGTGTGAACAAAAATCAACTTTAATTTTCTAATCTAATTATTCTATTTTGTAGTTTGACAACTCGCCTCTTGACTCAGTGCTGCAATAGCACTGCCTTTTCTTTAATAATTGATGCTTGAGTTTCTAGGTAGCGGGCCCTGAAGATTTGCCGGTGGCATTGTCTAAACATAAAAAAAGACGTCTGCTGCTACAGCTGCAGGGATCGCGGCCGCCGCAAGCATCCCTGCTGCTCAAGCATCAAACAACCTCACCAACAGTGTGGCCTCTGCTCTACATGCATGGGGCCTCCTATATCAACGTGTTATAACAAATGGACATTTTGATCTTTCATTGTTTGGGACTTTACGGGACAATGCCTTGCGGGTATTTGTCTAGAGAATTCAGTGTGTTACTTGATGGAACTTAGGGCAGCTGATTTGTTTAAACAATTTGATATGCTATGCAATTTGGCTCATCACCAAAAGGCTTGTCGCCTTAAAGCCGCAACATCTCCTCACAATTGGACGGCTGTTAGTCATCATATATAGTCGATCCTAAAGGGCTCCATTGGATGGCTGGTTAGCCAATGACGGGTAAGATCCCCAGAGGGGGACAACCTAAGACAGGCACAGTCGCACGGGACAGTCTCATGTGGCCGACATATCAACCTAAGACAGGAGTCAAGGGCACAGCCTTGATTATCTGATGACGGGTAAGAATGTTGGTTGCACATAGACGTCCTAGAGCATCTCCTCTTTTAAAACAAAAGGGGGAAAATGCAGGAGCCCTGTTTGGGGATTGGCTTGAATTGCGGTTGACTATGAGCCGTGGAGATTTGGGCATTGTCGCCTCCCGTAGTCTCACGGGACTTGTTGCGGGATCTCGAGTGACTTGGCCGAAATTGCTGATCGGGTCAGCGCCATTTTTTGGTGGTGTGTGTGGCGTGTGTTAGTCGTTATTAGAACCAGTGAGAAAAGTTATCAGAATAAAAAGCTGTTTGTCTCCAGTTTGCCTCTGAACTTCTTCCCGCGGCTCCGTTGCTCCAAGCGCTTCAGGCGGCAACACCCACCGCTGCTTCTCTCTGCTCCCCGGTGGCCACGAGCTGACAGCCTTCCTCAGTCAGGCCCTTCCGCCATGATGCTCAGCCTCAGCTGGGCCCAGAGTCACGGAGCTGCCACCATGGACGGCAGCCTCTGGAGCCACGAGCCCAGGACGCCTTCGTCCTCCAAGCTGTGCCCTCAGTCACACGAGCTGACAAGGCGACAACTTGGCAAGGACATATCATCCAAGAAGACAGGACGGCAATGGAGCCACAGAGATGCTGGACGCGAGGTGGCCGTCAGGGAATGCACGGCCAAGCTGTCAGGAGACCCCTTCCAGCCCAGTGGTGTGGCGAGGCGTGGACGGCCTGACTGCCAGGTCAGCCCCTGGGATGGGTGCGTGGGGGCGGCAGCCCCTGGGGAGCTCCTGCAGCTCCTCGGCCAGACGGGCAGGGAGCTAACGGGGCCCTCACATCCTGCTCCTGAAGGACACGTGCCCACCGTGGCCGCTGGGCAAGAAACTGGGGAGACCCACCACGGCCCCAGAGCAGGGAGCCCCAGCTGAATCTCCGAGCCACGAGCCTGCAGGAGCAGCCAGGCGGTGGACCCTGCACCCACACGGCCCAGAGCCCATGAGCCCCCACGGACACCAGGGTGCCTGGGCTGGGGACAGCAGGAAGCACGGGAGCTTTGGGGTGGGGAACGTGCCCGCAATCCTGACCAGGCGCTGTCTCTGGGTGCGTCCACGTCAGAGCGTTGGACCACACAGGAGGAGGTGGGCACGTGGGCACCTCACTGTCCAGCACACACTCCTGAGAAAGACGACCATGGCCCAGAACACAGAGCAAGTCACATCAGTCCTAGCAAGACAGACTTAGGTCAGCAGAGCTAGGCTGTGTCACCAGCGGCCATGAGGGCCAGCGGCACTGCTTGGGCACGTTTGAACTTAGGGCCACAAGAGGCCACTGAAGTGTCACACCTGCTACTCATACCAGGACCCACCTGCTGCCACAGAACCGCGGCGGGCGTTTCCACAGGGCGTAGCTGAGTGGAGGGGCAGCGCCGCGGCCCCGGGGCTTCTGGTGGGGTGGAGGCTGGCGATGCAGGACTTCGGGAAGCCCCGGCAACACAGGGTAAGGTGCCCAGGCCATCTGCCTGGCTGCTCGTGGCTGCCCTGCCCACCACACAGCTCCCAGCGGGAGCCGCCCTGGGGGCTCTGCGTTTTCACCACCTCAAGACGACTCAGTGAGCCAGGCTGCAGAGGGCTGTCCCGGCCCGGAATCTGCCCCGTCTTGGCCCGAGAGCAGGAAGCAGGCAGAATCCAGCTGGCGGGAAGGCTACCACTCAGCAAGGCCTCGGGACACGTGAGGGCGGCCCTCGGCCGGGCCTGGTGCTCTCCTCAGCCCGCGGGCTCAGGGAGCCACACGCAGCCAGGAGGAGGGGCTGCGGTCCGTGGGGGCTGGCCGTGTGCGGCACAGGGCCACGCAGGACAGGAAGGCTGGCAGCTCCCGTCCACGCCGCACAGCTGCTGCTCGCCACCTGCTCCCTGCAGAGTGCCATCAGCTCCGGGCTGCAGAGGACAGAGGAGGAAGGCCAGCGTGGCCCGCACACCAGGGACACACCCTGACACGCCCTTCCTGCCGCGTCTGGAGGCAGGGGGCTGGTGCCGCAGGGCTGTGTGCGGGACAGACCCCCTGGCCGAGCGCCCCAGGCCTGCAGGCCCAACCTCCTGGCTCTGCCTGTGGCCTCTGGCCAGAGCAGTCAGGACTTGGCTCCTCTGGCCTCAGCCAGATCCCAGAGCCGTCCCCCTCACCAAGTGTGTCTTCCCCACCAGGACCAGAGAGGGAGGGCAGGGCGGGCGGTACGGTGCTGTGTCAGCAGGAGAGGAACGGCCCGAGAGCCCAGGCAAAGGGAAGCATGCTCCCGAGGCCCAGGACAGACACCACGAAGCGTGTCGATGCCCCCGGCCAGCCTGAGCCCTGTGCCTGTGCGGTAGATGTGGTCTGTTTCCATTTACAGACGAGGAAATTGGGGCTGGGAGAGGGGGACAGCCTGTGGCAGGCTCGGCTGCCACAGCCCGTGATGAACCGCAGTGAGGAGCCCTGGGAACCGTGGGCAGTGGGTGTGGAGGGCAGCAGCTGCCTCAGGCTCAGGATGTCTGCCCGGCCTCTGGCTCAGCACCCTCCTCTCCCTCCTGGGCAGGAGGCTCAGCACCCAGTGTCCAGGGAGGCGTCCTGCTGGTCTGAGAGGCCGGGCGGCTGGGGCGAAGCTTCACCACGCCAGGTGGCCACCCCGCCTGAGCTGGCTCGGCCCTCCTCCCCAGGTCAGTCTCTGCCCATAGGAACAGGCTTCTCCGCCTCAGCCCCTTCCCGGAGCCCGTAAAACAACACCCGGCCTCGCAGGTCAGGAGCGTGGTCACCTTCTCAGCAGGGACGGAGGCCAGGACCCCAAGCCCCGCTTGTTCTGAATCAACACGATCCATCACCACCTCTGGGGACTGTCAGCAAATTCCATTTCCCTCTTAAATACTCTGGCCAAGTCTGGAGTTCGGGCTCCGAAACATCTGGAAGAACACAGTGTCTCCTCCTCCAAGAGCCCCGCGGAGCCCGTGGGTCCTGCAGGCCGGGGCCACAGTCTTCCGTCGGCAGAGGCAGGTCTGGCTGACTCCTCCAGGCCATGCAGGCCTTCAGGAGGCCGGCGGGAAACAGCCCGGTCTTGGCAGAGCTGGAGACGGAGGGCAGAGGGCGTCTGGACCGTCCAAGCTGTCCAGAGTGAGCAGGGCCAGGAGCTGTGCACGTGGCCTTGGGTGGGGAGCCCTGGCAGACCTGGCGTGCTAGTCACGGAGTCACGGCTGCTGCTCATTCTGGTCTCTCTGGGGCAGAGCGGCCGGTGGGTGGGCAGCGAGGTCATGCACAGCCGTGGGTCCCCTGCAGGGAGAGCCCACTGGCCAGCAAGAGACGGGTGTCCCTCACAGGCACTTGGGCAAGGAGGGAGGAGCCAGGAGAGAAGGCAAGCAGACCTGGGCGGGGACGGAGCATGGAGAGGGAGGGGCGGGCAGATGGGTGCTCTGGAGACACCGGGGACCGGGGACCGCCCTGGGACCTGATAGCATGCTCAGGTCCTGTCCTGGAGTGGCAGGCCACGCCCATGCCATGGTGCCCAGCCACCAGCCCTGCCGAGGGTTCAGCTCCAGAATCCTTGTGGCTCCAGAGGTCAGCTCGGCTTCGGGCAGCTGAGGGCACCTGCTTACTCTGTGGGGAACCCTAAGAGACCTCCCTTCCTGCCGGCCCCTCTTCACGGAAGGCTCAAGTCCCCAGGGAAGCCCCTGCACCGAGGGCACGGAGGTGGGGCCTCCGGGCGTCAGGTTGAGAGGAGGCAGGAGTGCAGGACGAGGTCGGCCCTCATCCAAAGAGGCGCGGCGGCCACGGGGAGCCGTGGCTCTACTACTCCAACGTCACGGCCCCAAGCGGGGCCTGCTCTCCCACGTGGCCAGAGTCCACTCTCGACACCACGGGTGCCGTCCGGCCCTACTTCTGGAAGCTTGTGTAGGGCCCACAGGCGGAAGGACGCAGTCCCACAGGAGGCCGCACTTGAGAGGCCAGCGGCAACTTGAGGGTTCCCAGTGTCCCGTGCTTCTGTCCCACGTGGCCCCAGGCCAGGGCTGCCCACAACATTTTTAGTGATTGCTAAACAGCTCACGGGACTCGGGAGTGCCCGGCTCGTGCTCTGGCTTTGTGCAGAGGGTGAGGCGAGGACAGAGGAGCTGGCCAGGGCCGCACAGGGCGAGCGGGGCCCAGAGGGGCCCTGCGGGGCAGCCTCTGTCCCTGGAGCTGGGTGGTGCCACCCTCCTGGCAAGTGGGCACGTCCACCAACCTGGAAGCCCTCTCGGCCCTGTCACTCGGGGTTCCATGAAGGCAAGACTGGCCCTGGTGGTCAGCCCAAGCTTCAGCCCCTGTCCCACGTTCCCTCCCCGGACGGTCGCTCCCCACTGGAGCCTGCCCGTGAGCCACTGCCCACAGAGGAGCCTCACCTCCACCCGCCCCAGCAGAAGGCTGGGCAAGAGCAGCCAGTGGGCACCAGGTGCAGGCCTTCGGAGAGGAATGGCCACACTCCTCAGTCACTGCCGGCACGCCAGGGACACGTGACACGTTCAGGGACGGCATGCCAGGGACACATGGCGTGTTCAGGGACGGCACACAAAGGACATGTGACAGTTTGGGGACTTACTGAGGAACATCAGTGGAGTCAGTGGGATGGGCCAGTGGCAGCGACGGAGCTGGGACGTCCGGCAGGCAGGAGGTAGCAGATGGCTTCTGCCCAGTGCAGGAACAAGCAGAAGCACATGCTCTGGGGGCCTCCGAGGGACAGCCAGAGGCCGCAGCTCAGCGTCAGTCGCAGCTGCGGCCGGGCAGAGGCGGGAGGCGGGCAGGGCTGGCCCCCGAGGAGACCCCGGCCCCGCTGCGCCCTGCCTACTGTTTTGGCGTGTGTCCTGGACCCAGAGCTGCACGGAGAGTGCCGTGAGCAGAAGGAAAGGTCAGCCAGCAGCCCCCGGGCCCTCGACTGCCCGGGGCGGCTCCCGCCGAGGCCCCAGGGACAGGGCAGCCTACTGAAGGCACCAGGAGGACACCCAGGGAGGCGTGGAGCCAGCAGGGCAGGGCCACTTTCACAGCCAAGCTCTGGACCAGGGCACACGGTGGCTTGTCACCAGCGAGCCAGAAATGCCAGTCCCGCAGGTTCTTTGGCCCCCAAGACGTCCTCGGGTTTTGGGGGGTGTGTGTGTGTTGGTGCTGGGGATGGAACCCAGGGCGCCCCAACACTCGCCACACCCCCAGCCCTTTTTATTTTTTACTCTGAGACAGGGCCTTGCTGTTGCCTGGCTGGCCTCCAACCTGTCACCCTCTTGCCTCAGCCTCCCACAGGCGCAGCCTCCGCTGGCCTCCGGCGAGCACTGAAGGTGGAGCTCCTGCTCAGGAAGAGGAGGCAGCAGGTGCACCCGAAGGGCAACTGCACAAGCAGGAAATCCCTCTAGACCCTCCCCTGGGACCAGGGTTCTGCCCGGGCCAAGTGGCCGATGGGAGAAGCCCCCGAGGACCGTCAGGAAAGGCCACCCGCTGCAGGGACGGGCCTGCGGGCGGCCGTCTCCAGGGCAGTGGGAGGGGACAGCTGCTCCTGCCCCCTTCCCTGAGCCGGTGGTGCCCCCTGGACAGGAGGCCCCAGGGTCCTGGGATGCCCGGTGCCTCCCTTGGCTCCCCTCTCCCCGAGGACCCTGCCCCTCGCAGTGAGCCCAGACCCTGGATGTGCTGTGTGAGCCCCTCTCTGCCCAGAAAGAAGAGTGTCCCAGCCGGCCTCCTGTGAGCTGTCCACACACGGTGACCAGCACACACGATGACCAGCACAGGCAGTGGTGGACACACTCAGTGACCAGCACAGGCAGTGAGGGACACACTCAGTGACCAGCACAGGCAGTGGTGGACACACACTGTGATGGACACACACGGTGACCCGCACGTGGGGACCGCACACTCAGGGGCACACATACAGGTGGCCCCAGGGCTGTAGGGTTCCCAACCTTCCAGCTGGAGCTCACAGGACTGGCCAGGGTGGGGCAGGGCAGGGCCCCCGGGGCAGGGCAGGGGGAGGCTTCCAGCAGGCAGGAGGCTGAAGGAGGGTCTGCTGTGTCTGACGGCCCCCTCTGCGGGGAGCTCTGCCTCTGGGCAGAAGGGGGCGGTGCCAGCCCTGCAGGCAGCTTGCAGCTCCACCCGGCCGTGCCAGGGCTGAGGACAGGTCCTGCTGTGTCTGGGCGCAGGCCTCCCTGGGCCCAGGACCTCCACGTGGGCTCAGGGCTGGGCCTGGGGGCACGGGCACCTGCAAGGAGACAGGCATTGCCCGCCCAGCACCCAGGAGGATGCTTGCCCACAGCTGTGATGAGTGCAGGGCACCGCTGCCCACGGTGGAGTGCCCCAAGCTGCTGTCCACAGGCCTGCGGCTTCCGGAGGCCTCTGTGGGCTGGGCCCAGGTGCTGTCCACTTGGCCTCTGCCAGGACAGCCGCAGACCACCCTTGGCTGTGAGCGCCTGGGGTGCCTGCAGCTCCCCCTCCCCTCGGGCCGACCGGAGTCTGCAGGTGAGTGCCATCGTACGCCCCCTCCCAGGGTTGCAGCAGGAGGGGAGGGAGCCAGCACGCGTGCTGCCCGCAGGGCCAGCTCTGAGGAGCGCGTGTGCCAGGGCTCGGCAGTGCCGTGACAAGTGTCTTCAGGACTGCTGGGTGCAGACAGCAGACGTGGCCAAGCCACCTCCACCACACCCCAGGGGCCCCGTCAGTCGCGCCACCCCAGGGAGGTGCCTGGCCCGGGCACGGCTGGACCGGCTGTCAGGGCTCACCTCGTCTTGTCTCCCGCGGGCCTCTACTCACCCCGGGCTCCACTGTGGGCCGTCTTGCCAAAAATACTCCTGTGGGTGTATATTGTGAAAGGCGTTGAGTTAAAATCAAATCTAACCAAGCTGCTGTAACTTTAAAGCTTTTCCTACATCAGTCATTGATTCGTGGTGAAGATGGATCATGAAACTCCAACCGAAGGATGTCAAATAAAGGTTTTAGTTGGCGCAGTATGAGATTTAGTGTAGGGCTGAAGCCAATAATGTCCTCCCAGTATTTTTGGAAATCATTGCGGGGTGGGTCAAATGTTTCTTTATTTATTAAAATTTTTGGGGTGGTATCCATGATTTAAAATCCTAAATAAAATAAGGGAGATCTGGTTTGAACTTTTCTTCCTGCTATATAAATCCAATTTTTTTAAATTTTCCTACCACATCACTGAATATATTAAATAAGATTTTTGATTAGGTGGCCAACTAAAATATCTCCATGTAATGTAGACACATGAGGTTTGGATATTTAATTTGTAATGGTTTGGAAAGCCTTGTCCCACATAATATTTGGCATATTGAGGGGCTATAAGCCATTTCCTGGTAAAACCTTCCCATTGAGATTACCCTGTAGGTTTTCACCATCCAGGCTGTGGTTGCAAGTGTGTATCCCAATTGTTGCAAAATATCTCTTCCCCATAAAGTAACCGGTATATTAGGTAAAACATAAGGCTTGAAAATGTTTCCCTTTAATGCCTTCATCATCCTCCCATTTTAAAATTACTGCACTTTTATCTGGAGGTTAATATAATCCCAAGCTGGTTGGAACTTTTGAGGCCAGTGCTTGTGCCATTGGCGTAAATTAATAATGGAAGAGTCAGCTCCAGTATCTAATATCCCTCATTCATTCCTTGGATATTTATTTTTACCACTTGAACATCCTCGAACCCAGCAAGCCATGGGACATGAGTCAGTGAACAAAATCCTCTTGTTCCTACTTGGGCATACTCTCATTATAAATGAATTATTTAAATTGGGGAAGGAGAAGCCAATTCTTTCTCCTTGATTAACAGTACACTTTGGGGGTGAGCTAGCAATTATTTTTATTTCCCCTTTGTGTCTGAGTTATTACACCTGGGTCACTTGCAAACCTAATAAGCTATTAAGGACTACGCCTGATAATAAGTCCTACAGTCCCCTGAGGGAAGAGTTCCCCTGACTCCTTGGGAATCAGTTGAAACCCCCCATTTCAAGGTGTTAACACTATTCGGGCGGTGGAACAGAGGTCTAATCCTGCATTTCCCCTCATGTTTCCTCTGCGAGGGAGTTGATGGTATAGATTAGTGTCGGGGAAGCATCTGAGTGATGCTTGAGGATACTCCTTCTGCAATGCCCCCATTTGTGAGGCCCCGGGGTACTGGCACCGTGCCCCGTTTTTTGAATTCCTGACGATTTCCATGGATGTCAAATTTTGAATAAGCATTTAATGGCCCCAGTGATTTCCCTTTTACACCAGCGGCCTGGGGCACGGGTATGAAGCTTGATCTTATTTCTCTTTTGGGATTTTGCCTAGAATTGCCTGATTGATTATGATAAATTTTGCTTGAATATCCTGATTGATGAAAAGGTCGACGTTTTAGCCTTTTGTGAAATTTAGAGAGGAAGCACCTCTCATTGAGGCAGGCAAATTCACATTTCCTGTGACAAAGGCGCCATTTGATATCTTTACCTAGTTTGTATATATACGGAAAGATCCTTTTTAGTTCTCCATGCCTGATGGCTGCTTGGCTGCATTTCCATAAGGAACAACTAAAGGCAATAGCTTGGTCAAACATCTGCAACACACTACCTGCAGTTACTCAAAAGTCCGATCAGCAAAGTCGCATACGGCTCATTAGGTCCTGAATCACAATTGACAAGCTACCTTTAGATCCCCAGGTCCTTGTACAGTTTTTTTCCATGCCTCTAAGGCAGCTGCATTTACTGAGCTATAAATCTGAGTCATAATCCTGTGCCCTTAAGTCTGCGATTGCCCTTCACCTGTGAGGTCTAATTAATTATAGTTTTCAAACCCTGCAGCCGCGTTCATTTAGCCGTTTCTATAAAATGTTCTTGGAATTGCGATCGCCAAACCAAAATTGCCCCCCGCTTAATGTTTGCCATAGACTTTTCATTCCTGAGGGGGTAAGCTAAAAGGTGTTTAAAGGGACTCCAGCATACTCAACGTGAAAGGAGCTTGGCCCATAAGTCATTACTGCCTCTTTGAGATTTTTTATTGTTTTGAAATCAACTGACTGATTGGACACTCTGTCCATTTTTCTTTTCAAATGCAGGCGGTTCCCAATGTCTCTGTGAGTTGTCCCCTCGAGGAGCGCATAAGCGATCAAGAACGACTTTTTAAAGTTTCTGTTTCTAGGGTACTGCAAATGCCTAGTAATTACCCCTTCATATTTTTCTGAAATGGATTCCAACCCATGGGGGAGTAGTCCCACTTCCACCTTTTCCACAAGTACTCCGACTGACGGACCTTTTTCTCAGTCCTTTTTTAATTTCGTTTCCTCCCGCTAGATTCCTCAACGCACTGCTAATTTCACTGACAGCATATCCTGAGGCCCAGTTCAGTGAGAAGCAATTATCCTGCACTTCGCCAATAACTCCCGAATATCTTTATAGCTTTGGATTGTTGTCATTTTTTGGGTCTCTTCTAAAACTCTCCTTACTGGTCTCAGTTGCCCAGTGGAATCTACACTTTTTTTGATCACTTTCATTTTTTGTCTATAACTCCTTCACTGAGAACAGATCATATATCAAGAGTCTTTGCATAGCATCTACACTTGGATTCAGTTATATTCGAACCCATCTTTAGAGACCTATCAAGTTCTTACCTGTCCGCTCCGAAGTCCCAATACGGCCGCCACCTGTTGCCCGCCTGAAGCTGGAGCACCGGAGGACGCAGGAAGAACCAGCAAACTGGAGACAAACAGCTTTTTATTCTGATAACTTTTTCTCTCTTGTTCTTAACAACTACCTCACAGCCAAACACACCACTAAAATGGCGCTGAACATCCGATCAGCAATTTCAGGCAAGTCACTCCCAGATCCCCCAAAAATCCCGTGAGACCTACGGGTGTGCCCTGCCCACGTGGCCAAGCCACCTCCACCACACCCCCAGGGGCCCCGTCAGTCGCCCACCCCAGGAGGGTGCCTGGCCCCGGGCACGGCTGGACCGCTGTCAGGGCTCACCCTCGTCTTGTCCCTCTGGTGGAGAGTGACCCCTGTGCTGGGTCTGCCTCGCCTCCAATAGGCGGCCTCAGGTGAGGCCGAGGCTTCCCTTTCAGCCTCCAGACTGGTCAGCTCACTGCCCTCACATGCTGGGCCAGGCTGTGGACAGCCAGGTCTGACGGGTGGCGGCTGCCAGAGGCTCGAGCCCCAGGGAGGTGTCTCACTAGAAAGGGCTTTCCAGAAGCAAGAGGGACCAGAGAGCCCCCAGCTGACACCGAGCCCACCACACGGACTCCCGGAGTGCCAGTCCCCAGGGCAGGGGCCCTCCCAGCTGCAGGGGGGCGTTCTTTCAGTACCACTCTGGGAGCCCCTGCCCAGGAGCGTCAGTCTGGGATCAGGGGACCTGGGTTGACACGTGGCCCACGAACTTCCTGACCTCCCAGCTCAGGTCCCAAGGTGACCTGCAGGGCCCCACTGGCCTGTCCTGGGTCCCAGGCACCAAGCTGGGGTTGCCACGTTAGCACAGGCCGGCTGCCCAGGGCTGGACGCGCTGCTGGCTCAGGCTGCCGACTGCTGGTCCCGCTGAAGGCCACTGCTCGCCAGGACGCAGCTGGGGGGCGTGGGCACTCTCTCCCCAGGTCAGCCAGGGTGGGGTCCCGCTGGAGCCCGGTGTGGCATGACCAGAGCTTTTCCAAGTGCCACCAGGCCTCTGCAAGCTCAGCTGTGGAGCTCAGGCCTCAGAGCGCTCGCCCGCGGCGGGCCCAGGTCGTGTGGCGCGGGCCACCCTGCACGGGCAGAGCTGGCCCCCCAGGTGCGGCCGGCCTGCTGTGTGCAGGCTGCACACTCGGGGCCGGCTGGCCACCCCACCGACTCTGCAGCGGGCTGTCTGCAGAATTGGAGTCCACACCCCAGGGAAGGCCCGACTTCCTCACCACAGGAGTCCGTCTCACTGGTGGCCGCGGACAGGCTGCTGCTCCCGCGCCCTGCCGGGAGGCCGGCCCGACACACTGCAGCAGCCAGCCCGGACCCCAGGACCACCCTCCTCGGCTCAGGTGTTCCACACCCAGATACGGGCCCGACCTGGAGCCCAGGTCACCTGTCAGCACAGCCAGGACACCAAGAGGTCCTGACGCAGGATGCCGAGAGCCAGGTCCCGGCCAGGTGGACTCCACCCTTCCCTGCGCCCACCACGGGCCACGACGCTGCCAGCCGGAAAGCAGGGCCCAGCGTGCCCGGGAAAGTCACGGGTTGCCGACACGCAGGGTCCATGCGGTCCCCAGCGGAGCCTGCCTCCTCCTGCCAGCGCCAGCAGAGCCTCAAGAGGCCCCTGGCACCCCTGGAGCCATGGCTGTTGCGACATCCAGGGACGATCGGGGGACGTGGTGTTTACTGTGCGGTCCCAGAGCTGACCTCCGGCCTCCATCTGCCAACCCAAACCCTGGGCAGGAAGCGCGGATAAGCCCACCGCAGCCCGGGCCAGCTCCGGGCCACACACCCCAAAGTCCTCCTCACAGACCGCACGTCTCCAGCTAGACGTGTCCACAGCCAGGGGTGCGCTGGTGGCCCTGTCCTCCACAAGGACACCGGGGGGAGACTCGGGGTGTATTGGTGGCCCTGTCCTCCACAAGGTCACCAGGGGAGACTCGGGGTGTGCTGGTGGCCCTGTCCTCCACAGGACACCAGGGGGAGACTCGGGGTGTATTGGTGGCCCTGTCCTCCAAGGTCACCAGGGGAGACTCGGGGTGTGTTGGTGGCCCTGTCCTCCACAGGACACCAGGGGGAGACTCGGGGTGTATTGGTGGCCCTGTCCTCCAAGGTCACCAGGGGAGACTCGGGGGTGTGTTGGTGGCCCTGTCCTCCACAGGACACCAGGGGGAGACTCGGGTGTATTGGTGGCCCTGTCCTCCACAAGGTCACCAGGGGAGACTCGGGGTGTGCTGGTGGCCCTGTCCTCCACAAGGACACCAGGGGAGACTCGGGGTGTGTTGGTGGCCCTGTCCTCCACAGGACACCGGGGGAGACTCGGGGTGTGTTGGTGGCCCTGTCCTCCACAAGGTCACCAGGGGAGACTCGGGGTGTGTTGGTGGCCCTGTCCTCCACAGGACACCAGGGGGAGACTCGGGGTGTGTTGGTGGCCCTGTCCTCCACAAGGTCACCAGGGGAGACGCGGGGTGTGCTGGTGGCCCTGTCCTCCACAAGGACACCAGGGGAGACTCGGGGTATGTTGGTGGCCCTGTCCTCCACAGGACACCAGGGGAGACTCGGGGTGTGTTGGTGGCCCTGTCCTCCACAAGGTCACCAGGGGAGACTCGGGGTGTGTTGGTGGCCCTGTCCTCCACAAGGACACCAGGGGAGACTCGGGGTGTGCTGGTGGCCCTGTCCTCCACAAGGACAACAGGGGAGACTCGGGGTGTGCTGGTGGCCCTGTCCTCCACAAGGACACCAGGGGAGACTCGGGGTGTGCTGGTGGCCCTGTCCTCCACAAGGACACCAGGGGAGACTCGGGGTGTGTTGGTGGCCCTGTCCCTCCACAAGGACACCAGGGGAGACTCGGGGGGTGTGTTCGTGGCCCTGTCCTCCACAGGACACCAGGGGAGACTCGGGGTGTGTTGGTGGCCCTGTCCTCCACAAGGTCACCAGGGGAGACTCGGGGTGTGCTGGTGGCCCTGTCCTCCACAAGGTCACCAGGGGGAGACTCGGGGTGTGCTGGTGGCCCTGTCCTCCACAGGACACCAGGGGAGACTCGGGGTGTGTTGGTGGCCCTGTCCTCCACACAGGGCAGCGGGGGAGACTCGGGGTGTGTTGGTGGCCCTGTCCTCCACAGGACACCAGGGGAGACTCGGGGTGTGTTGGTGGCCCTGTCCTCCACACAGGGCAGCGGGGGAGACTCGGGGTGTGCTGGTGGCCCTGTCCTCCACAGGACACCAGGGGAGACTCGGGGTGTGTTGGTGGCCCTGTCCTCCACAGGACACCAGGGGGAGACTCGGGGTGTGCTGGTGGCCCTGTCCTCCACAAGGTCACCAGGGGAGACTCGGGGTGTGTTGGTGGCCCTGTCCTCCACAGGACACCGGGGGAGACTCGGGGTGTGCTGGTGGCCCTGTCCTCCACAAGGACACCAGGGGAGACTCGGGGTGTGTTGGTGGCCCTGTCCTCCACAAGGACACCAGGGGGAGACGCGGGGTGTGTTGGTGGCCCTGTCCTCCACAAGGACACCAGGGGAGACTCGGGGTGTGTTGGTGGCCCTGTCCTCCACAAGGACACCAGGGGAGACTCGGGGTGTGTTGGTGGCCCTGTCCTCCACAGGACACCGGGGGAGACTCGGGGTGTGTTGGTGGCCCTGTCCTCCACAAGGTCACCAGGGGAGACTCGGGGTGTGTTGGTGGCCCTGTCCTCCACAGGACACCAGGGGGAGACTCGGGGTGTATTGGTGGCCCTGTCCTCCACAAGGTCACCAGGGGAGACGCGGGGTGTGCTGGTGGCCCTGTCCTCCACAAGGACACCAGGGGAGACTCGGGGTATGTTGGTGGCCCTGTCCTCCACAGGACACCAGGGGAGACTCGGGGTGTGTTGGTGGCCCTGTCCTCCACAAGGTCACCAGGGGAGACTCGGGGTGTGTTGGTGGCCCTGTCCTCCACAAGGACACCAGGGGAGACTCGGGGTGTGCTGGTGGCCCTGTCCTCCACAAGGACACCAGGGGAGACTCGGGTGTGTGCTGGTGGCCCTGTCCTCCACAAGGACACCAGGGGAGACTCGGGGTGTGCTGGTGGCCCTGTCCTCCACAAGGACACCAGGGGAGACTCGGGGTGTGTTGGTGGCCCTGTCCTCCACAAGGACACCAGGGGAGACTCGGGGTGTGTTGGTGGCCCTGTCCTCCACAGGACACCAGGGGAGACTCGGGGTGTGTTGGTGGCCCTGTCCTCCACAAGGTCACCAGGGGAGACTCGGGGGTGTGCTGGTGGCCCTGTCCTCCACAAGGTCACCAGGGGGAGACTCGGGGTGTGCTGGTGGCCCTGTCCTCCACAGGACACCAGGGGAGACTCGGGGTGTTTTGGTGGCCCTGTCCTCCACACAGGGCAGCGGGGGAGACTCGGGGTGTGTTGGTGGCCCTGTCCTCCACAGGACACCAGGGGAGACTCGGGGTGGTGTTGGTGGCCCTGTCCTCCACACAGGGCAGCGGGGGAGACTCGGGGTGTGCTGGTGGCCCTGTCCTCCACAGGACACCAGGGGAGACTCGGGGTGTGTTGGTGGCCCTGTCCTCCACAGGACACCAGGGGGAGACTCGGGGTGTGCTGGTGGCCCTGTCCTCCACAAGGTCACCAGGGGAGACTCGGGGTGTGTTGGTGGCCCTGTCCTCCACAGGACACCGGGGGAGACTCGGGGTGTGCTGGTGGCCCTGTCCTCCACAAGGACACCAGGGGGAGACTCGGGGTGTGTTGGTGGCCCTGTCCTCCACAAGGACACCAGGGGGAGACGCGGGGTGTGTTGGTGGCCCTGTCCTCCACAAGGACACCAGGGGAGACTCGGGGTGTGTTGGTGGCCCTGTCCTCCACAAGGACACCAGGGGAGACTCGGGGTGTGCTGGTGGCCCTGTCCTCCACAAGGACACCAGGGGAGACTCGGGGTGTGCTGGTGGCCCTGTCCTCCACAAGGACACCAGGGGAGACTCGGGGTGTGTTGGTGGCCCTGTCCTCCACAAGGTCACCAGGGGAGACTCGGGGTGTGCTGGTGGCCCTGTCCTCCACAAGGTCACCAGGGGAGACTCGGGGGTGTGCTGGTGGCCCTGTCCTCCACAAGGACACCAGGGGAGACTCGGGGTGTGCTGGTGGCCCTGTCCTCCACAAGGACACCAGGGGAGACTCGGGGGGTGTGCTGGTGGCCCTGTCCTCCACAAGGACACCAGGGGAGACTCGGGGTGTGTTGGTGGCCCTGTCCTCCACAAGGACACCAGGGGAGACTCGGGGTGTGTTGGTGGCCCTGTCCTCCACAGGACACCAGGGGAGACTCGGGGTGTGTTGGTGGCCCTGTCCTCCACAAGGTCACCAGGGGAGACTCGGGGTGTGCTGCTGGTGGCCCTGTCCTCCACAGGACACCAGGGGGAGACTCGGGGTGTGTTGGTGGCCCTGTCCTCCACAAGGGCACCAGGGGGAGACTCGGGGTGTGCTGGTGGCCCTGTCCTCCACAGAACACCAGGGGAGACTCGGGGTGTGTTGGTGGCCCTGTCCTCCACAGGGACACCAGGGGAGACTCGGGGTGTGTTGGTGGCCCTGTCCTCCACAGGACACCAGGGGGAGACTCGGGGTGTGTTGGTGGCCCTGTCCTCCCACAGGACACCAGGGGAGACTCGGGGTGTGTTGGTGGCCCTGTCCTCCACAAGGACACCAGGGGGAGACTCGGGGTGTGCTGGTGGCCCTGTCCTCCACAAGGACACCAGGGGAGACTCGGGGGGTGTGTGCTGGTGGCCCTGTCCTCCACAAGGACACCAGGGGGAGACTCGGGGTGTGCTGGTGGCCCTGTCCTCCACAAGGTCACCAGGGGAGACTCGGGGTGTGTTGGTGGCCCTGTCCTCCACAGGACACCAGGGGAGACTCG
Source organism: Tamias sibiricus (assembly GCA_025594165.1). Taxonomy (NCBI): domain Eukaryota; kingdom Metazoa; phylum Chordata; class Mammalia; order Rodentia; family Sciuridae; genus Tamias; species Tamias sibiricus. The sequence continues at coordinate 329,763 of CM046663.1, forward strand.
GGGGGTGTGCTGGTGGCCCTGTCCTCCACAAGGACACCAGGGGAGACTCGGGGGTGTGCTGGTGGCCCTGTCCTCCACAGGACACCAGGGGAGACTCGGGGTGTGTTCGTGGCCCTGTCCTCCACAGGACACCAGGGGAGACTCGGGGTTGTGTTGGTGGCCCTGTCCTCCACAAGGTCACCAGGGGAGACTCGGGGTGTGCTGGTGGCCCTGTCCTCCACAAGGTCACCAGGGGGAGACTCGTGGGGGTGTGCTGGTGGCCCTGTCCTCCACAGGACACCAGGGGAGACTCGGGGTGTGTTGGTGGCCCTGTCCTCCACACAGGGCAGCGGGGGGAGACTCGGGGTGGGTGTGTTGGTGGCCCTGTCCTCCACAGGACACCAGGGGGAGACTCGGGTGTGTTGGTGGCCTGTCCTCCACACAGGGCAGCGGGGGAGACTCGGGTAGTGTGCTGGTGGGCCCTGTCCTCCACAGGACACCAGGGGAGACTCGGGGGTGGTGTGTTGGGTGGCCCTGTCCCTCCACAGGACACCAGGGGGAGACTCGGGGTGTGCTTGGTGGCCCCTGTCCTCCACAAGGTTCACCAGGGGAGACTCGGGGTGGGTTTGGTGGCCCTGTCCCTCCCACAGGGACACCGGTGGGATGACTCGGGTGTGTGCTGGTGGCCCTGGTCCTCCACAAGGACACACCAAGGACACAGGGGGAGACGCCGGGGGTGTGTTGGGTGGCCCTGTCCCTCCACAAGGAAACCAGGGGTGAGACCGGGGGTGTGTTTGGTGGCCCTGTCCTCCACAAGGACACCAGGGGAGACACGGGGTAGTGTAGGAGGCCCTGTCCTCCACAAGGACACCAGGGGGAGACTCGGGGTGTGCTGGTGGCCCTGTCCTCCACAAGGACACCAGGGGGAGACTCGGGGGTGTGCTATGCTGGTGGCCCTGTCCTCCACAAGGACACCAGGGGAGACCTGGTGGTGTGTTGGTGGCCCCTGTCCTCCACAAGGTCACCAGGGGAGACTCGGGGTGTGCTGGTGGCCCTGTCCTCCACGAAGGTCACCAGGGAGACTCGGAGGTGTGCTGGTGGCCCTGTCCTCCATCCAAGGGACACCAGGGGAGACTCGGGTGTGCTGGTGGCCCTGTCCCTCCACAAGGACACCAGGGGAGACTCGGGGTGTTGTGCTGGTGGCCCTGTCCTCCACAAGGACACCAGGGGAGACTCGGGTGTGTTGGTGGCCCTGTCCTCCACGAAGGACACCAGGGGGAGACTCGGGGTGTGTTGGTGGCCCTGTCCTCCAAGGACACCAGGGGAGACTCGGGGTGTGTTGGTGGACCTGTCCTCCACAAGGACACCAGGGGAGACTCGGGGTGTGCTGGTGGCCCTGTCCTCCACAGGACACCAGGGGAGGACTCGGGGTGTGTTGGTGGCCCTGTCCTCCACAAGGGCACCAGGGGAGACTCGGGGTGTGCTGGTGGCCTCTGTCCTCCACAGGACACCAGGGGAGACTCGGGGTGTGTTGGTGGCCCTGTCCTCCACAGGACACCAGGGGAGACTCGGGGTGTGTTGGTGGCCCTGTCCTCCACAAGGACACCAGGGGAGACTCGGGGTGTGTTGGTGGCCCTGTCCTCCACAGGACACCAGGGGAGACTCGGGGTGTGTTGGTGGCCCTGTCCTCCACAAGGACACCAAGGGGGAGACTCGGGGTGTGCTGGTGGCGACCCAGGGAGGAGAGTCCTCCTGTCCTCCACAAGGACACCAGGGGAGACTCGGGGTGTGCTGGTGGCCCCTGTCCTCCACAAGGACACCAGGGGGAGACTCGGGTGTGCTGGTGGCCCTGTCCTCCACAAGGTCACCAGGGGAGACTCGGGGTGTGTTTGGTGGCCCTGTCCTCCACAGGACACCAGGGGAGACTCGGGGTGTGCTGGTGGTGGCCCTGTCCTCCACAAGGACACCAGGGGAGACTCGGGGTGTGCTGGTGGCCCTGTCCTCCACAGGACACCAGGGAGACTCGGGGTGTGTTCGTGGCCCTGTCCTCCACAGGACACCAGGGGAGACTCGGGGTGTGTTGGTGGCCCTGTCCTCCACAAGGTCACCAGGGGGAGACTCGGGGGTGTGCTGGTGGCCCTGTCCTCCCTCAAGGTCACCAGGGGGAGACTCGGGGTGTGCTGGAGGCCCTGTCCTCCACAGGACACCAGGGAGACTCGGGGGGTGTTGGTGGCCCTGTCCTCCACACAGGGCAGCGGGGGAGACTCGGGGTGTGTTGGTGGCCCTGTCCTCCACAGGACACCAGGGGAGACTCGGGGTGTGTTGGTGGCCCTGTCCTCCACACAGGGCAGCTGGGGGGAGACTCGGGGTGTGTTGGTGGCCCTGTCCTCACACAGGACACCAGGGGGAGACTCGGGGTGTGTTGGTGGCCCTGTCCTCCACACAGGGCAGCAGGGGAGACTCGGGGTGTGCTGTGTGGACCCTGTCCCTCCACAGACTCCAGCGGGGAGACTCGGGGGTGTGTTGGTGCCTCTGTCCTCCACAAGGGCACCAGGGGGGACTCGGGGTGAGTTTGGTGTCCCTTGTCCCCATCAGGACACCAGGGTAGACTCGTGGTGTGCTGGTGGCCCTGTCCTAGCCCACAAAGGTCGGACCAGGGGAGACACCGGGGTGTGTTGGTGACCTGTCCTCCCACAGACCACCGGGGGAGACTTCGGGGTGTAGCTGGTGCCCCTGTCCTCCACAAGGACACCAGGGGGAGACTCCGGGGTGTGTTGGTGGCCCTGTCCTCCACAAAGGCCAATCCGGGGGGAGACGCGGGTGTGTGCTGGTGGCCCTGTCCTCCACAAGAGTCACCAGGGGAGAGTACTCGGGGAGTGCTGGTGGCCCTGTCTCCACAGGACCCAGGGGGAGGGAGACTGGGGTGTATTGGTGGCCCTGTCCTCCAAGATAACGTCACCAGGGGAGACTCGGGAGTGTGTTGGGGGGCCCTGTCTCCACAGGACACGGGGGAGATACGGGGTTTTGGTTGTGTTTGGGGCCCTGTCCTCCACAAGGTCAACAGGGGAGAACTCGGGGTTGTGTGTTGGTGGCCCCTGTCCTCCACAGGACACCAGGGGGAGACTCCGGGGTGTATTGGTGGCCCTGTCTCCACCAAGGTCACCAGGGAGACAGGAACACCAGGGAGACTCGGTGTGTTGGTGGCCCCTGTCCACCAGCAAGACACCAGGGGAGACTCGGGGTGAGCTGGTGGCCCTGTCCTCCACAAGGACACCAGGGGAGACTTCGGGTGGTGTTTTGGTGGCCCTGTCCTCCAACAAGGACACCAGGGGGAGACTCGGGGTGACTGTGCTGGTGTGTCCATGGCGGGTGTGCTGGTGGCCCTGTCCTCCACAAGGACACCGGGGGAGACTCGGGGTGTGCTGGTGGCCCTGTCCTCCACAAGGACACCAGGGGAGACTCGGGGTGTGCTGGTGGCCCTGTCCTCCACAAGGACACCAGGGGGAGACTCGGGGTGTGCTGGTGGCCCTGTCCTCCACAAGGTCACCAGGGGAGACTCGGGGTGTGTTGGTGGCCCTGTCCTCCACAAGGACACCGGGGGAGACTCGGGGTGTGTTGGTGGCCCTGTCCTCCACAAGGACACCAGGGGAGACTCGGGGTGTGTTGGTGGCCCTGTCCTCCACAAGGACACCAGGGGAGACTCGGGGGTGTATTGGTGGCCCTGTCCTCCACAAGGTCACCAGGGGAGACTCGGGGTGTGCTGGTGGCCCTGTCCTCCACAAGGACACCAGGGGAGACTCGGGGTGTGTTGGTGGCCCTGTCCTCCACAAGGACACCAGGGGAGACTCGGGGTGTGTTGGTGGCCCTGTCCTCAACAAGGTCACCAGGGGAGACTCGGGGTGTGTTTTGGTGGCCCTGTCCTCCACAAGGACACCAGGGGAGACTCGGGGTGTGCTGGTGGCCCTGTCCTCCACAAGGACACCAGGGGAGACTCGGGGTGTGCTGGTGGCCCTGTCCTCCACAAGGACACCAGGGGAGACTCGGGGTGTGCTGGTGGCCCTGTCCTCCACAAGGACACCAGGGGAGACTCGGGGTGTGTTGGTGGCCCTGTCCTCCACAAGGACACCAGGGGAGACTCGGGGTGTGTTGGTGGCCCTGTCCTCCCACAGGACACCAGGGGAGACTCGGGTGTGTGTGGCCCTGTCCTCCACAAGGTCACCATGGGAGACTCGGGGTGTGCTGGTGGCCCTGTCCTCCACAAGGTCACCAGGGGAGACTCGGGGTGTGCTGGTGGCCCTGTCCTCCACAGGACACCAGGGGAGACTCGGGTGTGTTGGTGGCCCTGTCCTCCACACAGGGCAGCAGGGGAGGGGGAGACTCGGGGTGTGTTGGTGACCCTGTCCTCCACAGGACACCAGGGGAGACTCGGGGTGTGTTGGTGGCCCTGTCCTCCACACAGGGCAGCGGGGGAGACTCGGGGTGTGCTGGTGGCCCTGTCCTCCACAGGACACCAGGGGAGACTCGGGGTGTGTTGGTGGCCCTGTCCTCCACAGGACACCAGGGGGAGACTCGGGGTGTGTTGGTGGCCCTGTCCTCCACACAGGGCACACTCGGGGGGGGAGACTCGGGGTGTGTGTGGTGGCCCTGTCCTCCACAGGACACCAGGGGGAGACTCGGGGTGTTGTTGGTGGCCCTGTCCTCCACAAGGACACCAGGGGGAGACTCGGGGTGTGTTGGTGGCCCTGTCCTCCACAAGGACACCAGGGGGAGATGCGGGGTGTGTTGGTGGCCCTGTCCTCCACAAGGACACCAGGGGAGACTCGGGGTGTGTTGGTGGCCCTGTCCTCCACAAGGACACCAGGGGAGACTCGGGGTGTGCTGGTGGCCCTGTCCTCCACAAGGACACCAGGGGAGACTCGGGGTGTGCTGGTGGCCCTGTCCTCCACAAGGACACCAGGGGAGACTCGGGGTGTGCTGGTGGCCCTGTCCTCCACAAGGACACCAGGGGAGACTCGGGGGTGTGTTGGTGGCCCTGTCCTCCACAAGGTCACCAGGGGAGACTCGGGGTGTGCTGGTGGCCCTGTCCTCCACAAGGACACCAGGGGAGACTCGGGGTGTGCTGGTGGCCCTGTCCTCCACAAGGACACCAGGGGAGACTCGGGGTGTGCTGGTGGCCCTGTCCTCCACAAGGACACCAGGGGAGACTCGGGGTGTGCTGGTGGCCCTGTCCTCCACAAGGACACCAGGGGAGACTCGGGGTGTGCTGGTGGCCCTGTCCTCCACAAGGACACCAGGGGAGACTCGGGGTGTGCTGGTGGCCCTGTCCTCCACAAGGACACCAGGGGAGACTCGGGGTGTGTTGGTGGCCCTGTCCTCCACAAGGACACCAGGGGAGACTCGGGGGTGTGTTGGTGGCCCTGTCCTCCACAGGACACCAGGGGAGACTCGGGGGTGTGTTGGTGGCCCTGTCCTCCACAAGGTCACCAGGGGAGACTCGGGGTGTGCTGGTGGCCCTGTCCTCCACAGGACACCAGGGGAGACTCGGGGTGTGTTGGTGGCCCTGTCCTCCACAAGGGCACCAGGGGGAGACTTGGGGTGTGCTGGTGGCCCTGTCCTCCACAGGACACCAGGGGGAGACTCGGGGTGTGTTGGTGGCCCTGTCCTCCACAGGACACCAGGGGAGACTCGGGGTGTGCTGTTGGTGGCCCTGCCCTCCACAGGACACCAGGGGAGACTCGGGGTGTGTTGGTGGCCCTGTCCTCCACAGGACACCAGGGGGAGACTCGGGTGTGCTGGTGCTGGTGGCCCTGTCCTCCCACAAGGACAGGGGAGACTCGGGGTGTGCTGGTGGGAGACTCAGGGGGTGTGCTGGTGGCCCTGTCCTCCACAAGGACACCAGGGGAGACTCGGGGTGTGCTGGTGGCCCTGTCCTCACACAAGGTCACCAGGGGAGACTCGGGGTGTGTTGGTGGCCCTGTCCTCCACAGGACACCAGGGGGAGACTCGGGGTGTGCTGGTGGCCCTGTCCTCCACAAGGACACCAGGGGAGACTCGGGGTGTGCTGGTGGCCCTGTCCTCCACAGGACACCAGGGGAGACTCGGGGTGTGCTGGTGGCCCTGTCCTCCACAGGACACCATGGGAGACTCGGGGTGTGTTGGTGGCCCTGTCCTCCACAGGACACCAGGGGGAGACTCGGGGTGTGCTGGTGGCCCTGTCCTCCACAAGGACACCAGGGGGAGACTCGGGGTGTGCTGGTGGCCCTGTCCTCCACAAGGACACCAGGGGGGAGACCCGGGGTGTGCTGGTGGCCCTGTCCTCCACAGGACACCAGGGGGAGACTCGGGGTGTGCTGGTGGCCCTGTCCTCCACAAGGACACCAGGGGAGACTCGGGGTGCGTTGGTGACCCTGTCCTCCACACAGGGCAGCGGGGGAGACTCGGGGTGTGTTGGTGGCCCTGTCCTCCACAAGGTCACCAGGGGGAGACTCGGGGTGTGCTGGTGGCCCTGTCCTCCACAAGGACACCAGGGGAGACTGGGGTGTGTGTTGGTGGCCCTGTCCTCCACAAGGTCACCAGGGGAGACTCGGGGTGTGTTGGTGGCCCTGTCCTCCACACAGGGCAGTGGGGGAGACTCGGGGTGTGTTGGTGGCCCTATCCTCCACAAGGGCACCAGGGGAGACTCGGGGTGTGCTGGTGGCCCTGTCCTCCACGCAGGGCAGCGGGGGCTGACTTGGGACGACACCGATGGTTCTGTGCTGCGTTTTCTCTGAAGAACACGCAGGAGCTCCTGTGCTCTGCAGGAGAGAGACAGGGCACGCGTGTGGCCATGAGGTGCGGGGCCCAGGCCTGGGAGGTGGTCCCCTCCGTGCCAGGACTGTAGCCGCAAGTCTTCTCCCACTGAAGGCCTCAGAAGCTGCGTTTCTGTGCCCCTGGGAAGGCCCCTCTCCAGCGCAGGCGGGCCTCCGTAAGCAGGGTGGCAGCTGTGCAGGGGCTCTCCCGTCTCTTCTCCGGGACCTGCTCAGCGCCGGCCCCCAGAGGCTGGGACAGATGCAGCCACTGGGGCAGGCCCTGACCTGCTCCCTGGCTCTGGCCACGCCCCCCACTGCAGTGTCCTGCCCCAGCTCCAGGAGGGCTCCAGGAGCCCCGGGTGTGAGGACCGGTGGTGGACCACACGGGCGACCCCATCCCCTGGCAGATGCCCCTGCAGGGCTGGGTGGCCGCACTCAGGAGGCCCTGACCGGCTCAACACTGCTGCCCTCACTCCGACTCTCTTGCTGATTCCCTGAGGCTCTCCCTCGGCACAGCCCCACGGACCGCGTTGCTGTCCTGCCTCCTGGGGGCCCTGCCTCTGGCCCATGGCGTCCTGCCTTGGGCCTCTGCTGCTGCCCTCAGTCCCGGGGCGTCAGGGCCCTCCGGCGTGGCGCGACTCACCACCTTCTCCAGCCTCCCCTTGGCTTGGGTCTGGCCTTGCAGGCGCTCCTCAGGATCATGCCCAGGTTCCCAGAAGTCAGGGGTGGACTGTTGGCCGAGGCCCCTTGCTCTGTCCTGGGTGGCTCAAGTAAAGGGCAGGAGGGGCAGCTGGACCCCACACCTGGGAGGCCCCCTGTGCAACCCCAGCCAGCCACTTATCCCTCCTCAAGACGGGAGAAAACTGCCTCGCCCAGGTGGTGACCCAGGATGGCCAGGCAGAGAGCCCAGCAGCCGCAGCCCCTGAAGCACTGTGCCCTCCCTCCTGCCCACTCCTCGTGCCAGGAGGCAGGCCATGGCTGCTGTGGGGATGGTGTCCCAGAATCACAGGCCGAAGTTCCAGCCTGTGCTGTGAACGTGGCCTTGTCTGGAAACGGGTCTCTGTGGCCGGTCGAGTCGGCTGAGTTCATCCTGGGAAGGTGGGCCTGGCCCAGGAAATGGGCACTGGGCCCACGAGGCTGGAGCCAGGACTGGAGTGACATGTCCCCAGCAGAGAACGACAGGCAGGGTGGCCGGAGGCAGGGCGGCCCCTGCTCTGGAGCTCTGAAGGGGCAGCCCTGCCAGCACCTTCCTGCAGAATCCGGGCCTCCACAGCACAAGGAACGGCAGGCAGGGTGGCCGGAGGCAGGGCGGCCCCTGCTCTGGAGCTCCGAAGGGGCAGCCCTGGCAGCACCTTCCTGCAGAATCTGGGCCTCCACAGCACAAGGAACGGCAGGCAGGGTGGCCGGAGGCAGGGCGGCCCCTGCTCTGGAGCTCCGAAGGGGCAGCCCTGGCAGCACCTTCCCGCAGAATCCGGGCCTCCACAGCACAAGGAACGGCAGGCAGGGTGGCCGGAGGCAGGGCGGCCCCTGCTCTGGAGCTCCGAAGGGGCAGCCCTGGCAGCACCTTCCTGCAGAATCCGGGCCTCCACAGCACAAGGATCGACAGGCAGGGTGGCCGGAGGCAGGGCGGCCCCTGCTCTGGAGCTCCGAAGGGGCAGCCCTGCCAGCACCTTCCTGCAGAATCCGGGCCTCCACAGCACAAGGAACGGCTTCTACGCCTCAGCCCGCCCGCCACGCTGGGCTTCGGCTGGGGCCTGTAGCTCCTGGTCCCCACGCTTGGCAGTAGCCGAGTCAGGGCAGCTATTCCCTCCGCTCCCCAGAGAGACCTGCCAGACCCACTCTTACTCTCTCCTCCCTGGCTGGAGACATGCCCAGGGGCTCCCGGGTGTTTACAGACATGGGACGAGGCCTGGAGAGCAGCTTTGCACCGAGAAGGTGGGGCTCAGGGGAACCATCCGCAAGCCACACCACCTCCTCCCGTCTCCTCTCCCAGGCCATGCTTCAAGCACTTTCCAGGGTCCTTGGTTCCAGTTTCTGAAAACACTCCAGCCAAGCCATAGTAAGTCAGTAACATTGTATCTAGAGCAACCACTGAAAAGGGCACTTAAGAATTTATAATAAAAACACTATAGACAATTCAAGGTGGAATTCTGAAAATTGTCAAAGTAACCTATAAAGGAAAAGAAAACAGAAGTGAAAAATAGAGAACAAAAACTAAAATGGTAGGTGTAAGCCCTAACATATCTACAAGTACACTAAATGTAAAGGGTCTAAGTACATGAATCAAAAGACAAAGACTGGAAGAACAGACTACAAACTGTGACCCACCTGTATGCTAGCTACAAGAAACTCGTCTTACTTGATAATTGGGGCAGGTTGAAAACTGAAGAATGACCTAAGATATCTCTCCCAAGCATCAATCAAAGGAAATGAGAAGTGATTGTTTTAAGTCAGAGAAAACAGACTACAGAAAAGAGAACACTGCCAGAGACAAAGAGGGACATGATACAAAGTTCAATCCACTAAAACCACATAGGAGCCCCATTTCCATCGCACCCACAAAAGAGCTATAGAATATGTGAAGCAAACTGAAAGGATGGAAAGGAAAAAGGAAAAATTCACAACTATGGCTAGAGACTTCAACACCTCTTTCTCAAAAACTGATAAAATAGCTAGAGAGAAACTCAGCAAGGATATTGAACTCAACAACACCATCAGCAATCAATCAACACCATCAGCAGTCTAATCAATGTTTATAGAACACCAGAACAACATCTTCCCAAGACATTCACCAAGATACATGGGGACTGCGACACAGCCCTCATCAATGCTGAGAGAACTGAAGCACACAGAAAGAGTTGGCTAGCCCAGACGGCAACCAGGAGTCAACAACAGGGAGAGCAGGAAAGCCCAAACACTCAAAAATAAGCAGCATACACTGAAGCATCCCTGGGTCAGAGAGGAAGCCTCAGACGGTCAACGAACAGCCATGCACACAGAGCATGAGACACAGCACAGCACGGGAGGACCCGAGGGGGTGCAGTGAGCAGCACCACCATGGACAGGGACCATCTGAAGTCAACGTCACACTCCCATCCAAGGGCCCAGAAAACAAGGAACAAAATGAACAAGAACACACAGAAGGAAATCTGGTCAAGTGGGAGCAGAAATGAAGGACTTGGAAAAGAAAAGAAGAAAGTCAGCGAACAAGCGCTGCCTCGGAGAGGCCCAGCAGATCAGCCACAGCACTGCTGCTGAGGACAGAGCGGGGACGTCAGGCACCCCAGAGGCCACGACAGGACACAGCCCCAGAGTGTGGCAGGAGGCCAGCCAGAGCCCCGCACGCCACCCAGGGGAGGACCACCAGGCCACGGCAGCCAGAGCCCCGCACGCCACCCAGGGGAGGACCACCAGGCCACGGCAGCCAGAGCCCCGCACGCCACCCAGGGGAGGACCACCAGGCCACGGCAGCCTGTAAGCTGCCTGTCGTGGCCAGCCACAATGCCACGGGAGGAAAACTCTCGGAGGCAGAGTAAAGCTATTACTAATTTTACTTCTACTTTCTACTTTCTTAGAGAGAGCTTAGAGAGACTTTTACTTTCTTAGAGAGAGCTTAGAGAGAAAGATTAGAGATAGCTTTTTCTTCTTCATCTTCTTAGAGCTTAGAGAGAAAGAGAGAGAGCTTGAAAGAGAGAGATTTCTTCTTTAGAGAGAGAGAGAGCTTAGCTTTTAGAGCTTCTTTCTTCTTTCTTCTTTCTTCCTCAGGAGCCTCAGCTTGACTCTGACCAGGAATTACTTCTTTTATCTGGTTTCTCTTCTGTAACCGCTCTGCCTACGTTCTGGCCGCTCTGATTCTTTTCTTCTTCTCCGACCCGAACTCTTCTTCCGACCAAGCGACTGCATGACTGACTGAATGAATTCATTCTTCTCCTGACTCCGACCACTTTCACCCGGTTATATACCTTTAGCTTTGCGGTGCCTCACGTGCATTTACAGGTGCATCACATACATACTTATTATCAGGTGGAACTTATGGCTTCCAGCTGACCGCAATAGCCATCTCCCTAATTGGGGCTCCTTCAGCAGCCAGAGCCCCACACGCCACCCAGGGGAGGACCACCAGGCCACGGCAGCCAGAGCCCCACACGCCACCCAGGGGAGGACCACCAGGCCACGGCAGCCAGCGCCACACACGCCACCCAGGGGAGGACCACCAGGCCACGGCAGCCAGCGCCACACACGCCACCCAGGGGAGGACCACCAGGCCACGGCAGCCAGCGCCACACACGCCACCCAGGGGAGGACCACCAGGCCACGGCAGCCAGAGCCACACACGCCACCCAGGGGAGGACCACCAGGCCACGGCAGCCAGTGCCACACACGCCACCCAGGGGAGGACCAGCAGGTCGCCACACCAGGCCTCCCAGGGCAGCGCACCACGATTCTCCCTCTCTCAATAGACCTGCCGGTTGTTAGAGAAACTTATTGTCTAAAACTCCAAAAGGACCTCTGCAAACCGGCAGCCCTGCTGGCCAGTTCTACCAAGTGTTCAGGGTTGTTTGATGATGGCATAGAGTCTCTCAGAGAACAACTGGGGGGAGCATTGTTGTCGCCTGAAGCGATGGCCGCTTGGAGCAAAGAAGCCACGGGAAGAAGTTTAGAGACGAACTGGAAACAAACAGCCCTTTATTCTGATAACTTTTCTCTCTGGCTCTAACTACACCCCGACACGCCGTCCACGCTCCTCTAACCTCCAAAATGGCGCCGACCTCATCCACAATCTCACTCAAGTCCCTCGAGATCTCTGGCCAAGTCTCGCAAGATCCCGGGCCAAGTCCCGTGAGACTACGAAAGGCGCCAATGCCCAAACATGTCCAAAGCCCGTAGTCAACCGCAATTTAAGCCATCTCCCCAAACAGGGCTCCTGCAGAGCATGACCCAGCTGTTTCAAAACTACTGTCCCCTTGACACCTAACAGACAAAGCAAGACCATCGAGCAAGTCCCGTCCTCAGCACCCATGTGAAGTCCTGGGCAAGCCTAGCCCTGCCGGCGGGCTGTCCAGCCTGGAGTGCTGCCCGCATGTGGCCCGGGGTGGTCCCCAGGGCCCGAGGAACCAAGTGAAAGGGGAAGACCATCACGTGGAGTGCAGGGGTGTGCGGGGCCACATCTGTGACCCAGCGGAATGCAGGCCCTGCTCTCCAGGCTGCTCCTGCCCTCCACAGTCGGGGCCCACCCTGGTGATGAGCTGGGAAGGGACAGTAGCAGATCACGGAGGGAACCGGGTAGGGGGTAGAAGCTGCCTTGGTTGAGACACCACTGAGGAGACAGGACCCCAGGCCCTGGAGAACGGACCTTGGGTGCGCTCCTCGCCCACGCGGATCCGGGAGGCGCAGCTCACCACACGATGCAGGAGCAGCCAGGAGAGAGGCAGTGTTCCTGACCCGGGAGCACCCGCCGAGGGGTGCCCAGGACGCGCTGACCCACAGGAGAGGCCACAGGAGCCCGAGCAGGGCAAGCTGGTGAGTCCGGGGACGCCGGCACCACGCCTGCCACGTGGCAGCCCCTCCACTCCTGGGCCATCCCCGGGGGTGAAGAGCTCCGTGCACACAAGCCCGTGCGGTGGCACCCGCAGCTTCCTGCCTCAGCCACAGAGACGGGAGGGGACCCGCCCGTCCGCCAACAGGGAACAACAAGCAGATCGCAGCGTCTCTGGCGCACAGGCGCCGTGTGAGCAGCGGAGGCAGGACATGCCAGGGCCAGGGCCAGACAGGGGGGGCACAGGGCTGCCCAGCGCCGGAGTGGCTGGGCTTCTCTGGACTGGGGTGGCCTCAGGACACACGCAGTTGTCATTGTGTCGCACACTCTGATGGGATAGCATTCTCCACACGTCATTCACACACCCATAAAGTCAGTCTTAGAACATTAAAGAGAAAGTTAGAACGAAACTTCAGCAAGTCACATCTTGCCACAGGGTGAAAGAACACCTGAAGGAGCCTATAATCAAGGAGATAGCTAAAGATTGCGGTTAGCTGAGAGCCATAAAAGATGTTCTAGTTTCCACCTGATATTAATACATTATTCAAAGAATCTTTGTATGCCCGTGAACACTGCGTGACGCACCTGTAAGCTCGAGCTGTAAGCACGTGTCCTTGTTAAGGCTATATGTATATAACTGGGTGAGGTTCGTTAGTGTGTGTGGGAAGAAGAAGAAGGTGGTGGTTGGAGTTAGAGCGTTTGGAGTGATTGCTGGAGCCGGAGAGAGAAGAAGAATAAAAGACCTTTTTTTCATTTTCATCCTGCCTCCGAATTTTCCTGTGGCGTTCGCTGCTCCAAGCGACTTCCGCTTCAGGCAGCGACAAACACCCTCTGACCTTTGGGCTTGCCCGGGGAGGGCAAGACCAGCTCAACACGAGAACACGGGTTAGCAGAGACCATCACATCCAAAGGAAGAGGCCAGAGGGGACTGTTCTGAGCCAGCGCTGGCCTGGCTCTGGCCAGCAGCCTCACCAGAGGAAAGCCACGCGAAGGAAACCAAAAGAGCCTCCTGGCCGTGCCTCTCTCAGTTGGCGCCAGGGTTACCCGTCTCTCCTGGCAGCAGCTGGTCAGGAACCCTCTGCAGACAAGCTGCCCCCCTGGAGAGGCCCCCGGGTGCGTCTGCCCAGGGCACTCAACGCCCTGCAGACTTCGGGGTGAGCTGAAGGAGAAGGAGGTGTGGGAGCAGAGGACACTCTCAGGCACCCACTGCTGCCTGCCGGGGTCAGGGGAGCCACCTCCTGGGAGCCAGGCGTGCCAGCCGCAGGGTGCTGACCTGCTGCCACCCATACCAGGCTCCTTCTGTGGGGCACAGGCCTCATCTGCCACGGAAGCGACTCGGGCTCCCAAGCTCCAGAGACACAGCTGTGGAGACGTCTGTGCCAGGCGTGGCGCGGTGGACCCCAGGCTCACCAGGAGTAGGGACAGGGCAGCCAAACAGTGAGCGTCCCGCTCCGAGGCAAGCGGCCCTCGTCCCTGTTGCCACGGGACATTCTGGAGGTGCCACCATCAGCAGGCCCCGGCGAGAGGTGAAGGCCAGGAGCAGCAGCAGCAAGGGAAGAGGACGCGTCCGGGGGCCTGCGCAGACCTGCCGAAGAGCACGCCCACTCCCACGGCCAGCCCAGGCCCGGAGCTGTGGCGCTGGGAGCTCAGGGACAGTGGCTGGCTGGGACCGGGATGGAGCACTGCTGCTTCCTGAACGCAGACCATCTGGAGACTCCGCCGCCAGGTCTGGGCCCAGGGCCTCCACCACCACCTCCAAGACGGCTGAGACCAGCACAGAGAGGGGAAAGCCCAGGTGGGCGAGCACCGCGCAGACCCAGGAGCTGCCCGACGCCCGCGACGGCCCACCAGTGGTGGGTGTGCTGCCGTGCCAGCCTTTCCACCGCCGCACCACAGCACGACACAGAGGAGAGCCCAGGGAAGGCTCGGCTCCAGAGGTCTCATCACAGAGGGCCGGCCGCGTGCCTCAGGGCTCGAGGTGGGGCAGAACGCCAGGGCGGGGGAGAGCGGCGGAGGAAGCAGTCCGGTGGCGACCCGAGGCAGAGAGCCTCCAGAAACAAATGTGGCCCCACAGCCACGCCCCGTGCCCCCTCCTCCAGCCCCACCCCACCTGCCTCCCGTGCTCTCGGACCCTCCTATTGTCTCACACGTGAGCTTGGGGACGCCTCACATCCAGACCATGACAGGCGCCCTGCCCGTGGATTCGGTGGTGAGTCCTGGGGGACGTCCCGCTCCAGCGGGGCCACCGTGGAGGGAACCAGCGCCCCCTGCTGGTGCGGTGGGCTGCCCTGCTGAAGCAGCAGAACCGCTTCAGGTGCCACCCGCGGCAGCCTTCTCGCGTCCGTGTCGGGGCCAGCCGCACACGTGTGCCCGTGGCGATGGCACGCTGTAGAGAAGCCACAGCCAGAGCAACAAGCCTGCAGCACGTGGCTGGCACCCAGCACCACCACATTTTAAAAATGCGAGCCTGGAGGAGGCCGTGACCGCTCCGCGGCCCCTCAGAGGACACGGAGTTGGCGGCTCTGAAGTTGGCACAGGAGGCTGAAGCTTGGGGGACGCTGCCCAACGAACCCATGCGGCAAACCTCGTGTCCTCAGTTGTCTTCATGCTGCCAGCCCCCGTCACCGGCCCTGCTAAGGGGACAGTCGCCTGCTGGGCTCCAGGCCGGGCTCCTGATTGCTGGCTGCCCAGATGAGCCAGGTGCGTCTTTGCCTCTTCCTGCCCGTCTCCAAGTGCCCTCCACTGGAAGCAAAGCAGACCTCC
Organism: Tamias sibiricus; assembly: GCA_025594165.1. Taxonomy (NCBI): domain Eukaryota; kingdom Metazoa; phylum Chordata; class Mammalia; order Rodentia; family Sciuridae; genus Tamias; species Tamias sibiricus. The sequence continues at coordinate 344,829 of CM046663.1, forward strand.
GCCCCACGAGACACTCAGCCTGCGTCCCACGGCCGTGACCAGCCAGCTGTGCAGCCAGTGGCACGGCCACCCGCCCTCCGGCTCACGTCTTCTGCTCTGGCTCAGGTACCTCTGGGTCCTAGGGGACCCTGGATGCGGGCAAGGATTCAGGAACCCTGCTGGAGAGGTGCTGCCCGCCCTGGACAGCTTGGACGGTGCTCTCCCAGGAGGCAGGGCTGGTGTGGGTGCAGAGAGAGCTGAGGAGGGACCTGGGTGTGCGGCCACAGAGGGGGGCGCAGGTCTGAAGGGCCATCAAGACCGACACGGGGGGCCATGGGTGAGTTGCCTGCTGGGCTGCACTGCACCCAGTGTCCCCAGAGCTGACCCGCTCCAGGGCCCAGGGCCGTCCCAGAGCACCCTGATGCCTCCTCGGTCTCGCAGTGTCTGCGGATGCCTCCTCTCCCACCAGCCCTGCCTGACATGAACGCAGGAGCCCCGGTGTGGGTGTGTGGAGCCCTGGGCAGGCGTCCTGTCTGCAGGGTCCACGCCAGCATCACTGGCCAGGGAGCTTTCTGGAAGCAGCCGTGAGTCATGCGTTCCCCACTGCGGGTGTGGCTTGGTGGTCGTATTGAACAGGGATAGATGATGGCCAGGCAGCGGCCCCCGCTGAGGCCCGTTCAGAAGCACAGACCACACCAGGAGGCTCCTATGGAATACCTGTGGGCGCTTCAAGGCCTGCTTCAGGTGGGAAGGCCAGGCGGCTCACCTGCAGGAACACTCCAGCCGGAACTCAGGCTGGGGGCACGACAGTGGCCTTGATCATCAGTGCCTGTGGCCTTGACCCTTCTTTGATGTTTTTGGGGGGAAGTGTACTGGGGATGGAACTCAGGGGCACTGGAGCTCTGGGCCACACCCCAGCCCTATTCTGTATTTTATTAGAGACAGGGTCTCACTGAGTTGCTAAGTGCCTTGCCTTTGCTGAGGCTGGCTTTGAACTCGCGGTCCCTCCTGCCTCGGCCTCTGAGTGCACTGAGTCCTGCCTTCATTGCTCTTGAGCCAGGCTCACACCCCAGAACCACGCAAGCCCCAAGGCCAACACTCCAAAATGGGTCTTCTTGCCATGTGGCCCGGCCCAGGCATCGGGAATTCTCTTCACTTACGCCAGTGCTGCTCCTTCACTCTGCCCTTTTGTCATTGTGCATGGCCTTTGTTCTTCAGATTTGCAAACAAGAACCCAGAAGGAAACTGGTGAAGCAGGGACCTGGTCTCCTCAGATCAGCTTCAGCACCAGGCTGCCTCGGAGGCCTTGCTGTGATCGGGCACAAGCCACTGGGCCTCGCCAAGCTTCTGATCCAAGCTGTGGACGGGCTGCGATGGGGCGAGCCGCTGAGGGCTGTGGGGCTGTGAGGGACAGCGTCCACCGTGGGCAGTGCAGGTCTGGTGCCCTGCTATCCCTGGGAGCCCAGGTCATCACCACACCACCCGTCTCTCCTGCGTGTGCCAGGGACACCTCGGACTCGCCTCCTCGGAGCTGCAGCTGTGAGCTCGGCCCACACCAGGAGCGCCCGTGGACCTTCTGGAGCCCTGTGCCGTGAGCGGTGTGGACACCACCGTCCTGCCCTGTCTCCACAGCTAATCGCGCCGTCTCTTCTCCAAATGGACAGGGCAAGACCCGGCGAGCCAGCACTCTGCCGAGGACACTGGGTGTTGCTCAGGCCCTCCACTGGCTGCCCTCCCGGGGGGCCTGCTCCGGTGACTGGACCAGGGACAGCTCTGCTCTCGGAGCCCCCTCACTCTTCCGAGAGTCCCTTGCTGGCTCCCCTTCCTCTCGCACATCATCCGTCCCATTTCGCCCATGCTCTGGCCCAGTGGAGAGTGCCCGGGCCATCGGCCTGGAGGTCTCTGCCTCTCCTGCACACCACGGAGGCGACATGCTCCAGCAGCCCCCGTTATGAAAGTCACTGGCCTTGACTTTGAAAGTATCCATGCTTGGGAGAGTGGGAGTTCAAAGCCCCAAAGCCCTGTCCTCCAGCTGCAGCCAATGGGGACACGATTGCTTGGAACCCCAGGAGAACTTTTCCCAAGCAGCTCAGCCACACGGGGTCACCCACCGCAGTGGGGGAGGAGCTCTGAACCAGCCGCACTGTTTGTAGGAGTCACACAGCAGGCAAAGACAGCCCCTCCATGGATGCCTGGCGGTGCCCCGTGGTGATGACCTGGCTCTACCAGAGCTGGGGCCCCGACCCTTTGCAAGGTCGTCCTGCTGCCCTGGAGACGGCAGCCGCACCAGCACCCCACCAACACCCCGTGGCTCCAGGTCTCAGGACTCATCGCTCAAGGAACGCTTGCCGCAGGGAGGAGAGAACATGGGAGATGAGGGGCCGCGGAAGACAGCGCAAGGCAGAGGCAGCATTCAGACGTCTCAGGGCACGCTCCCAGGGACTTGCTGAGGGGCACTTGGAAAAGGGGGAAAGAAGAAGGCCGGGGCGGGGGCCATCACCAGAATCTCTTCACCCAGAGAAACCCTGAGCACCTCCCGGTGCTTTCCATGAGCCGCCTAGGGCATTGCTGTGTTGTCCCGATGACACCAGTCTCGGAGATCAGGAACGGGTCCCTGTTACCTGCATTGGAGGTGAAACACCTGAGAAATGCTGAGGCAAGCAGAGAAAGCAAGTGTTATTAAGAAAGAGACAGAGATAGACTTCTCCAAGGAGAGGGGAGCCCAGGTTTGCGTGTCTGTGGGGATGGGTGTGTCTTGCTCTTTCATAGACCCCAGAAACCCCCCCCCCCTGTTCTCCTTCTCCACATTCGTGCCTATGGGCAGGAAGGGGCGGGAGCACGGGGGGGGGGCGGAGGTCGGCTGTTAGCAACCAATTGTCTTCTCTGTTGGAGAACCAGTGGTGGCCAGTCATCACCCTCGCCCGACCTCCATCATTCATGTCTACACTGACTGCAAGACCATCACCCCTGCCTCAGTTTTGTTGAGGAATGTGACATATCCTGTCCCCTCAGGCCAGGCAGGGCTGCAGGCAGATTGCTTTTTTGGCAAAGAATGCAGTTGTGGAGTCAGTACAGTGGGCTTATTTGTATAAGTATCCCCTTAACCTCGTGTTCCCACCGTCCTCATCTCTCTCCCCTTACATTCCCCCTCAAGGACTTTGGACCCCTAAATTCTTTTAGGGTTTTGGGGCATTGACTTGTTCTGGCTACTTCCTGCTGAAAAGGGTGGGGGTGACATCTAGAGGAAGGAACTCGAGTCCTTGCTCTCCATCAGGAGGGACATGGGAAGTTAAGGGACTTGGCTTCAGGACAGTCCAGAGGTCCATGGTGGCAGTTGGTCCAATGTAAGGGGACAGTAGATGAGGATGGTGGGAACATGCAATGAAGGCTCTGTGGCTTCTCTCTGGGAGTGGCTTTCACCTTCCTCCAGGGAGCACCCGGTGGCTTTGATGGACCAGCACCTGCCTTGTTGGAGCCCGAGATCCAGTTAGAGCTGGTGTGTCCTCACTCCTGGCCCTCTCAGGCCTGGTCAGAACCCAGGCCTCTCTCAGGTGCCCACAGCCCCAGGTGTGTGTGGGGGGAAACCTGTGCATCCACACTCGGGCTGTGTGACGTCTCTAGGCTGTGTTGACTGCTGAGCCACCTGCTGCTCACACCTGAAGATGGCCCACGTGAGGCCAGTGCCACCCCACCGGGAACCCCCCCAGAGGCTCCAGCTCCACCACCCGCAGCTGGACTCAGAGACTAAGAACGAACAGTGGCCAGGCAGTCAGGGTAAGGGGCCCAAGTAAGGTCCTGTTCAGATGCAGGGCCACACCAGAAGGAACAGCAGGAACACCGGCGGCTCTCCGCCAGGCCTCTTCTCACGGGCTCCCTTGTGGGAACATCGAGCAGACCCAGAAGGGAGCTACAGGAAGGTGACAGGACAAGCCGACGACTTTGGTGCTTTCTTGAAGCATGTTTAACACAGATTTTGGTCAACATCCACACCCAGAAGAACCATAAAAGCCCCTAGGCTAGCACACAAACAGGTGTTCCCGCCATCTGATGCCTCCGGCACGCGAGCTTTACTCTTCTCACTTCAATAAGTCCTACCCGCCTATTCTTCCCTGTTGTCATTGTTCATGGAATTTATTCTTCAAGTTTACGACACAAAACCCCAGAAATAAATCGGTGAAGCGGAGAACCTAGTTTCATCTCAAATCTCCAGTTTCAGTAGGACAGTGGCAGCCACCACCAGCTATGGTCCTGGCTGCTCCCTGTCCTCACCCCAGCTCCTTCACTCCCAGCTACCACCAGGCTTGTGCCAGTGGCAGAGCTTCCAAGGCTGCACACGGAGGGCAAGAGCACGTGACAGTGCTGACCTCGCAGCCAGGGTCACATCCTCAGAGCCGGCCTCCAGACACAACCGGCCTCATCAGGGGCCTGGGACTCCTCTGCTCTGGGCCACAGAGGCACAGCCCAGTGCCTGGGCCCAGCGCTCTGCAGCAGGGAAGTGAGGTAAGATGTGGGCAGGACTAGCACTCTGCACAGCAGGGGGTGCAGAGCACCGGCAGTACAAGCAGGCCACATCTCTGCAGTGGAGGCCGAACGCAGGCCTCTGGTGGGGTAGGCGGGCAGGGTAAGGGTGCTGCCCAAGAAGGAGCACTAGGGAACCACCTGGGTGCTCTGCCAAGTCACACAGGGTCAGGTGTAGGTCTTTCCTCTCCCAGCACCCTTTAGTGCTGTCCACTGGGAAGTGTTCCGCGCGGGCCTGGGTCTTGTGGTCCCTGATCCCCTGTCCCCTCCAAAAAAACACTAACCACACTAAGGGGCGTGTCCCCACACCTGGGCTGGGCAGAGACATGCCCTGCTTGCCCTCCGTGGAGGGAAAGGCATGGTGGGACATCTAGTCCTGCTTCAGGACAGGGTGAGCCAGACGCCCATGGGGTGGCCTGCTCAGGATTTCCTGTTCCTCTCCCAAAACTAGATCCGGCTTAGCACCCCAGGTTGTCAGAAACACTCTTCGGAACCGCTTTCCCCCAGCAGTGTCAGGCCCACGCTAGGCCTCCTCTTCCCAGGACCACCCCAGGGCGGAGGGCGGCGGCCCACCCAGCGGCCAGGCACAGGCGCCACGGGCCCCGCCCACCCACCAGCGTCCTGGTGGTTCTGCTCCAGACCCGGCCCGCGGCGCTGTCAGCGTCACGACCGGCCTTCTGAGGGGTTGAGGCCGGCTCGGAGACCTCTTCGGCCTTCCCCTGAGGCTGGGGACGTGCCTCCGTCGGGGTCTTGTGCCCTCATCTCACTGGGCCCTGGGTTCCCTGCTGCCGCGGCCACTGAGCACTCTAGGCGGGCGCTGGGTGCGCGTGCTGCGCGACAGCCGGGCAGCCGTCGTCCCCGTGGAACTGCAAGAAGCGGAAAGCCCGTGGTCCACTTTCAGAATAGCCTCGATTGGGACGCAAGATCCAGGCTGGCCATTTTAACCACAGTCCTCCCCTTTGCCCGCCCCAATTCTACAACCAGCCAATCGCGCACAGCGTGACCCCGAGCTCCTCCTATCAGAGCCAGGCAGCGCTGCCTGACGGCGAAGGGGGCGGGGCCTCCTGCCGCCGCCTGCCGCCCTCGGGGCCGGCTCCAGGCTCGCCTGCCAGCAGGAGGGGCAGTTTGCCGGGCAGAGCTGTTGCCAGCACCTGCTGGGTTGCTGGGGCCCCGGGTCTTTCCGAGAGCGGCGCCTCTGCTCGGCCTCTCTCCCACTCCCTCCTGGGGAGGGCGAGGGAGGCCTCTGCGGGCTCTGGCGGGCGGTTTCCCGGTGCTTGGCCACACCCACGGTTCCCAGAGGACGCTGGGAGGTCCCGGGCCAGCCTGCGCCGCCTTCCAGGGAAGGTGCCACCCTCTGCTTCACTTTTCTTTTCTATTTTTTGGTAATGGGGATTGAACCCAGGGGCGCTTAGCCAATGAGCCATATCCCCACCCCTTTTTATATTTTATTTTGAGACAGGGTTTCTCTGAGTTGCCCCTTGAACTTGTAACCCTCCTGCCTTGGTCTCCAGGGTGCTGGAATTGCAGGTGTGGCCACGACCAGCTTTCTCACACCTTACCTCCACACTGACCACTAGTCTATCCAGCACTGAAGCGGGCTGCTGAGGTCTCTGTCCGCACACACTGCACTTGAGGTGGTGGATACGCACTGACCTGCCAGATGGGAAGCCGAAGGGCACCTCCAGGGCAGCAGCTCCTTCAGCAGGCAATTCCTGGGCAAGGCGGCCTCCAGCAGCCGGTGAGGCTCCCCTGCTCCCCGTTTCCTGCTGTGCAACCCTGATACTTGACCACCCTTAGTTGGGGATGTTCTATGGCTGTATTTTACCTGATCAATTAATTTATTGCAATTAATTTTTAAGCTATGAAATGCATTCGCTTGTTCAAAACTTGGGAGCGATGGAGACAGGCTACACGGTCACACTTGGGTGTCTGAGGAGCATGGAGGTCCTGTGCACCCCGCGGAGACGTTCCCAGGCCCCATCTGCATGCAGGTATGACACTGGGTTACATCATGGACGTGCCCCACAGGAGTCAGAGGCCTTCCTGCTGGGCACCCAGAGCCCAACCGCTCACGTCTGCGATTAGGACCCTGTTTAATGCCATGTGAGGAGGCTCTGGGCCCGTGGGGCACCTGGTCCTGAGCACCACAGAAGCCTTCCTATAGAACATCCTTTCACAGGCCGTACAAGACCCTGGGGCTCATGGACTCTGCTGGGAACCAGGGTGGACCTCAAGCCAGTGGCCTTAAATAATGGAACTTGAGCTTGGGCACCTCATCTGTGAGAGAAGGGGACACAGCGCTTACACTCATGGTTAGCACTGAGGATTCACAGCAAAACAACTGCGTGCCAGATCATTCCACAGTGATACCAGGACCACGGTTATAAGACGGACTTCCTGCTCTTCACCTCGCCCACCAAGGTTCCTTCCGCAGGGTGGAGGGTGTGGCAGTTGAAGAGGGAGAGAAGCAGCAGGGAGCAAGCCTGGCTCTCCAGGAGCCGCCTGCCTGGACTCACCGCCGGAAGGGCTGAGGAAGCGCAGGCGCTTCCTGGAGACAGACAGAAGAGGAAAGCCTGTCCAGGGGCCACAGCAGACCCGGCAGACCTGGCGATCACGGGAGCAACCTGCTCACCTGGGGCCAGAGCAGAGCAGAAAGGCGCGGGCCAGGTGCCCAGAGCCATTCTCCCACCTGAGTGCAGGCTGGCTTATCTCCAGATAAGTCCTACTTTAAGATCCAGCCAAGCCACTCACAGGATTCCATAATAAAGGACTGGTTCATACAGATCAGCCCACAGGGCCAAGGGGAGGAGAGCTGTGGCTAAGACCTTAGAGACGTTTGTTTCCTCTTCAGACAGGAGCAGGGGCAGAGCGGCTCCTGCCTCTTCCCATGCCGACCGGAGGCCCTGGAGCCCTTCAGCAAGGACAGCCAGGAGGCCAGGGCCACCGCAGGTCTCAGCAACACCCCAGCTCCTCTCCCCAGCATAGAGCGGGCGAGGCTGGCACAGCCGTTCTCTGGAGGCCCCAGTGGCAGCATCTCACTGACCCCAGCCTCAGGGAGGGGGCACGCTGCCTGCGGGACTGAGCCCCATGCCCAGGGCCAGGGCAGGCTATCTGGCTTGGACTTGGGATTGAGGCGGGGGCACAGCCTGGTGCAGCCAGGAGACCCCACCAAGGGCACCACCATGGCTGCTCCTCCCATGGCAGCTCCTTCATGGCACTCCCCCCCACGGATGCTCCTCCCACGGAAGCCCCTTCCACGGATGCTCCTCCCATGGAAGCCCCTCCCACAGGTGCTCCTCCCACGGAAGCCCCCACAGATGCTCCTCCCACAGAAGCCCCTCCCATGGATGCTCCTCCCACAGATGCTCCTCCCATGGAAGCCCTTCCCACGGATGCTCCTCCCACGGAAGCCCCTTCCACGGATGCTCCTCCCATGGAAGCCCCTCCCACAGGTGCTCCTCCCACAGAAGCCCCTCCCACGGAAGCCCCTCCCACAGATGCTCCTCCCATGGAAGCCCTTCCCACGGATGCTCCTCCCACAGAAAACCCCTCCCACAGATGCTCCTCCCACAGAAGCCCCTCCCACGGATGCTCCTCCCACAGCAGCCCCTCCCACAGAAGCTACTCCTGTAGCAGCCCCTCCCAGCTGCTTCTCCCATGGATGCTCCTCCCACAGCAGCCCCCCACAGATGCTCCTCCCACGGATGCTCCTCCCACAGCAGCCCCCCACGGCTGCTTCTCCCAAGGAAGCCCCCCACAGATGCTCCTCCCACAGCAGCTCCTCCCACAGAAGCTCCTCCCACAGAAGCCCCTCCCACGGATGCTCCTCCCACAGCAGCCCCTTCCACAGATGCTCCTCCCACAGAAGCTACTCCTGTAGCAGCCCCTCCCAACTGCTCCTCCCATGGATGCTCCTCCCACGGATGCTCCTCCCACAGCAGCCCCCCCCCACAGCTACTCCTCCCCTCAGTAGCATGGGCTCTTGTCCCCAAGCCCCCTGCCCAGACCCCTGGCCCCACTAGTCCTGGAACGTGGGTGGCACCTTACACCACGGATGGCCTTTGCAGGGGAGAGGGCGAGGACCCGATGACCCGGACCCTGTGGATGGGCTGAGTGACCAGGTCGTCTCCAAGGGCAGAAGGAGGCCAGGACAGACTGGAGGTCCTGTGCGCCTGCTCTCAATAAGGAGGAGGACCGTGGCTGAGGGAAAGAGACGCTTCCCTACAGCCACGCCACCAAAGACCGCGTCCCCAGGAAGGCCTGCTCCACACGCAGCCCTCCTGCCCTGCCAGGACGACCGGCGGCCTGGAGCCTCCCCTCGGCTTGGGCTTTGCACTGTCCAGACCCCACTGCCTCCTCTGCGCCTGCAGATTCCTGGGACAGGACCTCTGCTCCTCACACACATTCCTGAGGCTCAGGGCTCTGGGCCTCCCCAGGAAACACCTGCCTGCCCAGGCCTGGCTGCCTCTCCTTGGGCCCTTGGAGGACACCCTGGGGTGACTGCCGCAGGTGGAGGAGATGGCCACAGGCCTGGCCTGGAATGTGGTGTCTCCCGGCATGAATGATGTAGCAGGGCCGAGCAGCCACCTGTGCTCTGTCCAGACCAGGAACCCCAGGCCACCCCAGGTCACCCACACCGTGAGGGGTCAGAAGCTCACAAGAAGGGACCCAGAGGCCAACTGCTTTGGCTCTGCTGCCTTGGCGTGGGAGGGGACCCTGAGGGGGTCGGAGCCTGCTCCTGGTCTGGCTCTGCTCCTGGGGGAGTTGTGGGGAAATGCTACCAAGGCAGAAGAGGGAAGCTGTTCTCCTTGGTAGCCCCATTCATGCAGTTTCCACCCTAAAAATCCCATCCAGGAAACATCACTAACCATCCTGAACTTCGCATCAGGCACACAGGCTGAAGGACATGGGGACGATGGGGACTGGAGCCGCACAGGGGGCAAAGCATCAGCAGAGCTAAGTCTGGGCATTCCCAACACCCCACGGTGGGAGAGCATGAGGCACCGTGGAGACATGGAAGCCCACTCGCTTTCCTGAAAACCAGCAAATGAAGGAGAAACAACTCCTCTCCCAGACTGCATCAGGGTGAGCAGCGGAGGGTGAAGCCATGCCCCAGACAACCAGCACCCGGGACAGGGCTGTGCACCTGTAACGACGCAGCAGACCCTACATGAGGCAGCCTCAGCCTCCAGCCCTGAGCCACGCCAACCTGACTCAGGCAAGGCTGGGACGGGCCCAGTGGGCAAACTCCAGACCCCAGCAAAGTGGGGGCAGAAGCCAAATGGCCAAGAAAAATAGGAGGACCAAGGGACAGACCTGGAGGCCCTGCAGGGAGGGAGGGAGGCCCTGCAGGAGGAAGGAGGAGGCTGTGAGCAGGAGGGGGCCTGCAGGAGGAAGGCCATGAATAGTGAGGAGCTAGGCTGTGAGCAGGAGGGGGCCCGCAGGAGGAAGGCCATGGAATAGTGAGGAGCTAGGCTGTGAGCAGGAGGGGGCCCGCAGGAGGAAGGCCATGGAATAGTGAGGAGCTGAAGGCTGTGAGCAGGAGGGGGCCCGCAGGAGGAAGGCCATGGAATAGTGAGGAGCTGGGCTGTGAGCAGGAGGGGGCCTGCAGGAGGAAGGCCATGAATAGTGAGGAGCTGGGCTGTGAGCAGGAGGGGGCCTGCAGGAGGAAGGCCATGGAATAGTGAGGAGCTGGGCTGTGAGCAGGAGGGGGCCCGCAGGAGGAAGGCCATGGAATAGTGAGGAGCTGGGCTGTGAGCAGGAGGGGGCCCGCAGGAGGAAGGCCATGGAATAGTGAGGAGCTAGGCTGTGAGCAGGAGGGGGCCCGCAGGAGGAAGGCCATGAATAGTGAGGAGCTAGGCTGTGAGCAGGAGGGGGCCTGCAGGAGGAAGGCCATGAATAGTGAGGAGCTGGGCTGTGAGCAGGAGGGGGCCTGCAGGAGGAAGGCCATGAGCAGGAATAGTGAGGAGCTAGGCTGTGAGCAGGAGGGGGCCTGCAGGAGGAAGGCCATGAATAGTGAAGGAGCTAGGCTGTGAGCAGGAGGGGGCCTGCAGGAGGAAGGCCATGAATAGTGTGAGCAGGAGGGGGCCTGCAGGAGGAAGGCCATGGAATAGTGAGGAGCTAGGCTGTGAGCAGGAGGGGGCCTGCAGGAGGAAGGCCATGAATAGGTAGCCTGGGCTGTGAGCAGAGGGGCCTGCAGGAGGAAGGCCATGAATAGTGAGGAGCTAGGCTGTGAGCAGGAGGGGGCCTGCAGAGGAAGGCCATGGAATAGTGAGGAGCTAGGCTGTGAGCAGGAGGGGCCTGCAGGAGGAAGGCCATGAATAGTGAGGAGCTGGGCTGTGAGCAGGAGGGGGCCTGCAGGAGGAAGGCCATGGAATAGTGAGGAGCTGGGCTGTGAGCAGGAGGGGGCCTGCAGGAGGAAGGCCATGAATAGTGAGGAGCTAGGCTGTGAGCAGGAGGGGGCCTGCAGGAAGAAGGCCATGGAATAGTGAGGAGCTGGGCTGTGAGCAGGAGGGGGCCTGCAGGAGGAAGGCCATGAATAGTGAGGAGCTGGGCTGTGAGCAGGAGGGGGCCTGCAGGAGGAAGGCCATGGAATAGTGAGGAGCTAGGCTGCCCTGAGCAGGAGGGGGCCGCAGGAAGAAGGCCATGGAATAGTGAGGAGCTAGGCTGTGAGCAGAATGAGGGGCCTGCAGGGGGGAGGAAGGCCATGGAATAGTGAGGAGCTGAGCTGTGAGCCGGAATTGGCCTGCAGGAGGAAAGGCCATGGCTGTGAGCAGGAGGGGGCCTGCAGGAGGAAGGCCATGAATAGTGAGGAGCTAGGCTGTGAGCAGGAGGGGGCCTGCAGGAAGAAGGCCATGAATAGTGAGGAGCTGGGCTGTGAGCAGGAGGGGGCCTGCAGGAGGAAGGCCATGGAATAGTGAGGAGCTGGGCTGTGAGCAGGAGAGGGGCCTGCAGGCCATGAATAGGAGGAAGGCCATGGAATAGTGAGGAGCTGAGCAGGAGGGGGCTGTGAGCAGGAAGGGCCCTGCAGGAGGAAGGCCATGGAATAGTGAGGAGCTGGGCTGTGAGCAGGAGGGGCCCTGCAGGAGGAAGGTGCTTCCTGGGCTACAGGGTCATGCCACTCTCCCTCAGAGGACTCTGCCTTCCAATGGGCACTTCCTGGGCTACAGGGTCATGCCACTTTAGCTAATAGACTGAGAAATCTAGTCTCCAGATTTCAGGTGGGCACCAGACCCTGATGGAGCAGAAGCCCCAACAGTCACTGGGACCACAAACTCACAGGAGGAGTAGGCCAGGCCAACCGAGCTACAGTCAATGGGCATGAGAACAAGGGGGCAGGTGGCCAGCTCTTCATGGGTCCCGGGGCCTGACCACACTGACCCCAACCCCCCCCCCGAGTGTCGGACATAAAGTCATTCTGCACAGGCCTTCACAAAAAACAGCAGCCCAAGGGGCAGCTCCACACGCACCCTGCCTGACAACCAAGTTTTGAAATTCCTAACCCGGAACTGCAACTCCATGGTGAAGGGGTTGTTGTGCAAGCAGTTCTTCCTGTGTTTAGAGCCACGACTCTGCCACCAGAGTCTTAGAACACTCCCAGGGAGTGCATTAGGGGCAAGGCCTCTTCCCAGAGCGACCTGGCCACTCCCTGGCCTGGGACAGAAGGCCAGGGCCCTGCAGTGTCCCGCTGGGTTGGTGGGAGTCACCTCGCCAGTCACCTGGAACATTGTGTCAGGCAAGTGCCATATCCACCTTGCTACTTACGGGAACTGCAACCCAACACTGAGTTACACGTGGACCCACAGATCTTTTCCAGTAAAGAAGCAAATGTTCATTCAAGGAAAAGATGGCCTCTAACCCTGTGTCCCTACACTTATTGTCCTTGAAGGTCACGGGCACACTTCGCATCTCCCCCAGAAGTCAGCGCTCACTTTCCTGCTTAACCAGGAGAAGCGTGTTTCTTAAAAACACTCCAGGAGCCGGCTCTGCCTGCTCCTGCCTCCTCTCACTCAGTCCTCCAGAGACCTTGGCACGGTTTGTCCTCTATCTGCCTGGAAGCCAGGCCCAGCACCACAAAGGTGCTCTCTGTCCCACCCCTGGGACAGGGGAACGCAGCCGGAACCGGCTGCCCCAGGGCCGAAGCATCCCAAGCATGGTTGGGAAATGCGGAGGCGGATCCCACCTTTGAGAGGAGCAGGGAGGGGGCGGATTCCAGGAGTCTCCTCTGCGCTCCCGACCATCACCCCTAGGTACAGGGCAGCGTCTACCCAGTGCTTCAGGACACTGCCTCCCCTGGAGACGGGTCACTGCAGACACAGCCAGTTAAGGCCAGAAGGTCACGTGGAGGTGAGCTGGACCGCACCCAGCAGCACTGCGTCCTGGTACAAAGAGGAGGGGGACACTGGGCTCACACCTCCCAGAGACGTCTGTGTGAAGACTGGCAGAGACCGAGATGTGGCACCTGGAGACCAGGGGCTGGCGGGGCGGAAACCCCGGCCAGGGTGGAGTCCAGCCCCGCCATCCCCAGCAGCCCCCAGCCCTGGGTGGGCGTCCAGCAGGGCCATGCCTGGACTTCTGGCTCCAGGACCGCTAGAGAACGTGTGTCTGTGGCTTCAGGCTCCCCGGGCTGTGACTCTGCCCACTGTCCCTGGACTCTGGATGCCCAGCACCCTTGACCTTTCAAGGGTGCGAGTCCGGCTGGTGGAGCAGAGCTGCCCTTGAGCGCCGCGCCAACGGCCTGTCCTGGAAGGCCAGACACCACCGTGTTCGTGGAAGCAGCTGCGGCCCTTCTGAAGAGCGGCACAGTTGCTGTAGATGCTTTGGACACTCTCCAGAATAATATTTATAGCCCTCGTCCAGCTCTGTGTCAGCCCGGTTCCTCTTTCAGGGCCCTGGAGCAGAGCTCATCAGTTTGTGAAAGCCAGCACTCAGCAAGCCGCAGCTCTGACGGCGACGCCCACCACCGCTCCCGCCTCGATACCAGTGCTCACGCGCTCCCAGCACGTGGCCCAAGGCACCACCTGTCCTGCCGGCTTGTCACCAAGCCCGAGGACTGTGTGCTCCAGGACCACCTCCCCGCCCTCCCTAGCCTCCAGCAGTGGCAGGGGCAGGTCAGCCCAGAGCGCCTCTCTCCAAGGACGGCCGGCCTGAGTGCAGAAGGCCGCGCCCACCTGCTGGCAACCAGAAGCAGGGAGCGGAGCTCTCCCCACTGCCTGCCTTCGCCTGCCCAGCCGGAGGGAAGATTTGGGGATTCAGGGCCTTCATGAATCTTCTGCTAGCCCATCACTTACGTCCGTTACGCAGACCTGCAGCAGAAGGCAGGCCCGGGCCACCTGGTGTTGGGGGCGGCTTCCCAGGTGAGCAGCAGTCAACCACCAGGGCCGCAGCCTCACCCTGAGTCCTGGCACCAGGCCCTCTCCAAGGCAGCTCCAGCCCCAGGGACACGAGCAAGAGGCCACAGCCTCCATGCCAGGCCTCCTGAGCTGCAGGGAGTGGGCCAGGATTGCTGCTGCGGGGAAACCACAGCATCTGCCACCATCTGTGACCCTACCGCTGCCCCCCTCCCTGCGAGCTCAGGCCTCAGGTGCAGGAGTGTCGCCTGCCCGGGATCGGACAGGGTTCCTGTGGAGGGTTGGTGCAGCTCCCGTGAGCCCCTTGCGTGTGGGCATTCGGCACAGAATCCCACTGCAAGGGTCGGACTGCGGGTCTTCGCCCAGGCACAGAGCAGAACGAGGAGTCCCCGTGGGCCTGGGCCGGGAGTCTGGGCTTGGGATCCGGGAATGCTGGAAAGCAGGACGAGCCGGTACCTGGAGTGAGGCCTGGGCTCCGCAGAAGGGCCGTGGCCTTTGTGCGTCCCACCGCGTCCCCCCACAGCCCGGGAGTCACGACTTCACACTCTCAGATCCAGAGGAGACAGGCCCGACCCACGGCCCTCCACCCACTCCCGTTACTGAACCCCTGTAGCCGAGCACCCGCGTCAGGGCCTGGCCGAAGCCACACAGCATGCGGGAGCCAGCCTTCCTCGAACGCACCCAGGGCTCCGCACTGCTCACGGAGGCAGTGGGGACCAGGCCGCCACTCCTGCAGAACAACTGCAGCAGGCACACACGTGGGCAGAGGCGCGGGTCCTGCGAGCCCCCCTCGGCTGCCGTCTGTGGCAGGGGCGGGGTGGTCCAGAAACCCCAGGAGGCCCAGATAGCAGGGCGCGGGCTGTGGGGCCTGCTGGGGTCCTCCGGCTTCAGCCAAGCCACTGCACCCCAGAAGAAACCACCAGGGAAGCAGGTGTGTGGGCAGGGAAGTGTCCCAGCAAAGCCTCGCGAACTGAAACCAGCCGCGTTTGAAGTGGGCAGTGTTGTGACCAAGTGGGGTCACACAGGGACGCGGTTCTGCTGGGCGTTGGAAGCCGGTCACGGCGGTGCACGTGCTGATGAAAGGGAAAGAGCACACCAACAGAGGCGGAGACGGGCGGGGGTGGCTCAGTGGTAAGAGCACTTGCCTAGCACGTGGGAGGCCCTGGGTTCGATTCTCAGCACCACATGTAAATAAAATGAATAAAAGAAAGGTCCATCAACATCCAAAAAATATTTTTTAAAAAATAGATGCAGAAGGAACTCCTGGCAACTCCCAGCATTCTTTCCTGATCTTAAGAAGAAATGCCTCAGGAATACTGGAAACAGGCCTCTCCCAGCCTGCAAGGAGCGCCCAGGAAGACTACACGGCTGGCATCGCACAGACCACGGAGGAGGGTCGCGTCCACACAGATGAGAACAGGCAGGGACACCCACTGTCGGCACCCGCACGCAGCCAGAGAAGGGAGGGGTGGACGTCTCAAGGGGGAGCCACGGTGTGCGTCACCTGCACGCTCGGGCAAACGAAAAAAAGCAGGTGTTCACACAATCAGGTCGAAACGGAAATCAACGCCACTTCAACATGAAAAAGGTGCCTGTCCAGCGCAGATCCTACCACACATGTCAGGATGCACACCCGAGTCCCCCGAGAGCTTTCAGACCGCCGAGAGTCCCAGACGTGTCCCCTGCCCACAGACAGGAAGGTGACCGCCATGTTGGACACATCCTGGTCAGCACCTCAGCAGCCTGTGCAGAAAATGGCAAGCTGATCCCAGACGTGTAGGGACCAGGGGGCGCATCCGGCCTGGGGAGGAGATGTGTGGGGACAGGGGTGCGCATCCGGCCTGGGGACAAGTACACTGCCTGACGTGGACTCCTGCGGTGGACCTTCTGTCACTACAACAGCGTGGCGTTGACTGTGAGAGACTTGAGGACGGGTCCACAGAAGACCCACAAGTCTACAGCGTCCGAAGGCTGGCAAAGGTGTCAGGCAAGTCACCAGGAAGAACGTCTCACAGTTAAGCATCCCAAGACAACCACACTTCCCTGAGCACGCACCGGACACGCACCCTGGCCTGTTCACCAGCACACACATGGACACACTCTGATCTCTGCCTCAGTATTGCTTGCTCAAAATGGTGACAGTGACCATTATCGCTGGTCACACAGCTCACCAAATGGGGAGCAAAAGATCACCAACTCAAGACGGGTCCTGCTCCTGGGCGAGCAGCATCCAGCCACACAGCATCTAGAAGAAGTCCTTGTGGCACTGGGCTAGGCTGGCACTGAGAGCAAAGTCCACTCTCGAGGACATCCCAAGCTGTGCTTCGGAGTCAAGGCTCTGCTCTGTGGGCAGACCGAGCAACACGGGAGGCCTGATGTCGGGTGTGCTGGAGACCCTGGTCACAAAGCAGCATGGTGAGCAGCAGGGAAGCAGAGAGAGCCACAGGCCCAGCCATCTGGCCTGTGACAGGGGCCACTCACAGACTGGAGAGAAGATCGCCTCGTGACAAACAGTACTGGGAACCAGATGTCCACATGTACAAGAATGAGGCTCGGTCCCCGTCTCGCACCCTGCACGAGTCAACTCAAAGTGGACGAAAGACCTCACACAAGACCCAAAACTTTGGAAGTACTGGAAGAAAACCTGGGGAGATGCTTCAAGACCCAGGAAATCCAGCATAGGACCCCAGGAAGCAGGAGCAAGAACCACAGGCCAGAGCAGCAGTGACTCTGCGCACCAAGGGAACAACCAGTGAGAGAGGGGTCGGGAAGAGCCTGCGGCTGCTCCTTGGGCAGCGGTTAGAGCAGAATAGATAAAGAACACCAGTTCCTAACACCAGCCAGTCGGCGGGCCGATGGAACCAACAGATGCTTCTCGAAGGACCGACAAGTGGCCAATAAGTCTTTGAAAAAGATGTCCCACATCACCCGCCATCAGGGAAATGCAGATGAAAACCACACTGAGACTCCATCTCACCCCAGCCAGGATGGAGTTCCTCGCACAGCTAGAAAGAGAGTCACCATGGACCCCGCTACACCACCCAGAGGAACTAAAGCAGCCGTACTGTAGAGATAATGGCATGCCCATGTTTATCATGGCACAACTCACATTAGCCAAGTCACGGGATCAGCCCGAGGTGGATGCAAGTATAAAGCAAATGTGGCATATATACACAGTGGAGTATTATGCAACCAGAAAGAATGAAATTGTGTTGTTTGCAGGAAAGTGAATGGAATCAGAGACCATCAAGTTAGGCCAAATGAGCCAGACACACAACAACAGGTATCACATGTTTTCCTTCACAAGTGGAATCTGGGGAATGACAGGAAAGTAGCAGGGAGACTGTCAGAGGAGAGGAAGGGAACCAGGGGCAGGGGTGGCTATGGCCACAGTACGTCATTTGCATGTATGCATATACCACAACAAAACCCATTATTCTATATAATTAAAATGCACTGACTTTTTTAAAAAATGCTGTTCTTTGAAAGACAATTTTGATAGAATGAAAACACCAGCCACAGACGGGAAATATTTGCAAACCACATGTCTGATAAGAGACTTGTATCCAAAATATGTGAAGAATTCTTGAAATTCAACAAACAGCGATCAGAGAAGCAATCATCCCAAGCTAAAAGAAGAGAGAAAGAAAGAAGGAAAGAAAGAAAGAAAGGAAGGAAGGAAGGAAGGAAGAAAGAAAGAAAGGAAGGAAGGAAGGAAGGAAGAAAGAAAACTTAAACAGACACTTCACCAGAGAAGGTATTTGAATGGCAGCAGCTCATGAGGCTCTCCTCCAATTCCTGAGTGGCTGGGGAAGTACATGTCTAAGCAAGGGTTGCTCCTATAGACCTGGAAGGCAGACCTTAAAGCTCCCATGGCTGGTGCATAGCAGGTGCAGCGTGCACATGCTGATGTGAAGTTGAGAGTCCTCGGAGGGCCTTGGGATTTCCTTAAAAATGCAACAAGTGCCTACATTGTTGCTCTGAGGTGTTTCATGAAGAGAAAACATTCACATGTGATGACTGGTGCACAAATGTTCATGGCAGATCTGTAAGGATGAAAACTCTGGAAACAAGCCAAATGTCTGTCAAGAGGTGAGTGATAAATGAACAGGGTCAGACCCAAGCTACTGAGCGTCACTGCTGATACACGCACCAGCACAGCTCCAAAGACACAGGTACCCACAGAAGGATCAAAGAAACGTGCACACCCGTGCTTCCTTTCACGCACCTCTCTAAGAAATGCAGGATGACCTGTGGTGACAGGAAGTGGCCATGCTTTGCCCAGGGACCCAGACAGGAGGCAGGGCAGGGATCCAGGAGACAGGAACTGCAGAAGGCTGTGGGGAAACCTTTCTGGATACTGAGTGTCTTCCTCACCGTGACCATGATGTCTTCACAGGTGAATGCATGTGTCACCAGTGTGTCAAAATCTGACAAAGTCACTGTGATTTCCATTATACCTCAAAAAGCTGTAAAGGCAGCGGTTGGCTAGTCAACACTCGGCACCTGTCAAGGCAGGACAGCAACTGCTCGACCTGTGGGTGCTGAATGTCGGCATGGGCGATTGTGGCGGCATTGTCACTCCAGGAAGGCTGACATCATCAGGGCCCGTGGACCCTGCCCTGCTTCCCAGATGCCCCGTTTCCACCCGACCCCCTCCCTGCTTTCTGGGTAGGAAAGAGGAGCTGCCAGGTGGGGTGTCTGCTGCCCGGTCTCAACTGCTGCCCCTAGTGGGGCTGGACTGTCCACTTCGTTGCTGTCTCGGGGCACAAGATAGTGCTGGTGTCTCTTTCCACTTGTGAAACACATTACCCAGATGGTTTCTCGTCCATTTTCCATTTCTGCCTCACAGACACTTTCTGCCCTGGTACCTAGGCTCAAGTTCTCTTGGGTCGGAAATCCTCCGCTGCTCTCCACATCTGCTTCCTCAGTGATCTCGATCAAAGTGGATGCATGTGATCCAAACAGCGTCTACACCGTGGGAGGCACTACTCTTGGGAGCTACCTGGGTAGAAAGGATGCATTGAGACTATGGGGAGGGGGAGTGAGGACCAGGCTAACAGCAGGCAGGGGACCTGCATCCCGCTGAGGCCGCGTGGACACCTGATCACCTGAAGCAGGGCGCGCTGTGCAGGCTGCCCAGAGAAGCCCTCCCCGACCTGCCAGGGAGGCTGAGTGCTTCGGAGCACCCTCTTCACACCCTCTCCAACGTGCTCACACCCTCTCCAACGTGCTCACACCCTCTCCAACGTGCAGAGACTCTGCTGGGAGTTCACACCCTCTCCAACGTGTTCACACCCTCTCCAACGTGCTCACACCCTCTCCAACGTGCAGAGACTCTGCTGGGAGTTCACACCCTCTCCAACGTGTTCACACCCTCTCCAACGTGCTCACACCCTCTCCAATGTGCTCACACCCTCTCCAACGTGTTCACACCCTCTCCAACGTGTTCACACCCTCTCCAACGTGCAGAAACTCTGCTGGGAGTTCACACCCTCTCCAACGTGCAGAGACTCTGCTGGGAGTTCACACCCTCTCCAACGTGTTCACACCCTCTCCAACGTGCTCACACCCTCTCCAACGTGTTCACACCCTCTCCAACATGTTCACACCCTCTCCAACGTGCAGAGACTCTGCTGGGAGTTCACACCCTCTCCAACGTGCAGAGACTCTGCTGGGAGTTCACACCCTCTCCAACGTGTTCACACCCTCTCCAACGTGCTCACACCCTCTCCAACGTGCTCACACCCTCTCCAACGTGTTCACACCCTCTCCAACATGTTCACACCCTCTCCAACGTGCAGAGACTCTGCTGGGAGTTCACACACCCTCCGTGAAGTCTACCATGGCCCCTGGTTTAGGCCCCCCAAACATGACATGTGCGTGGCTCACCGCAGTGCTCCTACTAAGTGATTCATTGACACTCTTACATTTTGGAAACGAGTGCTCCTCCTTAAGGGAGGGCAGGAAAATCAACATGACAAAATTCTGTCTGCTCAGAGCTCCGAGGTGTTGGCAGGGCTGAGGCAGCCTTGGGAACCTGAGCGCTTGCAGCTCTGGGAGCCTTCCTGGGAGCGCCCTGACACTCGGAGGCAGACGGGCATGACTTCACCGATTTCTATTCTCCTTGAAGATCATTCCCACGGACAGTCATCATCTCTCCGGAATCTGCATGTTCCATGATCGTTAACCCCACCTTCACACCAAGGACCTGGTCAAACAATTCCCCTAGCGATGACATTCCATTCTCCCAAGAATCCGAGTGATGAGCTCAGACAGCAGAGGCCAGCCTTGGGGTGGCGGTGACTCACTGTCCCTTTCCATCACCATTTTCCGGCGTGGGATTTCAGAAGCAGGATTCTCCACTCGGGTGTCCAGGTCCCCTCCTCCTGCTCACCTCCCGCCTTAGGGCCCCTGACTGGTCGCCAGGGTTGGGCTTTGTGTGTGTGTTGCCTGTGACTTCACAGAATATTCAGAGACAAGGGACAGCAAGTCCTGTCTCTGAGAACAAGCACAGTGTGCTCCCCACTGGGAAGCCCGGCGTTTGCATGCCATCCTTACGGAAAACAGACGACAGAAAGAAACAGCCTCACTCTCTGCACCCCAGTCTTGAGGAAGTGTGCCCGAGAATGGAGACTCCCAGAAGGACGCTTGGCCGGACGGCGGGGACCGAGTGGCGGAGAGAGGTCCTCGAGGCGTTCTGACTGGGTTGGTCAGCTGCGCGGTCCAGGCGGAGCTGCTCTCGCTCCCTCCTCCTGCCATGAACGCTTCCCGGGGACAGCGCAGTTTGGATCGCGCCGCGCCGCGGCGGGTGACCTGCTTTCCCCTGCGTCCGCGGACGCAGCCGAGCGCGGCCCCGCGGCCCGCGTAGCTGCTGGGCCGCCCCGCCCCGGCCGCCGCCCCCGCCCACTCTTCCCGCGCCGGTGCCGCCGCTGGGATGTGACCTTCAGTGCCGCCGAGACGGGATGACCGAAGCCACTGCCCCGCGGCGCCTGCGGCTGGACTCGGCCTCCCGGGCGCTCTGACCGCGCGCTCCCGGCCGCCCGCCGGCCCGGCCCCGCCATGCCGCCGCCGCCCGGGCCCGCCGCCGCCCTGGGCACCGCGCTGCTGCTGTTCCTGCTGGCCTCCGAGTCCGCGCACCGTGAGTCCCGCGCAGGCCCCTCGGGGAGGGCGCCCGCGGCCCCCTGAGGCACCTCTGTCCCCGCGGCTCGCGGGCTTGGTGCACCCGCGCGGCGTCCCGGCCCTAGCCTCTGTCCCCTGGGCCCTGGCCCATGTCCCCGCCATCGCGGCCCTAGCCTCTGTCCCCTGGGCATCCCGGCCCTAGCCTCTGTCCCCTGGGCATCCCGGCCCTCGCCTCTGTCACCTGGGCATCGCGGCCCTCGCCTCTGTCCCCGCGGCATCCCGGCCCCGGCAGCCCCTCTGCGGCGTCCCCGCCCCCTGATCTCTTTCCCCAGTGACATCGCGGCCCCCTGCGGCAACTCTGCCCCGCCCCGCGCCGCATCCGGGTCCCCGGAGGCAGCACCTCTGTCCCCACCCCACCCCGCGGCCACCCCCGTGTCCCTGGTGCGTCCCCCGCGTCCCACCCCCGGCCACCCCGGTCTCCCTGGTGCGTCCCCCGCGTCCTACCCGGCGGGGCGCGAGTTGACGCGCCCCCTCTCCCCCGCAGCCGCGCTGCTGCGGGCACGGGGAGGCCGCGCAGTTCCTCCGGCCCAGGCAGCGCCGTGCCTATCAGGTCTTCGAGGAGGCCAAGCAGGGCCACCTGGAGCGGGAGTGTGTCGAGGAGCTGTGCAACAAGGAGGAGGCCCGGAGGTGTTCGAAAACGACCCCGAGACGGTGAGGGGGGTGAGGGGCGTCCGAGGCTGGGGGCGGGCGGGCCAGCGCGTCGGAAGCCCCCGAGGTTCGGAGCTTCACCGCGCGTGCGACCAGGGGACTGCAGCCTGGACCCCTGGACCGTGCTTACTGCCCTGAGGAGGCCTAGTGGAAGAGCGCTCTGGGCTCACCCCAGCACTCAGACCAGAAAGCTTCCAGTGACGGCCACGGGGCGCCTTCATGGCCCTCTCGCACCCCTGTTCCCCGTGACCCCAGGTTCTGCTTCGGAGAAAAGCAAGAGGAGGCAGGTCCTGGAGCTGGGTATGATTGGGGCCCTGCAGCAGCCCCTGAGAGAAGCACTTGAAATGAAATGTTCGAAATAAGATGTGGCCCTCCCTCGGGATAAAGTGGGGAGCTGGTTTCAAAGTGCAGAAGAAACACAATGGTTAAAACCTAGACACTTCCTTTGCCCGGCCCCCTCCAGCTGGAGTGGAGGTGAGGGCTGGGGCTGTGTCTTGGTGCTCCTCCAGAGAGCCTGAGGGTTTTCCTGAAAGAGGAATTGAAAGACCTCAGGGCTGGAATTGCTTGCAGCAGCAGGTCCAAAAATACGATTAAGGAATTGTGCAGAGAGCAGACTTGGGGAGGGTGGGAGGAGTGGGGAAGGGCGCAGGACTGGCCTCTGCAGGCTCTGGCCCAGGACATGCTTGTATTCATAATGTCTTGGGGGAACCAGGCAGCAGCAGCCCACGGGTGGACAGGAGTCTCCGCAGGAGCAGTGGAGGACACTTAGGAACTGGCCCTGGGCAGGACCTGCAGGACTCTAGAACAAATGGTTTTGGAGTGGTGTAGCCCAGCTTGTGTCAGGGGATGCCACCAAGTCAGGGAGATTTCAGAGCTAACTTTTTGGCTCTGCTGGAATTTTTATTTTAAAAAATTCTGGGATAAAATAAATACCACATTTGATAAAAAGATGGGACTGTGTGGCCCACGTGGGTCTTTATTTTGACTTGCATTTCTAGCGTTTGGCCAGACAGCCACTCGGATCTGTTTCTGAAGCAGGCCGGAGCTGTGGACAGCCAGAGGCCAGGGCTGTGGCAGGCCGGAGCTGTGGACAGCCAGAGGCCAGGGCTGTGGCAGGCCGGAGACGCGGGCTGGCTCTCCTGCTCTGGGGAGCAGCTCGTGCGTCTTTTTCTAGCCGGGCTGTTTTACCCTTTCTTTGATGATGAACCCTGGAAGAATGACTCAGGCCACTGGCAGAAGGTCTCTGGGGCTGAAGCAGGACTCCCTGCCCTCGTTACCCGACTGTGGGCTTGTGTGACTGGGCAGTGCCCTCCCACCCCACCCTCACCTGGGACAGGGCCTGTGGTGACAAGAGCTGAGCACAGCCAAGCCACCGCCCAGCCCAGCCGAGGAGCTGAGGCCTGGGCCCTCGCAGCCCTGCTTGCCAGCACCAACAGGCCCGAGCTGGCTCCTCCTGGCTGCCCCGGCAGACAAGCTGCTTTTCCAGAGTCAGGCCCTCGGGTTTTACTTGCTTTTTATATTTTAATTATGACTCTATTTACAAGGGTGTAAAACGAAGACAAGAAAAAGAAATAAGTACTCAGAGCTGCATGGCTTCAACACAGTCCCTGGGCCTTGGGTCACTCCTGTCTGGGTTTGTGGGCAGCTGAGCTATGTGGCGCTGCAGCAGGCCTTCCTCGCCTGTCTGACAGTCTGGCCCAGTTCACATCAGAGCTATCTGATCTTCCAGAGCTCTCCTCCTTTGCACACCAGCTAACACCTACATTTCCCCTGACTCTGTCAGTGTCCTGGTCAGACTGCCTCCTGTGTCTCTGGGGGTCAGTGGAGTAGCCAGAGCTCCTGGCAGGATGTGGGCCTGGGTCTGGTCAAAGCTGAGCTTGGGCAGTCCAGGCACACACATCTCCCGCTGCTCCCATTCTGCTCCACACCCACGCGGAGACCTGAGGCCAGGGACAGGTGACTGCTCATGCCCCAGGAAGGGCTGCGGAGGCAGGGCTGTGAGGCCCCCTGAGCCTGGGGCTCTCCAAGACACAGGTGCAGGGTGGTCTTGCCTGGAAACACAGCTTTCTCCTGGGGCGGTCCAGGTAAGAGGAGCGTGTGACCTGGGCTCCTGTCACCAGGACCTGGGTCCTGGGGGTCCAAGGACCACCTGCCAGTCCAGATTCACACGGTGGCTGTGCCAGGCCAGGGCCTTCCCGCAGAGACGACCCGCTGCCCGCCCTGCGCCAGCCCACTTAGGGATTTAGGGAGCTGGATGCTAAAGCTTGTCCTGGCCCTCTGTGAGAGGCCTTGTCCAGCACACCTGCCCACATCGGGCCCTCTCCTGGCAGGGAAGGCCAGCCGCTCTCTTCCTGGGAGGGGAGAGAGTGGGAGCCCCGCTCTGTCCCCCACTGTGTGGGCCTGGGCAGCTGCAGCTCCATCTCCGGGGCCCTGCTGGGTTTCTCTCCTCTGTGAGAAGGACAGCCTTGGCCTGCAGGGTTCTCCCCACAGCTGGGCGTGCAGTACAGTGGCCCTCAGGGTCCTGCCGCTGGCGTCCCCACACCTTCTGCTGGAGGTGGGGAAGCCCTCCTTCCGGCGGGCGGCACCTCCTGGCATTTCTCAGCCTGGGGTGTGTCCCCTGCGGGTGACAAGCCTGGCCCTCCTGACCACTTTGTCCCCTCCTGCGCTCCTCTTATCTGGCTTCCCTTTTGCAGCGCTGCCCTCCCTTCCTGCACTGCGCCTCCCCTGTCCGTGCCAGCTCCCAGAGGCTGGCGGTTCTGCAGGGTTGCCTCTGCTGCGTGGCGCGGTCCTCAGCACTCTCCTCTTACCAAAGCCCTGGCCGGATAGGATCGCTCTGCTTCCGGAGGTCCTGGTCAAGTGGCTGATCTCAGCCAGAGCTGCCGCCCAGGCACTTGGATTCCCGCCTGGAGGCGGAAACCCGGCGGGCTCCTGATTAGCGCTTGTTTTATTTGAGATACAAAGTGCAATGTTTATGGCAGGGCTGCCGCAGCCGGCTCAGCTGTGAGGCTGCCGCGGGAGCTCCGCCTCCCTCCGTTGCTGTCCCCCTACCCGCCTTCCTCACCCCTCTGCTGCTGGTGGTGAGTTCTCCCGTAGGATTTGGGGTGTGGTCAGTTTTAAAATCCCAAGCCCAGCTGGCCTTGTGTGAACTGCACCTACTTTCCAAAGACCTTTTTTCCTGAGATTGTGGATTTTTCAAGAACAGCCCAAGGAGGGTCACCTCCTCCGAAGATGGAAGCACCCAGTTCTCCCTGGACAACCACTGTGGGCTGGGCCCAGTTCTTGGGGTGGCCTGGGGAGTTCCAGCAGGAGGAGAGAGGGAGCCCCAAAGACTTGGAAGCAGGCACCTCATGGGGAGGGATGTCCAGGCTGAGATGCCCACCCCACCCTGCTTGAAAGCTGCCCAGCATACCCCACACAGAGATGCTCACAGAGACACACGGAACACAGGGTCAGGGCCTGCACGTGTGCTCGGACACGCACTGACACCTGCACACACTGCCACGTGGACCACGTGGTCAGGACGTGCACGAGGACTCAGACACACTGACACACGCGCGCACACGCGTGCACTCCCAGCTCCGCTCAGGGGCCTTCCTCACGCCCCAGCACCCTGGCTGCTGAGTCACACCTTCCCTAGGCCTGTCCCCTCCCCTGGGCCTTCCCCACCACAGGCCTGGAGGGCATCGTCCTGGGGGTCATGCCCTTCCAGGGCGGGGTGCCCGCTGCAGAGCTGGCTCCCCAAGAGGCTTCTCTCTGAGCCCACCAGCCCTCAGCTGTGCACCCCGAGATTCAAGGCTGTGGTCACTGCCCTGCGGAGTTGCTTGGGCCTGCCTCAGAGTCCCAGAGGCTCTGCTCCTCAAGGTCATTGTGCCCAGTGCCTTCCTTGAGCCCCGAGGGCATGCCCGGGCAGTCGCCTGCTGAGTGAAGCACTGCTAAAGGTCTCTGCGTGGCTTTCAAGGAGCTGGTGGTGGGAGCAGCTGAGCAAGGCCCGGGTTCTTTCTTCCCTCTGGACGGAGGTTGCCGGGGCGACTGCTGGTAGAGCCGTGTCTGGGTGCCACCCTCCTTTCTTGGACTTTCTAGAACAGTCGGTGAAAGGCGTCACACCAGGCAGTGCCGCGACGCAGAGCGTCCCCCACCTCTCTCCCAGCCTGCACCGGCCATGCTGTGAGGAGCTCTCGGGGAATGTCCCCAGGAGGCACAGCCCCTCCCCAGGCCCGCCAGCTCTGCCTCACCTCCCGGTCAGGCCGGGTCAGCAGGACCAGCTCTGGGTGCCCAGCTGGGTGCCCTGCAGGGCTGGTGCAAGGCCAGCGCCCTCGCGTCCCTGCTCTGATGGAGGTGGCCAGGGGCTCTCAGGGAGGCCCAGGCCCGGTACGCACGCGCTGTGCTCAGAGGGTTCCCAGGCCCGGGGTAGAAGGCAGGGGGAGGAAGGTGGGCTGAGGCTGCGCAGCCTGCAGGCAGCAGGGTGCTGCGCAGAGCCTGCCTGGGCCGTCTGAGCGTGGGGGAGGGAGAGGGCAGCTGGGCCGCCAGCACCTGTCGCTCGCTCACCGTCCCCGAGGACCCACGGGCGCCCTGCTTCCTGGCCTGCAGCAGATCCCAGGCCACCTGCAGCAGGGTCTTCCCCTCGGGTGGGTGTGCAGTGCAGCGGAGCGTGGGAGAGGGAGCATGCCCGCACCTCCTCACTGCCCGTCACAGTCCCCTGTGGTCACTCCAGCCCGGGTGCAGGGCCAAGCTGCCATTGTGACTGGCTGAGCCGGGTCTGGAGCCGGCTTGAGCCCCACGACAGGCCTGGGGAAGTCTGCAGTGGCCTACGCATGGCCAAGCAGGGCAGACGGCCCAGCGTCCACTAGCCCACTTGGATGCACGTGGGCCTCACCGGAGTGCACTTGGGGTGGAAGGCCCATGGTGAGTGGCCCCCCGGCCTCCTCAGCAGGGATGGAGCCGGCTCACAGGTGCGGGGTGCAGGGGAGTCCAGGCTTGGAGTGACCACCCCTGGGAGAGGCCACTTCCGCCTAGCACGCCCTCCTCTCCTCGGTGTACCTTCCCCTGAGACACTTCCGGTGGCCCTTCCCCAGTATCCCTGGGTGGCCCTGATTTGCTTGCCCCTGGAAGTGACCCAACAGGTGCGCTGAGGCTCTGCGGTCAGCCTGCAGACCCTGCTCAGCAGACGCCGCCTCCTGCCTCCTTCTGGGCAGGGGCCTGGGAGGGCTGTGGTTCCAAGGCCTGAGACCTGGGCCGCGCCTGCCCGCACTCCACCTCCTCAGCACGGCCTGTGCTGCCCGGGAGCCTCACGCCTGCCTCCTCTTTCCACAGGACTACTTCTACCCAAGATACCTCGGTGAGTCTGACCGCTTTGCCCTAGCTGTCACGAAGGCGGGTTGGGAGGGACCCTGTTGCTGCTGGAGAGAAGGCTGAGTGGGACCCGGAGCAGGCAGGCCAGAAGCACGGGTCTGCCTGCGCCCGGGTGTGCTCTGGGCCGGCCGACCCTCGGAGCAGGGCCAGTACTTGCTGGCCCCTTCCCGCTCTGGTGCCAGGCTCCACTGCCGTCTGGAAGTAGGGTTGACTTGGTGTCCTCACACTTCCTGGTGTCAGGACTCTGCACTTCTGCTGTCACTGAGGACCCCAGAGAGCCCTGTTGGTGGGGGCCATACTCACTGTGGTCACCGAGTTGATGGCCGGACCGAGACCCTCGAGCAATGCGTGTGGAGGGTGAAGGGCAGGACCGCCCAAGCAAAGTCGCCCCGCCATCAGAGCAGGGGTGGGCGTGGGCAGGGGTCTGGACAACCCACGGCACCCTTGGACAGAGCGAAGGAGACTGCCGGGACGGTGACCCCCGACAGGCCCTGGAGGCTGTGCCAGGACAGCGGCCGAGGTTCTGCGAGCGCGCGCTGCCGCGGGAGGAGGCGTGCTCCTGGGTC
Organism: Tamias sibiricus; assembly: GCA_025594165.1. NCBI lineage: Eukaryota > Metazoa > Chordata > Mammalia > Rodentia > Sciuridae > Tamias > Tamias sibiricus. The sequence continues at coordinate 372,421 of CM046663.1, forward strand.
TTTCCGACTCTCTAGAGTGCGCTTGAGTGAATCCTTGGCCTGTGTCGTCCACACCAGTGTCCTCCCCACATGAACAGCAGCAGTGACCTGCTGGAGGACCAGGCCGAGGGCCACCCCTGGACGCATGTTCAGAGGGCACGTCCCCGACCTGGGCTCCTTCATGGAGCCCCCTGTCTAGCCGTGTCCAGCACGTGGGTGGCAGGAGGGGCCACCCGCATAAGGACAGTGCCTCTTCACGGTGTCACCTTGCCACGGAATCCGGCCCTTGCAGTCGGGAAGCTCCTTGGATATGTCCCCTCTGTGGGACGGGCCCAGGCACGGCTGCAGGCGCAGGCTCTGCTGCGCGGGGGCACTTGCGCTTTCCCTGTGGGTGAGGTGCCTTGTGCTCACGAGGGCTGCGTGGGCGAGGCTGCAGGACCACGACGTGGCGCTGAGCTCTGCCCGTCCAGGATGGCGGCAACAGCGCCGTCTGTCTCTCTCCTGCAGAGTGTGTCAGCAAACATGGATCTCCGTACAGCAGAAGCCCGGATTTCGCCACGTGTGTTCGGAGTAAGTGTCCCCTTCCTCCTGCCCCAGCGTGCCCGCTGGGGGCCGCAGGCTGGGCTCTGAACTCCTCTGCGACCACAGGGAGCGTCCTTCCCAAATCTGCTTCCTTCACCCTGACCTTCCTTGTACGCAGGTAGACTCGGACTTCCCCAGGTGGGCGGCCAGCGTGGCCTGGCGTGGCAGTGGGGAGTGGGTGGGAGTGAGTCCTGCCCGCCGGCCGGCTGCTCACCCCAGCACACGCGGGGTCTTCTGCCCTGCCCGCCTACCACTGCGCCCTCGCCCCTCCTGGAGACCCTCCTGTCATGTCTGCTGCCGTCCGTCCGTCTAGTGGTACCCCCAGACTTGTGAAACTAGAGTGAGCCCTGAGAGTGCCCCTCGCCCCGAGTGCCCCGGCACTCCCCTCAGCCCTCGCCGGGCGCCCAGTCCAGTTGGGCCTGGCTGCTGGTGGTTCCGACAGTGGGCCTGGCTCGTCCGTGTGTCTGGGAACCACCAGCTCCGCACGCGGGTCTTGCTGCAGTGTCTGAGGCGCTCTCTGCTTGGGCCGATTACTTCACGGCCCCTTCACAGCCCAGAGTCCCTTGATGGCTTAAGTTGCGGTGACACTTTCTGGTTGGGACTGGAGACCGCTCACCCAGCAGGAGGTCTGGAGGAGGGGACGGGTGCGAGGCCCGGGCCAGGAGCACAACCCCTGCGGCTGCTGGGCCAGACACACCCCGGTGCCCCTCCCAGCTGCGCCTCCTGCCCAGCTGCTGGGAAGCCATGCCCCGTGCTGCCTGCCGCGTGGCCCCGCGCTGGCCCGCCCCCACCTGGGGGAGCCATCTTACCTGGAGTCCTGGGCGTGACCGTGACCGAGCCCGCGTTCTTGCTCACCCACTCTTGCTAGAAGTGAATTGGCAGCCCCAGAGACGGCTTCTGAGTCTGCCAGTGTCCAGATGCAGCCCTAGACAGGCACCGGCTCTGGTGGGACTCCGGGGCCCAGAGTAGCGGCTGCCACTGCCCAGCTCAGAGCCCCTGCCCGAGCACAGACTGCCCGCTGAGTGCGGGAGGAGCCTCAGCTTCCGTTCCTCCGCCTGTGCACGGACAGCTCCCGGCTCTCCAGCCAGCCCTCACCACGCCCGCAAGAGTCCGACGGGGCAGGGATCCTGGGTCCCACGATCTCGAGGGCTGTGCCCAGGCAGAGGTCGATGAGCCTAGCCACGCAGGACACTCCCTCAGGGGAACAAGGCTCCTTTCTCGTGGCCAGAACAAAGGCCGGCAGTGGACGGAGCATGTCCAAGTCCCCGCTGCTCCCCATTCCCTCTGCAGCTGCGCATGGAGGGGCCGAGACCTGAACACACACGAGGCTGGCATCAGCGCACGGAGCAGGGGCCAAGCGGGCCTCGGGCCCGAGAGGCCAGTCCCTCCCTCTGCTCTGCCCAGCTGTGTCCCCTGACCACACAGCAGCTCACTGGGCACCTGCGGGGGGAGAGGCTCCGTCTTTGCTTGTGTCCTGGAGATACATGTCTAACAGGGACAGACACGGTGGTGGGTGGAGCCACGTTACCTGGAGACGGAAGGACCCGGAGAGACAGGTGTGTGGGGCTGGCTGCATGTGGGGACTCTGCTGAGAACAGCCTAGCCCAGTACAAGTTGGTACTGTCCCTCTGTTCAGGGACAGACTTCGTGAAGGGGCGGCGCAGCATTCAAGGCAGATTCAAGGCCAAGTGAGCTAGCTCACAGCAGTTCACACTGCGCTCACAGCAGTGACCCTGACCCCGGCCGAACGGGTCGTGGGAATGAACACGTCTCCCCACTGCCCTCCCGTGGCGGGTCTCAGGGCCTCGGGGGAGTCACTGGGGGTGTCAGGGCACAGTGCCCCCTGCCATGCCTGATACCCGCCACCTCTCAGGGCCTCTCCACCAAGGCAGGCATGCACAGCTCTCCGCTCCTCTGGCTCGGCACGGTTCCCCTGCGAGTCCCTGAGTGCAGCTGCTGGCTGCGGTGGAGGAGGAGGCGGCCTCGGGAGACTCCACCCACTACCACCTCGACAGCAAGGCCATGCTACGCAAGGTCTCCCAGGCTCCTGGGGGCTGGCTTTGTCCACTGAGGAGGACACGGGCCCCAGACAGGTGGTCAGAGCCCTGCCCTCCTGAGCAGGCTGCCCCGAACTTGGTGCAGAGCCTCCCCGCAGGACAGAGGCCATCTCCTGACAGGGGACGCTGGACCCTGGGACAAGCTGAAGGGGGCTTGGCCACCAGAGACCTGCTCCCCCTTGCCCAGACTCCCTGCGGCCGCTGGGCACAGCTCCGGAGGGAGCCAAGGGACAGGCTGTGGTCCACCCCGGCCAGCGCTCCTCTTAAGAGTGAGGGACACGTTGGCATGAGTGCCCGAGCCTTGGTGCCCGCTGGCTGCCCGAGATTGTTCCAGAGGGGCGGACTGAGGGGAGGCCTCCGCCCTGGGTGGGCAGCAGGTGGTGGGGAAGCCCAGAGCCAGCGCAGCCCCCACAGCCTCAGCCCTGCTGCCTGACTGGGCCAAGGAGCAAGGACTGGTGGCGGCGTTCCCTCCTGAGGAACGGTCACACAGTGTCCCCATTGGCTGGTCACTGAGCATTCGGAGCCTGTTTCCTCACGAGAGAGAGGTCGTCACCAGGCTCAGGGGCCCCGGGTAGCCGCCTGGGCCGGGGAGAACCTCCTGCCGGCAGGAGGAGGCCACAGCGCTGGTGCTGGGAGGGACTGGCCGGCCTGCCCTCTGCTGTGCGCCATGGTGGCTGGGGGGGGGGGGGGCCGGCCAGGTGGCCGATGACTGGTCTCCGGGTGGCTGGGGAGTGAGGACGGCCACCCTCACTGGGGACAAGGCCACCCCGGGTCCAGGTGTCTGCCGCTGCCCGGCCCACACCTTCTAACCCGCCGGCCAGCGCTGCGCCTGGAGGGAGGGGAAGCAGGGAGTGTGGCGGAGAGTCAGCGTGCGTCGGGGAAAGCAGCCCTGTGGTGGAGCAGAGGCCCGGTCGGAGGCCTGGGCACCAGGGACAGAAGCCACTCGGGCCAGGAAGGGCCCCGCCGTGGCTCTGGAAAGCAGGGCCCTGCCATGTTGCGCCCCTCCTCAGGGCTCCCCAGAGCCGCCCCCGTGTCACCACCCACTGGCCATTTGTACACAGGAGCCCTGGCAGCCACGCCAGCGCTGACCCTCAGCCCCCAGGTCCCGGGAGCGGTGCTTGGGTTCCGACCTCCCGTGCTGGGCTGGGCCTCCTCTGCTCGGCCGGCAGCCCATGAAAGGGCTCTTTGAGCCCAGGGCGTGACAGTAGCGGCCAGCTCCCCGACCTCAGGCTTGGTGGCTCACACGCGAGTGTTCCTGCCCATCAGGCACGGTCCCTAGCTCTGTGCCAGGGCAGCCTGCCCCATGTGTGGCACTCCCTGGGAGGTGACTGAGCCCGGAGTTCCCTGACCCGCAGCTGAGGTTGTGCTGGGAGCCCGTCTGCGCCTGCTGCCGGTGCACTCCTGACCTGCAGCCTCGCAGCAGGTGCTGTGGACAGGGCGATTCCTGGAAGACCTTCCTGCCTGTGGGGCTGGGCTGGGGGCTGGGGATTTCTGCCCTGTGCCAGTGCCCACTGAGGCCGAGCCCTGTGGACAGCAGGCTTGAGAGGCTGATGAGTGGGCTTGATGAGGGCCCCGTCCAGGGGCAGTTGTTCTGGGGTTGCCAGAGCCTGTGGGGGCCTGCTCCCGGGGCCAGCAGGCCAGCTCCTGTTCCTTTGCCTCCTAGAGCCTCTGCCAGTTCCTACAGCCCCCCCACCCCGGGACTGGGCGCTCCTGCCCCTGCTCCTGGCCTGAGCTGGAGACCCTCTTGGCAACCGCACCTGCCCAGCAGCCCCTCAGAGCTCGATGGGGGAGGGTCTTGTGGGAGCCTCTCAAGACTTTCTATCTGTGTCTCAACTCAGACCTGCCCGACCAGTGCACCCCAAACCCTTGTGATCAGGAGGGAACCCAAACCTGCCAGGATCTCATGGGCAACTTCTTCTGCCTGTGCAGAGCCGGCTGGGGCGGCCGGCTGTGCGATCAAGGTAAGAGCCCACCGCCTCCCCAAGGGCAGGGTGGGCCCTCTGACCTTGCACTGACCCTGACCACAGCAGTGCAGCCTCTGACCTCGCCCACCATGGAGACTCGGGGGAGCCACGGTCAGTCCTGGGGTCTGGCCCCGTGGGTGCCCTCCCCTCCCCACACTGTCCTGCTGGAGAGACCCTGGGGTATTGCAGCCCTGAGGCTTCCTGGGAGCACGGGGGAGCTGGGTGGCCTCTGGGAGCAGGGCTGGCGGGAAGGAGATGCCTGTGCCCCAGGCCCCGAGTAAGTGGATCCCACCCCGACACGGCCAAGCGGCGCGTGGCCTCAGCCAGGGTGACGTGTAGACGCTGGCAAGCCCCTCGCTCGGAGCAGAGCCCCACAGTGCCTGCAGGCAGACTGGGATGGGGTGTTCCAAACGGGACCCGGCCTTGTGGCCTCATGGGCCTTGTGGCGTTGGGCAGTGTCCACCCTGGAGAGCACCTCATCAGATAGGGGACAGTGTTCCAATCACCTCTTCTGGGAAGTTTCTGGTTCACCCCTCGGTTCCCGTCCCTGACTGCCCAGAGGCCGTCCCCACACAGATGACTGGGTGCCAGGCCAGTCTTCTCCCTCAGGCCCTGGCCGTGGCCAGTGTTGGCCTCTGACCCCTCTTGCATGCACCTGGGGCCGTTGGAGCTAATCTATGGCTTTGCCCCAATGGCTGCTCCAGTCCCCGCCACCCTCCTGCTCCAAGGGCAGCGAGGTGGAGGCTGGGGTCTGCCCACCTCAGCCCGTCTCTGTCCTGCCAGATGTGGACGAGTGCGGCCAGCAGAACGGGGGCTGCAGCCAGGTCTGCCACAACAAGCCAGGGAGCTTCTCCTGTGCCTGCCACAGCGGCTTTGCCCTTGCCCCGGACGGCAGGACCTGCCAAGGTAAGGCCTGGCCAGGCCACAGCGCACCCCAGCTGGGAGGAGGTGGACCTGGCAGCCGGAGCACTCAGAGCGCGGGGCTCCGGCCACCCCGTTCCCCAGGGTCTGAGGGTGAGCAAGGCAGCGGGCCCTGCCTGGCCTCCAGTGCCACTCTTGGAGTCCAGGCCCCACAGGTGGCCATGCAGGGAGCCCGGCAAGGCTGTAGCCCGGGTCCCACCCTCCGTCTCTCTCACACCGCTCCAGCCCGCCCGTCCCTGGCTCCCTCAGCCGTCTGAGGAAGCAGAGGCAGCTCAGCCTCCTGCTCCTGGCCCTGTTTCCATCAACAGGAGCCCGAGCAGGGATCCCTGAGGACACCCCAGAAAGTCCCTTCAGAGGCACGCACCCAGGCACCCCTGCGTCCTAGGCTGCAGAGGAGCAGCGCCCACCCTGCAGGGCAACCTTCCCTGTCCCACGGTCCAGAGATGCCCAAGGTGCCCCTGAGCACCTGGACTTGCTCAGGACAAGGGGCGCAGCTGCCTGTGTGGATAGACAGTTGGATCCTGGCGTCCATGGGCTGGGGTCAGCGTCAGGAGCTGGGGAGCCCTCCATCAGACAGGGGACAATTCCAATCACCTCTTCTGAGAAGTTTCCGTTTCACCCCTCGGTTCCTGTCCCTGACTGCCCAGAGGCTGTCCCCACACAGATGACTGGGTGCCAGGCCTGCCTTCTCCCTCCTCCATCCTCCTGGTACCTGGAGCCCCCGAGTGCCCATCATGGCTCTATCCCTGTGCTTTAGAAGCAGGCTGAGGACACCTGGTCACTAGGAGGACTCTGCCCAGTGTGGGGGAGCACTCCATGTGGATGCTGGGCTCACTGGCCCTTGGTGGCCATGTCCCCAGCTACGTCCTCCTCCACCTGTCTGCCCCAGCTGCTGGCTGCAGATGTCCTGATCTCGCTGGCTTTGCTTGCAGACATAGACGAGTGTGCAGACCCAGACGCCTGCGGGGAGACGCGCTGCCAGAACCTGCCGGGCTCCTACTCCTGCCGCTGTGACAAGGGCTACATGTACAGCCCCCAGGAGAAGGCCTGCCAAGGTGCCCCATGCGTTCCCCTCCTCCACCCCCTGAGCCCAGAGAGGTGTCAGTCACTGCCTGAGCACAGACTTCATCTGTAACGGCCTTTGATCCAGTGTTTTAGGGAACCACTGTCAACACAGGGTCGGAACAAGGCCAGGACACCTCCTGCAATGAGGAGGACTCTGGAACTGAGCCCTCGCGTTGCCTAGTGGCTACTTCCACCACACATGCAGCCCACACATGCTGACGAACATGCTTATACATGTACACTATGCATGGGAACACACATGGGCACAATCACATGTGCACATGCCACACAGCATGCACACACTTATGTATACATGTGGGCACGAATATGCACATGCACAGCATGTACATGAACACACTTGTATGCATGTGCATGTGCACATATGCACACACACTCGTGTACATGCCCATACATGTTCACCATCATGCAGATCACACACATGCACACAAACATGCCTTCATAAAGACACATGCATGTACATGTGCACACACGTGGCAGTCCATACATGCACATGCAGATCCACACGTGCGTGCACTCAAACATACACTAGTACATACCTGCATGCATGCACACACACGAGTTTACATGTGCACAAAAGTACACACAAACATGCTTGCACACATAAGCCTGCATGCATATGCACATACAACAGTCACACACGCACATGCTTGAGCACGCGTGTGTGCACCTAATACTCATGTGCATGTGAATCACACACGTGGACTCACACATACAGGTGCACTGTGCTGTGCTCGTGCACGTGCCGTGGCACATGCATGCCACCCTCCAGCAACCTCCCTCAGATACAGAGCAGGGACCTGAGCTTGGACTGTGTCTGAGGCTGGAGTGGCGCGCGGTGTGAAGGCCGGCCAGCGGGGGTGGCACTCCTCGCCGTGGAGACCCAGCGTGCCCTGGCACAGAGCGGTGAGGCCGTCTCTACTGGCACTCCTTCAGGCAGCCTCAAGGACACTGGCCCTGCTGGGCAGCTGTGGAGCCCCCAGGGAGAAAGCCACAGGGACTGGACAGCCAGAGCGAGCCAACAGTGGGCCCAGCCCCACAGCAGTCCCTGCCGCCCCAGCGTCCCTCAGTCTCCTGGGCCCTGGTTGCGCCAGCCAGGCCTGGTGGGGTGGGCAGGCTGGGCGTGGTCTGAGCACCTTCCTCAGACACCCACAGCCTTTGTTTGCGCGTGAGCAGAGGCTCTCTGGGGAGGACAGCAGGCTGCCGTCGCGGCACTTGCATGGGAACCTGACGATTCCCCAACCAGTGTGCCGCGAGGTGGCTGGCGCGGTCTGGAGCCGTCCCCAAGCCGCTGTGTGACTCTTTGCTGGCAGATGTGGTGGATGAGTGCTGGCAGGGCCGCTGCGAGCAGGTCTGCGTCAACACCCCCGGCAGCTACACGTGCCACTGCAATGGGCGCGGGGGGCTCAAGCTGTCCCCGGACATGGACACCTGCGAGGTGGGTGTGGGGCCTTGGGGCTGTCACACCGAGTGTGGGCCTGCAGCCGATGGGCTCTGCAGAAGGCTTCTAGAGACAGGGCTTTGGCCGAGGGCCCCGGGATCCCCAGAGCCGGGCGGAGCTCACGCTGTGTGTTGATGGGTCTCCGCAGCAACCAGCTCCCGCCGGCCAGCCTGGCGCGGCCCCTGCTTGAGGCAGCGTCTCGGGCCCTGCGCGGGCCCCGCCCTGCGATGTGGGTGGGTGGGTGGGTGCTCCCTGCGGAGGCAGCCCGGGCGCTCTGCCCTGTGCTGGGGTGTGGGCGAATCCCGCTGTGTGGAGGTCGACAGCAGCAAGTGTTCCCCAGACAGCAGGGAGGCGCTCCCGGGGAGTCTTGGTTGACCAGGCAGAAGCCAGGGGAGCCCTGGGACAGCCCAGGGCGCGCCGAGGGGTTGAGGCCGTGACCAGCAGCCCTGCTCGCCACGGAGCCTGTGTCGGCTCTGGGATCTCAGAGTCGGGGAGGCAGAGGTGGGGCTGGGCAGCCAGGCTCCCTGGAACGCAGGGCCAGGACCTGGCCTGAGCGGGCAGGGGGAGGAGCCGCAGGGCGGCCCTCCTGACGTGCCCTCCCCTCGCGGGCGGCAGGACATCTTGCCGTGTGTGTCCTTCAGTGTGGCCAAGAGCATGAAGTCTTTATATCTGGGCCGCATGTTCAGTGGGACCCCTGTGATCAGACTGCGCTTCAAGAGGCTGCAGCCCACCAGGTGAGGAGGCAGGTGCTGATGGTCGGGGTCCCGGGGGAGCAGAGCGCCGGGTCCTGGAGGAGCCACAAGCCACGGCCGGCCCCGGCCTCTGCTGCCCTGCCCGGTGCTGGTGGCCACACCTCTCCCCTCTGTGTCTCGGTCTGTGTGCAGGCTGGTGGCTGAGTTTGACTTCCGAACCTTTGACCCCGAAGGGGTCCTCTTCTTCTTTGCTGGAGGCCATAGGGACAGCACCTGGGTGGTCCTGGGCCTGCGGGCCGGCCGGTTGGAACTGCAGCTCCGCTACAATGGCGTCGGCCGCGTCACCAGCAGTGGGCCTGTCATCAACCACGGCATGTGGCAGACGGTGAGAGGGCTGCGGGGCTCTCCTGGGCAGGGGTGCCTCGGCTTGCTCAAGTGTACACCTGCCCTGGGTGGACACCAGACGCGCAGACAGGACCCCGCTCCCCTTAGTTCACGTCCTGGGGCTCGCCCCCCACTCAGGGCCTCACTTCACCTCACGTGCGGCCCTCAGAGGTCTCACACAGGCTTGGTGGCTGGAGTCCAGAGGACGCTACAGCAAGGGGCCGCGGCCAGGGGCTGCTCGATGCCCACAGAGGATGGTGCCCAAGTCCCAGGTACTGCGAGCCCCTGGCTGCACTGTCCTCTGCCCCGGCTCTGGCCTTCACTCCTGACCAAGTCCAGGGGAGCCCTTGTTGGGCCTGTACGGAGTGGTCCCGCTGCCAGGCCCGCGTGTGCCCGCCTGGCCAGCCGACCTCGTGTCCCTTGCCGTGAGCAAGATGCTCTGTAGTAAGACAGCTTGGAGCTAACCACTGGGCAGAGACACGGAAAGTCACTCTTTTTCCCTAGAAGTGAAAGCAAGTGGAAAATTCCACCCTGGCCTGGGCAGACAGAGCCCTGCAGACATCTCACATTCCCACCTGCCACGTCACGCCTAGTCCCGCCCTCCTGAGAGAAGCCGGAAGGGCATTCCCAGCACAGCTAGACCTAAGCCAGGAAGGAGGCTGTTCCAGGGCGGATGGCACACACGCCACACAGCATGGGACAGGCCCAGGGACAGTGACCCAATGGGACAGCAGGCTGGAGTGGCCTCTGGGACAGTCCTCGGCCCCACGCCCCATGCCCTGACAGCCACTCAGGAGCAGGGCGGCTGCGGGAGGCCTGCACGGTCCCGCCCTTTCCACAGGGCCTAGCGTTTCCACCTAGCCCGAGAGGAAACTCCACCCCCAGAGGATGCAGTCCAGTGTGCACAGACAGACTTAAGGCTTTGTGCATGGAAAGTTTCAGAGGAGTTTATTTGTCCATTCAGCATTCAGTCCATGCCAGACACTGGTGAGCTGTTAGGGATTTAGAAATAAAAAATGTTCTCCTGTCTTTGATCACGCAGGCCAGCCAGGAGGACAGCCCCGACACGTAGGAGACCAGGAGGCCAGGGCACTAACGTGGGGAGGGGGTCAGGGCAGGCCCGTCCCCGGGGCAGCACCCTGCACGAGCTCGGAGCAGAACCCCAGGTGCAGAGAGAGGAGAGTGGCTCAGGGTGGAACCAGGGCTGAGTGTGGCCGGAGGAGACTCAGGACTGGGAGCCACATGTGGGCCACGGAGGTGGGACGTCCTGGGGTGCTCGTGCTGCAGGCTGAGGGTGAGCGGGCCTCGGGCCTGGCGCACACCAGGAGCTCTGGGGTCTTCCTGGATGAAGTGCAGCCGGCGGGCTGTGAAGGGCAGGCTGTGAAGGGGGCGCGCAGGGCGCGGGGCCGGCTGTGCCCTGGCCCGGCTCCCCGCCTGCGCACAGCTTGGGGGCCCCCGGGCTGCAAGGTCACGCTGAGTTCTGCTGCACTCGTGTTCTATCTTGCGACAAGAAGTGTTTAGACTTTGAGATTGCTTTAGGGTTCAGTTTGGCTGTGGCTCTGTGTTTGGCCACGGTCAGGTTCCCCCAGTGTTGGGAGTGTCCCCACACAGCCCCACGCACCACCACAGCCAGCTCCCTGCTCTGCAGTGTCTGGGGTCGCAGACACTGGCCGCACCCCGAGGAGAGGGTGTGCTGCCTCGCTGCAGAGGCGTCTCTTGGCTCAGCCCTGCGGGGCCCGGAGTGCGGCTGTCGGCAGCGCGCCTCTGTCCCCGCCACATCGAGGTCTCACCCCACCACATGGCCTCACCGGCTCCCCGGGAATCTGCTGTCCTGAGTGTGTGGAGGTCAGCCCTTCCCTCAGTGTGCGGTGCTGACCACGCCCTCGGGGAAGCAGCGCTGCCCATGTGTCCCCGGGTGCAGAGAGCTGGACGGGACCTGAGCCTGGGCTGGGAGGTGGGGTTTCCCGGCCAGGCGACGGGCCTGGCTGGAGGGGTGCTCACACCTGCCCTCACCGCGCTGGCCTCCTTCAGATCTCGGTTGAAGAGCTGGAAGGAAATCTGGTGGTCAAGGTCAACAAGGACGCGGTCATGAAGATCGCTGTGGCCGGGAACCTCTTCCAGCTGCACAGGGGCCTGTACCACCTGAACCTCACTGTGGGAGGCGTTCCCTTCAAGGACAAGGACCTCGTCCAGCCCGTGAGTGCTGCCTCTCACTGCCGGGAGGTGCTGGGGTGCTCAGGGCCAGCCCGAGCCAGTGAGGCCTGGAGAAGGTGAGGACCCCGGGGCCGGGCTGTGCGGGGCCTCGCCACCTCGCTGTGAGCCTCACCTGAGCCCTCGTCTGGTTGACGGCGAGGCCTGGGGTGACTGTTCTCTGACGCTGCAGTCACTTCTAAACAGACAGATGGGCTCTTGGACGACTGCCAAGCTCGCCCAGTGCTGGCCTTATTTTCTTTGATCCTGCTTTCCTCACCCTCCTGTGCGTCTCCATCGCAGCCCACTGAGGTTTCTGGCTGGGACTCGTGGTTTAGGGTTGGGATGTCCACTGTGCACAGGAAGCAGGCCTGGCACCGGGTGGTGCAGCACCGAGGCCCACCTGGAGGGTCGCTCCTGGGATGCCCTGCCTGGGCACAGCACGTCAGACCCCTGGCGCAGGCCTACAGTTGCTAGAGACGCGTGGAGGACTCATGCCTCCGCGGGGAGACCTTGGAGGCCTGACTGGCTCACAGCCACATGGAGTGTGTGGTGGAGCTGGGCAGGCACCCCTGTGTAGGCGGGGCGGTGCCCCACACCTGCTGTGTGGACACAGGGACTCAGCCTTCCTGAAGTGACCAGCCCAGGTGGGGCTCACCTTACCTGGCTCACTATAAACTCCCACAGGCCTGAGAGGCGGAGCCCTCCAGGGTCAGGGTGGCGCCACAGTGCCTTGGCTCCGGAAACCTCGGGACGGGCCTGTCTTTCCAGATCAACCCCCGTCTGGACGGCTGCCTGCGGAGCTGGAACTGGCTGGGCGGGGAGGACAGCACCATCCAGGAAACCGTGAAGGCCAACTCCAAGATGCAGTGCTTCTCCGCGACAGAGAGGGGCTCCTTCTTCCCGGGGAGCGGGTTTGCATTCTACAGCCTCAGCTACGGTAGGTCGCACCCACGGAAGGGACGGTGGCGGGGCCTCAGACCGCTGGTCAGAACTCAAGGGGCCAACAGGCAGGCCAGGCCTCCCTTGAGGGAACAGGCCAACACAGGCACAGGCCCCTGGGCAGTCCCTGACGTGGCCATCCGTCCCACCACTCTGTGTGGGGGAGACGCAGCAGGATGTCCAGAGCAGGCCGGCATAGGGGAGGGGTGTCAGGCCCGTGGCAGGAAGAGCTCCTGCACTAGCACGGGGAGGCCTCGGCTCTCCTGGCCTCACTCACCCGCGAGCGGCGCGGGTGTCTGTCCAGAGGCGGCAGGGCCACCCCAGGGCGACCCCAGGGAGGCAGCCGCCTGGGGCTTCGAGGAAGAACGCTGGTGGCGTGGCGGGAGGAGCAGGGCCACGCAGCGCCCTCAGCCTCGGGCAGCAGAGCTAGGCACAGGGAGCTTGCCCTCCGCCCCAGGAGAGCCGGGCGGGCAGATGCTGCCCGTCTCAGGGCCCGCTCTGTGGACGCCTTCCTAAAGGGTGGGCCGTGGCAGGGCAGGAGAGCCTGGGGCCTGTGGGCACCCACATAGTCTGCGTCCATGGGAACGGGCGCTGGGCCTTCTGTCCATCGGGCTAGTGGTGCTGCAGCAGGGCGGGGCCGGGGATGGCCAGAAGGCAGAGGTGCAGCCGGAGCCTCGGCACCTCTGAAGCAGGGCCCATCTCTCTCAGCACACCGCAGTCAGCTGGGGCGTGCTGGGCCTAGGCCTCAGGTCAGAGGCCCCGTGCGGAGGACAGCCGCTAAGGGACAGCAAGCCCTGACCCAGGGGAGGGCCCCGCCAGGGTGCGCAGGCCGAGGCTCCGGCCCCTTCCTGCTCGGTGAGCAGCGCCGCCTCCTGCTGCTCCTGATCCCGCGCACTTGCTCGCGGACCACTGAGGGTGAGCGCCAGAGGCTGGACGAGGCCCAGGGGCAGGAGGCAGGAGCTGGCGGCCACACTGCACACCCCGGCTCGCGTTCCCCGGCTCTCGGAGCTCTAGGTGAGGCCTGAACGCAGAGGCAAGAGGACAGGGTCTCCGGCCTCCTCGTCACGAGGGGTCAGGGCCGGCAACCTGGACCCACCTCTCTAGCCAAGTGTGTGCAGAGCTGCACACCAAGGACGGGCTCACGCGTGTGCGTGTGAATGCAGTCAGTGTGAGGCCTCCAACTGGAACCCGGCCACCCCAGGGAAGGACGTGTGTGGCTGGGCGGCCACCCCACGCAGGCCTCCTCCACCGTCCCGGAGGGGGCATGGCCAGGAGGCGGGGTCCTCGGGCTCCTGCCACGCGTGCTCCCACTCCCTCCGCGCCAGGCAGTGCCTCCACTGCCTCGCGCAGGTGTCCCGGTGTCCTCGCGGCCCCGTCCTCTGTCCGGCGCCACTCACTCGCGCCTCTCCGACATCCGAGCCGCCTCGTAATGCGCGGCTTTCATCGCAGCGCGGACGTCCTCGGACGCCCGGACGGAGACGACCTGGGAAGTAGAGGTGGTGGCTCGCATCCGCCCCGCGGCCGACACGGGCCTGCTGCTGGCGCTGGTGGCCCAGGACCACACGGTGCCGCTGTCCCTGGCCCTGGTGGACTACCACTCCACCAAGAAGCTCAAGAAGCAGGTAGGCTGCGCCTCTGCAGCGGCCAAGCCCAGGCTCGGGCCCGCCTGGGGAGGGTCCCGGCCCCGCCTCCCCAGGACCCGAGCACTCGGGAGGCCACAGCTGACGCGGCCACCTCCCCACGACTGGGAGGCGGACCTGCTGCTGGCCGAGTCAGCTGGAGGGACAGTGGGCTCCCATGCCAGCACTGGGTGGCACCGGGCACGGGGTGTCCCCCACGCCTGGCACAGAGAGTGCTGTGGGCCAGCTGCCCACAGGCGGATCCCCGTCTGCTCTGCCCGCCTGGCCGCGGTCTCCAACAGCCCCTGCGACACAGGGCAGCGTCCTTGTCCACCTGCCCCGGTCAGGCCTCCCAAGGACTCCCTGCACAGCACCAGTCCTGCCTCCTCATGGGGGGAGGAGTCCACGGGAACAGGGCCTCCTCTCCCCGTCCAGCGGAGGGTGTGGGCCCAGCGAGAGGCTCCCTGTCCCCAGCGGCCCCGCCCGCGCTCTCCTGCTGCCTGCGCTGAACAGCAGCAGGCTTGGCCTGTGCCACACGAGGGCCGCGGCCACACGCCGTTGCCTGCACCTGCTCCCAGCATCTGGGGTGGGAGCAAGCATCCCACCAGCAGAGCCCACACAGGGGCCTGAGGGCCAGGGCACAGAGCCTCTGCACCCTGCACAGGCACCCACGGGGCTGGGAGCCCACAGCCATAGCCTGTCCCCACTCCAAGGCACCAAGGGCCTGGGAAGATGCTCAGCTCTGTCTGAGTGGCCTGAGTCCCCCGTGGCTGGCCAGGGGCTTGCCCTGCTGCTGCCTCTCACCTCCCGGCCGGCCCCTCTTCATCCCAGTGGGCGGTGGGTCACCCAGGGCTGTTGAGCCCTCATACCTCAGGGCCACAGACCCACATGGGTCTGCTTGAGCCAGCAGGTGCTGCTGGCCACCCCTGCTGGACGTGGGGAGGGCTGGCAGCCACTGTCAGCGGCCAGCAGTGTGGATGGCCAGCAGGGCGTGGGTGGTAGCCTCGCACACTGCCCGGGGCCTGCCTGGCCACCCACTAGGCCTAGCCTGCCAGGATCTCAGAGGGTGCTGAGAGCTATGTGGGGCCTCCAGAGGCCAGCAGTCGGGCCCTGGCTGCAGTGCCCTGACCCATGTGACCCCAGCACTCCCACGTCACCTGACCCCTCTCTTGGTATCCCCACAGCTGGTGGTCCTGGCAGTTGAGGGTGTTGCCCTGGCCCTGATGGAGATCAAGGTGTGTGACGGGCAGGAGCATGTGGTCACCGTGTCCCTGAAGGACGGCAAGGCCACTCTGGAGGTGGATGGCACCAAGGGCCAGAGTGAAGTGGGTGCTGCCCAGCTGCAGGAGAGGCTGGCCACCCTGGAGAGGCGCCTGCAGGGCTCCGTGCTCACCTTCATCGGGGGGCTGCCAGGTGGGCTCGCTGTGCATCCTGGGAGGGCGGCTGTGCAGCTGGGCCCCGGCTCTCCCCAGTCCAGGCTGGTGCTGGGGGCTTTGGCTTAGGAGGAAGAGGGACTACGGCCTGGCTCGTGTGCCTCAGTCCGGGGAGCCCAGGCAGGCCTGGGTCAGCCCAGCCACCCCACAGCTCTGAGGACCATCCTCTGAGATCCTGGCAGGCCTGGGCCCAGTGGGGGGCCAGGCAGGCCCGGGCAGTGTGCAAGGCCACCACCCACACCCTGCTGGTCACCCACCACTGCTGGCCGCTGACGTGGCTGTCAGCCTCCCCCATGTCCAGCAGGGGTGGCCAGCAGCACCTCCTGGCTCAGGAGACCCAGGGTGGGACAGGTACCCAGCCACAGCTGCTTCTGCCGTCCCCGAGCAGGAGAGTGGCAGAGGGAGGACCGTTGCTCTGCTTGGGCCCTGGCTTCGGTGACAGCAGGACTTCTGTCCTGGTGGCCAGACACAAGCCCCTCTGGGTGCTCGGCAGTGAGGCTTCGAGGGGAGCCGGGCTCCCGCAGTGTGGTGGCTCCTCTGGGCGGGGGCAGCCTGGTTCGCCCAGCTCTGTGTCTGCCCACTGATGGTGCTTGTCGCCCACTGCCCAGACGTGCCCGTGACTTCGGCGCCCGTCACGGCCTTCTACCGCGGTTGCATGACACTGGAGGTCAACCAGAAGCCCCTGGACCTGGACGAGGCCGCCTACAAGCACAGCGACATCAGCTCGCACTCCTGCCCTCCGGTGGAGCTGGCCGCACCCTAGCTGCCTGCAGTACTCCTCCAGGAAGGCCTCCTGCCTTCTTCCAGGGGCAGGGGGGCGGCCGGCCCTGGGGCAGCACAGGCCCCTCCTGAGTACTATCCTGGGCCACTCCTTGTAACATAGCTGTGAATAGGGACTGGTGGAGGCTGAGGCCGCCCCTGGGAGCTGGCCGTGGGGGCAGGCATGGGGACAGCCAGCAGCTCGCAGAGGAGCAGACTTGAAGAAAATAATTCTCTATTATTTTTATTACCACATGCTTCTTTCTGATTCTAAAATATGGGAAATAAAATATTTACAGAAGCCTTTTTAACCCTGGGTTGTCCATCTTCTGCTCCGTGAGGTTTTCCTGCACTGGCGGGCTCTGGGGTTGGTGGGCTTTGAGGGTGACCGCTCCACAGTGCTCTGTGCTCGAGGAGCCGGGCTCCGCCCACATGAAGGAGACAGGTCTGCTTGACTTGGGTGCAGCCACGGCACGGAGTCCCTGGGGACTATGCCTGCCAGGTGGCCTGCAGGGCAGAGGCGGCCTGCGCCTCCCCTGGACCGGCCCCCGTGCTCCGGGCCTCCGTTTCCCAGCGTGAGGGAGGAGTGAGGAGTCGCAGCACTCTAACTCCACAGCCAGAGGCAGGCTGGGTGACCCCAGTGCCCTGGAAACCACCTTCCTGGCCTCCAGGGAGGCTGCTGCCTGGAGGCCGTGGTGGGGCCACTGCCCCTCCTCAGGCCCACAGGGGAGGACCACGACAAGGCTCGGGCCCCAGACCATCTCCCTCTGCCAGGAAGCTATGTTACAAGGAGTGGCCCAGGATAGTACTCAGGGCCCCAGCAGAGGGTCCAGGTCAAGAAAGGCCACCTGCGTAAGCATGAGCCCAGACTGAGCTCCAAGCTGTGGGCTCCTGCCTTGCGGGGGGCAGCTGGCCCTCCAGGGCGCAGCCACCTTTGGGCTCACACACAGGCAGCACCAGCTGGACGTTGGGCCCCTCACACCGCAGGACTCTGAGCCCTGCTCTGCACTGGCTCTGGACAGTAGGTGACTGGCAGGTTAATGACGGTCAAGCAGGGACTGGAGCTGTGGGACAGTGCCCCAGTCTGGCCACCTGGGCACAAGAGTCCGGTTTCAGGCATGGACACAATCTGATGGCTGAGCAGGACACACCTCGCCCCACAGCAGGGAGCGGGGGAGCCAGCCCGGGGGCATGGGAGGCAGCCTGAGGGACCCCGGAGCCAGGGGCTTGGGCCCACCTCCAGCCCTGGCGCTGCCGCGTCCCGAGGGTGCCTGGTGGTTTCCCTGGTCTTGGAGGAGGTTCTGGAAGGCTTCCATGGAATGTTCTCAGGGAGCGCCCTCCAGCCAGCCCTCCTCTCCAGGAGTTCAAGGGGCCGGAACAGAGAAGAATGAGCGCTGGCTCCACGGCTGGACCGTGCTGGACCCACAGGGACAAGCCTGGGCCTTTCCCTGCCTTCCGTGGGGAGTGACAATGCTGTGGGGGCTTGGACACCCTACTTCCTGGGGGCTTGGACACCCTACTTCCTGGGGGCTTGGACACCCTACTTCCTGGGGGCTTGGACACCCTACTTCCTGGGGGCTTGGACACCCCTACTTCCTGGGGGCTTGGACACCCTACTTCCTGGGGACACCCTACTTCCTGGGGGCTTGGACACCCTACTTCCTGGGGGCTTGGACACCCTACTTCCTGGGGGCTTGGACACCCTACTTCCTGGGGGCTTGGACACCCTACTTCCTGGGGGCTTGGACACCCTACTTCCTGGGGGCTTGGACACCCCTACTTCCTGGGGGCTTGGACACCCCTACTTCCTGGGGGCTTGGACACCCTACTTCCTGGGGGCTTGGACACCCTACTTCCTGGGGGCTTGGACACCCTACTTCCTGGGGGCTTGGACACCCCTACTTCCTGGGGGCTGGACACCCTACTTCCTGGGGGCTTGGACACCCCTACTTCCTGGGCTTGGACACCCTACTCCTGGGGGCTTGGACACCCCTACTTCCTGGGGGCTTGGACACCCCTACTTCCTGGGGGCTTGGACACCCTACTTCCTGGGGGCTTGGACACCCTACTTCCTGGGGGCTTGGACACCCTACTTCCTGGGGGCTTGGACACCCCTACTTCCTGGGGGCTTGGACACCCTACTTCCTGGGGGCTTGGACACCCCTACTTCCTGGGGGCTTGGACACCCTACTTCCTGGGGGCTTGGACACCCCTACTTCCTGGGGGCTTGGACACCCCTACTTCCTGGGGGCTTGGACACCCTACTTCCTGGTGCTTTCTCAGGCTCGGGGGCGCCAGGCCTTCCTCCACCTCCTGCCAAGCACAGCAGGAACCTACGCTGGCCAAACCTCTAGCCGCCCGTCACATGGCCCCCTCGGCACCTCGGGTCCGGGCAGCGCCTGAGCAGCCAGGAGGCTGCAGGGGAGCACGGGACCTCACGGGGGCCACTGGGGGCCGCAGGTCGGTGAGGCCGCGGGGGAGCACGGGGGAGCACGGGACCTCCCGGCCCTGGGGCCGCAGGTCGGGGAGGCGCGCACGGGTCGCAGGTCGGTGAGGCCCTGAGCGCACGGGCCTCACTGAGCAGGTCTGTGAGGCCGCGGGGGAGCACGGGAAAGCCGAGCGAGCCTCACGAGCTAAAGCGGCCAGCCCCGGCGCCCTCGCCCAGACAGCCTGCGGCAGGGCCAGCGCACCGCAGCAGGTTCCTAGGGCCGGTGCGCCGGGGCCCAGGCCGAGGCGCAGCGTGGTCCAGCGCTCTCTCTGCACGTGCATTGGGTTTCATGGTTTCGAGTTTTGTGAAATGGAAAGGGGCACACTCACAACTCCTGCCCCCTAAGCCGCTCATCACGCCCGCCTGGATAGGTGGGAGGAACTGCCAGGGCGGCCGCCCCTCAGCCTGCAGGGAGAGCACAGAGGACCCCAAGCAACCCTCCACAGCCAAGCCCAGGGAGACGCACCTGCAAGCCCAGCTCCGAGGAGCAGGGCTGCCAACGGCCTCCTGGCCCCCCACATGAGGGTAGAGGCTTGGCCAGAGGCCAGCCCGGCACCAGAGGTGCAGCCTGGGGAGGAGCTGCCCTGTGCCTGGGGTTCAGGAGTGGCCACCAGGCTGTGGGTGGAATGGCTCACATTCTTTGTGGCTGTGTGAGGGAAGAGACATTTTTGTGGGCAGGAATAAAATTGTTGACCTTGGAGTTTAATATTTCTAACCAGCTCTTGGGTCTAGGAAAGAGTAAGAGAGCCAGCCGGGAAGAACAAGCTTTAGGCCTGAGAGACGTGGGTAGGCACGGCTTCAGGTACACGCTGAGCCCTGTCCGGCTCTGCGCATCCGTCTGTAGTCGGTCCCAGATGGTAGCGTCCGTTCCTTGGGGATTTGGGTGCCTGGTTAGCCTTGGAGGTGTTGGGGCCGTGGCTCTTGGCTGAAAGACACTGAGGCCAGCTTTGGGGAGTCAGGGATGGAGCCCCAATACGACAAGACACGGAGGACCACTGAACACTAGGCCACAGCTCCACGAAGTGTGAGCCCCAGGGAGGAGGCCGGGCACTGTGCGGAACAGGGCTCTGAGGCCTGGAAACTCGGCGGCTCTAGGCAGCCTGGAAGCCCCTCTCTGCTGTTCTAACCTCTGCACAGGACGAGGCGTCCTCACTCCAGCCCTGAGGTCAGCACACCCAGCGGCAGGGTCTTTGTCAAGACATCCTCCAGGGCCCCAGGCTTGTCACAACCTCCTCACCTCTACTCCCAGAGAAGAGTGACCCGCCATCACTGCGTTGGACGCCTCGCTCCCCCGTCTCTGTATACTGGGGTTCGCCCAGGGGCCCATGCACACAGGCAAGCTCCTGTCACGGAGCTACATCTCCAGCCGTTTTACTTTTTATCCTGGGGTGGTCTTGCTAAGTTGCCCAGGCCGGTCTGGAACGCGTGACCCTACGGCCTCTGCAGTTTGGATTGCAGGTGTGTGCCACCACACCCACCGGCATGCCCCTCCTGAGGATCTGCAATGCAGGCCACGTCCACACTGTCACAGGAGCTGCTCAGCTGCCTGCTTTGGGTGGACGGGTGGGGCAGGTCCTGAGGCTGGAGCTGACTGACTCTGACCAGCAGGTGCTGAGCAGGAGGTGTCGCTTGGTCCACATATGGTCTCAGACACATCCAGTGAGATGTTTAACAGACCTTTACAAATGCCCTCAAAACTGTGGTCCTGCGAGGTCCAGGACAGGCTGCCGCAGTGAAGCCACCTGGTTAAGCTCGAAGCAAAGGCTGTCTGGAAATGCGTGACCTCAGAGACTGGGTGGCACGGATGCTTGGAATCCAGGAGCCCCAGAAAGCTGGACGCGGTGGTCACCGTGGCCCGTGCTCTGCCATCTTGGCATGACCATCCATCAGGTCAAGAGCCATGTGACATCCATCAAAGCCCCTGATTGACACAAGTCCATAGAGTATGGGCCATCCTCCTGGCCTCCGAAGGCACAGCTGGCCACATTTAGGGGACACAGAGCTGGTCTCCTGGCAGCAACCAGGCTGTGGCCTCCCTGTGGCCTTCATCTGCGTGGCCTCGAAGGTACCACGGACACGAAGTGCTTGTGAGGGTTGGACCCAACGTCCCCAGGACTCCTGTGTCGGAGGCGTGGTCCCACGCAGTCGTGGGCAGAGCCGGGCCCTGGGGAGGGGATGGACCATGAGGCTCCGGCCTCAGCTGTGGACCAACCCGTCGGTGGGTCAGTAGTTTGCACAGACTATTGGGGGGTGGAGCCTGAGGCTGGGCTGGGCCTAAGGCTGTTGGAGGAGTCGGTCACCAGGGGTGTTCCTGCGGAGGGCTGGCCTCGTGCCCGCCTTCCTCACTGATTCCCGCCTCCTGGCTGCCGGGAGCTAGTGGCCTTCCTCCACCACACCGTCCACCCTGACATCTCTGCTCGCAGCTGGCCAACCATGAGCGGAAACCTCTGAAATCATGAGCCCAACAAATCTTTCTCTTGTCATTATTTTCTCAGGTATTTGTCACAGCAGAGGAGAATGGCCTCTCACAGGCTGCAAGGGCGATGGCTAGGTCTGCCTTCCTCTCCCAGGGCCACTGTGGAGGCCCCTTTGGCCTCTCCACCTGTCAGACAAGACTGTTAGCGTCTGACCAGGGGGGACGGGCCCTCCCTGCAGAGTGTGACCAGGAGGCGGCCCTCCCTGCAGAGTGTGACCAGGAGGCGGGCCCTCCCTGCAGAGTGTGTGACCAGGAGGCGGCCCTCCCTGCAGAGTCTGGGCTCTCTTTACACACGGCTCTTCTGTAGGAGGTCCGAGCCAGGCTCCTCTTGTGGAAGACTCAGGTGGCAGGTGTGTGGGCCCACCCTGCCACCCTCAGCTTCCCTGAGGTCACCTTGACACAGATATGTGAGCACTGGGACTTGGGCCATGGCCTGAGAATTGTAGCATGGCTCTGGAGGCTGGAGGGACAGTAAGATGGCCAGGTCAACACTGGGACAAACAGGGATGCCGACAGTTCCAAGCTCGCTGTGACTTCAACGTGTCTGAGAGCGGTTTCCGTGAAGGGGATTGCTTTTCTTAATTTTGCTATGTTTAAAGATAGCGTCAAAGCAAATCAAACAATTCAGCAAACCTGGCCATTGACCATGGAATATGAAACCCCGAACCATCATTCACAACAGCTCCATAAATGACATTTGAACCTCGACTTGCAGAGAACCATCAAGGACAAAAAGAAGGCTGGCAGAAGTCTTAGGAAAGCTCAAGTCACACTCCCAGAGGTCGTGGGGAGCTGAGGTCAGTTCCCAGAGGTCAGAGGCACAGGGTCTGGCTCCTGGAGGTCAGGGTCACTGGGGTCTGGCTCCTGAAGGTCAGGGTCACTGGGGTCTGGCTCCTGAAGGTCAGGGTCACTGAGGTCTTGTTCCTGGAGGTCACAATCACTAGGATCTGGTTCCTGGAGGTCAGGGTCACTGGGGTCTGGCTCCTGGAGGTCAGGGTCACTGAGGTCTGGTTCCTGAGGTCACGGGCACTAGGTCTGGTTCCTGGAGGTCACGGTCACTAGGATTTGATTCCTGGCGGTCTAGGAGGTCTGGTTCTGGAGGTCATGGTCACTTCTGGTTCCTGGAGGTCACGGTCACTAGGATCTGTTTCCTGGAGGTCACGGTCACTGAGGTCTGGTTCCTGGAGGTCACGGGCACTAGGATTTGGTTCCTGGAGGTCACGGTCACTAGGATCTGGTTCCTGGAGGTCACGGTCACTAGGATCTGGCTCCTGGAGGTCAGGGTCACTGAGGTCTGGTTCCTGGAGGTCAGGGGACCTGAGGCTGGGCTGGGCCCAAGATCATCAGCACCAAGGAGAGAGACCCAGATCGCGTCCTCCTGGGAACAGACTTGTAAAGCTAATCTCACAGAATGATGAGCCAGAGTGATAGGCTCACAGGCCAGGGGCCATCTCTGCCCACAAAGACCAGCCAGCTGCTCCTGGGGTGCTGCCCGGTGTCTTCCACACACCCGTCCTGTGGCCACCATGTGTGGGCGTATGCTGTGGCCTTTGTCCTGGACCTGGCTGCCTACAGAGCAGGATGTCCCTGTGCCACTGTGTCTGCCAGTAGGAGTGTGGTTCTAGGCCAGCAGGGGGCGCAGGAGCCACGTCTGCCTGGTCCCTGTCCCACTGTCCCTCCAAGCTCCCTGGTCTGTTTTCTCCCAGTGCTGCAGGACTGGGTTGGGGAGGAAAGACCCCCACCCAGGTGCTGCAGCCGAATCTATGAAGCAAACTGACACCGTCAGGCAGTGGAAAGGGACAGGTTTATTGCGTGCTCGGGGCAACGGGTGGGCCGCAGGGAAGGCCCCAGCAGATGTGGAAGCAGGGGAGGGGCGGGGGGTCGCCTCTCCTCACAGCCCTGCTCCCTGCCGGAGAGGTGCCGAGTCCCTCTGGGACCCTCCTGGGCAGACCTGCCCGTCCCTGCCCTGGGTGATGTCACACTCCAGCTGGAGGGAATCACACCGCACGGTGCACACTAGGGCTGACCCCGCGGCTTGCTGGCCCCGGGCAGAGACTGCCCGGCCAGCCGGGACCCGGCCATCTCCAAGAGCAAGCACGCTCCAGCTTCTTCACAGGGGCCTGGCACTGCAGCCACAAGTGGGACCTCAGTGCATGACAGAGCAGGGAGATCAGGCCCTGGGGACCATCTGTCCTGGCGTCCCCTTGGGCAGAGACGGGGGCTCTGTGGCGCCTCCCGCAGGTTGCAGGCTGCAGGTGGACGGTCTCTGGGCAGTGTGAGGAGCAGCAGCAGGACCCCAGGGCCCTGGGCAGGCAGCACTCAGGCAGACCGGCCTCGGCACGGGGGTGCCAGATCTGTGTCCCAGCACTGAGCAGGCAGCAGACACAGGCCTCAAGACAGGCCATGCACAGACCTTTGGAAACGACTTTTCTTTCCAAGCAAATGTCAGGAGAACACAGCACTGAGGGGCAGGTGAGGCCCTGTCCCTTCTTAAGGACTCACACACAAAAAACCATGAATCTACAACACCTTTCCTTAAAGAATGATCTTCATTCAGTGATGCACCAAGCTGTATTCCACTTGCAGAATGATAATAACAACCGCTGGTTAGGAGGAAGGTAGGGAGCAGATTTCTGGCTCCGTAAGTGATGGCAGATTTCTGTGCAGCCCCTTTCAACCAAGGAGGCTGAGTGTGCAGTGCTGGCTTCGCACTGAGGCTGGGGCTGAGTGTGGGGTGTTGGCTTCATGCTGAGAGGGCACCTTGGTCGCCTGGCTCAGCTTCCACCTTTATTCCTGGCTAAGGGTGGGCCCCTAAAGAGGAGGACAGCACAGCCTTCCAGAAAGCTCTCCAGCTCTTTTGGAGGTCGGCTGCAGAAGCAGGATTTCTAGACCCAGAATTTTATAAAAAACAAGCAAAACCAAGATACTTTTCAATCTGCCACCTCTGAGTCAAGGTGCATAGGGGGTGGTTTCTCCCCAGGGAGGAAGTAGGCTGGCACATAGGGCGTTGGAGCGTTGGCTGGAGGCCCATGTTGAGAGCCCTGAGAGGGAGGCTGCGAGTCCTCAGGGAGATGGAGGTCAGTGGAGGCTGAGGCTGAGAGGATGCCGGAGGGCTGCAATTGAACAGAGGCGTCCTCAGTCAGTAGGGGACCTGCCTGCATACTGTCCAGAGCATATGCAGGCCCTGCCTTGGCACAGTGCCCACCCGGACCCAGAGACCCACCCAAACAGGGTCCAAGGGAGCCTCCAGCCAGGCAACGTCCAAAGAGAGGGGCTGAGAGTCAGCCCTGCTGGAAGCTCATGGGCACAGACTGCTCCCAAAGCCACTGGGAAGACCCAGAGGAAGGTGCTCCCAGCTCCTCCCTCTGTGGGCCTCCCCTCCTGCAGGCCTGAAAGCTGAGCACCCACGCTGGAC
The DNA here is from genome assembly GCA_025594165.1 of Tamias sibiricus. Classification (NCBI taxonomy): domain Eukaryota; kingdom Metazoa; phylum Chordata; class Mammalia; order Rodentia; family Sciuridae; genus Tamias; species Tamias sibiricus. The sequence goes on from CM046663.1 coordinate 396,846, forward strand.
ACAGAGGGTTAAGGGAAGGCAGCCAGGTCCTCCAGGCTCACCCAGCACTTCACACCTCAGGGGAACACGAGGCCATACACAAGCACAGCTAGGGTAACGGCTGACTGCATCAGCAGGCGAGGGAGACGGTCACGCCCACATTTAGGACCAAGAGGAAGCCCCAGGAATGACAAGGGAAATACTTAGGAATGACAAGGAAGCACTCAGGAACCACAGAGAAAGCCCTCAGGAACCACAGAGGAAGCCTCAGGAACCACAGAGGAAGCCCTTAGGAAACACAGAGGAAGTCCGCAGGAACCACAGAGGAAGTCCTCAGGAAACACAGAGGAAACCGTTAGAATCACAGAGGAAGCCCCAAGAACCACAGAAAAAGCCCTCAGGAAACACAGAGGAAGCCCTCAGGAACCAGAGAGGAAGTCCTCAGGAACCAGAGAGGAAGTCCAGGAACCACAGCAGAAGGCCTAGGAACCACAGAGGAAGCCCTCAGGAACCACAGAGGAAACCTTGAGGAACCACAGAGGAAGCCCTCAGGAACCACAGAGGAAACCTTGAGGAACCACAGAGGAAGCCCTCAGGAACCACAGAGGAAGCCATCAGGAACCACAGAGGAAGTTCAGGAAACACAGAGGTAAAGTCCTCAGGAACACACTGGGGAAGCCCTCAGGAACCACAGAGGAAGCCTCAGGAACCACAGAGGAAGCCCTCAGGAACCACAGAGGAAGCCCTCAGGAACCACAGAGGAAGTTCCGGAACCACAGAGGAAGTCCTCAGGAACCACAGAGGAAGTCCCAGAACCACACAGGAAGCCCTCAGGAACCACGGAGGAAGCCCTCAGGAACCACAGAGGAAGTCCAAGAACCACAAAGGAAGCCCTGAGGAACCACAAAGGAAACCTTCATGAACCACAGAGGAAGCCCTCAGGAACCACAGGGGAAGCCCTCAGGAACACAAAGGAAGTCCTCAAGAACCACAGAGGAAACCTTGAGGAACCACAGAGGAAGCCCTCAGGAACCACAGAGGAAACCTTCAGGAACCACAGAGGAAGCCCTCAGGAACCACAGTGGAAGCCATCAGGAACCACAGAGGAAGTTCAGGAAACACAGAGGAAGTCCTCAGGAACCACTGGGGAAGCCCTCAGGAACCACAGAGGAAGCCTCAGGACCCACAGAGGAAGTTCAGGAAACACAGAGGAAGTCCTCAGGAACCACTGGGAAGCCCTCAGGAACCACAGAGAAAGCCTCAGGAACCACAGAGGAAGCCCTCAGGAACCACAGAGGAAGTCCAGGAAGCACAGGAGAAGGCCTAGGAACCACAGAGGAAGCTCTCAGGAACCACAGAGGAAGTCCAAGAACCACAGGGGAAGTCCAAGAACCACAGAGGAAGCCCTGAGGAACCACAGAGGAACCCCCTCAGGAACCACCGGAGAAGGCCTAGGAACCACAGAGGAAGCCCTCAGGAACCACAGACGAAGCCCTCAGGAACCACAGAGGAAGCCCTCAGGAACCACATAGGAAGTCCCAGAACCACACAGGAAGCCCTCAGGAACCACAGAGGAAGTCCTCAGGAAATACAGAGGAAGTCCTCAGGAACCACAGAGGAAGCCCTCAGGAATCACAGAGGAAGCCCAGGAACCTCAGAGGAAGCCCTCAGGAACCACAGAGGAAGTCCCCAGAACCACAGAGGAAGCCCTCAGGAACCACAGAGGAAGCCCTCAGGAACCACAGAGGAAGTCCTCAGGAACCACAGAGGAAGTCCAGGAACCTCAGGGTAATCCTCAGGAAACACAGAGGAAGCCCTCAGGAACCACAGAGGAAGCCCTCAGGAACCACAGAGGAAGCCCTCAGGAACCACAGAGGAAGAAGCCCTCAGGAACCCAGAGGAAGTCCAACCACAGAGGAAGCCCTCAGGAAACACAGGAACCACAGAGGAAAGGAACCACAGAGGAAGTCCCAGAACCACAGGGAATCCCTCAGGAACACAGAGGAAGCCCTCAGGAACCACAGAGGAAGCCCTCAGGAACCACAGAGGAAGTCCCAGAACCACAGAGGAAGCCCTCAGGAACCACAGAGGAAGTCCAGGAACCACAGAGGAAGTCCTCAGGAACCACAGAGGAAGGCCAGGAACCACAGAGGAAGCCCTCGGGAACCACAGAGGAAGGCCAGGAACCACAGAGGAAGCCCTCAGGAACCACAGAGGAAGCCCCAGGAACCACAGAGGAAGCCCTCAGGAACCACAGAGGAAGTCCTCAGGAACCACAGAGGAAGCCCTCAGGAACCACAGAGGAAGGCCAGGAACCACAGAGGAAGCCCTCAGGAACCACAGAGGAAGCCCCAGGAACATCAGAGGAAGCACTCAGGAACCACAGAGGAAGTCCACAGGAACCACAGAGGAAGCCCTCACGAACCACAGAGGAAGCCCTCAGGAACCACAGAGGAAGGCCAGGAACCACAGAGGAAGCCCTCAGGAACCACAGAGGAAGGCCAGGAACCACAGAGGAAGCCCTCAGGAACCACAGAGGAAGCCCTCAGGAACCACAGAGGAAGTTCAGGAACCACAGAGGAAGCCCTCAGGAACCACAGAGGAAGCCCTCAGGAACCACAGAGGAAGTTCCGGAACCACAGAGGAAGTCCTCAGGAACCACAGAGGAAGTCCCAGAACCACACAGGAAGCCCTCAGGAACCACGGAGGAAGCCCTCAGGAACCACAGAGGAAGTCCAAGAACCACAGGGGAAGTCCAAGAACCACAAAGGAAGCCCTGAGGAACCACAAAGGAAACCTTCATGAACCACAGAGGAAGCCCTCAGGAACCACAGGGGAAGCCCTCAGGAACACAAAGGAAGTCCTCAAGAACCACAGAGGAAACCTTGAGGAACCACAGAGGAAGCCCTCAGGAACCACAGAGGAAACCTTCAGGAACCACAGAGGAAGCCCTCAGGAACCACAGTGGAAGCCATCAGGAACCACAGAGGAAGTTCAGGAAACACAGAGGAAGTCCTCAGGAACCACTGGGGAAGCCCTCAGGAACCACAGAGGAAGCCTCAGGAACCACAGAGGAAGTTCAGGAAACACAGAGGAAGTCCTCAGGAACCACTGGGGAAGCCCTCAGGAACCACAGAGAAAGCCTCAGGAACCACAGAGGAAGCCCTCAGGAACCACAGAGGAAGTCCAGGAAGCACAGGAGAAGGCCTAGGAACCACAGAGGAAGCTCTCAGGAACCACAGAGGAAGTCCAAGAACCACAGGGGAAGTCCAAGAACCACAGAGGAAGCCCTGAGGAACCACAGAGGAACCCCTCAGGAACCACCGGAGAAGGCCTAGGAACCACAGAGGAAGCCCTCAGGAACCACAGACGAAGCCCTCAGGAACCACAGAGGAAGCCCTCAGGAACCACATAGGAAGTCCCAGAACCACACAGGAAGCCCTCAGGAACCACAGAGGAAGTCCTCAGGAAATACAGAGGAAGTCCTCAGGAACCACAGAGGAAGCCCTCAGGAATCACAGAGGAAGCCCCAGGAACCTCAGAGGAAGCCCTCAGGAACCACAGAGGAAGTCCCAGAACCACAGAGGAAGCCCTCAGGAACCACAGAGGAAGCCCTCAGGAACCACAGAGGAAGTCCTCAGGAACCACAGAGGAAGTCCAGGAACCTCAGGGTAATCCCTCAGGAACACAGAGGAAGCCCTCAGGAACCACAGAGGAAGCCCTCAGAACCACAGAGGAGGAACCCAGAGAACCAGAAAACAGGAAGCCCTCAGGAACCACAGAGGAAGTCCAGGAACCACAGAGGAAGCCCTCAGGAAACACAGAGGAAGTCCAGGAACCACAGGAGAAAGCCTAGGAACCACAGAGGAAGCCCTCAGGAACCACAGAGGATGTCCAGGAACCACATAGGAAGTCCAGGAACCACAGGGTAATCCCTCAGGAACACAGAGGAAGCCCTCAGGAACCACAGAGGAAGTCCAGGAACCACAGGTTAATCTTCAGGAACACAGAGGAAGCCCTCGGGAACCACAGAGGAAGCCCTCAGGAACCACAGAGGAAGCCCTCAGGAACCACAGATGAAGCCCTCAGGAACCTCAGAGGAAGTCCTCAGGAACCACAGAGGAAGCCCTCAGGAACCACAGAGGAAGGCCTCAGGAACCACAGATGAAGCCCTCAGGAACCTCAGAGGAAGTCCTCAGGAACCACAGAGGAAGCCCTCAGGAACCACAGAGGAAGTCCAGGAACCACAGAGGAAGTCCTCCAGGAACCACAGAGGAAGTCCTCAGGAACCACAGAGGAAACCTTCAGGAACCACAGAGGAAGTCCAGGAAGCACAGGGGAAGCCCTCAGGAACCACAGAGGAAGTCCTCAGGAACCACAGAGGAAGCCCTCAGGAACCACAGAGGAAGCCCTCAGGAACCACAGAGGAAGTCCTCAGGAACCACAGAGGAAGTCCAGGAAGCACAGAGTAAGCCCCATAAAAGTGGCCTCCCTGGGAACTGTCCCCATCACGGGTGGACAGAACCCATCACTGACAGGACTCTTGTGCTGCTTCTGCCTCTCCCAGTCCCTCCCTGTGGTGGGTGTGAGGAACCTGGAGCCTTTAGATCTTCCTTTTGGCTCAGGGCTCAGACCCTCTCTCTACAGGAGCCACTGCTCCTTGTGGGTTGTGCTGGCGGGCCAGCTCCAGGACTTCAGAAGAGCACTGAAGCCTCCCCTTCCCCTCTGTTCTCTGTGGAAACCAGGGTCTATTGGTGCTCTGCTCTCCTCCCAGTCCTGGTCATCTCCACATGTCCACCGCTCGCCCACACGTGCTGGTGGTGGGTGCTCGCAGGCCCTCTTCCACGCTTCCGGCCTCCCCTGGGAGAAAGGGGGTGTTCCTGCCTGCAGTACTGGGCCCAAGGCGGAGGCAGACCCAGCCCACAGAGGTCAGGGCACATAGGCCTTGCTCAGGTGGGCAGCCTCCCCCACACCAGCACGGAAAGAGGCTGCCTGCCTGGATCACTGGCTCTCCAGAGCAGGGCCACGGCCCAGGTGGGGTGCAGACTGGGGGGCTTCTGCTCTCCCCAGACAGACTTTGCCAACAGACAGCACCAAGGTGCAGCATCCCGCAGCCCGGGCCCCAGAAGGAGCCCAGGGCTGGGGACAGCTCATCCCTGGTCACTCCCTGAGGGCAGTAGGTCTCAGGAAGGAGGCCCTGGCCAGGCAGGCTGAGCTCCAGCACATGTTCCTGTGCCCCTGCGTCCGTGGGAGCACCTGCCGGGGCCAGGTGTGGAACTGTCCTGTGGCCTTCCTGGGAACTGGCCCCATCACGGAGTGGCATCAGGCAAAACCCCAGAGGGGGCAAAGAGGACCGAGCGGCCCCAGCCCACGGCTGGTCCTAGCGGATAGGGGCTTCCTGTGGCAGGACCGGGCCACCATCCCCAAGGAAGGGGTCAGGAGCTTGTGGGGACGGGGGGGCCAGTGCTCGTGCACTGCAGCGTCCGTGGCCAATGACTCCTGAGCCTGAGGCAGCACCTTCCATCCCAGCAATGGCGGACTCACTCTGTGCCAAGCCTCACCCTGAGGGGGCCTGGTGTTCCCCGGGGCAGGAGCCCCTGGCCTCTGGGGCAAGGCCTGGCACCGGCCAGAGCCTCCTCCAGCACATCCTTCCAGCGGCCACTCACAAGCCTGGACGGGCTCCCAGCCTCGCAGAGGACCCTGCATCGGCCTCTCCTCTGAGTTCAAGGGCCCCGGGGCATGGCCCTGGCCTCGTTCCCAGGCCAGTAAGGTGACTCAGGCACAGAGAGAAGGGGCAGGACGGGCCCTCACAGAGGCCTCGTGCCCCTGACCCACAGCTTGCTGTGTCCCTGGTTGAACAGCCGGTGGGACCTCCTGCTCCGGTCCCACGTGCCAGCCCCACACCTGCTGTGGCTCCGCATGCTGCCACCCGCCTCCTGAAGACCTGGCGCTGAGGCGGCCTCACAGCTCCTGGTGCAGCGCACACCTGGCCACTGTGCGGGCCAGTTCCAGGAGCCCCGGCAGGCCTCTGCCCCAGACTGCCAGGGCTGGGGCTGTGCACACAGGTCCACACGGTCACTCTCTTCCCGGTTTCACCTTCCGCCAATCTGCTGCTCGGGGGCAGCCTCCTGAGGGGCATCTGGAGACCTGGCTGCAGCCCGGCCGCCCGCAGCACCCAGATGCCTGCTTCCACGGGGCGCCCACGTGCAGGTCTGCAGGCACGGCTGCCACCGATGCAAGTCAGAGGGCTCTCGGGCACCTCCACTGGACAGGAGGCCTGGCTCTGGCAGAGCAGGGCCCCCACAGACCCCAGAGGACACTGCGACATCTGACACGGGGGTCCCTGCACACGTGGGCAGAGACTAGGTCCTGCCCAGCACCCTGCAGTGCCCAGGAGCCCACCAGAGGATGACACCCAGAGGTCCAGTGCAGAGGCGCCGAGTCAAGGTGCCCCTGGACCATCAGGGCCTGCTTCATCATAGCCACCACAGCCCGGCATGTGCAGCAACTGAAGGCAAGAGCGGACCCGAGGCCTGTGCAAAGGCCCAGCGCAAAGGAGAGCGTGGCACCTCCTCCCCCGGAGGCCCCGGCCCACGGCACAGCTCGGACGGAGTCGGTGCAGCTGCCATCCTGCAGGAAGGCGGCGGGCGCGGGAAGCCCAGGCCCTCCCTGACCACTCGCTGTGCTGTGCTCGTGGGCACCCAGCACCAGGACGGCTGTGTCCTCAGCAGCTCTGGCACGGGAGCCTGCTCACAGCCAGGAAGGGGAAAGCAGGAGCTGGCAGACAACACCAGTGCCAAGGCCACAGACAGCAAGGGGCCCAGGCGCCATGGTGGCGGGTCACCACCGCCTGTGCGGCCCTCCTCCACCTGCAGGCCCTGCACCCTCTGGGCAGCAGCCAGCCCATGACCACCGTGTGCAGGACACGCCTGGCATGTAGAGGGCACGCACCTACCTGAAGGGGCAGCGGGTAGGACGAGCAGGTCGGCACCGCTGGGGACAATGGACAGAAGCCTGTGTAGGCCAAGATGTGCTGGGCAGGGTTGTAGAGGGTCTGAGGTGGGGAGGAGGGACCATAGGCCATCTGGGACAGAGGGACCTGCGAGAGAAGGGAAGGTGTCAGTGCGGCACCCAGCCGCTGGCGGAGAGTCCCGGCATCCCTGACACTGGCCCTGTTGGACGGGAGTCCACCCAGAAGCAGGTTGGAGCCTGGCGATGCAGCTTCAGGTGGGAGGGAGAAGGGAGGCTGCAGGGGAGGTTGGGCCTCCCCTGGCTCCACAGGCTTTCTGGGAATTGAAGCCCTGGGAAGCAAGGAGCCGAACAGCAGCTCAGCGGGTCCACACACCAGAAGGAGCAGTGGCCACCCTAGGGCCTCTACCCTGCGGCTTATTTAGACCAGCCCAGGGCTGGCCAGACCTTCCACCTGGGAGGCTGCGGTGAACCCCAAGGGTGACCCAGGTGACCCGAGCTTCATCTCTTAAGTGGGGACTTGCAGGAGCCCTGTTTGGGGAGATGGCTAAGATCGCGGTTGACTACGGGCCATAGAGATGTTTGGGCTTTGCCGCCTTCCGTAGTCTCATGAGACTTGGCCCGGGATCTCGCGGGACTTGAGCGAGATTGCGAATCGGGTCTGCGCCATTTGGGGTGTTGGTTGTTTGGTGGTGTGTGTAGTGTGTGTTAAAGTTGTTGTTAGAGCCAGAGAGAAAAGTTATCAGAATAAAAAGGCTGTTTGTTTCCAGTTCGCCCCTGAACTTCTTCCCGCGGCTTCGTTGCTCCAAGCGGCCATCGCTTCAGGCGGCAACAGGGACTGGGTGTGGCTGCTTCTGAAGCAAAGGTGACCTGGGTTCTGCAAGGTGCTGAAGTGGACGTTCCATGGAAGCTGGCAGTGAGCTCCAGCTGTCCCCACACACAGGGTCACGGGTGCTGGCCGCCGCCCAGATGGCCCAGCATGCTCCTGTCAGGGAACCCCACAGAAGGAACCGTGCCTGACCAGTGGCTGGAAACGCACGGGGTGCCACTCACCATGTCCTTGAAGGCCCCCAGGACTGCAGCTGTGACGATGCCCACACACAGGCCCAAGATGTTCAGCCCCATTGAGACCCAGAGCAGCCGGTAGAGGTGGACTGCGTCCTGACAGCCACGCACGCCCACAAACTCGTAGTAGATGGGCGAGGGCTCTGTGCTGCAGAGGGGGGGAGACGGCGTCACCACCCTGTGGGCTGGGGCATGGCCAGGCGACTACCCAGGGAGTCAGAACGAAGTCTGGGTGACCAGTGCCCAGGTAGCCACCTAGAGGGCTGAACCGTGGCCAGGTGATCTCACACCTGGGCGATGAGGTCTGGGGAAGAAGTTGGCACTAGAGCCACATCAACGCCTATTCAGGGCATCTCTGATGTAGAGAAGCCAGTGTTGGTCCACACTGGCCCTGCAGGGCCTGGTCAGTTCGGGGCAGGACGCAGTGAGCAGGCTCAGCGAATTCTGCAGGTGTGGAGGCCAAGCTGCCTCGCAGACTCCATCCATCTGCACAAAGCCACACCACACCAGCCCCTGCCTGGCCTCAGGCCACACTGAGAGCTGGTGCAGCAGGTCTTGGTGTCCACCAGTGACACTGGGCTGAGCAGGACAGGCGGCCAGCAAGGGCTGACCTGCACGTTCTCTGCCTCGCAGCCCCGAGGGCCTCTGGCCATCCCAGGCAGGGGCCAACTGCAGGGCTGGGGCTGGTGCGAGGCGGGGCCTCTCTGCTGACGCACCTGGGGTCCAGCTGGTAGGGTGGGCACCCTGTCTCAGGGGCAGAAGCTGGGAAAGCCACACCCCGTGCATCTGCACGATGGCGTTCCCAGGGCTTCCTGCTCCCTGAGTGTGAATGCCAGCTCAGGGTCCCCAGCCCAACGCTCAGGTTGACCCGAGGAGCCCGTGCCTGCGCCTCCAGAGGTGTGGTGGCCTCGCTGCGTAGTGCAGGTTGGAGGGGTGCTTTCCCCAAGCTCCCGGGCAGCACAGGAAGGGCGCCTGGCCACCAAGCAGTCCCCTGCTGGAGCCACATGGGGTGGGTCTGCAGCTGCCCGTCATCAAGACCTGTCCTGGCTCCCACTCTGCCTGAAATGGGCAGCAGCTCAGGGCACTGCCCTTGCCCCCTCAAGCCCAGGGGCTGGTGAGTGTCGGCATTTCTTTCCAAGGTGCCAAGAAGACTGCACCCACGGGCCCGTGCTGCCAGCTGCGTCACCCCAGGCCAGGCTCCCACGGTCCCGGGGGCTCGCAGGACCTGCTGCAGAGACAGGCAGCAGCACAGCCGGGCTCAGAGCAGACTGCTGGAGGCTCCCTCGAGGCCCCGCGGGGAGGGCCGCGGGACGGGAGAGGCCCGCCGCTGCACAGAAGGCCACAGAGGCCGGTGTGGGTCACCGCAGGCCAGGGCGTGGCCCCGCCCAGCAGCAAGCCTGCGCCCGCTGAGGTCCCGGTGCCCCCGCGGGCAGCTCTTCTCAAGCTGTGGGTCCCTCTCCTGTCCCGGGGTCCATCCGCACCTGGCAGGATGGCCAGGGAGGCTTCCTGCTGGGGCTGACTGGTCAGTGCAGAGGACACACCGAGTGTCCCAACCCACTGTCCCCGGCTCAGGCACCCAGGGTTCTAGACCCAAGAAGGGACAGTGCCAGGACACTCTGGTTGCCACCCTGGAGGCAGCAGGACAAGCAGAGGCCGGGCGGCTTAAAGCCCCCAGCGCAGGCCCCGAGCTGCACCTCCCTGAGGAGTCGTCGACGCCCTTTCCTCACATCAGCCAGGCGTGGGTGCAGACGGAGAGGTGGCGGGCCATCAGGAGGGAGGACGCGGGCCTCGCCGGGGCAGGGGCCCCAAGTGGGCCTCGCTCTGCGGACTCCGAGAGCCCGCCCACGGCCTCCCCTCCTGCAGGTGCAGCCTCACCTCTCGCAGGTGTAGAGGTCGCAGCAGTAGCAGGTGTTGCTCCGCACCTTCAGCCGGCACTTGCCGTTGAGAGAGTAGCAGGTGACCTGGGAACAGAGGGACTGTCGGTCCGTCGAGGCCCAGGCCCTTGTCCCCCCACTCGTGCCAAGACCCTCCTGATCCTCTCAGCACCCTCCCCCGTCCAGGTGAGGCAGCGGCCCCATGTCCAGGCTCCCTCCCACTACCACAGGGTCCTTGCTGGCACGAGGCCCAGAGGCTTTTCCGAGGTGCCCTCAGCACTGACGGCCTCTGGTCGGGGTGGAGTGGCCCTCACTCCCCTCCTCTGCGGCCGGCACTGGGTCCGAGGGGCGGTGTCTGTGTAGACTGATGGATCCCCAGCACTGGTGTAGGATGGCCAGACCAAGCCTGGAGGAGCTGAGCGCGAGACAGAGGTGGCCCGTGTAGACAGCCACGTGGACTCCCATGGGCTGCGTGTGCACGGCAGGGGGAGGCCACCACGTGCCCTTGTCCCTCCTGGCCCCCTCCTGATGCAAGCCCACTGCGGCTGTCCTCAGCCCAGGAAAGACAGCTGCCTGGTCACCCCAGTGCCTCGCCGCAGCGCGGGGCAGGTGCAGAGGCCGACGGGGAAGGCCACAGCGCAGCACGAGAGAGTCACAGCCCCGTGTGTCAAAGGCGCACTTCACAGCTGTGGCTCCAAAGCGCGTACGGGACACTGGAAGGCCAAAGCTGGCCTGGAAACAGACCACCCCACAGTGGGAGGAGCTGCGGGGAGACCTCCTGGACCCAAACCGTCCCCCGGGCCAGACAGAACTCGCGGGACTCCCGAGTCAGGGAGCGAGCTGGCAGGCCGAGCTCACCTCCGTCTGGTAGACGTCATACAGGTATCCCACCCCGCTCGAGTAGAACTGGCACCTTCCCGTGCTGAGGGGCCGTGGCTCCTAGAGAGAAGAAAGCCAGGTGGAATGGAATTGTGTTCCCCATCAGGAGGCCAAGGCGGTTCCGACCTGCCTGCTCAGAGCCCACGAGAGAGAGGCCAGCCTCAGCCGGAGCCTGCCAGAGAATACAACTGGCTCCTGGGCAGGCGGAGGGCAGCAGAAGCCCAGAGCAGGGCACCCTCGGCCGCTCAGCTGGACGGACAGGTCTCCACCAGCCAGCCAGGGAGAGGGGTGGGCAGCGCTTCCGCCCCATGAGCCGCACCCTACAGCTACACCAGACACCGACTCCTGCTCTCTTCCTAAGAGCAACTGCTCTTGCTGCTTTGGTAGAAAGAAGGCACAAGAAGGGCCTTGAGCAGACTCACTCCCCCATCACCCTTCCTCTGTCTTTCCATCCGTCCTTCCATGCCTCCGACGTTCATGGAGGGCAGCAGCCTCCGATCACAAGGACGCCAAGACAGGCGGAGCTCCTCCTGGGCCAGAGGCCAGTCAGGGAGCAGGCCATGAACGACATTTAGGAGGTGCTACGATCGCTGTGGCGGAGGACACCGGGAGCCACGGGGAACTGAGTGCCACAGGCCGTGCACTCTGGAGGAGGCAGGCCCGGCCACACTGGCCCTCCTACTGTGTCCCTCCACCTCTCCCACTGCTGCTGTGACACGAGAAGCGCCTGCCGCCACAGCCCTCCTGCGCGTCGCTGGCCGCCACAGCCCTCCTGCGCGTCGCCTGCCTGTCATCTGCCCTCCTGCGCGTCGCCTGCCCGTCATCTGCCCGCCTGCCACCACAGCCCTCCTGCGCGTCGCCTGCCTGTCATCTGCCCTCCTGCGCGTCGCCTGCCCGTCATCTGCCCGCCTGCCACCACAGCTCTCCTGCGCGTCGCCTGCCTGTCATCTGCCCTCCTGCGCATCGCCTGCCCGTCATCTGCCCGCCTGCTGCCACAGCCCTCCTGCGCGTCGCTGGCCGCCAGAGCCCTCCCGCACGTCGCCTGCCCGTCATCTGCCCGCCTGCCGCCACAGCCCTCCTGCGCGTCGCCTGCTGTCATCTGCCCTCCTCCTGCGCGTCGCCTGCCCGTCATCTGCCCGCCTGCCGTCACAGCCCTCCTGTGCGTCGCCTGCCCGTCATCTGCCCGCCTGCCGCAACAGCCCTCCTGCGCGTCGCCTGCCCGTCATCTGCCCGCCTGCCGTCACAGCCCTCCTGCGCGTCGCCTGCCCGTCATCTGCCCGCCTGCCGCCACAGCCCTCCTGCGTGTCACACCCATCTTGCTCATCGTGTCCTGCTACAGGATGGCCCACCACAGCCCTCCACTACATTATGTCACTCCAGGAGTGCTGACTGTTCCCTCTTGTGACTAGCGGCGTGGTACGTGACTTTGGAGCCGTGCTCTACCTGGGTGGGGACTGGTACTCACGATGTGTTGTGCGGCAAACACGCCATCAACGACAGCACAGCAGAAGGCTGCCACCACGCCAAAGCTGATGAAGACGATGGCTGCCACCAGCTGGAAGAGAGGGCGACAGGGCGGTCAGCTCTGCAGAGGGCTCCCACCGCACTCCCGTCCCCGGAGTCAGCCCCTCCTCCTCGCACCTGCCCCTGCACCTCCCATGACACCACCCCAGCCAGGCCCAGCAGGATGCCTGAGGGTCCCCACCTTGCATAGTGTCCATCCCCACCCTGCACCCGCGACCTGAGACGCCATGCAGCCTCGTGCCCTTCTCACACACGCTTGGTGCAGGCCTCGTGCAGGTCCGCATGACCTTGCACGCTCTGTAGTCACGTGCTCAGTAAGCCAGGAGCCGGGAGCAGCCCACCACACACCGCAACTAGCACCGCCCGGGGACACTCCCTCAGCCTCCTCCAGGGGCTGCTGCAGGCCCCACTGTGCTCTCCTGGCTTACACACGTGCGTTTGTGAGCAGCTCCTGGACACTCGCTCTCCCATGTTGGAGCACAGGGCCAGGTGCTTCCCCCAGGCTTGGCAGTGACCGCTGCCTTGTCTTGCACCTGCACTTTGCCAGCTCCCACCTTCTGACAGCAGAGCACCATCTCTTGGCACCACTGGTCCTTGGATGGGCCACCCAGCTCTGCACCCTGACACATAGGCCCAGCCCCTCAGCCCCCACCCATGGGGTGGCCGTACTTTCTGATCTTGGCCCAGGTGGCAGCAGAAAATAGTGCTGCAGTGAGTTATGATTTGTGATCTCAGCTGGGCACGGTAATCCCAGCAGCTTGGGAGGCTGAGGCAGGAGGATTTTGAGTTCAAAGCCAGCCTCAGCAATGGTGAGGTGCTGAGCAACTCAGTGAGACCCTGTCTCTAAATAAAACACAAAATAGGGCTAGGGGTGTGGCTCAGTGGTCGAGTGCCCCTGAGTTCAATGCCCAGTACTACTACTATTAATAATAATTATAGTTTGTGTTTCTCTAATTCTATGCGAGTCTGAATGTCCTTTCCTGTGTTCACGGCTGGTCCTGTAACTTCGTGTACGTCAGCTGTTGACCTCCATGCTTCCTGTTGGGTTCTGGGCCTTGTGCCTCAAGCCGGAGAGCATGCAAGCACACGTGCACAACACACCCGCAGAGCACAGCAGTCTGTATGTGTACGCATAAATGTGCATGCACACATACGTACATGTGTGCCTTGTGTCACGGCACGTGTGCATGCAATATGCATATGGGTGCACACAGGCGCATACACATGGGCACAAGGCACACGTGCAGATACTACAAATACATGCGTGCACACACATGCATTGCACACACTTGGATTTAGGCACATACACATACATACATGCATACCATGTACGTTGGTGTGCCTGTGTGCAAGTGTGGCGCGCACACACACTCACACACACACACACACACACACACACAGCTACGTCCCGAGTCTGACTTATCACAACCTCTCCTAGTTTGTGTTGAGATTGGGGCTAAAATGGTTTTCCAGCGATTCACGTTGTTTTCCTGGGTGACTGTGCGTCTTTTCTTGCTTCTGGGCTTTGTCAGAGTTAGAAAGTTCCCCTGAGAAGAGGAGGCGCAGCAGCCTGCCCGCGTCTGGCTGGCACTCACTTGATTGTCTCTCGTGCCCCATCTTTGGCCAGCCGCCCGGCGAGTGCTGAGAGGCTCTCCCGGCCCCGGCCGCTGCAGCTGCCCGCCTGCACGTGCCCTGCCCGGCCCTGGCCGCCACGGCTGCCCGCCTGCACGTGCCCTGCCCGGCCCCGGCCGCCGCGGCTGCCTGCCTGCACGTGCCCTGCCTGGCCCCGGCCGCCGCGGCTGCCCGCCTGCACGTGCCCCTGCCTGGCCCTGTGCCACCGCGGCTGCCCACCTGCACGTGCCCCTGCCCGGCCCTGTGCCACCGCAGCTGCCCGCCTGCACGTGCCCTGCCCGGCCCCGGCTCTGGGAGGTGCCTGAGCTGCAGGGGCTCTCGCCTTCTCTCCCGTCTCCCGGGCATTCTCATGAGGTTCTCCCGCAGGACCCTGTTACCCCTCTTCCAGTGCGTGCCAGCTGTGCTGAAGGCGTGCCCTGCGGTGCTGCCTGCAGCGGTGCCGAGCTGCCCGGAACAGCGCCACTGCCCCAGCACCTCCAGCACCTCGAGGTGTCTGGGTCCCCCGCTTGTCCTAGAGCCCCTGCGTGCTCAGCCTTGCTGCGGGTGTTCCAGGGCCTCTTCGACCACCGTCCCCTGGCGCTCACCACGTGAGCGCCTGAGTGTGCGTGCGTGCTGCACGTGCGTGCTGCACGTGTGGAGGGATGTCCACTTCCGTGCCAGCTCATGCCTTCCCTTCCCCGAGGCCTCTGGACATCTCTGGAGAGCCCAGGCCATGGCAGAACTCGCAGCTGTGTGTGGTGGGCAGCCCTGGCACCGCTGGCCTTGCCCCAGAGACGTGGCCATGGGCGCATCATGCAGGGCTGGCTTCTGACCACGGCCGGGCCTCCAGCCACCCACCACTCTGGCTGTGCTGCATGAGGGTGACCCTAGGGAGGGGCACGGTGGAGCTGAGTGCAGTTGGACCCCAGACCAGCACCTGGGCCAGCAAGTCAGAAGCACCACTTGGGCAGGGCTCAGCTGAGCCAGTGCAAGTCACCAGGACAAAAGTGACCTGAGGCGGCACATCAGTGGAGAGAGACCAAGATTGCAGAAATGCGGAGACTGTGAAGGTCCCCGGATCAGTGGGGCTGTTCACACGTCACCCAGGTTAGCTGGGACACCTACTAGTGCCGGACTGCAGGTGCAGCTCGCTCCCACCACCATGTGTGACCGTGGGTGGAGGTGCAGGGCTGCAGCGGCCGCTCCACGGCCCTCCCCTTCTGCCTGTGCCACCTCCCGCGCTGGGCGGCTCCTCCCCAGCCCTTCCTCCCCGGCGGCTCCCGGGGCTGCTCTCTCAGTCCTGCAGAAAAAGCTGCGGAAATGCAAGTTCCCGGTCCCCGGCCCGGCCGAAGCCGCTCCCTGCGGAGGCCCCGCCCACCACGGGGGTCCCGCTGGGCAGCCCCCGGAGCCCGAGTGAAAGGTCTGCAGGAGCGAAGCCCAGCCTGCAGCAGCCTGGTGGGACGCCCAGCAGAGCTCCACTCCCCTCCCCGGCCTGCAGGGCACGCCGCACAGCCAGCCAGCTCCCTGCAGACGCACCCTCACCTGCCACGCCCCTGCCGCCCCAGGCGGCCACCACGGAAGGCTCTGGAAGCCAGCTGACAGATCACTGCCTCCAGCTGGCCCGGTGGGGAAGGCGCCCTCAACCCCAGAGTTCTCAGAGTTCACGCTGCGACAGACACAGAAACCAAACACCAGGCGATGTCGCTTCACCAGGGGAAGCAAGAAAGAGCAGGGTGGCAGCTGCTTCACAGAAGTGGTGTCCTGGGCACCAGGGGCAGGTGCCAAGGCCCTGGGGCAGGGGAGGCACACGTGTCTACAGAGCCAGGGCTGGTTTTAGAGGCAAGGGAAGGGAGGAGGGGGCGGCTGGGCCCAGGTCTCAGTGAGACGGCAGGTTTGGGGGGATGGAGACGGCCCTGCCCGGGGTGGGTCGAGGAGAGCTGGCCAGTGCGAGGGGACGCGGCACTGCGAGACATGGTGCTGAGGCACAGGCTGCCGGGCCGGGCACGGCTCAGAGCACTCCGTCCACAAGCTGCCAGGCATGCACTGTGCTGGCCACACCAGGGGACAAGATGGCGAGGAGGCCCAGGCAAGGGCTGCTGGGGGTTCCTGGGGCCAGCCAGGGCCCGGAGCTCAGTCCCCTCCTCCCTGGCACCCTTCGCCCGGCCCTCCTCCACGTGCCGCGCCCCGGAACCAAGCTGTCTGAGGCATCGTCACCCAGCCGGCGGCCCCACCCGTCCTTGAGGAGTGGACCCGGCTGGCTGCAGCCTCCCATGCTGTCTCCTGCCCTCGGGATGCCCAGGCTGCGCAGTGACCTTCCCAGAGGCCTGGCCTGGCCTTGGCTGGCCCTGCCGCCTCCCGCCTCAGCACGCACCCCTGGTGTGGTCCCTGGCCTTCTTGGTGCCACCACACCTGTCTCCTTGCTTCCAGGTTGCTTGGTGGCAGCACCAGGGCACCAGAGGCCCTTCCACCTGGGACCTCATCCCCCGGTCAGTCCCTCATCTCGTGCTCCCCTGCTGAACGCAGCTCTGCCCAGCCACACCTGGACGGGCAGCCGGTGCCCAACATGCCCGGCCTCCCTGCTCGTCCTCCAGGCCCTCCCCGTCTCTCACCGCCTGCGGGCTCCCTGGCCCTCTCCCTGCCTTCCCCGCCTTCCTCTGCACGACACCTCCCGGGCTCCTTCCCGAGGACCAGAGGCACCAGAAGAGGCTTCCGAGGTCGAGGAGATGAAGATGGACCCAGCCCAGCCGCTCGCCTCCCTCCTGCATGGGGTCTCCCTCCCGGCCACACTCCCAGCGCCCTCTTCCCTCCATCCCCTCCCAGCTCCCTTCATCTCGTCACGCCTGCCCTGCTGTCCCATGCCCTGGTCCCCAGACAACCAGGCCACACCAGCACTGGGCACTCCAGCCTCCTCCTAACTGGAGAGGCTACTCTCCTCACCACAGCCCCCAGACAACAGATGTGTCAGCAAGGGTCACTGGAAGGACTTCAGGAGTGGGTCCCCAGGGATGCTGCCCTGTCCGTCAGGAAGGCCTGGCCAGGGAGCTCCGTGAAGACCCGCTGCAGCAGCCTCGGGGCAGAGACGGCCCCAGTGGCTGTGTGTGTCCCAGCAGCCGCACGGACGGTTCCACAACCCCAGATCCTCACAGGGCGGGGCCCCACGCTGATGGGAGACCCCTTCTCCCTCACACTGCACCCCTGCCCAGCCCCCTCCTGGCCAGAGGGGCTGGAGTCCTGTCAGAGGGACACAGATGCCTCTCCTCCAGGACGTCTCACCCGCCTCTCTCCTGACCCCTCCAGGGCCAGCCACGCTGCCCTTCTCACGTGGCCACGCCCCACCCTGTGCTCCTGGGGGTCATCATCCTGCACCCACAGCCGTGCCCTTTCTCAGGCTGAGCTGGTGGCGTGACTGCCCGGAGGCTAAGGACGGCTTGACACACGGAGTGCTCTAGGGCGGGGCTGGAGGGCATGTGCGCTCCCCAAAACCTGTGTGTGCATGCTCCTGTGGGCGCACATGCGTGCTTGTACACACATGCACATGTGTGTGAGTGTGCACATGTGCATTACACCATGTGAGAGCATGCCTGTGCACACATGGGTGACATGCATGTGTGTGCATAATGTGAACATGTGTGCAAGTGTGCGTGTACACACATGTGAGAGCATTGTATGCACACAAGGTGAGCATGCATGTACGTGTGTGTGAGTGTGCACACGTGCATGTACACCATGTGAGAGCATGTGTGTGCACACATGGGTGAGTGCGTGTGCATGTGTGTGTCATGTGCATTGTGTGAGCATGTGTGCACATGTGTGTGAATGTGTGTTGTGTGCATGTGTGTGAGTGTGTGCACATATGCATGTACACTATGTGAGAGCATGCATGTGTGTGTGCATGTATGCATGAGCATGCATGTACACCATGTGAGAACGTGTGTGCCCATGCACGTGCATGTGTGTGAGCATGCGTGTACAACATGTGAGAGAATGTGTGTGCATGTGTGTGAACGTGCTTGTACATTGTGAGTGTGTGTGCAGTGTGTGCATGTGAGAGTGTGTTGTGCACACCTGTGTGCGTGTGTGGGGCAGGGACTGGCAGTCAGCGCTGCCTTGCCTCCCTGGCTGTGAGGAGCCAGGCGCACTGCAGAGCTGGCGGTGAAGCCTTCGGCCCTGGCTGCTGGAGGAGCAGGGGTGCGGCCACCGCTGAGAGGCACAGGCCCACCCAGGTGGGCGTTCCTTGGCTGTCCCTGGAGACCGGCACTGTAACTGGCTCAGGTAACGGTGGAGCCACATCTAATGACTAGATTCCACCGTGCAGAGCAAACAGGGAAGCCCCCAGAGAGGAAAGGGCGCAGGCCTGGGGTCCGTGCCTCCAGACAGAAGCAGCGGCAGAGGGAGCCGCAGGACGGCCCTGCACGGGCACGCAGGCTCACTGTGCTCTTGCCTGCTGTCCCACGACTCACCGTCTTTATGGTGGAGTTCTAGAACACAAAGCCACCAGGAAAGCGTGTTCCTGTGCCTCTGGGCACACTGGGCACACTTGTTGTGGCATTTTCTATAGCATCTTAGTGGCATCTTCCTTGAGGACAGGGCAAGATTAGTACAGCCTATGGTGGTCCACCAACAATACGCTGCCCTCAGCAGTGATGGTCGGGAGCCCTATGAACTAGGCCACGGTCCTCGACAGGATGTGGAAGTCTAAATCATCCATGGGAAGCCTTCCCAAAGGCAACTGTTCTGTCCCATGTCTTCCCCCCGGCCACCGCGGCTTGCTGGCCTTGGGTAAGTCCACCGGAAGTGCTAGAGTGGCAGTCAGTGACGGGTAAGATCTTAGAGATAAGACAACCTAAGACAGGCGCATTCTCGAGTATGGTGGACTCCCATCAACAGAAAAGGGGGAAAAAATGTTGGGGATATTGAGAATACGTCAGCCAAAAAATCCACCTGATATATGGATTTGGCCTGGCCCAGGGGTGCTGCCCTGACTTATGACGAAAAATCAAACCACCACAAGGATTGGCTAATGGCTGTTAATCCAATGTAATCTGCTCATATTCTCTATGCTTCCCTATAACCTTTCTGTTGATAAAGCCCTCTCTTTTTTCATGAAAGACATCATGGTGCTGAAAGAGTTAACTTTGACGTCTGCTCGCTGTTCAGTTCTTTATTCACATATATGGCCACCAGGTGTCTCTATTTCAATTATTTAGATCCAGACTAACTCTGTACATTTATCTTTTCTTTAAAAGAGTAACACAAACCTTTTTCTATAAGTACTTAATTTCTAGTTAATAAGCTTTAAGAGTCTTTTTGTGGTTAAAAATAAATTTCTCTTACTTTTAAAGTAGATATAAATCTCTTAGAGCAAAAAGTCCTTCATGAGCTAACATTCAGCCTTGCCTCCCTCTTTTCCCTGCTTCTAGGTTTTATAAACATCTGCTATAAAAGAAAAACAATAGTGCTTTAAAATCCCAGACAGAGAAAGTTGACTTTTATCAGACAGCCTGAATGGTGTGCAGAGAAAACAGTTTCAGGGAATCCGTGAGAAATAAATTTTCACCCAAACTAATTAGATAAATAATGATGAAATTATAATATGCCCAGGCAGTCACATACAGGGCCTTGAAAAGGTGCAAATGACCTCAAAACCTTGAAATATATATAATAAGAAATTCAATATGTCTAAAATGTAATCTATAAATTAAGTCATGTCTGTAATGAAATCACCAAAGAAAGTATAAAACAATCTATACTGCCAAAAATCATGCTTAAAACTTATAACAAAGTGAAAGTAAAGAGAGAAGATTCCACAGCCTGACTCGCGTGTCGGTGTGTTATTTTCCCCGTTGCTGCTCCTCTGCCTTCGCACTTCGTTGAGCGCTCGCGTTGTCCCCCTGGCTGGGGCTGGCCCCAGCACACACTGCGGTCCTCCTTGGTCTACTGGAGGCAGCCGCCCGACCTGCGTGCTCGGGAAGGGCACTGGGGCTGCCCCGTGCGCCCTGTGGGCCGGCTCTGGGCCTCCCCCCGTGCGGCAGCTCATCTGCACACACAGGCCTGCACAGGGCACAGCCGAGGTCCCAAAAGGGGCCGTGCCCCAGGGCGGACCAGGGTCCAGCTACCACGCATGGTCAACATGCCCATAGCCAGGACCCTCCAGAGGCGCAGGTGAGATGCAGGCCCCGCAGGCCCGTCAGTCAAGGAGCTGTCTGCAGGAGACCTGCGCCTGGCAGCTGCGGCACATGCAGGCCTGCCCTCTCCGTGAGGTCCACATCGTCTCGGCAAAGCCAAATAGAGCAGGAGGAGACTGCTGCTTTCTGCAGGTGACAACTTGTGAACAGGAAACCCCAGAGGCCAAAAGCTGCTGGAATCAGCAGAGTTCGACAGGGTGCAGGCGAACCCACAAAACCCAGAGGTGAGGAGCAACCCAAGCATTAAATAAAGAAGGCAATGCCCTTCACGAGGTCTTTTTTTTTTTTAAGATATTTTTAGTTGTAGTTGAATATAATACCTGTAACTTATTTATCTATTTGTATCTATTCATTATTTATTTACTTTTATGTGGTGCTGAGGATCGCACCCAGTGCCTCGCGCGTGCTAGGCGAGCGCTCTGCCGCTGAGCCCCAGCCCCAGCCCCCGTGGCCCTGAGACACCCCAGCCCCTGGGGCTGGCCGTATGCAGCCTGCACTCGGGGGCGACAGAGCTGCGGAGGCCCAGGAGCCTGGCAATGGGGGTGCTCGGTGTCCCACGGCGCTACCAGGAGAACACTCCTCACGCCCACAGGCAGGTCCAGCGCCGTCCCCCAGAGCCCTGGTGGGCTCCCTCGGAGGTCAACCTGCTGACCCTACATTCACGTGGAGTCGTACGGGACGCAGCTTGGCCAGCGGGGCCCTGACCGGGAAGAGCAGAGCCAGAGGGCGCGGCCGCTGCGGCTCGCACTCCCCACCAACCTCGTCCCCAGGCAGTGTGGCGCTGCCCAAGGACAGAGTGAGAGCCCAGAGGTCAGCCCTCACGCTCATGACCCCAGACCTTGACCAGAGAGAGAAGAGGCTTCTCCACGGAGGGCTCAGACCACCAGCAGCCCCACCCCACGTTAAACCGCGCTGCGTGCTGGGCGGAGGCCCCGGCGGAGGCGGAGACTCTGACGTCTTCTAAGAGACCACAGGCCTTGGACTCCACAGGCCTTGGACTCCACAGTGCCTTGGACTCCACAGGCCTTGGACTCCACAGTGCCTTTGGGGTCCGGTACCAAAGCATGAACAAGAAAAGAAAACATAGACAGGTTGGACTTCACTAAGTCAGGGCCAGGAGCGGCTCAGAGGACTGCACCAGGCAGGGAAGGCAGCGCGGAGTGGCCGCGGCCACCGCTCGCACGTCTGGTCAGGCCTTGGGGCCGGCCACTCAGATGAAATGACAAGCAACCCACACGAGGGCCGGCGGTCTGCAGGACACCCCTCCGAGAACCCCAGCTCAGGGCAGAGCTGGCGTGGTGACATCAGGGACACAAAAGCCAGAGGCTTCCCACCGCTCCCTCGGCTGGACGAGGGAGGACAACGCGGCCCTCCGGAGGACAGCGAGGAGGCTGGAACCCGCATCTGCCTTACGGAATGCAAAACGGGGTGGCCACCTTGGAAAACAGTCTGGCCGTGCCCCAAGCAGCAGCACGGGGGGCCTCACACCACAGCATGGGGGGTCTCGACACCCCAGGACCTGGCCTCCTGCCCGTGGCGCACACCCAGAGTGAGAGCGTGCACCACACTGAGACTTGCCTCAGGGCAGAGGCAACCGTGAAGTCCCCTACCCGGCCAGTGGGCACAGCCACAGGGCATCCACACAGGGAAGAGTACTCATCCTTAAAGGGGAAGGAAACTGACGCCTACTACAGCACGGGGGGCCTCGACACCACAGCACGGGGGGCCTCGACACCACAGCATGGAGGTTCCATACAACAGCATGGGGGGGGCCTTGACACCACAGCATGGAGGTTCCATACAACAGCATGGGGGGCCTTGACACCACAGCATGGGGGGCCTTGACACCACAGCATGGGGGGGCCTTGACACCACAGCATGGAGGTTCCATACAACAGCATGGGGGGGGCCTCGACACCACAGCATGGGGGGCCTTGACACCACAGCACGGGGGGCCTCGACACCACAGCATGGGGGCCTTGACACCACAGCATGGAGGTTCCATACAACAGCATGGGGGGGGCCTTGACACCACAGCATGGGGGGCCTTGACACCACAGCATGGAGGTTCCATACAACAGCATGGGGGGGGCCTTGACACCACAGCATGACACCACAGCATGGGGACTTCACACAATAGCACAGGGGGTTCTTAATACCACAGCATGGCGGGGGGGCCTCGGCGCCACAGCATGGGGGTTCCACAACGGCACAGGGATCCTTGACACCACAGCATGGAGGGGCTTTGGCACCGCAGCATGGGGGTTCCACAACAGCACAGGGGGCCTTGACACCACAGCGGGGGGCCTTGAGGCCATCATGCTGGACGTAAGAAGCCAGACACCACACACCGCACGCTCCGTCGTCTTTCCCATGAAAGCCCAGGACGGGACACCTAGCCCCAGTGGTCAGCGGTGCTAAGGCCGGTGGCCGGGAGAGGCCGAAGGCAGCAGGCTCTTGTTGGCTGCAGAGACTCCAGGGATGCTGTCCACGTCTCAGAGTGCAGAGGGGACCCTGGGGTGCAGTGGGGGGCTTAGGGGTTATTTCTCATAAGGCAGCTTTAAGAAAGAGAGAGAGAGAGAGAGAGAGGGAGGGAGGGAAGGAGGGAGGGAGGAAGGAGGGAAGGAATCGGCCTTGGAGGCCAGCGTCCGCGTGCCCACAGCCCAGGCAGCCGCTCTGCCTCGCTGGCCCTGCCGCCCAGCTGCACGCTTCGCCCTGGCCTGTGTGGGCAGATCAGGTGCGGAAGCCCCTCAGGTGCAGGCCGCGGGGGACCGAGAATGTCAGGAGCTGGCTCCACCTGGGGCTGGACGGCCTGTGAGGCCCTGGCCCAGGAAGAGGTGGGTCCCCAGAGACCTCCAGGGCCGAGCCTCTGGGCCAGGCGCCCTCCCCCATGCTGGTGCACCAGGATGCACCAGGTCCCGCTGCCCAGCAGGCGCAGCCCCTCCGGGAGCAGGGAGATGCAGGCAGGCAGCTGGGGTCTCTCCGTCTCTGTGACCTGGGCCCCGCGAGACGCAGTGCAGACACCAACAGCTCCACCCAGGGAAAGCCCCTGCTCCCAGGCCCCGCGTCCCAGCCTCCAGCAGGCCCCACCTGCCCGAGCACCAGGGTCCCTGCAGCTTCCCAGCTGCTGGGGTCATGGGAGCAGTGCCACCCCTCTCAGCCCGGGTCAGGGACAGGTGGCCTGAGGCCCTGCATGGCCCGGGTCCCCTGCTCTTTTCTCATGGTGAAAACCACAGGACAGGACCTTCCGGCTGGAGGCACGGTCAGCTGGCGGCAGTGCAGGGACGCAGCCTGCTCCCTGACGTGGCCCTCCAGCGTGCTCCTGACGGTACCCATGCCCTGCCGACGTGTTTCCATAGCTGCAGTCCCCAGACAGCGCACCAAGCACAACAGAGCCAGCCACGCTGCTCAACGTGGCCCCGGACACCCAGAACACAGGCTCTGGTCCACTCGGCACTCCCGCTCCTGAACCACGGGTCCCTCCGCTGTCTGTCCTCCTCCCTCTCCTCCACTGGGGCCAGCCCTGATGCCAGGCCAGCACCCGCCTAAGGCACAGGGCACGGGCGGCTGTGCCCGGGCCCTCTCTGCAGAACGCAGCTGGGCCGTGGCCCTCGCCTGGGCGGCTCTGCTGCTGCCCGGGGAGAGGCGCGTGCCTTACCATCTGCCTCCTGTTCTCCACCAGGTGAATGCCGACGACCCCCAGGAAAGAGCCGAAGCCCAGCTGAGCACCAAGGAAAGCAAGGAAGCACAGGTCAGCCTCAGGCGAGCGCAGCGTCCACCCAGACCCCTGGCCGCCGCGTGGGCTGGGGGCGGCCTGCCCCCGGCTCCTGGGCGAGCAGCGGCTGCTCCCCGGCCGCAGGCCTGGTTGCTCACGGCTACGGGTGGCAGCACCGTGACCATGTGCGGAGAGGGCCAGCTATTCTGGGCCATTTGATAGCGGCTGGTGGAGAGCCCCGTCTGACCTGGCTCTTCTGTAGCCACTGGACACGTGCACGCTGGGCCCACCGACCTCGGTCGCCGTGGCACCTGAGGCTGGGGGGGCAGCAGTGCCTGACCTCGGGGCGGCCCCCATCCTCTGCAGTCCCACAGCCTCCCGCCACTGCCGGCTAGGGGACGGACCGCAGGAGCCTTGCAGTCTCTGCTCAGAGGGACCTGTCCCTGGGAGCCTTCAGGAGCTGGTGTGTGGACTTGCGTCCACATCCCCAGAGCAGGCCATCTGTGGGGCTCAGGGGACCGACTCCTCACGCCTCAGAGCAGAGTGCCACCAGCCTGCCCAACTGCCCAGGCTAAAGCTCACGTCCCTCTGGCCAGCACAGAGCTGGCTTGCCCCCAGGACGTGTGTGGCTGGCAGAGGGAAGGTGGGAACTGCCCACTAGAATCATAAACGCAACTCCAGGGAGGAAGCCATTAGATAGTGGAACTTGGGAAGAAACCAAAAACACTGCCAAGCGAGGCTGCCCAGGCCACCTGGGTGGTTCAGGACAGCGCTCTGTCTTAGGGTCTTCTGACCTGCGACCTCGAGTTCACGGGGGGTCATCCTGCCCAGCGAGAGTGCCACTCAAGTCTCCAGCTCTCCGTGGGGCTGGTATGGACGGTTGCCCCTCAAGGACACACCAAGCCCTGCCCCTGCCTCCCGCAGACCCTGGACTCACAATGATGCCTGGGTAGTAGCCTCCCACGGTCACGTTCTCCGTCCTAGTGGTGGCGGCAAGGCCGATGGTCAGTATGAGGGCAGACACCAGCAGCAGAGCTCCCACGGCCCACAGGGAGGTCCTCTTCCTTCTGGCAAACCCTTCTGTGCAGAGGACCAGAGAGCCTGGTGAGAGGCAGCACGCTGCAACTCCTGCCACCGCGTGGGGACCTGGCCTGGGGTGCTGCTCCGTCCCTCCCCAGTGCCCTCCATGCCCAGGCCCCAGCCCTGGACACCTCCCTGACATGCCCATGCTCATCTCCTCCACCTTTCCCTGAGGGAGCACGGAGCGTCCTGTCCCACAGGGATTGCCAACAGCAGGCCCTGACTCTCCCCAGGCTTCCCGGAGCCCAGGCCCCCTCACGGCCCCCTCCCCACTCCCTGTGCCACAGTGAGTTCCTGCCCTGGGAGGCCAGAGTTGGGCAGTCAGTACAGACAAGTACCTCGAGTCAGGTTGGATCAAGGAGGCCAACTGGAGTGGGTCCAGAAGTGGGAGGCTGTCCCCTGAGGCTGTCCCCCACCCTTACCTGCCCCCGCTCCAGGCCGTTGCCAAGGCCACCTGTCCCAGGGACTGCCCCTCCCCAGGGAGCTGTGAGGTTGGCCATCATGTGCCTGGGCTGCCCCATCCTGCCTTCCTTCTAGCCCACGGTCCCACCTCTTGCCCAGCCCCCCAGGCATGCCTGGGCCTGGTCACACAGGAGGACAGATGAGGGGAAGAGGGCAGGAGAGCAGAGGACGCCTAGGACTCATAAAGAGGCAGGGCCCCTGGCTTCTCGGGACACCAGGATACCAGCGATGGCCCCTCCCTCCGGGGAGAGGTCTGTGTGACCCCTTTCAAGTACACCCTCTTCCCATGCTCGCCTGGGCGTGCTTCTCCAACGTTCGACTTCAGCACGCGGGAGCAGGACTCCCGGCAACTGGCGGTGTCACTGGTGATGAGCCCAGCCTAACTCTATCCTAAGATTGGGAGCCATAAAGTTAAAAAAAAAAAAAAAATCTCATTTCTGTTTTACTAAGATATTTATTTGGCCTGACCAAACTCTGGGGCAAATCTTTTTGTTTGGAATTCCCGCCTGTGCTCTGAGCTCACACAGGCCTGGCTCTCCTGGACCAGATAACAACCCTCCCTAAAACCTCATGGCGCCTCATAAATTCAACAGGAATCTTAATTTACTCCCTACCTTGAAATGGTAAGCCATGTAGATCATCAGCCTGCTATCTGCCTTCGTATCGCACTTGCCAGAACCCTGTCAGCTCTAAGTTCCCAAGACATCCCCGTTTTTGTAACTTTCTGTGAGCCCAGTGTTTGGAAGGGGCAGCCGCTGGCCAGCTCTCTTTGTGTACACAATATAAGCTTGCTTTAATTTGATTTAAATTTGGAGTTGGTGGTCTTTTCTTTGTGTCTTGGATCCACATTTTTGGAGGCCACAGCGAAATTCAGACCACCACAAATTCTGAAGCCGGACCTTTGCTCTGGGACTCCAGACGAGTGCGGCCCCAGGGGGTGCACACCTTGAGATGTCCCAAGGCCCCAGGGTGTGCCTTCAGTCCTTCTGATTACTGGAATGAATTGCCACATCAAAAGAATTAGCAAGCATCCAGTGGAGAAAACTTCCACAGGTAAGTGGCGTCCCCATAACATCTGGTATCTGGTTTTGAGATCTCTTCGGGGACAGTGAGGTGCCTGGCAGGGCACACACACTCCTGTCCAGGGCAGTAGTGAAATGTCGCACTGTCCTCTGGTACCGGTCTGGTCAGGAATTCCTACTGGGGACAGAGAGGTGCCTGACGAGGCACACAAGCGCTCCTGTCCAGAGCATTAGCAAGACGTTGCGCTGCTCCCTGGCTGGTTTGGCGCCTGGTTCCTGTTCCCTTGTGTCTTGTTCTGTGTTCTATGGTTTTTCTGTCTTTTCATTGTGTGTCTTCTCTGGTGTAAATGTAAGAACATTGAACAACAAAATGTAACAAAATGTAAGAACATTGTAACATTGAACAACAAAATGGGTAATGAGACAAGTAAGCCTGATACTCGTTGGAGCTGTGTTTTAAAGAACTTTGACAACCTTACGCCCCTTTACTAAGCAGGATTAGGGAGACACGTTATCTTTTTCTTCCTAGTTGGCCACCTTGAGCACACCCACTGCAGGAGGGAGATAGCTGCTGGGGACCTAAGAAATGAAAATCTCCCAAATTAACAAGTGAATCCTAACAGCCATCTGGGCACCCTCGGAACCCCTACTGGAGTGTAACTCTAAAAAAAAAAAAAAAAAAAAAATTCCTTCAAAACCCTTTGTCCCTCCTGGTAGCGAGAGTCACAGCCTTTGGGACAGGAAGCCCCTGTGTTTCTCCTTTGCTAGCAGAGCAATAAACCTTCTTTTCCTTTTTTGTCAAAACTGTGTCCTCATTACTTAATTGGCATTAATTGGCTTTGGGGACAGGGACTGAACTTTCTATTACAAATGTCGGCACCCCGAGCAGCCCTCACTCCACTTTCTTGGGCAGGCCTGGCACTCCGTGCAATTGTGCTTCCATGCTGAGGATGTGAGGGGGACTTTTTGAGAGCAGACTACTGGGAGTTAGGAGACAGGTGAATGTGCCTAAGATCCAACCAAACCAGAGGAGCCATTCCTGTAAGTGAGGGGAGGGACTGGGGGACTCCCAGCAGCTGCCAAAGCCCCTTGTGCTTCAGGGAACTCCCGCCTTCCTTCCCTGCACTGTAAGGATTGCTCCACCTTTGTCTACTTTGAGAAAAAGAAAACTAAATGCAGAAAAGTCACCACACAGAGACCCTTGATTTTACACTTCTGGTTCCCATTTGTGAGAGCATCTGATCCCTTCATGGGGACCTCTGTGACACAGCTGGAGTAAGAGCCACGATTAAGTGGGAATTGGGAACTTGGAGAAATTTTCCCCTCTGGTCTGTTTTAAAGGTTTCCGTCTGTCGCCATGGTTTGGGGATCCTCTCTGTTTGTCTGTCATTGTGGTTTTGTTTGTATCTGTTTCTGGCCCTTTAAGACATGGGCAATAATATACTGATCTTATAGATTGTTTCTTGGAAATGATCTTGATTAAATGGGTCACCTATAGATGTAAACGTGTCTAAAAAGATGATGTTTTTACTATAACAATCTGGTCTTTAAATGGTTTTCTAAAATATAGTACAATCTTGCAGTTGAAAGTTGATTTGTCAGAGATAAAATAATTAGGAGTTTTAACTGTCAAAAACAAAGGTACCATAATTTTTATCTAGACCTGTCTGGTTACCAACTAAAAATTGGTTAAAATGCCTTAGACATAAGGTTTCTGCTCAGAACTATAGTTTTTCCCAGCTCCTTCCAGACCTCAGCCAGGACTTACATTGAAATGCAAATGGGGAAGCAGGCAAGCTCAGTAAGAGGTGGCTCAGACCCCCCACCCTGGGGGGGGGTAAAAATGTCTTTTACTTGAACTTACATTAGACTAAACTAAAACACAAACTGTATGGTACTTTACCGGCTGGTCATTTTTCTAGGACTCTGGTTTTTCTTCGATTCTGTATATTTTTTGAACTCATTATTTTGGTCCTAGGTTAATGTTTTGTTTTTGTTTTTTCTGATCAGTCCTAATTTTTATTCAACTATGGAATTTTTAAACATCTGTAACATTGCAATGGAGATTCACATGGGAGAGCTACGAGGTCTTTACTCTTGTATGTGTGCACACTGTGCATTGTGTTGTCTGTCACAGGTGTGATGTGTCATGTACATGACATCAAGATTGGCAGATAGAAAATGAGGGCTCATGATTTAAAAATGAATCTAAATTCCTTTAATTCACATGATTTAAAATGGTTCAATTTAAATTGGGTAAGCAGATAAAAGTAAAGACGTTTAAAATTAAACTTAACTCATAAGTCTCTCTAGGTGGTCAAAAACTAATAAAATGTTAATGTTTACAAAATGTCTAATATCCATTGTTTCTAAAACTTTTTTTCAACAAAGAAGAAATAGCTAATACTGTTTAATATACTTATCTGATATCTTGGTAAAAATGAGAAAAATACATTTGACATGAAATTACTTATAAAAATGTTTGTTAGACATTTGATTAATTTAGAAAGTTAAAATGCTAAGTGTTAAATACCATCAAGTACTCTTAATTCCTTGAATTCCATTGGATAACATTGTTGATATTCTC
Organism: Tamias sibiricus; assembly: GCA_025594165.1. Classification (NCBI taxonomy): domain Eukaryota; kingdom Metazoa; phylum Chordata; class Mammalia; order Rodentia; family Sciuridae; genus Tamias; species Tamias sibiricus. Next base: position 425,798 of record CM046663.1, read on the forward strand.
ATAAATCCGTAAATGAGGGGGGAAAAAAAGGTTTTAAACTTGCTTTGTCATCACTTAAAAAAAAATTTAAAATCCAAACAGATATAAATTTATGTACCTAAACATTGTGTTTTCATGAAATGGTAAACAGATGTGATTCTATATACAACGGTTTATAAAAGATTCCTATATACAAAGGCCCAAAAAGGTTTCAACTGTTCCGATTAAGAATACTGTAAATAACATAAAATATTTTTTATTAAAATGATTTATCTAAATTTTATAGACTGTTCATAAATTATAAATTTAAAAAGATAAAAAATGATATAAGATGGCTTGTGATGGGAAATTAGATATAAGGCTTGTGAAGGGAATTAAAAAGTTTATGATGAAATTTAGTAAGTAAGTGATAAGAGCATCTGAGTAAATGAAGATTAAATTTCAAAAAAAGTTTGTGATTAGGGGGCTGGGGTTGTGGCTTAGTGGCAGAGCGCTTGCCTCGCACATGCGGGGCCCAGGTTCGATCCTCAGCTCCACGTAAACATAAAATGCATTGCATTGTGTACAACTAAACTAAATAAATAAATATTAAAACAAAAACAAAAAAGTTTGTGATTAAATTGGCTATGATTAACATAGTCTATTAAATCTAATGTACTGATATAAAGCAAAGTCTGAAACATTGGTCTACTCTTATCAAGATAATTTTCTTATATTTATTAGGTTTTATTATTTGGGAAAATTGGTTAAACTGTCATTTTGAAATATTGTAATATGTTATTTCTTTAAGAGCTAAACTTGATTAATGCTAAAATATCAATGTAATTGTGATGCTATTACTTTTCTTCATGTATTAAATATATAAAGAATATCATATCTTCCAGGTATACAAGTCTTTAAGGTAGAAGCTTTAAAAGAACATTATATCAAGCTGGTGTTCTCCAAACTAAAGTTGTATGGTAATTTTGGGCCTTTAAAGTTGACAAAACAACAAGGAAATTTCATTAAATGAGAATTTATACCATTTAATGTTCTACAACTGGACCTGATATCAATAAGATATAAAGTTTTATGTTACCTTTTATGATGGGGTACAAATTAAATGTATTTTTAAGTTAATGAGAGCCTAATCTATGTAAAAATTAATATTGTAACACACAAAAACATTTTTTCTACTTTCCCACAAGAGGTTAAAAGCTCTCAGCCTTTCTTTAATTCTTGTTTTGAATGTAATATCTCATTGTGTTAGCTAATGTACATGTTAATTCAAGCAACAATATATGGAAACTTTATAAAATGACATTTAAAAATCAATATCAGCTTCAGAACTAGAACACAATCAGGGTTAATTTAACCATCCCCTACAGGACAGATAGGATAGTGCAGACCCCAATTAATAAAAAGGGTAAATGACTGTAAGGTTATAAGCATTAAAGTAAAGCCCAGTGCTCTTAATTTTAGACTCATGCAATCGATTTTCTATATGTTTAAGATCAAAACTTAAAAATTAAAGTTAAATTAAAAGGGCCAAGAAAACCAATATTTGGCTCTTGCCCTCTGAGTCAGTCTGAATCCAAGGAACAGGGAACTTCTCCAAAGAGCTTTGCATCTCTGGGCCACACAACCTCCTGCGCAGGGAGATTGATGAGACCACTCAGTACAGAAAGCCAATCAGTGCCCTTGCTATGGAGAGGAGGGTCTGGAAAAGGGAGACATCCCTGACGCTTCCTAGGGAAGCCACATGGTCAAGCAAGGCCTGGACCATTCTAGGGCAAATGGCACGAGCAGAACTAAGCGGCTGCTCTCAAGGTCCCCAAAGTGACTCCCATGGGAACTCAGCTGACTCTTAACAGCAGATAGACAAAGTCAATTTTGACCAATTTGATCTTAAATGCCTAGCAAAAACAGTTAAAACCAAAACACAACCATTCCTGAACATTAATAATAATAATAATAACAATAATGATTCAAATGTAACTCAAGATATACTCTTGTATTATCCCCCAAAATAATTAAAACTGGAGGCTACAGAAGAGAGATTCTTGCTGGGGCTAAGGCCCAGTGGTAGTGCACTTGCTTGACATGTGTGAGGCACTAAGTTCGATTCTCAACACAGCATATAAATAAATAAAATAAAGGTTTATCAACAAAATATATTTCTTTTTTTTAAAAAAAGAGAGATTCTTAGGAAGGAAGGCCTAAGAGCTATCAAGTGAAACTGCCAAGTCAGAAGTTTTTTAGTCAGTTTAAGGCTTATAAATCTTCCTAAACTCCTACACTGGTAGGATTAATATTTGCTAACATGATTATCTAGCCCTAAGTAACAGAAATAAAAGGTTCTCTACTAGACACAGAGGTCAAACCAGTGGAAAGGTTTTACAAGATCAGATGACAGTAAGTAGCTTAACTACATCTTATAGGGGTAGACTTTTGTGACATTAGAAATTAAATGTTGTTTTTACATTCCCAGTAACTCTGAGGATGTTAAAGATTTATATTCCCAAATAAAGGCCTTGTCCACTCAGCCCTCACACGTCCTGGTGAGAGGCTATCGACTTCCATCATCTTCATGATATTCATTGACATGTTCCAGATGCCGCGATATTTATTCAGTACTTGTGGTTTTTGTTTCTCTCTCATAGAAGCACCCATCCCCAGATGACTTTACCACTGTTCTTCCCCAACCAGACTTGGATCCAGCCTGCCTTCTAAAAGGGAACTGCAAACTATTTGCCCCACCTCGACACATCACCCCCTCTCAGCTCTGAAGCAGCCAGAACACGATCGTCGCCCCTTTATCCTTACAGCAATTAAATGTTCCTCAAATTAGACGGGGGGAATATGAAGCAGAATCAGATAGACCGTCAGTATAGATAGGTAAATCCAGTCAGGTCGGATTGGGAGGTCAATTTGGAGTGAGTCTGGAAGGCTGGAGACTGTCCCCTGAGGGACTGAAATTCCTCCAGAGCCCTTCCTCTACCCTATCGAAGATTTGAAAGGAACACATAACTCAAGGGGAGAATGATGAACCCAACCTAACTCTATCCTAAGATTGGGAGCCATAAAGTTAAAAAAAAAAAAAAAAAAAGAGTTCATTTCTGTTTTACTAAGATATTTATTTGGCCTGACCAAACTCTGGGGCCATCTTGTTTGGAATTCCCGCCTGTGCTCTGAGCTCACACAGGCCTGGCTCTCCTGGACCAGATAACAACCCTCCCTAAAACCTCATGGCGCCTCATAAATTCCAGCAGGAATCTTCATTTACTCCCTACCTTGAAATGGTAAGCCATGTAGATCATCAGCCTGCTATCTGCCTTCGTGCCACACTGGCCAGACCCTGTCAGCTCTAAGTTCCCAAGACATCCCCGTTTTTGTAACTTTCTGTGCTATAAAAACCTTGTCTTCCCGGGGAGCGGGGGGTGTCTGGGAGGGGCGGCCGCTGGCCAGCTCTCCTTGTGTACACAATATAAGCTTGCTTTAATTTGATTTAAAATTGGAGTCGGTGGTCTTTTCTTTGCGTCTTGGATCAACAACTGGGACCTTCACTCCCACCCTCCCTCCCTCCTCAGGCCCTGGTTGGCGTCCTCTGGGCTCCAGCCACCTGGCACAGGCCACAGTGTGCCCACAGATGCCACCCAGGCAGAACTGCTCCCTGCCCTGGCTGCGCAGCATGCAGTGGGCACCGTGTGGCTGGCCCCCAGCGACAGTGGAGAGGGTGTCCTGGCTGCCTTGCCGGCCACCTGCCCGAGAAGCCAGGACCTGACGACCTTTGTCCTTGCTGCCCACAGAGCAGCAACCACACCCACCCTTCACTGAGCACCCACTGCACGCCAGCTGCCTGAGCGTCCTGCCCTGGGCAGCTGGCTGAGTGCCCCACACCACCCGGCCGTGTCCACCCGTGGGAAGCTTTGTCCTGGCCTGGGCCGGGCCGAGCAGGCGCTGCACTCGGGGCCACACACCTGCCCACAGGCCCTCCAGGCCACTGTCACATGGCGCCTGAGGCTGGGAGCAACTTGGAGGCCGGCAGTGAAACTGGCCAGGGCTGCCTGGACCCAGCCCTGCCCTGTTGGCTGCTGTATTGACAGGCAGCACGTGCAGCCTCTGCTCCGCCGAGACCCTTCTGCACAGGCAGCAGCTCAGCCAGGGGCTCCAGAGTGCCTGCAGGAGTGCCTGAGGGCTGTTCCTTCAGACGCTCCCTCCACCCGGACTGCTTCCTGGGATACGAGTATGAAGGCAGAGCCTGCAGCCGAGTTGGGCCACGAGGGACCATTAAGAATGTGGGGCAGAAGGACGGCCCAGAGCGGCTGCCTCCAGCTGCCATCAGGTGGTGCTCCCCGACAGTGACCTCTGTGAGGGCCGCCATCTGCAGCCAGGCCAGGGCCTGATGGCTGCACAACTCAAGAAAGAAGACAGGCACAGGGCCAGGCCTGCTTCTCCAGCCACCACCTGTCCTCCCTGGCCTGTGGTGGCCCCCCTCCACAGAAAATCTTCACTGAACTTCTCCAGAAATCTTCACCATGATTGATTTGAAGACTATCAGCAGCAGGGCTGGGCTGGGGCTCAGCATAGAGCGCTTGCCTGGCACGTGCGAGGCCCTGGGTTCCATCCTCAGCACCACATATGAATAGATAAAATAAAGGTATAGATACATATTTAAAAAAAAAAAAAAAGACTATCAGCAAAAGAGTTGCTACAAAAGAGTTCAGTGTAGGTAGACTTCCTGTTTTCCTACTGCTCTATTACTTGGCCACTGGCCTGGAAGGAACCAGCATTCCAGGCGCTGAACGCCCACTTACTAGTTTTTCACAAATATTTATCCAGTATGGTAGTTTGTAATAACGTGTTTGCAAATGCAAAATACAATAATAAAAAGACAAATTCTTTAACAAGGCCTCTGGCCTTGAGCTGGAGCGTTACAGAGATGTCTACATTTCTAAGAGAAGTTACCAACTGGGCTCCATGGTAACAGCTGGCAGGGGAGGAAAGAAAGGGGAGGAGGAGCTCCCTTCTCAGGTGTGGTCCTTGAAGGGGTAACTTGCCCAGGACAGTGAAAGAAAAAGCTGCTTTTATGTGACCTTCTGCAGACTGTGAACTGCTGAGCCCCTCCCCTTCCATGCCGGGTATGAAGTTCTGAAACTACCTGAACTCGGGGTTCAGGGGATCGACTGGTCACAGCGAGAGCTGTTGTCCCCAACTTCCCCAGCAGCCTGGTTGCTGAGGTGGGCTTAGTGAAGCCTGGTCTGTGGAGCTCAGGCTGTGGGGACGGAGGGAGGCCTGCCTGGCCACGGTGACAAGGAACACTTACCAAGGCGGGTGTCCATGCAGGCCCTCCTTCCACATGGTGCCCAGGGGCTGCCAGAGCCCAGAGCACTCTGCCTTGGCCTCCTGGCTGCCCTGAGGGACGCCTGCCTGCCCTGCCTTGTCCCTTGTGCCTCCAGCCCCGGGTGTGGCCACGGAGCACAGGCAGTCTGCGGGGAGCCGGTAGGAGGGAGCCGGTAGGAGGGAGCCGGTAGGAGGGAGCCGGTCCTTCAGCAACACACCAGCCTGTGTTTAAGAGGCTTTCCAAAAACACTACATCAAGACTTTGAGGTTCAAACCCTTGTGAAGGAGCCACCACGTGGCCCAGCTGCCCACTCCTTGGTGTGTGTCCGTGAGGTCTGAACCAGCACGCCGCAGGGACGCAGCCACAGCGACATTCACAGCAGCACAAGTCACAGGAGCCCAGCTGTGGAACCAGCCCAGGTGCCCGTCCGCAGCTGAAGGGTACAGACACGTGGGCGTGCACACGAAGGGGCTCACGCGGCCACAGGAGGGGTGGCCGCAGCCTTTGCTGGTCACTGAGGAACCGAGAATGTCACACTGAGTGAAACGAGCCAGGCTCCGAAGCCACGGGGAGAGGGCGCCAGCTAGAGCAAAATAAGGGGACCAAAGGAAAGAAAAGGGGTGTGCCTGGGGTGGGAGGGGCTGCGAGCAGCGTCGAGGAAGGAAGGGGCTGAAGAGCAGAGGAGGGAGGCTGTCCTCACCTCCTGCCTGGAGGCCTGAACCTCTCCACCCGCACCCACAAGGCAGGAATGTAGCCGAGAGCAGCGCGGAGAGGGCAGGCGCACAGGGACAGCGCAGAGCAATGACACGCGTGCCATCCTGGGCACTCAGAGCGAATCCTCACGCCATCTACAACTGAAAGGACCACAAAATGAGATGAAGAAGGACGAAAAGCACCAGGCGTGCACACGTGTCTAGACACGCTCAGGTCTGAAGTGCAGCTGGAGCCGTGTTCAGGGCACGGTGAAGGAGGGAGGATCCGATGATACGAAAAGTAAAGAAATGGGTGGAGACCAGGAGGCCCTCGCGCAGCTGCGCTGCCCAGGGTCAGTGGTTGCGGTCCGTCAATGAGACCTGTCTCGTGGAATACTGTCACTTTAGAAATACCAGTTCCTTGCCTTTTTCATCATTTATGTATATTTTCTCCACTGTTTTTCCTGTGAACACATCTCCTGCCCTTTTTCATTCTCATCGTAGTAAAGACATCTTGAATGAAAAAGCAAAACTACATGCGAAAACAGGGCACCCAGGCTCAGCAGCGGGCTCTTGCCGGTGGGCTCCTAAAGGGCGGCAGGGCCCTGGCACCATCACCAGCCTTGCTTCCGAGCATGGCCGGGAACCTCCTCTCTTCCCAGAGCGTGCCCTGTCCTCTGTCCTGGAAGGGCACCCTGCACAGCAGCCCCTGGCCACCTCTGGCAGAGCGCCCGGGCGCTGCCGCGCCCGGCTTCCTGTTTTCCCAGCCCAGCCCGGTTCCACAGCTGCGCCTGGCTTGGTCTGGAAATCAAACAATCAGAGGTTCCGTGCATTCACTGCACAAGTGGCTGGGAGGGTGTGCCCAGACCAAGCACCTCCTGACGCTGCGGGCACCTTGCCACCCTCAGGCGGGAGGAAACTGCCTGGTTCCTCGAAGGGTGCATTCCCAGGCCACCCTGGAGCCAGGACAGGGGGCAGCTGGGTGGGTCCGTTTGTGAGCATCTCTGCTCTCCACAATGGTAGAGTACGGGGAAGAGAGGCCAGAAAACAGAGAGGAGACAGAAGGGAAGGCCGGGGAGAGAGGCGAGAGGGAGTAGATGGAGGAAGGGAGGGGCTGGGAGATGGAGGGGAAAGGGACTGAGAAGCCAAGAGCGGTGGCCCACGCCTGTCATCCCAGTGGCTCAGGAGGCTGAGGCAGGAGGATCGTGAGTTCAAGGCCAGCCTCAGCAACTTAGCAAGGCTCTAGACAATAGCCAAACCCTGTCTCTAAATAAAAAATAAAAAGGGCTGACATGTGGCTCAGTGGTAAAGTGCCCCTGGGATCTATCCCAGGTAGCAGAGAGGAGAGAGGTGGATGAACAGAAGGACGGATGGTCGAGGGAGGGAGGGGACAGTTGAGCAGCCTGGCCATTGCAAGGTGCCCCAAGACAAGTCCCAGGAGGCAGGTGGGACGGGCCACTGGGTCCAGCGTCTTCCTGCTGTCCTGACGCCCCAGCTATGGCCTGCAGACCCAGCCCTCTGGCCCCACACTCGCTGCCCACCCCTAAAGAGCTCACAGGACACTCCTGCCACTGCCCGCTCACCTGTGGTGTCCAGCAGAGCCAGGGGCCCGGGCACTGGCGGGGGCGGCATCCTGGGGGCGCACGGAAGCAACACCCTTGGGGCTGCTCCTCCGCTCACTCAGGGCAGCACAACGGCACTGGTGGCCACAGTGGCCAGGAGCACGCCCACCCCGCCTGTCTCCGCCTCCTTCCCACCCCGCCTCTCTCCGGCCTCTTCCCGCCCCGCCCGCTACACCCCCTTCTCTGCCCACGCTCCTGCAGCCTGTTCCTGGACCTGGGTGAGAGCCGGGAACGCTGACGGGGGGGGTGTGGCTGCCCAGTGTGGGGCGGGAGCCCAGCAGGAGCCCAGCGGGGCCCCTGCTCACTCCTGGCCGCACCCCACCCAGGGCCCGGGCAGCCGCGCATCCTGTGCTGCTAGCAGAGGGCAGCGGACCCAGCCCTGACCCCACACCCGTCTCAGGCCGTCCACTGGAGACCCCTGGGAAAGAAAGGCAGGGCTGGAGGGCCTGGACAGGGGCCCTGCGTGGAGGCAGGCAGCAATCAGACTGTGCAGAGGCCACGGGTGCGCTTCTCAGAGCCCCGGCGAGGGCGCAGCCTGGCTCCTGGTGCAGACTTGCCTGGTAGCACAGCCCTGGGCAGCCCCGGCATGGGGCAGAAGCGGAGGCTCAGCAGCAGCCACCTGAGAGGACACCTGAGAGGACACCTGAGAGGACACCTGAGAGGACACCTGAGAGAGCGTTGGCCCAGGAACCAGGACGGCCCTGGAGACGAGCAGCGGCCTCCCTCCCCTGCTGCTGCTGCTGCCTCACGTGGAGTCCCAGGGGGCAGCACTGAGGGTGGGAGCTGCCCTCGGCTGGGGAACGTCTGGGGCAGCCAACAGGGAGGCCACCCAGGGAGCACTGCGCCCTCCCTGAGGACACGGAGGAGGCCCTGGCGCTAGGCCCTGCAGCCGTGGAACCAGCAGGAGGTCCTGAGCAGCCAGGCCTGAGCCAGAGCCTGGAGAGCAGGTGAAGGTGACGGGCCATGAGTCCCACAGGCCACTGTGAGAGGGGCACCTGCACCACACAGGTGTGCACACAGAGCACTGCCCACAGCACTGTGGCCAGAGTGCACACTGGACAGCAGCCTGTGTGAACAACATGGGGTGGGGAGCACAGGACACAGCAAGGGTGGCACAGACACACCAGGGGGTGAGCAGGCACAAACCAGAGTGAGCACTGTCACACCAGGGGTGAGCGGGGACACACCAGGGTGAGCAGGGACACACCAGGGGTGACAGGGACACACCAGGGTGAGTGGGGACACACCAGGGGTGAGCGGGGACACACCAGGGGTGAGCAGGGACACACCAGGGTGAGCGGGGACACACCAGGGTGAGTGGGGACACACCAGGGGTGAGCAGGGACACACCAGGGGGTGAGCGGGGACACACCAGGGTGAGCGGGGACACACCAGGGGGTGAGCACTGACACCAGGGTGAGCGGGGACACACCAGGGTGAGCAGGGACACACAGGGTGAGCGGGGGACACACCAGGGGTGAGCACTGACACACCAGGGTGAGCGGGGACACACCAGGGGTGAGCAGGGACACACAGGGTGTGCGGGGACACACCAGGGGTGAGCAGGGACACACCAGGGTGAGCAGGGACACACAGGGTGAGCAGGGACATACCAGGGGTGAGTGGGGACACACAGGGTGAGCGGGGACACACCAGGGTGAGCAGGGACACACCAGGGTGAGCGGGGACACACCAGGGGTGAGCAGGGACACACCAGGGTGAGCGGGGACACACAGGGTGAGCAGGGACATACCAGGGGTGAGTGGGGACACACAGGGTGAGCGGGGACACACAGGGTGAGCGGGGACACACCAGGGGTGAGCGGGGACACACAGGGGTGAGCGAGGACACACCAGGGGGTGAGCGAGGACACACCAGGGTGAGCGGGGGACACACCAGGGTGAGCGGGGACACACCAGGGGTGAGCGGGGACACATCAGGGTGAGCGGGGGACACACCAGGGGTGAGCACTGACACACCAGGGTGAGCGGGTACACACCAGGGTGAGCAGGGACACACCAGGGGTGAGCAGGGACACACCAGGGTGAGCAGGGACACACCAGGGGTGAGCAGGGACACACCAGGGGTGAGCGGGGACACACAGGGGTGTGAGCGGGGACACACAGGGTGAGCGGGGACACACCAGGGGTGAGCGGGGACACACAGGGTGAGAAAGGACACACCAGGGGTGAGCGGGGACACACAGGGTGAGCGGGGGACACACCAGGGTGAGCGGGGACACACCAGGGTGAGCAGGGACACACCAGGGTGAGCGGGGACACACCAGGGGTGAGCAGGGACACACCAGGGTGAGCGGGGACACACCAGGGGTGAGGGCACTGACACACCAGGGTGAGCGGGTACACACCAGGGTGAGCAGGGACACACCAGGGGTGAGCAGGGACACACCACCACCAGGGGTGAGCAGGGGACACACCAGGGGTGAGCAGGGGACACACCAGGGTGAGCAGGGACACACACCAGGGTGAGCGGGGGACACACCAGGGTGAGCGGGGACACACCAGGGTGAGCAGGGACACACAGGGGTGGAGCAGGGACCACACAGGGTGAGCAGGGACACACAGGGGTGTGAGCAGGGGGACACACCAGGGACATAACAGGGGTGGTGAGCAGGGACACACTAAGGGTGAGCATGGTGGAGCGGGGACACACAGGGTGAGCAGGGACACACAGGGTGAGCAGGGGACACACCAGGGGTGAGTGACACCCGGGGTGAGCGGGGACACACCAGGGCGTGAGCAGGGACACACAGGGGACACACCAGGGTGAGCAGGGACACACCAGGGTGAGCGGGGACACACCAGGGGTGAGCGGGGACACACAGGGTGAGCGGGGACACATCAAGGGTTGTGCAGGGACACACCAGGGGTGAGCAGGGGACAGGGGTGACACAGGGTGAGCAGGGGGACACACCAGGGTGAGCAGGGGACACACCAGGGTGAGCAGCGGTGGCGGGGACACACCAGGGGTGAGCAGGGACACACCAGGGGTGAGCGAGGACACACCAGGGGCGGGGACACACAGGGGGTGAGCCGGGACACATCCAGAGGGGTGAGTGAGTGAGGACACACCAGCGGGGACACACGGGGTGAGCGGGGACACACAGGGTGAGCTGGGGGACACACCAGGGGTGAGCGGGGACACACCAGGGGGTGAGCGGGGGACACACCAGGGGGTGAGCAGGACACACCAGGGTGAGCGGGGGACACACCAGGGGGGTGAGCAGGGGGGACACACCAGGGCCGTTGGTGAGCGGGGACACACCAGGGTGAGCAGGGACACACCAGGGGGTGTGCAGCTGGGGGACACACCAGGGTGAGCGCGGGGTACACCACCTGGGTGAGCAGGGACACACCAGGCTGTGAGCGGTGGGGACACACCAGGGGTGAGGAGGGACCACACCCAGGGTGAGCGGGGACACACCAGGGGTGAAGCCAGGGACACACAGGCGTGAGTGAGGGGGACACACCAGGGTGAGCGGAGGGACACACCATGGGGTGAGCAGGGACCACACAGGGTGAGCGGGGAACACCACCAGGAGTGTGAGCACTGGACACACCAGGGTGAGCGGGGACACACCAGGGGTGCGAGCGGGGGGGGGACACACAGGTGGGTGAGCTCGGGGTATGGGGGTTACACACCAGGGGAGCGAGGGACACACCAGGGTGTGAGCGGGGACACACCAGGGTGAGCAGGGGGACACACCAGGGTGAGCGGGGGACACACCAGGGGTGAGCAGGGACACACCAGGGTGAGCGGGGACACACCAGGGTGAGCACTGACACACCCAGGGTGAGCGGGTACACACCAGGGTGAGCAGGGACACACCAGGGGTGAGCAGGGACACACCAGGGTGAGCAGGGACACACCAGGGGTGAGCAGGGACACACCAGGGTGAGCAGGGACACACCAGGGTGAGCGGGGACACACCAGGGATGAGCGGGGACACACCAGGGTGAGCAGGGACACACCAGGGGTGAGCAGGGACACACAGGGTGAGCAGGGACACACCAGGGGTGAGCAGGGACACCTAGGGTGAGCAGGGACACACAGGGTGAGCAGGGACACACAGGGTGAGCAGGGACACACCAGGGGTGAGCGAGGACACACCAGGGGTGAGCAGGGACACACCAGGGGTGAGCAGGGACACACAGGGTGAGCGGGGACACACCAGGGGTGAGCAGGGACACACCAGGGGTGAGCAGGGACACACCAGGGGTGAGCAGGGACACACAGGGTGTGCGGGGACACACCAGGGGTGAGCAGGGACACACCAGGGTGAGCAGGGACACACAGGGTGAGCAGGGACATACCAGGAGTGAGTGGGGACACACAGGGTGAGCGGGGACACACCAGGGTGAGCAGGGACACACCAGGGTGAGCGGGGGACACACCAGGGGTGATCAGGGACACACCAGGGTGAGCGGGGACACACAGGGTGAGCAGGGACATACCAGGGGTGAGTGGGGACACACAGGGTGAGCAGGGACACACCAGGGGTGAGCAGGGACACACATGGTGAGCGGGGGACACACCAGGGGTGAGCACTGACACACCAGGGTGAGCGGGGACACACCAGGGTGAGCGGGGACACACAGGGTGAGCGGGGACACACCAGGGGTGAGCACTGACACACCAGGGTGAGCGGGGACACACCAGGGTGAGCAGGGACACACAGGGTGTGCGGGGACACACCAGGGTGAGCAGGGACACACCAGGGTGAGCGGGGACACACAGGGTGAGCGAGGACACACCAGGGGTGAGCGGGGACACACAGGGTGAGCGGGGACACACCAGGGGTGAGCGGGGACACACCAGGGTGAGCGGGGACACACCAGGGGTGAGCGGGGACACACCAGGGTGAGTGGGGACACACCAGGGGTGAGCAGGGACACACCAGGGTGAGCGGGGACACACAGGGTGAGCGAGGACACACCAGGGGGTGAGCGGGGACACACAGGGTGAGCGGGGACACACCAGGGGTGAGCGGGGACACACAGGGTGAGCGAGGACACACCAGGGGTGAGCGAGGACACACCAGGGTGAGCGGGGACACACCAGGGGTGAGCGGGGACACACCAGGGTGAGTGGGGACACACCAGGGGTGAGCGGGGACACACCAGGGTGAGTGGGGACACACCAGGGGTGAGCGGGGACACACCAGGGGTGAGCGGGGACACACAGGGTGAGCGGGGACACACCAGGGGTGCCGTGGTGCTGCACCCTGATGGTGAGGCTGGGTTGCGCACCAGCGGGTGGCGGGCGGACTCCCGCGTGCCCACTTACTACACTGGGTGGCTGCGGGGAACAGCACCTGGGGGTCAGCAGCAGAGGGTGCCCACGGCTGCCACCAGCTTGCTGTGGTCCCACAGCCGCGGCCACGCGTGGCTCTGGTAGTACCCCTGTGTAGGGAAGGACCCCTGGGCACCCCTGGTGCTCGGGAGCCGCACAGAGGGGTTTTGCGGGCCGTGTTCCCACGAGGAGATTAGCAGTGACAGACTGGTCACAGGCAAGACCACCTGTAGCAGGGCTAAGGTCACCAGGGCCTCTGCCCTGCCCGTGGGGACGTGGTGGGACCTGCAAGTGGCTCAGTCAGGGTGGCCAGGCCTTGGGGGCCTACCTCAGTGGGGCCCCTGGGAGTGGGGCTGATGCAGAGCCAGGCTGGCCTCCGGTCCTGCCTGCTGTCTCCCCGCTGCTCCCTCTCCCCCTGTGGGCCCAGGGCGAGGCCCTCCAGGGGCCGCAGCAGCACTGAACAGACAGGGCCGATCTCAGACGTGGGCCTGCAGCTCAGAGCGGAGGAGCCCGCTCTGCACACGCCCCAGCCTCAGAGGTGAGCCCTGGAGGGGGCCTCGGTGCAGCAGCTGAGGCCGTGCGGGGACGGGGGTGTGGGCAGGGGGGCCAGAGGTGGTACGGGGCCCCGACTGCCGCTGCTGTGTGGCCAAGCAGGTCTCCTTCAGAAGGGACTCTGAGCCCAGGCTCCAGGCACGTGGCCACGAGCCACCCAGGTACCTGGGTCTGGGGCCCCCATGCAGGGGCCCGAGGAGGCCAGAGGCCAAGCCAGGAACTGCAAGTCCTGAGCCTTCTGGGTGGGGCCTGGGCCCTGACAGAGGGCAGCAGCAAGGGAGCCAGAGACCTGCTTCCACGGTCCCAGTCCCTGGAGCAGGGCGGTGGCCTGAGCAGGGGGGAACCGAAGGCAGCGAGCGTGCCCAGGCCGCGGGCACCAGGGGGGAACCGAAGGCAGCGAGCGTGCCCAGGCCGCGGGCACCAGGGGGGGAACCAAAGGCAGCGAGCGTGCCCAGGCCGCGGGCACCAAGGGGGGAACCGAAGGCAGCGAGCGTGCCCAGGCCGCGGGCACCAAGGGGGGAACCGAAGGCAGCGAGCGTGCCCAGGCCGCGGGCACCAGGGGGGGAACCGAAGGCAGCGAGCGTGCCCAGGCCGCGGGCACCAGGGGGGGAACCGAAGGCAGCGAGCGTGCCCAGGCCGCTGGCACCAGGGGGGGAACCAAAGGCAGCGAGCGTGTCCAGGCCGCGGGCACCAAGGGGGGAACCGAAGGCAGCGAGCGTGCCCAGGCCGCGGGCACCAGGGGGGGAACCGAAGGCAGCGAGCGTGCCCAGGCCGTGGGCACCAGGGGGGGAACCGAAGGCAGCGAGGGGCACCAGGGGGGGAACCGAAGGCAGCGAGCGTGCCCAGGCCGCGGGCACCAAGGGGGGAACCGAAGGCAGCGAGCGTGCCCAGGCCGCGGGCACCAGGGGGGGGAACCGAAGGCAGCGAGCGTGCCCAGGCCGCGGGCACCAAGGGGGGAACCGAAGGCAGCGAGCGTGCCCAGGCCGCGGGCACCAGGGGGGGAACCGAAGGCAGCGAGCGTGCCCAGGCCGCGGGCACCAGGGGGGGAACCAAAGGCAGCGAGCGTGCCCAGCCGCGGGCACCAAGGGGGGGAACCGAAGGCAGCGAGCGTGCCCAGGCCGTGGGCACCAGGGGGGGAACCGAAGGCAGCGAGCGTGCCCAGGCGCGGGCACCAGGGGGGAACCGAAGGCAGCGAGCGTGCCCAGGGGCACCAGGGGGGGGAACCGAAGGCAGCGAGCGTGCCCAGGCCGTGGGCACCAGGGGGGGAACCGAAGGCAGCGAGCGTGCCCAGGCCGCGGGCACCAGGGGGGGAACCGAAGGCAGCGAGCGTGCCCAGGCCGCGGGCACCGGGGGGGAACCGAAGGCAGCGAGCGTGCCCAGGGGGGGCACCGGGGGGGGAACCGAAGGCAGCGAGCGTGCCCAGGCCGCGGGCAGCTGCGTGTGCGTCCATGGCAGGAATGACAGGCACCGGCACCCGGAGGCCACGGGACTGCACTGATGCATGACGGTGGGACTTCGAAGGGCAGGGAGCACACCTGGCCAGCCAGAGCGGGCACACGTGAAGGGACACCTCCATGAGCAGGTGTCCAGCAATGGCCCCCAGGCCAGTCCACGTAACTGACCGCCAGGACAGAATGAAGGCTGCAGCTGCGCAGTCGCCTCCATGGCCTCAGCAAAGGCCGTGACGGCACCCCACATACGTTCATGAGCAGAGCACCCCTGGGTCGGAGCAGGGTGACCTCTGGGCCTGACAGTGGTGTCCACACCCTCAGAGACAACTGCAGACCTCGGTGCTTCCCGAAGACCAGGAGCAGGACGCGCTGCCACAGGGGCTTGGAAACCGGCCGGCAGTCCCGTGCCTGGGAGTGCACGTCGGGGTCCCTGGAGCCCAGGAGGACGGGCACTTGCTCGGGCAGAGAGGCCGTGGGGTGGCTCTGCCCAGGACGTGGGCAGCACTGTGAGCCTGACCCCACGGTGCGCAAGAGCCCTCTGGAGCTGTCCCAGCCCCACCCACACCTGGGGAGTGGCCGGGGCCCGGGGCGGGGCAGGCAGGCACGCTGACACCCCCTGCCCTGTCGGCACCTGGGGTCCAGTGAGCGGCCGGATGTGGCCCTGGGGAGCAGTGGGGACGTCGCTCCCACTCAGGGCTCAGAGCGTCCCCTCCCGTCCTGCCCCTCCGCGCCACCCCTTGTGAGGCAGGCGCTCTGGCGCTCGGCACAGACGCAGCCTCGTGCCGCCCAGACTGTCCCCAGGACGTCTCAGATCACGCTGTGGGGTCGACTGCACACCATGTCGGCACAGTTCTGAGTGGGAGGGTCACGGGCTTCGAGGTGTCACAGCCACAAAGCCACCACATTCGGACGGTGCTCCGCCTGTCACCTGGAGCGTCCTGTGTCCCTCGCAGGCCTCCCCTGCAGACCCGTCCCCAGCACCCAGGACCCTGGCTGTTTTGCAAGTTCTAGCGTTTCCTGTGAGTGACCGCCAGCTGCTGCGTCCCTGTCCCCCTGCTGCCGAGCTCTGACCGAGCGTGCCACTGGACCTGCTCGCTCACCCTCCCGGCCACGGCGCTCGGCCGGCAGCAGGGTCGGTTGGACGTTGGTGCGTGGGTGTCTGTTCCCCTCGGGGTGTGGTCCCGGTGGACACGTGGAGACGACCCGGCCTCCCACGACCACGTGGCTGGCCTGCTGCACTGACGTCTGCTGTGGCTGCTTTCGGGGTCCTCTGGACTCGGGAGACCTAGGCACTTGGGCGCCTCACTTCTGGTCTGTCTGGGAGGTCTCCTGAGGAGACTGGCCCGTGGCCAGTGGGGAGGAGAGAAGTCCCACCTCCATGTGGCAACCCCACAGGACCGGCTGGATGGGCAGGACCAGGTGGGGCAGAGGCCACCCACCCTCTCCTGGGGCTGGGCCCTGGACTCCCGAGCCTTTGCCAGCACCCCAGGGTCCCCAGGCCTCGGGCCTCAGCCTGGGAATTGCCCACCACTGCCTTGGTTCTGAGCCTCGGACCTGCCCCACGACGTGCTTCCCTGGGCCTCTGGCTGCAGACCGCAGATGGTGAGGCTTCTCAGCCTCCGGAATCCCAGGAGCCCAGTCGCCTGGCAGCCCCCTCCCGCCTGCTGCCTGCTTAGGTGTCTGCCTGTAATCCTGTTTGCCCTGTCTCTCTGAAGAGCCCTAACACAACATCTTCTGGAAACGACACAAAACTTGACAGCCACAGTTCTCCAAGTCGGTGGCAGGTGCACTCTGAAAGCACCGGCAACTTCTCTCCCGTGTGTGGAGACCCAGCAGGCTCTCCTGCTCTTGGGATGGTGCTGTTCCCACGCACGACTTTGAGGTATCATGCACCGGTCACTTAAAAGATTACTGGCATCTGTGAAGCTCACAGTAGCAAATGAGCTTTCCAAAATCCCCACTGTCACCTGAAACCTCGCAGTACTGCCCTTGGGTCACACTGCCGGCAGTCCTCCCTGGAGGGACAGGCCCAGCTCCCAGTCTGAGGAGCCAGAATTCGTCTGTCAGCTCGTGGCCATTCGGAGCTGGTGTTGCAGACGCCCCTGCAGCGTCTGCCCCCTGAGCCGTCTCCATCGCCTGGCCAGAGCCCCGGGCAGAAGCCACGTGTGCCTGGGCTGCCGCGGCCTCAGCTCCAACCCTGGCCTGCCGCAAGCCCAGCTCACGGGGAGCTGCGGTCTGGGATCTGGGTGTCCTAAAATCGTAACTGGGTTTAGCTCTCCCGAAAGGCGGCGATGAGATGAGGCCGTCTGTGCCCGGTGGTCTGAGCACAGCCTGGCTGAATGGCTACGGACTCCGGGGGGGACCTCAGGCAGCTACGAGCCGGGCACGCACCTGCCGTGGGGGCCCGCCCTGCACATGAGCGGGCACACCCCTCAGCCTTGAGTGGCGAGGGTGCTGAACTGGCATCCCACGCTGTGCGCAGAAAGTGGGCCTCACCTTCGCTTGGCAAGAAGTGTCTCAGCTCTGGGCGTGGGCCTTGCCCAAAGGGGCTGGCGCTTGTCCCTTGTGGCACTATGCCCTGCCTTATCTGGGGGAGACCTACCCAACGTCCCTGCCCCGATAAACAGAGGCTGGGTGCTCTCTCGCTGTTGCTCTCTTGCCCTCTCTCCAGCGCACCTGGGCTCTGCCTTGACAGCCTTCCTGTGAACGCAGAGCAAGGCCCAGACACCGACCCTACCGGTTTCTCACACCCAGACGAGCACTGAGTGCAACTCGGCCCTCAGAAGTCTCAGGCACAGCGGGCTCAGGAGACGGGACCTGCCCTGGCTGGGCGCCTGCACGTGCCACGCACGGCACACGCCCGGTCCAGGCCCTGTCGCTGGTCCACAGAGGCACCCAGGGCTAGGGCCTCCCCGGGCCAGCTGACCAATGCACAGTAAGGCACGGCCAGGTGGGCCTGACTCCCCAGGCACTGCATCTCCAGTGGAAAGTGGGGGTCTACCTGGATCTAGACTTTCCCGCAGTCAGAAAGTGTCTACTGGCTTCTGCGTGCAGGACTAGGCCAGCGGCAGGGGGGCGGACGGCGCAGGCTTCCCCTAGAACAAGAGCAGAACAGCAGCGGCAGCTGCCCCACAGCAGGCCAGGCCACCACCCACACGCAGTCTCTGCGGGGGAGGCCAGCAAGAGTCCAGGGACAGTGCTGGCCCTCGGGGGTGCCCAAGTGCCCACCCCACCCCTCCCTCTCTCCCTCTGCCATCCTGGCATCCGTCACCCGGAGGCTGTTGGGAGACCCTGGCAGGAGCCCGTGAGCTGTCTCTGGAGGTGGTGGAGGTGGTGTGGCACATGGCTCCGTGAGCAGCCGGATGGGTTCACGGGCTGGGACGGGGCTAGGGGACTTCACTGGATGGCCTAAGGGGCATTTCTGGGATGGGTCTTGCTGAGTTGCCCAGGCTGGCCTCCAACTCACAATCCTCCTGCCTCAGCCTCCCCAGGTGCTGGGGTTACAGGCGTGCCTACCATGCTGGGTTGGGCCTTGGAGGGTGGGGCTGAGTGGGCACAGCTCCTGAGAGCACCAGAGCCAAGAGAAGTCACAGGGCATCACCAGTTCTGGGGCCTCCCAGGGGTCCTGCTATTCACAGGACAGGTTCCTAGGGCCGGACTGGCACCTTCCTTCTCTCCTCAGGCGTGACCTGGTGCTCCCCAGACTTCAGTCAAAGGTGAGTGAGCTCTGCTCCCGACGCCTCGGTCAGCCGCCACTTCCTGTCCAAGCCCGAGCCTCCCAGCTGGGGCAGGAGGCCTGTGGGGGCCTCGCAGCAGTCGATCTGAAAGACGGGGCCCGTGAGCTCTGGAGTAAGCACGGGGCCCGTGAGCTCTGGAGTAAGCACGGGGCACCATGAGCTGCAGCCCGCAGAGAAGAAAGCACCCGGAGCGCACCCAGGGTCTCCTGGCCAGCCTCCTGGGGGGTCACTGAAGAGCCGCCGTGCGCCTGGCCCAGCTCTCAGCCACCCTGGGTGCAGTGCAACAGGACTCCTCCTGAAACCAGGCACCCCTGAATAATGCAAGCCAGGCCAGCGGCGGGGCGGGGCCTCCGCCTGCCTGCGAGAGGTGTGGAGGCCAGCCCAGGGGCAGGGTGCCGGCACCCTCAGCCACGGGTCTTTAAAGACCAATGGGCTCCCAGCACTTGGCTGGAAGGTTCTCTAAGAGGACACCCCATTCTCTCCCAGGGACCTGAGCGGGAAAGGCACATTCAGGCACCTCGGCTGGACGCTGTGTCCCTCGTGGAGGTGGCGCTGCCCCCAGAGAAGGCCATCCTGCCCTGCACGTGGAACCAGAGGCTTGTCCAGCACCTCCAGCTCAGACAAAGTCCACACAGGGCCAGAGGTGGCCCCTGCTGAAGGGAGAGAACCAGGCCCTGCAGGCTCAGAAACAAGAGCGGCCGCCCGCGGGCCTTGGAGCTCGAGGCCGGACCAGACCTCGGCCAGCAGCGGCAGGCTGCCCGCGGCCTTCCCTAGGCCCCTCGTGGGCACTGGCCCTCGGCCCACATGTCTTGGGAACGGCAGAGTTGGGACTTGGGCAGCGTTCTGCTACTGTAGGTGGAGGACGGAGGTGGCTTTCGAAGCCGCCAAGCTCCCGTCTGCACTCTGAGTCGTGGGCCCCACCCGACAGCCCACGGCACGACACCCTCAGGGTCGGGCTTCCATAGCGAGGCCTTTCAGCCAGGCTCAGAGGCCATGCCTGTCACCAGTCCCTGGGAGCCTGAGGCTGGTGGACCGCAGTTCAAGGCCAGCTGGCAACTTAGCAGGACCCTGTCTCAAGAGACAAACTACTCAAAAGCAAGGTCACAGCAGCGTGGAGATCAAGCTGCGGTCCCTCCCTGCCCTCCCTCCGCTGGCTGCGGCTCCCCTTCCAGGCCCAGTGAAGGGAGCCCAGGGGCAAGGCCCACGGCGCGCGGCTCAGCGTGTGTGAAGGCATCACATTTCCCGCAGATCCACAAAGGGCTGCCGAGGAGACAACACAGCCGCTGCAACAAGATACTGAACAACTCCACGGGACAGTCCCCAGGCGGCCACCGCAGGGCCTGCTCCTCCCCGTCCTCGGGCAGGGCCTGGCTCCTGCACGCTCGGCCCATCCCTGGGCTTCCCGTGGACGTGCTGTCTGGTCCCTCCCCTCCGGGGCCTTCCATGGGGCAGAGGCTGCTGGGAAAGTGACCTGGTCCCACCCAGGCGCCCAGCACCAGGGTGGACGTCACGCTTGGCTCAGGGCAGGTGGGCCCCGTTCCAATCCAGGGTCTCTACACAGTGCTGCACGCTGCAGTCACCTGTGGGGCTGAAGCGTCCCTGGTGCTGAGGGAGTGCAGATGCCCCCAGAGCTCTGCAGATGCCACCACGTGGGCTTGCGACCCTGGGCAGCCTCGCCTCGAGCGTCACCCCAGCTCTCTCCTAATAGGGGGAGACGGGCCTCTGTGCCCACCTTGTGGGGCGGGAGCCCAGCCTGGCACACCCCTTCCCTGCTCTTTCTGCACTGTGCTCGCCCTGCCAGACACCCCATGGAGCTCTGCTGCGGCTGGACGTCTCCACGTCCAGGAACCGCAGGGACAGGAGGCAGGGCCTTCGCCTCTGCAGTTCCCCTCGTGCCCCAGCTCTTGG
Organism: Tamias sibiricus; assembly: GCA_025594165.1. NCBI lineage: Eukaryota > Metazoa > Chordata > Mammalia > Rodentia > Sciuridae > Tamias > Tamias sibiricus. Next base: position 446,375 of record CM046663.1, read on the forward strand.
GCCAGAGACTGCCCTGTGCAGCACGGTCACACCTGTGCTTGAGGAACGGAGGCCAACCAGGAGGCCCCCATCAGGAGGCCCCCATCAGGAGGATCCCCATCAGGAGTATCCCCATCAGGAGGATTCCCCTACCAGCCAGGGTGTGTAGGGGAATATGCAGATGTATATAGGGGCGTGTGGGGGTGTGAGAGTGTGTACCTGTGTGTAGGTGTGTGTGTGCAGGCATGTGTGCAGGGGTATATAGGCATGTGTAGGGATATGTGCTGCAGTGTGCCAGGGTGTATAGGAGTGTGTACACAGGTGTGTACAGGTGTGTGCATGTGTGCAGAAGGTGTGCATGTGTGTACAGGTCTGTGGGGGGGGGGTGTGCACAGGTGTGTGTTCAGGTGTGTGTAGGGGTGTGTGCGTGCACATGTGTGTTCAGGTGTGTTCAGGTGTGTGTGTGCGCACATGTGTACACAGGTGTGTGTTCAGGTGTGTGTAGGGGTGTGTGCATGCACATGTGTGTTCAGGTGTGTGTAGGGGTATGTGCATGCACATGTGTATTCAGGTGTGTTCAGGTGTGTGTAGGGGTGTGTGCATGCACATGTGTGTTCAGGTGTGTGTTCAGGTGTGTGCAGATGTGCACGTGTGTACAGGGGTGTGCAGGGGTGAGTGTGTGTAGCTGTGTGTGTAGGGTGTGTGTATATAGCACATGCGTGCGTATGTTCAATTATAAAAGAAAGAATGCAAATTGGAATTCACATCACAACCCAAGGAACCTGCCCCTCTTGTTAACCTTTTAATGTTTTTTACTTGAACAGAACTTCCCCTGGGTGAGTCCTTTCTGACCACAACATCAGGGCATCTCATGCTCCCCTCTAGGGCAGGGAGTTTCTAGAACCACTGTGGAAGTGAGGGGCTAGGGTCACCAGCTGCAGGTCACAGGAGGTCAGGGGGAGCACGTCCCATCGTGCCTACCGCAGCCATACGGGAGAGGGCACCCACGATGAGGGGTCCCAGGAGGGCCTCTGGGCAGGGTCAGAATGGAGGGGCTCTCTGCAGAGGACCCAGGCCTGCAGGAGTGGTGTCCAGGCTTCCTGAGCGCATGCCAGTCTCCTGCAGCAGGGCCCTGGTCTCCTGCCCACCTCCCCAGGAGATCACGAAGCACGGCAGATGAGTTGCAGCTGCCTGGGGCTGGGTGAGCGGTCTGCAGCTGCCTGGGGCTGGGTGAGCGGTCTGCAGCTGCCTGGGGCTGGGTGAGCGGTCTGCAGCTGCCTGGGGCTGGGTGAGCGGTCTGCAGCTGCCTGGGGCTGGGTGAGCGGTCTGCAGCTGCCTGGGGCTGGGTGAGCGGTCTGCAGCTGCCTGGGGCTGGGTGAGCAGTCTCAGCGTGCAGATTCGGGAAGACTTCAGACAAACAATGAATAGTCCAAGTATTGCACAGGACATGCCTAAACTAGAAAGTCTCAGTATGTATCTGAAGTTCGACTCTGACCGATGTCCTGCCTGAGGTCTACCACCCATCCGTGTGTGAGACAGGCTGTGTGACTTCAGGGCCCCAGCACTGCGAGGCCTAGCAGTCCCCACAGGGACGTGGCCAGTGTGACAAGGCCCAGGCTGCCACCAGCTCAGCTGTGGCCGCCTAAGTCCACCCTTTCCAAACTCTGGGACCCCAAAAAGTCTGGAACTAGACTGCACCTGCCCAGGGGACAGAACGCAGGTAAAATCAGACACAGGGTCTCCCTCGCTCCAGAGGCAGGGACGTGCAATGTGCAGCCTTCACGCTGATCAGTGTGCCCACAGGGCCCAGGAAGCCAGGAGGAAGGGCTTGTGAGCCACAGGCCTGGTTTTAGGTCACAGCCTGAAAGAGGGGCGTGGACACCTCCCCAGGCCCTTCCAGAGCATTCTGTGGCCCCGCAAGTCAGCAGCTCAGGCGGACGTGCCTCTGGGACGTTGCTTCAGAGGTCCAGGCTGGTGCTTCTGGAGGCCCTCATGTTCAGGGCACCCCCAAAGAACACACCTGCCTTGTCCCACCGCCCTGGCTGGCTCAGGGTGGGCAGGCGTCCGCCACAGGTGCTGTGGACCGAGGACACAGCTGTCCACCGCAGGTGGCGACAGAGGAGACGAGATGGGCGTCCGCAGAGGTGCTGTGGACTGAGGACACAGCTGTCCACCATCAGTGGTGTTGGCCCCTGAGGCAGCTGTCCCTGCCCCTTCCTGGCAGTGATTCCCAGCTGAGCCCAGGGAGAGCTTCCATCATTTCCTCTCCCACAAGACTTAGTGTCCCTGAGTGGCAGTCCCTGAAGTGCGGGTGGCTGGGGAGCAGGGCAGGAGAGGAGTCCAGCACAGCCCAGAGTTCAGGCTCTCAGGTGCACGAGCGCTTGCCGCCTGTGGTTTGCCAGCCCTGAGCTTACCTAGAGCTGGCCCAGCTGAGGGACCTAGGCTGGGACGTTAGCAGAGGAGGCACGGGAGACCCAGCTGCCTGCAGGCTCCTGACTGCGCCACGCCAGCGCTGCCCAGAAGGGCGGTCCTCTTGACGCCTCTGCAGGGCTTGGGTCCACCTGTGTTGCTGGCTTAGTCCACCTGACACATTGTCCTGCCCCTTTTGAGTGAAGCAGGACAAGAAGGTGGACTACCACACTGGCCGGCTCGGGACTCCTGGGCGGGCAGCTGAGCTGCTCTGGGCTTGAGTGGTGAGGCTTGGAGGGAGGAAGGGAGCTCGTGCCTGCTGTTGGGGGCCACGGCTGACCCCAGAGTCTGCACCTGTCCTCTCAGAGCCAGTCCTCTCGGGAGCCCGGCTAGGAGACCAGACACATTCCTGACTTGGACGTGGGGGCCGCCTCCTCCACAGCGACTCCCTTCATGTCATCCGGCATCTGCCCATCAGGGCGCCACACATTCAGCTCCCCAAAGATGCCCGTCTCGATCATCTCCTCCTGCCAGGGAATGGGACAGTTGCCTGAGGCAAACGCCTGGAAGAATTCCGTGTCTGCTTTGTCAAAGACCACGCCCTTGACAGTGGAAAAGGCACCTACGTCCTGAATGTTCTTTGCATAGACGGTCCTGGAGTCAGGGATGAAGGGAGGAGTCAGCATTCCTGTGGGGTGCAGAGAGAGGCACAGGTGAGGAGGCAGAGGTGAGAGGAGGCAGAGGCGAGAGGAGGCACAGGTGAGGAGGCGCAGGTGAGAGGAGGAGCAGGTGAGAGGAGGAGCAGGTGAGAGGAGGCACAGGTGAGAGGAGGCACAGGTGAGGAGGCGCAGGTGAGAGGAGGAGCAGGTGAGGAGGGGCAGGTGAGGAGGGGCAGGTGAGGAGGAGCAGGTGAGAGGAGGAGCAGGTGAGGAGAAGCAGAGGAGAGGAGGAGTAGGTGAGAGGAGGCACAGGTGAGAGGAGGAGAAGGTGAGAGGAGGAGCAGGTGAGAGGAGGAGCAGGTGAGAGGAGGAGAAGGTGAGAGGAGGAGCAGGTGAGAGGAGGAGCAGGTGAGAGGAGGAGCACGTGAGGAGGCGCAGGTGAGAGGAGGAGCAGGTGAGGAGAAGCAGAGGAGAGGAGGAGTAGGTGAGAGGAGGCACAGGTGAGAGGAGGAGCAGGTGAGAGGAGGAGCAGGTGAGAGGAGGTGCAGGTGAGAGGAGGCACAGGTGAGAGAAGGCACAGGTGAGAGGAGGCGCAGGTGAGAGGAGGAGCAGGTGAGAGGAGGCGCAGGTGAGAGGAGGCGCAGGTGAGAGGAGGCACAGGTGAGAGGAGGCGCAGGTGAGAGGAGGAGCAGGTGAGAGGAGGCGCAGGTGAGAGGAGGAGCAGGTGAGAGGAGGAGCAGGTGAGAGGAGGCGCAGGTGAGAGGAGGCGCAGGTGAGAGAAGGCACAGGTGAGAGGAGGCGCAGGTGAGAGGAGGAGCAGGTGAGAGGAGGCGCAGGTGAGAGGAGGAGCAGGTGAGAGGAGGCGCAGGTGAGAGGAGGAGCAGGTGAGAGGAGGCGCAGGTGAGAGGAGGCGCAGGTGAGAGGAGGCGCAGGTGAGAGGAGGAGCAGGTGAGAGGAGGCGCAGGTGAGAGGAGGCACAGGTGAGAGGAGGAGCAGGTGAGAGGAGGCGCAGGTGAGAGGAGGCACAGGTGAGAAAAGGAGCAGGTGAGAGGAGGAGCAGGTGAGAGGAGGAGCAGGTGAGAGGAGGAGCAGGTGAGAGGAGGCACAGGTGAGGAGGAGCAGGTGAGAGGAGGCACAGGTGAGAGGAGGCACAGGTGAGGAGGAGCAGGTGATGAGGTGCAGGTGAGAGGCGCAGGTGAGAGGAGGTGCAGGTGAGGAGGAGCAGGTGAGAGGAGGAGCAGGTGAGAGGAGGCACAGGTGAGAGGAGGCACAGGTGAGGAGGAGCAGGTGAGAGGAGGAGCAGGTGCGAGACACAGGTGAGAGAAGGCACAGGTGAGAGGAGGCACAGGTGAGAGGAGGCACAGGTGAGAGGAGGCGCAGGTGAAAGGAGGCGCAGGTGAGAGGAGGCACAGGTGAGAGGATGCACAGGTGAGGAGGAGCAGGTGAGAGGAGGAGCAGGTGCGAGACACAGGTGAGAGAAGGCACAGGTGAGAGGAGGCACAGGTGAGAGGAGGCACAGGTGAGGAGGAGCAGGTGAGGAGGTGCAGGTGAGATGCGCACGTGAGAGGAGGTGCAGGTGAGGAGGAGCAAGTGAGAGGAGGAGCAGGTGAGAGAAGGCGCAGGTGAGAGGAGGCACAGGTGAGAGGAGGCACAGGTGAGGAGGAGCAGGTGAGAGGAGGAGCAGGTGCGAGACACAGGTGAGAGAAGGCACAGGTGAGAGGAGGCACAGGTGAGAGGAGGCACAGGTGAGAGGAGGCGCAGGTGAAAGGAGGCGCAGGTGAGAGGAGGCACAGGTGAGGAGGCGCAGGTGAGAGGAGGAGCAGGTGAGGAGGAGCAGGTGAGAGGAGGCACAGGTGAGAGGAGGCACAGGTGAGAGGAGGAACAGGTGAGAGGAGGCACAGGTGAGAGGAGGCGCAGGTGAGAGGAGGCACAGGTGAGGAGGAGCAGGTGAGAGGAGGAGCAGGTGAGGAGGAGCAGGTGAGAGGAGGTGCAGGTGAGAGGATGAGCAGGTGAGAGGAGGCGCAGGTGAGGAGGAGCAGGTGAGGAGGAGCAGGTGAGAGGAGGAGCAGGTGAGAGGAGGAGCAGGTGAGGAGGAGCAGGTGAGAGGAGGCACAGGTGAGGAGGAGCAGGTGAGAGGAGGAGCAGGTGAGAAGGAGCAGGTGAGAGGAGGAGCAGGTGAGGAGGCACAGGTGAGAGGAGGCACAGGTGAGAGGAGGCGCAGGTGAGAGGAGGCACAGGTGAGAGGAGGTGCAGGTGAGAGGAGGTGCAGGTGAGGAGGAGCAGGTGAGAGGAGGCACAGGTGAGAGGAGGTGCAGGTGAGATGAGGTGCAGGTGAGGAGGAGCAGGTGAGAGGAGGCACAGGTGAGAGGAGGAGCAGGTGAGGAGGAGCAGGTGAGAGGAGGAGCAGGTGAGAGGAGGAGCAGGTGAGGAGGCGCAGGTGAGAGGAGGAGCAGGTGAGAGGAGGTGCAGGTGAGAGGAGGTGCAGGTGAGGAGGAGCAGGTGAGAGGAAGCACAGGTGAGAGGAGGTGCAGGTGAGAGGAGGTGCAGGTGAGGAGGAGCAGGTGAGAGGAGGCACAGGTGAGGAGGCCCAGGTGAGAGGAGGCACAGGTGAGAGGAGGCACAGGTGAGAGGAGGTGCAGGTGAGAGGAGGTGCAGGTGAGGAGGAGCAGGTGAGAGGAGGCACAGGTGAGAGGAGGTGCTGGTAAGAGGAGGAGCAGGTGAGGAGGAGCAGGTGAGAGGAGGCACAGGTGAGAGGAGGAGCAGGTGAGAGGAGGCACAGGTGAGAGGATGCACAGGTGAGGAGGCACAGGTGAGAGGAGGCGCAGGTGAGAGGAGGCACAGGTGAGAGGAGGTGCAGGTGAGAGGAGGTGCTGGTGAGAGGAGGTGCAGGTGAGGAGGAGCAGGTGAGAGGAGGCACAGGTGAGAGGAGGCACAGGTGAGAGGAGGCGCAGGTGAGAGGAGGTGCAGGTGAGAGGAGGTGCAGGTGAGGAGGAGCAGGTGAGAGGAGGCACAGGTGAGAGGAGGCACAGGTGAGAGGAGGTGCAGGTGAGAGGAGGTGCTGGTGAGAGGAGGTGCAGGTGAGGAGGAGCAGGTGAGAGGAGGCACAGGTGAGAGGAGGCACAGGTGAGAGGAGGCACAGGTGAGAGGAGGAGCAGGTGAGAGGAGGAGCAGGTGAGGAGGAGCAGGTGAGAGGAGGAGCAGGTGAGGAGGAGCAGGTGAGAGGAGGAGCAGGTGAGGAGGAGCAGGTGAGAGGAGGCACAGGTGAGAGGAGGCACAGGTCAGGAGGAGCAGGTGAGGAGGAGCAGGTGAGAGGAGGAGCAGGTGAGGAGGAGCAGGTGAGAGGAGGAGCAGGTGAGGAGGAGCAGGTGAGAGGAGGCACAGGTCAGGAGGAGCAGGTGAGGAGGAGCAGGTGAGAGGAAGAGCAGGTGAGGAGGAGCAGGTGAGAGGAGGAGCAGGTGAGGAGGCACAGGTGAGAGGAGGCACAGGTGAGAGGAGGCGCAGGTGAGAGGAGGTCCAGGTGAGGAGGGCAGAGCAGGGGCCTCCAGGGGTTCAAGGACTGGGGCTCTGCTTTAGGAAGGGGTGCAGCATCCAAGGAGAAATCCAGCCCCTGGCGGTTCCCAGCCCCTGGGGTCCAGGGCCTCGTGCGGCAGGGACAGCCGAGCGCCCTGGCGTCCAGCTGGGAGGCGTACTGCCCACGGCCCAGCCCTCGCCCACGTCCTCCCCAGCCCCCAGCCCAAGCTTTCTGTGAGCAGCCCCTTCCTCTGGCCCTTCCTCTGGCAACCTTAGCCCCTCGCGGGCTCCCTCACCCTCTCTGTGTCCCCAGAGCTCCTCGCAGGTCCCCAGCTGGGCCTTGCTGCTGCAGCTGTGGCTTGGTGGGAACTGACCCCACCGACCCTCCCTCGTGGCTGGCCTCTGCTCACATGCCCAGGAGCCAGCAGATGCAGGACACCAGTCCCCGAGGAGCCCCATGGGTGCAGACCTCCCACAGGCCCTCCCTCCGTGACACTGTCCTAGGGAGCCCCGCTGGCCCGCCTGCAGACACGTGGGGTGCAGACACTGCGGGCTGCGTGCTCCTTCCCCACCCGGCCCGCTGACCCGACTCCAGCCCTCCCGGGGGTGCGCTGCAGCCCAGTGCGGGCTTCCTGGAGCAGCGTCCTCCCTGGGGCCTGCGTCCGGCCGGCGCTCCCATGGGGAGCCACCTTCCCTGCTCCGACCCGTCCCAGGACAGCTTCCCTCAGGACATCCTGTGCTTGCCCCTGTGGCCCCAGCTCTGTCCTGGGCACAGTTGTATTGTGACGATGTCCCTTCAGACCACACGTGCAAAGACACACCCAGGAGCACACAGAGACGCACAAGTGTGCACATGAATGCACAGTGCAGACGCACAGGTGGACACACACAGCTTGAGGACAGCTACTGGTCATGGCCACACCTCCACAGAGCGTGAGTGCCCTGCCTCTCGTGGCCGTGGCCTTCAGGGCCACAGGGTGGACACCAAGCACAGGTAAACTCTGGGTCACACCCCACTGCAGTGCCCAGCCCGCACAACAGGATGGACAATGGACTGGGTGGCATTGCTGGGCAGGAGGTAGCTGGGGTCCCACCTCGAGGCCACTGGACAGGGCAGGGATGCAAGGGCCATGCAGCACAGCTCCCCATGCCCAAAGTGCCCTCAATACCGGCCTCCAGCTGCCTCCAGCTGATGTCCCTGAAAAGGGCGTGGGCACGCAGCCCGTCGCACGAGCCCTCTCTGAAGCCCAGGCGCTTCTCCGGGTCCTTCTCCAGCAGTGCCTCACAGAAGTCCCTGCTGGCCTGGCTGAACTTGTCTGAGTAAGTGACCGGCTCCGAGAGGATTCGCTGCTTGAGCTCCTTGTTCTCGACCTGCAGGCCAGGGTGGACACAGCTCCTGACGCCCCAAGCCCACCCTCAGGCCAGGGTGGACACTCCTCCCTGAGGCCCCAAGCCACCCTCAGGCCAGGGTGGACACTCCTCCTGACGCCCCAAGCCACCCTCAGGCCAGGGTGGACGCTCCTCCCTGAGGCCCCAAGCCCACCCTCAGGCCAGGGTGGACGCTCCTCCCTGAGGCCCCAAGCCACCCTCAGGCCAGGGTGGACGCTCCTCCCTGAGGCCCCAAGCCCACCCTCAGGCCAGGGTGGACACTCTTCCTGATGCCCCAAGCCACCCTCAGGCCAGGGTGGACGCTCTTCCTGATGCCCCAAGCCACCCTCAGGCCAGGGTGGACGCTCCTCCCTGAGGCCCCAAGCCCACCCTCAGGCCAGGGTGGACACTCCTCCCTGAGGCCCCAAGCCCACCCTCAGGCCAGGGTGGACGCTCCTCCCTGAGGCCCCAAGCCACCCTCAGGCCAGGGTGGACACTCCTCCCTGAGGCCCCAAGCCTACCCTCAGGCCAGGGTGGACGCTCCTCCCTGAGGCCCCAAGCCCACCCTCAGGCCAGGGTGGACACTCCTCCCTGAGGCCCCAAGCCCACCCTCAGGCCAGGGTGGACACTCTTCCTGATGCCCCAAGCCACCCTCAGGCCAGGGTGGACACTCTTCCTGATGCCCCAAGCCACCCTCAGGCCAGGGTGGACACTCTTCCTGATGCCCCAAGCCACCCTCAGGCCAGGGTGGACACTCCTCCCTGAGGCCCCAAGCCACCCTCAGGCCAGGGTGGACACTCCTCCCTGAGGCCCCAAGCCACCCTCAGGCCAGGGTGGACACTCTTCCCTGAGGCCCCAAGCCCACCCTCAGGCCAGGGTGGACACTCCTCCCTGAGGCCCCAAGCCACCCTCAGGCCAGGGTGGACGCTCCTCCCTGAGGCCCCAAGCCCCCCTCAGGCCAGGGTGGACGCTCCTCCCTGAGGCCCCAAGCCCCCCTCAGGCCAGGGTGGACGCTCCTCCCTGAGGCCCCATGCCACCCCTCAGGCCAGGGTGGACGCTCCTCCCTGAGGCCCCAGCAGCCCTGCTGAGCCCCCACTCCTGGTCCTGGGCGAGGTGACTGGCAGCTCTTGGCACGCTGCCCCTGATAGGTCAGCCTCAAGGGCAGAGCTGTTAGGCCCCATGAGTGAAATCCTAAAGGTGACAGCCCAGATGCCAAAGCTGGGGTGCGGGGAGTTCTAGGAACTGGTTGACGTGGCACGCTGACATCGGGTCCTTCTGAAGGAGGGGATAGCGGGAATCAGAAGTTGCCGCCCTGGACGGTGGCGGGGCCGGGACCTCAGCTGCCCGCTGCAGATGGTCAGGTCCGGGGTGTGTGCCTGCCTCCCTTGGTCAGCTCTGTCGAAGCCCAGCACCCCAGGGCCGTGGGACATGTGGTGTGGACAGCATGGCCCAGGCTGAGCAGCCCCCAGAAGCCCTGTGGAGTCCTCTGGGTGGGGGTCTCAGAGCTGGACAGGCTGCATTTGAGGGCACTGTGAGGTGCTGGTCCCACGGCAGGATACGCCAGAGACCCTGGCGCGGGGCTCTCGTCCAGCTCTGCCTCGGCTGCTCAGCCTTGGAGCTCCATCCACACTTGCAGAGGGAAGGGACTCAGAGTGGCCCTGCTGGCCGTGAGCCAGATAGAGCCGCCTTTAGGGGCGCTCCTTCTTGTCCGAGAAGCAGGAAAGCCACAGTCCTGAGATGCTTTGGGAGGTGGGGCCAGACAGCAGCCACGAGACGTCCACCTCCCTCTAGGCCGTTCAGGTCAGCTCTGTGCCCAAGCTGGGCAGCAGGCTCTTGGAGTCTGGGGAGGGGAGCTTGCTGTACTAAAAGGAGGAGTAGCAGCTGTCCCAGGCTCGTGAGCCACCCTGACCCATGTTCCCAGCAGCAGCGTGGCAGCCAGGGGGCCACAGAGCTGTGGGTGGCCAGGCCTCGGGACGGCGTAATAGCAGCCCTTTGTGAACAGAGCCCATGGATGCGCCTCAGGTCTTGGTCTGCCACTCAGAGGGGGAGGGAGGCATGTTCTGGGGGTGCTTCCTCTGCCACCTCTTAGCTGGGGCACAGGGAGCTATAGGCTTGAGAGCTGGCAGCCTGAACAGTCCCTAGGGTCCTGGGGTGTCACCCTCGACACAGCACCACCAGGAGCAAGACGCCTGACCTGAGCCAAACCTGCAGCCCCAGTGGCCCTCAAAACCACCGACCACGTCCTGCCCAGTGAGGGCCACGGCGAGACCCCTGTTGGGCAGACCCACCTTCTCTCCTCGGGCTCGGAAAGGGCCTCTGGCTGCGATCATCTCGTACAGGGTGACCCCCAAGGCAAAGTAGTCCACAGAGAAGTCGTACTCCTCGCTGCGCAGGAGCTCGGGGGCCATGAAGCCTGTGGGTGGGGCAGAGCAGACAGGTGGCCCCCAGGCTGCACAGCCCTCACCCACAGGCTGGTGCTCCGGTGACAACCCCAGGGGTCTCAGTGCTGCCGAGTCTTGGGGCACTGGCTGGTCTGCACCCCGAGAAGGCCTGCAGCACCATCCTGAGGGCCAGCAGCGCGGCCCCGCTGCATTCCCTGGGCGAAGCCTCCCGTGGCCGGAAACCCGAGCCCTGCACCGCGGGTGAGGTCTCCTCTCCTTGCCTGCACGCATGCAAGGTGGGCCAGCACAGCCGTGCAGGCGCTGGGGGCAGACGCCCTGGGCCTCCCAGCTCACTCCGGGCAAGGGCTCGAGAGCACAGACCCTGGCCCGGCGCCCCAGGACTGGGCATGACACCAGGCGCCTGGCCACACAGCAGGCCTGGCCCCGGCGGGAAGCCCCAGCCGGGCACCGTCTGCCAGCACCTGCCAGGGCACCTGCGGAGCTGACCCCACTCCTGCACCCGCCTGGTGCCACCCTTCGACCCTCTCTACGCGGAGGAGGAGGAGTGGCCTGGGCAGGAGCTGATGGCCCGCGGAGCTGGCTCGGGCTGACGCAGGGGCAGCAAGCCAGCTGGGCCACAGGCCTGCCACTGAGCCGCCACCTCACGGCCCCGCTCATCCTCACGTAAACCGGTGTTTGCAACGGTCACTCCGACCTGAGGGGCCAGGTGGTCCCTACAACAGAAGGGTCCTGCCCACCTCCCCCACGGACCCCTGGCCACCTCCAGCACGCTGGTGGCAGAGACAGGGCCAGTGCTTGGTGTCAGCCGTGGCGCAGGCCCAGAGCCACAGCCCTGCCCAGCGCAGCCCAGCCCGCCCTCCAGGCCCTGGTCCCAGGGCCACGTACCCACCCAGAGGTGCCCGTGACTGCTCCACAGACAAGGACGTGGTGGCTCGCCCAGGTACCGTGCAGCCACCTCGCGCCCTGTGCCTGCCCTGCACACAGTAGGCGCCGTCCTCAGCAAGCAGAGACCCTGGAGAGGGCGAGGCCCGGCTCCGCCGCGGGACCGCCCTAGGACAGCTCGCAGTCTGCCTCGGCATCTCCAGGGAGCTGCTTGGGGACAAGCCAGAGCCCAGCTCCTGACACACTGGGTGACCCAAGGCTCTGCTGGGTGGTGGCAGGCCCTGCTGGGCGGCCAGAGTGCGGGCAACGGGGCCCTCTAGCGGCCATGCGGCTATCGCATCCCTGCAGGCAGGGTCAGCTCTGTCCTGGCCAGGCAAGCAGCTACGTTCAGTCCTCACCACAAACCCCGTGGTGTAGGTGGTGTCTGTTGGAACCAAAGGCCAGAGATGTTGAGCAGATCACCCAAGGTCAAGGTCACTCAGCACTGAGGAGGGGCCTCCACCCGACTCCGCTCTTCTCCTCAGGCGTGCTGCCCCCGTCCCTGCCCGTGGGCAGGGTGAGCATGACTCAGGACATGGACAAGCACATGCATTAAACAGCGTGCACAGACCTGCATGCAGAGGCACAGGTGCGCACTCACGACAGGTCCCTGCACCTCCACAGCCACACGCACCCAGACACGGGGCTGCATGCACACACACAAGCAGGGCCGTGCACACGTTCACAAGTGCTCATGCGTGTGTGCCAGTGACATACGTGTGTGCAGACACCGTGAGGATGGCATGGGACCCCATCAGGCCCAACTCCCCTCCGGCCAGCTCTCAGGACATACTCGGCTGCTGCAGCCCAGAGCCTGAGGCCTGGCGCCACGCCCCGGGGGCCATCAGTCGGGGGGCCCAGGGGCAGCGAGCTGCCCACCCTGAGAGGCCCCGCTGGGCCCTGGCACCCGCACCACCCTGCTGCCCAGCCTCGGCCGCCCTCAGCCTCACCTGGGGTCCCTGCATAGCCCTTGGTTCTGCTCTGCCCCTCCTGCAGCTGCACAGCCAGCCCCAGGTCGGAGATCCGGACGTGGCCTGCAACAGCGGCTGCCGTCAGCACCAGGGCCAAGGCCCGCGGCGGCCCGTGGACCCACGCGTGCACACACACAGGACACACACACACACACACACGCACAGCACACACCACACACACCACACATACCACACACACATACACAGAGCACACACCACACACGCACACACACACACATACACAGAGCACACACCACACACGCACACACACACACATACACAGAGCACACACCACACATGCACACACACACACACACACACACACATACACACACAGGACACACACACACACATACACAGAGCACACACCACAAACGCACACACCACACACACACACACCCCACACAGGACACACACCACACATACCACACACACACACACACATACACAGAACACACACCACACACGCACACACGCACACACACACACACCACACACACACACACACACACACCACACACACACACACACAGCACACAGCACACACACCACACACACTCCCCACACAGACACACACACCACACATACCACACACACACACACCACACACACACACACACACACACACAGCACACACCACACACTCCCCACACAGGACACACACCACACATACCACACACACACACATACACAGAGCACACACCACACACGCACACATGCACACACACACATACACACACACAGGACACACACACATACACAGAGCACACACCACACACACGCACACACCCCACACAGGACACACACCACACATACCACACACACACACATACACAGAGCACACACACACCACACACGCACACACACCACACACACACACACCCCACACAGGACACACACCACACATACCACACACACACACATACACAGAACACACACCACACACGCACACACACACACACACACACCACACACACACAGCACACAGCACACACACCACACACACTCCCCACACAGACACACACCACCACACATACCACACACACACACATACACAGAGCACACACCACACACGCACACACGCACACACCCCACACACACACACCCCACACAGACACCACACACACACACCCCACACAGACACCACACACACACACACACACACACACAGCACACACCACACACCCCCCCCACACACACACACATACAGAGAGCACACACCACACACTACACACACACACACCCTCCCTGGCCTGACTGAAGGGACCCTGGGCACACAACATGGGACAGCAGGGCTGGGTGTGACCACCCAGTGGTACCCAGTCCCTGGCCCTGAGCTTGGGCCTCTGCCCTCCTTGCCTGTGGCACAGTCGGCCTTGACCCCAGGCCCGTGTCCTGCCCAAGCCCCTGGCCTTAGACACAGGAGTGGCCGTGCCTAGGAACCGACAGCCAGGGGCCAGGGATCGTCTGCACTTGGAGCTGGATCTGCTGTGACCACTGCGTCCTCCAGAGCCCCGGCGTCTACTCAGCGCCCTGACATCCACTCAGAGCCCTGACGTCCACTCAGCACCCCGACATCCTCTCAGCGCCCTGATGTCCACTCAGAGCCCTGATGTCCACTCAGAGCCCTGGCGTCCACTCAGCGCCCTGACATCCTCTCAGTGCCCTGATGTCCACTCAGAGCCCTGATGTCCACTCAGAGCCCTGGCGTCCACTCAGCGCCCTGACATCCTCTCAGTGCCCTGATGTCCACTCAGAGCCCTGATGTCCACTCAGAGCCCTGGCGTCCACTCAGCGCCCTGACATCCTCTCAGTGCCCTGACATCCTCTCAGCGCCCTGACGTCCACTCAGCGCCCTGACGTCCACTCAGAGCCCTGGTGTCCACTCAGTGCCCTGATGTCCTCTCAGCGCCCTGATGTCCACTAAGAGCCATGACGTCCACTCAGAGCCTTGCAGCGACCACTCAGAGCCCTGATGTCCACTCAGAGCCCTGAGGTCCACTCAGAGCCCTGACGTCCACTCAGCGCCCTGACGTCCTCTCAGAGGCCTGACGTCCACTCAGCGGCCTGACGTCCACTCAGCGCCCTGACGTCCACTCAGAGCCCTGACGTCCACTCAGAGCCCTGACGTCCTCTCAGAGCCCTGACGTCCACTCAGAGCCCTGACGTCCACTCAGAGCCCTGACGTCCACTCAGCGCCCTGACGTCCTCTCAGAGCCCTGACGTCCACTCAGCGCCCTGACGTCCTCTCAGAGCCCTGACGTCCACTCAGAGCCTGCGGCGGCCCCTGGGACACTGCCACCGCCCTGCTCACCGTCGTTGTCCAGCAGCACGTTCTCGGGCTTGAGGTCGCGGTAGACGATCCGCCTCTGGTGCAGGTGCTCCAGGCCGCTCAGGATCTGGGCCGTGTAGAAGACCGCGCGCGGCTCCGGGAAGCCGGGGTTCTCCTCGTCCACGTTGTAGATGTGGTACCTGGGCAGAGCACGCGAGGGGCACAGGCCCTGGCACGGCCGCCTGGGAGAAGCCCAGGCTTCCTGCACCCAACCACGGTGTTAAAGGCAGGAGCTGCAGTCAGGGGCCTGTCCTCCCTGAGCCCAAGGCCACCTGCCAGACCACCTAGGGGCCAGGGCCTGGCGGCCTCCCACTCCCTGCCGACATGCATGGCCCATGGCAGGCACGAGTGGTCCTCACCAACCTGGAGCCCCCAGTGGACTTGCAGCATCCTCTGCCCAGTCCCACCTAAAGTCCACCCTTCCCTGTCTCAGGAGAAGCCCCGCCCACAGCTGCGGAGAAGTGGTGTCTTACACAGCAGGAGTGTGGCCAGGCCCCCACGGAGGGGAGCCCAGAAGGGCAGGCAGAGCCTGCACATGGCCCTGCGAGCCTCCTGCCTCCCCTCCCTGGGCCCTCACAGGCTGCTGTGTGGACCTCACGTCCCTCACTGGAACCCAAGCAGCCAGAGAGGAGGGTCCGTGGAATGAAGGCCAGCACAGGAGCAGGTGCAGGCTCCCAGCCATGGCTCCGGCTGCAGCTCCAGGTGCCCACACTGCAGGGCCTGCCCAGGCCAGGTCCCCAGGACCGCGTGAACCTGGGCGTGAGGGTTCCCGTTT
Organism: Tamias sibiricus; assembly: GCA_025594165.1. Taxonomy (NCBI): domain Eukaryota; kingdom Metazoa; phylum Chordata; class Mammalia; order Rodentia; family Sciuridae; genus Tamias; species Tamias sibiricus. The sequence goes on from CM046663.1 coordinate 461,701, forward strand.
CAGAGATGAGGACACCGAGGCGTAGGCCAGGTCTCTAGCTAGCACAGGCCCTGGCCCTCGGACCTTCCTGGGAGCCCAGGCAGGCTTCGGAGCCGCCCAGACCCCGGTCAAGGCGCACGCTGCTGCTTGGCTGGTGACGGCGCGGCAGCCCAGGTTGGCCCCTGGTGTCTCCAGCCCTGCTCCGTCCTGGGCGGTCCCCCAGGGCGCTCGTCACCTTGCACCAGCCCTCGGTGTGAGACACAAGGCCCTCGGCCGACCTCAGCTCCCAGTGCCAGGGCAGGGCAGCTCCTGGATGCACCCAAGACCAGCCGGGCCAGGGCCACTGTGGGGTTGTTGCCCCGGTGTGGGCCGGAGACGGGCACCAGCTCTGGAGGACAGAGGCTTCCGAAGGGGCCCAAGCAGCCGTGCCAGCTCGCAGGCCCCGGCTGGATGGGCCTGTACCTTACGTCACCTCCGTTCATGATGGTCATCACCAGGCAGAGGTCCGTCTTGGTCTCGAACGCGTAGGCCAGAGAGACGATGAACCGGCTGTGCACTTGGGTCAGGATGGTCTTCTCGACCATGGCGCCCTGGAGGGCAGAGGAGGGAGTGCGCCGGGGTTCGGGGAAAACCAGAAGGCGTGTGGAGGGGCCCTGGCCACCCGCACCAGTAGCCACAGGCCAGACTCACGTAGGACTGTACACCCAGATTCAAAAAGCAATTGAAGTGGCTCGAGACCCTCTTCACACACCCCCGCACGGGGAGCCAGGCATGAGAAGTCCTCGCAGTCTGGCCGGGGGCCTCTGGGGCAGCTCCAGCCAAGGGAGGCCCAGCACCAGGCCGACCGCCACCTGCCTGCCGCAGCACTGGCCCTCCCTCCCAGTGCTTCCTGGGTCCAGCCAGCTGCCCTGCTGCCGCCGGCCCTGCCTGCCCGCCTCCGCACCAGGAGCTCTGCTCCCCGATCTGGCTTCACCCTGAGCCCGCCTGAGGCCCCACGGTGCGGGCGAGACGGCCAGGCTCGCCTCAGCCTGCAGTGGGCGCTCAGGAGGCGGAAGCCAGGTGGACACTTCTGGTTGGGTCAGCCGTGAATGGCCTGGCGTGAGAACTCTACCTCAGAGAGCTGCCCTTTCAAGATCGCCATGGACCACCCTGGGGCGTGGTCGTGTCCAGCCTCAGGGCTGCGTCCCTGCAGGCTGAGCAATTTCCACTGTCTGGCTGGACACTCTGGTGCCAGCAGAGGAGCCAGCAAAACGTGGAGCAGCCGCCCGCGTGCAGCCCTCCTCCCTGCCCTGGAAGGCCGTCACCGGGCCCAGCCCACGGGCAGTGCCAGAGGCGAGCGGCCACAGAGCCGGGCTCCTCCCCCAGTGCCTCCTCTGCTGCAGCGCAAGCGGGCTGTGGACTTGCCCCGGGGCGGACGCCAGAGAGCAATGCCTGGACACGCAGGGTCCACCGGCCAGGAACCCAGCAAGGACCGCAGGCCCGGGCGGGGCGAGGGCGGCGTGCAGCCTGGCAGGCCTCCTCGGCGGCGGCTGGATGCGAGCCCGGCCGCGGTGGGCCTGCGCTCACCTGGAACCCCTTCCTCTTCTTGAGGCGCTTCTTGTTGAGCTTCTTGCAGGCGTACATCTTGCCGGTGGCTCTCATCTGGCAGGCGGACACCTCCCCAAAGCCACCCTTCCCCAGGACCCTGAAGTCCAGGAACCAGTCCTCCCCGACAGGCTGGGCCTCCAGCCACTTCCACTGCAGGAACCGCAGGAAGTGCAGGCTGGCCAGGTACTCCTGGAAGGGCACCTGGCCCAGGTGTGCCAGCGTGGCCTGCAGCAGCGGCTGGAAGAGCCCGTCCTGGCTCCCCACGGCCCCCTTCACCTTCGACACTGTCCCCCTCGTCCAGGAAGCTGCAGAAGAGCTTGGCCCGAGGGTCCAGGTACGTGGCCACGATGGCCTGAGCCTTCTGCGGCCACAGGTCACCGTCAGCAGTGTCGTAGTCCTCGATGTCCTGCCAGAGTTCCACGGCCGGCTGGTGCCTCTGGTCAGCCCTCAGAAACTGCTGGAAGAGCCGCTTGCCGATGGGCTGCTCCAAGCACACGCTCTGGAACTCCAGGTCGAGGCTGTCCCGGAGGCCCTCGCACTTGGACAGCGGGGGCAGGCGGAGCTTGGCCCGGTACTTCTTGTCCCGGGTAGACTGGGCACTGCTCCCGTCAAAGCTGCCCCGGGCAGCGATGAAGGCCGAGTTGGCCACCACGGTCTCCAGAGACCCAAAGTCCATCCTGGCGCTGCCTCCTGCCCACTCAGGCCTGAGGAGACATCAGGGGAGGCCAGGCCCTTGGCGCTGACCCGCTGCCCTTGGCCTGTGGCCGCTTCTGCCCTTGGGGACCAGGAAGACCTCCCAGCAGTGGTGAGGATGCCCAGGGACCTGCTGGGAGGCCCCAGAGAACCCGGAGCTGACGAAGCACTGCCAAATCCCAGCCCAGGTCAGGGAGGGCACCTTGGGTGGCCATCAGGCCAGAAAAAGAAATCCCTGAGCTGCCCAAGCGGATCAGCGGGCGCGGCTCAGCCCTGGCTCAGCCCTGCAGCCAGACACCCCTGTCCCCGCGGGGGGACAGGCCAGGCCCGGGGGCCGCGCCTGTCCTCACAGTCCCCTGGAGGTGTCCTCTGTGAGGACAGCCGGTCCATCCACCTTCATTCTAAGGAGATTAAAGTGAGAAGCAAGCCTCCAGCCCAGGGAGCTAAGAGAGGAGAGCCCCAACAGCTGTCCAGGGGTGTCCACAGACGGAGGCCAGGCACAGGCTGAGCAGCCAGCTCCATGTCACTCTCTCCTCAGAGCGGGGTACAAGATACAGCACAGGTGACACACCAGGGAGCAGGGGACTCAGAGCCGCCCCAGGCACGGCCGGGAGGCAGGCAGGAGAGGCCAGGCGAGGCAGGGACACGGGCAGCAGCACACCAGGGGGACTCCCAGGACACAGGTGGGCACACCTGAGAGTAGGGAGGGCACCCTGAGACACCTTGAAATACCGGACACACCAGGGCACGCCAGTCCCACCTGGGGACCCAGGCAGCACTCGGGGGACAGGACACCTGAGTGGGGGGGCAGGCCTCCTAAGGTCCAGCACACACAGGCTCAGCACACAGCTCCTGGGGGGCAGGCCTCCTGGGGTCCAGCACACAGCTCCTGGGGGGACAGGCCTCCTGGGGTCCAGCACACAGCTCCTGGGGGGACAGGCCTCCTGGGGTCCAGCACACAGCTCCTGGGGGGACAGGCCTCCTGGGGTCCAGCACACGCAGGCTCAGCACACAGCTCCTGGGGGGCAGGCCTCCTGGGGTCCAGCACACAGCTCCTGGGGGGACAGGCCTCCTGGGGTCCAGCACACGCAGGCTCAGCACACAGCTCCTGGGGGGACAGGCCTCCTGGGGTCCAGCACACGCGGGCTCAGCACACAGCTCCTGGGGGGACAGGCCTCCTGGGGTCCAGCACACGCGGGCTCAGCACACAGCTCCTGGGGGCCAGGCCTCCTGGGGTCCAGCACACGCAGGCTCAGCACACAGCTCCTGGGGGGCAGGCCTCCTGGGGTCCAGCACACGCGGGCTCACACGGTGTGGAGAAGGAGTGGAAGTGCTCACAGAGGGAATGGGGACAAGGCCAGAAAGAGTGCCCTGTCCGGCTAGGCCAGAGGACCATGTAGCCAGCCTGCCTCGCGCAGGTGGGCGGGGGTGCTGCCCGCCAGTCCTCAGGAACCTCCTGGCTGCGCAGCCCCGGGGCCTCTGGCGGGACTGTGGCAGGTGCGTTGGTGTGTCAATATTTGAGGTCAACAGCATCCCGCCGTCCCCGGGAGACCTGCACTGCGCCAGTCCTGCCCCCTAGGAGCGGATGACCTTGGGCCAGCCACTTTGACTCCTTCCCACCACCAGGGTCGGGGACGTGTCCTCATGGCACTTTAGCACTGGGTGCCTCTGCTGCCTTTGCCCCGGTGCCCAAGCAGGACAGTCACCGGAAGAGCCTGCAGAAGTGTCCCACCTTGTGGGCCTGGGCGGGCGCAGACCCACAGCTCTGGTGACCCCCAGGGACGCACAAGTCCTGGCCCACGTGAGAAGAGGACGAGGACGTCACTAGAGGTGAGCGCAGAGGCGTCCTGCGCAAAGGACCCACAGCTGTCACTAGAGGTGAGCGCAGAGGCGTCCTGCGCAAAGGACCCACAGCTCCTCGCTCGGCCGGGAAGCGCCTGGGACCAAGGCAGGTGCCTGCTGCCCCAGGGTGACTCGGACCTAGCAGATGTGGCCCAGGGGCAGGTGAGCCTCGACGCCAACTCCTGGTCTCTGGAGGTCCTTCTGCTGTGGTAACTGCAGGTTTGCAGCAGTTGCAAGGACCCATAGAGAGCCCCTGGGAAACAGCCCAGACCACAGCCTGCGCTGCCCCTGGGCCACACCCCGCCCCAGCCTCCGTGCGGACACCAGTCTGGCACTTGGGCATTTCAAGGATGCTCTCTGCATGGATTCGCACAGTGGCCTCCAGACCAGCTCTGCACTCGGAATGGCTCTGGAGGTCCACCCAGGCCGGCGTGTACGACAACCCCTCCCTGGACCCAGAGCAGGTCTGCTGACCCTCTGTCCACCCCCTGGACCCAGAGCACGCCTGCTGACCCTCTGTCCGCCCCCCCTGGACTCAGGGCAGGTCTGCTGACCCTTGTTCCACCCCTGGACCCAGGGCAGGCCTGCTGACCTTCTGTCCACCCCTGGACCCAGAGCACGCCTGCTGACCCTCTGTCCGCCCCCTGGACTCAGGGCAGGTCTGCTGACCCTTGTTCCAGCCCCTGGGCTCAGGGCAGGCCTGCTGACCCTCTGTCCGCCCCCTGGACTCAGGGCAGGTCTGCTACGCCTCTGCTTCCTGTGTCTGGCTGTCCCGAGAGGAGCCACTGTGGATGTGAGTGTCCCTCAGTGTCACTCTGGGTCGTGTGGCAGGGGTGTTTGCTCCCTAGGAAGCTGGAAGACCGTCCTGCAGGGGCTGCCCACCAAGGCTCCCTCAGCACCCTCATGGCCATGGGCGCTTCTGTCTCCTCCGCAAGTGCTGGTGGCCCTGGTGGCATCGACCTGCACTTCCTGAGGGCCTGTGCTGGTGTCCTCTGTGCATGTCCTCGCTTCTGCCTGGAGGGCCCACTTTCTGCCCTGAGTGTGGAGAGTCCTCCGCGTCCCACCCTGTCCCTCGTCGGCGTGTGGGTTCCAGGCCTTCTCCTGTCCCCTGCTGCGGGCTCACTGAGCAGACATGGCTGACCTTGCTGAAGTACAGCTGGCCACATTCCCTCTCGTGGGCTGGGCCTGGCGTCCAGCCTGACTCCACCCAGCCCTGGCTCCTGGAGACCCTCCCGTGACTTTCCTGACCTTTCACCTGGGGTTCGTGGCCCACTGGGCTACGTGGGCGCAAGGCGTGAGGCTTGGGCGGAGCGTCTGGCGCAGGCCCAGCCGCCTCCACACCTGGTGCCTGGTGCTGGCGCACGCCTGGACTCCCGCCCCTTTGCAGGAGTCGGTGTGCCGTCTGCCTGGGTCCGCGCGCCCTGAGCTGCGTCTGCCGGCCTCGGGCACAGTCCTGCTCCCTGCAGCAGTGACCAGCCCTGGAACTGCGCTGGCCCCCCACTGCATTCTTTGTTCTCAAAAGCATTTTCAAAAAACTCTTTATACAGAATATAGAAGAAAAGATTTACCTATTCTAGTTCCTCTGGCTTTCTGTATAAATTTTAGAATAATTCCTGTCTATATCTCCAAAGTAACCTTGCTTTTTTTTTTGGCAGAGGGGATACTGAGGATTTAACCCAGGGGCACTCGACCACTGGGCCACATCCCCAGCCCTCTTTTTTGTATTTTTTTAGAGACAGGGTCTCACTGAGTTTCTTAGCACCTCACTTTTGCTGAGGCTGGTTTTGAACTTGTGATCCTCCTGCCTCAGCCTCCCAAGCTTCTGGGATTACAGGTGTGCACCCCCATTCCTGGCTTCTTGCTTGGATTTTGATAAGTTATTTCAGACCCGTATATCAACTCGGGAGAATCTACGTCTCTCCCGAGCTGGGGACCTGCGTCTCCATTGTTAGACCTCCACTTCCTCAGCCACCGGGGAGAGGGTGGCACCTTTGTCAGGTGCACGTCTTGTTAGATCGACACCTTGGTGTCCTTTCTGATCGGAGCCGTTGCACTCTGATCTAGTGCCCACACGCCTGCGTCTTGTACCTAGGGCACAGCCGATCTCTGACATCCGTCTGCCTCTGACAGCCTTGCTCCGCCACTTGTTGGCACTTTCCTCTGTGTCCCCGGGATCCCCTCACACGCAGTCGTGCCTGCATAGGGGGAAGTGTGGTCCCCTTCTTCCACCTGAAGGCTCTCACCTCCAAGAACCAGGGCAGAGCTGCGTGAGAGCTGAGGTGGCGCCCGCTGCGGCCCCCGGGGGCCGACACGCCCACCCTCCCCTTCCTGCTGGGCAGTGGCCGCAGGAGCCCTGTGCTGACGCTTCTCCTCAAACTGAGTGAACGCCGCTGCTGCACCGGCCCCTGTCCCAGCCGGATGCTGAGTGGACTCCAGGGCTCCCTCTTCACCCGTGGACGGTGTGACGTTTTCTCTATTCTGCTACATGCTGTCACTTGATCAATTTCTTTGCATCAACCCGCTCTGCATCCCACTTAGATGCTGAGTGTGCATTTATACATTGTTGGATTCACTGCCCACATTTTAAAGGACATTTGTGTCCATGCTCCTGAGGGCCGTGGGTTGGCAGCCCACCACCCGTGCTCCTGAGGGCTGCTGGTCAGGATCACGGGCAATGGGCTGTGGACCAGCGGCCCTCGGGGCCTGCTCCTGAAATCCCAGAGGCCAGGTGAGGAGACTGAGCTTAGGCCTCCAGAAAGGAGGGGTAGTCTCTTCATTTCAAGAGCATCTCTACACTTTTAGACAATGGCCACAAAGGTCCCAGCACCTGGGGTCCCGGGCCACAGGTGTGAGCAGCTGGACTACAGCTTAGCGCCTCGGTCCACTCAGCATTGCCCTGAGGGTCCGAGTCGGCAGTGGGCACAATGTCTGCAATCAGGCACAGAAGGGTCACCAGGACGCCACAGGAGTCCAGGCTGGACCCACGGGTCGCCCGGGGAGCAGGAGGTCACCAGGACACCACAGGAGCCCAGTCTTCCATCGCACGGGCAGTCTCAGCTGGGGCAGCACCAGGCCTTGGTGCCTCCACGTGCAGCCCACTCACACCCCCACCTGTGCCCCCACTGTCCTCACGGGCCTCTGAGAGCGTGAGGGATGCCCACAGGGTCGGAAAGTCCCCTGGGCGACCACGACATGACCACACCACCTGCTGAGAGGCAGCTCCAGAGGCCACGGCGGGGTGCGTCCACGGCGCAGGAGCCTCCGGGCCCGGATCCCAGCTCCCGGGACAGGAGGGCAGCCCTCCCACCAGGCTCGGGGTCGTCAGCGGCGAGCAGCAGCTTGTGCCCAGGCCTGTGGCCCGTCCCCGCTGCTCTGCGTGCTGCCTCCTGAGGGAGACGTGTGTCCTTGGCCGCTATCAGAACAGTGCCCACCAAGGGCATCCCAAGGGTGGCCTGGGGGCCACCCAGGTGCCTGGGACAGGGAGCAGGGCACGATAGCAGGGAGCCGTCACCAGGGAGCGGCCTGTTTGGAGAGTGATAGGCCAGAGCTGATAAGCCCTGCGGGTGCCTTTGCCCTCGGACGGAGACTATAAGACCCGCAGGCCACCCCTCCCGTCCCAGCAGGACGGAGGGAGCCTCGCCGGGGACATGGCGGCGCTGCAGGAGAAGAAGTCCTGCAGCCAGCGCATGGCCGAGTTCCGGCACTACTGCTGGAACCCCGACACGGGGCAGATGCTGGGCCGCACCCCGACCGGTGGGGTACGTGCGGGCCAGGTGGAGGGCACTGCCCAGGGTGCCCATCCAGGGTGTGTGGGAAGAGGGGAAGGCCACTGCCCAGGAGGACCGGACCTCAGGAGGGGCTTGTTGCCGGGTCCTGGTAGGGAGCAGCACGTGCCGCAGGGAGGAGCGCGTGTGGCAGGGAGGAGCCCTGTGGCAGGGAGGAGCGCGTGTGGCAGGGAGGAGCGCGTGTGGCAGGGAGGAGCGCTGTGGCAGGGAGGAGCGCGTGTGGCAGGGAGGAGCGCGTGTGGCAGGGAGGAGCGCGTGTGGCAGGGAGGAGCGCCTGTGGCAGGGAGGAGCGCGTGTGGCAGGGAGGAGCCCTGTGGCAGGGAGGAGCGCGTGTGGCAGGGAGGAGCGCCTGTGGCAGGGAGGAGCGCGTGTGGCAGGGAGGAGCGCGTGTGGCAGGGAGGAGCGCGTGTGGCAGGGAGGAGCGCGTGTGGCAGGGAGGAGCCCTGTGGCAGGGAGGAGCGCGTGTGGCAGGGAGGAGCGCGTGTGGCAGGGAGGAGCGCGTGTGGCAGGGAGGAGCGCGTGTGGCAGGGAGGAGCGCGTGTGGCAGGGAGGAGCGCGTGTGGCAGGGAGGAGCCCTGTGGCAGGGAGGAGCGCGTGTGGCAGGGAGGAGCGCGTGTGGCAGGGAGGAGCGCGTGTGGCAGGGAGGAGCGCGTGTGGCAGGGAGGAGCGCGTGTGGCAGGGAGGAGCCCTGTGGCAGGGAGGAGCGCGTGTGGCAGGGAGGAGCCGGTGTGGAGCGCGTGTGGCAGGGAGGAGCGCGTGTGGCAGGGAGGAGCGCGTGTGGCAGGGAGGAGCGCGTGTGGCAGGGAGGAGCGCGTGTGGCAGGGAGGAGCGCGTGTGGCAGGGAGGAGCCTGTGGCAGGGAGGAGCGCGTGTGGCAGGGAGGAGCGCGTGTGGCAGGGAGGAGCCCTGTGGCAGGGAGGAGCGCGTGTGGCAGGGAGGAGCCCTGTGGCAGGGAGGAGCGCGTGTGGCAGGGAGGAGCGCGTGTGGCAGGGGAGGAGCGCGTGTGGCAGGGAGGAGCGCGTGTGGCAGGGAGGAGCCCTGTGGCAGGGAGGAGCGCGTGTGGCAGGGAGGAGCGCGTGTGGCAGGGAGGAGCGCGTGTGGCAGGGAGGAGCGCGTGTGGCAGGGAGGAGCGCGTGTGGCAGGGAGGAGCGCTGTGGCAGGGAGGAGCGCGTGTGGCAGGGAGGAGCGCGTGTGGCAGGGAGGAGCGCGTGTGGCAGGGAGGAGCCCTGTGGCAGGGAGGAGCGCGTGTGGCAGGGAGGAGCGCGTGTGGCAGGGAGGAGCCCTGTGGCAGGGAGGAGCGCGTGTGGCAGGGAGGAGCCCGTGTGGCAGGGAGGAGCCCTGTGGCAGGGAGGAGCGCGTGTGGCAGGGAGGAGCGCGTGTGGCAGGGAGGAGCCCTGTGGCAGGGAGGAGCGCGTGTGGCAGGGAGGAGCGCGTGTGGCAGGGAGGAGCCCTGTGGCAGGGAGGAGCGCGTGTGGCAGGGAGGAGCGCGTGTGGCAGGGAGGAGCGCGTGTGGCAGGGAGGAGCGCGTGTGGCAGGGAGGAGCCCTGTGGCAGGGAGGAGCGCGTGTGGCAGGGAGGAGCGCGTGTGGCAGGGAGGAGCCCTGTGGCAGGGAGGAGCCCTGTGGCAGGGAGGAGCGCGTGTGGCAGGGAGGAGCCCTGTGGCAGGGAGGAGCCCTGTGGCAGGGAGGAGCGCGTGTGGCAGGGAGGAGCGCGGTGTGGCAGGGAGGAGCGCGTGTGGCAGGGAGGAGCGCGTGTGGCAGGGAGGAGCCCTGTGGCAGGGAGGAGCGCGTGTGGCAGGGAGGAGCCCTGTGGCAGGGAGGAGCGCGTGTGGCAGGGAGGAGCGCGTGTGGCAGGGAGGAGCGCGTGTGGCAGGGAGGAGCCCTGTGGCAGGGAGGAGCCCTGTGGCAGGGAGGAGCCCTGTGGCAGGGAGGAGCCCTGTGGCAGGGAGGAGCGCGTGTGGCAGGGAGGAGCGCGTGTGGCAGGGAGGAGCGCGTGTGGCAGGGAGGAGCCCTGTGGCAGGGAGGAGCCCTGTGGCAGGGAGGAGCCCTGTGGCAGGGAGGAGCCCTGTGGCAGGGAGGAGCGCGTGTGGCAGGGAGGAGCGCGTGTGGCAGGGAGGAGCGCGTGTGGCAGGGAGGAGCGCGTGTGGCAGGGAGGAGCGCGTGTGGCAGGGAGGAGCCCTGTGGCAGGGAGGAGCCCTGTGGCAGGGAGGAGCGCGTGTGGCAGGGAGGAGCGCGTGTGGCAGGGAGGAGCCCTGTGGCAGGGAGGAGCGCGTGTGGCAGGGAGGAGCGCGTGTGGCAGGGAGGAGCGCCTGTGGCAGGGAGGAGCCCTGTGGCAGGGAGGAGCCCTGTGGCAGGGAGGAGCGCGTGTGGCAGGGAGGAGCGCGTGTGGCAGGGAGGAGCGCATGCAGGCCAGGCCCAGCGGCTCCAGCCAGGGCAGAGGCGCCCGTGGCGTCTGCGGGGAGGGCACTTGAGGGGCGGGTGCCCACCTGTCTGTCACGCCTCTTCACATGTCACCCTCTCAGGCCTGACCTCAGGTGTGCACGTCACTGTGCCTGGAGGCCTGTGGGTGACCTTCGTGACCGTCCCTGGCGGTCGCCCTCCCAGGCAGGCCTGCCGCGTCTCTGTGCGCGCAGGCTCAGGGAGAGCTGGCCCCGCCTGTCCCCCTGCGAGTGCCTGGCTCTCGCGACCCTGGAGGCGGTGCCCCTTTCTCTTAAGCCAGGGACGGAGAGCGGGCCTGGAGTCTGCCTCCCCTGCGGCACCTTCCTCCGTCCCAAGGGTCCTCTTTGTCACGGGGGTCCCTACGGCAGGTCCCTTCCTCGGCAGGAAGCCAGGGTCCCTGATGGCCTGGAGGCCTCCTGCTCCCCAGAGGCTGCCCTCTGCTCTGTGAGCCAGACGGGGCAGGGCGAGGCCTGCTGGCTGCAGTCCCTCCCTCCCGCAGGCCGCCAGGGGGGCCTACACCCCTCTTTGGAGGTGGAGAGAAAAGGAAAGCGCAGGTGGCCTCTCACCCGCTGCAGGGGACAGAAATGCCCTCACTGCCAACAGGGTGCCCTACCCGTGCAGGGATGCCCCGCGGGGCGGGTCTTCAGCCAACAGCAGTGTCCCTGAGCCCTGCACAGCGAGCCCCTGAGCATGCTCCCTCAGGACCTGCCCACCTGGTGTGATCTGCTGGCCAGCAGTGTCCCCGCAGGTCCCCTGCTGGAGACTCAGGCGGCGCCCACCCCGGGCCACCTGACCCCGCTCTCCCCCGCAGTGTGGATCAGCCTGTACTACGTGGCCTTCTACGTGGGTCATGACGGGGCTCTTCGCACTGTGCCTGTACGTGCTGATGCAGACCATCGACCCGTACACGCCTGACTACCAGGACCAGCTCAAGTCCCCGGGTAAGTGCGGGAGGGCACAGCCCTGCGGCCACGCTCCGCCGCCCAAGGGCCACGGCGGGGTGGCTCTGGTCCTCCGTGACCACAGACCTGACCTCAGAGCCGACGCGGCTTTAGCTCGACTCTCACGACAGACATTTGTCAGAGCTGAGAGAGCTGCTCCCACGGGCTTGCCAGAGCCCACGTGCACTAGGGCATCGCTGGGAGGACCCAGAGGGACCTGGCAGGGGGCCTGGAGACCAGGGAGGAAGGACGTGGGGAGGGGCGAGCCCCGAGGCTCAGGCGCGAGGGGGTCCGTGCCAGACTTTCCTCCGAAGTCTCTCACTTCAAAAAACCCGGCGCGGCTGTTGCCTCCGCCACACCACAGAAACAGCCAAGCCCGCCGTCACAGTCAGAAGCCAGCCACGTAGGAAGGAGCAGGCCACACGGGGTGGACACTGTGTACCAGCAAATTCTAGTGGTGCCGTGGCCGGTCCAGATGGCTGGGGAAGGGGCTTGCAGCAGCCTTGGATGGGAGCATGTGGTGGCCCAGAGTGTGAGGTGGCTCCCGCCAGGCCCAGGAAGGCGAGGGGCGCGAGGACGTGCAGTGGCCCCGCGGCCGCAGGACGGCTCTGCTCTGACTGCCCGCCCTCCTGCACGGAGTTCTGATGTTCTTACACACGACCTGTGAACCAAGCCAGACCAGGAGGGGTCGTCCTATGTGCTGAGATGCAGTTTCACTGAGAACCCAGCCATAGACCCCGCTGAGCCCGTGACGGTGACGGCAGTGTGCCCAAGGTCGGTCCTGCCAGCCACCTGCTCCTCGTAGCCAGGCCCAGGACCTTCCTGCAGACACGTGACACCCCTGCTGGGCTGGGCCACCAGTCTCTGGGACAGGCCCTGCCTCACACCAGCCACCTGCTCCCTGCTCTCAGGCAGGGGTCCCGGGACAGCGTGTCCTCAGAGCCCCCAGCTTCCCCAGGAGCCTGGCGCGGCTTCCTCCCCAGGAGAGGCCCTGCCCTGAGCCCAGCCTGCCCCGTCTCCCAGCTGGACTCACCTCCAGCCCTTCTGTGCGAGGCTGGACCCTGCAGGACAGGGCTCGGAGCACCGAGCACCCGGACACGGGCATGGCTCTCCCCAGGGGTGACCTTGAGGCCCGACGTCTACGGGGAGAGAGGGCTGGAGATCCGCTACAACGTCTCCGACAGCAGCTCCTGGGCGGGCCTCGCGCACGCCCTCCACAGCTTCCTGGCAGGTAGGCCTCGCCCCCGTGGAGGCCCTCGCCTTCCCAGGAGGTCCCTGGGGGCCGGGCTGTCTGGGGAGGGCGGCGCAGCGGCTGGCAGGCCCGTGTTCCGCAGGCTACTCCCCAGCGGCCCAGCGGGACAACATCGACTGCACCTCCGAGCAGTACTTCTTCCAGGAGAGCTTCCGGGCTCCCAACCACACCAAGTTCTCCTGCAAGTTCACCACGGACATGCTGCAGAACTGCTCTGGCCTGCCGGACCCCGACTTCGGCTTTGGAGAGGGAAAGCCGTGCTTCATCATCAAGATGAACAGGGTGAGCCTCGGGGCCGGGCCCTCTCCACGGCAAGAGGCTGGGCCTGGGTCTGCCCCTACCGTCGCACCTGGCTTGTCCCCACCTTGGACCCTCAACCACAAGTCAAGCCGCCTGCTCGGCCCTCCGCGAGGTGCGGTGCAAGAAGCAGGACGCAGGGTAGTGAGGGGACGCCAGAGCCAGGCAGGGCTGGGAGGGGGCCGGGCCTCTATCCCAGGTCAGGGACCCCTGGGGTCGGGCACGGAGGGGCCCTCCGCTCGGCACAGTGGGAGGTGCTGGGGCTGGGAATGGGGTCCAGGCCGTCCCTCCCGCCTGTGAGGACAGGACGTGGGCAGACGGCAGAGAGCAGAATGCTTCTGGCCAGCGTGGGCACAGGGAGGTGGCACAGAGGCTGAGGCCTGGGGGCAGCAACTGGCCAGGCAAAGGGGGCAAGGTCACGGATCCAGAGACCAGCCGGCGGCTGGGACTCTAGGCAGTGCCCTGAGGAGCTGCCCACTTGGGCACTGTCCCCATCGCGGGACCCTGTGGTTGGCCAGGGTGTCCTCAGAGTTGCCTGGCAGGAGGACCATGACCAGGCTCCCTTGGGACCACAGTGGCCACATGTCCATCAGTGGCAGGTCCTGCTCAGAGCCCAGGGACGGCCGGGCTGGGGAAGCTGGGAAGGTGCACGGCCCCCGAGGGCCTCGAGTGCGGGCTGCTGCTCAGTAGGGGCAGACGCCCCCACCCTGAGGGCCACACATGCGGTGACCAGGACCCAGTCCCACTCCAACCCCCGCACCTGGGCCTGGCTCTGAGGTGTGCGGGTGACCTGCAGGGGCTCCTCCGAGGAGCGCGGCCACCGCACTGCCCACACAAGGGCACACGCCTCTCCTCCTAGATCGTCAGGTTCCTGCCCAGCAACGGCACGGCCCCCCGAGTGGACTGCACTTTCCTGGTGAGTGCGGCCGCTGGGGGCTCAAGGGGACAGGCCCGCACAGCCGCCCGTGGCCGGCACGTGGTGGGGTCTGGAGCGCAAGGCGAGGTGTGGCTTCTCGCTGTGGCCACGGGGCGCCTGGGACGTCCCACCCCCAGCACGTCAAGGTGCCCGCAGTCTGGAAGACGCCGTGGCACCATGCGCCTTGTTCTTTTACTTGACCGTTTACAAAAGTTTTCCAGGTCACCAACAGCCACGGCCATTTGATCAGGGCCAGCACGGGGCTGCTGGGGCCAGCGTGACGCTCTGGCAAGTCCCAGGCTTTCCCACCACGACTGCACTGGACACGTTCCAGGGCTGTGTCCGCTCTGAGCTGTGCACGACCAGGTCCACACACGGCCCGCAGCCCGCTGACCGGACACAGCCCACCAGGTGGCGCCGGAGAGTCGTCCAGCAAGGCCCCCTGTCCTTGCAGGGTGGGGCAGCAGTCTGTTTGGGCTTTCTCTTGAGGGGTCCAGGCGTGGCGTGGGCGGCTGGGGAGACGGGCCACATGCCCCTCCGTCATCCTCTGAAGAGCTCACGTTCCCCCAACAACTCCACTCCCACAAAGGAAGCACGTGCTGCAAGGACACGATGACACTTTCCAGAGAACCGCCACCTCCAAGCCCAGCCATGTCACTGCCGGAGGCCCGGGCAGGAGCGTGGGAGCTGCAACCCCATGCTGGCCGGCGGCTGTGCACAGCGCCGCGCCAGGCGCCTCCCGACTCAGCCCCGCTCTCCCCCCAGGACGGGACCCCCCGGGACAGCAGGCCCCTGCAAGTGGCCTACTACCCGCCCAACGGCACCTTCAGCCTGCACTACTTCCCCTACTATGGGAAGAAAGCCCAGGTAGGTAGCCTGCCGTGGCCCAAAAGGAAAGCAGACAGAAAAGCAATGATGATCGTTCCCTAAAAACCCAGCACAGGCGAGATGCGGCCACTCCTGTCCATGGTCTGGCGTCTCCCAGACCACGTTCTCATGATGACATGGGACACGTGTGTCCCACGCAACAGACAGCAACCCAGCTCCCTGACTGCACACACTCAGAACGTCCCCCCCCGTGCCACGGCGGCTCTGGCCGCAGCCCGCCCACACTGCGTGTCCCTCCAGACCAGCATGACCAGGGGGGTCCGCCCGCACTTGCCTGGTGGTTTTCGTGCCGCGGGGTCTCAGCGTCTCACTCCTGCCTCCACTCCAGCCCCACTACAGCAACCCTCTGGTGGCCGCGAAGCTGCTCAACGTCCCCACCAACACAGAGGTCGTCATCGTGTGCAAGGTCCTTGCAGAGCACGTGACCTTCGACAACCCCCATGACCCCTACGAAGGGAAGGTGGAGTTCAAACTCAGAATCCAGGAGTGAGGTGGTCGCTGGGCTCCAGCCGGCCTCTCTGGCCTGCAGGCCACCTGCGACCCTGCTGCCCTGGGCTGCTGGAGAGGCGCTCCTGTCACCCACAGGGCTTGCTGTTCCCGCTGAGGCTCACGCTGGGCCAGGGGTCCCAGGGAACTGGCGGCGGTGGCGGAGGCGCAGGTGGGGGGAGCGAGGCCTGGGAGGTCGTGCCTCGCCCACACGGACAGCACCCTCTCCCGGCTCGGTTCTTGTCCAGGAAACCAGCCCAGGTGCACTGTGAGCCACAGGCACTGCCGTGAGCGTGCCCACACACCGTGCGTGCCTCTGGCTCCGCTCCTCGGGTGCGGTTGTCGTAGAAATAAAGCACGTTCCCGCGAGTCTCGCTCTACCTAAAGCGTCGCGTCTGCCCTGACCTGGGGAAAGCTGGCTGAGAACCAAATGCTTCCTTCCGGGGAAACCTCCTCTCAAGCTTCACCTCAGCACAGGGAGGTGACAAAGGCCTACAGGTGTGGGGCCCCGGGAAGACTGGCAGTTGGAGGGCAGCAGGAGAGGGGTCGGGACGCCACCCCACGCGGGGGTGAGACCAGGTCACTGGGGTCCTGGTCACTTTCCCTTTCCCTGGAGTGACTCCTCCTCCAAACTGACCCCTTCACAGAAACCCAAGAATGTGCAGCCCAAAGGCCAGCCTGCCCTCACAGAGGCCGCTGGACTCTCCCAGCAGCCGTGCGAGGCCCGGGGCCTTGAGCCTTGCGGCGCTGCAAGCGGAGCTGCAGCCTGTGGCGCTGCACACCACCCCGCACAGCCGCGAGGACCCGGACTCCCAGAGGCTGGTGGGGCAGGACTCAGACGCCCCCTCTGGCCGCGAGGGTGTGGGGCACGGGGGCCCACCAACTCGCTACTGTCCAGGCCACAGGACAGGCAGGGCAGGAGTCTCCCCGGTGACGGGACGCCAGGGCAGAGCCCACAGCAGGCCCCACGGTGCCGGGGACAAGGGTGACCGGCGAAGGGGTCCCGTGGCTGGCGGGGGAGGCCTCAGGGCAGAGCCCTCCGGACAGCATGGCCCCGGGGCTCCGGTTCAACCCTCAGGCACAGGGCCGCGTCCTGTCATCTGGGCTCCAAGGACACTCTGCTGGGCAGCTGGGACTCTGGGCAAGGGAGGTGGCTTCGGGCTCAACCTGTCCTCGGAGCGTCCCTGTCTAATGAACCGAGAAGTGAGGCTCCCACCTCCTGCAGGCTCACGGGGCAGGGTGACGAGGGCCACCCCGTGGCCACACACAGGGTCACAGAGGCTCCTGAGGAGGGCCGCAGAGGCCGCGTGCAGGCTGCTGTGGCACCGCCGCTGTGAACGTGGGTGTGCGGCTCCAGCTGGGGGCTGCCCGCGGTACCCAGAGGAGGACCTGTGTGCCAGAGGGCATTCCGCTGTAGCTCAGAGCAGCCACCTGTCTCCCACAGAGACACCCCCGCCACGCCCAGGGCCCCAGCTTCTCCACACACGTGTGCAGGGCAGCCGTCCGCCACTGTGACAAACACCAAGACACAGCCACTTACCCAGGAGGAAAGGTGACTAGTGGTCTGCTGCTTCAGGCAGGAGTGCCTGGCCAAGAAGCCCAGCGAGGGTGGGGCAGGGGCTGACCCTGCTCGAGGGCACGCCCCAGTGGCCTCCCTCTGCCCCTGGGCTCGCCTGTCAGAGGCTCCTCCCCTCCTTCAGGGCTGAGGGCAAGCCTTCCACAGAGCCACGGCCAGGCCACGCTCCCTTTCCCCGGCAGCGGTCACGCTGGGCTGTGCGGTGCCAGCACCCATCCTGGTGGCAGCGTCTCTAGTGTTACTTTACACTTTTCTGGGCGACCACGGGTGCTGACTCCCAGCCCTGCCTGCCGTCTTTGCACTCGGCACGTGTCCCTCTCCACATGCTGCAGATTAACCCCATCAGATATGGGCCTTGCCGATCTTCCCCTCGGCCCCGGGACGGCCTGGTACCCGGCAGTGTCCTCTGATGCAACTTCCGACTTCCCAGGTGGACGAAGGCTGGACTCAGGGCAGTGGTTCCAGCAGGAACCTCCCAGGTTTCGTTAGGCACCTAGGCCATAGGCAGCCCGTCCAGACCAGCACCCCTGAGCTCACAGTGCTGTCACCGTCCTCACGACTCGCATCCACGCAGAGCCACGCAGAGTGGGCTCCACACACCTGCCTGGGGACCACCTGCCCCAGCACCCCGCGACAGCCTCGGGACCCTCATCAGAACCTGGCTCGGACGCGGGCATCCCGGCTGCACCTGCTCCTGTGCTGCTTTGAGAACAAGGTTCTCCAGCTCTGCTTCTGCAGGGTGGCCTTGGGGACTCATGGGATTCCCAAAGCACCTCAGACTTCCTGCAGAGAAAGCCTGGGGTGCCAACAGGTGGCACATGGTCCGAGACCAGGCTGGGGACGTGGACTCTCACGGCCTGTCTCCCAGTCCCAGCCACCCAGCACCTCTACTCCTGGTCTTGAGTCCCGTCAGCCACGCTCGCGACCTCCCCGCATGTGCCCCCACCCTCGGCTGCTGGTGATCCATTCTCTGGGACGCCGCCGTGTGGCTGGTCTCCTCGCCAGCTGCTTCACGGGGCACAGAAACCGGGCTGCCCGCCTTGCTTGCGCTGCGTCTGGCCCTCTGCTCGCTGACCCTGACAGCACTGTCATGGGGCCTCTGGGCCGGCAACTGGGACGGTCCACTCCCTCCAAACGTGGGTGTCCTGCTGCTGCTTTCCGGTTGCCCTGGTTGGACCTTGCAGTGCCACGCTGAGAAGAGCTGCATAAGTGGGCACCACCTCCTGACCTCAGGCAGAGCCCTCAGTCCTGGCCACCCCGCAGGACACCATCTAGATACGGCTCCCGGCACAGCAGGGCCACTGGTGGAGGCAGCCAGTGGGTCCGAGAGGAGCGTTGAGCACCCGCATGGCAACACGGAGCCCCCCGTGCAGGCACAGCGGTTCAGTGCCACCAAGGGAAGCCAAGACCACCCACCACCTGTCACCTTGGGCGGCCAGGCCTGGCACAGGACAGAGCCTGTTGCAGAAGCTGGCCCAACACAGGGCTGCAGCCCGTCCCAGGACCTCAACCTCCCACTTCCTGACCACCAGGAGAAGATGGAAGTGGGGCAGATCTGAATAGAAGTAGGACTCCAGAATTGACCAATAGCATCGGTATGTTTCCAAACTCCAATTAGCATAAGTTTGGACCAATAGCATTGGTACTTTTTTCAAACCCTAATTAGCATAAGTTTGGACCAATAGCAGTGACGCGTGTGCTATATAAACCCCTAGACTAGCACACTCGTCTGGAGAACACTTGCTCTGGAGTCCTTTCTTTTACTGCACAAGTATTGGTAGTCAATAAACCCTACTTGTACGCTCATCCTGTCTGTGGATTTCATTCTTGGAATTCTACAAGAACCCTGAAAGAAGAATTGGCATCGGGCTGCTCCCACCACTGGGAGCCACAGCTCTTCTGGCTGCCAAGGCTGCGGCTCAAGCCAACCCCACCCACCAGCAGAAGCAGTGAACTGAGTCAGTGGAGAACTCTGGTTTCACTCTCGCTGTATCCGGAGCCCCTGGCCATGCGGTGTTGGAGGTATGGCCTGTCCATGCTGCCCCGCGTGGCCCTTCCCTGCGCCCTGCGTGGATGGGTTCTGCACGTTGAGCCACCTGGCATTCCTGGCGAAGCCCCACTTGGTCACGGTGCCTGATCTTTCAACGTGCTATCTTGCTGGCTGGTGTTTGAGGTCTCCCATGCCAGGGCTCTTCAGGCACACTGGCCTGTGCCTTCCTGCCCTCGCAGGGCCTTTGCATGGCTTTGGGAGCTGGGTAACGCTGGCTCCACAGATGAGTCAGTGTGTTCCCTCCATTGAGAATTTTTCAAGAAGTTTGAGGACTGATGTTATTTTCTGAATATTTGAGATAAACCACTGGTGACACTGTTGGGAGATTTTGGGAACTGAGTCAATCTCCTTACTGGTTATAGGTCTCTTCAGACTTTTCCCTTCTGACGTAGTCTCAGTGGGTTTTGTTTCTATGAATTTGTCTATTTCATCTGGCTTTCAGGTTTTCTGGCCCAGTTGTTCATGGTATTCTCTCATATCCTTATTTCTAGAGAATCCATAAAAATGCCACTTGCATTTCTAATTTAAGTCTTTTTTTTTTTCTTTCCTAGTAGTAATCCAGCTAAAGGTTTGTCGATTTTGTTGAACTTTTCAAAGAATGCTCATCTGGTTTTGTGGATTTTCTGTATTTTACTATTCTCTATTTAATTTACCTCTGTTCTGATTTGAATTGTGTCCTTCCTTCTGCTGGATTTGGGTTTAGCCTTTTAGATCTTTTCCTAGTTCCTAAACTTATAGTTAAGTTGCTAATGTGAGCTTTCCCTTGCTTTTTAATGTGCTTCTAGCTATAAATTCCCCCAGCATGGCTTTGGCCGAGTCCCATAAGTTTTGGTATGTTGTTTTGTTTTCATTTGTCTCTAAGGATTTTGCTATTTCCCTTGTGTTCCTACTTTCCTTGCTTAAGAATGTGTTAATTTCCCCAATCTTGTAAATTTTCCAGTTTTGTTATTGATTTCTAACTTCACCTTACTGTGGTCAGTAAAGATACTTCGTATGACTGCCTCTCAAATCTGTGGAGACTCGTTCACACCCTGGGGAATGTGGGGTCTGCCTGGTTGATTGTCCTCTTTTTTCTGACACCCTCTGCTGGGATGTTCTACCCATTATCAAGTGAGGTATTAAAATATCCAACTGTCCTTCATTTCCATTGCTTTTGCTTCATATGTCCTTATGACTGATCATTAGATGTGTGAGTCTTTACAATTGCTCTATGTCCTGCCTTACTGAATCTTTTTTTAGTACATGTCTTTGTCTTTTACAGTCTCCTCTGATTTGAATTCTATTTTGTCTTAACCACCGCTTTTTCAGAGACTGCTTACATGGAATATATTTTTCATGCTTTTACTTTCAATCTATTTGTCCTCAGAACTAAAGAGAGAAATCTGATAAACAACATATACTGATCCATGCGTCTTATCCATCTGCCAATCTGTCTTGGGGAGAATTTCATTTATTTATATTTAAAGTAACTACTGATAAGGAAGGACTTCCATCATCTTGCTACTTGTTTGTTTATCCTTTAGGCTTTTCTCATCCCACATTTCTCGAACTGCTGTCTTTGAGTTTAGTTGATTTTTTTGTTGAGAATATTTGAATTCCTTTCTCATTTCCTTGAGTGTATATATTATAGAAATGTTCTCTGCAGCTGCCGTGGTGGTGACATTTGACATCTTAAAGTTGTATCCCATTAATTGATACATGCTCGCCTTCCACAGCCTATAAAACTGCTCCTTTACAGCTGTCCCACCCCTTTGGGTTTTTGATATTGCAGAATTATCTCAATACATTTTGTGCACAAAAATAAATTGTCCTTTTACGCACATTAGTCTCTTAAATTATGAAGAAAACAAATGTGGAGTCTTTTGTAATAGCCACGTATTTACATTCACTGAGCTCCTGACTTCTTTACCTGGCTTCAGGTCACCATCTTCATTTCACCCAGTAAGACTCTTATGCACTGACCACAGGACAGGCCTGTGGTGATGAAGCCCTTGGCTTCTATCTGGGCATGCCTTCATCTCTCGGTTGAAGGGCAGTTTTGCCGACACAGGATTCTTGGTAGACAGTTTTCCTTTCTTTCAACATTTTCAGTGTATTTGCCTACTGGCTCATGGCCCCGAGATGACAGAGGAGCCCTGTATGTGACAACTGTGGTTTCCAAGACTGTGTGTGAAAGTCTAACCACAGTGTATGGGTTTCTTGGGTTCGTCTTACTTAGAATTCCTTAAAACTTCTTGGATGTTTATAACCCTATCCTTCCATCAAACTAGGTGTCTGTTCAGCCACTAGACCTTGGAACATTCTCTCTGCCCTTCTGTTCTCTTCTGAGTCTCTCAAACTGTGTACTTTGGTCATCTAGGAGTTCCACATCCCTTAGACTTTTTGTTTTTTTTTTTTTTTTCAACCTTTTTTCTTTCTGTTCCTTGGTCTCTGTAATTTCCACTGTCCTGTCTCCTAGTTTGCTGGTGCTACCTTTGACTCCCTCTAGTGAATTTCTTACTTGAGTTATTGTACTTCTTAGCCCCAGGATTTCCTTTTGGTTTCTTGTTGGGTTTTCAGTCCCCCTTTACTGGTGTTCATATATTGTGTTAACTTTTTCCACATCTTTCCTTGTTCTTTGAGCACCTTCAAGAGAGGGTTTTCAAGTATCTAAGTACCTGTCTAGGCTATCTGCCACTGTATCTTTTTCAGGGACCAAGTCTGTTGCTTTCATTTCTTTAAATAGGCCATACTTTCCTGTTTCCTTGTACACCTTTTGTCTTTTTGATATATAACTGGAAGTTTGAATCCATTAACATGCACCTAAGAAGCAGACGCCCCCACTCCCCAGGGCTGCTGGGCTTTGAGCTTGCTGTTGACAGTGTCAGCCGTCTGCAGTGGAATCAGTCGGATGTGCAGACTGACAGCCTTCCCGGGTCTCCTCTGGGCCTTTCTGTGGGTGTGCAGTTCCTTTCTACATTCTCTGCGAACAAAGAGCTGTGAAATGCCCCAGGCTTCCGTGTCTGACTCCCAAAGGGGAAAGAGAAAAATGAAAGGGAAGGATGGGAGTAGAAGGGCACCGACACTCATCTCATGTCCCCTGGAAGTCACTTCAGCCAGGGGAGGGACTTGCCACACAGGCTGCTGCACCACCACAGCACGGCCGCCTCATCTGTGCCTATGGTCAGCAGGCAGAACAGACCCCAGATAGATAGTTGGGTTCTTTCTGTCACCCCAGCTCCCACCAACTATGCGTGGCTCCTACGGGCACATGTGCCTGGTGGCCTGCTGGCTAAGAGACCAGTGTTAACTACAACCCGCCTCCCAACCTGGAAGCTGCAGGCCTTCCAGCACGAGACCACTGTCCCGAGACCACTGTCCCGGTGGGGAGACACTGGTGCTCCCACCCAGCTCCGCCATCTTTCTGGAATGCTCTCATAGTCTTATTCTTTTTCTGAAAGTCAAATCTCAAAAGTGCCTCAGCTTCTAAAGTCAACGAACAAGTGTCTTCTACACCATGGACATTCGGGAAGCAGCCCAAGTGCCCACGTACCGCACCTGCCTTGGCCTCTTTCCTAGGGCAGCAGGGGCAGCAGGAGCCTGGCCGCTGCAGTCACGGGGACACAAGTCCCGGGACCCACGCTCCAGCCAACCCCAAACTGCAGGAGCCCTGTCTGGGGAGACGGCTAAGACTGCGGTTGACTACGGGCCATGGAGATGTTTGGGTGTTGCCGCCTTCCGTAGTCTCACGGGACTTGTCCCGGGATCTCGCGGGACTTGAGCGAGATTGCTGATCGGGTCTGCGCCATTTGGTGTGTTGGTTGTTTGGTGGTGTGTGGTGCGTGTTAAAGTTGTTGTTAGAGCCAGAGAGAAAAGTTATCAGAATAAAAAAGCCTGTTTGTTTCCAGTTTGCCTCTGAACTTCTTCCCACGGCTTCGTTGCTCCAAGCGGCCATCACTTCAGGCGGCAACACCAGACCAGAGACACAGCTTGTTTAAAATGCCCATGCGCGTTTTATTAATAAAAACTAACAGTGCCAAGTTAAACAGGTCAAACAATTAAAGTCTCTTCATATTCCATAAAATATTACAGAAAATTTTATTTGTGTTTCAATAAAAAGACTATTGTTTCAGAACAGGCAGCTAACAGTAACTGTGCAGTTAACGGTTTTCTGTGAATAAATTTTAAAAGAGACTACTGCCTGTCCTTAAATTCCTTTTTCTTTTTATAAAAAAAGAACTATTAAAAATGATTGACAAATTTTGAGTTAAAAAACTGTTAAAACATTCTATGTTTAATTTCAACTTTATAATAGATTACAGGAAGATGCTTACGAAACAAATACAACATTTGTTTCAGTACATGTCTTTAAATGATAGACTCATAAGTATGTAAACAACTATATAATAAAAAGTTTTCCAAACGCTGCCTGTAAGAAATCAGGCAAATTTTACCATAAGCAATAAACCTTCCAGACAGTTTCCATAGCTGCACCAGCGTGGCTGTAAACTTACCAAAAAACACACAGAGAAAGAAGTACTCGCGGTCGGTGGCTGCAGTAGAGAGGAAGTGCGCACCCGGGGCCGCGGTGGTCGGCGGTCGACGTAGCGTACGGAGAAGCGAGTCCCCAGGTCTCGGTGCTCACGGCCTGTCCTGTGCGCGCTGCGTGGCTGAGCACGGGAGACCTCTGGGTCTCCTGACGGTGCCACTCGACACTGCAATCCAGCTGCTGGGCACGTCCACGTGGACGGCCAGTGAGCACTGCCAGGCAGGCCCCGCGCGGCCTCAGCAGGCCCAGCGAGCACTGTCAGGCAGGACTGGACTCTGAGCTTAGAAGAAAACACGCCGTGGACTAAGTGCAGGCTCCGCGTCAGCAGGGGTGGTGGCATCGTGGCAGGGCGGGGACCGGGCAGTCCGTGCTCCTCGACTCCGTGGCTGACCAGCATCATCTTCTTGGGAGTAGCCAAAAGGAAACAAAACCCCACACTAAAGCAGCTTCTCTCCTGTGCGCAACGCTCCTGAAGCTGGTGGGGCCGTGGGGTCAGTCCTCCTCCTCGTTCTCGTTGAACTCGTCCTCCTCGTCCTCGTCCTCCCCGACATAGGACACAGGGGTCTCCACCCGGGAGCCGCTGTACTGAGACCCATTGGAGCTCGTGGCCAGCATCCCGTCTGCACCGTTGCTCAGGTCACTGCAGGGACGGGGCCAGGCAGGGCGGTCAGTGGCATGGCCCACTCTGCCAACCCAAGGACAGGCCACACATGTCCCCAACAGGCTCAGGATTTTAAATGATGCAGCAGAAACAGAAGCTCAGGTGTCTACGGCGAAGCCTCAGCCCGTCAGAGAGGCGCCACTTGCCCCCAAGGCGACGGCAGGTCAGAGCCCGCACGACCAGACGCCCCAGCGTGCAGGAGCCAAAGGAGGCCTCTTCGGGGGCTCGGAGGGCGGGGAGCGCGGTGCGCTGTGGCCACAGAGCCACGCTGGACGCGGCTGCACGGGCTGGGTGGGCTCTGCCGCAGAGCTTGTGCCGGGCAGCACAGGCCCGGGCCTATCCCAGCACCCAAGGTGCGTACTTGTGTGAAAATGTGGTTCTGTGGATCAGAACCCAAAAGCAGGCAGCACCAGAACACCCAGCCCTGGGCTGTGGCTGCCCAGTCAGCCCTGTGCACCCTTGGTCAGCACGAGTGCCACCAGGCCCAGGCGGCCTCTGGGAACCAGCACTGCAGTGAGGACCACACCAGCTGCGCTTCGCAGAGCGACAGCCGGAGCCAAGCAGGGCAGGCCACAGGCACGGCCCAGCTCCTCGGGCTGCGGGCACCTGGCACCACGCCCCCCCGAGCGGTTTCCATTCCTGGGGTTTTCTGCATACTGGGGATTAGATGCAGGGGTGCTCCACACTGGCCTACAACCCAGCCCCTTTACTTTGAGATAGGGTCTCAGCAACTTGCCCAGGCTGGCCTGAACCTGCAACCCTGTGCCTCAGCCCCCGAGCGGGGACTGCAGGGCTGGGACCTCCGCGTGGCCACCACGCCTGGCCCAAGTTGGCTTTCTCATGAAACGGCTCTAGCTCTGCCTCCCTCACTACAGCCCCTGCGACCGGGACGGAGACCCATGAAAAGGACAGCCTGAGCTACGACTGGACACTCAGGCCCACCTCAACAGCAACCGTTGCAGCCATTTGCAGACTGAGGCTCTCGAGGCAGAGATGCAGGATGAAGAGGCAGGCTTACCGATGCCACCAGCGTCTCTGCTGCACTGCCACCTCCGACACCACAGCACGTCCCACACCACGGCACCTGTGCCGCGTTGGCCTGCCCTGCCTGCACGGCCACCCCTCCAGCCAGTGGCTGCAGAGCCCGTCGGCCATACCCTGGACAGGCCAGGACGGACCAGCTCTGCCCTGCTTGCTAACTACCGAGAGCTGAGAAATAAGGTCAGTGTCCAGCAGCGTGTAAGCCTGCCCTGGAGCCACACCCCGGGAGGTCTGGCGCAGTCACTGCAGAGGCAGCGAGGCCATCCTCTTGGCCTTCACTATGAAGGCTGCCGCCCACTCACCATCAGAGCACTGGGCACACACCCAGGGACAGGCTTCTGCTTGGGGTCACTGGCCCCAAAGCTACCCACACATTTACTTAAACAATAAAAGTCCTTTAGTAACAGAAAAACACATACTATAAAACGCAAAGTTTAGAAAAATTTAAATGCACACTGGGGTCTCAAATATATGTCAAGAAAACCAAAATGAGGTCCTGGAAGCCACTTGTCACTGGAGCGGTGGGGCATGGGGGTCTCCCCACTTCCCAGGGTACTGCTTTGTCAAAGCAGAAACCTTGCATTACTCCTAACTTTGAGAGTAAGAAACAGGGAGGAAGAAAGCTCTTCCCACGGGGCAAGGACGGTGGGCTCCCCGGCCTGTGCCCCCGTGGAGGGTCCTCCCCACCCCACCTGGCTCACCTGGCCGAAAGCCTTGTGCCATTGGAGGCGGAGCCTGCCGTGGTGAGGAAGACGCCTCCGATGGGTCCCTGGGCCATTTCTGGAAAGAGGAGGAAAAGGAGCCGCGGTGGCGAAGCCAGAAAACCCGGAGGAGCCAGGATAGAGCGGTAGGGGAGGGGCGGCCAGGGCCTGTGCAGGGCCCACCAGGGCCAGCCACGGTCAGGTCAGACCTTCTCGCGCCCTGGGAGGAGAGAGACCCCTGACCCTCGGGAGGGAGTCCCACAGGCTGAGGACCACAGGAGGGTGGCATCTCTGCGCCACCAAAGCCATCCCTAACCCTGCAGCCAGAACCCCAACGCTGTTGCAAAGAGGGCCCCAACAGGGACCAGAGCCACGCCCCCCACGCGCCCAACAGGAAACACGCCCACCTCGTTGGCGCCTCTGGCTGCCCCCTGCCCTGGCGCCCCCAGAACTCTTCCCACTCAGGCTCTGCTTGCAAGACGGGCCTGCCTCTGCTCGAGCCCCTCGCCACCACCAGAGCCACAGGGCTCCAACAGCTGCATGGCCAGTGGCAGCCACACCGGGGGCCTCGTGCTCAGGCCCATCACAGCTGGACCCAGGCACGGGGCAGGACTGACCTGTCACATACGGTTCCAGAGCCTTTGGTACCAAACTCCGGGCCACCTTAAGGTCCTCGGCGGAGCAGCTGCCAGACTCGAGCCCACAGGCCATGCCCATGCGCTTGAGCACCTCTATGTCGTCGTGGATCTCGAACGTGTTGTCGAAGTTGAACAGGTACTCGAACCTGCGGGGGAGGCGCGTGAGCGGGCGCCGCGAGCCGTGCTCGCTGGCCGGCCCGCCACCCCAGCCATACCCACCCCCAGTTCTTGTGGCCACGTCTCTGTACGAAACTTAAGAACTCAGAAACAAAGGACGAGAGGCTCGGGCCAGTCTGTGAATGGCTGTCCACGCCCAGGCACTGCCCGGCTCACGGACGTCCCACCAGCAGCTCACGCTGCGTGGCCGCGAGGGGACAGCACATGTCCCCAACAGCGCTAGCAATGGCACTAAGGACGCTCCTGGGGGCTTCTTCCCGCGAGGGCGCCCGCCACGCACTTGTCGTTGGAGATGCTGCAGTCAATGACCGTCTTCCTGCTGGTGTTGACGATGATGAAGGGCAGGTGGATGACCGAGTTGGGCGGGGGTGGCCGCCGGGCCTGCTGCTCCGCCTGGCGGTTTCTCTGCACCAAGTTCTTGAAGGCGATTTGCTGAAAAAGAGGAGCGGGCGACCCGCATGGCCACGGCACCAGAGCGAAGCCCTTCTCTGTGAGGCATCCACGCCGCCCTGTGGACGCAGGGGCTGCCGGCACACGGGACCAGGCCCCAGCTGGCCCTCTGCCCTGCTGCAGCGAGGGACACAGGGAACACTGAGGCCTCGGAGGATGGAGCCGTGCCCCAGGAGAAGAAGCAAGGAGCGGAGGACACACACACGTGCTGCCCGTGCTGGCCGCGCTGCCACACCCAGCGGCAGGGCTGACCTCCACACAGGACCTTGGCCCTGGAGCAAGGCCTCGGCCCAGGCTCCCGCTCCCCTTGCCACCAGGTGCAGCCACTGGGGAGGGTCACACAAGTCACAGCCAGGAAGCAAATGCCTCATGCCAACGGCCCCAGGGAGGAAGCTGGGCGCTGGAAGGCGGCCCCGCCGGCCCTGCTCCTTCCTCAAGGTGGGCCAGGCGGGCCAGCACACCAGCCCTCAGGGAGTCGCAGCGAGGCCTCGGGCAGTGGACGTGGCGCTGCAGAGGTGCTGGGGCCTGCCCCACTCTGGCCTCCAGGTGCCACTGGGCATCACAGTCCCCCAGGCCGGTGGCCTTTCACCCTGTGAGCCCTGACCTCTTCGTCACTGTTCCTGGAGGCTCTAGCACACCTTGGTCAGGGCATGGGCCTGCCCTGCAAGCATGTCACCTTCACTGCACCCCCACGCTGGACGCTGACCCTGGCTCTCCATGGGGATGTCCAGCTTCAGAGCCACTCGGTGCAGTCGCCAGCCCGGCCACCTGTGCTGCCCAAACAGCAGGTGTCAGACCGCATTGGCCACGCTCCAGGCCTAGCACCTGGTCCTCAGAACGGCCTGACCCCAGTGGGGTCCTCAGTGCTACCTTGGTGGGGACCATCCCCTGGCACTTAGGTCCCTGCTCCAAAGAAAGCTCACAGGGACACACGCGGAGCTGTCACTCCTGTGGACGAGCTCGGTGTGCGTGAGGGGAGGACGCGGGGCCTCCCAGCAGAGCCGCCCGCACACGGAGGGAGGGCCGCGGTCGGGAGCCGCTACCTGCAGGATGAGCTCCTGGAGCTGCGACTGCTTCTGCTTGATCCTCTCCAGCCGCCGCTGCCTCTCCACCTGCAACGGAGGAGCGTCACGGGCGCCTTCTGCACTGCACTGGGGCCAGCTCTCGCCCAAACGGCCACCACAAGCCTTGCCAGGTGGCCGGCTGCACCGCCCCCACGGCCGCGCTCCGGCAGCACAGCACACCCCTGCTGATAAAGAACTGCCCCGCGACAGCCCAGGACAGGCGGGGCACACACCCGTCCCCAGGCCGCCCCTCGCGAGGGACCGGGACAGAGTGGGGACAGCAGCAGCCCACCTCCAGATTCTGGCACTCCTGGGCGGAGTTGGTGGGCAGCCCGATCCACTTGATCTCCTTCTTCTCCTTGGAGATGATGTTCATGGCCATCAGCACGTTCAAGGCATCGTAGACGCGCCGCCGTATGTTCTTCTGGTCGTAGGCCTGGGGACACAGCAACAGCCCTGCAGCGCTCCGAGGACCGCCAGCCCCGGCAGCGGGCCGCCCCGGGCGCGGCCTTACCGACTCGTTGGGCAGGATGTGGTTGTCGGCAGCGCTGAACTCGGCCACCAGCTCGTCGGCCACCTCGTTGTAGGAGGTGGTGCCCTTCCGCTGCACCTTCTCGCACACCTTCATGGAGAAGTGCCGCAGGCCCTTGCCGTGCTTCTCGCCCTTCCTGTTGCGCTTCCTGCAGACACACAGCAGGCGTCAGCGCCTGCAGCACACTCCGCGCCACAGCCGCGGCCGCGGGCTTCCTGCTAAGAACTCCGGCAGGGGCCGGGATCCCGGGACAAGGGCCATCGGGGCAGATCGCACCCTGTGCCAGCCAACGTCGGACGGGGGCCATGGAGGGCGGGAAGGCGCCCTCTGCTCCGTACCAGCAGGGGCACGACCTTGCCCAGCCCTGTGGTCTGGACGCAGGGGCTGTCAGGGCCAGGCTCGGCAGGCAGCCGTGACTGAGGCAGAAGCCTGCCCAGCAGGCCTGGCCACAGCAGGTGCGGGCCACTAAGACAGCTCCCACTTGGACATTCTCACGTCACCACACCCAGGCACACGGCCAGCCGTTCCCACTCGCTGGTCTGGGAGCTGAGGACTTCTGCCCCGGGCCACCACGGGTGTGGCTGCTGGCCTCCAAGGAGAACGTGCCTTGCAGGCAGGAGCTCCAGCCCTGGGAGAGGCTGCAGAGCTGCGAGGCAGGGCCGGAGTCCCGGCCGGCCGGGAGGGGGACGGCTCACCCGGCAGACCAGGGCGAGGACTCGGAGGGCTGGTTCTGGGAGACGAAGTGCGTGCTGGGCGTGTGGGGGCTTCCTACCACGATGGTGCTGGGGGCCGCAGGCCTCTGAGGCGTGCCGATCACCTGCGGGCGAGAGGTCAGGCCATCAGGACAGCCATGTCATCCCTCGGGGGCACCAGGGGCCGGCCACCTGCTCCAGCTCCAGCACCAAGAACTCCCCTGCCCGGCACGGAGGGCAGAGGGGTGGGCTCCCAGCAGGCGGCCCCCACACAGGTGCCCGGGCGTGACGGTCCCCCCGTCCCCCACTGAGGTGCACCCTTCCACGCGACCATGAGGAGCCAGAAAGGAAGAACAGCTCCCTGACAAAGCCACGGCCCGGCAGCAAGTCCTCCCCACCCAAGGACCCGGAGTCCGAACGCAGGGAGGAGGCAGGCAGCCACCAGGAGCAAGGAGCAGGCGGGTCCAACTGCCAGGGTCGTGCTGCCAGGACAGGTCGGTCCTTGGGGTGACAGCCAGTGCCCACCGTGGGGCTGACCCACCCAACCCCGCAGGCCTCCAGCACAGGACGACGTCCCAGGCCCACCTCCCGCTCGCGGGCAGTCCCAGGACGCACAGGCTCAGCAGAGGGGAGACTCCAGAAGCCCAGCGTCGCGCCACCCTCACCACCCAGCTCAGCAGCCAGCACTGAGGACCGAGGCTGGACAGTGCCGCTCGAGGCCCAGGGCGCCAACGGCCTGGGAGCCACTCATGACCTGTCCACCCACACGTCCAGCCCCAGAAGTCACAGACACACTGGGGACCGGATGCCCGACCGCCATCACATCAACTGAAAGAAAGGGTCATCTCCCGGGGGAGCTTCCATGCTGTCCAGGACACCAGGCAGGGGCCGGGACTCCCGGTCAGGGCGAAGACACGTTTCCCACGAGGTTGCAAGACTCCTGGGCAAGGCAGGGGAACGTGCCCAGGTGCATGGGCAGCTCGGCGTGCCCAGGGCAGGCCACCACCACCAGAGAGTCCTGGAAAGTCACTGCCGCAGGGGCCCAGCTCCCGGGGGCCTCCCAAGCAGGCCAGGCAGCAAGGTCAGGGAGCCAGCAGGTGCCCAGCCAGCGCTCACTCAGGACCACCCTTCCCGGACGGGTCCCCAGCATGGCCAGACGGCCTGCAGCGTGGGAAGAGGCTGCGGGTGCAGGTCTGTGGACGCTCCGGGCTGCGGCACCTGCTGGGCGTGGCCACCTCCGGGTGCTGTGCTGGTGCCTGGCAGACCACCCACGGCCCTGGGGTCCGCACTGCCCGTGGGGAGGAGGAGGCACGGCTGGCCTCCCAGGACGACTGGCGTGGTGGGGCTGAGCCGCATGGGCAACGGGCACTCTCCACCCTGGCCAGCAGCACAGGGCAGCAGGAAGAGGGACTGGCAGCGACGGCGGTGCCCTGGTGCTGTGGGAGGCAGCAGAGGCAAGAGCACAGGCAGAGGGCGGAAGGGCTGGGGGTGCCCGTGTGAGGGACAGGAGGAGGAGGCAGGAAGGCGAGGCTCTCAGGGTCGGAGGACGGGGAGGCTGCAGAGGCAGCAGCCGCCTGGCTGGCATGGCCAGGCTGGGAGCAGGGACAAGACACAGGCCACATCACCCGGAGAGCTGCCAGGACGGGGCAGTGGGTGCCACCTCCAGGGGTTCCACCTGCACCCCGACAGAGGCCCCTGGAGCCGATAGCTGCTTGGACACCTGCCTTCAGACCCGGGGAGCCTTCGCCAACCAGAGGGGCTCTGCGGCCCCCAGCCTTGAGGAGGAAAAGGGGGGAGTGACAGGTCACAAGAGGTCCCTCTTCTCTGCTGTCCTCACTGTTGGGGCTGGAACCAGCCAGAGAGGGTGGACAAGGCACTGCAGACCCCAGGTCCCCACAGCCGCTGCAGGACACGCGGTGAGGCAGGAAATGCAAAGGGACAGGAAGGAGCCAGGCCCCGCGTCCACCCACAAGGGGCTGGCAGGACCTCCTGGCCCCAGGGCTGGCCTCACTCTGGCTGTGCGTCCTTCTGGGTGCTGGGAAGGAGCCCGGGTCCCGCGTGCTATGTGGGCTCGAGTGCGGAGCTGCTCCCCAGCCACGGCGGCCCTGAGCCTCACACGCCTGCGCCGCGGGTGCAGACAGCACGCCCACAGCCAGCCGCAGCCCAGGGCAGCGCGCAGGCACGGTCAGGGACACCAGGAGGCCGCTCCTCCAAACCCTCTCCTCTGGCAAGGGGCTGCCCACGGTGCCCAGAGGCAATCGTGCATGAGCCGAGGCCAGAGCGCACCCGCCCCGCGAGAGCCCCACACTGCCCACCCCGTCGGGCCCCTTCAAAGGTGCCACTAGCACGCAGGGCCCGACCTCGGGGACCCAGCACCGACCTGAGCACCAAGGACCCAGTGCCCACTGGCCATGCCCGCCCCACCCGCAGAACGCCACAGTCCCACCGAAGCCCTCGGAGCGTGGTTAGGTGCACGCGAGCTTCAGCCACGACATCTGGCAGCCCAGCTCCGCGACTCCCAGCGCCCACACAGCTCCACGCAGAACCCCGACGACGAGCCCAGGCTCTAAGCGGCATAAACCGCCAAGGCTCCAGCAGCTGGCTCTGGCACCGTCGGCCAGGCCT
Organism: Tamias sibiricus; assembly: GCA_025594165.1. Lineage (NCBI taxonomy): Eukaryota > Metazoa > Chordata > Mammalia > Rodentia > Sciuridae > Tamias > Tamias sibiricus. The sequence continues at coordinate 493,538 of CM046663.1, forward strand.
AGTCCTGCTGAGCTCCTGCGCACCTGTCCACACTGAGTCACAGCTGAGCTCCCGCGCACCTGTCCGCACTGAGTCACAGGCGCCTCTGGCACCGTCGCCAGGCCTAGTCCTGCTGAGCTCCCGCGCACCTGTCCACACTGAGTCACAGCTGAGCTCCCGCGCACCTGTCCGCACTGAGTCACAGGCGCCTCTGGCACCGTCGCCAGGCCTAGTCCCGCTGAGCTCCCGCGCACCTGTCCGCACCGAGTCACAGGCGCCTCTGGCACCGTCGCCAGGCCTAGTCCCGCTGAGCTCCCGCGCACCTGTCCGCACCGAGTCACAGGCGCCTCTGGCACCGTCGCCAGGCCTAGTCCCGCTGAGCTCCCGCGCACCTGTCCGCACCGAGTCACAGGCGCCTCTGGCACCGTCGCCAGGCCTAGTCCCGCTGAGCTCCCGCGCACCTGTCCGCACCGAGTCACAGGCGCCTCTGGCACCGTCGCCAGGCCTAGTCCCGCTGAGCTCCCGCGCACCTGTCCGCACCGAGTCACAGGCGCCTCTGGGACCGTCGCCAGGCCTAGTCCCGCTGAGCTCCCGCGCACCTGTCCGCACCGAGTCACAGGCGCCTCTGGCACCGTCGCCAGGCCTAGTCCCGCTGAGCTCCCGCGCACCTGTCCGCACCGAGTCACAGGCGCCTCTGGCACCGTCGCCAGGCCTAGTCCCGCTGAGCTCCCGCGCACCTGTCCGCACTGAGTCACAGGCGCCTCTGGGACCCAGGCCTAGTCCTGCTGAGCTCCCGCGCACCTGTCCGCACTGAGTCACAGGCGCCTCTGGCACCGTCGCCAGGCCTAGTCCCGCTGAGCTCCCGCGCACCCGTCCGCACTGAGTCCTCTGGCACCGTCGCCAGGCTAGTCCCGCGAGCTCCCGCGCACACCGTCCGCACTGAGTCACAGGCGCCTCTGGCACCGTCGCCAGGCCTAGTCCCGCTGAGCTCCCGCGCACCTGTCCGCACTGAGTCACAGGCGCCTCTGGGACCGTCGCCAGGCCTAGTCCCGCTGAGCTCCCGCGCACCTGTCCGCACTGAGTCACAGGCGCCTCTGGCACCGTCGCCAGGCCTAGTCCCGCTGAGCTCCCGCGCACCTGTCCGCACTGAGTCACAGGCGCCTCTGGGACCGTCGCCAGGCCTAGTCCCGCTGAGCTCCCGCGCACCTGTCTGCACTGAGTCACAGGCGCCTCTGGCACCGTCGCCAGGCCTAGTCCCGCTGAGCTCCCGCGCACCTGTCCGCACTGAGTCACAGGCGCCTCTGGGACCGTCGCCAGGCCTAGTCCCGCTGAGCTCCCGCGCACCTGTCCGCACTGAGTCACAGGCGCCTCTGGCACCGTCGCCAGCCTAGTCCCGCTGAGCTCCCGCGCACCTGTCCACACTGAGTCACAGGCGCCACAGAGTGAAGCGGGAACGGGATTCCCAGCTTTCACCAATGGCCTCGCTGAGCAGAAGCTTCACACACCACGGCCTAGGCAGGACGAGCGCAGAGCCCTGCGGGACCCTGTGGCACCCAGCTCAGCGCTCAGACTCCAGGCCGTGTGTGGGTCAGCAGGGACCAGAGGACAGCGTGACACTGGCAGCAGACTCCCCAGTGCACAGTCTGCTCCAAGGAGGGTGCAATGACACTGCAGGGAGGCCAGAGGATGGCGGCCACACAGTCCTGCTGAGACCTACAGGGGAGGGGCGCTGGGGGCCAGGGCCAGGGAGACCAAACACAGGCACCCTTCCCACCAAGAGGACACAGGACAGCCTGGGGACAGAGGACACAGGGTCGAGCAGGTGGGACGCTGCAGGACAAGATGGAATCTGGCCAGGGACAAGAGACGAGCTTGTCACGAAGGCCCAGGCTTCACAGGAGGCCGCAGAGAGGAGCGGAGCTGCCAGGCAGGGCTGCAGCGTCTTGGGGTCAGGGAGCGGCCGGTGGCCTCAGGTCGAAGCCGTCCTGCCTTTGGGCGGCTGTGCTCAGGTGCAGGTCACCCGCCCCCCGGCCGTGTTCCGACAGGAGGCTGCCGGGCTGCGCACTCCGCGGGGCTCCTCGTCCCTGACCACAGCCCAGCGAGGGAAAGGCCAAGGCTGGCACCCTGCTCTGCCCGAGCAGAGGGAGAAGCAGTCCCGCTGCCCTGTTCTGCAAAGCACGGCGATGGCCGAGGACGGAGCCAGGCAACACCCACCCTGTCGGGCCACGGCTCCCGGCTGAGCTCAGAGGACGGCAGGCACAAGCAGGGAGCTGGCAGAGGCCACCCGGGCCAGGGCCGTGGCCCCTGCCGGGCCTCCAACACCACGCAGGCAGGTGCCCCCCGACAGCAGGCCCGGTGGACAGGGTGGTGCCAGCACCGCAGCTGGGGATAAGCGAGGCCCCTGCCCGCCCCGTGCCTTACCACTTGCTGGGCGATGTTGACGTTGGACTGCCCGAAGGTCTTCGGCAGGAGCTGCTTCCCAAGTGTGCTCACTGTGGACGGGTGCACGGCCACCAGGGAAACCACGCCTGCAGCACAGGGGTCAGAGTCAGGGCCAGGGCTGCCTGTGCTGGGCCGGGCCGTGCGTCCCCCAGGAGCCCGCTGCAGAGGACCTCTCCACGCCCGTCCACAAGGACTGCACCAGGCAGTTCACAGACCACGGCCAGGCCTCCTCTCGCGGGCGCCCGCCCCTTCCCTCCCAGTGCCACTAACACTCTCAGCCATCGGGCTGGGGTCCCAGGCCCCAGCCCCCAGCACCTCAGCAGCTGCTCCAGACCGGCACCAGCAGCCCCGCAATCTCGGGGAAATGGCAGCTCACAGGTTTCTGATTTGGTTTGGTTTGGTGCTGGGACTGAACACAGGGGCGCCTGACCACTGAGCCACATCTTGAACCTTTTTTTCAAAACAGTCTCCCTAAGTTGCTTAGGGCCTCGTAAGTGGCTGGGGCTGGCTTTGAACTTGAGGTCCTCCTGGCTCAGCCTCCCAAGCCAACCTCTGTTTTGATCTGGTGGTACAGACCAGGACGCTAACAGGTTTCCTTGGAAACAGGCTGCCAGAGCCCACAAGGGGCCGCGGGGCAGCGATGTGGCCAGGAGCCCACCCGCCACAGCCCTGCCGCTCAGAGCGCGAGGCGCACTGCCAAGTCCTCTCAGGGAACACACCAGGCAGAGCTTCTGAGTGGTCCGAGGTGAGGCTCCGTTAACGTTAACGAGGACTCCGGAAACACCAGGGTCAGGTTTCATGGCTGCTGACCACGCGCCATCAACACCTCCAGGTCTTAAGGCCTCCAGGCAGGGGAGCGTACGGGTCAGTGCTTTCGCAAGACAATTTTAACAGAGTGCCATCGGATTTTCAAGTCTAACGGTTTGGTGTTTAAATTGATTTTGTTGAGGACAGCCAGGTGCAGGATGTGCAGTCACAGGACATGCTTGGTCACCATGGACAGCAGCAGCTGCAGTGCTGGAGCCTCACCCTCGCAGCGCCCCCTTGTGGTGCTCAGTGGCAAGAACAGCTGAATCCATGGTGGAGCAGGGACCCACACATACCGCCCCCACCCCAGGCCTCCCGCCCTGGTGAGCGGCCTTCTTCTCTGCCTGTTTCTGCCTGGTGCAGTCCAGAGACCACACTCTCCCCGGCTGGAGGGCCTGCTCGGCCCTGAGGGGCTCCCTCCCTCTGGAGAGTCCGGGCTCACACAGCTGCAGCCCACGGCACAGCCTTGCTGCGTCTGCACCGAGCAACATTCACGTTTGAAGTCACCTGATCCCTGGCCACTGGCGGACACTCGGGTTGGCTCCTGCCCACGGCAGGGACACCAGGAGAGGGAGCGCCTGCTCTGGGCGTGTGCCGGGGAGGCTGCCGGCGACGCCTGGACCCTCCAGGACCCTGGGTCCGTCCTCCAGCAGGCCTGTGCCTGTGGCCTGCGTCTCCCCACCTTCACCACTGCCCACCTTCCGACCTGAGGCGAGGGCCACCCTGAGGGTGGCTGCAGGGAAGAGGCACTGCGCTGTGGCGGACACATGTGGGGCCTCAACACCTGTGCCCACACCTGTGGGCAGCACGGTCACCTGCAGCACCGCTCAGAGTCACTGCTCCCACCGAGCCAGGATCGCGCCGTGTGTAGTGGGGCTTAGCGGACCAGAGAACACCTCCGGTCAGCAGGCTTCTGCCTGCGCCTCTGCCCACGGGCCAAGCCTGTGCACACGAGAGCCATCACGGGGCCAGACGCACATCCAGCCGCAGCCGGCCACCCAGTGCACTCGTGGGCAGGCTGGCTAGACCAGGCCACGGCAGGGACAGGCCACACAGTGCCCTCTGCAGAACACACCATACACATGGTGTCCAGACACAGCTGGGCCCAAGGCAGGCCCGCCCAACCCTGCAGGGGACGCGCCCAAGGTGACTGAGAGCTCCAGCCCAGGAGCAGCCTTGGCCTGGGGACACACCACGAGGAACAGCCTGGGGCTACAGACACCCACCACCACCACGAGGAACAGCCTGGGGCTACAGACACCTACCACCACCACCACCACCACCACCACCACCACCACCACCACCACCACGACCACCATGAGGAACAGCCTGGGGCTACAGACACCCACCCACCACCACCACCACCACCACCACCACCACGAGGAACAGCCTGGGGCTACAGACACTCACCACCACCACCACCACCACCACCACCACCAGGAACAGCCTGGGGCTACAGACACTCACCACCACCACCACCACCACCACCACCACCACGACCACCATGAGGAACAGCCTGGGGCTACAGACACCCACCACCACCACCACCACCACCACCACCACGAGGAACAGCCTGGGGCTACAGACACCTACCACCAACACCACCACCACCACCACCACCACCACCACCAACACCACGATCACCACGAGGAACTACAGACACCCACCACCACACCACCACCACCACCACGACCACAAGGAACAGCCTGGGGCTACAGACACCCACCACCACCACCAGGAACAGCCTGGGGCTACAGACACCCACCACCACCACCAGGAACAGCCTGGGGCTACAGACACCCACCACCACCACCAGGAACAGCCTGGGGCTACAGACACTCACCACCACCACCACCACCACCAGGAACAGCCTGGGGCTACAGACACCCACCACCACCACCAGGAACAGCCTGGGGCTACAGACACTCACCACCACCACCAGGAACAGCCTGGGGCTACAGACACCCACCACCACCACCAGGAACAGCCTGGGGCTACAGACACCCACCACCACCACCACCACCACCACCACGAGGAACAGCCTGGGGCTACAGACACCTACCACCAAACACCACCACCACCACCACCACCACCACCACCAACACCACGATCACCACGAGGAACTACAGACACCCACCACCACACCACCACCACCACCACGACCACAAGGAACAGCCTGGGGCTACAGACACCCACCACCACCACCAGGAACAGCCTGGGGCTACAGACACCCACCACCACCACCAGGAACAGCCTGGGGCTACAGACACCCACCACCACCACCAGGAACAGCCTGGGGCTACAGACACTCACCACCACCACCACCACCACCAGGAACAGCCTGGGGCTACAGACACCCACCACCACCACCACCACCACCACCACCAGGAACAGCCTGGGGCTACAGACACTCACCACCACCACCACCACCACCAGAAACAGCCTGGGGCTACAGACACCCACCACCACCACCATCACCACCACCAGGAACAGCCTGGGGCTACAGACACCCACCACCACCACCAGGAACAGCCTGGGGCTACAGACACTCACCACCACCACCAGGAACAGCCTGGGGCTACAGACACCCACCACCACCACCAGGAACAGCCTGGGGCTACAGACACTCACCACCACCACCAGGAACAGCCTGGGGCTACAGACACTCACCACCACCACCACCACCACCACCACCACCACCAGGAACAGCCTGGGGCTACAGACACCCACCACCACCACCACCACCAGGAACAGCCTGGGGCTACAGACACCCACCACCACCACCACCACCACCAGGAACAGCCTGGGGCTACAGACACCCACCACCACCACCACCACCAGGAACAGCCTGGGGCTACAGACACCCACCACCACCACCAGGAACAGCCTGGGGCTACAGACACCCACCACCACCACCACCACCAGGAACAGCCTGGGGCTACAGACACTCACCACCACCACCACCAGGAACAGCCTGGGGCTACAGACACTCACCACCACCACCACCACCAGGAACAGCCTGGGGCTACAGACACCCACCACACGCCAAACAGTGACTGGAGCAGGAGGCAAACAGAGGGAAGACGGAGTGGAAAGCCACTCTGAACAAGCTGAAGGCCACACTCCAGAGGAAATGACAGGAGGAGAAACCACTGCTGCCCGTGAGAGCCCAGGCCACGGAGCACAGCAAGGCAGATGCAGCAGCATGTGGATGGTGGGGAGGGAAGAAAGGCATGCAAGAGCACCAGCACAAGAGGCCCTCACACACACACCACCTAGCAGATCCACACTCCTTGGAAAATATCAAGGTAGAAAAAATAAACAATGGAGAGAAAAAAACATATGTCAAAAACAGAGAGCAACAAGTTACAATAAAACAATAACAACAATAAACACACAAACATTGCCACATATTGACTGAATTTAAAAGGAAAAAAACACCTCTAAAGTAAGAGGGCCTAGAGTGAGCAGGGTCTAGAGTGAGCAGGGTCTAGAGTGAGCAGGGTCTAGAGTGAGCAAGGCCTAGAGTGAGCAGGGCCTAGAGTGAGCAGGGTCTAGAGTGAGCAGAGTCTAGAGTGAGCAAGGCCTAGAGTGAGTAGAGTCTAGAGTGAGCAGGGTCTAGAGTGAGCAGGTCCAGAGTGAGCAGGGCCTAGAGTGAGCAGGTCCAGAGTGAGCAGGGCCTAGAGCGAGCAGGTCCAGAGTGAGCAGGGCCTAGAGTGAGCAGGTCCAGAGTGAGCAGGGCCTAGAGTGAGCAGGGCCTAGAGTGAGAAGGGTCTAGAGTGAGCAGGGCCTAGAGTGAGCAGGTCCTGGAGTGAGCAGGGCCTAGAGTGAGCAGGTCCTAGAGTGAGCAGGGTCTAGAGTGAGCAGGGCCTAGAGTGAGCAGGGTCTAGAGTGAGCAGGGCCTAGAGTGAGCAGGTCCAGAGTGAGCAGGGCCTAGAGTGAGCAGGTCCAGACTGAGCAGGGCCTAAAGTGAGCAGGGCCTAAAGTGAGCAGGTCCAGAGTGAGCAGGGCCTAGAGTGAGCAGGTCCAGAGTGAGCAGGGCCTAGAGAGAGCAGGGTCTAGAGTGAGCAGGGCCTAGAGTGAGCAGGTCCAGAGAGCAGGCCTAGAGTGAGCAGATCCAGAGAGTAGGCCTAGAGTGAGCAGGGTCTAGAGTGAGCAGGGCCTAGAGTGAGCAGGGTCTAGAGTTAGCAGGGTCCAGAGTGAGCAGGGTCCAGAGTGAGCAGGGTCCAGAGAGCAGGGCCTAGAGTGAGCAGGGTCCAGAGAGCAGGCCTAGAGTGAGCAGGGCCTAGAGTGAGCAGGCCTACAGTGAGCAGGGCCTAGAGTGAGCAGGTCTAGAGTGAGCAGGGCGTAGAGTGAGCAGGGTCTAGAGTGAGCAGGGCCTAGAGTGAGCAGGGCCTAGAGTGTGCAGGTCCAGAGTGAGCAGGGTCTAGAGTGAGCAGGTGCTAGAGTGAGCAGGGTCTAGTGAGCGAGCAGGGCCTAGAGTGAGCAGGTCCAGAGTGATAAGGTCCTAGAGTGAGCAGGGTCTAGAGTGAGCAGGGCCTAGAGTGAGCAGGTCCAGAGTAAGCCGGCCGAGAGTGAGCAGGGTCTAGAGTGAGCAGGGCCTAGAGTGAGCAGGATCTAGAGTGAGCAGTGCCTAGAGTGAGCTGGGTCTAGAGTGAGCAGGGTCTAGAGTGAGCAGGGCCTAGAGTGAGCAGGTCCTAGAGTGAGCAGGGCCTAGAGTGAGCAGGTCCTAGAGTGAGCACAGTCTAGAGTGAGCAGGGCCTAGATGAGCAGGGTCTAGAGTGAGCAGGGTCTAGAGTGAGCAGGGCCTAGAGTGAGCAGGGTCTAGAGTGAGCAGGGTCTAGAGTGAGCAGGGTCTAGAGTGAGCAAGGCCTAGAGTGAGCAGGGCCTAGAGTGAGCAGGGTCTAGAGTGAGCAGAGTCTAGAGTGAGCAAGGCCTAGAGTGAGTAGAGTCTAGAGTGAGCAGGGTCTAGAGTGAGCAGTCCAGAGTGAGCAGGGCCTAGAGTGAGCAGGTCCAGAGTGAGCAGGGCCTAGAGCGAGCAGGTCCAGAGTGAGCAGGGCCTAGAGTGAGCAGGTCCAGAGTGAGCAGGGCCTAGAGTAGCAGGGCCTAGAGTGAGAAGGGTCTAGAGTGAGCAGGGCCTAGAGTGAGCAGGTCCTGGAGTGAGCAGGGCCTAGAGTGAGCAGGTCCTAGAGTGAGCAGGGTCTAGAGTGAGCAGGGCCTAGAGTGAGCAGGGTCCTAGAGTGAGCAGGGCCTAGAGTGAGCAGGTCCAGAGTGAGCAGGGCCTAGAGTGAGCAGGTCCAGACTGAGCAGGGCCTAAAGTGAGCAGGGCCTAAAGTGAGCAGGTCCAGAGTGAGCAGGGCCTAGAGTGAGCAGGTCCAGAGTGAGCAGGGCCTAGAGAGAGCAGGGTCTAGAGTGAGCAGGCCTAGAGTGAGCAGGTCCAGAGAGCAGGCCTAGAGTGAGCAGATCCAGAGAGCAGGCCTAGAGTGAGCAGGGTCTAGAGTGAGCAGGGCCTAGAGTGAGCAGGGTCTAGAGTTAGCAGGGTCCAGAGTGAGCAGGGTCCAGAGTGAGCAGGGTCCAGAGAGCAGGGCCTAGAGTGAGCAGGGTCCAGAGAGCAGGCCTAGAGTGAGCAGGGCCTAGAGTGAGCAGGCCTACAGTGAGCAGGGCCTAGAGTGAGCAGGTCTAGAGTGAGCAGGGCGTAGAGTGAGCAGGGTCTAGAGTGAGCAGGGCCTAGAGTGAGCAGGGCCTAGAGTGTGCAGGTCCAGAGTGAGCAGGGTCTAGAGTGAGCAGGTGCTAGAGTGAGCAGGGTCTAGAGCGAGCAGGGCCTAGAGTGAGCAGGTCCAGAGTGATAAGGTCCTAGAGTGAGCAGGGTCTAGAGTGAGCAGGGCCTAGAGTGAGCAGGTCCAGAGTAAGCCGGCCGAGAGTGAGCAGGGTCTAGAGTGAGCAGGGCCTAGAGTGAGCAGGATCTAGAGTGAGCAGTGCCTAGAGTGAGCTGGGTCTAGAGTGAGCAGGGTCTAGAGTGAGCAGGGCCTAGAGTGAGCAGGTCCTAGAGTGAGCAGGGCCTAGAGTGAGCAGGTCCTAGAGTGAGCACAGTCTAGAGTGAGCAGGGCCTAGATGAGCAGGGTCTAGAGTGAGCAGGGTCTAGAGTGAGCAGGGCCTAGAGTGAGCAGGTCCAGAGTGAGCAGGGTCTAGAGCGAGCAGGGTCTAGAGCGAGCAGGGCCTAGAGTGAGCAGTGCCTAGAGTGAGCTGGGTCTAGAATGAGCAGGGTCTAGAGTGAGCAGGGCCTAGAGTGAGCAGGTCCAGAGTGAGCAGGGCCTAGAGTGAGCAGGTCCAGAGTAAGCCGACCTAGAGTGAGCAGGGTCTAGAGTGAGCAGGGTCTACAGTGAGCAGGGCCTAGAGTGAGCAGGGTCTAGAGAGTGAGCAGGGCCTAGAGTGAGCAGATCCAGAGTGAGCAGGGTCTAGAGTGAGCAGGGTCTAGAGCGAGCAGGCCTAGAGTGAGCAGTGCCTAGAGTGAGCTGGGTCTAGAGTAAGCAGGGTCTAGAGTGAGCAGGGCCTAGAGTGAGCAGGTCCAGAGTGAGCAGGACCTAGAGTGAGCAGGTCCAGAGTAAGCCGACCTAAAGTGACAGGGTCTAGAGTGAGCAGGGTCTACAGTGAGCAGGCCTAGAGTGAGCAGGGTCTAGAGTGAGCAGGGCCTAGAGTGAGCAGGTCCAGAGTGAGCAGGGTCTAGAGTGAGCAGGGCCTAGAGTGAGCAGGGTCCAGAGTGAGCAGGGTCTAGAGAGAGTAGGGTCTAGAGTGAGCAGGTCCTAGAGTGAGCAGGTCCAGAGTGAGCAGGGTCTAGAGTGAGCAGGGCCTAGAGTGAGTAGGTCCAGAGTAAGCTGGCCGAGAGTGAGCAGGGTCTAGAGTGAGCAGGGCCTAGAGTGAGCAGGGTCTAGAGTGAGCAGGGCCTAGAGTGAGCAGGGCAAGAGTGAGCAGGGTCTAGAGTGAGCAGGGCCTAGAGTGAGCAGGGTCTAGAGTGAGCAGGGCCTAGAGTGAGCAGGTCCAGAGTGAGCAGGGTCTAGAGTGAGCATGGCCTAGAGCGAGCAGGGCCTAGAGTAAGCAGGGTCTAGAGCGAGCAGGGCCTAGAGCGAGCAGGGTCTAGAGTGAGCAGGGCCTAGAGCGAGCAGGGTCTAGAGTGAGCAGGTCCAGAGTGAGCAGGGTCTAGAGTGAGCAGGGCCTAAGAGTGAGCAGGGTCTAGAGTGAGCAGGGCCTAGAGTGAGCAGGTCCAGAGTGAGCAGAGTCTAGAGTGAGCAGGGTCTAGAGTGAGCAGGGCATAGAGTGAGCAGGGTCTAAAGTGAGCAGGGCCTAGAGTGAGCAGGTCCAGAGTGAGCAGGGTCTAGAGTGAGCAGGGCCTAGAGTGAGCAGGTCCAGAGTGAGCAGGGTCTAGAGTGAGCATGGCCTAGAGCGAGCAGGGTCTAGAGTGAGCAGGGTCTAGAGCGAGGAGGGCCTAGAGCGAGCAGGGTCTAGAGTGAGCAGGGCCAAGAGTGAGCAGGTCCAGAGTGAGCAGGGTCTAGAGTGAGCAGGGCCTAGAGTGCGCAGGTCCAGAGTGATAAGGTCCTAGAGTGAGCAGGGTCTAGAGTGAGTAGGGCCTAGAGTGAGCAGGTCCAGAGTAAGCCGGCCTAGAGTGAGCAGGGTCTAGAGTGAGCAGGCCTAGAGTGAGCAGGGTCTAGAGTGAGCAGTGCCTAGAGTGAGCTGGGTCTAGAGTGAGCAGGGTCTAGAGTGAGCAGGGCCTAGAGTGAGCAGGTCTAGAGTGAGCAGGGCCTAGAGTGAGCAGGTCCTAGAGTGAGCACAGTCTAGAGTGAGGCAGGGCCTAGATGAGCAGGGTCTAGAGTGAGCAGGGTCTAGAGTGAGCAGGGCCTAGAGTGAGCAGGTCCAGAGTGAGCAGGGTCTAGAGTGCGCAGGGTCTAGAGCGAGCAGGGCCTAGAGTGAGCAGTGCCTAGAGTGAGCTGGGTCTAGAGTGAGCAGGGTCTAGAGTGAGCAGGGCCTAGAGTGAGCAGGTCCAGAGTGAGCAGGGCCTAGAGTGAGCAGGTCCAGAGTAAGCCAACCTAGAGTGAGCAGGTCTAGAGTGAGCAGGGTCTAGAGTGAGCAGGGCCTAGAGTGAGCAGGTCCAGAGTGAGCAGGGTCTAGAGTGAGCAGGGCCTAGAGTGAGCAGTGCCTAGAGTGAGCAGGGTCTAGAGTGAGCAGGGCCTAGAGTGAGCAGGTCCAGAGTGATCAGGGTCTAGAGTGAGCAGGGCCTAGAGTGAGCAGGGTCTAGAGTGAGCAGGTCCTAGAGTGAGCAGGTCCCAGAGTGAGCCGGGTCTAGAGTTAGCAGGGCCTAGAGTGAGCAGGGTCTAGAGTGAGCAGGGCCTAGAGTGAGCAGGTCCAGAGTGAGCAGGGTCTAGAGTGAGCAGGCCTAGAGTGAGCAGGGACTAGAGTGAGCAGGGCCTAGAGTGAGCAGGGTCTAGAGTGAGCAGGTCCTAGAGTGAGCAGGTCCAGAGTGAGCAGGGTCTAGAGTGAGCAGGGCCTAGAGTGAGTAGGTCCAGAGTAAGCCGGCCGAGAGTGAGCAGGGTCTAGAGTGAGCAAGGCCTAGAGTGAGCAAGTCCAAAGTGAGCAGGGTCTAGAGTGAGCAGGCCTAGAGTGAGCAGGTCCAGAGTCTAGAGTGAGCAGGGTCTAGAGTGAGCAGGCCTAGAGTGAGCAGGGCCAAGAGTGAGCAGGTCTCAGAGTGAGCAGTGTCAAGAGTGAGCAGGGGGGGGTTTTTTTTGGAGCAGGGTGCAGTGCGAGCAGGGTCTCTAGAGCGAGCACAGGGCCTAGAGTGAGCTGTGACTAGAGTGAGCCAGAGGCCTAGATTGAGCAGGTACCAGAGTGAGCATGCGGCCTATAGAGTGAGGCAGCGTCCTAGAGTGAGCATGTGTCCCAGAGTGAGCAGGGTCCAGGATTGATCTAGGGCCTAGAGTGAGAGCAGGGTCCTAGAGTGACATGCCGGCCAAAAAAAAAGAGTGAGCAGGGCCTTAGAGTGGATCAAGGAGCTCAAGTGAGCAGGGCCTAGATGTGAGCAGGGCCTAGAGTGAGCAGGGCCAGGTCTTAGAGTGAGCAGGGTTCTAGAGTGAGCTAGAGTCTAGAGCGTGAGCTAAGGCTCTAGACGTAGAGCAAGGTAGAGTGGGGCCGAGTAATAGAGTGTGCAAGGGTCTAGAGATAGATGCAGGAGTACCAGAGTGAGCAGGCTCCTAGAGTGAGCAGAGTCAGATAGATCTTTTGTTGCAAGCCTAAGTGAGCCCTAGAGTCGACAGTGAGCAGGGTCTCTAGAAGTGAGCAGGGTTCTAGGAATGCCTACGCAGGTCAGACTAGAGTGAGCAGGGTCTAGAGATGTAAACAAAGGCCTAACGAGTGAGTAGGGGTTTCTAGAGATGGAGCAGAGGCCTAGAGTTGAGTCAGGTACATTGGTCGTGAGCGAGGGCTAGATGTGAGCAGGTCCTAGATGTGATCAGGGTCTAGTATGTGAGCTACTGGGTCCTAGATGTTGAGAAGGGGTCCGTAGAGTGAGCAGGGCCTAAGAGTGAGCCAGGTCCAGAGTGCAAGCTAGGGTCCTTAGATGTGTGCAGGTCCAGGACCTGAGCTAGGGCTAATGTGTGCAGGGCCGTAAGTGAGCAGGTCCAGAAGTTGGTATTGCAGGGCCTTAGGAGTGTGATGCAGGGTCTGAGTGAGTAGTGGCCTGATGAGTGCAGGGTCTAGAGTGTGCACGGGCTAGAGTGGTGCAGGTCCGAGTGCTAGGCCTTGGGCCAGGTCATTAGACGTGAAGCAGTTCCAGAGAGCATGGCCTTGAGTGAGCAGGGTTCTTTAGAAGTGAGCAAGGGTCCTAAGGAGGTAGCAGCAGGTCGCAGATCAAAGTGAGCTCAGGGCCTCGAACGTGAGCAGAGGTCTAGAGTATTAGCAGGGGTTCCAGAGTTGTATGCAGTGGTCTCCAGAAGTGAGCAGGGTCCAAGAGAGCAGGGCCTAGAGTGTGAGCAGGTTCCAGAGTGAGCAGGGCCCTTGATGTGTGTGCTTGGTCCAGAAAGTGTTCAGGGCCTAGCGTGTGCAGTAGGTAACTGAGTGTTTTAGCTGGGTCTGAGATGTTGAGAGCAGGGTGCCAGAGTGAGCAGGGTCCAAGATGTGCAGGGCTCCTAGATTCGTGAACGTCCAGGGGGTCCCACGAGTAGCTTGGGCTAGAGAGCGAGCAGGGCCTAGACGAGTGAGAAGGCTTCCTACAGTTGAGCTAGGGAACATAAGATTGAGCAGGTCTTGAGTGAAGTCAGGGCGTTAGGGAGTGTGCAGGGTACTTAGATGTGGCGCAGGGCTAGATGTGAGCAGGGCTTCTTGAGTGTGCCTAGGCGAGGTTCCTAGAGTGAGTCAGGGTCTAGGATGTGAAGCAGGTGCTTATGATAGTGTAGCAGGGTCTAGAGAGTGAAGCAGGCCCTAGAAGTGAGCATGGTCCAGTAGTGATTAAGGTCCTAGATGTGTGAGTCAGGGTCTAGAGTGAGCTCGGGCCCTAGGAGTGAGCGCAGGTACCAGAGTAAGCCGGCGAGAAGTGAGCAGGGTCTTAGAAGTGCGCAGGGCCTAGAGTGAGCAGGGATCTAGCAGTGAGCAGTGCCCTAGAGTGAGCTTGGGTCTAGAGTGAAGCATGGGTCTAGAGTGAGCAGGGCCTAAGAGTGAGCAGGTCCATAGAGTGAGCAGGGCTAGAGTGAGCAGGGTCCTAGAGTGAGGGCACAGTCTAGAAGTGAAGCAGGGCCTAGATGAAGCAGTGGATTTCTAGGAAGTTGAGCAGGGTCTAGGAACTATTACGTATTGTGAGCAGATTAAGGCTAGAGTGAGCAGCGGTCTGAGAAGTGATAGCGCAGTGGTCTAGATGTTGAGCAGGGTTTCTAGTGTGGGCAAGGGCTCGCCTAGAGTGAGCAGGGACCCTTTAGTGTTGTAGCCGTAGGAGTCTAGAAGTTGATGCATGAGTCTAGAAGCTGACAGCAAATGACCTTAGAGTGTGTAGAGGTCTAGAGTGAGCAGGGATCTAGAGTGAGCAGGTCCAGAGTGAGCAGGGCCACTAGAGTGAGCAGGTCCAGATGCGTGAGTCAGGCCTGGATAGACTCGACAGCACTGTCCAGGTAGTGAGAGCCAGGCCTCCCTATAGAGGTGAGCTGGTCCAGAATTGTGGGAGCAGGGCCTAGAGAGAGCCTAGGGCCTAGAGTGGAGAAGGGGTTCTTAGATGTGAGAAGGGCCTAGAGTGTCGCAGAGGTTCCTGGAGTGAGCAGGGCCTAGAGCATCCAGAGTGAGCCTTGATGGCAGGCCCTAGAGTGAGCAGGGTCTAGACTGTGAGCAGGGCCTAGAGCAGGTCCTGAGTGAGCACGGGTTCCTAGAGTGAGCAGGGCCCTAGAGTAGAGGTCTAGAGTGAGCAGGCCTAGGTCCAGAGGGTCTAAGTGAGCAGGGCCTCTAGCAGTCCAGAGTGAGCAGGTCCAGGGAGGTGCAGCAGGGCCCTAAAGTGAGCAGGGCCTAAAGTGAGCAGGTCCAGAGTGAGCAGGGCCTAGAGTGAGCAGGTCCAGAGTGAGGCAGGGCCTAGAGACGAGCAGGGTCCTAGAGTATGTGAGCAGGGCCTTAGAGTGAGCAGGTCCAGAGGAGCAGGCCTAGAGTGAGCAGATCCAGAGCAGAGCAGGAGCCTAGAAAGTCCATATGAGTGAGCAGGGTCTAGAGTGAGCAGGGCCTAGAGTGAGCAGTGGTCTAGAGTTAGCAGGGTCCAGAGTGAGCAGGGGTCCAGAGTGAGCAGGGTCCAGGGAGAGCAGGGCTAGAGTGAGGCAGGAGGGTCCAGAGAGCAGGACCTAGAGTGAGCAGGGTTCCCTAGGGAGTTGAGCAGGCCTACAGTGAGCAGGGGCCCTAGAGTGAGCAGGTCTAGAGTGAGCAGGGCGATCTAGAGTGAGCAGGGTCTAGAGTGTGAGCAGGCCTAGAGTGAGCAGGGCCTAGAGTGTTGCAGGTCAGAGTTGAGCATGGGTTGTAGAGTGAATAAAAAATTAAGCAGGTCCAGAGTTAAGCCGGCCGAGAGTGAGCAGGGTCTAGAGTGAGCAGGGCCTAGAGTGAGCAGGATCTAGAGTGAGCAGTGCCTAGAGTGAGCAGGGTCTAGAGTGAGCAGGGTCTAGAGTGAGCAGGGCCTAGAGTGAGCAGGGTCCTAGAGTGAGCAGGGCCTAGAGTGAGCAGGGTCCTAGAGTGAGCACAGTCTAGAGTGAGCAGGGCCTAGATGAGCAGGGTCTAGAGTGAGCAGGGTCTAGAGTGAGCAGGGCCTAGAGTGAGCAGGTCCAGAGTGAGCAGGGTCTAGAGCGAGCAGGGTCTAGAGCGAGCAGGGCCTAGAAGTGAGCAGGCCTAGAGTGAGCTGGGTCTAGAAGTGAGCAGGGTCTAGAGTGAGCAGGGCCCTAGAGTGAGCAGGTCCAAGTGAGCAGGGCCTAGAGTGAGCAGGTCCAGAGTAAGCCGACCTAGAGTGAGCAGGGTCTAGAGTGAGCAGGGTCTACAGTGAGCAGGGCCTAGAGTGAGCAGGGTCTTCGAAGAGTGAGCAGGGCCTAGGTGAGCAGATCCCAGAGTGAGCAGGGTCTAGAGTGAGCAGGGTCTAGAGCGAGCAGGGCCTAGAGTGAGCAGTGCCTAGAGTGAGCGGGAGGGGGTCTAGAGTAAGCAGGGTCTAGAGTGAGCAGGGCCTAGAGTGAGCAGGTCCAGAGTGAGCAGGACCTAGAGTGAGCAGGTCCAGAGTAAGCCGACCTAAAGTGACAGGGTCTAGAGTGAGCAGGGTCTACAGTGAGCAGGGCCTAGAGTGAGCAGGGTCTAGAGTGAGCAGGGCCTAGAGTGAGCAGGTCCAGAGTGAGCAGGGTCTAGAGTGAGCAGGGCCTAGAGTGAGCAGGTCCAGAGTGAGCAGGGTCTAGAGAGAGTAGGGTCTAGAGTGAGCAGGTCCTAGAGTGAGCAGGTCCAGAGTGAGCAGGGTCTAGAGTGAGCAGGGCCTAGAGTGAGTAGGTCCAGAGTAAGCTGGGCCGAGAGTGAGCAGGGTCTAGAGTGAGCAGGGCCTAGAGTGAGCAGGGTCTAGAGTGAGCAGGGGCCTAGAGTGAGCAGGGCAAGAGTGAGCAGGGTCTAGAGTGAGCAGGGCCTAGAGTGAGCAGGGTCTAGAGTGAGCAGGGCCTAGAGTGAGCAGGTCCAGAGTGAGCAGGGTCTAGAGTGAGCATGGCCTAGAGCGAGCAGGGCCTAGAGTAAGCAGGGTCTAGAGCGAGCAGGGCCTAGAGCGAGCAGGGTCTAGAGTGAGCAGGGCCTAGAGCGAGCAGGGTCTAGAGTGAGCAGGTCCAGAGTGAGCAGGGTCTAGAGTGAGCAGGGCCTAGAGTGAGCAGGGTCTAGAGTGAGCAGGGCCTAGAGTGAGCAGGTCCAGAGTGAGCAGAGTCTAGAGTGAGCAGGGTCTAGAGTGAGCAGGGCATAGAGTGAGCAGGGTCTAAAGTGAGCAGGGCCTAGAGTGAGCAGGTCCTAGAGTGAGCAGGGTCTAGAGTGAGCAGGGCCTAGAGTGAGCAGGTCCAGAGTGAGCAGGGTCTAGAGTGAGCATGGCCTAGAGAGCGAGAGCAGGGTCTAGAGAGTGAGCAGGGTCTAGAGCCGAGGAGGGCCTAGAGCGAGCAGGGTCTAGAGTGAGCAGGGCCTAGAGTGAGCAGGGCCTAGAGTGAGCAGGGTCTAGAGTGAGCTAGAGTGAGCAGGGCCTAGAGTGAGCAGGTCCAGAGTGAGCAGGGTCCTAGCCGAGTGAGCAGGGTCTAGAGTGAGCAGGGCCTAGAGTGAGCAGGTCCAGGTCTAGAGTGAGCAGGGTCCTAGAGTGAGCAGGGTCTAGAGCGAGCAGGGTCTAGAGTGAGCAGTGCCTAGAGTGAGCTGGGTCTAGAGTGAGCAGGGTCTAGAGTGAGCAGGGCCTAGAGTGAGCAGGTCCAGAGTGAGCAGGGCCTAGAGTGAGCAGGTCCAGAGTAAGCCAACCTAGAGTGAGCAGGGTCTAGAGTGAGCAGGGTCTAGAGTGAGCAGGGCCTAGAGTGAGCAGGTCCAGAGTGAGCAGGGTCTAGAGTGAGCAGGGTCTAGAGTGAGCAGTGCCTAGAGTGAGAGCTAGGTGAGCTGGGTTAGAGTGAGCAGGGCTAGAGTGAATCAGGGCCCCTAGAGTGAGCAGGTCCTAGAGTGAGCAGGGCCAGAGTAGGTCCAGAGTAAGCCAACCTAGAGTGAGCAGGGTCTAGAGTGAGCAGGGTCTAGAGTGAGCAGGTCCTAGAGTGAGCAGGTCCAGAGTGAGCCGGGTCTAGAGTTGAGCAGGGCCTCTAGATAGAGTGAGCAGGGTCTAGAGTGAGCAGGGCCTAGAGCAGGTCTAGAGTGAGCAGGCAGGTGAGCCTAAGTGAGTTCCTAGAGTGAGTAGGGTCAAGAGTAAGCCGCCGAAGAGGGCCTAGAGTGAGCAGGTCCAGAGTGATCAGGGTCTAGAGTGAGCAGGGCCTAGAGTGAGCAGGGTCTAGAGTGCGCAGGGTCCTAGAGCGAGCAGGGCCTAGAGTGAGCAGTGCCTAGAGTGAGCTGGGTCTAGAGTGAGGCAGTTGAGGGTCTAGAGGGTCTAGAGTGAGCAGGGCCTAGAGTGAGAGGTCCAGATAAAGCCGGCCGAGAGTGAGCAGGGTCCTAGAGTGAGCAAGGTCCAGAGTAGCGAAAAGCTCCCAACCTAGAGTGAGCAGGGTCTATGAGTGTCACAGAGTGAGCAGGGTCTAGAGTGAGCAGGGCCTAGAGTGAGCAGCCAGTGTGCAGTCCAGAGTGAGCAGGGTCTAGAGTGAGCAGGGCCTAGAGTGAGCAGTGCCTAGAGTGAGCAGCAGGGCTTCTGAGTGAGCAGGGCCTAGAGTGCGCAGGGTCCTAGAGTGAGCAGGGTCTAGAGTGATCAGGGTCCAGAGTGAGCAGGGCTAGAGGGCAGGGCCTAGAGTGAGCAGGGTCCTAGAGTGAGCAGGTCCAGAGTGAGCTAGGAGCCTAGAGTGAGAGCAGAGTCCAGCCGAGAGTGAGCAGGGTCTAGAGTTAGCAGGGCCTAGAGTGAGCAGGGTCTAGAGTGAGCAGGGCCTAGAGTGAGCAGGTCCAGAGTGAGCAGTGTCTAGAGTGAGCAGGGTCTAGAGTGAGCAGGGCCTAGAGTGAGCAGGGTCTAGAGTGAGCAGGGCCTAGAGTGAGCAGGTCCAGAGTGAGCAGGTCCAGAGTGAGCAGGGTCTAGAGTGAGCAGGGCCTATAGTGAGCAGGGTCTAGTGCGAGCAGGGTCTAGAGCGAGCAGGGCCTAGAGTGAGCTGGGTCTAGAGTGAGCAGGGCCTAGATTGAGCAGGTCCAGAGTGAGCAGGGCCTAGAGTGCGCAGGGTCTAGAGTGAGCAGGGTCTAGAGTGAACAGGGTCCAGAGTGAGCAGGGCCTAGAGTGAGCAGGGTCTAGAGTGAGCAGCGTCCAGAGTGAGCAGGGCCTAGAGTGAGCAGGTCCAGAGTGATCAGGGCCTAGAGTGAGCAGGGTCTAGAGTGAGCAGGGTCCAGAGTGAGCAGGGCCTAGAGTGAGCAAGGCCTAGAGTGAGCAGGGCCTAGATTGAGCAGGGCCTAGAGTGAGCAGGGTCCAGAGAGCAGGTCTAGAGTGAGCAGGGCCTAGAGTGAGTAGAGTCTAGAGTAAGCAGAGTCTAGAGTGAGCAAGGCCTAGAGTGAGCAGAGTATAGAGTGAGCAGGGTCTAGAGTGTGCAGGGTCTAGAATGACCAGGGCCTAGAGTGAGCAGAGTCTAGAGTGAGCAAGGCCTAGAGTGAGCAGAGTCTAGAGTGAGCAGGGTCTAGAGTGAGCAGGGTCTAGAATGACCAGGGCCTAGAGTGAGCAGAGTCTAGAGTTAGCAAGGCCTAGAGTGAGTAGAGTCTAGAATGAGCAGGGTCTAGAATGAGCAGGGCCTATGGAGACCCATGGCTCAGTCTCCTCATCAGCATGGAACCAAGGACAGCTGTGGCCCAGGAGGTTTCGGCTCCAGCCCACAGCATGGGCCTCGTTTGTAAGTTATAGCTCAACCCAGGAAACCTGTAAATTTTCCAGAACACCCAGTTTACACTAATACCACCAGGAATTATTGGCACTTGACAGATGCAAGTCTGTAGGTGGCAGTGACACGGCCCAGCCTCCCACCCAGGTGGGCCCTGCAGTGCTTCAGGCCACACTAGGAGGCCGTGCCCCAGCTCCACACCATGCACACCCACTGCAGCAGAGGAGCGCCCGTCCCATGGTGCATGCCCTGGGCAGTGTGTCATGCTTGGCCGAGAAAATGCACTCTTCACAAGGACAACTGGGGGCCAACAGAGCCCAGGACACGGGAGTGACGGGCAGCACCTCACACACTCCTGGGTAGGAGTGGCGGCTGACAGGCACAGCCACCTGGGCCGAGTCGAGGCACGCAGGGCCACAGCGCCCAGGTCCCGGCCCCTCCTCAGCTGGAGAGGGTGAGGCATGATGACCCCCAGGCAGGCCCACGCAGAGCAGTGGCTGGGATGTGCACAGGGGATGCCAGCATCCTCCCAGCTCCCGGCTCCAGGTGAGACCCCCGGAGCACAGGCGTGGGGAGCCTGTGTGTGCCTGCTGTGCTCCTCCAGGAGGGGTTCTTCTCCTGGGCTCTATGGGCCACGGGGTTGTGAGCTGGGTGTGCCAGTGTGACGCACAGCCACCCCGGGTCCCCTAGGCTGAGCTGCTGCGAGCTCTCTGCCAGGGGTTGTCCAACATGGGCTGCCCTGGGCCGGGAGACTGCTCTGCACCGCGGGGCCTCGTCCACTCCTTAGGCCCTCAGCACCACGCCCGCTGCGTCAGCTGGCCAGGCCCAGCCACGGCCTTCCTCGTGCACACGCCTCTCACACACTGCGCTTCTGGAGGACCCGTGGCCAGGCCTCTCTGCAGTAGGAGAGGCAGTGACACAAGCGGCCCTCGGGGGCTCGCAGCACTGGTAAGGCACGAGGTGGGACAGCGCCAGGACAGGGTGGGGAGCAGCGTGTCACACAGGAGGCCAGGCTCTGGTGGTTCTCCACCAGAGAGGAAGGGAGTCCCCGTGCTGAGAGGCACAGCTGTGAGCAGCCCCCAGGGCAAGCCCTTCCTCCCCAGCACAGAGAGCCCACCTGACCAGGGCTGTGTGCGAGGCCAGGCTTGGCCAAGCCCTCTGGGCTGCTCTGTGCCCACTCAGGGAGATGAGAAAGGACCCGAAGCCCCAGGGCAGACGACATGGCTGGGCAGCTGGGCACCTGGCCTGGCACAAACAAGCTGCCCAGAGCAGCTGGTGCAGGAGGCAGGCCCAGCAAAGGCACGTGGGCCAGGTCACTGTCCTCCACCCCAGGCCACAAGAGGACAGGGGCCTCTCACTGGGCCTCACCATCAACAGAAAACAGCTAAAGCGCATGTGAAGGACCAGAGACCTCAGTGTAGGCGCCGACTGCGCCCAGTGAGCCCGAGCCCACCCCTGCTCTCGGCCCACACCCGCTGTCCACCACCAGCGAGGCCCCACAGCAGCCATGCCACAGGGCGGGGCACACACCTCACAGACACACCTCGCTGCCCGGGGGATGCGCATGCTGCGGGTCCTGGCCTCTGCACCCAGCTCCTGCCCCCACGCCTCAAGACAGAAGGAAGCGCCCCTCAGAGGCCACTGGGACTGGCAGGAAGCCCACGAAGACATCCGCCTCACACAAGGTGTGGGCAGGGCCCCCAGGGCCCCCCCAAGTGGCCAGCTTCAGACGCCTGGGCCCAGTCAGAGGTCCACAGCAGGAGGGTCCAGCCAAGGACGGGTGCTGGCCACTGCTGAGCGGGCCAGGCGGTCTGCAGTCCCTAGGCTTTCCGACACCCCCTGAGCTTCAGGACCCGTGACTCGGGAAGACAGTAAGCACGGCTCCTGGTGGCACGCGGCGTCACGGCCCCACGCCCCACACTCACCCAGACTGAGCGTTTCCCACACAGGCCTTACCTTTCCCAGGACTGAGGTTCTGGTCTATGAAGACCTTCAGTTCTCCGTTGGCTTCAATTAGGCCGGCCTGCAGAGGGACAGGAGCAGAGTGAGCACAGTCCACAGCACACCTCCGGCTCCAGGCCAGGCAGCCTCAGGGCCCCGCCACAGGGAAGGCCCCGTCCAGCCGAGGGTGTGGATGTGGCAGGAAGGGTCTCGCCAGCACCTCACCCTCGTCCTCCAGGAGACGGCCGGGGTGGGGCCTGAGGCCTCGGCACAGGACAGCCCTGGGTCCCCGAGCTCACGGAGTTCCAGACACGCACCCCCCAGCAGGCCCAGTCTCCTTCCCACAGCAGCAGCAGCCACAGATGGGGGTCAGGGCCACAGCCTGGAGGGCCCTGGGCAACCTCCTGGACCCCCGCCTCTACTTTCCCGCAGACAGCAGGAGGGCAGGGCTGCCCCAGAGGACCAGGACCACCCGCAGGCTGGCAAGAAGGCCACGAGACAGGGCCACCACAGGCAGGACAGGCTCATCACCTTTTAGAGCCAGATGAGGGCAGAAGAGGCCTGGGGGCAAGACACACTGACGGAGCTGGGCGGTGGGCATCAGGGTGCAAGGAGAGAAGGCACAGACGGGTTGAGGCCCACGGGAGAGGCCGGGGAGCATGGCCCAGGGGGAGGCTAGGGTGGAATAAGCAGGGAAGGCAGCGAGGCCGAGAGGTGAGCACAGCAGGCAGGAATGCCCAGTGGGGGGCCCAGGGGAAGGCAGCAGGCTAGAACCACTCCTTCTCGGCTACCCTCTCCCACCTCAAGGGGCCCGGGGCGAGGCGCCCAGGTCGGGCTGGAAGCAGGACACCAGAGCACACGTTTCCTGCCGTCCACCAGGCCTCCCTAGGTGAATGTGGACACCAGGCCCGAAGGCACCAGGCACAGGACGTGGAGAAGCTGCCCGCTGCGCCACACCCACAGAAGCCAGCTCTGAGACGCACGAGCACAGGTGCCACGGCAGGCGGGCAGACCAGCTCCTGCCCCAGGAGGCCGGCGGCAGGCAGGGCCAGCCCCGGCCGCGGCAGAGCACAGCAGCCTGCAACCCACCCAGAGGCCACGCCAGCACCACCGGGAAGAAGCCGCAGGACCCTGGGCAGCCTGCGAGGCCCCACAGCAGCTCCGGAGAGCTCCCTGGCCAGGGTGGACACCAGCCCTGGCTGGGGCCAGAGATGGACGCAGGGGCCAGGCTCTCCACACGAGCCTGAGCTCAGGGCGACTGGGGCAGCAACTGAACATCGAAGCAAGAAAGACTCGAGCCAGACACTCACCCCCGGCCTCCGGCTGCGGGCATGCGCCTCATTTCATTCCCAAGAGCCTTCAAACGAAGCTCTCCCGTGCTCCTCACGTGCCCACCAAGGACAGGACCTGAGGCTGGCCAGCGCTCAGCCCACTCGCTCGCGGCCCCCTCTGGCTGCAGACCGGATGCCCCGGGCCCACAGCGTCCCCTCCTCAGCCTCTGCCAGCGCACCCGCCCACTGGCCTCGGTGGCCTCCCCACGGCAGCCCTGCCCCCCACTGTCTGCCAGCTGCACCCCCAGGCATGGCTTCGGGGCTGCGCTGCCCTGCATCGGAGCTGCCCCAGAGCCGCAGGCTCACCTGCTCCAGGACGGCCCGGCCCAGGCAGGTGGCGAGCCCGGGAGCCAGGAGCCGGGCCTGGAGGGTGCCGCGAGGGCTCCTTGCCGCCGAGCACACACACCACCGCCGGCCCCACCAAGAGCCGAGCCCAGAAAGCTCTTTCAAAAACTGTCACAGCCACAGGCCACGCAAGCCCTCCTCTCCCAGGTGGGAATCAGGAAACAGTCCCCCTGGGCCGTGGCCCCGGCACCGTCCAGGGCAGCAACACAGGTCCTCCACGAGCCAGCACTGCAGAGGCCGGCGGCCTCGGGGACAGGACTCGACGGAGCGACTTCTCTGCAGCTGGGCCACGGCTGATGGCCACCTCCAGAAGGCTGGGCCAAGGCTGCACATCTGTCCTGAGCACTGACCCTCTGCCCCACAGGGCGCAGCCTCGCAGTGGGACAGCAGGAAGACACTGCCTGTGAGCCAGGTGGCCCTGCCACACCCCAGCCAGGGACCTGCAGCCTCCAGAACGTGGGACACAGGCTGCTGTCTCTTATAAGGTACCAGGGGTGTCTGTCACATCAGCCCGAGGACACTGAGATAGACTGTCACCGACTGGCACTGGCCGTCCTTACCACACTGTGCTGAGGCCTGTGGCAGGACACCGGGAACGCGACTGACCTCTGCAGCTGGCGTCCCATCCTGGGCTTGTCTGGGAAGCCAGTAGCCAGGCTGCAAGGACACCTATGCAGTCCTGTGGGGATGTAGGCCCTGCCCACAGCCAGACGGCGTCCTCGGAAGGACCTCGAGCCCCCACCCACTGCAGGTCTGCACGGCACCCCAACCTGGGGACAGGAGTGTCCCTTAACATCCTCCCATATCCCGACCCACAGCAACCAGGGTCAAGAATGTGTCACCTTCACCACTAAATCCCCACCTGTGTGGGTCACAGCAGCAGGTGCCTGACGTAGTAGCTAAGGGTCACTCGGCACGTCAGAAGGGCTCCTGAGCCGTACACAGTCTTAGTGCCACAAAGAAGGCCACGCCTGTAGGCCCAGCAGGGCCCAGCCACCTCCACCTCACCGACGGCCTCGCTGGTGGCAACTCCAGAGGCCCTCAAGGGGGTCACACTGCTGGGCAGTAGTGAAGACTGCAGCAGCCCGCCAGGACCAGGACACCACCCGGCCTTCCCTGCAGAGGACCCCTGCTGCAGCTCCACCCCGCTCCAGCGTCTGACCCACAGCACCGCAGCAGCTCCTGGGCCAGCCAGAACCTCATTCAGCTTCTCGCCGTGACTCCACTGTTAGAAGGACCCTCAGAGCCTGGCACAGTGGCCACACCTGTCATCCGGAGGCTGAGGCAGGAAGATCCTAAGTTCAAGGCTACCCTCAGCAACTCAGTGAGACCCTGTCTTAGAATAGAAAGGGCTGAGGATGTGGCTCAGTGGTCAAGTGCCCTGCTTTCAACCCCAGTACAAGAATGAAACAGGCTGGGCCGGAGCCCGGTGGTGGAGCACTCGCCTAGCACGCGCGGCACTGGGCTCCATCCTCAGCACTGCATGGAAATGAATCTAAAAAGAAATTGTGTCCACCTACAAGGTCCCTCCCACCAGTGGCTCCAGTCCCCCAGGGGTGGGCCAGCAGGGTGAGGAGGACCAAGGCTCCTACTCCTGCAGGAAAAGCGGCACAGCCCAACTGGCATCACCAGGAGTGCCTCGAGCCTGCGTGGGACGATTCTCTCCTCCACGGGAATCGGGAGCCGTTCCAGGAAGCAGAGCCTTGGGTCAAAGCAGGCGGGTGCAGCAGCCCACCAGGGACAGTCCAGGACGCCATCACCAGGTCCACCTGGACCCAGGGCTCCCAGGCAGGCTCGGACACACTGCCCCGACAGCCCGCCCCCGAGCCAGGGTCGGCACCTCGCTGCAGGTCACGTCCTGAGGCCCGAGGCAAAACCCTAAGCAGGAGAGACAGGGACAGGACAGCGAGGGAGCAGGAAATTGGTACTGAGAAGTGGGGTCACTGCTGTGACCAACCTGACCATGTGGTTCAGAAGCTTTTGGAGTTTCTTGGAATTTGTGGGAGTTATTTTGAAAAGTTTAGTGATGCAAGATAGAAAAGCTCTAGATTGCTGTAGGTGGAACTGAATAGCAATTCTGGCGGGAGCTCAGAAACCAGAAGGCTAACAGGACTGTGGACAGTAGGGACTGGGCTCATGAGGTTTCACAGGAAAAGCAGGACTCTACTGGCAACTGGACTAGAGACCATTTGTGTTGCGCTCTGGCTATGATGTTAACTGCATTTTTTCCATGGCCTGAGACTTTCTATATAAGGTCGAATTTAAAGGTGATGAACTAATCAATCTGGTGAAGGAAATTCCAAGGCAGCATAGCATTCAGGTGGTAGCATGGATATTGCTGGTGGCTTTTAGTCAAATTTATTGTAATAGGAGCAGAAAGCAAAGCATTTGAAAAATTCGCAGTTTGGCCAGAAAAATGAGTAAAACTGGGACTAAGGAAAGTGTAGTTGTTGAAGACATTACAGCCACTAAAAAGATGCTAAATACTTTACCCAAAGACAGGAAGAATAATGGCTTGAAAGCATCTCAGGAATCGGCAAGACCACACCCATCTCAGATTCAAGGGTATAAAAGTAAAGATTCCTTTGAGAAGGGACCAATGAGGCACCTGCTTGCACAGGGCGGCCCAGGAGGGCGAGGAGTCCTGCAGCCAGCGCCCTCCCTGCAGCCCGCATGGACTCAGCTGGCCCAGACGCCAAGCCCGCAAACTGTGCAGTATCAGACACCGTCACAGGTCACTCAGCTAGAGACACTAGACCAGCAGAGCTCTTCTCGGTCACACGTAGACACAGCCGCCACCAGTGTGGAGCTCAGCAGGACCGTGGTGAGGCCACACTGGCCCCGAGGAAGCAGTCACGGCTGGAGAAGGCCTGAGGTGCATCCACGGGCGTGCTCTGGAAGCACAGTGGACACAGCCAGCAGTGCCGCGTCTGCAACGTGCCACGGGGACTTTCAGACTGAGCCAGAAACAGGCACGAGCTAAACCTGCACTTAAACCTGCACTTCGAGTACCCCGTGAGAAGGAAAGGCTCCCTTCAGGAGGAAGTGGAGCAGGCCCCTTCCCACCCAGGCCTTGCCGACCTGGGAAGACCCCACAGAGACGAGGCCCCCAGGAGCAGGCCCCAGGCCACATCTGGGGAGACACTAGAAACCTCCAAGAGGGGCCCTCTCACAGGACAAGGCCCAGAGCACCCAGCCCCGGGATGACCTGCCTGGCTGGAGGAGGCGTGCCAGAGCCTCAAGCCCTCCGACCTGAACGTCAGCGGGCGCCACCGCCACAGCCCAGGTCAGAGCTGGGCCCCAGGGATCGGGACAGAGCACCAGGACGGGCTGACGTGCTCAGTGCTCAGACTCAGGCCTCAGGACACAGCAAAGACCCGAAGGCAGGCACCAGAACGGGAAAGTGCACCACCAGACCCAGCTCACAGTGCCATCGGGCAAGGCCGGGGACGCTGCGAGCGAGAGAACAGAGGCCCAACACGCCGAGGGGACGAGGCCGGCAGAGGCAGCCTCCCGCAGCACGGCAGCACGCCCCTGCAGGGGGCCGGGGCGGAGGATGGCACGGGCTGCAGCTGCCGCTCAGGGCAGACCCTGGGTTCAGCCTGCACCACAGAAAGACGAGGCCTGACAGAAGACACCAGAGGCAGCCCGGTGACAGCCAGAGCACACACCAGGGCAGGCGACTGTCGCAGCCCGCCTGGCCGCAGTGCCCGCGAGCCTGGAACCCTCCCTCTCCAGCCCTCGATCCCGGACCCGAGGCCCCACTTCCAAGAGCCCCCCAGCAGCCAGCCCAGCCCACAGGGGTGCATCGAGAGCTGCTTAAATGAAGGCACGCGCCCTGAAGGGGTCCGGCTCTCCTGGGGTGGCAGCAGAGGCCTCCCCTCGCTGGCCCACAGCAGAGGCCTGTTTTTGAGGACGAGTCTCCAGACCTGCCCCGCTCACCCCGACTCCGCCTGGCGAGGGCTCGAGGTAGCAATGACAAACAGCCCCAGAGCAGCAGGAGGCAGGCCTGAGGCCGGGGTCCCAGCCTTGGCCCTGCTGAAGGCGCGTCTCCAGGGGGCAAGCCTGAATGCAGAGGGACCGTCCCAAGGCAGGCAGCAGGGACACAGGCCTCCCGCACAACCTCCCGGCCATGGGCGCGTCTGACGTGTTCCTTAGGAGCGCACGGCAACCGGCTGAGGGCCAGCCAGCTGAGGGGCAGCCGGCTGAGGGCCAGCCTGCTGAGGGCCAGCCTGCTGAGGGCCAGCCTGCTGAGGGGCAGCCAGCTGAGGGCCAGCCTGCTGAGGGGCAGCCTGCTGAGGGCCAACCAACTGAGGGGCAGCCAGCTGAGGGGCAGCCAGCTGAGGGCCAGCCTGCTGAGGGGCAGCCTGCTGAGGGCCAGCCTGCTGAGGGGCAGCCTGCTGAGGACCAGCCAGCTGAGGACCAGCCTGCTGAGGGCCAGCCTGCTGAGGACCAGCCAGCTGAGGGGCAGCCAGCTGAGGGCCAGCCTGCTGAGGGAGAGGGGCCAGCCTGCTGAGGGGCAGCCTGCTGAGGGCCAGCCTGCTGAGGGGCAGCCAGCTGAGGGGCAGCCTGCTGAGGGCCAGCCTGCTGAGGGCCAGCCTGCTGAGGGGCAGCCAGCTGAGGGCCAGCCTGCTGAGGGCCAGCCTGCTGAGGACCAGCCTGCTGAGGGCCAGCCTGCTGAGGGGCAGCCAGCTGAGGACCAGCCAGCTGAGGGCCAGCCTGCTGAGGGGCAGCCAGCTGAGGGCCAGCCTGCTGAGGGGCAGCCTGCTGAGGACCAGCCAGCTGAGGGGCAGCCAGCTGAGGGGCAGCAGCCAGCTGAGGGGCAGCCTGCTGAGGGCCAGCCTGCTGAGGGCCAGCCTGCTGAGGACCAGCCAGCTGAGGGGCAGCCAGCTGAGGGGCAGCCTGCTGAGGGCCAGCCTGCTGAGGGCCAGCCTGCTGAGGGCCAGCCAGCTGAGGGCTGGGCCAGCACTGCCCCACGGAGCAGGAGGGGAGGGGAGCTGGGAAGAGAGGAGACCAGAGAGGAGGGCAGGGCAGGCTTCCGCCAGGCCGCGTCACAGCCACAGGGGCCACCAGGACATGCAGATGACGCTGTGACCACACAGCGGAGGGGGAGGCAGAGGAGGTCGGGCAGGGAGCAGGCGGGTGCTGGGAGGAGGCCGTGCAGGTGTGTGCGCCGTGCGATGGGGTGCCCCCGCCAAGGCCACAGTGAAGAACAGCAGAAAGCAGAGCGTGTGCGTTCACGTGGGCAACACTGCAGTTCAAATGCGTGTGTGGACACCCCAGGACAGCACAGGCTGGTCACAAGAGCCACCCGGGCTGGCTCCAGGCCCCTTCCTTCCAGATACCTTTGAGCACTGTGGGGATTTCAAGAAAATCCCCGTTTTGTTAAGCAGACGTGGGATGAGCCTGTTTCCTCTCCTACGCGGGGTGAGACTGGGGGCCGGCCAGCAGGAAGGAGGTGCAGCCACAGACCTGCCGCCCCTGTCCCCGGGCCACCAGCAGGAGCCCCGGCAGCAGGGGTCCACCTCCAGACAGTGGCAGACGTGTCCAGAAGGTCAGAGAGGCCAGGAGGAGAGGAAGGGCAGCCCCCCAACAGCCCAGCAGTGACAGGAGCCCCAGTCCTCAGGGGCTGACAGGCAGGTGAACTTCAAGGTGCAACCCGAGGCCGGCAGCAGGAGAGCCAGGTGGGCACCGCAGGGAGGCCCGAAGAACCCAAGGGGCTCGGCCGGGATCGGCGCGGGGTGGGGACATCACTGAGGAGCAGATGCCTGGGGCAGCTGGCCATGCCGCACATCAGCCAGCCAAGGCCGTCCTTCCCAGGAGGGACGACTCAAAGCCAGCAGCCGGGCAGCTTCTCCCACACGGGCGACCCTGGCCGCCGCCTCCACCAGCTCCCAACCACGGGCAGCGCACTCGCCCCTCCTCCCCAGCCCACCCCGCTCTGGTCCAACAGAGGGGCATGTGGTCCTCCCAGGGAGCACCACAGACTAGGCCTTCCCTCCTGCGCTTCTGCCAGAGATGCCGCGTGCCCCTCGGTTCTGCTACAGCAGGACAGCCCTGCCAGCAAAAGCAAGGAAGCGCCAGGGTGGCTGCCAGCTTCTGCCTGCACTCCCGCCTGACGTCTCTGGGGCAGGTCGCTGGGGTGAGTGCAGTGCTGCTGAGCCGTGGGCAGGGCAGGAGGAGCCACCAGCAGACGGGCACTGGTCCCCGCCCGCTCCCAGAGAGGCCAGGGCAGGAGGAGCCACCAGCAGACGGGCGCTGGTCCCCGCTCGCTCCCAGAGAGGCCAGGGCAGGAGGAGCCACCAGCAGACGGGCGCTGGTCCCCGCTCGCTCCCAGAGAGGCCAGGGCAGGAGGAGCCACCAGCAGACGGGCGCTGGTCCCCGCTCGCTCCCAGAGAGGCCAGGGCAGGAGGAGCCACCAGCAGACGGGCGCTGGTCCCCGCTCGCTCCCAGAGAGGCCAGGGCAGGAGGAGCCACCAGCAGACGGGCGCTGGTCCCCGCTCGCTCCCAGAGAGGCCAGGGCCTCGCATTCTGTACAGAGGCCAACCGAACTGGACCCCAGGCTGGTGCTGCCCGCCACTTCCCTAAACCAAAGCCACCCTGCCCTTAACTGCAGGCCTCAACGCCCGAGGCACAAAGCCCAGGGCACCGACTGCGCAGCTCCTGCACCCAGGGTGGAGTCAGGCCCGGGAGGACCCAGAGCCCCCACAGCCTGCCGCACTCAGGCCACAACACGGAGGACACGAAGGCCCCTCTCCCGTGCTGCGTGCTGCTTCACAGGGGGCACAGTGAGAATGGCAGGTTTTGAAAAGAAGCTCTGAAGCTACAATTGCCAAGAAGAAACAGCCAGATCAACCCAAAAGCACAGCAGACCACGACAGGAAGACCCAGCCATGGGGACACCGTGGCAGCTGGAACTCGACCGCAGAGACTCCTTCTTCCTGCAAAGTAAGGTGGGTGCAGATCAGCAGAGGTGACAGAGGTGTCTCAGTGCCAACCCAGGGCTGGGTGTGGCTCAGGTGGAGCAGTGCTGAGCAAGTGTCCTGAGGCCCAGTTCGTCCCAAGCAAAAGAAACAGCGGGGCCCAAAACAAGTCCCATCCAGACTCCTCCAATTTCCAGACAGCAGAAGTAGATGACCCAGCAGCCCAGAAGCCTGGTGGGCTGCTCACAGGGCACTGTCACCTCTCACCAAGAGCCCAAGGACACATCCACTGCTCCTGTGGACCTGGGCCTCCAGGACTCGAGGGCCACACAAAGTAAGGACGAACAAATGAGTGTTGATGGCCACAGAGAACACGCTCTGGTACTACCTAAAAGCCATCTGTATTTGATGCTGAGGTTCAAGGTACACAGCTGGGTGCAGTGGTACAGCCTGTGATCACAATGACTCGGGAGGCTGAGGCAGGAGGATCTCAAGTTCAAAACCAGCCTCAGCAATGGTGAGGCCCTAAGCAACTCAGTGAGACCCTATCTCAAAATAAAAAAATATAAAGGGCTGGGGATGTGGCTCAGTGGTTAAGCACCCTGGGTTCAATCCCTGATACCAAAAAAAAAAAACAAACAATCAAGATATGCTCCACTCGGGCTCAGAAAAAACTGAGTCCATGCAGTTCAACATGAAACAGATAGACAAATGAGGACAGGACACATTCACCAATGCACAAAGAATCAACTATGTTTGCAAAGGAAATACTCACTGCCAAGTGTGAAAAATGCAAACCGAAACAAGATGCACTTCATGCTTTCACCCACCAAACGGAGGAACTCCGAGGGCTTTGACGCTATCATCGGCTCCGCTGGAAACATGGGTGGTGGGAGCGGAGCCCGCTCCTGCCGTCTGATGCACACAGGCCTCCCTGGCACGGACCTTCTGGAAGACTCCGACGTCTCGGAGGCGCGGCGTGTGCAGTGCACACAGGCAGCCACACCGGTGCGTACCTCGGGGGAGCGGTGCTGAGGCCCCTCAGCACACACACCGAGCAGACCCAGCTGGAAGCCCCTGGACGTCCAGCCAGGGCTGTCCAGCCACCGCACGGCAGCTCCGCCCAGGACTCGCCCCGCTCTCACCCCAACTCCTGCTGGTGCCAGCTGTTTCTGTTCTTAAAAGCTGGGGACACCTGGGGACAGTGCAGGAGGCCGCATGTGGGTCTGTGGATGTCTTGCTCCCTATTCATCCTGCAGACACAGACCAGACCCCGGGAGTGGACCGTGCAGAGCACTGGTTCTGAGGAGGGGCTCCCACCTGCTGCCGCAGGACTGTGGTAGCCGCTGGCCTGGACTGAACTAAGGGCCAGGCCTGTTGGGTCTCGTTTCCCCCATCCACTCGCCGTTCCAGTAACTGACCACCCTCGGTCCTCCGGCACATCAAACAGACAGCTGCTGAACACGTCAGGAAAAGAGTGGCCACACAGAGGAGAGGGCAGACGGGTGTGCAGTCCAGCCCGTGGCCACTGAGTGGAAACCCGACTGGGCGCTCCCAGGCTGACGACCGCCCTCTCCCGCTGCTTCCTAGGACCTCCCCAGCCTCTGCCAGATCACCCCACCATGAGAAGAGTCTCTGCCTGGGTCAAAACTCGGGTGGAACTCCACTAATGGACCCGCAGTGGCGGGCAGCACGGCCCTCGCTGGCCAGCCAACAGCAGCTCAGGAAGAGCAGCGCCCGGCCTCCACCAAGAGCTGCCCGCCACCCCAGCACAGACCTCGGGATGCAGGACTGCCCTGCAGGGACACGCCTGGTGGGAGGGACTCTTGCAGACACGCAGAGGGCGCGCAGGCAGAGCTGGAACAGGGCCGGCCTGGGCATCTGGCTGCCTTCCTGCCCACATCACGGGGCACCCAGTCCTGCTTTCTTGGACCCGGGGCTGTGACCTAACGGGACCCCAGGGTGCTAGGGCAAGCCCCTGACTCAAGCAGGCTACAGCCAGGCCATGGGGCACATGTGGGTCACTCCCACACTCCACTCAGTGACAGGGACCAGAGCTCCAGTGACAGGCTGCAGGGAGCAGGCCTGGCTCTCCTCTCAGGTCTCAGAATCTCTAGCAGCACAGCAAGGACGGCCTGATCCCCGTGACCCGGCAGCCCAGCCCGTGTCCTCGTGCGCGCCCTGAGCGGGCAGGACCTGCACAGGCTCAGCCAGGGAGCACTCACGACCCCGCTCAGAGACGAGGGAGCAGGCTCCTGTGCGGCCAACACAAACCAGACAGAAGGCCGACGGCCAGCCACCCTCACCGGGGCCTGTCTGAGCAAGACATCGTGTCCCTCCAACAAACAGCAGAACTGCACCCACGGCCAGCCAGGTAGCAACTCCAAAGTGAATTTTCTAACTATTCTATGATGAAAAATGAGGAATTAACTCTAATCCTGAGAGCGAGAACACCTGCGTGACAGCTGATGGTGAGAACTCTCACAGAGGACATGCAAGGGTCCTGCAGGTGGACGGGCACGAGGACTGCAGACCACACGCCCCCCACCAACAGGACGGCTGCAAGAGCCCAGCCTGGGCCAGCTCAGAGGCACTGCACTCCCCATGCTCAGGCCCGGGCTCGGGCCTCAGCACCATGAAACAAAGACGAGGAAGGCTGATTGAGTGAAAGAGGGCTGTCTCTCTCTGCCCAGGCCCAAGCACCAGGTTCCAAGAGTCGCTGTCGGCCTCCACGCCACCGGGGGGTCTCTCCACCTTCCTCCCCTGGAGAGCAGCCTGGCCATCAGGCGCCCCCACAGCCAGCCCCAGGGTTGCTCCTGCAGCCTGCTCATCCCCACGAGGTCCTTCCTTCCAGTGATTCCGCACGGGCTCTGCCAAGGCTGCAGGGTCAGCGGGGCCCCTTTCCATCTTGCCCTGCGAGGCGGTGGTGCGCACGTGCCTGGGTGAGGTCGTCCTCTGCTCCTGCACTGACCAGGTCCTTGGCTGCACCCGAGAGCTGAGACCGCGACTCGCTCCCTTGCCCTCTGCTCTCAGCAGTGTGATCGGGAGTTTTCCAGAAACCCCAGGACATGACCAGGCAGCACAGCCCAGCCATCGAGGCCAAGGGACTGGACCCAGAACATGCAGTCACCCCCAGTATCCACAGGGATGGCTCCAGGACCTCGCTGGACACTGAGACCTGCCAAAAGCTCAAGGGCTCCCAGAAAGTGCCCGGTGCTTGCACGTGACCAGCTGCGTCAGGTCATCTCCAGGTGGCTCAGGTGCCCAGCACCTGCAGACCCTGTGCTGACAGTGGTCACTGTGCCTTGTCCAGGGAACAGCAACACGCAAAGAGACTATGTGTCCAGTGCAGACGCGGCGTTTTAAAAAGACATTTTCCCCTTGCAGTCGGTTGAGTGGGCAAGCGCAGAACGGCAGAGGAGAAAGACTGGCTGTACTCGGCGCACACCCTTCTCCCCACGAGCGGCGGCGGAGCTCAGGGGTGGCATGGGCTCCACTCAGCAAAGGTTCCCTCCCTGTGGCACCATGTGAAGTGACATCCCCTCCCTCGCCACTTATAAAGGCTCCAGCGAGGTCCTGGAGCCATCCCTGTGTCCCCATCGTGACAAGTGCAGCGCAGGTCCCCCAGCGGGGCTGCACCAGCGGTCACAGCTCCCGGGCAGCGCGCACCAGGGGAGACCCCGAGAGCGGATGTTCACCTGCTGGCCACGGGCACGGCCTGCAGCCCAGCTCGGAGCATCCCAGCCTGCGGCAGGGTGGCCTGCCATCCCTGTGCACACCGCCCACGGCGGCCACTGCACACCCCACCCTCCCACTCCCTCCCCTCCTCCTCCCAGGCCACCTTCCTCCTCCCTCGTGGAGCAGCTGCTTCGGCCAGTCCAGCCCCGGCGCCCGCCACCATCATCACCCACCGTCCACGGGTGCTCCTGCCCTGGGCGCTGTGCAGCCCTGCTCTTTGCTGAGCCACTCACCAGGGTCCCTCCCCAGCCCTGCTGGTCTCACAGGGCCAGCACTGTGGCCAGCGCTCACCTCCCCTCCACAGTCTTCCACCAACCCTGTGGCCTCCTTGTCTGTCCCCTCCCCTGGACCCCAGGGTCCTCCATGGAACCCCAGGCTCTGCACAGTGGGTCCCGGTCACTCCCTCCACCAGTCTGGGCTCCTAGC
The DNA here is from genome assembly GCA_025594165.1 of Tamias sibiricus. NCBI lineage: Eukaryota > Metazoa > Chordata > Mammalia > Rodentia > Sciuridae > Tamias > Tamias sibiricus. The sequence goes on from CM046663.1 coordinate 527,489, forward strand.
ACTCACCAGTGCAGGGTGCCTCTTCGTCCCCTCTGGTGCCAGCTGCAAAGTCCCTTCTGAAACTCAAATGTCATGCCCCTACTTCAAGGAAATGGGTTGGCTAGAGACCTGTCCACAACCTCCAGGCCCAGCCCGCCGGGACCCGCCGGCCTCCAGCCTGAACAGGGAAGGCCGTCTGCCTCTCTACCCGGCAGTCCCTCAGCCTGCAGGGCCCGTCACCACCTCACCCGCCAGCCCCACTACCACAGGGGTGACCCAAGCCAGCACGGGCGGGGCCCACCTCACTAGACATGAGGCCACGTCCAGGGGCTCGGTCCTCCCCAACCACGGGTCAGCACATCCACGGGAGCCTCGCGCGCCCACGCCACGCGCACAGTGCCGAGCAGATGGCGTACAATCAAGTGGGCCTCAGACAGCATCAGTGAAGTGTGCTCAGTAAGGTGACCACACAACCTAGAAGCACCCCCCGGGCACGGGGGACCCCACCCCCACTTTAGGCCACCTAAGGCATCAGCTGCTTTCTGAGCATGCGCCCAGCCTCTCACACCCTTAGAGCATGCACACAGAGAGAAGGGCATGGCCCCGACCAAAAGCCACCCAACAGCACTCACACACTGTGACATCAGCTAGGCCAGGCTGGCCCACCTGCAGTGACGCGCCTCCCTGAGGCAGGCCCAGGGCACCCGGGGCACAGCTCCCCTGCGACTGGCAGAGCCTTGCAGAGCCTTGCTGACGGGTGGGCTCTCTGGCTCAGCGCCGTGACGTGTTCTTACCTCACCCGCTGCGTTCTGTCTACGGCAGCTCACCTGCCTACGTCTCCAACTGCACACAGTGAAAAGTGAATAAATAGCCTCTTCCCACTGAAGCTGCTGGAACACTACATTCCCAGGAACACAAGGGCACGGGGGCATTTAGGCAGTTACACAGATATTACAAAGAACTATGTGACCAACAGCATAGACCATGATTTCCAGACCTGAAAGTCTATTTCTCCATACCAGTTTAAAAAGTTACTCAGGATCTTCAACAGTTTAAGGCTACGCAAAGCTAAACTAGCACAGTGCACCACGTTTCATTATTGCCAAACACCACTTTTCTGAAAAAACAGCGCCAAACAAGTGTCACTGTTTGACCCAGCAAAGCTGAATTTCTGTCCTCCACAATATGTAAGACAGACGCAGCCTGAGCCCCAGGCCCCTGGGTGCCAGCCAGCCCTCCTGTGCACAAGGCCCCCGAGCCCTGCGACCCCTCCACCTCCCTGAATGAAGGGTGGATTCGCACATGTAGATTCAGTGCAGTCTGGAGGCACAGAAAAGACTGGAAGCTGCATCACCAGAGCACCTTGCAAGGTGCACCAGGCGCTGGCGTGACAAAGAGCAGGAAGCACTGGACCCCGCATCTCTCGCCTCCGTCCTGCGCCTGGACTCAGAAGTCTGAAATGCGCACTACTGCAGTCCATGTGCTGCCTCCTGAAGTAAAGGGAAAGCCCCGCGAATGAGCCTTGCTGACCCTCGTCGGCCACATGATGCAGAGATACTTACATCTTTTGCCATGTTACCAGATCCAGGAAATCGAGGCTAAAGCTGTGCACCTCCACAGGAGAAAACTGACTCTTCTGGCAGGAGAAAAAGGAAAGACAGATGATGAGTAAGAATGAAAAAAGAAGTTTCACACACACCACATCTCAAAGGCAATGCCTTCCCCCACCAGCACGCGGGCCTCCAAGCAGCAGGGCCTTCTCTGCCCAATCCTGACAGTGGAGCTGGCCCAGCAGGTCCCAAGTGGGTTTCAGGCCACCTCTCCAAATGGAATCGCACCCCAGGACACCCCGCAGCACCTGCAGTCAGCGGGCCAGCGCCTGGGCCCCGGAGCGCTGGGCTCACTTCCACCCTCCGGGGCACAAGGACCCCCCCAACGGGGCACAAGGCCCCACCTGGGCAGGAGGCCCCACCTGGGCAGGAGGCCCGGAGGGGCTCCGCCCGGCTCCCAGCGCAGCGCACAGGCTCTCCGTCCCACGGAGACCCCCGGGGCCGCGGCCGGATACTCTGACAGGTGGGCTCCGGGGGACTCGCCCGCCTCGACCTGTCACTAGGCCCCGCGGCCCAGCCCCCGCGCGCTGCGAAGGCGCGGGGGCGGCCCGGGACCCCCGCCCGCCGCCCGCCGGCCTGCAGAGCCCTGGCGCAGGCCGGGCCGGCCGGGGGCGCGGGCCGGGCCGGGCCGGGGCGGCGGGCGGCGGGATGCAGCCGGCCGGGTGCCGCCGCGCCCCCCGCCCGCCCCGCCGCACCTGGCTCGCCGGGCGGGCGCGCTGGGCGCGGGCGCGGCGCCGGCCGGGCGGTCCGGCCGTGGCGGGTCCCTGCCCTGGGCCAGCGGCGCCGGGACGCGGGCTCACCCTGGGCCGAGCGTCGGGCCGGCGTGACGTGCGCGCGGCGCGGTGACGTGGGCGCGGCGGCCCGCTCCGCGCAGCGCGCCTGCGCGCCTTTTCGCGCCTTCAGCGCCCTCCTCCTCCTCCTCTTCCTCCTCCTCCTCCTCCTTCTCCTCCTCCTCCCTCCGCCGCTCGGCTCCCTCTGCTCCCGCCGGTGCCGCCCGCCCTGGGGGTGGGTGACGCGCGCGCGTTCTCGAGTGCGCGTGCGCCAGGATCGGGTGGAGACGGGCTGGCGCCAGAGCGCGCGGTGCGCGCGCGCCTGTGTGTGCGCACGGAGAGGGGCCACGTGTGTGCATGCCTCTGTGTGTGCAGAGAAGGCCAAGTGTATGCATACCTGTGCATGTGCACACAGAGGGAACACATGTGAGCATGCCTGTGTGTGCACTCGGATGGGCCAACGTGTGTGTATGCATGTGAGCACCCACGGAGAAGGGGCCACGTGTGTGTACACCTCTGAGCTTGCACGGAACAGGGCCAGTTGTATTCACACCTGTGTGTGCACAAGGAGTAGAGGAGCCACGTGTGAGCATGTCTGCATGTGCACTTGGAGAAGGGGCTGCATGTGTGCATACCTGTAAGTACATAGAGAAGGGGCCAAATGTGTGCACTAAAGGGCCAAAGGTATGCGCCCAGATATGTGTGCCTGTGCACAAGAAGGGGCTGACTTTATGCACACCTTTGTGTGTGTGTCCGCATGTGCATGGACAAGAAGGGCCAGGTGTGGGCGTGCTCTGGAGTGCTTTCCTGTGAACCCGCAGGAAAGGAGATCCCGTGGGTGTAGGTTTGCACAGAGGAGGGCAGGTAGGGTGTGTGAGTACAGGCGTGCACTGGACACCAAGGAAAGACAGACTGCAGCCCCTAGTCAGCCAGTGGCCTCAGCGCCCATGCTACCTGCACCCAGACTCCCAGCCAGTCCACACCTTCTGAGCGCCTGTGCGAAGGAACCAGAAGGGGCCACCGGGAAAGCCAGGCAGCCTGTCTGCTCCTCAAGGGCAGAAGCAGTTTTCAGTTTTGTCACAGGATGGACCTGGTGCAGCCTGGCCCTGGAGATTTAGTCCAGCCTGCATCCCACCACCCAGCTGGGCAGAGGAAGGTCTAGGCCTCCAGGTCGGTGCAAAGGTCAAGGCTGAACCAAGCCCAGGAGCAATTAAGGAGTGCCGACGAAGGCCTCCCTCTCTACCTGGAACATATTATTACAGGACACCCCACTTCAGATGATTTCACAATTTAACCACTTGTACGCAGACTACACCCACTCCTGCCTCTCTGGTGAAGCTCCACCCCTGCTTAGGCGGCCAGCAATTTAATTAACCTTGCCTTCTTTGAAGAGAGCAGATACTTTCCAGTTCTGTGCGCTGATTGGCACATTCTGGGTACTCAGAAACCGCTGGTGGGGAGGTAGGGTGAGCCAGAGGCTCCTAGGGAAAACCTGCAGATTTCTGGCCTGGAGAAGGGCCTTGCTTTCTGCGGTGGAATCTGTGGTGCGTGTGGTATCTGCATGCCGCGAGGGGGTCAGCTTTACTTCCAAAACTACACTCCTCTGCACTTCTTTCCAAAAGGCTGTAGGTTCCTAGCTCCACTCCTGCAAATTCAGGTTATTCTAATTCAGCAGTTCTGATACAGGCTGGTGTGCTTTCAGTACAAAGAATGCCATGCCACAGTAAAACTGGTACCTAGCTGAGACACCCCCGGTCGCCTGGAGAATGGGCAGAGAGTGATACCTCCTTGCCTTCCCACTCTCCCACCCCACAGAAAGCCCCTGTTTCCACATTAACAAAAGTAAACAGGATTCTCTAAGATTTTTGGTTGAAGCTCCATCCTCAACGAAGCCACGCTGGCTTTGACCCGGGCCTGGGGCACCGGCACCTCGGCAGCGTGGGCTGTGCAGAAAACGTGATCTTTTGACCGTCCGCTCAGCTGGTCTTAGGCATGGTCCCCATCCCGTAGCTGACTCTCACCCCTGTGTGGTTGGGTGGGTGGGTCTGCTTGTGAGTACCGACCATCAGATTAGTCTGAGGGTCCCAGAGGCCACATGGAAATGGCTGCACTGAACTGCTTTGGAAGCAGCTTCTCAGGGCCGTTCCAGGAAGACGATCCTGAGATTCCTCGGTGTCTGGGTCTGCTCCAGTCTCAGGGCTCATACGGATCTTGCTCCTCGTTGCCCTCCTCCAGTACACTGCTCCTTCAAGAGAGGTTTTCTAAGCCCACGTAAGCTCCTCATCTGTGTGCTACCTGTCCACCTTGTCTCAGGTCTCCTGCCCGGTGATACAGGTCTTTTCTCCCACTGTTCCCCTTTTCACCTTCTTGGGTCACTATGGCCATGGTGAGGACTTTTGTGGGAGAGGAAAGGTCATGCCACATTTGGGGGAAGTTAAAAAGTAGTGCTCCTGGGCATGGGTAAGTGACATTTCTCCTTCTCTGGTAAAACATCAGTAAAGGCATCTTTAGAAAACTTTGCTCTGCTTTCTTGAGTGTATGGTAAAATGAAAATCAGTGACTTCGGGCCTCAGCACAAGTGCCCAGCCCCTCCCCACCCAGATCACCACTGGCTGGAAGAGACACAAGAAGCAGCTATTGTTCTGGGCCTTACACCTGAACATCTAAACATCTTGGAAAACAGCTACTGGGAGACACCTAGACATTTCTTCAAACTGATGGAGAGAGATTGTGTTCCAGAGGTAGAGAGATGGTGGCAGGCAAGATGGATAGGAGAGACTTCACAGGTGAGCCTGACGCAGTGACTGAAGCTGCCTCTGGCCGTCCTTGAAAGGCGCCTTGCAGAGCCTGCATTGACGGAGGCACAGGTCTCAGAGCCAAGAAGGCCAGCTCCACCCCAGGCTGACGGGGCTGCTGGGTGGCCGGAGCTGGCTGGACTGGAGTGAGGTGTCTTGGAGTTGAAATCAGGCACAGGAGGTTTCAGATGGGTAAGTGTCCTGCAGTTCTCTAGACCCGCCCTCCACCCCAGAGAGCAGGAAAGTACAAGATGCATCCTGGACTTCCGCAGTGGGAGGTGACCCCGGCCTCCTAACAAGGATGGAGTTCCTAAATTCAAGGAGTGGCGCCAATGTGTGATTGTTCAGAGAGCAACTGAACTCGCTTCGCTGGGAGATATGGAGGCTCCACAAGGCATCTTGAGGGCTAGATGGGCTGATGTGAGAAACAGATGATGGGAGGGGGAAAGGGAAGTGGCCAGCCTGGGGGCACAGGGCCAGAGAGCATGAGCGAGGGGTAGTTTTGGGAAAGCGCACCTGATGGATGAGTTTCGGGTTTGGGTGGGCTGCCCTGCTCTCGGAGGCTTCAGGAACAGACTCTAGGTAGGCTTACTCTCGAGTGTGCTGCGATCACAAGAGGTGCAGCAGACGTTCCCGGGGCCTGTGCACTGGAGAGCAGTGCCTTAGGCTGCCAGTGTGCAGTGTCTCCTGTGCAGGCCACTTGGGCCCACAGTGCCCTGCTGGGTCCTGCATCCTTACTGACCTCTGGCTGCTCTATGCAGGGTCAAAAGAAGACACTGACGTCTCCTGCAGTCATTGAGGAGGGACTGTCTCTCCAAGGCTGCCACCACTTGCCTTGTGTATTTAGAAGCTCTGGTGTCTGATGCATATGTATTTATTTGCCATTGCTGTGTCTTCTTGGTGAATGGCCTGTTTACGTGCTGTCCTGCCTCTGTGGCAGTCTTGGTCAGAGTCTGTGGTTTTTACACTGGTGGAGCCCCTTGCTCTCTCCTGTTGGCTGTTTATCTTATGGTCCCACCCGTTCACTTGCAGCTTCTGCGTGTTCTTAGATCTAAGGTGGGTCTTTTGTAGACAGCGTGTATTCAGATCCTGTACTCATTCATTCATCCATTCATTCATTCGATTGGAGGTTGAATTTAGGGACACTTTACCATGGAGCCACATCCCTAGCCTTTTTTATTTTTTGTGATAGGGTCTCACTAAGTTGCTAAGGCTGCCCTCAAATCTGTAATCCTCCTGCCTCAGCCTCCCAAGCCACTAGGATTGCAGGCGTGTGCCACCTGGCCCAGCTTGAATCCTGTTGTTTTATCATTCTGGCAATCTGTGACTTTTGGTTGAGTTTTATCCATAAACACATTTTTGCCCAATAACATTTATATTTATTCTCTTTTAAATCACATAGGAAATAAAAAGAGGAGTTACAAACCAAAAATACAATTTTGGCCTTTCTACTTGCCCACATATCCACCACATTGGTGCTGTGGAGACAGTCACCTGCTTCACGGATCCTGCTGGGCGTCCAGAATTATTGATTGGCAGGGGTCTCTTTTTTTTTTTTTTTTTTTTTCAGCAAGATGTATTATACCACTGCTTTTTGGTCCTCACTGATTTCTGATGGGAAATTAACTATTCCTCTTACAAGGGTTGCTTGTGAGTGACAAATCACTTCTCTCCTAATGCCTTCAAGTTCCTTCTGTTTTGGCCTTTTCAGTTTGATTACGTACCTTGATGCAGATCTCTTCTGAGTGTACATTATTTGGGATTCATTGAGCCTCTTATATTTGTAGATTTGTGTCTTTCATCAAATAGTGCCCACTTGAGATTTATTCCAGGAATGCAAAGGTCCTTCAACATAAGGTAATCCTTCAATTTCACATATACGCACACACACAAGTATACATGTTGATATTTTATGCCAATGCTCATTACAGCATTATTCACAGTAGCTGAAAGTTGGACCTAAGCATCCACCCACAGATGAGGAGATAAATAAAACGTGATATATACACACAGTAGACTATCATTCAGTCATGTAAAAGAGTGAAATTCTGATACATCCTGCACATGCATGAACCTTGAAAACATTACACTAAGTGAAATTGGCCCGATTTCCAGGGGATGAGGATACACATTGTGTGGTTCCACTTTTATGTAACATCCAGAATAGGTAAACTCATAGAGTAGGAGAGCAAACCGTTTCCTGAGACTATTGGTTATGGGAGAGGAGTAGTTACTACTTGATGATTGAAATTTCTACTTGTAGTGATGGAAACATTTTGAAAAGAGTTAATGATGGATGGGGCTGGAGTTGTAGCTCAGTGGTAGAGCACTTACCCAGCACATGTGAGGCACTGGGTTTGATCCACAGCACCACATAAAAATAAATAAAGAAAATAAAGGTATCATGTCCTTCTACAACTAAAAAAAAAAAAAATTTAAAAAAGAGTTAATGATGCCGGGCGCGGTGGCACACGCCTGTAATCCCAGCACTTTGGGAGGCTGAGGCAGGAGGATCGCAAGTTCAAAGCCAGCCTCAGCAATGGCGAGGCACTTAGCAACTCAGTGAGACCCTGTCTCTAAATAAAATACAAAAAAGGGCTGGGGATGTGACCCAGTGGATGAGTGCCCCTGAGTTCAATCCCCGGTACCACAAAAAAAAAAAAAAAAGCTACACAAGATATCATTCTAGGGCTGGGGTTGTGGCTCAGTGGTAGAGCGCTCGCCTAGCACGTGTGCAGCCCGGGTTCGATCCTCAGCACCACATAAACATAAATGCACTGCATTGTGTACAACTAAAGCAAATAAATAAATACATATTTTAAAAAAGATATCATTCTAGGAGCAATTGAAGAAGATTTTACATGTTCCAAATATTAGGTAAGAGAAGAAATTGCTAGGTATGATGATGATATTATAGTAGTGTGAGATAGTCATTATTTTTTTAAAAAGCAAGATAATGAATATAGGTACTAAATGTCATGATGTTGACTATTTTAAAATAGCTTGGAAAAATATGTATTTTTGTATGTATACTTTCAGATAACATACACCAAGAAAGAAAGAAAACGAATAAATAAGGCATAAATGATAAAAACTGCTTAATTTGTGGGTATTTTACCATTTGTTCAACCTCTCTATATTTTGAAAATTTCAAAATAATTAGGAGAAAAATCCCATTTCTATTCAACATTAATGAAGAAGTCCTAACCAGTGCAATAAGACAAGAAAAATAAAGAAGGAGGCATCAGTACTGATGAGGAGGAAGCAAAGCTCCATTTCTTCTCAGATGATGACAACTTGTGGAACACCAAGGAATCTACTACATTAACCACTAGTTCACCAGATTCTCTGGACATGAGGTCAAATGCAGGGGCTGCATGTGTAGCTCCGTGGTAGAGCACTTGTCTAGCAGGTACACAGCCCTGAATTGAACGCCCCACTATACACACACACACACACACACACACACACACAAAATGCAAAATATAATCACATCTATTTCTATATACCAAAAACTATTGCAAAATATATATTCATTTTAAAATACTGTTTACAATGGCATGAAAAAATCAACTAATTTAGATTTGCAAAAATTCCACAGAAAAATATGTAACATTCTTTAAAATGTTTAAAGCAGGTCAAAAATAAGGACATATATCATAGCATGGATCAGCAATCTTTTTTTTAATATTTATTTATTTGCTTTAGTTGTACACAATGCGTTTATTTGTACGTGGTGCTGAGGATCGAACCCGGGCCGCGCGCGTGCTAGGCGAGCGCTCTACCGCTGAGTCGCAACCCCAGTCCCTGGATCAGCGATCTTGACAGCCATTCTTCCTACGCTGAACTGTAGATCCGATGGAATCCCAGTCAAAACCTTGCTGGTTTCGTTTTTTGTAGAAATTAACTGTCTGTTTGGGTTTGTTTGTTTGTTTGTTTGTTGTTTGTTTGTTTTAGTAGGCCTTTCTGGCAGTGCTAGGGATGGAACCCAGGACCGCGCCATGCCGGCGAGCGCTCTTCCTCCAAGCTACACTCCCAGCCCCCAGACTTTATTTCTTAGAGCAGCTCTAGATCCTCAGCAAAACTGAGAAGAAAGTACACAGCTCCACAGACCCTCGGGCCTCGCTGACCCCTGCCTCAGCGTGGCATGCCTGCCACCGTTCATACCTCCCAACACAGGTGGCGGGGCATTGCTCCTGATGCTGTGCGTTCCGTGGGCTGTGCAAGTGGGCAGCGGCGCGTGGCAGCCCTTGCGGCACCTCGGAGTCGTCTCACTGAAGCTTTCACGACCCTGAAAGCCCTTCGGCTCAGTCAGTTCTGCCCCCTCCCCAACACCTGGCAGCACTTACCTCTACACTGTCTACGGGGAGGAGGCCATGCAGTCGGGGTCATACAGCACGCAGCCTTCAGATGGGCTTCTTTCACTCGACAATATGTCTTTAAGCTTCCTTCACACGTCTCCTTAGCTTGGCAGCTCTTTTTGTTGGTGAATAATATTCCAATGTCTGGATAGACGACAGCTTGCTTATTTGTTTATTTGGGGTGCTGGGAATGGAACCCAGGGCCTTGTGAATGCTATGCAAGCTCTCTACCACTGTGCTACATCCCAGCCCCTTTTTACCTCTAACTCGAGACGCCTCACTAAGTTCATGAGGCTGGCCTTGAACTTGCAATTCTCCTGCCTTGGCCTCCAACTAGCTGGGATGACAGGCTGGGCCATTGTTCCTGGTGACTATTTGTTTATCCATTCATCCACTGAAGGATGCCTTCTCTGCTTCCAAGTCTGGGCACTTAAGGAAAAGCCGACATGGGTGCAGGCTGTGTGTGCAGCTCTCGACTCCTCCGGTAGAGGTCGGGGCACGACGGCTGGAGGCTTCGGTAAGAGCACACCTGCGCTGCCAGAAGCCCCAGGCCGTCTTCCACGGTGGTGGCCACAGCAACGGGCGTGGGCCGTTCCTCTCGTCCTCCCTGACCAGGCATGGGCAGTGCCCCACCCCCAGCCGGCTCTGATGCAGGGTGTCGGTGCTGGGGCGTCTTGGGGTCACACAGCACGGGCCTCCTCCAAGGCCATTCTTTGGGGAGTTAGTCCAGCTGTGGTGGCTGGACAAGAGCAAACACTGAGGGTGAGGCGCGATGGCGTCCCATGAGGCTGCCTAGGGTCCCAGAGGGCACAGGTGCATCTTAGAGGGAACCCTGGGCAGTCGAACCCCAGAGGCCCAGGACGGGAAGACTGCTCCCGGTGCCTGCCACGGCAGTGGCAGCAAGGCCTGCGTGTGTCCACATGACCCCGCAGGAACACCCAAGCAAAGGGCGACGGCCAGTCCTGCCCACACGGCACGCAGCGTGTTTCCTGAGGGCGCGGACTCCAGCCACAGCCCCACTGCCCATCCATTGTGCGTTCCTCTGAAAGAGCTCGGGAGAAGCCGCCACTGGGAGGCCTTTGAAGACAGGCGGCACTGTCCTCACCTAAGCTTGCATCTGTCTCCCATGGCGCTGCCCGGCGCGCTCTTAGGGTCCAAGGTCTGCGCGGTGAAGGCCAGCAGTGGCCAGCAGGAGGAGCGCAGAGAGACGCAGCGTCTCGCAGGAGGGAGCAGCCTGGCTCCTCCCGATGCCGGCAGGGAGCCTGCGGGGGCACCTGTGCCGGGAGCAGCCTCGGCAGCCCACCGGGCCAGAGCCGCCCTCGCCGGGCCCACGCCAGGCCCAGCACGCTGACCTGGCCGCTACTGGGCCTCACCACTGAGAGCTGCCCCCCACCTGTCACCTCGACGGGGGCCCACCGCCTTCCTCCCGTCTCTAACCGTCACTCCATGACGTCTGCCTAAAACCCACCTTTCGAGTGAGTGTTTTGGGGACGCTGGTGACCCCGCATGAACTCGAGCTGCCACGGAGCCGGGCTCTGAAGTCACCGGGCTGCGGTGGCAGTCCAGGCTCTGAAGTCACCGGGCTGCGGTGGCAGTCTGCACACACCCTCTGCTTCTTTCTGGGCAGTGCCACTCCGTCAGTCTGCACGGGGAAGTGACCTCCACCTCCTCCTTGCAGACGGACATCCCCGTGGCCCTCATCAGGTCAGGTCCCGGCCATCCGGTCGGGGTGGAGTGCGCCGAGTGACGCCGTGACTCACGGCCGGGTCCTCGTCTACCCCACCAGGCCGGGGAACTCTCTTCTTGTCCTGGGGGTTGTCTCCTCCACACCCAGATGTGTCGGCTGTGGCCCGTGTCCAGAGCCCCAGCCCTGCAGGGACGTGGCGTCCCTCGGGAGGCGTGTCAGAAGTCACTGGGGGGCCGCAGGAAGGTGGGTGCGAGGCAGGGCTCACCTCCCTGTGGAACTGGGCTCCAGCACGCCGTGTACAAACCTGGTGCAGCGCCGCCCTCGCCCTGGTGGGAGGACTCGGCACCGTCCACACAGCTGGCCAGCTTTAGAATCAAGGTGGCCGAGGGGAGGCTGCAGTTAAAATGGGCGCAACTGGAGCCAATCGAGGCTGGACACAGACTGTGCTGAAGATGGAGCACCAGGCTTTCTGTTTCTCACAACTCCCCCCTTTTTCTTTTTATACCTTTGCTCTCATCTTTAGGGACCCTTTGGTATTGCCTCCCTGCTAGCCAGGCATTCTGAGGCGGAAAGCAGCCGTGGGCACGAGCTCTCCCCTCTTAGCCATTCGGGGAGCCGTCCAGTGATGCGCTTGGTGAGGTTCTTTCCAGCTCGGTTGAAGACTGTCCTCTCTCCAGGTCCTGATTAAAATCAAGCTGCCAGGCTGAAAGGAATGAATTGCAAATCTAGAAGGGGAGTCTGAGCAGCAGTTATGGAATCATACCAGAAAAATGAGAAAGCACAGTCAGGCCTCAACTGACTCAACAGACGTGTGCATCAGGCACTCCGTAGAAAACCCTTTTTTATATAACTTCCCAGTACATGCTCACTTTTGGGAGGACCAACAAAGGCACACCGCTAGTTACACTGTCTTTTCCACGCCCTCGTAGGACTGTGCTTTGGTTATACTGTCCTGCCAGGTATTTAAGACCAAGTTGGTCAAAACTGATCTTGCTCCTTCCTGTCCACTGAGTCAGCTGAGATTCCTGTGGGGGTCACTCTTGGAAACTTGTAAGAAACCTCTTAGCTTCTCTAGTGCTACTTGCCAGGCTTGGTCAGAGTCTTGCTGACCACACATGCCTTCCCTTGGAAGCATCAAAGACATTTCCTTCCCCAGTTTACCCTCTACTTTGCAGAATGTGCACTGGTTAGCTTCCTGTTCTCTAGGGTCCTCTTAATCCCCGTGATTAGGAGGTCATGTGACCCAGAGTTGCAAAGCCCTTGGAGAAGTCCCATTGTTCCCTGGGTCCTAGCTGACCTTAGAGGGTGAGGCCCAAATATTGGCTATTTTTCTTTAGCCCTTTAACTTTCTTGACTTTGTTTGGTTTTAAACACCCAGCAGGCCAGTTTCACCAGCCTTAAGGTAGAAGTACTGGGTTTGAACTTTAATGTTTATAACTGTACAGTTATTTATCCCTTCCACTTAATTGGGGTCAGCATTAGTACTGGAATTCAGTCTTATATTTTATCTGTCCTATAGGTCACGGCTTACTTTAAAATTAACTCAGGTTGTCCTGTTAGAAGGAATACTTCTTCAAAACACTAACAGGCAAGAATTATAAAGTTCTATAAGGAAAATACAAAATGAAATTAACAAGACCAAAAACATTCAGTTTGTATAATGGCTTTGAACCAAGAAACATAATATCTATAATAAGACTAAGATATCTTTGGTATCTATTTTGCCTCTATAAAGACACATAAATTTATCAACTCAATCACATGAGACCCTTTACAAATTTTACTTAATTTTAAAACTCTTACAGTATTATATACCTTTTATAATTTACCTAAACTTTTACTTAGTTTTGTATTATATACCTTGGTTATTTTGAGATCTCAGTAATCTTTAAAACAAAAATCTATCTTTTGAACACAACTTTAAATAAGCTTAAATCTAGCCTACATTGGAGCCATCCTAACATGGAGTAGAGAGAGCCTTATCTCAGGGAAGGTGGGGACGTCGACAGGTGACTCAATACAAGACCACATCTGAAACATGGATCAAACAAGAAACTAAGAGAGCTCTTAACTTTCTTCTTTGTGGAAAAATTTTAAAAAGTGGCAAAATGCTTCATGTTCCGTGTTGTCAACCTTTAAACAAGCCAGGCTCTTCTTATTACCTTCCAAAATACGTTTAGATTTCCATCCCACTGTAAAGAGTAACACAGAATTTCATATATGTCACTTATTGATGACAGGTTTTTTTAACCCAATTACAAAATATTAAATGACACAAATAAATCCCCACCTAAACCTGTTATTTCTATATAGATCTAAAGAGACTGCTGCTGTAGACAATGCTAGCCTGGAGAACACAGACTTGGTAAAGTGCTCTCCTGCAGGAGCCCTGTTTGGGGAGATGGCTTGAATTGCGGTTGACTATGGGCCATGGAGATTTGGGCATTGTCGCCTTCCGTAGTCTCACGGGACTTGGCCCGGGATCTCAAGTGACTTGGCCGAGATTGCCGATCGGGTCAGCACCATTTTAGTGGTGTGTGCGGCGCGTGTTAGTCGTTGTTCGAGCCAGAGAGAAAAGTTATCAGAATAAAAAGCTGTTTGTCTCCAGTTTGCCTCTGAACTTCTTCCCGCGGCTCCGTTGCTCCAAGCGGCCATCGCTGCAGGCGGCAACACTCTCCTAAGCTTCACATTCTATTGGAGGACATGAATATGTCCAAGACACAAAGAAGCAGTAACAGCATCACGATTACACTGATGTCCTTATATTAACCAAGTTCAACCTTAAAAGAAAAATTTAGACTCCAAAGTGTAGGTAATAACTTAAAATAACAGTTCTTTGTTTAACCAGAGTGTAAAAACCCTAATTCCTTTAAGATTTAACTCCCCTAAGTAATAAAAACTAACAGACACAAGAAAATCACCTTGATAGATAAGAGCGAATCAATGCTCAGACTTTGCTTCCTATCAGTACATTAAAATCTAAACAATTTTAACTGATGGTGCTAATTATAGCTAATTTAATCACACATGGAAACTTTTGGAGATCTGCCTTCCCTAACCTTCTGCAGCTTAGATGTTCTACAACCTGTTTACAGCCTTATTTTTATCCTCTTTCATCTTGGACTTTAGAACAAGAATATCACTTTACCACACAAAAACACTTTCTCGTCTAGAAACATCTCTTTTACCTTCTTGTAAGAGCCTTTAATGAGGAAGTAGCTAAGATGGCGGTGACAAGTGGTGGCCCGTACGGGGCATCGGCATGGCAGGTAAGTACTGAGGAACCTCGCAGGAGTCTCTAGTCAGAGCGGTTAAGGGCGAGGGAAAATGGGTTCGAAAATTTCAAAGATCTGAATTGTCAAGGCTATTGAAGATTTGTTAGAGATAGTTAGGGAATGCCTGCTCTCAACTAGACCTAGGGTTCAGGAAAGTGTTACTGAAAGTGCCGAAGCTTTGGGACAGGTACAAGAAAGGGAGTCAGTTAGGGCTAGTGAGGGTAATATTAGTGAGGAAGAATTAAGTTGGAAAGGCTTATGTAAGGCAGTATTGAACAGGGGACAATACTTAGTTTGGAGGTTTCAATTCCAAGAGTTCTGTGTTGAAGCCGCTCGTAGAAATGCGGCTGCAGGATTTCCAGGTCGTAACGTAGACGTTAACTGGAGAAGGGCAATATGCTGATTTACAGGTTCGAACTCAGTTCGATCCTGTAGGTTACGTTCAAATATACGCCGCAGCTGTTAGGGCTTGGAAAATCAAGGGGACCTCATCTTTGCCTTTTCAGCTAAGAAACTTTTAAGCTGCGCGCTTTTTTTCTTCAGTAAACTCACAACTTAAGTCTCATTCCACCTGGGACGAGAGGATCTGTCTTTAGTGTGCGCACAATTGTGTTTTTCTTTTTTATATATGTCTTTGTCTGTGCGTCTGTCCAGATTTCACGTAAATGTGACGTCACAAATAACAAAAACCAAGCACTCATGAAAATTAATTTTTAAAAAATGGATCCAAATACCTTTAATTCATTTAAGTCAAAAATGTTCAATTCAAATTGGGGTAAACAAATAAAAAATGAAGGTACCTTCAAACTTAATTTATAAGTATCTCTAGGACTTCTCTTCAGCAAGGAATATGACTAATACTGTTCAGCCTGATATTTTGGTATTTGACACGGGATTATTTATTTGTAATTAACTTTATTTGTTAAACAGCTGATTAATTTACAAAGTTAAATTGTTTCAACAGGTATATTCATAAAAGGTTGCTGTATGCAGAGGCTCAAAAGTTCCAGCTAACAAAATATTTTTCTAAAATGCTCTTAGCCTTTCTTTAATCTGTTTTTAAATGTAGTATTTTGTCAGCTAAATTCTCTCAGCCTTTCTTTAATCCATTCTGAATGTGATATTTTGCCAGGTAGTGTTCGTGGGAGCTCAAGCAGCAATGTATGTGAGCAGAGATCAACTCCAGAACTAAAACACCTGACCTAAGATCTAATAGTTCTATTTTTTAGTTTGAACTGCACTCCTACAACTCGCTTCTTGACTCAGTGCTGGAATGGCACTGCCTTTCCTCTAATGATTGTTGCTTGAGTTTCTAGGTATATCCCTATGCCAGTCTTAGCGGGCCCTGAAGATGCCGGTGGCATTGTCTAGACATAAAAGAGACGGCTTCTGCTGCTACAGCTGCAGGGGTCGCAATCGCTACAAAGCATTCCTACTGCTCAAGCATTAAACAACTTCACCAGCAGTATGGCCTCTGCTCTGCATGCACGGGGCCTCCTAGATCAGCACCAAATTTTGAAATTGTCAATCAACGTGTTGATCTTCTCCAAGAGCAAGTGGACATTTTGGCAGATCTTTCTACCATAGGATGTTTGGGACATTACACAGGACAATACCTTACAGGTATCCCTTTTCTTAACCTTAATAGGGCAGCTGATTTGTCTAGAGAACTCAGTATGTTACTTAATGGAACTTAGGGCAGCTGATTTGTCTAGAGAACTCAGTACGCTACTTAATGGAACTTGGCTCGTCAGCGCAAAGCTTGCCGCCTTAGAACCGGAGCATCTCCTCATGGTTGGTTGGCTCAATTGGACGGCTGGTAGTCAAAGACGGGAAAGTCTCATGTGACCGACATATCAACCTAAGACAGGAGTCAAGGGCACTCTATCTACGGCCTTGATTATCCGGTGACGGGTAAGAATGTCGGTTGCACATGCAGACGCCTAAAACAGACACAGTCGATCCTGATGTGGTGAGGGTCATCACCCATCCATTTAAGCTATTCCCTCTTTAAAAACAAAAGGGAGGAAATGTAAGAGCCTTGACTGAGGAAGTGGCTAAGATGGCGGCTGGCTGAGAGCCAAGAGGAGGCGTTCACTTGTTTACACCTGACCTTGATGTAACTAAGCATCTTTCTGTGCCCATGTGCCCACCTGTGAGTTGGGCTGTGACACGTGTGTGCTTGATGGGTGGAGAGCATTTAGCCCGGCTGGGGGCGTCAGAGAGAGCAGAGAGAGGAGATGGAGAAGGAGGAGCAGTAAAGGAACCACTCATCCCAGTCTGCCTCCGATTTCTTTCCCGCGGTATCCTTGCCTTAGGCGGCAACACCTTCTAATTTCGTATATTTAAATATATTTTTATTCCTATAACTTTCTTTTATTGTTTTCTAGTTTTAGACCCTTTCTTAAATTTATATCTTGAAACCATCCTTACGAATGTCATCTGTGCACTTCTGATCCACACAACAAAGCTCATCCCGGGAGACGGATCCGACTGGCATACACACAAGCTCTGCTCCCAGGACCTCTGGCCCTTCTTACCTTGGGTAGACTGACATTTAATGGAGAGGCCTTTCCATCTCTTTCCTTCTGTCTCCCTTTCTGAACTTGCTGAGAGAGGCGAGCCCACACGTGAGACAGTGTCACAGAGGCTTAGACTTAAAGTGACGTCTTCCCCCTCCTGGCCTTGAGCAGTTTGGGTGACTGCTCGTGTCGGTCCAGCTTAAGGTGGGGTGACAGCGGGGCCTCCCTCAGGGCTGATCTGTCTGTCCTCCACAAGTACAGAGAACATCAGGCTTCCCTCCCCAGGGCTGGAGGGCCACGGGAATCCGGTGTCCAGGGCTGGGCCAGGGGCAGAGTGACCCATCCACAAGACATGGGGAGGAGGCGTCCCTTGGCATCTGAAGGAGCCCTAATTAGGAAGGGCTGTTGCGGCTAGCTGGAAGCCATAAGTTCCACCTGATATGTATGTGACGCACCTGTAGGCACCCGCAAAGCTGAAGGTATATAACCGGGTGAAAGCGGTCCGAGTTAGGAGAACGAAGGAGAATTCATTCAGTCAGTCGTGCAGTCGCTCGGGGTCGGTCAGAAGAAGAGTTCGGGTCGGAGAAAAGAATCAGAGCGGCCAGAACGTAGGCAGAGTGGTTACAGAAGAGAAACCAGATAGAAGAAGTAATGGCTGGTCAGAGTTAGGCCGAGGCTCCCGAGGAAGACAGAAGACAGAAGAAAGAAGCAAAAAGCTCTAAAAAATAATCTTTCTCTAAGCTCTATCTTTCTTTCTCTCTAAGCTAAGAAGACAAGAAGAAAAAGACAAGAAGACAAGAAGAAGCTAAGCTCTATCTTTCTTTCTCTCTAAGCTAAAGTAGAAGTAAAAGTAGTAAAAGCTTTACTCTGCCTCCGAGTTTTTCTCCCGTGGCGCCGTGGCTGGCCATGACAGGCAGCTTACAGGCATCCCCCACTGTCCGAACCAGGTCAGAGTGTCCCTGGGCCCCGGGGACCCCAGCTGCTGGCGACCACCCTGAAGGCCTGTCGAGGACTCGAGTAGGCCAGACCATGGCCCCTTCACAACGCCTCCCTGCGGCCTCACTTCATCTCCGGTGATCCTCAGAGCACTAGGGCCACCGGACGTGGCCTGAGGGACCCAGGAGGTTGGCCTTGGAGGCTCCTTCCAGCGCAGGACCCAACGTCCTTCTTCCAGGGAGAACCCTGATTCCGTGCTGCGTTTACCCCCGTAGTAGAAGCCTCGTGGACAGCTGGGCGTACTGGAGGAGACAGACCAGTGCTCTCCGTGTTCCTGAGAGCCACTTGCCCTGGGCAAGTGTGACGCAGTCACGGATGTCTGTGTTGCCAGTCTGTGCTTACCACCTAGCTCACGTTTAGGGCCACCAAAGTCCTGTCCTACTGGCTGTCGTATAAAGAAATCTAACTTATAGAGCCAGGGTGATGTCCCCGCTGCAACAGACCCCAGACTTGAGACCTGGAGGAGAGTAGTCGAGACTGCACTGCACTCAGCAGCAGGTAGCGGGCGTGGCCAAATGCCTTGGAGCAGTAAAATGAGAGCCAGGGGTTTTCCTAGGACAGTGGCAGGGCTAGACGCCTAGGGACCCACTATTTTCCCAGGAGGATAAGACTGTCTTTCCCTGTAGTCTGGTAAAGTGTAACTAGCAAAACGGAGGGTCCCTGGGACGGGGTCGAGCCCGAGCTCCGCTCTCCTGAGGCAGAGAAGAGAAAGACAAGGGGACTCTCATGCACTGGCAGGGGACAGGGGACGGCAGGGCCACCCAGGAGTCATCATTCACACTGAGAAGTTACCCCAGCCTGGGTCCAAGGAGCTGTGAGCGAGGCCCTCCCCCACCACGGGGCGAGAGGCTCTGCGAGGAGGCCGAGGTGGAGACGGAGCTGCCACGTGCTGTCTCTCGAGGCCCTGCGGCCACACGGGGAGGAGCCACGGCCAGAGCCTTAGGGCGCCTGGGGAGAGAGCCCGGTTTCTCCATGGAATGGATTGCTATGGAAGGAGGATGAGGCGAGCTCAGGCCTTCTACCAGAGGCGGGCGGGCTGGTGTCTCGCTCCAGCAGGCCTTCCTGAGGGAGCCGCGGCGTCCACTTGCAGCGGGCTGACAGGCCCGGGAGCCTTGATAGACAGGACGTACACCTGGAGTGTAGGGCTCGTGGAAGAGAGGCCAAGGGACAGAGCCTTAGTCCGCCCCACTCCCCGTCCAAATGTCCCCGTATGGCTCCTAAGATGCAGCCGGAGCTGTGAGAGACTGGGTCCCTCGTTTGCCAGCCTCCTGGGCTCTTGTGTCACAGATCTGAAGAACAAAATCCACGGCAGTACTGAAGGGAAGAGAGAACAGAGCAGGCTCCTGCCCTGTGGGAGGGCCAGGCGGCAGGAAGCCCCTGTGCTGTGCTAGCTTGGGGCTCGTGAGTGGACAGGCACCAGGGCCACGGGCTGGCCCCACCCGAGCTTCAGTCCTTCTTGTAACTCCCGTCTGGGCTCACCCCACCTTCGACCTTTCCTGCCTCTGGGACGAAGGAGCTGGCTGAGCATTGCCGCAGCTGTGCCAAGGGGCCCCAGTTCGACTGGTCAGCCTGCTGGCGTGGTCTCTGCAGGTGAGCAACACCTCAGCCGGGGCGCCACTCGGACTGCTGACCGTCGACCGCTCCTACTCACCAACACTGCTGGCTCCCTGGAAAACACACGGGGCTGGCCGTCCCCAAGGCATCTTCACTCGTACCCGTTGGGAACGGCCCTTTCGTCAACCTTTTATGCAAGTCACATGAACTGAAAGGCGTTTGGATCTACATATTGAACCTCTGCCGGCCAGTTCTGATAGCATGGCCGTGGCGCAGGCACAGCACACGCAGACACGCACAGGTGTGCACACACTGTGGACACACAGGGGCACGTCTGCTCTCAGCAGGTGAGACAGCTCCGCAGGGGGAGGCCACAGCTACCTGTCCCCGTCCCTCCAGGTCGCTCACCAGGAAACACCATGGACTCTGCCCCAGGACACAGGGTGGTCGCTCTGGAGACTGCCCTCCTGCTGCACGGTGCGAGGAGAGGTCTTGGTGCAGGCCTCCTGGTCCACCTCTCCCTAGACAGCTGGTCTGCCCCAGGCTCCCTTACCACGTGGACACCCAGGATGCGGTGGCGGGGCCAGCACTCTTGGCAGGACACTGTGCGTTGGGGAGGAGAGCCAGCAGGGTGGCGTCCTGCATCGATGAGGGAGACCAGGGCCATTTTCCAAAGACACCTCTCCATCAGCACTCCGTCCATCGCTTCAGACCACCGCGCCCCGCATAGCGTGCTTCCCCGGGCTGGGCCCACATCACGAACACAGCACAGGGGACCTGATGCTGTCCCTCTCCCTCAGAGCCAACGGGCAGAGGAGATCGCTTCCCACGACAGCTTTCCTCGTGGGGGCACGCCGGTCCATGTGCCCGCGGAGCACACGTGCAGCCGAGGGAGGAGGGACCTGCTCCGAGGCCCAGGAGTGTCCCCAGCCTCACTGCTGCAGGCCTGTCCCAGGGCAACAGAGCTGGCCACAGCGAGGCGGAGACTGCGGTCCACCCTCCCAGAGGACTGCAGTGCAGGAAGGGCTCGTGGGAGCGGGTCTCCCTCGGGCCCCCACCCCCGGGACACAGCCTTCAGGCACCGTCCTGGGCGTGCAGAGACAGTGCCCACCTGGGCCTGGACCTCCCAGCTGCACAGAGGATGGACTCCTGTTCTTAACCTGCCACCCAGCCTCAGGAAGGCCTTGTCGTGCACCGCGAAATGGACTAGGACAGAGCCCTGCCCGTCCCTGTGTCAGACCTCTGTCGGTGGGCACCTGACAACACACACAAGCCAGGACTTCAGCTTTCCAAACAGTGCTGCCTTGCTCTGTCCTTGGAGAACAGCACGAAGACGTCCACACCACCTTTATCTTAAAAATCAGCTGCGGTCTTGTGCAGAGATGAGCGCAATACAGAACTCAGAACAGCTTCTCACTGAATTTGAACTAATCATACCCTGATCATAACTGACCTTTATTGAAGAATGCACATTCTTATGATTCAAAATCAGACATTTGAAGAGTGATATACCTAATAGCGATTGACAGGGAAGCGTTTTCATTTAAAATAGGTAAAAGGCCAGACGTGGTGGTGCGCACCTGTAATCCCAGTGACTTGGGAAGCTGAGGCAAGACAATCACAAGTTGAAAGCCAGCCTCAACAACTTAGCTAGGCCCTAAGCAACTTAGCAAGACCCTGTCTCAAATAAAGAATAAAAAAATAAAAAGTGCTGGGGCATGGCTCAGTGGTTAAGTGCCTCTGAGTTCAACACTTGGTACCCCCACCCTCCAAATTTTTTAATTAAAAAATTAAATAGCTAAGAGGCAAACAGACATCTATGAAATATTCATCTCACCTAGGAAACAAAGATTTTATGGGTAAAAGTAAGCTTCCAAATTCACTGCCAAAATTAAGATCTCAGCACAGACAGGTTTAATAACAAGTAGTTGACCAACAGATTATAATTCAAAGTTGCACAATAAAAATGTCTCTAATTTTTCTTTTTTACAAAAAAAATCATTAACTGATGAATTAACAATAGAAAGTTAATAATAATTTCAGAATAAAAGGCACATCCGGGCAAAACAGGAGGCGACCTGTAAGTCTTGATCCTGCTGTGCACGACCGCAAGACAGTCACGCCGGGGACTTCTGCAACAGGACAGGAGCCTGTGCCCACAGGCAGACAGGAGGACACTGCCTCCTTGCTGATGGCACTCCGGTCGACGCCAGCGCAGAAGGACGTCCTCTCTTCCCACAGAGGTCATCCCAGAGTTGCTCGACACCCAGCCTGGTCAGAGACTGGACCGTCGCTCCGATCTTGGCACACATTTTGTAATTGCAGCTCTCCACAGCACAGGGGCCAGCAGAAGGCTGAGCGTGGTCACGCTTAGTATAAGGAGGTACACCTGCAGCAGGTGAGCACAGCACGTGGCCACGGTGAGCTTTGGGGGGACCCCCACACAGGTGCAAGGTGGGGCGTGGTCACACTTAGTATAAGGAGGTGCACCTGCAGCAGGTGAGTGCCGCACGTGGCCACAGTGAGCTTTGGGGGGACCATACATGGTGTGAAGCTGCAGGTGGTCAGGCCGAGCACTATGAGGGCCCCACACGGGACCAGGCTAGGCGCTAGAGGGACCCCTGCATGGGTGCGAGGCTGGGCACAGTCATGCCCAGCACTCCAGAGACCCCTGCAAACCAAATGCTCTCTATCTTTCCAGGGCACCTCAAGCATAGCCACAGGTGGGGACACTGGGTGTGGGAGGAAAGAGACTCATGGCATGGAGCCTGTGCTTGCTGCAGGGGTGAGCCCCGCGGGCCACCTGAGTCACACCAACTCACGCAGCGTCCCTGGGGCAGATCCGTTTTTCTAGTGCACTCTGAAGGGAAGACTCCTGTGCTCCTCACACTCAGGGGACACCAGGGGACAGCTGCTCCATCCTGTCTGCACAGCAGGCTTCAGTGTGTCAAGTGTGTGGTTTGGCCTCTGGTGTGCTATTCCTGGGCTAGCCAGCAGCTCAGCCTCGAGGGCAGGCCCTGCTGCCGGTCCCAGACGTGTCAGCAGGGGAGAATGGCCGCAGCCACGCGCTGGGAGCAGGACCCCAGATCCGCTGCCCGCACAGACAGGAGCGTGGTGAAGGAGCTGCTGCCCCACCGGCACCAGGGACTTGTGCGCTGATGCGCGGGACAGCGACCACTCACCTCCCGGGAGATGATGCCTGCCCTCCGCGCCCGGCTCCCCAGGACAAAGGAGAACTCGCTGACCTGGGCCAGCCCCGCAGAGATGATCCACTTCATGTGCTGGCTGCTCTTCGGCAGGACGAGAGACAGGGCCAGAGCTGCCAGCACAAACTGCAAGAGCACACCCCGTTACTGCTCGCCACCGAAGCCAGCGGGATGGAAAACAGCTGGGGGCGGGGCACGTGTCTACGAGCCCAGGGACTCAGGAGGCTGAGGCAGGAGGATCGCAAGTTCAAAGCCAGCCTCAGCAATGGCGAGGCCCTAAGCAACTCAGTGAGACCCTGTCTCTAAATAAAAAATAAAAAGGGCTGGGGGTGGGGCTCAGTGGTCCAGTGCCCCTGGGTTCAATCTCCAGCACCAAAAAATAAAAAGTCAAACACAAAGCAGAACCTAGACGGGAAGCATCAAAGGCCGCCGCAGCCTCGAGCAGCACAGCAGGGTGCGCCAGAGGCTCTGCGGTCCCCAGGACACACCAACCACACAAACCCCTACGCAGCAGCACGTGAAGGTGAGAGAAGAGGCTCAGGTTCACTAGCAGAAAACATGCCTTTCCCCAAAATAAATCAACACATTCAAAGTTAAGTAGCGTCTACGATGGAAACGCTCTATTAAGAGAGAGGGCACCTCTCCCGGTAGGCAGCCCGGCGTTGGTGAGGCTGCGCTGCCACCATCCGACTCTGCACCCCACTGCACAGATACTACAAAATGTCAACGAGTGACCCAGTCATCTGTGGTCCAGAGAAGGGACGCAGGAAGCCTGTCAGTTCCGGCACTCACCTCTGCGTGCGTCTGCCTGTCAGGAGGGGCTGGGGTCCTGCAGACTCATCTACAGCGAGACCACGGCAGGGAGAGCCCACCAGGGGCCCAGACGGTGCTCCCCGTC
Organism: Tamias sibiricus; assembly: GCA_025594165.1. Taxonomy (NCBI): domain Eukaryota; kingdom Metazoa; phylum Chordata; class Mammalia; order Rodentia; family Sciuridae; genus Tamias; species Tamias sibiricus. The sequence continues at coordinate 551,142 of CM046663.1, forward strand.
CCACCCTCCAGCAACTCCCCTAGGTGAGCCCCTCCAATCAGAGGACGGCTACAGGTCACCAGGGCCCTCCTGCAGGGCAGCGTCCCCGGGCTTCACAGGCGAGAAGCACAGGACAGTGTCAGTACCTTCATGACCACCACCGACAGGGTGAGGAACACCAGCACCGTGAGCTCGTACACCACGAAGGTGGGGAACACGTGCAGCCCTGCGGGAGACAGCCCAGGTGAGCCCAGGGATGCCCAGGCCCAGCCAGCCCTGGACTCTCCCCATGGTCCAGCAGGAGCCCAGGTGAGCCCAGGGATGCCCAGGGATGCCCAGGCCCAGCCAGCTTTGGACTCTCCCCTTGCTCCAGCAGGAGCCCAGGTCAGCCCAGGTGAGCCCAGGGATGCCCAGGCCCAGCCAGCCCTCAACTCTCCCCCTGGTCCAGCAGGAGCCCAGGTGAGCCCAGGTGAACCCAGGTGAGCCCAGGGATGCCCAGGCCCAGCCAGCCCTCAACTCTCCCCCTGGTCCCAGCCCAGGTGAGCCCAGGTGAGCCCAGGGATGCCCAGGCCCAGCCAGCCCTCAACTGGACTCTCCCCTGGTCCAGCAGGAGCCCAGGTGAGCCCAGGTGAACCCAGGTGAGCCCAGGGATGCCCAGGCCCAGCCAGCCCTGGACTCTCCCCGTGGTCCAGTAGGAGCCCAGGTGAGCCCAGGTATGCCCAGGCCCAGCCAGCCCTGGACTCTCCCCTTGCTCCAGTAGGAGCAAACTACAACCTGAGTCCCCTAAGCACACTGGTTAGAGCCCTCTGCTCTCCCAGGGTCAGGGAACAGGGTGACCACAGCAGGCCCCTCCATAGCCAGACGGAGGGTGGGGTCCTGCACAGGCCTTCCCTAACCTGGGTGTGCGGCCCTGCCTCTGCAAGTGGGCAGCCGGACCCAGGCGGGCCATAGTCCTGCGCCTACTGCCAGCCCGAGTCTGGCTCAGCAGGCTCGTGCCCCTGCGCCTGACAGGCCACGGGAAGGTCTTCCCGACACGACCCTCTGCTCCACGCTCCTGCACAGGCTGCTGCCCATGCACTGCCCGGGGACAGCCAGAGGGCCAGGCAGCTGCGGGCAGCGAGCGCCAGCCCCACCTGCGGGCGGCGCCACCCCAGGGAAGCACTGGTACCCGAGACCTTCTGGAGTCAAAACGCAGGGAACAGATGCCCCACCTGGCCACCACGACCCACCTGGCTCTCGCCTGGAAATGCTTCGTGAGGGTCTCCTCCCTCCTGAAACCCGGAGATGCCTGCCCACCAGCTGCACTCCGCCGACCGCACCCCAGGCCCTTCCCAAGGCCTGTCCTCGGCCTACCCCGGACCCTGCGTGCGCCAGGGGCTCCCCTGCAGGGCCAGGACGGGTCTGTGGTCTGCTTCCCCGGTGCCCCGGCTCTTCCCAGAGCCTGTCCACCCAGGACGCCCGCGCTCCTGTCCTGCCTGGCTGCCGCAGGCTTCCCTGCACAGCCCTGTCCCACGCCTGCCCTGCTGACACGGACACTGTCCAGTGAGGGCAGCACCTGCTGGCTGGCACCCTGCCCTGCGCTCGGCTCCTCGCTGAGGGCAAGCTCACAACGTGGCCCGGAGCATCGAGGACCGTGAGAAAGTGGGACTCCGCACCTCGGTGTCTCGTCACTCTCGACTGGCAGGAGGGCAAGCAAGCCGGGCCACAGCGTCCCGTCCGGGGTCACTGACCCTCATGACAAACACCAACCACCACGCGTGCCCCAGGGACCCGTGGACGCAGCCCAGCACTGGCCCAGCACCTCCTCACGGCACCTGCTCAGCCGCTCAGTCCCAGCGTCCGCGTCTTAGATGGGGCTTGGGGTAGGCGGAGAAAGCCCCCAAGGAGGTCCACATGGCCTCATGGTGGCTGTGCCAGCACCAAGGCCATGATGCCCAGGGAGCAAGGGCCTCAAGGTGCTCAAGCCAGGTCCCACCAGGAACGTGACAAGCCACCACCAGTCACCTCTCCATCCCGCGGGAACCTGCAGGGCCTGTTGCGACCCCTCTGTGCCCAGGGAGGCAGGCGGCACGGGACGGAGTTCTTGCTGGAGAGCTCCTCAGAGGACCACTGACTCGCTGGCAGGAAGTGGCCGTGGCGGTGGGGCACAGCCGCAGCCCACTCCACAGAGACCAGCGACCCGGGGTCCCTGCCTCGTGCGCCGAGCGGTCTGCGCTGGCCCAGGCCCCAGGCTGAACGGAGCCTGCGCTCCAGCCGGGCCTGCCAAGCAAGTGTCTGGAGATGAAGCCTGAGGAAGTGACCGGGTGACCGGGCCACCCGCTAGGACTGCAACTCGGAAGAGGGAGGGAGGCGGGGGCCACGTGTGTTCTCGTGTAAACTTCCTGTCAAATGAAATCTAGCTAACGGTCACAAAAAAGGAGAGACACTCAGAAGAGAGCAAGAGAGCTCTGTGGCCGGACAGCCCAACCTGGCCAGCACAGCACAGGAAAGCTCTGTTCACAGCGCCAGGGAGGCCAGGCTGGGCGCCACTCACCCTGTCCAGTGGATGGACAGGCTCCTGAGCCGAGTGCAACGCCCACGGCCTCTTCCTGGCACCTTCCGCAGCTCCGTCCATCTCCTCAGACCCTGCCCAGCGGGGGGGAATGGCAGAGTCCACTCCACGTGCCGAGTGGGTGTCACGGGCAGGGAGGGCCCAGGGGACAGGGAGATGGACCAACCACTGGGGCTCTCGATGGCCTCCCTGCTCTGGGCCGATTCCCCGGTACCAAATAGCACCAGGTCACTGACCCCACTGGCCAAAGGTCCCCTTCCCCTCCGATGAAATGCTGGGCTTCTCTGCTTCTCCCGGGGGTGGACGTGTCCATGGAAAGCTCCGGGTCGGAGTCCACGTCTCCCTGGGGCGGTGCAGACCCGCACAGGCTGGGTCTGTAGACCCGCACAGGCTGCACTCCCTGGTGTCCTGGACGATGGTCACCACGATGGAGGGAGGCCCGTCCACACGTCTCCCTGGGGCGGTGCTGGGTCTGCAGACCCGCACAGGCTGCACAAGTGTCCTGGACGATGGTCACCAAGGGAGGGAGGCCCGGGCAGCCCTGTCAGCGAGGCCACTTCTCCAAATCAGCCACTGAGATCCCAGAGCAGCCCACCTGGACGTGATCGGTCCAGTTCTCACAGCTCACCTAGGGTGGCCCACGGAGCTCCCGTGAGGTGCAGGCTGCTGAGACGTGAGCACGAAGCCCAGCCCTGCAGGCTGCGTGGGGACAGGAGGGCACACAGGAGACGGCCCTCTCAGACCTGCCAGCCACCACAGCCCCACGGCGACCTCTTTCTGCCCGTCTCCCTGCCTCTGTTAGAGTCCCCTCAGGTCTGGAGAGCCAGGTTCACACAGACGGTGGCAGAAGTGATCTGCAAGTGCAAGCAGTCATGGCGAAGAGCAGACAATTACCTATGGAGGCGAAGAAGACGATGGCCAGGAAGTCGCGAACGGGCTCGAGGTAGGCCATGACCTCCTCAGTGACCATGTGGCCTTGGGAAGAGATCAGCGCTCCGGCCAGGAAGCAGCCCAGCTCCATGGACACATCCAGCATCTCCGTGACCTAGCACACAGAGGACACCACGTCCGACAGGAACCCAGCACCGACTGTCGGGACACCACACACAGACCCCCCAGGCCCGCCCACCACCACGGAGCGGGACGGGGACGGCCCAGCCGGCATGGCGGCTCAGACGCAGGCTTCCCGGTGCCTGATCAGCACTTGGAAGCTGCAGGACTCTGAGCGAGAAGTAGCTTTTTTGATTGCGTCTCCTTTACCTGAGACAACGAACAGCCAGACTGTGACACCAGCAAATGGGTCCCTGTCACCAACCTCCAACCACAGGGAGAAGACAGACACCACTAACAAGGGACCACGCCAGCAGGACCCTGAGAGGCGCGTCCACAGAGCTCGGGAGGACAGGGCAGCAGGTCGTGCAGGGCAGGGTGCGACTGGCCGCGACACCCCAAGCTCGGGACAGACGTGGCGGCAGGAGAGGCGGTGACGCCCCGCCAGGAGCAGGCCCAGAGGGCTCCCGGAGCCCCAGCAGATGCCCGCGCTCAGGGCAGGCGCCTCTCAGCAGCCCGACAGCCTGGTACAACACCAGGGAGACGTGCCCGGGCTGGACCCCACGCTGCTCCCGGGCGGCGGCCACACAGAGCTCCTGGCCCACGGCCACCATCCAGGACGACGGTCAGGGGCCGGCGCACACCGTCCAGGGCAGGTGCATGGAGTCCCAGACCAGCACACACCCAGCGCTGATCCCCCGGAGGACACTGAGCCGGGAGAGGACGGGAGCACTGTGGCCCAGGGCAGGCAGGGCTCCACACGGGGCGAGTGCCAGGTCCGCTAAAGACGACACCACCAACGGGGCACGCTGACGTCCAGCTCGTGGTCAGCAAGTCCCACCAGATGCGAGGTGCCCAAGTGAAGCACAGCAGGCAGAGGCTGGCCGGGCAGGCCTGGAGCACACGACACTGCACGCGCAGACCCAAGGCCAGCGCAAGCGAGAGGCGGCCACGCGGCCCTCGCCACGGCCCAGCACATGGAGCAGACGCAGCGGCCACGCGGCCACGCCACGGCCCAGCACATGGAGCAGACGCAGCGGCCACGCGGCCACGCCACGGCCCAGCACATGGAGCAGATGCAGCGGCCACGCGGCCACGCCACGGCCCAGCACATGGAGCAGACGCAGCGGCCACGCGGCCACGCCACGGCCCAGCACATGGAGCAGATGCAGCGGCCATGCGGCCTGCCACGGCCCAGCCCATGGAGCAGAGGTGGCCACGCGGGCCTCGCCACGGCCCAGCACATGGAGCAGACGCAGTGGCCACGCGGCCACGCCACGGCCCAGCACATGGAGCAGATGCAGCGGCCATGCGGCCTTGGCCACGGCCCAGCCCATGGAGCAGAGGTGGCCACGCGGCCTCGCCACGGCCCAGCACATGGAGCAGACGCAGCGGCCACGCGGCCCACGCACCACAGCCCAGCCCACATGGAGCAGAGGTGGCCAGCGGCCACGCGGCCACGCCACGGCCCAGCACATGGAGCAGAGGTGCAGCGGCCATGCGGCCCAGCCATTGCCCACGGCCCAGCCCATGGAGCAGAGGTGGCCACGCGGCCTCGCCACGGCCCCAGCACATGGCACAAGGAGCAGACGCAGCGGCCACGCGGCCACGCCACGGCCCTCCCAGCACATGGAGCAGAGGTGGCAGCGGCCACGCGGCCTTGCCACGGCCCAGCCCCCATGGAGCAGAGGTGGCCACGCGGCCTCACCACGGCCCAGCACATGGAGCAGACGCAGCACATGGAGCAGAGGCCACGCGGCCACGCCACGGCCCAGCACATGGAGCAGACGCAGCGGCCACGCGGCCTCGCCACGGCCCAGCACATGGAGCAGAGTGGCGGCCACGCAGCCCTCGCCACGGCCCAGCGCATGGAGCAGACGCAGCGGGCACCACGCGGCCTCGCCACGGCCCAGCACATGGAGCATGGACACAGCGGCCACGTGGCCTCGCCACGGCCCAGCACATGGAGCAGACGCAGCGGCCACGCGGCCTCGCCCACGGGCCCAGCACGGCCTCGCCACGGCCCTCGGAGCAAACGCGGGCCACGGGCCACGCGGCCTCGCCACGGCCCAGCGCATCGGAGGAGGCGGCACGCGGCCTCGCCACGCAGCGACCACGCGGCCTCGCCACGGCCCCACGTGGAGCAGAGGCGGCCACGCGGCCTCGCCACAGCCCAGCGCATGGGAGCAGACGCAGCGGCCACGCGGCCTCGCCACGGCCCACGGAGCAGACGCAGTGGCCACGCGGCCCACAGCGACGCACGGCCACGCGGCCTCGCCACGGCCCACGGAGCAGACACAGCGGCCAAGGGGCACGGAGCAGAAACACAGCGGCTTCAAGGGGCAGGGAGGAAACACCACGTTCCCGGGGACGGGAACGTTCCCTGGCAGTACAGGGCAGGACGGCGCCCTGCGTGCTGCGGCACTGCGCCACTTCAGAGTGGTGGGAGAGGTGACCGCTGATCCAGTGACAGAGGAAGAACTTCACGCGAGGCCTGCCAGAAAGACCTGACCCCACAGACGGCAGGGAGACACGGCTGCAGAGAGGGACAACCGACGCCACTGGGTGCCCGCACGGCTCCCCAGCGCCCCGGCGGGGTGCTCAGGTGGCTCTCCGGTGCCCAGCAGGTGTGTGACAGCAGCAGGCCTGAGGACAATGGGCTGGAGATGCCAGGAGAGGACAGCACCAGAGAACAATGCCCAGCGGGTGGGGACGTGGACGGCCGGCTCCACTGGACTCTGGTGGTACTGCGGACAGCCACTGGGGGGCCAGCAGCGAGGGTGGCGGCTGCGCTCCTGACCGGCAGCTGCACCTCTGATCTGGGGACACCGCAGCGAGGGTGGCGGCTGCGCCTCTGATCTGGGGACACCAGCAGCGAGGGTGGCGGCTGCGCCTCTGATCTGGGGACACCAGCAGCGAGGGTGGCGGCTGCGCCTCTGATCTGGGGACACCAGCAGCGAGGGTGGCGGCTGCGCACCTGACCGGCAGCTGCGCCTCTGATCTGTGCTCATCCAGAACGGAACCCTGCTGGGCAGCACGGCAGCTGGACTCACGGCAGCCCCGTGGCACACACCCGTCCCCGCAGTGCAGGGGAAGAGTGGCCGCGCACCCACACGTGCAGCTCACGGTGAGCTGGGACCAAGCCCCCCAGGCTGCGCGCCTCAACACCGAGCACCTGGCGGCAGGAGCCAGCAGGTGCTGCCCCACGGCCCAGTGAAGGAAGGAGGCTCACAGAGGGCAGGCCGAGAAGAGACCGGTGGCCTAGGACGCGGGCACCGGGAGGCAGTGTGGAGCGGTCCACGCAGACCGCCTGCGACAGCCGAGAGGACGGAGCGGCCTGGGAGCACACGAGGCGGCGGGAAGCCAGGCCCGGCTCAGGCCTGTCGCGTCTGTGCTCAGCATGTGCTGGGCGTGGGCCCAGGGCACGCGTGCCACGCCAGCCTCCAGCAGCACAGAGCTAACCTCGAGCAGCTGCCCACAGCCGCGCTCCGTCCCCGCCCGGGACCACCGCCCACAGCCCACGCGGGCAAGCGGAGCCGGCTCTCACTGTGACCCTGAAGCACGCTGCACTCACGGGCGGCTCCGAGCACGAGGGCAGGGCCTCAGCAGCACCTAGACCTGCAGCGCAGACCCCGGGCGCCCCCACCACTCCTGGCTGCCACGGACCCTCCCTCTCGGGCAGTGTGCAGCCTGGCCGCCCTTCCTCTGCCTGGCTCTCCGGCAAACCCCTGGGCTGCGCAGGCCAGCAGCTGTGGGCCAGACGGTGCTCCCGGGAGCGGCCTGCGGCCTGCCTGTCATTCACCCTGAAGGACACCTGGACAGTTCTTGGCTAGTTCAAGGAAGCTGCTGTGGACACCCCACACCCATTTCTGAGTGGCGGTCTTCACTTCAGTGAGATGAACCTCGAGGCAGCCAGGGGACAGTCCTGATGGCGCAAGGTGCCGCCGTGCTGCCTGCTGTGTGGACCCCGGCCCCAGGGGACCCCCCCACATCAGCCACAGAGTTGCGACGGGCCGCCTCCTCACACGCAGGCGGCCAGCTGCCAGCTGCTCCGGCCACACTGGCAGGGCTCAGGGTGGCGGCTGGCCAGACACATGCACGGCTTCTCGCAAGCTCAGGGGGCCAACGCAGCGTGCACGGCCACACCTGCCGGAGAGAGCATGGAACAGCAGGCTCGGGTCCAGCACCACGAGCCACGTAAGATCAAGCGCCGTCTCAGACATCGCAGTCACAGCTCCGATGGAACGCCAAGCCCCGACCACGGGCCTCCAGCGGTAGTGCGCGGCCACGCGGGGCCCGGAGCTGGAGAGAGCATTACCGTCAGCATCAAGAAGATGAAGGCAGACACGCCCAGGACGAGGACCTCCTTGTTCCCTTTGCTCTCCGCGTGCAGCTTCCGGCAGAAGGGCCCGATGAGGTACGTCTTCACAAGGAGACACAGAAGAAAGACCGCAGCCAGCGAGCAGAGGGCCTGGCCGACCAGGAGCAGCGTGCGCAGCAGCCCCACGACGACGCTGGAAGGGAAGAGCCGCGTTACTGCACCTCCAACCCGAGGGACGCCTGCCATCTCTCCTGTAGCACGTCACAAAACAAGTGACCCGAGTCACACACGACCACAACCATGTACTAAAATGAACCCGTGACTCGTGCAAATGTGAGTCAGATGTGAGTCAGACGTGGACAGTTCTGCAGTCGGCACCGGGACACGCGTCTCCCCGGTGTGAAGACCCCAGACAGACAGTGCTCCTGCAGCGGGCAGGGACGAGGGCCCTCCTCCCAGGGTCAGCACCACGGGCTCTCAGCAGGCCACCCGTGACCCCAGAGAGCACCGGCAACCTCCAGCAGCGTGTCCCCGGTGCCCAGCCACACTCCTGAAGCTGACACCTAACACGCGGACAGGATGCAAGAGCGTGAGTCCTGACCAAGCGCTTCAGAGGCTGTGGGGGCCTGTGGTCCCTGAGACTGGCCCAGAGTTCCCACAGAAGGCACCATGGGACAGTGGTTCAGACCTCACCACGGCCAGTCGGGACAAAACTCCTCCAGCCCTGCCCAAGGAAGAGGCCCTCCCACCACAAGAAAGCCCTGTCCCTGCAGCCCAGCTTGCACCAGCACTGGCCACCAAGCTCAGACTGCTGCATGGTGACCTAGGAACAGAGCCGCGCTTGAAGCAGGGAAGAGGACAAAGGCACCACCTGCCGTGAACCCAAGGAGCCATGACTCCACTGCTGGCCCAAGGAAGGGACGCTGCTCCCTGCCCCAGCGGAAGCCGCCTGGTGCCCTGCGGTCCTGACCAGGCTTCCCTGCCCACAGCCTGGCTGGGACCCACTGGGCATGCTCCCAATGCTCACGACCCCGGCGCGACCCGCCGCTGTGCACAAGAACAGCTCCCACACAGGAGCCGCCTCTGCACCAGCCCCTCCCTCGATGCCAGCCACACACGCCCAGGCGCAGGCCTCCGCGCCCGGCCCCTGGCTGGGTGCCCCCCGAGTCCTCAGGCCTCCGTCCCAGGCCGGCTGGTGCAGAGCCTGGGGTAGGTCTGAGGAGGTCGCCACTGTCACGATGCTGCCGCCCCGCCTCAGTCCTCTGCAGGGCACTTGCCTGGGGTGGGCGACTCCTGGTCACTCATCACCCTCCCTCCAGACACGGGCACTCCCTCCCTGAGCAGCATCTCTCCCTCTCGCCCCGTCCCCAGGCGGTGGTGCGGCCCCGCTTGCCGTCTGGCTGACCGTCGAGAAAGGGCTGGCCTGGGGAGAAGCGAGCGGCTGCGGTGCCGGGCAGGGCTCCAGCCACAGCTCTGCAGTGGCCCTCCCGGGACTCAGCAGGCCACCGGGAGCAGGAGACCCAGCGCAGAGCCAGCCTGCATGGCCCAGGCCTCTCCCAGGACACTGCTGTCAGCTGTGAGGACTGTGGCCTCGGGCCAAGGGGAGCGGAGCAGCGGCTCCTCCCGTTCCCCCACGCACAGTGCTCCGGAAGCGCCTGGTCAGCACGTGCCTCCCTCTGCCGAGCCTGGTGAGCCCCCGCAGGCACCCCCAGCCCCACCCCAGGCCCCCGCGGGCTGATCCTATGGGCGCCACCCAACGTCTCTCTTCTGCGGTGCTGGGATGGAACAGGCGCCCCACCACTGAGCTATGTCCCAGCCTGCTTTATTCATGCTGAGACAGGGCCTCCCCAAGGGCCAGACGGGCCTCCCGGAGCCGGGAGCCCAGGTGCCGCCCCAACCCAGCTCGCAGGCGGCAGGGGAGGAAGTGCTGTCTGCTTCCAAGGCACCGGCACTCGTCCCCCTCCACACTGCCAGAGCTCCTGCCACTCAGACCTCAGACCTGTCCCCACTCTCCTGTGACCGCACAGCAGGTCTTTGTGCCAAGAAACGCAACCTGCTTTCTTTCATAACATTTGCATTAACAACTTTTCTCTAGCTCTGAGTTACAGGAAATTCTTTTTTTTAAAGATTATCTTTTTTTAATATTGACTTTAGTTTTAGGTGGACACAATATCTTTATTTTATTCTTACGTGGTGCTGAGGATCAAACCCAGTCCCTCGTGCACACTAGGTGAGTGCTCTACCTCTGAGCCACAGCTCCAGCCCCAAGGGAAAATTTCTCTATTCTGAGTTCTGTTCTTTGCCTGTGAAATATTTGGGCGGGAAGGGAGCTTACTCTTTCTCTTAAGAAAGATCAAGATTAATTCTATATGAAGCTTCATTAGAAAAGTCTCTATCGTTATAACTAATGTTATTTCTTTGGCTTATTTTACTGTGAAATTTCCATGGCTATTAAAACTGGAACAGAGGTTTTCCTAAATTACAGAAAACTTTATATGGTAGACCAAAACATCACCTAAGTTTCCTAGTCTAGTAGTGGAATCACAATGAAACCAAACCAGAAGTCAGGCATAGACAACAGGAAATCAGACACTTCGGAACAACCCACGGACCAGAGGAAACACTGAAGGAGATTCAAGCATTCGCTGAATGGAATGGAGTGCGAATGTAGCCCGTGAGATGCAGCCACGCGGTGCCGAGGGAGACTGAGAGCCCCACATGTTTGCAGAGCCAAAGAGACCCAAAGCCAACAGAAAGGAGGGCCAGGCTGAAGACCTGCGGCAGGGACGACCCCAAGCAGCTGACCAGTGAAGGGGACCCAGAGGACGGCACAGTTCCTCAGGGCTGCAGTGCCCTGTGGGGACGCCAGGGGGCACTCTGAGTAGCCCTGCAGCAGCTGAGCAGAGGTGGAACCTAAGGACCCCAGGAGAAGTCCAGAGGCCCTGGGGGCTCCCAGCAGAGGCCACGCGTTTGCTGAGGAATGAACACCAGTTCTGCACAGCATCTTCCAGGAAGCACCGGGGGGGGGGGCTCCCACATCACTATGAACCTAGCAGGACTCCCAAAGCTGAGACCACAGAGGGTGCACAGGAGGGAACTCCCAGCCTCCTCGGACTCAGATCCCAAGGCCCCGAGACCTGCAAGTGAACACACGAGGAAGGAAGCTGGGCAGCCACGACCAAGTGGGGTTCTTTCCAAGATGGTTCAGCTCTCGAAAAGCGACAGGGCCGCCATGTCTGTCACTCACTAACAAGGAAGTCACACCACTGCGCCCGTGGCCAGCAAGAGGCCTGACAGAGCCTTGTTCCCCACGACACTCTTGGGAAGCTTGCCCAGCTCAAGAACGAGCTTGTACGCCACGCCAGGTCCACGGGCGGGCGGATGGCTGGACGGCCCCTGAGGCCGGGACAGCGTCCAGCCAGGTCCACGGGCGGGCGGATGGCTGGACGGCCCCTGAGGCCGGGACAGCGTCCAGCCAGGTCCACGGGCGGGCGGATGGCTGGATGGCCTCTGAGGCCGGGACAGCGTCCAGCCAGGTCCACGGGCAGGCTAGCGGCTGGACGGCCCCTGAGGCCGGGACAGCGTCCAGCCAGGTCCACGGGCGGGCGGGGCGGATGGCTGGATGGCCTCTGAGGCCGGGACAGCGTCCAGCCAGGTCCACGGGCAGGCTAGCGGCTGGACGGCCCCTGAGGCCGGGACAGCATCCAGCCAGGTCCACGGCGGGGCGGATGGCTGGATGGCCTCTGAGGCCGGGACAGCGTCCAGCCAGGTCCACAGGCGGGCGGATGGCTGGATGGCCTCTGAGGCCGGGACAGCGTCCAGCCAGGTCCACGGGCAGGCTAGTGGCTGGACGGCCCCTGAGGCCGGGACAGTGTCCAGCCAGGTCCACGGGCGGGCGAGCGGCTGGCTGGCCCCTGAGGCCGGGACAGTGTCCAGCCAGGCCCCGGGCGCAGCCGGTGCAGAGGCAGAGAAGGCGGAGGAGGCAAGCGCCGGGGCAGGTCCTGCAACTCCAGCTGGTGCCCACAGCAGTGGCTGCCCAGCTGCACCCGCCCGTCGAGGTACGGCTGCTCACACACACGAACGGCAGCATGCTGGCCATGGCCAGGCAGCGTGTCCACCCACAGGCAATGACCTGCCTCAGTGGCTCCCACACCCCCCAGCTGGACTGTCCCTGGCTGGTGCTCCTACCGTGAATCCACGCAGAGCCTGCAGCTTCCTGGCCCAGCTCATCCCAGCTGGCCTCTCCCTCCAGATGAGCCAGGAAAATGCGGTCAGGTGTGAGGGGACTCCACTGGGGATGACGGTGACAACTGAGGCCGCATGTCACACACCGTGTGCCCTGACCGCCCTGAGGTAGGGACCCCCACCATGTCCGCCGTGTGCCAGGGACACAGCAGAGGACGGTGAGGCTACGTGGCCTGCTTACGTCCCAGAGCCCAGGAGCGATGCGGTCACTGCAGCCTACGCTGGCCAGCCTGCACTGGCGGCCAGACGCTGCCTGGGAATGGCGTGGGAAGGCAATTTTAAAAAACAAATGGCTCCGGCTAGAGCAGCAGCGTGTGTGGACGTTACCTGGAGGACGAGGCCGCTCCGGCTTGCGTGAGCGTCGGCATGACGGCGATGAACAGCCCCAGCTGCACGTCCTGCGTCACCAGCATCCCCCAGCAGCACGGTGCTGTGGTCCACGTCGCCTGCGGGGAAGCGGCACTCCAGCACGGGCCACGCCACGCACGGCCCGCAGAGCGCAGCCCGGCACCCCACCACACGTAACCACGACCCGGCTTGTTGTTTCTCAATCCAAGGATTGGACACGGGGGCACTTAACCACTGAGCCCTATCCCCAGCCCTTTTTATTTTTCATCTTGTGACAGGGTCTTGCTAAGTTGCTTAGGGCCTAAGTGGTAGAGGCTGTCCTGAACTTTGGATCCTCCTGCCTCAGCCTCCTGAGCAGCTGGGCTACAGGTGGCGCCACCACGGCTGGCTCCTGGACAGCTCTGATAGTTAAGAACAGAGGTCTCCTTGAAGCCAGGCACAGTGGGCAGCCCTACAATCCCAGCGGCTCTGGGCTAGGGCTGGGGAGCACGGGAGCTGGGAGCCCCAGGCCAGCCGGGTACCACAGTGAGACACTGACTCCAGACATGAGCTCTTAATGCTTAAAACAGTATCTGCTTTCCAAGAGATGTTCTGTCTTTTTTCTTTTCTTTCCTTATCCTTTCTTTCTTGTCTTCATCTCTTTTTTTTTGAGACAAGGTCTTGCTCTGTTGCCCAAGCTGGCCTCAACTCCCCGGCTGGAGCGATCCTCCTGCCTCAGCCTCCTGCAGGCAGCACCATACTGGGAACACTTTTTGTATGGACAAGCACCAGAGGGCTTTCTTTCTATAACTTACTTGTTATTCACACAAACACAGGAAAACATCGCCACAGGAAGAAGCCACGGCAAAGACATGGCAGGTGGGGAGGGTGACCCTGTCCATGTCCTGGACATGTAGGACACCGCGCCCTCCCCAGCCTGAGGGGCCGTGATGACCCCCGTCCGTGTCCTGGACACGTAGGACACCCACGCCCTCCCCAGCCTGAGGGGCCGTGATGACCCCTGTCCGTGTCCTGGACACGTAGGACACCTGCGCCCTCCCCAGCCTGAGGGCTGCGCAGACCCCGTCTGGCCAGTGCAGGCCCAGGAGCTCCAGCCTCCTTCCCCTGGGGGACGCTCACAGGCAGGCTCGTCCTGCCCTGACAGTGAAGAGGCCACGCGCCTGCTCTCCCACGCCCACCTGCAGTGCGCGCCTTCACTGTGAAACACTGGACAGGAAGAGGCTCAGGGCTGTGTGACGAGCAGCAGGTGCTGTCCACTGCTGGGCACCAGCGACACCGTGGCCACAGGCCCCTCTGTAAGAGCCACTAGCCCAGATGCCTCTCGGCTTTCGGGGCATGCTCAGCACACCCCAGCATCACGAGGGCAGCCAGGTGCCCGAGGCTGGCCTCTGCCTGCACCTGCTACTGGAGGCCTCACGCCCTCCTGCAGCCTTCCAAGGATGCCACGCCACTTGCAGTCCCCGGCCAGTGGAGCGACTTGAGGACGCTCTCCGCCCCACCGGGAGCCATCCCACGCTCTACGCTGCAGGACCGAGGGCAGGGGCAGCTGGTCCAGTCCCCATGAAGGGGCTGCCCCATGGCCACAGGTCGGGGCATCTGGTAGGAGTCAACGGTTTCCTGTGCACCCTTTTAGCAGTAGGAGCCCCCGCAGGCCACACGGAGAGGCGGCTGGGGCGCCCAGGTCAGCAGAAAGCAGCCGCGGGCTCCGCGGGCCGGCGCCCCTCTGCAGCTCTGTTTGCCAGTTGTTGACAGACGTCTGTTTTAGTCACTTGCTCACATGCAGTGCTGAGAACGGAACCCAGCGCCTCGCACGCGCAAGGCCCGTGCCCTGCCACTGAGCGCGCCACGGCCCCGCAGCTCTCCGCCACGCTTCCTTCTGCTCCGGCCTTCAGGCACTGTCTGAATCCAAGACTCCGCAGCCTCGTATCTCGCGGACTTTCACAAGGTACGAGCAAAGCAGTCCCTGCTCCCTTCACGAGCAAGCAGCTGGAAGAAGCGGCCAGGCTGCCGGGGGGCGTGACGGGAGACAGGGCCTGCAGGGTGCCCGGGTGCTGCTCCTCCCAGACCACAGGAGGCCCCGGACGCCAGCACTCCACACGCACGCTGGAACCAAGCCCCGTGGGAGTCCACAGCCCCTCAACACCGAGGCCCCAGGGTTGCAGGCGAGTGCCACACCCGAGTCCACGCCCAGGACCTCCACAGCTGAAGCAGCTGACACCGACCTCCTGGCCCCCAGGCCCCAGGACATGCTGCAGGAGACTGGCTTGCAAGTCGGGGCAGCGCCCCGCAGGCCACTGATCTGCAAGCATGGCAGGGCACAGCTCCCAGGCCAGGGCAGGCCCGGCTTGCGGCAGCTCGCCACGCCAGTCCTGAGCGCAGCAGGAGCCTGAGCGCGCTGGGGACAGTCCTGAGGAAGAGGAGGCCACGTCTCCTCCTCACATGCTTCCGGCCGAGAGCCGAGAGCCACACAGCGTCAACTGCACGTACTGAGGCCCTCACCTACCTTCTTTGTCACTCCGGGCACTGCCCGCGAGGAACCTGGACACCAGGGGAGTGCTGGACAAGGACAGGCAGGTGGAGATGAAGACGCTCTGTGTGGGCCGGATCTGTAGGAGGTGTCCCCACAGCAGGCCGAAGGCCGTCATTAGCAGGGTCATGTAGCACGGTCCCTGTAAGGATATCTTCCACACCTGGAAGAGAGCACAGCCACACGCGTGTCCTCCTGACAGGCCTCCAGAGCACAGCCACACGCCAGCCTCGTGACAGGCCTCCAGAGCACAGCCACACGCGTGTCCTCGTGACAGGCCTCCAGAGCGCATGCCACACGCCTGTCCTCGTGACAGGCCTCCAGAGCGCATGCCACACGTGTGTCCTCGTGACAGGCCTCCAGAGCGCATGCCACACGCGTATACTTGTGACAGGCCTCCAGAGCACAGCCACACGCGTGTCCTCGTGACAGGCCTCCAGAGCGCATGCCACACGCCTGTCCTCGTGACAGGCCTCCAGAGCACATGCCACACGCGTGTCCTCGTGACAGGCCTCCAGAGCGCATGCCACACGCGTATACTTGTGACAGGCCTCCAGAGCACAGCCACACGCGTGTCCTCGTGACAGGCCTCCAGAGCGCATGCCACACGCGTGTCCTCGTGACAGGCCTCCAGAGCGCATGCCACACACGCGTGTCCTCGTGACAGGCCTCCAGAGCACAGCCACACGCGTGTCCTCGTGACAGGCCTCCAGAGCGCATGCCACACGCGTGTCCTCGTGACAGGCCTCCAGAGCACAGCCACACGCGTGTCCTCGTGACAGGCCTCCAGAACACAGCCACACGCCTGCCTCGTGACAGGCCTCCAGAGCACAGCCACACGCGTGTCCTCGTGACAGGCCTCCAGAGCACAGCCACACGCGTGTCCTCGTGACAGGCCTCCAGAGCACAGCCACACGCGTGTCCTCGTGACAGGCCTCCAGAGCGCATGCCACACGCGTGTCCTCGTGACAGGCCTCCAGAGCACAGCCACACGCCTGTCCTCGTGACAGGCCTCCAGAGCACATGCCACACGCCTGCCTCGTGACAGGCCTCCAGAGCACAGCCACACGCCTGTCCTCGTGACAGGCCTCCAGAGCACAGCCACACGCCTGTCCTCGTGACAGGCCTCCAGAGTACAGCCACACGCCTGCCTCGTGACAGGCCTCCAGAGCACATGCCACACGCCTGTCCTCGTGACAGGCCTCCAGAGCACAGCCACACGCCTGTCCTCGTGACAGGCCTCCAGAGCACAGCCACACGCGTGTCCTCGTGACGGGCCTCCAGAGCACAGCCACACTCCTGCCTCGTGACAGGCCTCCAGAGCACATGCCACACGCGTGTCCTCGTGACGGGCCTCCAGAGCACAGCCACACGCCTGCCTCGTGACAGGCCTCCAGAGCACATGCCACACGCCTGTCCTCGTGACAGGCCTCCAGAGCACATGCCACACGCGTGTCCTCGTGACAGGCCTCCAGAGCACAGCCACACGCCTGCCTCGTGACAGGCCTCCAGAGCACAGCCACACGCCTGCCTCGTGACAGGCCTCCAGAGCACAGCCACACGCCTGTCCTTGTGACAGGCCTCCAGAGCACATGCCACACGCCTGTCCTCGTGACAGGCCTCCAGAGCACAGCCACACGCCTGTCCTCGTGACGGGCCTCCAGAGCACAGCCACACGCGTGTCCTCGTGACGGGCCTCCAGAGCACAGCCACACACCTGTCCTCGTGACGGGCCTCCAGAGCACAGCCACACGCGTGTCCTCGTGACAGGCCTCCAGAGCACATGCCACACGCCTGTCCTCGTGACAGGCCTCCAGAGCACAGCCACACGCCTGCCTCGTGACAGGCCTCCAGAGCACAGCCACACGCCTGTCCTCGTGACAGGCCTCCAGAGCACATGCCACACGCCTGTCCTCGTGACAGGCCTCCAGAGCACATGCCACACGCCTGTCCTCGTGACAGGCCTCCAGAGTACAGCCACACGCCTGCCTCGTGACAGGCCGTTGCCAAGGTCACCTGTCCCAGGGACTGCCCCTCCCCAGGGAGCTGTGAGGTTGGCCATCACGTGCCCTGGGCTGCCCCATCCTGCCTTCCTTCTGCCCATGGTCCCACCTCTTGCCCAGCCCCCCAGGCATGTCTGGGCCTGGTCACACTGGAGGACAGATGAGGGAAGAGGGCCCGAGAGCAGCAGCACGTGGAGACACAGAGACGGAGACGGGTGTAAAGCAAACAAGCCTCTAAGGGTTTATTTTTCCTTTGATAAAGGAGTGACACTGACAGGCAATTCAGGCAGTGGAGGGGGACAGCGTCTGCAGTCATGCCCTGCCCCTGCTCCCCATGTCTCTGCCCCCTTGGTGGCCACCACGGCCAAGCCCACCTTTGTCACAGTCTAGCTGGGCAGCCCAGGCTGGCCTCAAAGCCGCACCCTCCAGGTGGCTGGGACTACGGGTGCACGCCACGACCCCGGCTCATGTCTTCTTAAGGCTAGCTGTGACGAACGTGCTTCTGTGTTCCCATGCGTGCTTGTGACGATGGCCACATGACCTAGCTAGCCACAGACTCAGGCTGAACCTGCAGTGCGAGGAGCTAAGACCCCGTGGGTGAACCTTCTAAATGCCTTTTTAAGTGATTCCTTCCTTGGGTGGAGACCTGGGAAAAGGATCAGGTCGGAGGCTCTAGAGCAAACAGGAGGGAGGGAGACAGAGGGCGAGGGCTGTGGGCGGCGTGGCCCTCCCTCCTCACCCAACGCGGCAAAGTGGCACCTGGGGCGAGGGCAGTGGGCAGCGTGGCCCTCCCTCCTCACCCTGCGCGGCAAAGTGGCACCTGGGGCGAGGGCAGTGGGCGGCGTGGCCCTCCCTCCTCACCCTGCGCGGCAAAGTGGCACCTGGCGTGACTTTCTTTTGGATACCGACGACGTTCCCTGTATCCGCACTGCCTTGGATGGCTTTTTCCATCCCACAGCCTGGGCTGAAACACCGAGCGTCTGGGACGCTCCCCCCGGACTGGGAGTGCTGGTCTATGGTGTCCCACCCCAGAGTCTGGTGCCTTCCTGGAGGGACCCACATATTAAGTCTGATCGTGGTTTCTTGACCTTAGCCACAGGAAAGTTGACTTCATTTATCAAATTTTTTCAAATGTAGCATTTTTTATCTTTAGAAACTTATGTCCTGCAAATAATATCAAACTAAAATAACACATTCATCCTAAAAGCATGAAATTCAATAGCTGAGTTGTCATTGAATGTGAAACGTGACAAACCACAACATGTGGTGCTAAGACTCACCTTTCTCAGCTTCTCAGGGGAAAACTCCAGGCCAACGAGGAAGAGACTGAAGAAGACCCCGAACTCCCCCAGAGTCTCCACCTGGACGACAGACTGCAAAGCAAGGGTGGAGAAGCTGACCGCAGGCCTCCCGGCAGCACACCACGCCCCCGGTGCCGGCAGCTCCTGGGAAGCCCCAACACTCGTCCTTTAGAGGGAACACTTCCTCGGGTTTCTTCCACGTCTGGCCAGGTCTGCCCTCCTGGCCCCCCGTTCCCCGGTTCACAGAGGAGCGTGTTCCTTTTGGCTCCTGGCCTCCCAGCGCTGGTCGCTGGCCCTCTCCCGGATGAGGCGGCGGCTCACTCCGCACTGCCGTCCGCGCTGCTTGCTCTTGGCGCCTGTTAGGGCCGGCAAGTCCCTGCAGGTGAGTGTCCCCAGGTCACTGCCCGCATCTGTAGTGCTGGTGAACAGCTTCTGCACCTGCTTGGACTCTTCATTTGGTATTTACTTTTAGTGTTTTTGTTAGATAAATAAATAGCACAGGACACGTGGCATCTCTGTCCTGGTGACTAACAGTGTGATCTTTCTTTGGTACAGGGGTCGAGCCACATTTGCAGAACTTCTTATTTTGTATTTAGTGACAGGGTCTCGCTAGGTTGCCGAGGCTGGCTTTGAACTCGCCACCCTCCTGCCTCAGCCTGCAGAGCTGCGAGGAGCCAGGTGCCAGCTCCATCTTCTAGGAGGCTCCCGTGGCACTGCCCGGACCCCTGAGCTGGCCTCGCAGGCCGGGACTCCGTCCTACTGTGGCTGGCACGCCTGCCTCCTGCCTTTCCCAGGGCCGTCTGCTGAGGGCGCTCGGCGCGGGCGCTGTGTGTGAGCCTCTAGCTGCCCACAGAGAGCGCCTGCCCCTGCGCTGGCAGGCACGCCAGACCCCTGCCCTCCTCTGCATCCTTCCTGCTGCTACTTCTTGTCCCTTCCCTGACCATGCTGTCACTTCAGAATGACCACCTGGACTTGGCAGTGGAAGCCCGCGGCCCTGCCGGGTACACTCCCCACTCCTCCCAGCTGCGCCGGGTGGCATCTGCCCGCAGCGCCTTCCTCAGTGCCGCCGACTCAGCGAGATCAGCGTCTGCACACCAGGCCCTTGGCCTTGACCCTGCTCCCAGTCTTTGCCGCTGAGGAGGAAGGGCACCGTGTCTTCCTTGACCTGCTGACGCCTGGAGGGGTGGGACGAGGCAGGAAGCGCCACCTGCAGCTTTCCCTGCATTGAGCCGCACAAGGGGCCAGTGCAGAAAGCCACGCTGAGGCCTCTGTGCGCCAGGCCTGCGCGGCTCGCCGTGGCCCCACTTCCGGTCAGCTGACAGCTCCCAGCTGGAGCTGTGGCAGGCGGCTCTGCAGCTGGCCAGGGCCACCCGCCACTCAGATGAGCCCTGCATGGTCCCTCCTCAGACCCTTCTGCTGTGTCGGGGAACCACAGAGGTTCTTAAGACCTGGTTTCAAGGCTTGCCGGTCACCAGTGGAGGGAGCAGGGCTGCTCATCCCACGGCCCTGGACACAGCAGCAAGGCTGGGGACATTCGTGGCTGATCTTCAGCCTCCTGGGACATTGAGTGTGCTCAGATGACACACCGGGAGGCCCACAGGGCCGGGGACCCTTCCTTGCTGTCAGAGCGCATCCACGCGTGACAAGCAGCAACTGGTCTGTGAGCAGCCTTGGCAAGAGCAGCCTGGGCCCTGCTGCCCCGGAGACGGGTGCCACCAGGGCTCCTGGTGCACGTTCAGAACTGCGCGAGCACAGGAGGCACCCAGTGCTGAGCTGCGGGCGTCTGACGGGAGCCTGGGCGACTGGAGATGGAACCTGCAGGCTAACGCACCGTGAAGGCCAAGGGCTGCCCCCAAGCTGCTCTTCACGTGGAGGGCAACGCCCCCGGCTCCGGGTGTCCTCCGGGCAGGGAGCGGCTGACTCCAGCTCAGCGCGCTCAGTCTCCGTGTGGCTCTGTCCTGGCAGGCACCAGGACAGTTAGGTCTCTTTCTTACCTTGATGCTGTTCAGTCCGGAAGGCCCCAGAAGCACACCGCAGATGATGTAGCCGAACATGGTGGGCAGCCCTATTGCAGTGCACAGCCAGCCACAGGGCAAGGACAGCACTCCTATGGAGACGATGTCCTAGAGCGGAACAGACAACACAGACCTGAGGTGACGGGTGGGCTGGGACGGAGGACGGACGGCCCAACCTCGCCTCGGAGCAACCGGGCAGACAACAGAACTGAGGTTTCATCCTGCTGTCCGCAGGCGGTGCCGGAGCAGAGGGAGCCGGCTCCGGGTTCGTCCTGCTCAGCCCCACGGCATCCCCGAGCCCGGACTCCACCCATTCCTGGCCTCAAAGCCCTTGCAGAGGGGTCCTCCCTACGACTCTCCTGCTTGTCACCCCCACAGGCAGGTCTTCACGGTGTCAGAGCCGCTGGGTGAGGACTGGCTGGGCGCAGGCTGTTCACTGTCTCAAACACGTCCCCAGACACGACCTACTCCTCGCAAGGGAGAGCAGGACTGCCGTGACGGAGGCACGGAGTTGGTCTACGGACGTGGCCACCAGCCTGTTCTTGCACAATCAAGGACAGCAGGACACAGTCCCGGGCCAGCGCCTGGGAGGAGCCTCTTCCCTCATCACCAGGCCCAGCCCCTCCGTTTGGTTTCTGGTCCTTGCAAGGCTCTGCCTTGAGAGTTCTGCAGAGACCTACAGCTTACCCGAGCCTGCAGGCCGCTGACGGCTGCACTGGCTGCTCCCACTCAGAGCGGGCCAGCTTACGGAGGGACACCTGGAAAGCCAGGGCCGCGGGGGTGCCCACGCCCCACAGCCACGCTCCTCTGCCTCACACTGGCTTTCTCGTGTACAGGAAGACTTTGTTTTCTCTAATCTCAGGCTATATTTTTAGATGGGACCTGGCTCTGTTGCTGGCTGGTCTCAAACCCCTGGAATCAAGCCACCCTCCTGCCTCCGTCAAGTGCAAAGGCAGGTCTCAGACAGCGGCTCCAATCCCATGACGAGTCACCCCGACTCCAGAAGGTCTCCAAATTCTCCAAGACAGAATCCGATTCCATCTTAACTGTCCAGTGCCTTTTTCCTTTAGAAGCAAGTAACTAAGGGATGCTGTCTCGAAGCACAGCGTGGGGTTCCAGCAGCCTCCAGCAGGGGGAGGCTGTGCACCCCAAGGGCTCCCCACGTCGGGTCAGGCCTGCTGACTGCACAGCGAGGCGGGCGGCGGCCTCAGCTTGCCTTTATGAAGTGGTGGTCTGCGCGTGGGATGGTGGCGTCCCGGGGCTTCGTGAGGACGTACTGGTTGTTCTGGGAGTCGATCAACATGCTGAGGCCCAGGCCCTCCTCCACGTCCCGCTTGGTGATATTCTGCTTGGAACTGGCCTCTTCCTCCTCCACCCGCAAAACTGCCTCAAAGTTGACCCCTTTGACCTGTGAGAGTGACCGACATCACGCAGTCAGAACCACGTCGATGCCGTTGCAGTCAACGTGGAGGGGGAAGAACGCACGTCAGCTAGACGTGGTCACGTCCCGTCCAACAGGACGGAGACCGCCCAGGTCCGCGAGCAGGACGAGGCGCCCGCTCAGTGAAGCACTGCTGGGCAGAGCAGCCTCTGCTGCGTCCCGACGCCCACTTGACCTGATGCAGGCTCACACTCACACTTGGCCCCGGAATCTGAGAGCTTAAATATCAGTGTCTCTGTTTCTTTCTCTCCACGCTTCCATGGGTCCCCCCAGACCCACAGCCAGTTCTCAGCTGGCCTCGATTTCTCCTGGGGTCTCAGCCTGTCAGAACCAAGCAGTCAGGACCTGCTCCCTCGGATCAGGAAGGGACCCTCCGAGCCTCCTGAGGCCACAGTCCCAAGCCCCGTGAGTGGCGAAGCTGGGCTGGAGGCATGTCGCGGCCGGCCCTGGCTTTCCAGGTGCCAGGAGGTGGAGGAGCGGGGACTGCCGTGTCCCCACCAGCTGTGTCGCCCACAGACCTGCTGAAACACAGCCCACACCGCCGGGCAGGCCCACAGCATGCTGCAGGGCAGAGGCGCCCTGCAGCCAGCTCACCGACTTGTTGTCGTCGAAGGCGTGCTCCTCTATCTCCTCCTCCAAGCGGTCCGCGGCCCTCCTCACGTCCTCGAGGAGCTCGTCGAGCATGGAGAGACTCTTGTTCTGATGCTGCATGTTCTTAAGGGCTTCCACCTGATGCTTCTCTGCTGCGAGAAGTTCCACATACTCGGTCTCTTCCTGCTTGTCCACACAAAAGGGCAAGATACAAGAAAACCAGGATGGGACTCTCAGACCTGCTCAGGGTCCTGGTGACCAGAGCCACCAGTGGCTCTCTAGGTCAGTGCCCCACTGTTGCGCCGTGACTAGCTGTCCTGCAAGGGAGGCCATGCGTCCCAAACACAGGGAGCTTCACAGCATGCAGGGACAGCACCTGCACCGCGGGGAAGGCAGCGGGCACTGAAGGCGGGTCCAGCATCGCTGGAGGCCACCTCACACACTGCCGAGTGCTTCTCAGGAGGTAGCACCACCTGGGCGTGCTGCGACCTCTGGGGTCTCTGCTGCAGGTGTAGCCTGATCCTGTCAGACAGGGGCAACTGGTCCAGGAAAGCATGTGAGGTAGAAAGTGTCGATTATTTGGGACACTGACATACGGTGCTGGTCATCACCCCTAGTGAGCATACTTTACGTAACCCTACTCAACTGATGACCTTACTTCTAAAACGTTTACTCACATTTAAAGAAGGGGACCTGGCTGAGACCGAGCAGTGGCCAGCTACCACAGCAGCAAGGCTCCTTTGTGACTGCAGTAACCCCTGTCCCCTCCCCAGTGCCCCAACAGTGGCTCTGCCACACTTGAAGACCACAGAGTCCTGAGGTAGGACAGGTACAGGCCGCAGCATGCAGGGTATCACAGGGCCTGCAAGTCTGGACTGTGGCTACCAGACTCAGTCTTCTCCCTAATAGACAACTGCAACCCTGGAGTCCACTGGAATTCCACTTAAAACCAGAGGGTTGGGGCTGGAGTTGTGGCTCAGTGGAACAGCGCTTGCCTAGCATGTGTGAGGCACTGGGTCCAGTTCTCAGCACCACATGTAAATAAAATAAAGGTCCATCAACAACTAAAAAAAAAAAATTAAAAGAAACAAACAAACACAAAAGGGCCTTAGCGCCTTGACTGTCCCAAGGGTCAAGACGTGGGCAGCTCTCTCATGCCCAAGGAGCCAGGGTTGCACAGCAATGGGCTGGCAGCCAAGTCGGGGTCACTGAATGCCTTGATTCGAACGCTTGTCTGACTATGGTATTTCTACCAGAAAACACTGTTGTTTTGGTGACAAAATCTTAAGAAGCTCACGTCTCCTTTTAAGCCTGAGGTCTTCCGTGAAGAGGAAGCGGCACTCTGGTTGTCTGAGGCCTGGGTGTGGCACCTGGCGAGCCGCAGGGGCTCAGCAGTGCCTGCGGGAACACTGGCACAGTGGCCCAAGGCCTCACCTCACATGCAACGTCTGCTTGCAACCATTTTCAGATTTTTGTTTTAGGGCAACGAAGAACACCAAGCTTCACTTAGAATGGCACGTGGCGGGCAGACCCAGGTCACAGCTACAGCCAACGTCCCTCAAGGACCACACACTGTGTTCTGAGCAGGGCCTGGAGAGGCGGTTCTGCTGCCGCACAAGGCCAGGATCCTCACGCACTGGCCGCACACCCGCAGGGCTGTGTGCCTTCCCTGCCCGCCAGTGCCCAGCCGGACACAGGGATCTCCACAACAGAAGCGCCGAGGGCTGGCCCCCTAGAAGTGACTGGTACCCCAGCGGCTCCCGAGACCCCCGCCCACCCCAGATCCCAGCTGGGGGCAGGACTGGCCGTGGCTGACCTTGATGGCGGCCTCCCGCAGGGCCTCCAGCCGCTGCCTGCTGCTCTCCTTCATGTTGACCACGTCCCTGTAGTCCCCCTGCAGGGCTCTCTGCAGCCCGTGGATGGCCTGGAAGACGGAGTTCTCGCTCTCATTCAGCTCCTTCTGGAAGATCTCGAACGTGTGCACCTGGAAGAGCTTCTCCTCCTCTGACAGGCCGGCATCTTTCTCCACCGCTCTGACGGCGCTCTTCAGCTTGTTCAGAACCACGTTCTTCTGCCGAAGGAGCCCGGTGAGCTTCCTGCAGCTGTCCAGGGCCCACTGCCTCCTCTGGGCGGCAGGTGCCCCCTTGCCACGGTGCAGCTTGATGGCGTGCTTTGCCACCTCTGCGTGCTCCGCGGCACTTGCCACCAAGCACAGGGCCGGGAGCAGCATCCAGAAGAGACTCTCTTCCCACGCCCTCATGATCCCGGCACGGCAAGGACTCCAGACGCTGCTTGGCTCAGCCTTCAGTTGAGATGCACATTTTCAGCTGAAAAACAAATTTCCTGTCACACATGGCTAAACTACGATTCACTGCTCCTGACCTGAGTTCAATACCAGCACCATCCAGAACACAGAAGCTTTCTAAAGAAAACGCCATTTCTCCTAGACCAGTGACAGCATCTGGACTACTTATTTTTTTAAAAAAGTATTTTTTAAGATATTGATGGACCTTTATCTTATTAATTTATTTATATGTGGTGCTGAGAATCAAACCCAGTGCCTCACACATGCTAGGCAAGTGCTCCACCACTGAGCCACAGCCCAGCCCCATGGACTACTTATTATCCCTCCATTTAACTCCAACACTAGATGTTAAGGGCAGCTCTTGGGCCGCCTGGCAGAGTGGAGAGTCAAGGCTAGTTGTGTCTGATTTTAAAGGCGATCTTTAGAGAACTCCAGCTTTGTGCATCTACCAGATCTGCCGTGTGTAAAAGATAAAAGCCAGTTCTACCCAAGAGGGGCCACATATCAAAGGCCAGAAAACACCGTCTGGGTTGGCGAGCCCCTGGGGAACCGTGTTCAGGAGCATTCCAGAAAGGCCATCTCCTGAGTCACAGCCCCCTCTGGAAAGCCCATGGCTCTCCAGAATCATTTGGAGTGTTGCCAAATTTCCAAAGTCAGCCACACTTAAGTGCTAATAAGAGATGAAGACAGAAAATTTTTTAAAAAAATGCCTGGAACTCCTACTAACCGTTCAGACCCTTCCTATCACAGAAACTCAGTGCTGGACTTCTGGGCAGCTTCATGAGCTAGCTCCTGACAGGGTGAGGTCGTGCTGCACAGGATGGCTTCGGCTCAGCTCCTGGCAAAGCGCCACCTCTGTTCTGTGGGCCTGGGGCGCACAGCAGAGCAGGGAGGGCCTGCGGGAGGAGACTTCCAGAGCAAGACGGCAATCTGAGGTGCTTCCTCTGTTTCCCACTTCCCCAAACATCTCCAAAGGTGACTTTTTCTTTTTTTTTGGCAGTACTGGGAATTGAACCAGGGCCTTGAACATGCTAGGCAAGTACCCTACCATCAAGTGGATCCCCAGCCCTAAGAGTGGTTCTTTCATGGGTTTCGTGCCTCAGAAAAACAACTTGCAATGCAGTTTGTACGCCTCTCTGTGCACATTTCTGGTTCTTTCCTCAACCAGCTTCTGCAAGTTAGTTATCCCTCTACCCCCCACACCTAAGGGAGTTACTAATTTTTCTGAGACACCTTTTAGGATTTCAGCTATAGTCACACTAATATTCACCACTGAGAGGTTTCATAACATGAGCATGATATTGAAATTACTTATATATTTTCTTTTTATTTATTTATTTATTTTGGTACCCCGGATGGAACTCAGGGGCACTTGACCACTGAGCCATATCCCCAGCCCTATTTGGTATTTTATTTAGAGACAGGGTCTCACTGAGTTGCTTAGCACCTTGTAGTTGCTGAGGCTGGCTTTGAACTCAAAATTCCCGTCTCAGCTTCCCAAGGTGCTGGGATTATAGGCGTGCGCCACGGCACCCCAGACTTATACATCCTTAATGTGCACCACTCATTTACAAAAGCTCATTTCATTTTACTTTCAAGCCTGCCTACAAAATCCTATGGACTACTAAATTATACCATGTTTTCTTTTGATCAAATTAGTAAATATTTTTTATTTTCAGTGTTGTTATCTTTTTAGTTGTTAATAAGACATTCTGGATTCTTGTAATAGTGAACTTTCAATACCATGAACAGATCTCCAGGCCAGCAAAGGGCACCTCCACAGGCCACGTGCTACACAGTCCCTATACATAAGTGGCACGGGACACAGGACAGATGAGTAGCACTCGGGGTGGGGGAGGGGGAGAGGTGTCTGCTGCTAAAAGGGACCAGGATCCTCCAGGATGGACGTGCTGGAGGGGGCCTCACAGCCCCTCACCTGCACTCACTGGGACACACACAGGGCAAGCCTACACAGGCCAGGGAGTCCGCCAGTGGGCAGCATGGGACCCACCTGTGAAAGTCATCAGGCAAACAGTCTGAACAGGTTGGTGGGGTCTGCCAGGGGGACCAACCAGTGGCCAAGGGAGTCAGCCAGTGGCACTTTTTATTTACAAGAGCAAAATCAGCACTTTGAGCCAAGCATGGTGGCAAATGCCCATCATCTCAGAGACCAGAGGCTGAGGGAAGGGGCTCATAAGTTCAAGCCCAGCCCCAGCTACTTGGTGAGGTCCTAAGCAGCTCAGCAAGACCCTGTCTAAAGATGAAAGGACTCGTATGTAGCTCAGTGGTAAGGCACCCCTGGGTTCAACACCCAGACTGAAAAAAATAACAAGGATGATCCACACGTGGAGCACAAAAATCACATTCCTTTAAATTGTTTGTTAAGAAGAAAAATATCTGCAATAAATGCCTTAAATTAGAATTCAGAAAAAAATAGGCAAGAGTGTTTACCATTAACTACTGCAAAAGGCAAAAACTACAAAAAAGCCCTTCTGATATCTTAGTTCAAAGTCATTTTAAATCATTCAAAAATCATTATTTTTATTCCACTGAGAATCCTTAAATAGAGTGATATAAAACATTTATTGGATTAAAAGCTCTTAGGATCAAGTCTTGAAAACAAAGCCACCTAGGTTAAAAACTTCAATGAACTCTAATCTACTGGGCCCAATACTGACTACAGGCAGCCCACAGGACCCGCTGGAGAGCTCAGGGCCCAGAGCAGGGTCCTAAGGTACAAGGCAGTGGACAGCACCACCTGCTGGAGAGCTCGGGGCCCAGAGCAGGGTCCTCAGGTACAAGGCAGTGGACAGCACCACCCGCTGGAGAGCTCGGGGCCCAGAGCAGGGTCCTAAGGTACAAGGCAGTGGACAGCACCACCTGCTGGAGAGCTCGGGGCCCAGAGCAGGGTCCTCGGGTACAGAGCAGTGGACAGCACCACCCGCTGGAGAGCTCGGGGCCCAGAGCAGGGTCCTCAGGTACAAGGCAGTGGACAGCACCCCCTGCTGGAGAGCTCGGGGCCCAGAGCAGGGCCCTCAGGTACAGGTACAGGGGGCAGCGGACAGCACCACCAGCTGGAGAGCTCGGGGCCCAGAGCAGCGTCCTCAGGTACAAGGCATTGGACAGCACCACCTGCTGGAGAGCTCAGGGCCCAGAGCAGGGCCCTCAGGTACAGAGCAGTGGACAGCACAACCCTGCTGGAGAGCTCGGGGCCCAGAGCAGGGTCCTCAGGTACAGGGAGCAGCGGACAGCATCACCTGCTGGAGAGCTCAGGGCCCAGAGCAGGGCCCTCAGGTACAAGGCAGCGGACAGCACCATCTGCTGGAGAGCTCGGGGCCCAGAGCAGGGTCCTCAGGTACAAGGCAGTGGACAGCACCCCCTGCTGGAGAGCTCAGGGCCCAGAGCAGGGCCCTCAGGTACAGGTACAGGGGCAGCGGACAGCACCCCCCTGCTGGAGAGCTCGGGGCCCAGAGCAGGGTCCTCAGGTACAGAGCAGTGGACAGACAGCACCCCCTGCTGGAGAGCTCAGGGCCCAGAGCAGGGTCCTCAGGTACAGGGGGCAGCGGACAGCACCCCCTGCTGGAGAGCTCGGGGCCCAGAGCAGGGCCCTCAGGTACAGGTACAGGGGGCAGCGGACAGCACCACCTGCTGGAGAGCTCGCAGACCAGCGCTGGGGTGTTCTTTCAGGGAACCTTTCTCTGTCTGCAGGAGTTTTGAGAAGCTGGTGCTCTGATGGCCTATCAGATAACTTGCTGCCCTCTCTTCCTTGGGACCTGTGCAACCCATTTTGCTCGGTGTACCCCAAGCCACACTGTGGGAAACAAAGTTGAGCTAGCCATCCCTAGAGTGTATGTGAAGCAGCACCAGGTGTTGCAGGTAGATGCCACAGCCTGATGGTACCTACCAGGCCGACTTCTCTCCTGACTGTGCAAAGCTGGGGAACGGCTGCTCCTTGTGGCTGCCTTGGTCCAAGCAGCTCAACCTAGAGCCCTGGTGAGTGGGAGTGCACCAGCACCCCAATGGGAAGGGCAGCCTTCCTGTGGGTCTTCACAGGGAATTCCTGAGCCCGGGGTGGATGTGTAGGGAGCTGAGTCCATGTCTAGCACACAGTCATCTAGCCTCCCCTGCAAGAGGCACCTCTGATTTCTTCAGATTACTGCCACCATTTCCAAGTTCAGCACAGGCAGCGTTTGTATGGTAAAGAGGAAGAGAGCCATGAGCAGACAAGACCACGTCAACGGAGAGACTGACCTGAAGTCTCTTCATGGAGCCTTTATCTTAAAGGCCGATTCTAAACTGTAAGGTACATTTCTTTAAAACAAAGCACTTATGATCCTACAAATACAATTGACAATCACCAAAAATGAAGTAGATGATTCATAAATACATTATTCATGGGGCTAGGGCTACGGCTCAGTGGCAGAGCACTCGTCTCGCACACGTGAGGCCCTGGGTTCAATCCTCAGCACCACATAAATAAAATAGGTATTGTGTCCACCTACAACTAAAAATATGTGTATATTTTTAAAATACATTATTTATATCAAATTAGTAAAAGAATTAGGGAACAAGGAGGAGGAAGGAAAGGAAAAGAAGGTAATTCTTGTGGCCATTACAAAGCTTTAAACTATTTAAGTTAAACCTCTAGAAAAAGCAAATAGTTCATCAGCTAATCCAATCATCATGAGATTCTACTATTTGCGCCCCCCCCCCAAAAAAAAAAAAAAAAACCCAGACAATATGGAAGATCAATAAGTTCTGATTCTAAGAACAGGAAAATGTGCAGAGGCTGAGCAGGAACACAGGGACGTGCCCTGTAACCTTGAGTGTGCCATGGGATGTTTAAACAGCTACTATGTTTGCTCAGGTGGTACCAGGTGAGACTGACAAAGAATGGAGAAGCAGGCCCACACAAGGAGCTGCAGGCCAGCTGCTAGGGTTTGTTCCTCCTTTAGTGCCAAGAAAGAAAACAAGGAAGAAACAAGGAGACTTGTGAATAAGAGCCCTTTCAGCAGTGAACACCCCTCCAGCAGAGAGCAGTAAGAAATCTGCACTGGGTGGCCAAGAGGTGGACTGGCTGGGAAAGACCAAGTCGCGGGGTCTACCCAGTCCCCCTTCTCCTTCGGCAGAGTTGTGTGAGGATGCAAAGGAGCAAAAAGAGGTTGAGCAGTGAGGCCGGCAGATATGCTAGACCTTCTGTCACTTTGGACTTACTCAATTGGTCACTCCCAAAACAATTCACACCTCGGTTATGGACTAAGACCTCCCAGGGCATCTGCAAACCAACCTGACACTTTCCGGGCTCTGTCAGCTTAAGTGAAGGCCTTGCAGAACACTGTACACTAGCCCTGAACAACAAACCTGGGTCTGTCGTCAGGTGTATCTGTCTTTTAAGGAGGCGTAAAGGACGACTGCTAATTCGCCTTAACACAACACAGGGCAAGACAGACGAGTAAGCTCCAGGGGGGAGCCGGCTAGGGAGCCTCCGAGTGCCCATCAGGGAGACCCAGGAGTACTGTTCCAGAGGAACCTGCAGAAGGGACAGCCCGAGAGGAGCCCTGCCCCACCAAATGAAGCTCTCAGGAACGAAGCCCCACACAAAGCCCCCACCCACCCCAGAGGAAGAACACCCTCGCCGAGAAGAAGCCCCCAAAGAAGCCTGCCTCGGGGAAGAGCCCCTGTGGGAAAGACCTCCCCACCCCAGAGGAGCCCCGCGCAGGGAAGGGTCTCCCCACCGGGGCAGGAGCCCCGCGGGGCTCGCCGCAGGAAGGACGGGGCCCAGCGCACCCGAGGCGCTCACCGGGACGAGGTGGCCGCGCCCTGGACGTTCGGCCCAAGCATCACCGTCCTCTACCCGGAGCTCCGCGGCGCCAAAAGCCAAGTTCTGGACGCGGGCTTTCCCGCATCCCTTCTCTTGGCGGCCTGGGGCGAGACCGGACGCGGGACCGGACGCGGGACCAGGAGGCGGACGACCGCCACCGCCCTCTCCGCGCTCGGGTAACTCCTCCAGGGCCAAAAAGCGAGGCGCGGTCTCTTTAAGAGGGCGGGGCGTGGGCGGTCCTGCCGGCCCTAAGCAGCGCCGAGCACGCCGGGAGCTGGAGTTCCGCGGAGCAGTCGGTCTCCCTGCTCCTCCTCCCAGCGGACGCAAGGCCTGAGAACCTCAGGTCGGCGGTGGCCTCCTAAGGAGGAGGGCAGAACCCTTAAAAAGTGGCGCTTTGCATAGACGTGCGACGCAGTGCACGCCGGAAGCTGGGGACGGTGAGAACGCCCGAGCTGCAGCTGGCCGGAAGGCGCGCGCCTGCGCAAAGGGCCGGCGGTGGGCGGGGCGGAATGCGCCTGCGCAGAGGGCCGGCGGGGCGGGCAGCGTGCGCCTGCGCAGAGGGCCGGCGGGGCTGCGGCGCCAGCGAGCATGGTAGGTGTAGGGCGTCGCGCTCCGTCGGCCCTGGCGAGGGCTGGCCGGGGGCGGCGAGTGGCGGCGGGCCCAGAAGGTCTCGGGAGGACGCCGCTCGCCCCGCAGTGCGGGGGGCGAAGACGGCGTCGGACCCGGGTCGCAGAGAAGGCGGGCGGGGGTCGGACTGCGCAGAGGCGGGCTCGGTGGCCCCGAGTCGGTGCGACTCCCTGGGCCTCCAGTGTGGGTTGACCCTGAGAAGGGAGGTTGTCCCGAGCCGGCCTGCAAGGACGTCCTGCGATGCGTTTTGTTTACGTCACGCGTGGTGTCCTTGGTGCCGGGGTTCTCACAAGGTCGCTCGTAAAGCGGTGAGGGCTTTGCAGGTTGGAGGTTTTTATTTGATGTTTCCCCCGGACTGGCCGGATTTCTACGTCAAGAATCCTGTACATTTTAGCAGAATAAAGTAAAAGGCAGGACACTCCCCTTCCCCCTGCTTTGATTTCCGTGACCCGGTAAGCCTCGGTGAAAGTATCAGCACTTTCGCCTGGGCCCTGGTCCTGCCATTTGTGGACCTTGATTAACCTTGCATGCGATTTGCATCTGTCTAGATGGACTCAGCGCTCTTCTAAGTTTCTAGTTTATGAACCTTACTTTCCCTTTTCTTCCAGTGGAACCTGGGTCCCCTAGTTACTTTTTGGACATGAAGTGCATGCAATCCTTAGACGGAACTATTGATCATTGTTTTAATTGCTGTTTGTTTTCTAGAGAAACCTGTGTGGGGACATCAAATCATGCAGCTTGGTTGACATGCTCCTCGCTATTCCTTCGTGGGCTGCTGCTGCTGCTCATGCCAAACTAGCACCTCGGTACCACCCCTTGAGGTCCAAAGTTGGGATGTCCTGTATAGAAGGGGCAATGTTTCTGTCTCCACTTCTGCCTAAGTTACTTCTGTGACTAACGTGGAAAGTTTCAGAACCACTTGGAATGGCCTAGATCTATTCACCTGCATCTGCAAAGCATGCTGTCTTTAGTGGATATAGCTGTGTTGTCACACTGGGGAGGTCTCCAGAAGTGATCCTCTGGAATCGCAGCCTAGGATCAGACATCATTCCCTCTTCCAGATGTCCATGCTTTCTTTCTTTCTTTCGGGTATGGGGGATTGAACTCGGGCACTCGACCACTGAGGCACATTCCCTAGCCCTATCTTGTATTTTATTTAGAGATAAGATCTCACTGAGTTACTTAGTGCCTGGCTTTTGCTGAGGCTGGCTTTGAACTCCCGATCCTCCTGTCTCAGCCTCCTGAGCCGCTGGGATTACAGGCGTGCTCCACAGGGCCTGGCCCATGTTTTCTTGATGTGGATCGATTAGTGCTGCAATGTCTGTCAAATGACACAACCACCTGAGGGTGTGTGACTCTGCTGATTGGTCTTGGAGGCCCAGCTGTTGTGTTGGCATTTTTTGAAGTGAAGTTCACATGGCAAAATTAGCTATTTTGAAGTGTACAGTACAGTGTTTAGAACATTCACAGTGTTGTGCCACCACCACCCTCTATGGAGTCTTAACATTTGCATCACTCCCAGAGAAACTCTGTTCATGAGCAAGCATTGCCGACTCCTCCCTGGCACGCTCTAATCTGCCTTCTGTTTCTACAGATTGCCTGTTCTGAATATTTCCTGTAAATGGAATCATGTGCCATGTAGCCTTTTGTGTCTGGCATTTGCTCAGCATGTTGCTTTTGAGGTTCACCCATACTGTGGCATATGCCGTTCCTTTGTTCCTTTATAGCTAAATAATGTTCCATTATATGGACGGACTGAAGTTTGTTTTTTGACAATTTTTTAATCCAGTATTGATGGCTGTTCCATAATAAAGGAGCTGTGGCTATTGCTCAGGAGGGCCTTTTTTTGGTTGCATGTGTGTCTTTATCTTACGGGTTTTTTGTTTGTTTGTTTGTTTAGTACCGGGGATTGAACTCTGACACTCGACCACTGGGCCGCATCCCCAGCCCTTTTTTGTATTTTATTAGAGACAGGGTCTCACTGAGTTTGCTAAGTGCCTCAGCCTCCCAAGGCTGGGATTACAGGCGTGCGCCACTGCGCCCAGTTATCTTACAGTTTTTTTTTTTTGTTTGTTTGTTTTGGTTTTTTTTTGGTACTGGGGATTGAACTCAGCGGCACTCGACCACTGGGCCACATCCCCAGCCCTTTTTTTTTTGTATTTTATTAGAGACAGGGTCTCACTGAGTTGCTAAGTGCCTCGCCATTGCTGAGGCTGGCTTTGAACTCACAATCCTCCTGCCTCAGCCTCCCAAAGTGCTGGGATTACAGGCGTGCGCCACCGCGCCCGGCTCTTACAGTTTTTGAAGCAACTCTTGGCTGTATCCATCCTTGACCATCTTCATAAAAAGATGCTGACTTCATCACTTGTCAGCCCACTTCCATGGCAAGTGAGCTCTGCCCTGATTTAATTAGATTGATCTTACTAGAGAATATAACTTTGAATTCTTTGTCTAGTCTAGTTCTTTTCAAAAACTGTTTGGGGAAATAAGGTTATATATATATATATATATATATATATATATATATATATATATATATATCCCATGTGTCACTCTAGAATTTAGATCGCGTTCAGCAATTACAAGCTAGCTGCCTATGTGTTTTTTTTTTTTTTTTTTAAGATTTTTTAATACCTTTATTTATTTATTTATTTTTATGTGGTGCTGAGGATCAAACCCAGGGCCTCACACGGGCCAGGCGAGCATCTACCGCTGAGCCACAACCCCAGCCCAAACTGCCTGTTTTCATAAGTGAAATTTTATTGGCCAGCAGCCATACCCACTTGTGTATAAACTGTTCCCACTGTCTGCTTCCACCCTGCAGTGGCAGAATTACAAGAGATTCATGTGGCCATCAGCCCTATATTTTTAAGAATGATTGGAGCCCCAAAGAACTTTTGTTTATGTGGTTAATGGACGTCGATGTTCACTGCATCGGAATTAAAATGTTTTTAAATATGTGAGGATTAATAATAGCAAGCACATTACTTTTACATTACAGTTTTGCAGATCTTTAAAAAAAAAATTTTAGTTGTAGATGGACACAATGTGTTTTATTTTATTTTTTTTTATGTGGCACTGAAGATTAAACCCAGTGCCTCACGCATGCTAGGCAAGCGTTCTACCACGGAGCTACAACCACAGTCCCAGCAGAGATATTTTCATTATCTGCTATCATAGGAAAGAAGTTCCTGAACCAGGATGAGTTCTTGAATCTTGCATTCAGCCTCTTGTGACGTCACAGCTCCGGCAGCATGGAGGTCTTCTGCTCGCGCACAAGATGAGCATGAGGCTGCCTAGTGACAGCTTTGAATTCTTGGGGAAATCATTTTTGTCATTGTGGGATCCAGGAAAGATCTTGGGCCTGGGGTCCCCAGCACACAGGGAGCTGTGGGTTAGCTATGTGTGTCTGGCTGCACTGTCTCACTCCTGCGGAGCTGTGTGCTGGTGTTTTGCTACCAGCGTTCTTGGGTTGCCTTAGAAACCTCTGCAGCTTCCTCGGGTGCTTACTCTTGGCATGATGGTGAAGAATCGGGCTGAGCCATTTCCCTCAGGTTCAAGGCTGGATCGGTGATACCACTTCTGAGCCACTGTGGGTTCTTCTGTTTATTAAAAACCTTATTCTCTCTGCTGTAGCACCTGCATGCCGGGAGCCTGCTTCCACCCCACATTCAGCTCTGGCTCATGGTACACAGGTCCTCACACCAATCCCCTGGCTCTTCTCCTGCTTTCTGATTTTTTTTTGTCATCTGTTTACATCTTTCTGTAGGTTATAATTTATTCTGTGTTTCTATAAATTCTCGTCTTTATTTGAACAAGATTGAGTATAATCCTTGTAAGTAAAGCTTTTCCCCTTGTATTGGGTAAAGCATTTGTATAATAAAGAGTCAGCCCCTTCTAGATTGTGGTGTCTGCTTTGATTTGCCCAAGTTAGCAGTTGCTGCGCACTGGTGTTGCTTTCACCAGGTGACATTGGAGAAGTGAGCCCTTCGCCCTCTGTGTCATCATGGACTATAGATAGAGCAGTTCCCTGGCAGCTTGCCAGTTTTGCCTGCCCCCCAGCCTGCCCTATTCTGTCTCACACATGCAGACAGGTTGTGACTAGTGTCATCACTTTCATTTTGTCACAACAGGCTTTTTTGTGCTGCTGACGTGGTAATCATTTTATGTGTGCATGTGTTCATCACTGTGGTTGTTTTTACACTGGGCAGAGCTCAGTGTTTTGAACTGCTGGCCCCTCCTGTTCAGTAGCGCTTGGACTCAATAGAAGCAAAGCCCCTGCAGATGGACCTGCCCTGAAGTCAGGTCCTACATTGCCTTCAGAGGGCCAAATGTGTCTTGCCAAGAGCTCGTGCTGAGATTTTCAAGGGGGAAACTGTTATACTATGTGTAAGGGGAACCAGGTAGTGACCAAAATGTATTTTCTGTAAAATGCTGATTCTCATAATTTGTTGAGGACTGGACTTGGCATATTTGTTGCTATACAGATGCTGTCGTTTCAGTTTTCAGAACACCATGGAGTCTCTTTAACTGATGAGCAAGACTCTGGTGTCCTGTAATTATGAAGTGAAGCTGAGTCACCCCAGAAAACCAAGTCCAGTTACAAAGCAGGCGTTAGAAGTAGAAGCTGACAAACCCTCGAGAGGCTTCATTGGCTTTCCCGCTTTTTTGCATCCCAAAGCATAAGCTTAAAATCGACCCAGAAGGACAAGGTCCGCCAGTTTATGGCATGTACTCAGGCTGGGGAGAGAACTGCCATCCACTGCCTAACGCAGCATGAGTGGAAGCTAGACGAGGCCACAGACAGCTTCTTCCAAAACCCAGACGCGTTCCACAGGGAGTCCATGCGGAACGCTGTGGACCAGAGGAAGCTGGAGCAGCTGTATGGCAGGTACAAAGGTAAGGGGTGCCGTGGCAGCAGAGCGGACCAGAGGCCATCCCTAGCAAGCAGAGGGGAAGCTGTTCCTGGGACCTCGGTGCCAGGGACAAAAGAGCTCCAAGCTGCTGCTCCTTCCCACGTTTGAGCCCCGGAACCCCTTTTTCACCAGAGGGGAAAGGGGGGCATTGGAAGGCTGACCTGGGTGTGAGCCTTCAGCCGCAGCCTGTTCTCTGCAGTGAGTGTGGCCCGGACAGCCGCGCGGGAAGCATCGCTGCTTGGCAGCTCAGTGTCCTGGCCTGGCGTCTGGCTGTGGCCACACCTGAAAACACAGGGGGTTTTGCAAAGCATTTTACCTAGGTGAAACATTAGTGGCAGAACAGTGAGAATGATCCTGAGGGTGTGACCGCCCGCTCCCCACCTGGGGTGTCCCTGGTGCCGGGCTGTCGCTTGGGGCGCTCTCCGTGAGACGGCTCCATAGGGACCTTGGGGATGACTTGTTTTAATTGAAGAGCCTAGAATATGGCTTTGTTTACCAAAGTTCAGTCGTGCCCTGAAAGTAAGTGTGCATTGGGGAGCATTAACAGGCCCACCTCCCTCGGTAGAAGCAGAAACAATTCACTTGACGGACTGCTTTTTTTCCTAGTAGTTTTTGAAGGTTAAGCTTTTTTTTTTTTTTTTTTTAAAGACTTTCAGTTAAGTAAGTGTTAGCCAATAGAAAAATGTCCTTGGTTTTACATTCTTATTTGTTATTTTCATTTTCTGTTTTTTGAAAATACTGTTTCCTTGCTCCCCCTCTGTTGAGCAAATGGATTGAAAATTACATTTAAAAAAAAAAACTTTGTTCAGAAACCTACTATATGGTTAAAAACAAACAAACAAAATGCCAGGTTTGTAGTTATCATAGTTCTCAAAAAAATGAAAACTGTTTAGTGTACTTTAAAATTTTTTTAGTTAATTCTGTAAGTCATATGCTTTGCACAATTTTATAGTTATTCAAATAGAGGTGACTTTGAAAAAATGCTTCAGTGAAATTGTTGTTCTTTTTACTTTATTTAGGCTTTATCCCTTTGTCGTTACTTGACATTTATTCATGCAGATTAGTCTTTTAAGTGATAATAGGTCACATCCTTTTGGGTTCTACACATAATTCAAAGACTGTGGACAAGTATAACATCTAACGTATACAAATGAAGGAGAGCGTCATGAAGTTCACAGGATGGCTGGTTTGTGAGAGCAGGGTTTTCTGTTCTCTTCAGAGGTGTGGCATCAGGAGATGGAATGAAGCAGAGAATATAGAACCTGTGTCACATTTCCGAACACTGAGGTTGGTTTCTCTGTGTGAGAAGATACAGTTAGAAGGGTTTCTGTTTTCGTTCATTTAATTTATGTTTAATTTTTCTTTGGAAACAACATATTTAAAAAATGTAATATGTGGTATTTAAATGACCAGAGTTAAATTACATATGAAGGGGAAGAAAGGTTTATCACATCTGAGCTTTCTTTGAACAAAGAAGCTGTAGGTTTTTTTATTTGCATCTCTGAACCAGTAGAATCCACATGTATGTTATGATGATATATAGTAACAGACATGATCCTTCTGAAATTAAAGGGCCCAGGATTGTGAGGTCTTCCTGGGCTGTTTCAGTGTACTTTACTGTTTTGATTTTCTCATAGACAAATGCTAAATTTCTTAATTTTATTTCTAAAGCAGAAGTAGGGGAGTCTGAATTTCCATGCCGTTAAGTGTAGATGCATAAGCCAAATTTTTTATTTGATTTTTTAATACTGAGGATTTAACCCAGAGTACTTTACCCACTGAGCTACATCCCCAGCCCTTTTTATTTTTTCTTTTGAGACAGGTTTGGCTAAGTTGCAGAGGCTGGCCTCGAACTTGCAATCCTCCTGCCTTAGCCTCCCAAGGTATTACAGGTGTGTGTCACAGTGTCCCCCTATCTAAATGATTTTGAAAAGTAATTATTGTTCAGTAGCATTAGAATTAGCAAATGAAGTAATTTTAAAAGAAAAACATCAATCATTCTTTTTTACTTTGGTAGAGTTGTGATAAAAATTCCAAGCATTCAAAACCCTTTATCACTGCAATATTTTTGTAGCGGTTTGTCTTAAGGAAACTAAAATTCTGTAAACTTAAATTTTTATCTTACTTTAGGAAATTAATTTTTTTGTTTATTTTGCAATGCAAGGGATGAAACCCAGAGCCCTTGTGCATGCTAGGCAATTTTTCTACCTTGGATCTACATTCCCAGTCTGTGTGTGTGTGTGTGAGTGTGTGTGTAGTGGTGGTGCTTCCGCTCAAAACCAGGGCCTTCTGCATATTAGACAAGCACTCTACTGCTGAGTCTACCACTCCCTTAAAATTTATTTCTGAATAATGAAGTCTTCTCAGAGAAGTTTCAATGATTTTTCTTTCTTAAAACCCAGAAATCAAATTAGGATGTAGTTCAGTAGTACAGAGCTTGCCTAGTATGTTTGAGGTACTGGATCCAATCCCACAGCACTGCTAAAAGCAGACAAAACTAATCCAGACTTTAAAGATAGGGCTGGTTTCTGGGTAAATCGTTATTGCTGCCCACTATTTCTTTCATAGGTAGCAGAGATCTAGCCCATTGGTGTGTGTGTCTGAGGTCCACCTGCTGGAGCTGTGCAGCCACGTGGTGTGACTTTAGCCTCCGTTGTCAGGTTAATTTTCAAAGTAGTACAACTCATGTTCCCTGACTTTAACTGCAGACCCGCAGGACGGAGACAGAATCGGGATTGATGGGATTCAGCAGTTCTGTGACGATCTGAGGCTGGACCCCACCAGCATCAGCGTTCTGGTCATAGCGTGGAAGTTTAGAGCTGCCACTCAGTGCGAATTCAGCAGGAAGGAATTCATGGACGGCATGACAGAGCTGGGGTAGGTAGACCATTCTTAGTTTAAGCTTCTTCAGAAGGGAACATACTTTCAATGTTAGTAATTTTCAACTTACAAATTATAATATTTAGTCTGGGCATGGTGGCACATGCCTATAATCCTAGCAGCTTGGGAGGCTGAGGCAGGAGGATTACAAGTTTAAAAGCCAGCCTCAGCAACTTAGCAAGACCCTGTCTTAAAATAAAAAGGATTGGAGATGTGGCTTCAGTGGTTTAGGGCCCCTGGGTTGAATCCTGGTATGAGTTGCGGGGGGACTCCTAATTATATACCTGTGTGTTTTCTATAAATATCTTATACAACTACACAAGCCTTTTTTGATGGGGGGACGGACGTGTGGGGGGGTATCGGGATTGAAACTCAGGGGCACTGGGGCCACATCCCCAGCCCTTTTTATTTTTTCTTTTGAGACAGGTTTGGCTAAGTTGCAGAGGCTGGCCTCGAACTTGCAATCCTCCTGCCTTAGCCTCCCAAGGTATTACAGGTGTGTGTCACAGTGTCCCCCTATCTAAATGATTTTGAAAAGTAATTATTGTTCAGTAGCATTAGAATTAGCAAATGAAGTAATTTTATAAAAAGAAAAACATCAATCATTCTTTTTTACTTTGGTAGAGTTGTGATAAAAATTCCAAGCATTCAAAACCCTTTATCACTGCAATATTTTTGTAGCGGTTTGTCTTAAGGAAACTAAAATTCTGTAAACTTAAATTTTTATCTTACTTTAGGGAAATTAATTTTTTTGTTTATTTTGCAATGCAAGGGATGAAACCCAGAGCCTTGTGCATGCTAGGCAATTTTTCTACCTTGGATCTACATTCCAGTCTGTGTGTGTGTGTGTGTGTGTAGTGGTGGTGCTTCCGCTCAAAACCAGGGCCTTCTGCATATTAGACAAGCACTCTACTGCTGAGCTACCACTCCCTTAAATTTATTTCTGAATAATGAAGTCTTCTCAGAGAAGTTTCAATGATTTTTCTTTCTTAAAACCCAGAAATCAAATTAGGATGTAGTTCAGTAGTACAGAGCTTGCCTAGTATGTTTGAGGTACTGGATCCAATCCCACAGCACTGCTAAAGCAGACAAACTAATCCAGACTTTAAAGATAGGGCTGGTTTCTGGGTAAATCGTTATTGCTGCCCACTATTTCTTTCATAGGTAGCAGAGATCTAGCCCATTGGTGTGTGTGTCTGAGGTCCAACTGCTGGAGCTGTGCAGCCACGTGGTGTGACTTTAGCCTCCGTTGTCAGGTTAATTTTCAAAGTAGTACAACTCATGTTCCTGACTTTAACTGCAGACCCGCAGGACGGAGACAGAATCGGGATTGATGGGATTCAGCAGTTCTGTGACGATCTGAGGCTGGACCCCACCCAGCATCAGCGTTCTGGTCATAGCGTGGAAGTTTAGAGCTGCCACTCAGTGCGAATTCAGCAGGAAGGAATTCATGGACGGCATGACAGAGCTGGGGTAGGTAGACCATTCTTAGTTTAAGCTTCTTCAGAAGGGAACATACTTTCAATGTTAGTAATTTTCAACTTACAAATTATAATTTTAGTCTGGGCATGGTGGCACATGCCTATAATCCTAGCAGCTTGGGAGGCTGAGGCAGGAGGATTACAAGTTTAAAGCCAGCCTCAGCAACTTAGCAAGACCCTGTCTTAAAATAAAAAGGATTGGAGATGTGGCTCAGTGGTTTAGGGCCCCTGGGTTGAATCCCTGGTATGAGTTGCGGGGGGACTCCTAATTATATACCTGTGTGTTTTCTATAAATATCTTATACAACTACACAAGCCTTTTTTGATGGGGGGACGGACGTGCGGCGGGGGTATCGGGGATTTGAACTCAGGGGCACTGGGCCACATCCCCAGCCCTTTTTTTTTTTTTTTTTTTTTTTTTTTTTGTATTTTTTATTGGAGACAGGGTCTCACTGAGTTGCTAAGTGCCTCACCATTGTTAAGACTGGCTTTGAACCCTCGATCCTCCTGCCTCAGCCTCACCACACCCAGCTTACACAAGCTTTTTAAATTCCAGTTTCAAGTTTTATTTACTATTTTTATTCACATTATCCCTTCAGTAACTCATTTTCTTTTTTATTTCCTTCCAAATTTAAATTGACAGTCAATAGTAGGGGTTTTTTCAACTAGTCTATTTCATGCCATTATGTTATATACATAATGCCTTACACTTATTATATTGAATACATAATTTACTATGCTTCTTTATAAAAGTCTTGCTTTGCTTTTTTGCTTGTTATATTTCTCAAGTCTACCTCCAAGATCAGGGTTAACAATTTAAGATGTCTCTCATTTATCAGATGTGTCACAGAAGTCAATGAGAATAGTTCAGCACTGGCCTCTTAAAATAGCTTGTTTCCAGCTGCTGGAGATGGCTGTAAGCCACTGGGAAAGAACAGTACATGCTCGTGTTTTCACCAAACTGATGCTCTACATTTACATGGCTGTCTGGCCAGTGCACACTGCGAGACTTGACTTCTAATGATGCTGCCCCATTCTTGGGGATGGTGCAAAGCCAGCAGGGAGCCTCTCCTGACAGCGGATCCACAGCTTGTGTCTTTGTACTCCTGGCACTTTGGAAGTCTCTGTGAGCCATCCCTGTTTTCGGGAGAAATTGCTTGATAAAGAAGCACTGAATAAAACGTGTTCTTTATAGGAGGGTGCTGAGGAACTGGGCCTCATGCAAGTTACAGAGATACCAGTAAAAAAAATAAAAGTGCACTAGGCACAAGGCTGAGTGGTAGCAGTTCCCCAGCACATACAAGGCCCTGGGTTCTGTCCCCAGCGCTGCAAAAGAAGAAAATAAACCATGGGAGAAGATACCAACTACATAAAGTGTCTCATGATCCACTCACAAATAGTAGGAGAGTAAATACATATAATTTCTAAATAACATAAAATTACTTAAAACAGTATAATTTTAGAAATTCATTTGAATCAACTTACACATGCTGTTAAATATAAATACGACCAAAACGTAAGGGCACAGTACGGTAGGGAAGGTCAGAAGTTGATGTGTTGTGCAGACATTGAAATGGTGTCACTGTAGATACTAAAATAAAGCAGCTCTGAAAATAACGAGGAAGTTTCATAATGATAAAAGTTTCATTTCACTAGGAAAGCAAAAGCTTTTATGTTTTTTCAGACTTGCTCAAAAGTACCAGAATATTTAAAGCAAAAATAAACAACTGCAAAGAGGAAGATACAAAGTGAGGAATTCCCACACACATCTTAGTAACTGATAAATTGAACCAGTGAAAAATCAGTAAAGAAATAGAAGATTGGACAACACAACTTCCTCGTGAGCATGTTTAGAGCACTGCCTGTGATGCTGATGAATAACTTACTACATTTTCTGGAAATTGAACATTCATAAAAATCCAGTATAAACAAAGTTAAGACAAATTGTAGAGGATTGGGATGATACAGAGTATGTGTTCTACTATAGTACAGCTATACTAGGGTTGTTAAGAAGATGACTGGGGGCTGAGGTTGTGGATCAGTGGTAGAGCATGTGCCTAGCACGAGCAAGGCCCTGGGTTTGAGCCTCAACACCACATAAAAATAAATAAATAAAGGTATTGTGCCCAACTACAACTAAAAAATAAATTTTTTTTTTTTTTAAAAGAAATGACTGGGTTGAAATATATGCTAACATTGCACACTTCTGATAACCCTTGGTTTGAAAAAGAAATTACAATAGAGATTAGAAAATAATTGATGAAGAAAATGTTGATATAAAAGCTTGTGGGCCAGGCATGGTGGTGCACACCTACAATCCCAGTGACTCAGGAGGCTGAGGCAGGAAGATCTTGAGTTCAAAGCCAGCCTCAGCAAAAGTGAGGTGCTAAGCAACTCAGTGAGGCCCTGTCCCTAAATAAAATACAAAATAGGACTGGGGATGTGGTTCAGTGTTCAAGTGCCCCTGGGTGAATTCAATCCCCGTTACCCCCCCCCCCAAAAAAAAATAGCTTGTGGGATTCAGCTTCCTAAATGTATGTTTGAGAAAGAAGAATTGCTGACAATCATTATGCAAAAATGTCCATGTTGGGAAGTAGAAAAAAGAAGACTATGGATACTACTCAGTGGTAGAGCTTGTCTGACATGCTCAAGGCCCTGTGGATTCACCCCCAGTGCCAACAAAAGTAAAAATGTAGAAGAGCAGGAAGTTAAACTCAAGAGGATGTAGAGAAGGAATTAATTTTTTAAAATAAGCAGAAGTAGAAATAATAATTTAGAAGTTGGGAGGGCTGGGTATGTAGCTCAGTGATAGAGCACTTGCCTAGCATTAGCAAAGCCCTGGGTTCTACCCCCAGTACCAAAAAAAGAAAATAAGAAAAAAAAAAGAAGTTGTGGGTATGAAAGGTGAGTAAAACCAGAAACATGTTATTCAAAAAAAAACTTTTAAAAAGCAGTAAATAACAACGACCAATACAAAATGAAAAGGGGCATCACTGTGGATTCTATAGACATCAGAAACAGATTTTTTAATATTTTTTTAGTTGTAGGTGGACACAACACCTTTATTTTATTTATGTAGTGCTGAGGATCGAACTCATGGCCTCACACATGCGAGACGAGTGCTCTACTGCTGAGCCATAGCCCCAGCCCCAGAAATAGATTTATTATGAACAATTTCATACCAATAAATTTAACAGTATATACAAAATAGATTCTTCTAAAAGTACAGTGTGGGGCTGGGGTTGTGGCTCAGTGGTAGAGCCCTTGCCCAGCATGCATGAGGCACTGGGTTCAATTCTCAGCACTGCATACAAGTAAATAAAATAAAAAGGTTCATCAACAACTAACTAAATAAAGTACAATATACTGAAACAGACACATGGAGAAATGGGAAATTTTAAGAGTTCCGTGACTGTAAGCATTTGAGCCTGTTGAAGTCTCAGAAAGAAAACTTGGTTGGGATGTCTCATTGGCACGCTGACCCAGCGTCTAATGAAGAAATCACCAACTGTGAGCAGCTTCTTCCAGACCGAGTAAAGGAAGCCATCCCTGATTTGTTTTGAGGCCAACACAACCCGAATAACAAAACCTAAGAAGGATGTTCTGATTACAGGGAATTATAGGCCAGGTTCATGCACAAGACTCAGAAGGTTTATAAGATGAACGTAAGATGCAAAAAATAAA
This sequence comes from Tamias sibiricus, assembly GCA_025594165.1. Lineage (NCBI taxonomy): Eukaryota > Metazoa > Chordata > Mammalia > Rodentia > Sciuridae > Tamias > Tamias sibiricus. The sequence continues at coordinate 595,228 of CM046663.1, forward strand.
TCTAGCCCTGAGACAAATCAGCAGCCAGAAAGGTAGGGTGATGCATCATGGCAAAGCTTGCTGTACCCCAGCAGCGGGAGATTTGTGACACAGCTGTTAGCAACAGAAGGAAAGGAAAGATGATCTCAGTGCATAAAATGTCCAGTGGAATTGAACGTCCGCTTGTGATTGGAAAAAAAAAAAAAAAAAAAAAAAAAAAAAAAAACCCAGCAAACTAACTTTGACCAAAAGAAACACATGAATGCATAAATAAATCTTAGAGCAAACAGTATACTTACTGCGTCGTAAGCTGCTTCTCTGAGACAGAGGAACAGACATGGGATAAATCTAAGGATGTTTGAGCCTAAATACAACAAAATGAAGTGTGAGTTTTTAAAATGTTATGTTATTTTCAGTATCATCAAAAATACAAAATACTGCCAGGCATGGTGGTACACCCCTGTAAAAGCTACTTGGGAATCTGAGGCAAGAGGATTATGAGTTTGAGGCCAGCTTGGGCAAGACTCCTAACCCAAAAAAGGAAAAAAAAAAAAAACTATGTTAGGATCAATCAGAGATGCCTGAGTCCTCCTTAGAGAAAACAGCTTGTTGAGACAAGAAAGAAGCCCTCAAACATCTTTTAAATAAATGTCCTGGGAGATTGGCTGGTTTAAGGGAAAAAGTTAATCTTGAGCACACATTATATGTATTATATGAAAGTGGGTTTCAAGTGGATTGTAGATCTCAGTGCTAAAGGCAAAAGCAGAAAGTTCTAGAAAATGTAGAAAAAGATCTGGGGCTGAGCATATAACTCAGTAGTAGGGCCCCTGCTCTAGTGTGAGGCCCTGGTTTAGTTCAGTGCCCAGTACAAAAATCTCATTTGTGACTAGGCTGTAGGGTAAGTTTAAAAGCATATCATCCATACCAAAGGGACGAAAATCACTATAAAGGAAAAGACTGATAGAGTATCCACACTAAAAATAAGAATCTAGAACCAGGCACAGTGGACAGACTGTAATCCCAGAGACTTGGGAAACTTGAGGCAGGAGGATCATAAGTTCAAGCAACTTAGTGAGACCCTGCCTCAAAATAAAAAGTAAGAAGGGCTGGGATGTGGCTCAGTGGTAGAGCACTCTTGAGTTCAATCCCCAGTATAAAAAAAAAATGTGCATCTGGTAGTGTGACTCCGTGGAAGAAGCAAGCACTCAGCAAGCATTCTGGTGAGAGTTGTTTTAGAACGTCTGAGGAATGCCCGTGTCTCAAGAACTCCTACAAGATAGTGAAGAGTCTCCTGTAGGATAAGCAGATTTGCGTCGTTCTTCAGGAGAGAGGGCCCCACGTGGCCCGTGAAGGCACGGGATGCCGGTTCTGGGGAGGTGCAGAGAGAGCCTCGGGGAGGTGGAGCCCAGCAGGCTGGCCTGGCGGAGAAAGGCACAGGCGCAGGTGGTGGGAGTGGGCCAGCTCCGATGTCATGCTGACTCAGGAGGGGCACGGCCCCTGTGGGCCCTTGTGCCCTCTGGCACACGTGCAGACCTGAGCACACCTGTGCCTGGACTCTTGGCACAACTGAAGGGGAAGCAGCTGCGATGCTCAGCGCCAGCGCTGTGTGCCCAGGTTCCACGTGGCAAGTGGCCCACAGACCACAGTGACCCCAGGTTCCCGTGCAGCACGTGCTCCTGGAGGTGGTGGAGGGAGACCGCAGTGGAGCTAGTGCTTCCAGGCGCGCCCCAGGCTCTGCTCTGCTGGGCTGGGGCAAGGAGTAAGTGCAGTGGAGCACCTTAGAGAGCTTGGCTATTTTAAGTGCACCTGCTACACCAGTGTTGAAGGAATGAGGCTCATTCACCAGGTGGCTGCATAGAGGCAGCAGTGGCCCAGCTGGCAGGGTGGCCCATCTTGTGCTCATGGGCATGGGGACTTTGTATCTTGTCTCTGCCACCCTCAGGCCTCGGCCTCAGCACATGGTCAGAGGTGTAGGGATAGACCATGCTTCGCTCCAGCGTGGCTGAGAGGCAGGTGCCTCGCCACTGATAGTCCTCAGCGGGTGCCCTCAGGTGTCTGCAGAGCAGAACTGGGCCTTGGCAGCCCCAGGCAAGAGGGAAGCTGAGGCGGGCTCCTGTGGTACGGGAGAGGGGAGCATTGATGGCCATCTGCCACAGGTAACAAGCCATCTCATCACAGGTGTGACAGCACCGAGAAGCTGAAAAACCCTTCTGCCCAGACTGGAGCAAGAGCTGCAGGACTCTGCGAAGTTCAAGGACTTCTACCAGTTCACCTTTACCTTTGCTAAAAGCCCTGGGCAAAAGGGCCTAGGTGAGTAGGGAGCCCCTTAGCACCCGTCTCCCTGGGAGGAGTGGCTGTGTCAGCATGTCAGTGCAGCCAGCCATGCCACTGTCCTGTTGTGGCGCTCTCTGCTCATCGTGTCCCTGAAAGCCTCAACCAGCAGCGTCTGTCTGGACTTCTGGGTTCAACCCTCTGAATTCTTAGGTGTGGACTGATTTAGGTATTCCGTGTCCTCTCCTTGAGAGTGGCCAGGTGAGGCTGACCTGCTCAGAGCCCGTTCTGTGCGTGGAAGTGCACCTCGTTCCTCCTTTCACAGCTGTGTGGCTGCTTGTGCTTTGTGTGCAGTGCGTCCAGGGCGTTTCCAACTTGGATTTTCAATTTGAGCTGTGCGCAGTGGCACACGCCTGAAATCCCAGCAGTTTGGGAGGCTGAGGTAGGAGGATCACAAGTTCAAAGCCAGCCTCAGCAACTTAACGAGACCCTGTCTCAAAAATAAATACAAAGGGCTGGCCCAGGTTCAATCCTAGTACCAAAACAAACAAAAAAAATTTTTTTGTTTGAGAGTTTGATTTGTTTTGTACCCTAAGTATAGTTATTTCTGCCTTACCTCTTTATAAAAATCTATCCATGCTGATAGATTGGTTGCCTCATGCATGTAATAGACCTTGTTTAGTTAATTTCAAATCTCATATGAAGTTTGTTGGTGGAGTTATATGTGGTCTTTTGAATAAGAGTTAAACAGGCATATTGGAAAGGATGCTTTGAAGGAATACTCCTGTAAATAAAAGCAATATTATCAGATGCCTAAAAATCACATAGGAAACTGGACAGTGGCTTAAAACCCCCAGAGGTAGAGAAGCCTGCCGCCAGCATTTGGTTTTCCATCCTGATCTCCCACAAGCCTGTGCATGTGTGCTGTGCATAGTGGATGCTGGCAGTCCTGCCTGCCTCCTGCTGCAGCCACCTCCTGAGACCAGCTGCAGACCCGAGGCAGCTCTTCCTGGACCTGTGGCCGGCGTTGCCTTCTTCCTCTTGCTGTGCTTCCCAGTGTTAGCTGCCTGCTTTTAATGTTGGTGTGCTGGGTCTTAAGTTTCTTGTCTGGGCTCTCTTTTCCTCTAGATTTATTGCAGATGTCCCCTGTGGGTTTGGGTTCCTGACAGTACCTCCTCCACCTAGATTTATTGCAGATGTCCCCTGTGGGTTTGGGTTCCTGACAGTACCTCCTCACACCTAGATTTATTGCAGATGTCCCCTGTGGGTTTGGTTTTGCTGTCTGGTCGCTGTTTCTGTTTCTGTGAGGATTTGGGGAGGTTTAAGAGCACAGTTCAGTGGTATGAGATGCATATGCAGTGTTGGGCAGCCATTTCAGGTCTGTCCTCAAGATCCTCTGATCTTCCCATTATTTTTTCTCAAACAGAGCGTTTAGGTAATGCTTTACTTTTGAGCAGTTTATTTTCTAGAAACTTGTCCAGCTTCAATTTTCAAAATGAGTATTAGTTCCTGTGCCAGCACACAGTCATGGTCCCAGCAACTTGGGAGGCTTAGCAGGAGGATCGCAAGTTCAAGGTCAGCCTCAGCAACTTAGCAAGGCCCTGTCTCAAAAATAAAAAGGGCTTGGGCTAGCTGAGTGCTGTGGCACATGCCTGTAATCCCAGCACTTGGGAGGCTGAGGCAGGAGGATCGCGAGTTCAAAGCCAGCCTCAGCAATGGTGAGGCACTTAGCAACTCATTGAGACCCTGTCTCTAATAAAATACAAAAAAAGGGCTGGGGGATGTGGCCCAGTGGTCAAGTGCCCCTGAGTTCAATCCCTGGTACCAAAAAAAGGGGCAGGGGACTGGGGCTATAGCTTGGTGGTAAAACACCCCTGGATTCAGTTCCCAGTACCAAAAAAAAAAAAAAAAAAATTGATGTAAGCAGCAGTCTGATCCGAGTTTTTAAATAACATCAGTTCTTTAGTGTTAAATGGTTGTCAGGGAAGAACACCTTGAATTTTTAACGAATGGCCAAAAAGTTTTTTTTTTTTTCTCTTTTCTTTAGAATCTGCAGTATGATATTAGGATAATTAAGCTTGTTAGCAATAAATCATTTACATTTTGCATTCCGGGGATTCCATCCATTTAGTGTTGAAGGGAAACATTGACAGGGTTAGCGCTTGGTTTAGCTTTCACATGTAGGGACTGTGCTTTGAGGATTTCTGTCTTTCGACTCCAGGTAATGTCAGATGTGGAGCAGTATTAAGAACGTTCTTCTAGGCCTCGCAGGGGTCTCCTGCAGGCACCAGCCTCAGCACAGGAGCTTCCAGAGGCAGAGTCTCAGGCCTTGCTGCAGACCCACTCTTAGGCCTGTACGTCTGCAGACCAGACCACCTTGAAACTTAGTGGCTTCCAGTGATGATCATTTTCATAGTGCCTGATCTTTGGGGCCAGGGGTTCAGGCAGCACTTGGCAGGGCAACCCTTCTGTTCCCCCCGGTCAGCAGGGCCGGGGGGCATCTCAGCTGGTGGCTGGGCTGGTGGAAGCACCCAGAGCCCTGCTGGCTCTCGCTGTCTTTCCAGGTGTCTCCCCGGCCCTCTCACAGCTCAGGGGCTGCAGGAGGGAGGGGCTGCGCAGGCACATGACTTCTGTGCACCACTGCCACCTTCCGAAAGGTGGTGAGTCGCAGCCTAAAGCAATCCCCTAAGTTGAAGTCGGGGAATTCAAGCCAGGGATATAGCTCAGAGGTAGAGTGCTTGCCTGGCGTGCACAGGCCCTGTGTTTAGTCCCCATTGTTGCAAAAACAGTAAAAAAATGTTCTTTAAGTTGAAAAGCGTATTTTCTTCTCTGTGAATGTGCCCGTGATGTGCAGCACAGGGCAGAGTATGAGGCTTGTGCCCTCTGTTGAGCCTCGCAAGCCACGGACGAGGCCAGCCAGTGAGATGCAGCAAGTTCATAGTCCTTTACTGAGAACAAAGGACTGTCTTCTTATTTCCATAAACACCTAGACATGGTCAGTTCGCCTTTTCCAAAGTGTGTCATTGTACGTTTGCCTTCTGAAGGGTCACATGAGCTGAAGACATAGGCACACGTTTCCCACAGCTCCTAGCAGAGGCGTGGGTGGCAGTGGGCGTGGGCAGTGGCATCCAGAGAGCTTTGTCCAGCTCTCCCCTCAAGTCTGGGTGTGTATCACTGTGTTTCCCATGCTGGAGTCCAGTGACCGTCCCTCCTAGCCTCCCAAACTCTGGGGCTGCAGGCGCTCGTCCGCACACCTAGCTACTGTGTTGTTCCCGTGTGTGATTCCTGAACCTTGTACTTAACTGGTGGTAGCCTGTGGTGAGGAGAGTGGTTGGACTCGTTGCTATGGTGCCAGGGACCTAACCTGGGCCTCCACCATGCCAGGAGATTGAGCTACAGTGGAGCTGCATCCTCAGTGTGGCTCTGAGACCTCAGGGTTCACATTGGCTAGAGCTAGAATCGGTTGGCTTGAGAGTCTTGCCTTGTTGGAAGGTGTCATGATAATGAGCTAGTTTTTATGTCTGCCCCAAGATCCTTTTTGGACAGTGGGTCGTCTTCATTATCTAGCCCTCAACGGAGCACTGTGGGCTGACTTCTACCACTGACACCAGATGCTTTCTTACTGAGGAGAGGGGGCGTCTTAGAGGCTCTTGGGGGAAAGCTGCTGCCAGGGAGATCCAGCACCAGAGCAGCTCCCACCCCAGCACAGCCTCGCCTTCTGCCATTCTGAGCTTTGTTGTTTTCTTTTGCAAATAGCCGAGTCCATTGGTACAGTGTGACATTTTCACATAAATGATGTCAGATATTGAAAATACATACATTTTCTTTTTAGTCATGTGATTTGTACACATCCAAAACAGATACTTCATATGGAAGGATTCCAGGACAAAAGTGAACCAGGAGTGACTAGATGACACATACGTGTGCTATAAACTCTGTTCTCTTCCTCCCCAGGTTCAGCTCCACTTCCCAGTGGGAGAGCTTGTCATCATTAAGATGAGTCGAATGTAGACCTCACTTAGGGTTCCTCCTAAGTGGTGAGGATGTAGGCTTATGAGCAGGACGAGATAATCATCTTAGCCTTACCCTGCGGGTCCCCTAGGTAAGGCTCAGAGAGCTCCTCCACGTGCCCGGCACTCGGAACTTTCTGTCTGTCTGTCTTTCTGTCGAGACTCGGTGCTGGAGACTCGAGCAGGTCTCGGGGCTCGGCAGCTGTTGACGCAGGGGGCTGCCTGTTCGTCCCCTCCCATCCAGTGTTATGGTCAGCCCTGGAGAGCTCAAGTCAGAGTTCTAGCTTAATAGCTCCTGTCCAAGTGGGAATAAGCAGACCTAGAAAAAATCTTGGAAAAGTTTTTAGTTTTGCATTTAAACTAATCTTTTAGCTTAATATATCAGTCTGCTTTCATACGACCTGACACACACGTAAGAGCAATTAGGAAGTTATGTCAACATAACTCATCCCCGTATTGCTTACCAGTGGTGAGCTGCATCACCATGATGAAAGGTGGTCCATTTTAAGAAATGAACTTCTTCTTCCCTTACATATTTACTATGGCAAGCATATAAGAAGTGATCTTTTTTAAATATATTTTTAGTTGCAGATGGACATAATACTTTTATTTTATTCATTTTATTTTTATGTGGTGCTGAGGATCGAACCCAGTGCCTCATACATGCGAGGCAAGTGCTCTACCACCGAGCCACAATCCCAGCCCATAAGAAGTGATTTTTAAATTCTCATTCAACAGAGAATATAAGAGTACAGGGAAACTATAGCTTGGAGATGCCGATATGCTGCAACTCTGAGCACAGCCTACATTTCTTCAGATGCACCCTAGTCTCACCCCCTAGCCTGGGTTTGCATAGAAGACAAGGAGCAACCTCTGCCTTCTAGGAGAGCTTTGGCTTTGATTGACAAGCAACCAGACTTTTACTTATCCTTCCATTGTGAGAATGCTTCCCTGGCACGTGCTGGTCACCTTGACCATGCATTGAGGGATCCGAATGACTGGAATGCCTGGCTACTGAGCTTGCAGCCAGTGATTCCCAAGCGTTAAGACTGCTGTGGTTTGCAGCAAGAGGAGGCAGGTCTGGTGGACAGCTGGAGTCCCTTCTTTCTGGACAAGATGTTTCCAGCTATTTCAGAAAATAAATGATATGTATTAATAGTTGCCAGATGAAGTCAAGACTAATGAAGGACTGGTGTCTATGAAATGGAAGTCTCCCAAACTGACTAATTGAGGTGCAAATTACTTGCATTTCCAAATAACTTAGTACAATTCCTTCTTTCAAGAAATTTCCTCAGATTCATAAAAATTAAAATATGTGTGATTTTTCAGGAACATTTTTTTCCTGAATTGAGTGAGATTAGGCCTCATGTGACTCTTGGGTAAAATTGCCAAATTATATCAAGTCTTGAGTATCATTTTTTGTACAGTAGAAAAACAGATTGGGATTTATTAACTACTATTTCTCTTTTTTGCCAGATTTAGAAATGGCTGTTGCATATTGGAAATTAGTGTTATCGGGAAGGTTTAAATTTTTAGATCTTTGGAACACCTTCCTGCTGGTAAGTGGTGTGTTTCCTGCCGGGTGTGCCAGTCGGAGGGGAGGCCATCCGCTCTGAGGCTGAGCATGGAAGTCCTGGGTAGACAGGTCCTGCTCATAGGGGCTCTGGCGACGGGCGAGGCGCTGCTCCGCCCTGCCGAGGCCGGGAGAGACCCCCAGGATGACTTCTAGAAGAGTGGGGGTGTGCCTCTGCCGACCTGGGTCCTCCTCCTCCTCCAAGGACCCCATGCCAAATCGCCCTGTTAATCCTGAGAAACTTCAGATCCTTGAAGAAAGGGCTGGGCCAGACTCACTGCTGGTTGGCAGGGCTGCAGAGCTGTGTGCCAGGTCCCAGTGTCCAGAGGTTGCAGCCACTGCGTGTGTGTGTTCTGGGGGAGGGTTTTACATGTGTTCTACATGCTCAGGAGGGAAAGGAACCTTAATGGGCCTCTTAGGAGCGAGCGAGGCTGGGCAGGGGCAGGCTCCATGTCCTGCCGGGCCGTAGCGGGCAGCAGGTGCAGCCTTGGGGAGTTAGAAGTGGGTGGGGGTGAGGACGTGGCGGTGGCAGGACCAGACCTGCCGTGTTGCAGGGCAGTGGGAGGGTGCCTTCCCGCAGCACGGCGGCCTGGCAAGGAGGAGCCCCTCTGCTCTGGGAGTCCTGAAGTCCTGCAGATGCCGCAGGTGTCCCAGCTGTTCCTTTACCCCAGTTGCTCCTCCTGACTGCTCAGAGGTCTGACAGTGTGCCCACCACCCCACATCCAAACCCCTAACCTTCCCCAGAGAGCCCCTACCACAGAGCCGCAGAGCAAAGTGAGGGATCCGCACAGCAGACCCCAGCTGCAGGGCGGCCGAGAGCAGCAGCGCCCACTTCCTGCCACACGTTGCGTGGGAGAAAGACGACGAGTGGCAGGAAACTGCTGCAGTAGTCATGGTCCATGGCACCGGTGAGCTCCTGAGCTGCTCACGGCCATTGGTACCTGTGTGGCAGTATGGCGTGCCCACCCTCAGGAGAATGAGCACCTCTGAAGAAGGCAGAAGAAGTAGTTGGCGAGAGAGGCAGGGTCCGGCGCCCATGCCGGGCTCCAGACCTGGGCACAGGTGTCGCATTTGCCTTTAGGGCTTTGGTGTTTCTGAAACTCTAACAGACTTTCAGAGAATCAGCCCATCCCCTGCACGAACTAGCAAACAGAGAAACAGGCATGTAGAGATCAACAGGAGCGTGACTTGCTTGTTGTCCCACAGTGTCTCTGAGTTGGTGGGGAGGGAGGTAAGGAGATGCTGCCCTTGAGTTTGACCACACAGGAATTCATGATCTTAGTATTTAAGACATTGGCTTCTGCTCTGAGCCAGTCTGTACCGGAACACGGGCTTGGTGGGCTCTCCGAGCTCGAGCAAGGTGCCACTGCTGCTTCTCCTTGGGACGGACTTGGCTGTGCTTCTTGCCTGTCAGATAAGCAGGATCGCTCACCTGTGGAGGACCCTCGGCCACTAGGAGGCCTCAGGGTTGAGCTCTGGACCTTAATCTGCCGGGTTTTTCCTCTTACGTATCAGGAACATCACAAGAGATCAATTCCACGGGACACTTGGAACCTTCTGCTAGATTTTGGAAACATGATTGCAGATGATATGTCCAACTACGATGAAGAAGGTACTGGGCACTGTAGGACTTCAGAGGGCCTCCAGAGGGAGGGACAGCACTGGTCAGGCGGCCTTCCACAGCTGTGGGCAGAGAGTGCCCCTTCCTGTTGGTTCCCGAGGGTCCCACAGGGTGCTTGCTGTTGCCACTGGTGGGGAGACCTCGTGGCCTGTGTGGCTGTGTGCGTGTAGATGCCCCCATGCCTAGGGCACTACTCCGGGGCCCTGGGCATGCCACCCTGGGAAGGGCCAGTCCCAGGCAGAGGCCTCCCCTCCAGGACCTGCCTCTGTGCTCGCTGGGCCTGCCAGGACCGCTCTGGGACGCCCCTCTTCCTAGGCCCCTGGCCTTCCCTGCTCTGGCAGTGTTCTTCACGGGAGCAGCTCCTCTCTGTCCTCGGCACGTGGCATGGTGTCCAGCTCACGGTAGGCCTCAAGCAGTGAGCGTCGAGTGGAGGAGCGAGTGCTGCAGTGTAGGCAGAAGCCCAGCTTCCAGGAGGTCACCTGTGGTCAGTGGGGTGAGGCCCATCTGTGCAGATGGCCAAAAGCACGACAGCGCTTGGTGAGGGGTGGTGCAGGGCTGCTGGGACACCCTGCACTGGGTGGAACAGGGCCTTTGTGAGGAGCCTGGCTGAGATGGCAGGGGGGCAGTACCCCTGCTGGCCAGAACGTCCCGACTGCAGAAACAGCTCCTTCTCCCTACAGAGGACCAATGGGTCCATCTCTCTGTCCCAGATCAGCTGGTCCAAACTCTCTGGAGGCCAACCAAGGAAGCACCCAGTCAGTGAGCAGTGTACTGCCCACAGGCCACGTCACACCGTGGCTTACTGACCCTGACCTGCTGGCAAAAGAATTAGGTGGTTTCAGCCAATTATTTGGTGAAACGTGAGCTTTGTAAACTGCAGATCATTTGGATTCTTGAAAGAGGAATAAGTTTCCAAAAAAATTCTTTTGAATGTAGCAGTTGCACTAATGGTGACTTCTAAAGACTCGTGTCTGCTTCTCTCCAGGAGCGTGGCCTGTCCTCATCGATGACTTTGTGGAGTATGCGCGGCCAGTGCTCACGGGTGGAAAACGCAGCTGAAGGGGGAGCTGGGTCCGGAGCCGGCCCACATCCTGCAGGGCACACCCGGGTGGTGCTGTGTGCTTCGCTGCCAGGCTCAGCCACTGTCCTTACTGTCCCAAAGCTGGAATGCCATCCTCCTGCTCAGAGCCACGGTGGCTGGTGCAGGCTCCCACAGAGGACACTGCCACAGGGGCCGGCACGCTTGCTATAGCTGCTGCTTTAGCAGATTGCCGTCTGACGCAGGGTCAAGGTGAAGACCAGCAGTTAGGAACCCTATCACAGTCGCGCGGTGATCACATGTGGAGCAGTGTCTGTCCTGGGGAGGACGCAGTCATGCGCCAGTCAGAGCAGGCCTGGCGCCAGAGTGCAGGCTCACCTGGGGCCGCGCTCTTCCTCCTGCTGGCTGTGCTGTCGCCCTTGTTTGGGTGTTTGTTCTCTCTGGATGTTTCTCTGAAAGCCATGTCTGTGACATTTAGGCCCTGAAGCAGTCCGCAGTGATGGCATGTGTGGCGTGACTCCAGCAGGCGAAGCTGTCTTCACGCCAGTGGCCTGTTGTGCCTCTGATGATGCTGTTTCCGCTTCCCGAGACGTCTCATGCTTTTACTATGTTTTATTTGAAAAGACATTTCCCACTTTCTGTTTTGAGTGGTGAATCAGATTTAAGATCAGACGCACTGGTCCCGTTCACCTGTCTGCGGTCCCACAGTGCCCAGGCTGTGGCCCTTCTTACAGTCACACTGTGTGGGAGCAAAGCCCGCACCTGGAGCCTCCGTCTCCCTGCGAGCTGCAGCCTGACCTCACGCCCTGTCACTGCAGCTGCTCCGACTCGGAAGGTCAGAGCCCGCTCGTGCGTGCAGGCCTAGAGGCCTGGAGGCTGCCACTCTCCTGTTGTGGAGCTTGGAACAGCACTGCGCTGACACCTCACGTTTACACGACCTCGTGCCACAGCGTGCCTTGCCGCCCTCCTGCAGCGCCCCACGGAGCAGACGGCGGGGCTCTCCGGGCCATCTCCAGTGTCCTGTGCACCCGGAACCTGCCCTGTGCTTAGCTTCTGAGTGGACGTGCCACAGCCCTAGGGAGCGCCCCTCACAGCCTGGGGACCACGTGCCCTCCACGTGGGGCTCTGCCAGTGCTGCAGAAGGCAGCGGGATGGAGGCCTGGAGGGTGAGGCTGGTCTGCGCAGGACAGGTCACGGGGCCTTTCGCAGGCCCTCCTGCCCTGTGTGTGAAAGAGGACACAGCCATCTCCAGGTCTCACTCAGCGTTTCTTCAATAAGATGAACTCCGGCTCTAATTACAACCCAAGAAGCAGCACAGCACCCCTCTAGGCTGCCTGGACTCTGGTGTAATAGTTCTGTTTGCAGGAGTTTGTAGAGTTCAGTGACTAGGTGAGGGAGGGCTGCAGTCCTCTTGTTGGGGGTTTGAGATCCTGTGGGACTGTCGATGGACACTGAAGTGTTGGCACCTGTCTAATACTGAGACTGAAGGGAAGTCGGTCAGACTTCAAAAACCTGTGCTGTGCTGCTTCCATTAGTCACACTTGAGTTCTGCATGCTGCGAAGATGCTAAGAACATCAGAACACACCGCAATAAAGTGTTTTCCCCAGACTGTGTGGTTCTGATCTTGGCTGTACAGATAACTTGCCCCCAGATGTTGGGGCCCTGCTGTTTATCCAGGGGCAGCAAAGCCCCTGGCCCCCCGTGTCTGACCCCGTTAGATGACCGTGGCCCAGAGGGCTCCATCTGTCCAGCTCCGCCTCAGCATCACTGGTGCTGACCACGGCCCTCTGAGAAGTCTCTGGCTGCGCTCAGAACAGAGCACTCAGGAGGGTGTGGGAATCGTGGACCCAGGACATCAAGCCACAGCTGAGTTGAGTGACCTGTCGCCACACCGGGTCCTCCCTGGGACGCGCAGGCAGGCTCCATCCCTCCTACGCTGACGGCGGTGCTGTGTTGGAGCACTGCCTTCAGGCTTCCTAGGACAAAGTGAGCTGAGGGGCTGGGGACAGGGCTCAGTTGCTGGAGTGCTTGCCTCACATGCACGAGGCCCTGGGTTCAGTCCTCAGCACGACCCAAAAAAGTGGACTGAGTTCTGTTGTGCCCTGTCCCCTGCCTAGCAGAGCCGGGGCTCTGCAAGCCGCAGAGTGGACAGAGGTCACGCGAGCCTTGCCCTTGCTCCTCGTGGCGCGGGCAGGACGGTGTGGGAGCCTCCCCAGCGCCCTCGGCAGGGCTTCCCCGCTCTGAGCAGTGAGGCCGTGCCCAGCAGACCACACCCCAGGCTGGCGCCGTCCCTCCCGGCGGGTGTGCTGTCTTGCTCTGGCACCTGCTTCCCTTGGTTCTGAAGCACTCTGATTTCAGAATCTTGAAACTCGGCTGCCTGGAAAAGCACCCACCATCTCGGCCGGCAAGCGCCGGTGGTGCAGGGTCCTGCCGGCCACTGGGGGCCCGCTGCGCTCAGCTCTGCCAAGGCTCGCTCAGTCCAGGTGGCTCCTCCAGCCTGGGTGCGAGCCGGAGGGAGGCCGCCCTCGCGTGCTTCAGGCCTGGAGCTCTGCTGTAGGCCGTGCTTGTGAGTGTCCTCACAGCAGACGGGCACAGGGTGTCACCTTGAGCTCCGTGGAGTGACTGGACGCCACACTGTGTCGTCCCCTGCCGTCCCCTCCTCGAGCCTGTTGGCCAGGTGGTGCCTGACCTGCCGTGAGGAGCCCGAGCACCTTTGCTGCTTCACGCTGCGTTGTTTTGATTTTCTTTTTTCTTTTTCTTTCTTTTATTTATATTTTTTTTAGTTGTGTATGGACTCAGTGCTTTTGTTTTTATGTGCTAGGATCGAACCCAGTGCCTCACACCTGTGAGGCAAGTGCTCTACCACTGAGCCACAACTCTAGCCCCTGTTTTAGTTTTCTATCAACATTTCATAATCTGGAAACATTCTTTAAAGGATGAAACTAATGAGTGACATTCAGAGGACACAAAAGACCACAGATTTCCAGAGAGTTTTAGTATATAGCAAGGTAGATACATTTGCTTGAAATTTCTAGAAAAGGCAAAGTTACAGAAACAGCAGGGGGTGGTTGTCTGGGGCCTCGGGGAGAGCAGGGGCAAGGTGGGCTCCGGGACAGCGTGCTGAGAGGCCCTGGCTCCGGCTCCCAGACGCACACCCTGCTCCGCCCAGGAGGACGCCAGTGGCAGCCCCTGCGAGGCTGGCCCGCCCCCACGGTGAGGTCAGAGTGTTTCCCATTGGTGCCACCTGCAGACACAGGAAAGGAGTGCCCGGCCACTTAGAGGCGCTGGACAGCAATACAATGACCAGTATAAATGTCAGCGAGCGGGCTGAGAGTGGCCAGGGAAGGACAAAGGCAGCAGCAGGGTGTGCGGAGCCACCTCTGATGGAGAAGTTCACGGCTGCGATGCTGCTGGGGGGTGTGGGCGACGCCCTGGGCTACGCCAACGTCTGCAGGGAGAGCAGCGCGCTGGGCTCCGTCCAGGAGGAGCTGCAGAAGGTCGGGGGGCTGGACCACCTGGTGCTCTCTCCCAGAAAGTGGCCAGTGAGTGACAACACCATCATGCACTTGGCCACCGCCGAGGCGCTGGCCACAGGTAGGGAGCCAGGGGCGCTCTGGCACGGCTCGGGCAGGGGTGGGGTGCAGGGGCGCCTCGGAGCCCGGCCTGGAAGGCGGAGTCACCAGGGTCCCTCGGGATTCAGGCCTAGGCCCTGTCTCACTCGCAGTGGCTCTGTGGGTGACGGGATCATTCACAGACAACAAGGTGCAGCTTGGAGCAGCAGCTTCTGGTGGGCTGTGGGCCAAGCCCCGCACCCTGTCTCCACTAGGGGTGGCCCCCGAGCCGCCACTTCACAGCTGTTTGGTGGGAGCAGGGCAAGGGCTTGCTACTGCACTAGAAGTCGAGTGTTCTTATTCTTAATTTAGTGCGTGATGTAAAATGAAGCCAGCTTAGAACTCGGGGCATTAGTATGCCAGCACTGGGGGTCAATCTCCATTCCAGTGGGCCACGGTGAAGACCTGCTGGAGTGGGCCATCGGGACCCTGCTGTATGGCGTGCTCTGGAGAACACTGCGGGACCCCTGGACCTGGGGCACAGTCTCTCAGACTGCCCTCCCAGGAGCAGGTTGGTCTTAGGATCAACCAGATTTTATGAGCGCCAGAGGAACAGTGGGTGCACAGAAGGGCGGCTGTCCTGCAGGTCCCCTGAGCTTAACGTCCTGAGGTACCCCAGTCTGTCGTGGCGAAGCTGGGGTCTGAGACGGCTCCTGAGTCAGTGGATCTCACCTGTGCCTTCTCGCCGCCATTCCGCTGGCTGGCCGTGAGCACGCTCGGTTTAGCTCTGTGGTCATGGTGTAGGAATGCATCGCTCGTCCCTAAATAGCCGGTGAGAGGGCCGAGGCATGCCAGTCAGATAAGAAGCCACAGCCTGCTGAGAGTGGCGTCACCACGGCTCTGGAACCCGCGTGTCCTGCCTCTGTCTTTCCGCAGGTGTGTGCCCCCTGCCCGCACCGCAGCGCGCCATGCCTGAGCCCAGAGCTGTGCCCGGCACACTGCCGGAGCGCGCAGCCTCAGCAGGGCCCGTCCTGGCTGCGCACAGCCGGCGCCAGCTCTGCCCTTGTGGGCGGGCACAGCCCCACGCAGGCCCCACGCGGGCTTGTCCCCAGCACGTCGGGAGGGCAGGACCGGTCACGGTGGAGAGCACCTGGGATCCCGGGACACGGCCACCCCGCAGTGAAGCAGGGCAGGAAATGGCACGGCGCTGTTCCTAGTGGGCGGTCATTGCCCACGAGGTGGCGGTTGCCAGGCGTGGCAGGCAGGGACCCATGTGTTGTGCCCGTCGTGGGTCGCGAGACTCACAGAGACCCCCTTTGCCACCTGCTCCTCTGGAAACAGCAGCGAGCACACGTCCTCCCTCGCTCCGCGGGAGCCGGCTCTCACGAGCGTGTTCTCGCAGCAGGCTCAGCCTGCCGCCGCCGGCTCGGCCACGCTGACAGCAGGCGCCTGCGTTTCTGGCCCGTGAGCTGCAGCCTGTCCTGCCGGCCTGGCCCCAGGCTGGGTGTCTTCATTCCCCACAGGTGGCCTCAGGGCCGCTGTGCTGCAGGAGAGGGACTGACACGCAGCAGGGCCACGCAGCCACGGGAGCGGCGGGGGGCTGGGAGCAGTCGGGCCGTGTCTCACGTGCTCTCCTGGCCCCCAAGGTCACGGTGGCCATGCAGCTGTTCTCATGACCCCAGTGCACAGTGGCTCTTTTTTTTATTTTTATAATTTTTAATATGTACAACTCATAGTGCATATATTTAGTATCTTTTTACATACAACTGTTTGTATACAAAGTATATTCGTACAATTCAGGTCTTCAATCATGCATTAAGGAAAATGGTATCCGTCTCCGTCTCATTCAACCACCTTTTTTTTTTTCTTTTCTCCCCCTCCCTCCCCTCTTGCTCCCTCCCTCACCCTCCCTTCCGTTGACCATTCTAGTGTTCCTCTAATCCTCCTATGTACCTCCATCCAACAATACTTTGGAATAGCCTCCTTATATCAGAGAAAACATTTGGCACTTGGATTTTTGAGATTGACTAACTTCACTTAGCATTATGTCTTCCAACTTCATCCATTTACCTGCAAATGCCATTAATTTATTTTCTTTTATTGCTGAGTAAAATTCCATTGTGCGTATATACCACATTTTCTTAATCCACTCATTTACTGAGGGACATCTAGGTTGGTTCCACAACCTAGCTATTGTGAATTGCACAGCTACAAACATTGAGATAGCTGTGTCACTGTAATATGCTGTTTTTAAGTCCTTTGGGAATAGGCCCAGGAGTGGGCGCAGTGGCTCTTGAACACGTCTCCAGAGGTGTGGCCGTGTGACCTGGGCATCACCCAGTGGGGCGCGTCCTGCAGCACAGAGCAGAAGCTGACCAGGCGTGTCACGAGTGCGCAGGCAGAGCCAGAGCTCGGTGCCCAGGGCAGCGCCGTCCTGCGGCTCCACGCTCAGGTGCCAGGCCGTGGGGGCTGCTTGTCCCCAGAGAGCGCGCCCTGGAGCCCAGCTCCTCAGCTCCACGTCGCCACTCGCCTCTTCTGAGCTGAGGAAGCTGTGACCCGCTCACCTCCCGAGACTCAGGGGCCCTGGAGCGGCGTGGGGTCCACAGACCACGAGGGGAGGGTGGTGAGCCCTTGGGAGGCTGGATCAGCTGCGTGGGCCTTGTGCTTCTGATGGTCAGCAGGACTGTCGACGCCCAGGCCAAGCTCACAGCCCTGGGCAGAGGGCTCCTGGGAGGTGCCCGCGTGCTCCTGGCCAACGCCAGCCCTACCTCTGAGCGCCATCTGCCTCGCATCACAACAGTCCTTCAGGCGGCCAGGTGGGACGGCAGGGGGACTAACAGGTCGCCACAGCACAGCAGTCCACAGCCCAGGGAACCTGTGTCCAGCGTAGACGCAGCTGAAAAGGCTCTCTGCTGCCGTGGACCCCTGTGCTGGGCCACACCCATCCTGCGCGTGCCAGGCTCGAGCCCTCCACCAGCTGTGCCCCAGCCCTCCCCTGCACTTTTCTTTTTCTCGTACTGGGATTGAACCCAGGTGCTCCACCACTGAGCCACATCCCCAGCCCTTGGTGCCTTTTATTTTGAAACAGCATTTTGCTGAGTTGCCCAGGCTGGCCTCAAACTGCTATCCTCCTGCCTCAGCCTCCTGAGTTGCTGGGATTACAGGTGTGGCCACCACACCCAGATTGCCATTTTGTTTTTGTGGACTTTATTTCACTTTACAGAAAGCAACTGATGTTAAATACACCAATCTCATGGTATCTGATTCTAGAATGAAAGTAATTATTTTAGAGGACTCAAGAAGGCCAGGCTGGCTGGCCAGGGTGGAGGGAAAGCAGACCATTTGTAAAGGGATAGCGCTGCACACTGCACCAGAACCCTATCAGCTTACAGACAGCTGGACAACCACGGCCCAGCGCCGCCGTGCAGGCCAGGCTGGCTCACTCCTGCAGGGTTGCTGTGTGGGGCCTCCCTGGAGGTGTGGCTCTCATTCCTCCCAAACAGGGCCTCAGAGCCCGGTGCCCTGTAGCACGTTCAGGGAAGGGACATGGGGATGGTCTCCCAGGACTCCCTGCTGTCCAGGGGGCTCGGACTGGGCTGGGAGGCTCATTCTGCCGTGACCTGTCAGTGGCCTCCCAACCCTCTGTGCCATGGCTCTGGCCAGCCGCGAGGAGGTCTCTGATTTTCTGCCCCTGTTCTTCCCAGTGGCAGGCAGGCACCTGCCCTCCCGGTCTCTCCCCTCCCACATTCCTGCCCCCCGCCAAGGCAGGCCCTCATCACCAAGGAGGAGCGAGCAGACGCCGCTCACGCACCACGGAGCCCAGACGCCCGAGCGCAGGGCCGTGGAGCTGATGCGGGCACCCCGCCGCTGCCTCGCCTGACTCAGCCCACTCTAAGTGTGGCCAGGCACCTCGGACTCCAGCGTCAGGGGGACGTCCACCATACTGTGGACCAGCCTGGTGGCCAAAACGCTCAGCTTTGACCAGAAATCCACGGGCCCGCTCCCGACGTGGACAAGACGAGAATCACCCTGGCGCTGTCTGAAACAGGCCGATGTGTGGGGCCTGTCTGCCTCTAACGCAGCCGCCAGGCGCAGCAGGGCTGAGCGCAGGCTCCGTGGGGACTGGCTTTTTGCCCTCGGTGCCCACGGTCCTTGGGGGGATTCCACTCCGAACTTGTCCCCAGAATATGCCCCATGGGAGCGTGGACCCAGCGTGGCCTGCACAGGTTCCTGGAGGCGACCCAGCAGCTCACGCCAGGAGAGGGTCTTGCTCCCTTTTGCTCTCACGTGGACGGAGCAGTCAGCATAGATGCAGGGTCTCCCAGGTCCTCGCGCGTGACCACGACAGGCACGGCGACCACCTTGACGTGTGGTCAAGTGAGGCCCAGGGACTGTCTGCCGTCAGCCACCTCCTTCGCAGGGCTGGCGGAGAGGCCCGGCTCCACACACACTGTCCATGTGACCTCTGTTGTCCTTCTTCCTCCCAGACTACTGGTGCCTGGATGACCTGTACCGCGAGATGGTGAGATGCTACGTGGAGGCCATCGAGAAGCTTCCGGAACGTCGGCCAGACCCAGCCACGGTCGAGGGCTGTTCACTGCTGAAGCCAGATAACTACCTCCTGGCCTGGCACACGCCCTTCAGTGAAAAGGGTCAGGCAGCCTGCCCCGTCCCCAGAGCTGCTGCCAGGCCCGCAGACACAGGCTCTGCCCTCACTGCGGGCATCGGGTGGGCCTTGTTGTACACTGGCCCTCACGGGCATTTGCACACAGGGCACGGCTCCCAGAGGACTTGCCCTCAGTTCTAGGTTTACTTAAGGGCATTTCTGGGGTGCTTTGGGGCTCTGGGGTGTGCAGGGAGGCAGCCCAGCCTCCGCCTCTGCCAGAGCCTCTGCTCCGCCCCCCTCGGCGTCCATCTTGGTGAGGGGTGGGCTGCAGGCCTGCCCTCAGTCTTCAGGGCTTCCCCTGACGTAAAGGTTCTCCCTGAGAGCCAGCAGAAACCCTGGTGGGCCAGGAGAGCTGCTTGGCACCCCAGGTGGGCCACGGAGAAGGCCCCTGCTCTGCAGGGGCACTGGGGCAGGTGCAGACTGGCCAGAACCAGGAAGGCCTCGGGCACTCTGTGGTGCGCCCCGGCACAGGAGCTTCCTGCTGGCTGGGAGGAGGTGGCCTGAGAGACTCCGGCATCGTGGTCAGAATCACGCAGGGACACTCCCTTGATCTGGCAGTCCTCCCTCCAGGGGTCTGTAAGACCTGTAGTAACAGGCCACGAAAGCCGGTGCGGAGACGAGCGCGGGTGCTCCCGCAGCCTTCGTGTGAGCGGAAGTCGGGGAGTGTGGACGTGGGCCAGTCCCTCGCTCGCTGTGTCTATGGGAAGGACGGGCAGGAGAGGTCACGGCGCCTCTGCCCAAGAAACTCTCTAAGGGAGGAGAAGCGCCTTCCCATGGAGACAGCGGGCGGGGGTCTGGGCCTTCTGGGCCAGTCTGTTCAGACACTTCCGCGCGTGCTCTCTGCCGGACGCGCGGGGCTCCTGCTGGAAGGACCGGGTTTGGATATCGGCCTTTTCTTCTTCTTTTTTTTTTTTTTTTTTTTTTTTTTTTCTGGTACCAGGGATTGAACTTGGGGACACTCGACCACTGGGCCACATCCCCAGCCCTATTTTGTATTTTAGTAGAGACAGGGTCTCATTGAGTTGCTAAGTGCCTCACCATTGCTGAGGCTGGCTTTGAACTCGCGATCCTCCTGCCGCAGCCTCCCAAGTGCTGGGATTACAGGCGTGTGCCACCGCACCCAGCTTGAATATTTTTCTTTTTGAGAACACAGAATCAACTGACTTGGTTTCTAATCTAAGTTCTGATGCCACTTTGTGACATTGAACAGGTCTCTGACCGCTTATCGCCAACACTTCTCTTTAGACTTTTTTTAGTTGTAGATGGACTCAATACCTTTACTTTATTTGTTTATCTTTATGTGGTGCTGAGGATCCAACCCAGTGCCCCACACGTGCTAGGCAAGTGTTCTACCACTGTGACAGCCCCAGCCTCTCTTTAGACTCTTAATGCCACCTCTGTCCATGCTAGCGAGAAGGACCAATGGAAGCCTTGCCTGTTCCTTGACTGCCAGTGGCCTTCCCGTGACATCTCGTCTGGGCTGGGAACCTGCAGGCGGAGGCTGGCTCGGTAGTCCTCGCAGCCCGAGCATGGTGCACATGCCCCGAGCCTGTGCTCCCGGGGAGTGACGCCCTCAGCCTCAGGAGCTGGCCACCTGCTGGGGCAGGCGGCGCCTGACCCAGATCCTCTCTGCTACTCCAGTTTTCCTACTGCCGTGACATCTCAACCTTTTATCTGCATGTTTATCACATGATCTAAAACTTTTGGAGGTTTTCATTTTGGAAAATTCAAGCATGTGCAAGAGTAGAGAGCACCATGGCAAACACTGGCCCAGGTTCTGCGGGCCAGCTCAACGTCAGCCTGGGCGAAGTCCTTGCCGGGGCAGGGCAGGGGCGTGGGGAGCCTCCCCCATCCCGGCTCTCACTGTCCCGGAGGTGTCTGTCTCCAGCCCGTCGTATTCCATGGCTCCCACCTGCAGCTGCCCTCTTAGATGGTGTAAAGCAGACCTGCGGTCAGGCCCGTCCACTCTAAGTGCTCCGTGTGTTGCTGGAAGAAGGAGCACCTGCCACATCTGTTGGAGACAGTCCTCCCCGCTGGGCGCGGCCTCAAAGCACAAAGCTACTGCACCTTGCTGCGGTGTGGTAGTGTCTGCCCCTGTCCAAACCAGGTGGAGCCTCGGGGCCCCGTCCAGCAGGGTGGACAGAGGCCTGGGGTGCTGGGGCCATGCCCTGGGCAAGGGCCAGTGCAGCTGCCGTGTGACTCCTGAAGCTCCTCACTTCCTGTCTCTTGGGGATTGCTTCAGCCAGAGGCTGGCACCAGAGCCGACGGGGGGCACCATGACCAGCTCTTGACATCCTGAACCGTGAAGATGGAAGTCATGGACAGGAACTGTCCACCTCCTCTAGGAGTCTGTTGACAGACACAGGAGCTGGGCCAGCTGTGTCAATGACGTAGGCAGTGACTGTTGGAGCAAAGCACATTGCCAGGAACACAGAAGCCACTTGGTCATGCTCCAGGGGCCGGTTCCTCAGGACACACCTCCTAGGCCTTCAGGCACCCGACAGCCACCTGCACAATATGTGAGGAGGACCACAGAGCCGCCCGGAGAAACAGCAGGCCCACAGCCGCAGCAAGGTCGCCACAGTAAGGTCTTTTTTTTTTTTTTTTTTTTTTTTTTTTAATATTTATTATTTGCTTTAGTTGTACACAATGCCTTTATCTTTATGTGGTGCTGAGGATCGAACCCGGGCCGCGCACGTGCTAGGCGAGCGCTCTACCGCTGAGCCACAGCCCCAGCCCACGCAGTAAGGTCTTAAGACAGTGACTTCGGCTTTCACTTTAGAGAACCAGAAAGACAACAGCAGATGAAGCCCAAAGGCAGCAGGAGAAACAACGCACACTGGCGTGGAAGCCAGAGGCGGAAAACAGCAGGAGCCAAACAAGCCCAATGCTGGTCCTCAAAGGCCAAAGAAGCGACAGTGTTCTGGCTAGCGGCCAGCACAGAGAGGACAAGGCAGGCCAGACCACCTGCTGCTTCTGCGGATATTAAAGGGAAAACGGGGGACTGTTACTGACAATGTTATGCCAGTAAGTTTAACAGCTCCAGTGAAAGGGACAAGTTCCTTGAATGACAGAGACCAATCCACCGCTCAGGAAGCAGGAGGCCCAGTAAGCCTGTGTCTTACAGAAAAACTGCAGAGAAGACCCCAGGTCCCGTGGCTGCACCGGAAATCCCACTTCACGCAAGAAAGAACTCTGCGTGAACTTCCAGGACGCTGACGCGGAGGAGCGCAGCCCAGCGTTCTGGCCCGGAGACCCACGGGGGCGAAAGGAGAAGTCACAGCCGAGAACCTGAACCCCAGGTGCACAGAGCCGGGGCAGAAGGGTGCAGCACCCCGCCAGGGTCGCGCAGGCGCAGACCACTGGGGACTTGCCGGGGAAGTGCAGGAGACACCAGTGCATGCCTGGTGGAGCAGCGGAAGTCACAGGCTGCGTGGCAAAGGCTGCCAGGACGCAGCGCAGCCTGTGGGCGTCAGTGGCACAGCCACTTTGGAAGCCAGTCTGGCATTTGCTCGGAGAGTGAATGTTCATCACACGGTCTAGACACTCCCCCAGGCAAGAGAAGAAGGCGCGTGTGCACACAGCACCTGTGCGGGAGCCTCCAGCCAGAGCCTGCCCTCGTGCCACGCACAGAACACGCGGGTGCCACCGGGGGTGCCGCCGGGGTGCTGCTCACACTAAGAGGGCTTGGGCAAGGCTGAGCGCAGAGGCCAGCACAGAGCCTCCGGGGAGAGCCGGCTCACGCGAGACCCCCGCAGAAGCCAGTGCCCAGCAGGCACCGCGTGGGAGGCGCAGGGGCTTCCGGGTGCAGGGCCTCACAGGTGTGCACGCCTGCAGAAGTTCCCAAACCCCGTGCTTTCAGCCGTGCAGGTGCTGACACGTGGAAAGGGCAGATGTGACGGCAGGCCCGCACAGCGTCCCCAGCAGGAGCACACTGTCAGCACGTGGCTGTGCCGTCTGTCCTCAGCGGCTAGGCTTGGTCTGTCCCTCCCTTTTCTGTTGTCAGGCTTGGTGGCTTGCCTTTGCTCACTAGTGGAAGGACATCCCCCACAGGGACTTCCCCATTTTTTGTGATTGTTCACAGTTTTCTACAAAACCCAACATGCGACAGACAGATGGTACATCTTTTCTTTCAGTTTGCACACAATGGAAAAACAAGTATGTTTTACAAAGTCTGTCTAATAAACACTAGAGGATGATAGTTTAAAATCCATGAATTAAAAAATCATCTAATAAAAATAATCCCAAACGACATTCTGACCAATGTGCCGTGACATGAGGTTGGTGCCTAGCAACGACTAGCTAGCTCGCCAGAGGCGGGCTTGTTGGAGCAGGAGTGTGACACAGGGTGCTCCTCTCCATGCAGGCTCAGGATTTGGAGCTGCCACCAAAGCCATGTGCATCGGCATGCGGTACTGGAAGCCGGAGCGGCTGGGGACCCTGGTCCAAGTCAGCGTTGAGTGCGGCAGGATGACCCACAACCACCCCACAGGTAATGCGGGCAGCAGACAGGGCCGGCCCTGCCCACTGAGGGAGCCCGTCCTTGAGGCAACACGAGCCGCGAGCTGGCTGGCCCCGTGATCCCCTGCCTCTTGGACTGGAAACTTGGGAGGCCGGCTGACCTCTCCATGTGGCTATTTTTGGGGAATTGGCGGTTTCTTGATCCTCGGCTGTGCCTGAGGTCTCGCGTGCACGGGAAGGCAGGATCGGTGCCAGCGCGCTGGCGTGGGAGATGGTGCAGAGGAAGATCCCCGCTGGTTCTGAATGTGACCGTGTTAGGCCACGGAGGAGGAAGGGGAGGTGCCCTGGTGGTGCTGGCTGCACGGAGGCAGCATTGGGAGGACGGCACGGTCAGGGGAGCTGGGCACTGCACCAGGGTGAGGCCAGCCCCGCCCTGCCTCACCTGTCACAGGATGAGGGTGGCGGTGGCGCTGTGAACTGACCCCGAGAGAACATTTGCAGTTGGGACGGTCTCCCTCCCAGGTCTGGGGTCTGGGTGGACGCAGACAGACCTGGCCCTGGCGCCCCGTGACCGGGAGCAGGACCGGCCTCCCGAGCCCTCCTCCTCGTCTGCACGGCAGGCACCCGGGATGGCAAGGCAGCAGCCCAGGCCGCCTTCAGAGCCAGGCTCTGGGAGTGCAAGGAGGGCTGAGCTGGGCACCGTCCCCTGAACACAGGCCCACAGGTGGCACAGGGAGGCCAGCGCTTTCTGGAACTTCTGGACCATACAACATTGTCCAGGGGGTCCTCACGGAGGGCAGACCAGGACCCCCTCCGCTGGGCCTGGGAGGAGGCAGCACGGTCAGCTCATCCCAACACAGCCGCGCTCCGCTCACAGCTGCGTGGTGGCCCGAAAGGCAGGCGCACAGCCCTGGTCAGAGCTGCAGAGCCCTTGCCCAGGCCGCCCTAGGCCAGGCCGCTCAGGGCCAGGACGGGCCAGCCACAGCGCTCTCTCCACCCAGGCTTCCTGGGCTCCCTGTGCACGGCCCTGTTCGCCTCCTACGCAGTGCAGGGGAAGCCGCTGGCGCAGTGGGGGACGCGACATGCTGCGGGCGCTGCCGCTGGCCGAGGAGTACTGCAGGAAGACCGTCCGGCACATGGCAGGTGAGGGCCGCCCGGCAGGCAGCTCCTGCCCGCCGCCCCGCTCCGCGCATTCCCTGAGGCAGGCCGGAGAGTCCCCTCTGGTCAGTGCGGGCAGAGCTGGCCTCACAAGGTGGAGTGGGTGAGCTGTCCCAGCCAGAGGCCACAGCTCTCGGAGTGGTGTGGGAGCTGCGGGAGGCCAGCCAGGCCTGTCTCCAGCACCACGCCGCCCCCACCTCACCCCGCCTCTGGCTGCAGGCAGGGCCGGGCTGCTGCTGGCCTGTCCAGGCTGGGGTCTGTAGCGCGGCCCAGGAAGATGTCCTCTGAGGAGCCAGGGAGCCAGGCCAGCACCCAGCCTGACCTGAGACCCAGTCTCCACCAAGCTGGGGAGGTGGGGGGGGGGGGGGGGGGGGGGGGGGGGGGGGGGGGGGGGGGGGGGGGGGGGGGGGGGGGGGGGGGGGGGGGGGGGGGGGGGGGGGGGGGGGGGGGGGGGGGGGGGGGGGGGGGGGGGGGGGGGGGGGGGGGGGGGGGGGGGGGGGGGGGGGGGGGGGGGGGGGGGGGGGGGGGGGGGGGGGGGGGGGGGGGGGGGGGGGGGGGGGGGGGGGGGGGGGGGGGGGGGGGGGGGGGGGGGGGGGGGGGGGGGGGGGGGGGGGGGGGGGGGGGGGGGGGGGGGGGGGGGGGGGGGGGGGGGGGGGGGGGGGGGGGGGGGGGGGGGGGGGGGGGGGGGGGGGGGGGGGGGGGGGGGGGGGGGGGGGGGGGGGGGGGGGGGGGGGGGGGGGGGGGGGGGGGGGGGGGGGGGGGGGGGGGGGGGGGGGGGGGGGGGGGGGGGGGGGGGGGGGGGGGGGGGGGGGGGGGGGGGGGGGGGGGGGGGGGGGGGGGGGGGGGGGGGGGGGGGGGGGGGGGGGGGGGGGGGGGGGGGGGGGGGGGGGGGGGGGGGGGGGGGGGGGGGGGGGGGGGGGGGGGGGGGGGGGGGGGGGGGGGGGGGGGGGGGGGGGGGGGGGGGGGGGGGGGGGGGGGGGGGGGGGGGGGGGGGGGGGGGGGGGGGGGGGGGGGGGGGGGGGGGGGGGGGGGGGGGGGGGGGGGGGGGGGGGGGGGGGGGGGGGGGGGGGGGGGGGGGGGGGGGGGGGGGGGGGGGGGGGGGGGGGGGGGGGGGGGGGGGGGGGGGGGGGGGGGGGGGGGGGGGGGGGGGGGGGGGGGGGGGGGGGGGGGGGGGGGGGGGGGGGGGGGGGGGGGGGGGGGGGGGGGGGGGGGGGGGGGGGGGGGGGGGGGGGGGGGGGGGGGGGGGGGGGGGGGGGGGGGGGGGGGGGGGGGGGGGGGGGGGGGGGGGGGGGGGGGGGGGGGGGGGGGGGGGGGGGGGGGGGGGGGGGGGGGGGGGGGGGGGGGGGGGGGGGGGGGGGGGGGGGGGGGGGGGGGGGGGGGGGGGGGGGGGGGGGGGGGGGGGGGGGGGGGGGGGGGGGGGGGGGGGGGGGGGGGGGGGGGGGGGGGGGGGGGGGGGGGGGGGGGGGGGGGGGGGGGGGGGGGGGGGGGGGGGGGGGGGGGGGGGGGGGGGGGGGGGGGGGGGGGGGGGGGGGGGGGGGGGGGGGGGGGGGGGGGGGGGGGGGGGGGGGGGGGGGGGGGGGGGGGGGGGGGGGGGGGGGGGGGGGGGGGGGGGGGGGGGGGGGGGGGGGGGGGGGGGGGGGGGGGGGGGGGGGGGGGGGGGGGGGGGGGGGGGGGGGGGGGGGGGGGGGGGGGGGGGGGGGGGGGGGGGGGGGGGGGGGGGGGGGGGGGGGGGGGGGGGGGGGGGGGGGGGGGGGGGGGGGGGGGGGGGGGGGGGGGGGGGGGGGGGGGGGGGGGGGGGGGGGGGGGGGGGGGGGGGGGGGGGGGGGGGGGGGGGGGGGGGGGGGGGGGGGGGGGGGGGGGGGGGGGGGGGGGGGGGGGGGGGGGGGGGGGGGGGGGGGGGGGGGGGGGGGGGGGGGGGGGGGGGGGGGGGGGGGGGGGGGGGGGGGGGGGGGGGGGGGGGGGGGGGGGGGGGGGGGGGGGGGGGGGGGGGGGGGGGGGGGGGGGGGGGGGGGGGGGGGGGGGGGGGGGGGGGGGGGGGGGGGGGGGGGGGGGGGGGGGGGGGGGGGGGGGGGGGGGGGGGGGGGGGGGGGGGGGGGGGGGGGGGGGGGGGGGGGGGGGGGGGGGGGGGGGGGGGGGGGGGGGGGGGGGGGGGGGGGGGGGGGGGGGGGGGGGGGGGGGGGGGGGGGGGGGGGGGGGGGGGGGGGGGGGGGGGGGGGGGGGGGGGGGGGGGGGGGGGGGGGGGGGGGGGGGGGGGGGGGGGGGGGGGGGGGGGGGGGGGGGGGGGGGGGGGGGGGGGGGGGGGGGGGGGGGGGGGGGGGGGGGGGGGGGGGGGGGGGGGGGGGGGGGGGGGGGGGGGGGGGGGGGGGGGGGGGGGGGGGGGGGGGGGGGGGGGGGGGGGGGGGGGGGGGGGGGGGGGGGGGGGGGGGGGGGGGGGGGGGGGGGGGGGGGGGGGGGGGGGGGGGGGGGGGGGGGGGGGGGGGGGGGGGGGGGGGGGGGGGGGGGGGGGGGGGGGGGGGGGGGGGGGGGGGGGGGGGGGGGGGGGGGGGGGGGGGGGGGGGGGGGGGGGGGGGGGGGGGGGGGGGGGGGGGGGGGGGGGGGGGGGGGGGGGGGGGGGGGGGGGGGGGGGGGGGGGGGGGGGGGGGGGGGGGGGGGGGGGGGGGGGGGGGGGGGGGGGGGGGGGGGGGGGGGGGGGGGGGGGGGGGGGGGGGGGGGGGGGGGGGGGGGGGGGGGGGGGGGGGGGGGGGGGGGGGGGGGGGGGGGGGGGGGGGGGGGGGGGGGGGGGGGGGGGGGGGGGGGGGGGGGGGGGGGGGGGGGGGGGGGGGGGGGGGGGGGGGGGGGGGGGGGGGGGGGGGGGGGGGGGGGGGGGGGGGGGGGGGGGGGGGGGGGGGGGGGGGGGGGGGGGGGGGGGGGGGGGGGGGGGGGGGGGGGGGGGGGGGGGGGGGGGGGGGGGGGGGGGGGGGGGGGGGGGGGGGGGGGGGGGGGGGGGGGGGGGGGGGGGGGGGGGGGGGGGGGGGGGGGGGGGGGGGGGGGGGGGGGGGGGGGGGGGGGGGGGGGGGGGGGGGGGGGGGGGGGGGGGGGGGGGGGGGGGGGGGGGGGGGGGGGGGGGGGGGGGGGGGGGGGGGGGGGGGGGGGGGGGGGGGGGGGGGGGGGGGGGGGGGGGGGGGGGGGGGGGGGGGGGGGGGGGGGGGGGGGGGGGGGGGGGGGGGGGGGGGGGGGGGGGGGGGGGGGGGGGGGGGGGGGGGGGGGGGGGGGGGGGGGGGGGGGGGGGGGGGGGGGGGGGGGGGGGGGGGGGGGGGGGGGGGGGGGGGGGGGGGGGGGGGGGGGGGGGGGGGGGGGGGGGGGGGGGGGGGGGGGGGGGGGGGGGGGGGGGGGGGGGGGGGGGGGGGGGGGGGGGGGGGGGGGGGGGGGGGGGGGGGGGGGGGGGGGGGGGGGGGGGGGGGGGGGGGGGGGGGGGGGGGGGGGGGGGGGGGGGGGGGGGGGGGGGGGGGGGGGGGGGGGGGGGGGGGGGGGGGGGGGGGGGGGGGGGGGGGGGGGGGGGGGGGGGGGGGGGGGGGGGGGGGGGGGGGGGGGGGGGGGGGGGGGGGGGGGGGGGGGGGGGGGGGGGGGGGGGGGGGGGGGGGGGGGGGGGGGGGGGGGGGGGGGGGGGGGGGGGGGGGGGGGGGGGGGGGGGGGGGGGGGGGGGGGGGGGGGGGGGGGGGGGGGGGGGGGGGGGGGGGGGGGGGGGGGGGGGGGGGGGGGGGGGGGGGGGGGGGGGGGGGGGGGGGGGGGGGGGGGGGGGGGGGGGGGGGGGGGGGGGGGGGGGGGGGGGGGGGGGGGGGGGGGGGGGGGGGGGGGGGGGGGGGGGGGGGGGGGGGGGGGGGGGGGGGGGGGGGGGGGGGGGGGGGGGGGGGGGGGGGGGGGGGGGGGGGGGGGGGGGGGGGGGGGGGGGGGGGGGGGGGGGGGGGGGGGGGGGGGGGGGGGGGGGGGGGGGGGGGGGGGGGGGGGGGGGGGGGGGGGGGGGGGGGGGGGGGGGGGGGGGGGGGGGGGGGGGGGGGGGGGGGGGGGGGGGGGGGGGGGGGGGGGGGGGGGGGGGGGGGGGGGGGGGGGGGGGGGGGGGGGGGGGGGGGGGGGGGGGGGGGGGGGGGGGGGGGGGGGGGGGGGGGGGGGGGGGGGGGGGGGGGGGGGGGGGGGGGGGGGGGGGGGGGGGGGGGGGGGGGGGGGGGGGGGGGGGGGGGGGGGGGGGGGGGGGGGGGGGGGGGGGGGGGGGGGGGGGGGGGGGGGGGGGGGGGGGGGGGGGGGGGGGGGGGGGGGGGGGGGGGGGGGGGGGGGGGGGGGGGGGGGGGGGGGGGGGGGGGGGGGGGGGGGGGGGGGGGGGGGGGGGGGGGGGGGGGGGGGGGGGGGGGGGGGGGGGGGGGGGGGGGGGGGGGGGGGGGGGGGGGGGGGGGGGGGGGGGGGGGGGGGGGGGGGGGGGGGGGGGGGGGGGGGGGGGGGGGGGGGGGGGGGGGGGGGGGGGGGGGGGGGGGGGGGGGGGGGGGGGGGGGGGGGGGGGGGGGGGGGGGGGGGGGGGGGGGGGGGGGGGGGGGGGGGGGGGGGGGGGGGGGGGGGGGGGGGGGGGGGGGGGGGGGGGGGGGGGGGGGGGGGGGGGGGGGGGGGGGGGGGGGGGGGGGGGGGGGGGGGGGGGGGGGGGGGGGGGGGGGGGGGGGGGGGGGGGGGGGGGGGGGGGGGGGGGGGGGGGGGGGGGGGGGGGGGGGGGGGGGGGGGGGGGGGGGGGGGGGGGGGGGGGGGGGGGGGGGGGGGGGGGGGGGGGGGGGGGGGGGGGGGGGGGGGGGGGGGGGGGGGGGGGGGGGGGGGGGGGCGAGGATCCGTGTCCACCTCTAGTGGGGTCCCCAGGCCTTACAGTCCCTAAGGGCCAACACGGCTGGTGTCCTGGGGTCCTCCAGCCACGAGGAGGGTAGTGAGGTGGCCTGACGGGCTGGTCACACAGCGGGGGGGAAAGGGTGGGCCTCAGGGTCTTCTGCCACTGCTCCTCTGCGCTCTGAAGTGGCCCTGTGTGGTCTCTGCTGTGCGCAGTGGGGGTCTTGGCCAGGCCAGGGTCCTGGGGCGCTCTCCTGTGCCCCACTGGCTAAGTCTTACGAGATGCGGGTGCAGACCCTGGAGAGAGGCCCCCACAGTCTGTTCCGAGTGTGTGGCAGAGCAGGCCTGGAGTGCTGCCCGTCCCCAGCTCCGGCGGTGCCCATGGCCAGGGGCACGCCCTCCACACACCTGGTCCTGGAGGCCCGCGGTGCCCTGTGCTTCTGCCTAGAGTACCAGGAGCACTGGTTCTACTTTGAAGCGAAGTGGCAGTTCTACTTGGAGGAGAGATAAGATCAGCGAGGACCTGGGAAACGACGCCACCTTTCCTGACAACTACGACGCAGAGGAGAGAGACAAGGCAATACTGCCCGCACTGGGACGCCTTGCGTGGCGCACCGGCCAGGGCACAGCAGGCGGTGGGCGGGTGGCAGCCAGTGGAGGGAGGCCCCTGGCGCGGGTCCCCTTGGCTCATGCCCACCCTCGGCTCTCTCCAGACCTACAGGAGGTGGAGCTCAGAAGGCCGAGGGGGACGGCGAGGCCACGATGCCCCGATGATAGCCTACGACGCCCTCCTCGCGGCAGGCAGCAGCTGGGCGGAGCTGTGCCAGCGGGCCATGCTGCACCGAGGTGAGCCCGGCGAGGCCCTCCAGGAGCCCAGGGCCGTGGATGCTGGCCCCGTGGGCCTGTGGGGGCCTCTGCACCTGCACACCCTGCCAGGACAGAGGCCACAGGCGCCTGCTCAGGTGGCCCTGCCAGGGGGGCTGGCAGAAGGTGTGGCCGGGGTGTGGCCCTCTAGCTGCTGCGGGCTCCCCAGCCCCCCAGGCCGTGCTTGCCCCAGGCTCTGCACAGCCCCGGCCTGAGCTGGGCAGTAGGGCCTGGCCAGCCGAGCTGGCCCCAGCCCCTGCTCCACTTCTCCAGACAGCACCCACCCCTGGGACTGCCTTGCGACCCCAAGGAGAAAGGCCTGCCCTCCCGGGCCTGGCAGGGCTCCTGCTCTGCCTGCAGATGCCCAGCAGGGCCGGGCGCCGGGCGTGCTTTCTGCACTGCGGAGGAGCGGAGCTGCCTGGCCCTGTGGGCTCCGGAGAAGCCAGGACCAGCCGCGCCCAGCCGAGGAGAGGGCAGGGGCTGCAGGGCTGGGGGGAGCCGTCTGCAGAGCCCCCGGTGCTGGGCTGAGCGCTGTGCAGAGCCAGGACGGCTGCTGCACGGGGACTGGGCGCAGGCAGAGCGTCCTGGGCTCGTGTTGGAGCACCAGGGTGGACACTGGGGCCAGGTGTGAAGGAGGAGGAGTGCTGCCAGTGCCGGCAGACCAGAGGGGAAGTGGCCACAGGGCCTACCTCGAGGGGCCTCACCCCGTGCCCCCCACCCAGCCCCTGTGCATGCACTTCTGTGTGACGGGCGGCCAGAGCGGAGAGTTCTATGTGGGGGACCAGACCTTGTCCACCCATGAAGGAGGGCCCTGGGAGGGGCGGCGGGCCTGGCAGTGACACCTGTGTCCGCCCTTCCAGGCCGAGAGCGGGGCCACCGGGGCCATCGCCGGCTGCCTGTTCGGACTGCTGCACGGGCTGGACGCGGTGCCCAGGGGCCTGTACCAGGAGCTGGAGCTCAAGCCCAGACTGGAGAGCGTGGGTGCCGCCCTCCACCGCCTGGCCGCAGAGGAGAAGTAAAGCTCCGCACCCCTCGGGCCGCGGCGAGTGGCCTCCCAGAGGCGGCGGCCCCACCCCTCCCACTGCAGTGTCCACTTGCCACCCCACACCTGCCCACCCAGAGCGCTGCTGGCCATGCCTCAGCTTGCCACACTGCTCCAATACAGTGTCCCGAGCCAGCATTGTGTCCTGACGAGGTGTCTCCTTCTGCGGCACAGCCAGCACTGCTGCCCCTCATGCCAAACCAGCTGGGCGCAGGCCACTGACAACAGTCCCCCTCACTGCTGGACGCTTTTGTTGTGATGGCCGCACGCCTGCCGCCAACCTCAGGCTCCTGGAGAGTCACCCTCCCCCCACAGGCAGAGGCTCCATGTCTCGTGGTGGGGCCCCAGTGCCGGGCGCCCCGGGCAGCAGGAGGGGCTGTGCCTCACGTCCCAGGCCAAGTGCTAGCCTCGCTGGACCTCTGAGGTCAGTGCGCGGAGGGAACTCGTGGCTGGCAGGGCCAGGAGCAGTGCCCCTCTATGTCTGCCTGCCGGGCTTCCCACGGCAAGGTCCACGCCCCTGCTGCCCTGCCCCTGGGGGCCCCGGGCACTGGCTGGGGCCGCGAGGGGACACCTGCTCCTGTTGCTGAGATGGGCTCTGGAAGGGGCACGCTCTCAAGCAGCATCAGGTGTGAGTAGAGCAGCCCTGACGGTGGGCCCCCCCCCCCTCCCCCCCCCCCCCCCCTGACCCCCCCCCCCCCCCCCCCCCCCCCCCCGCCCGGCGGGGCCGGTGTGGGCGGCCGTGGTGTCCCTGGACCTGAAGCGCGGGTCGGCCTCCGGGGAAGCCGCGGCTCTGCGGTTGTGAGCCAGGCCAGGTGCCGGCCCGCAGAGCAGCAGGGCCGGAGCTCGTGGTGCAGGAAGATGGCGGAGCCTGAGGCAGCCTGGTCTCCGGGCGCTGTCTCCTGCTGAGGGTAGTTTGGACAGGACGTGGTGTCCCCAGGTTTGTGTGTCCAGCAGACATCTGGACAGGGTGGCCACTGGCGAGGGGCCCGCCTCCCAGGCTCAGGGGCCTGCTGGGCTTCCTGGTAGGTGCCGTCGGGCTCCCGGGTGCCTGGCCCCCCTGCGCCCTGGCAGAGGGCCCCGCGGGGGCCGGGGTCGGGGTGGCTTTTCAGCAGTGCCCTGGTCACCACGTCACAGCGGAGTCCAACGGGGACCACACTGGGCCGCACCCTGCCTGCATCAGGCTGCCCTGAATGGGGGGGCTGGGACTTGGGCGTGCCTGCTGTGAGCGCGGCTCCCTCTCCCGCCAGCAGAGGCCGGTGGTCAGGACGGTTGGGGCGCCAGGGAGGACCCCTGCAGGTAGGGGTCAGGAAAGCAGGTCTCCCCAGGAGCTGGCCCCACGTGGGACGGCTGGCCGCGAGGGAGGTCCACAGGCCGCACAGCATGGCTTCAGCCTCATCCTCCTCTTCACGGATCAATGCCGGAGCCACTGAACCCCAGGAGCGAGGAGGCGCGCTCCGCGGGGTTCAGAGACTGAGCGCTGCTGGCTCGTGCTCATCATTAAAGCAAGAGGGGGCGCAGCTGGCTGCGGGGTGCTTGGGAGGGCGAGCAACAGGCGCCTGTGCCTGCTCAGGGGGACCTCCGCCCTTGGCGCACGGGCTTTCTCCAAGGCGGGCGTGAGCCCGCGCATGACGGCTTGCTATGTCTTTCCACTAACCTGGTTTCCTTTTGGATGGCCCACGATTATCTTTACTTTATTTGTTTATTTTTTAAGTGGTGCTGAGGCTCCGAACCCAGTGGGACTCACGTGAGCTAGGCAGATCACTCCACCACTGGAGCCACATTTTTTTTTTTTTTTTTTTTTTGGTACCGGGGATTGAACTCAGGGGCATTGACCACTGGGCCACATTCACCACGCCTTTTTTTTTTGTATTTTATTAGAGCAGGGTGCTCACTGAGTGTTACTAAGTTGCCTCGCCATGGATGAGGGGGCTGGCTTTGAAACTCGCGATCATCCAGCCACTCAGCTCCCCAAAGTGCTGGGATTACAGGCATGCGCCTACTGCGCCCGGCATTGAGCCACATTTTTTATTTTGTGACAGTGTTGTCTCACTTTAAGTTGCCCAGGCTGGGCCTTGAACTTGCCACCCTCCTGCCTTAGTCTCCTGAGTGTCTGGGATTACAGGCAGCCATCCAGAGGGCCCTGCGAACCTGAGGGGTTCTTCTTCCTGCATCCGGGGTGGGACTCAGGGGCATTTAACCACTGAGCCACATCCCCAGTCCTTTTTGTATTTTGTTTTTATTATTATTTTTAATTTTTTTCTTTTAGTGTTAATGGACCTTTATTTTATTCATTTATGTGCATGGGAGCTTGAGAATCAAACCCAGTGCCTCACATGTGCAAGGCAAGCATTCCACCAATGAGCCACAACTCCAGGCCTTTTGATTATTTTTTAATATTTGTTTTTAGTTGTAGATGGACACAATATATTTATTTATTTACTTTTATGTGGTGCTGAGGATTAAACCCAGTGCCTCACCACGTGCAAGATAAGCACTCTACCACAGAGCTACAGCTACAGCCCACTTTTTTATATTTTATTTAGGGAGACAGGGTCTTGCAGAGGTGCGTAAGGGCCTCACTAAGTTGCTTGAGGGTGGCTTTGGATGTCCTGATCCTCCTGCCTCAGCCTCCTAGGATGCAAGGATTACAGGAATATGACACCACGCCCAGCTAAAACTGATTTTTTTTTAAAAATGTTGATGAACCTTTATTTTATTCATTTTTTATACCAGTGCTGTGAATCAAAACCGAGTGCCTAAACACATGTAGACAAGCACTCTATCACTGAGTCCACACACCCAGTCCCTTAATTTTTAAAAATATTTACCTATATCTTCTGTCATCTTTATCTATCATCTATCATTTATCTATCTTACCTCTGATCATCTATCACTGTCAATCATGTATATAGAAAAAAACCTACCTATCATCTATGCATAGCTATTTACCTATACCTATCTTCTTATCATCTATCCCGTTACCACCTCTAATCTCTCTACCTCTGTACCTGTATCTACCTACCACCTGTCAATCATCTACTTACTGGCCTCCCATCTCTCTACCTCTGTCATGTACCTGTTTCTACACTGTCTACCACTGACAGTGCATTATATACTTACCGCCCCCATCTCTCTACCTCTGTCTGTACCTGTGTTTGACTGTTACCACACTGTCAGTCAATCTTACCTGCCTACCATCTCTCTACCATCTGTCTGTACCTGTATCTTATTTACCTGGTCTACCACTGTCAGTCTCTGTCTCTACCTTGCCTACCATCTCTCTACCTCTGTCTGTACCTGGATCTAACTCTCTACCACTGTCAGTCATCTCTACTGCCTCCCATCTCTCTACCTCTGTGTGTACCTGTGTCTGCCTGTCTACCACCTGTCAATCATCTCTACCTGCTTCCCATCCCACGACCTCTGTCTATTCCATGTGTCGGCCTGTCTACCACCCCCCCTGTCAGTCATCTTCTACCTACCGCCCTTCTCTCTCTTACCTCTGTATTGTACCTGTGTCTGCCTGTCTACCACCTGTCAGTGTCTCTACCTACCGCCCCATCTCTCTACCTCTGTCTGTACCTGTATCTGACCTGTCTACCACCTGTCAGTCGTCTCTACCTGCCTACCATCTCTCTACCTCTGTCTGTAACCTGGATATACCTCTATACCACCTGTCAGTCATTCTCTACCTGCCTCCCATCTCTCTACCTCTGTGTGTTGTACCTGTGTCTGCCTGTCTACCACCTTGTCAAATCATCTCTACCTGCTTCCCATCCACTACTACATCTGTCTGTACCTGTGTCTGCCTGTCTACCACCTGTCAGTCATCTCTACCTACGCCCATCTCTCTACCTCTGTCTGTACCTGGATCTACCTGTCTACCACTGTCTAATCATCTCTACCTGCTTCCCATCCCACTACCTCTGTCTATACCTGTGTCTGCCTGTCTACCACCTGTCAGTCATCTCTACCTACCGCCCATCTCTCTACCTCTGTATTGTACCTGTGTCTGCCTGTCTACCACCTGGTCAGTCGTCTCTACCTACCGCCCATCTCTCTACCTCTGTCTGTACCTGTATCTACCTTGTTCTATTCAACCTGTCAGAGTCGTCTCTACCTGCCTACCATCTCTCTACCTCTGTCTGTACTGGATCTACCTCTCTACCACCTTGTCAGTCATTCTCTACCTGCCTACCATCTCTCTACCTCTGTGTGTGTACCTGTGTCTGCCTTGTCTACCACCTGTCAATCATCTCTACCTGTTCCATCCCACTACCTCTGTCTGTACCTGTGTCTGCCTGTCTACACTGTCAGTCATCTCTACTACCGCCATCTCTCTCTACCTCTGTCTGTACCTGTATCTACCTGTCTACCACCTGTCAGTCGTCTCTACCTGCCTCCCATTCTCTCTACCTCTGTCTGTACCTGGATCTACCTGTCTATCACCTGTCAGTCTTCTCTACCTGCTTCCCATCTCTCTACCTCTGTCTGTTACCTGTGTCTGCCTATCTACCTCCTGTCAGTCTTCTCTACCTACACACCCATCCCTCTACCTCTGTCTGTATCTGTATCTACCTGTCTACCCACCTGTCAGTAATCTCTACTGCCTCCCTAATCTCTCTACCTCTGTCTGTACTCTTTGGAATCTGCCTGTCTAACCACCTGTCAGTCATCTCTACCTACCGCCCATCTCTCTAACCTATGCTCTAGATACCTGTGTCTGCCTGTCTACCACATGTCTGTCTGCCAATCTCTTACCTATCGACCATCTCTCTACCTCTGTCTTGTACCTGTGTCATGCCCTCTAACACGTGGCCGTCCGTCATTCTCTACTTTTCATTCCAGCCCTTATACCTCCGTTCTGATTACCTGTGTTACTGTCTACACCTGTCTGTCATCTTCTACTTTCCTTCCATCCCTCCACCTCCGTCTGTGTACCTGTGTCTGCCTTCTCTACCTGTCAGTATCTCTTACTTTCTCCCATCCCTCCACCTCGTCTGTAGCCATGTGTCTGCCTCTCTACCTGTCAGTCATCATCTTCTTTCCTTACATCCCTCTACCTCTGTCTGTTACCTGTTTTCCTGACTGTCTACCCACCTGCCTTATCTTCTCTACCTACTTGCCCATTCTCTTTCTACCTCTGTCTGTACCTGTGTCTGCCTCGTCTTCCACCTGTTTAGTCATCTCTACCTGCATCCCATCTCTCTACCTCTGTCTTGTACCTGTGTCTTCCTGTCTACCAACCTGTCAATCATCTCTACCTACTGCCCATCTTTCTACCTCTGTCTGTACCTGTGTCTGCCTATTCTACCACCTGTCAGTCATCTCTACTGCCTCTCATCTTCTCTACTCTGTCTGTACCTGTGTCTGCTGTTACCTCCTGTCAGTCATCTCTACCTACCGCGCATCTCTCTAACCTCTGTCTGTACCTGTATCTACCTGTCTACCTGTCAGTCATCTGGTCAGTCATCCGCTGTCTGTAAACCTGTGTCTGCCTGTCTACCACCTCTCAGTCATTGCTCTACCTACACCATCTCTCTATCCTCTGGCTGTACCTGTGTCTACCTATCTACCACCTGTCAGGTATCTCTACTTTCCCCCATCCCTCCACCTCCGTTCTGTACCTGTTTCTGCCTCTCTACCTCCTGTCCGTCATCTCAACTTTTCCTTTCCAGCCCTTCTACCTCCGTCTGTACCTGTGTCTACAAGTCTACCACTGTCATCATCTCTACTTTCATTCCATCCCTTCTACCTCTGTCTGTCATGTGTTGCCTGTCTACCACCTGTCCTTGTCATCTCTACTTTCCTTCCATCCCTTACCTCTGGCTGTACCTGTGTCTGCCTGTCTACCACCTGTCCGTATCTCTACTTTCCTTCCATGTCCTCTACCTCTGTCTGTACCGTGTCTGCCTGTCTAACCACCTGTCTGTAATCTCTACTTTTCCTTCCAATCCCTCTACCTCTGTCTGTGCATGTGTCTGCTGTCTACCACCCTGTTCAGTCGTCTCTACTGCTTCCCCATCTCTCTTACCTCGGTCTTTACCTGTATCTGACTCTCTACCACCTGTCAGTCATCTCTACTGAGAGTGCGCCCATCTCTTACCTCTGTCTTTACCTGTAATCTACATGTCTTCACTGTCAGTGTCTTTACCTGCCTCCATCTTCTCTACCTCTGTCTGTTACCTGAGTCTGCTTGTCTACCACCTGTCAGTCATCTTACCTACACCCATTCTCTCTACTCTGGCTGTACGGTATCTACCTGTCTACCACCTGTCAGTCGTTCTCTACCTGCTCCCATATCTCTACCTCTGTCTGTACCTGTGGTCTGCTATCTACCACCTGTCCAGTCAATTCTACCTGCCGCCCAATCTCTCTACGTCTGTCTTGTACTGTGTCTGCCTGTCTACCTCGTATCAGTTCATCTGTACCTAACCGCCCATCTCTCTAACTCTGTTCTGTGTTGCCTATCTACCCCCCGTCAGTCATCTCTATACCTCTACCTGTGTCTGCCTGTATACCACCCATCTCTACCTACTGCCCATCTCTCTCTGTCTGTACCTGTGTCTACCTGTCTACCACCTGTCAGTACATCTCTTACTTTCCCTAACCTCTGTCTGTACCTGTGTCGGCCCTGTCTACACCTGTCCTCCATCATCCCCTCTAACCTTCTGTCTGTACCTGGATCTGACCTGTCTTACCACTGTCAGTCATCATCTACCTGCCTCCCTTCTCTCTACCTCTGTTTTGTGTACCTGAGTCTGCCTGTCTACGACCTGTCAGTCAATCATCTCTACCTGCTTCCCCATCCCACTACCTCTGTCTTGTACATGTGTCTTGCCCTGCTCTACCACCTTGTCAGTCATACTCTACCATATACCGCCCATTCTCTCTTACCTCTGTCTGTACCTGTGTCTGCTATCTACCACCTGTTAGTCTCTCTACCTGCATCCCATGCTGTCTATCCTCTGTCTGTTCCTGTGTCTTCCTGTCGTACCACCTGGCAATGCACTCTTACATACTGCCCATCCCATCTTTCTACTCTGGTTGTACCTGTGTCTGCCTATCTAACCACCTGTCAGTCATCGCTACCTGCCTCTCATCTCTCTACTCTGTCTGTACCTGTGATTAGCCTGTCTACCACCTGTCACGTCATCTCCTACTACGCCCATCTCTCTACCTCTGTCTGTACTTGTATCTACCTGTCTACCACTCCTGTCAGTCTACTCTACTGCCTCCCATCTCTCTACCGCTTGTCTGTACCTGTGTCTGCCTGTCTACCACCTGTCTGTCATCTCTACCTACCACCCATCTCTCTACCTGTACCTGTGTCTGTCAGTCATCTCTACTTACCATCCCCTCCACCTCAGCTCTTACCACCTGTCCGTCATCCTCCTGTCCAGTATCTGTATTACCTGTGTCTACCTGTTACAACCTGTCAGTCGTCCTCTACTTGCCTCCCATCTCTCTAACTCTGTCTGTACATGTGATCTACCTGTCTACCACTGTCGTCATCTCTAATTTCCTTCCCATCCATCTACCTCCTGTCGATGTGTACCTGTGTCTGCCTGTCTACCCACATGTCTAGTCACATCTCTATCCTTTCCTTCCACTCCTCTACCTCTGTCCTGTACCTGTGTCTGCCTGTCTTGCCACCTGTCATGTCATCTCTACCTGCCTCCCATCCTCTCTACCTCTGTCTGTACCTGTGTCTGCCTGTCTACCACTGTCAGTCGGTCTCTACCTGCCTTCCATCTCTCTACCTCTGTCTTTTACCTCCTGTATCTACCTGTCTCTCCCCTGTCAGTCGTCTCTACCTGCCTCCCATCTCTCTACCTCTGTCTTTACCTGTAATCTACCTGGTCTACCACCTGTCAGTCATCTCTACTGCCTCCCATCTCTCTACCCTCTGTCTGTATTACTGTGTCTACCTGTCATACCACCCTGTCAGTCATCTCCTACCTTCCTCCCATCTTCTCTACCTCTGTCTGTACCTGTGTCTGCCTGTCTACCACCTGTCATGTCATCTCTTACCTACCGCCCCAGCTCTCTACCTCTGTATTGTATCACTGTATCTACCTGTCTACTCACTGTCAGTCATCTCTACCGGCCTCCCATCTCTCTACCTCTGTCTGTAACCTGTGTATTGCACTGTTCTTCCACCTGGTCAGTCATCTCTACCTTCCTCCCATCTCTCTACCTCTGTCTGTACCTGTGTCTGCCTGTCTACCACCTGTCAATCATCTCTACTACTGCCTTTCATCTCTCTACCTCTCTGTATCTGTGTCTGCCTGTTCCTACCACCTGTCAGTCATCTCTACTTTCCTCTCTCATCCCCCTACCTCTGTCTGTACCTGTGTCTGCCTCTCTACCACCTGTCAGTCATCTCTACTTTCCTCCCGTCTCTCTACTTCTGTCTGTACCTGCATCTGCCTGTCTACCACCTGTCAGTCATCTCTACCTGCTTCCCATCTCTCTACCTCTGTCTGTACCTGTGTCTAACTGTTCTACATCTGTCAATCATCTCTATCTACCTTACATCACTCTACCTCTGTCTGTACCTGTATCTACCTGTCTACCACCTGTCAGTCATCTCTACCTGCGTCTCATCCTCTACCTCTGTCTGTACCTGTATCTAACCTGTCTACCACCTGTCTCAGTCGTCTCTACCTGCCTCCCATCTCTCTACCTCTGTCTTTACCTGTATCTACCTGTCTACCACCTGTCAGTCGTCTCTACCTGCCTCCCATCTCTCTACCTCTGTCTGTACCTGTGTCTGCCTGTCTACCACCTGTCAGTCATCTCTACCTACCACCCATCTCTCTACCTCTGTCTGTACCTGTATCTACCTGTCTACCACCTGTCAGTCATCTCTACCTGCCTCCCATCTCTCTACCTCTGTCTGTACCTGTGTCTGCCTATCTACCACCTGTCAGTCATCTCTACCTGCCTCCTCATCTCTCTACCTCTGTCTGTACCTGTGTCTGCCTGTCTACACGTATCAGTCATCTCTACCTACCGCTCCATCTCTCTACCTCTGTCTGTACCTGTGTCTGCCTGTCTACCACCTGTCAATCATCTCTACCTACTGCCCATCTCTCTACCTGTGTCTGTACCTGTGTCTGCCTCTCTACCACCTGTCAGTCATCTCTACTTTCCTCCCATGTCTCTACCTCTGTCTGTACCTGTGTCTGCCTGTCTACCACCTGTAAGTAATCTCTACTTTCCTCTCATCCCTCTACCTCTGTCTGTACCTGTGTCTTGTCTTACCCTATCTACCACCTGTCTACCACCTTAGTCATCTCTACCTGCACTTCCCATCTCTCTACCTCTGGTCTGTTCCTGTGTCCTCTCTACCACCTCGGCCAACCTCTACCTACTGTCTGTACCTGTGTCTTCCTGTACCTGCCACCACCTGTCAATCATCATCTCTACCTACTGCCCATCTTTCTACCTCTGTCTGTACCTGTGTCTGCCTATCTACCACCTGTCAGTCATCTCTACCTGCCTCTCATCTCTCTACCTCTGTCTGTACCTGTGTCAGCCTGTTCTACCTCCTGTCTACCACCTGTCAGTCATCTCTACCTACCTTAGCCCATCTCTCTACCTCTGTCTGTTACCTGTATCTACCTGTACTACCACCTGTCAGTCATCTCTACCTGCCCTCCCATCTCTCTACCTTGTCTGTCTGTACCTGTGTCTGCCTGTCTACCACCTGTCAGTCATCTCTACCTACCACCCCATCTCTCTACCTCTGTCTGTACCTGTGTCTGCCTATCTACCACCTGTCAGTCATCTCTACTTTCCTCCCATCCCTCCACCTCCGTCTGTACCTGTGTCTGCCTCTCTACCACCTGTCCGTCATCTCTACTTTCCTTCCAGCCCTCTACCTCCGTCTGTACTGTGTCTAACTGTCTACCACCTGTCAGTCATCTCTACTTTCCTTCCATCCCTCTACCTCTGTCTGTACCTGTGTCTGCCTGGTCTACCACCTGTCTGTCATCTCTACTTTCCTTCCATCCCTCTACCTCTGTCTGTACCTGTGTCTGCCTGTCTACCACCTGTCCGTCATCTCTACTTTCCTTCCATCCCTCTACCTCTGTCTGTACCTGTGTCTGCCTGTCTACCACCTGTCAGTCGTCTCTACCTGCCTCCCATCTCTCTACCTCTGTCTTTACCTGTATCTACCTGTCTACCACCTGTCAGTCGTCTCTACCTGCCTCCCATCTCTCTACCCTCTGTCTTTACCTGTATCTACCTGTCTACCACCTGTCAGTCGTCTCTACCTGCCTCCCATCTCTCTACCTCTGTCTGTACCTGTGTCTGCCTGTCTACCACCTGTCAGTCATCTCTACCTACCACCCATCTCTCT
Organism: Tamias sibiricus; assembly: GCA_025594165.1. Taxonomy (NCBI): domain Eukaryota; kingdom Metazoa; phylum Chordata; class Mammalia; order Rodentia; family Sciuridae; genus Tamias; species Tamias sibiricus. Next base: position 636,669 of record CM046663.1, read on the forward strand.
ACCTCTGTCTGTACCTGTACTACCTGTCTACCACCTGTCAGTCGTCTCTACCTGCCTCCCATCTCTCTACCTCTGTCTGTACCTGTGTCTGCCTATCTACCACCTGTCAGTCATCTCTACCTGCCTCTCATCTCTCTACCTCTGTCTGTACCTGTGTCTGCCTGTCTACCCACGTATCAGTCATCTCTACCTACCGCCCATCTCTCTACCTCTGTCTGTACCTGTGTCTGCCTATCTACCACCGTCAGTCATCTCTACCTGCCTCCCATCTCTCTACCTCTGTCTGTACCTGTGTCTGCCTGTCTACCACCTGTCAATCATCTCTACCTACTGCCCATCTCTCTACCTGTGTCTGTACCTGTGTCTGCCTCTCTACCACCTGTCAGTCATCTCTACTTTCCTCCCATCTCTCTACCTCTGTCTGTACCTGTGTCTGCTGTCTACCACCTGTCAGTAATCTCTACTTTCCGCTCATCCCTCTACCTCTGTCTGTACCTGTATCTACCTGTCTACCACCTGTCAGTCATCTCTACTTTCCTCCCGTCTCTCTACCTCTGTCTGTACCTGCGTCTGCCTGTCTACCACCTGTCAAGTCATCTCTACCTGCTTCCATCTCTCTATCCTCTGTCTGTACCTGTGACTGCCTGTCTACCATCCTGCCAATCATCTCTACCTACTGCCCATCTCTCTACCTCTGTCTGTACCTGTGTCTGCCTATCTACCACCTGTTAGTCATCTCTACCTGCATCCCATCTCTCTACCTCTGTCTGTACCTGTGTCTTCCTGTCTACCACCTGTCAAATCATCTCTACCTACTGCCCATCTTTCTACCTCTGTCTGTACCTGTGTCTGCCTATCTACCACCTGTCAGTCATCTCTACCTGCCTCTCATCTCTCTACCTCTGTCTGTACCTGTGTCAGCCTGTCTACCACCTGTCAGTCATCTCTACCTACCGCCCATCTCTCTACCTCTGTCTGTACCTGTATCTACCTGTCTACCACCACCTGTCAGTCATCTCTACCTGCCTCCCATCTCTCTACCGCTGTCTGTACCTGTGTCTGCCTGTCTACCACCTGTCAGTCATCTCTCTACCTACCACCCATCTCTCTACCTCTGTCTGTACCTGTGTCTGCCTATCTACCACCTGTCAGTCATCTCTACTTTCCTCCCATCCCTCCACCTCCGTCTGTACCTGTGTCTGCCTCTCTACCACCTGTCCGTCATCTCTACTTTCCTTCCAGCCCCTCTACCTCCGTCTGTACCTGTGTCTAACTGTCTACCACCTGTCAGTCATCTCTACTTTCCTTCCATCCCTCTACCTCTGTCTGTACCTGTGTCTGCCTGTCTACCACCTGTCTGTCATCTCTACTTTCCTTCCATCCTCTACCTCTGTCTGTACCTGTGTCTGCCTGTCTACCACCTGTCCGTCATCTCTACTTTTCCTTCCATCCCTCTACCTCTGTCTGTACCTGTGTCTGCCTGTCTACCACCTGTCAGTCGTCTCTACCTGCCTCCCATCTCTCTACCTCTGTCTTTACCCTGTATTCTACCTGTCTACCACCTGTCAGTCGTCTCTACCTGCCTCCCATCTCTCTACCTCTGTCTTTACCTGTATCTACCTGTCTACCACCTGTCAGTCGTCTCTACCTGCCTCCCATCTCCTCTACCTCTGTCTGTACCTGTGTCTGCCTGTCTACCACCTGTCAGTCATCTCTACCTACCACCCATCTCTCTACTCTGTCTGTACCTGTATCTACTGTCTACCACCTGTCAGTCGTCTTACCTGCCCTCCCATCTCTCTACCTCTGTCTGGTTACCTGTGTCTGCCTATCTACCACCTGTCAGTCATCTCTACCTGCCTCTCATCTCTCTACCTCTGTCTGTACTGTGTCTGCCTGTCTACCACGTATCAGTCATCTCTACCTACCGCCCATCTCTCTACCTCTGTCTGTACCTGTGTCTGCCTATCTACCACCCGTCAGTCATCTCTACCTGCCTCCCATCTCTCTACCTCTGTCTGTACCTGTGTCTGCCTGTCTACCACCTGTCAATCATCTCTACCTACTGCCCTATCTCTCTACCTGTGTCTGTACCTGTGTCTGCCTCTCTTCCCACCTGTCAGTCATCTCTACTTTCCTCCATCTCTCTACCTCTGTCTGTACCTGTGTCTGCCTGTCTACCACCTGTCAGTAATCTCTACTTTCCCGCTTCATCCTCTACCTCTGTCTGTACCTGTAATCTACCTGTCTACCACCTGTCAGTCATCTCTACTTTACCTCCCGTCTCTCTACACTCTGTCTGTACCTGCGTCTGCCTGTCTACCACCTTGTCGTCATCTCTACCTGCTTCCCATCTCTCTACCTCTGTCTGTACCCTTGTCGCCTGTCTACCACCTGTCAAAATCATCTCTACCTACTGCCCATTCCCTCTACCTCTGTCTGTACCTGTGTCTGCCTCTCTACCACCTGTTAGTCATCTCTACCTGCATCCCATCCTCTCTACCTCTGTCTGTACCTGTGTCTTCCTGTCCTACCACCTGTCAATCATCTCTACCTACCGCCCATCTTTCTACCTCTGTCTGTACCTGTGTCTGCCTATCTACCACCCTGTCAGTCATCTCTACCTGCCTCTCATCTCTCTACCTCTGTCTGTACCTGTGTCTGCCTGTCTTACCACCTGTCAGTCATCTCTACCTGCCTCCCATCTCTCTACCGCTGTCTGTATCCTGTATCTACCTGTCTACCACCTGTCAGTCATCTCTACCTGCCTCCATCTCTCTCTACCGCTGTCTGTACCTGTGTCTGCCTGTTTACCACCTGTCAGTCATCTCTACTACCACCCATCTCTCTACCTCTGTCTCGCTACCTGTGTCTTACTGTCTACCACCTGTCAGTCCATCTTACTATCCTCCCGTCCATCTTTTACCTCTGGTATGTACCTGCGTCCTGCCTGATCTACACCTGTTCGATGTCATCTTCTATCCTGCTTCCCAATCTCTCTACCTCTGTCTGTACCTGTTGTCTGCTGTCTACCTCACTGTCATAGTCATCTCTACTACTGCCTCCCAATCCCTCTACCTCTGTCTGTCCTGTGTTGCCTCTCTACCACCTGTTAGTCATCTCTACCTGCATTCCCATGTCTCTTCCCTCAGCTGTACCATGTGTCTTTCGGTCTACCACTGTCAATCATCTCTACCTACCGCATCTTTCTACCTCAGTCTGTACCTGTGTCGCTAGATCTACCAGCCTGTCAGTCATCTCGGACCTGCCTCTCATCTCTTACTCTGTCTGTACCTGTGTTGCCTGTCTACCACGCTCGCTCCAGTCATCTCTACCTGTCCCATCTTCTCATACCTCTGTCTGTACCTGTGTCTGCCTATCTACCACGTGTCAGTCAATCTCTACTTTCCTCCCATCCCTCCACCTCCGTTTGTACCTGTGTCTGCCTCTCTACCACCTGTCTGTCATCTCTACTTTCCTTCCATCCCTCCACCTCCATCTGTACCTGTGTCTGCCTCTCTACCACCTGTCCGTCCATCTCTACTTTCCTTCCAGCCCTCTACCTCCGTCTGTACCTGTGTCTACCTGTTCTACCACCTGTCTGTCATCTCTACTTTCCTTCCATCCCTCCACCTCCGTCTGTACCTGTGTTCTGCCTCTCTACCACCTGTCAGTCATCTCTACTTTCACCTCCCATCCCTCCACCTCCATCTGTACCTGTGTCTGCCTCTCTACCACCTGTCAGTCATCTCTACTTTCCTTCCATCCCTCTACCTCTGTCTGTACCATGTGTCTGCCTGTCTACCACCTGTCTGTCATCTCTACTTTCCTCTCATCCCTCTACCTCTGTCTGTACCTGTGTCAGCCTGTCTACCACCTGTCAGTCATCTCTACCTACCGCCCATCTCTCTACCTCTGTCTGTACCTGTGTCTGCCTGTCTACTCCACCTGTCTGTCATCTCTACTTTCCTCTCATCCCTCTACCTCTGTCCTGTACCTGTGTCTGCCTGTCTACCACCTGTCAGTCATCTCTACCTACCACCCATCTCTCTACCTCTGTCTGTACCTGTGTCTGCCTATCTACCACCTGTCAGTCATCTCTACTTTACCTCCCATCCCTCACCTCCATCTGTACCTGTGTCTGCCTCTCTACCACCTGTCCGTCATCTCTACTTTCCTTCCATCCCTCTACCTCCGTCTGTACCTGTGTCTGCCTGTCTACCACCTGTCCGTCGTCTCTACTTTCCTTCCAGCCCTCTACCTCTGTCTGTACCTGTGTCTGCCTGTCTACCACCTGTCCGTCATCTCTACTTTCCTTCCATCCCTCTACCTCTGTCTGTACCTGTGTCTGCCTGTCTACCACCTGTCCGTCATCTCTACTTTCCTTCCATCCTCTACCTCCGTCTGTACCTGTGTCTGCCTGGTCTACCACCTGTCAGTCATCTCTACCTGCCTCCCAGCTCTGCCTACCCCTCCCTCCCCTGCGCCTGCGTCTCCCCTGGGTCGCCTCTGTCCGTGGTACGAGTGTCCATCATTCTCGTGCTCAGACCCTCGATGGAGCGTTACTGTCTCCATTTCCAAGCAGCACTTTTGAAGTCTGTCCTTTGTGGCTCTTCTTGTGTCACTTCCCGTTTCCTGGGAAAATGAAGCCTCTGCCACAGCACAGCGGGGCCCGTGCATCCCGGGACGTGGTTCTCCTAGTATTTGTGGAGTGGTGCCACTTCCTGTATTTGCTGTCTTCGGGTCAGTGGTCACGGTTTCTCTCAGTTTTCTCTGAAGGCACGTGAAGAACAGTGCCACGCCAGCAGCACCTGCGCCCCAGCAGCCCCACCCGGGGGTCGCCCACACGTGCACTGGGTGCTTCGGGTCGGCGCCACTTCCTTCCAGTGCCGGTGCAGGTGACTCTCAGGCAGGCGTGGGTCCCGAATGTGACCAGTCTCACAATTCCAGAGCCTGGGGATATCGGCGTACGAGCAGTTGAAGCCGGGACTAGGGACTGAGCAGGTGAGGTTGCTGGGAAAGGTGTCCCTCAGCAGGGCCTGGACTCTGGCAGCCAGCTGTCCTCCAGCCACACATGGCCTGGCCATGGTTCCTTGGCTGAGAGAACACTCAGCCTGTGAGCGGCCCGTCAGGGAGACTGGAGCAGGACGTCAGGACCTGGACCCTCACCCACGCACTCCTTGACTCTTCGTGTGTATTTGAAATAATTCTAACGGGGGTTTCATATCTGAAATCCAGATGAGAGGCAGGTGTGGCAGGCGCTGTCGGCCCTTCTGAGAGGCAGGGGAGTCGGTCTGGAGGAGACAGGCCTCAGAGGAGAGGCGGACAGGACTAGACTCTTAGAAGGACACTGCTGAGCCAGTGCAGTGGCCATGCCTGTGACCCGGCCCCCAGGGAGGCCAAGGCAGGAGGATGGCAAGGTCAAGGCCAGCCTGGGAAACTCACAAGAACTTGTCTCAAAATGAACTAAAGGGCTGAGGTGCAGCTCAGTGGCAGAGCCCCTGGTCCAATCCCCGGTACCGAAACCAGAACAAAACCAACAGAAAGGTGCTGGTGAAGCAGTGGGCAGGGCCCGATTCTGTTCAGCAGACCCTTGGCTCCGGCCCTGGCTGCAGAGGAGCCCTGGCGGGTCGGGCGAGGGCGTGTCTGCCCCCCCTAGCCGCCAGAGCCGCCGCGTCCCTAGAGGTGAGGACGGGCAGGCCCGAGCAGCAGGGACCAGGAGTCCGGTTCCAGGCTCTCGCCAGAGCAGAGCAGCCGAGCAGGGAGTCTCAGCCCGTCCTCCCTGGGAGGACGCCCAGAGCCCTTCCCGGGCAGTGCCCTGTGCTCCAGGCTGGGCTGTGGCGGGAAACCAGCCCAAGGTCAGCTGACGAAGTCCAAGCATCCAAACCATGCTGCAGGGTCAGGCCTCACGGGTGGGCTTTAGGGCCCTGTCCCCAAAGCTCGCTCTCTGCCACTCTGGCTGGAGCGGCCTTCCAGGTAAGGTCAGGACCCCTGCCCCGTGGCCTTGCTTCCAGTTAACAGCAAGTCACAGACACTGCTGGGCACACGTGAGAGCACCCCACAGGCAGGCCACAGGCCACAGCAGCACTTGGCGCCCAGGCCACCCTGCCCACCCTGCTCTTGCCTGGGGCTTCTCAGCGAGGTCCTGGTGGGCCAGGAGGAGGCGTCCAGCGCGGGCCAGGGAGTCCCTGCCAGAACCTGTCTTGGTGCACGTGACGCTGTGGCTCCACGGCTTCCCCTTCCATGTTAATGAAGCGCGTTCAGACACAGCAGTGGAGGAATGGCAGCAGACTCCCAGGTCCCCATCCGGCTCCACACTGGCCACCCTGCCACCACCTCCTCTCTCCCCGCACCTGTGTGTAACACACAGAGACACGCACAGACACAGACATGCAGACACACAGACACACAGACACGCAGACACACGGACATACACAGGCACAGACCACATGCACAGACATGCAGACACACAAAACACAGACACACAGACACACAGTCACACAGACATGCCGACACACAAACACAGACACACGCACAGATACACAGACAAACCACACAAAACACAGACACTACAGAACCGCACAGATCCTACTCAGACACAAACACACCACAAACATGCAGACAACACAAACACACAGACACACAAACACACAGACACACAAACACACAGACACACAAACATGCAGATACACAGACACACAAACACACAGACACACACATGCAGACACACAGACACAAGCACATGCAGACACCAAACGCAGACACACAGACACACATGCAGACAGACCACATGCACAGACACACAGACACACACAGACCCATGGACACACCCGCAGACAGAGACACAGACACACAGGACACACAGACACGCAGACATGCAAGGCAGACACAGTAGACACTGACACGCAGACACACACAGACACAGGCACAGACACACAGACACAGACACATGCACAGAACACACAGACACACACAGACCCATGGACACACACCCGCAGACAGAGACACAGGATACACAGACACACAGACACACAGACGTGCAAGGCAGACACACGTAGACACTGACACGCAGGACACACACAGACACAGGCACAGACACATGCACAGACACACAGACACACACAGACCCATGGACACACCCGCAGACAGAGACACTGATACACAGACACGCAGACACAACAGACGTGCAAGGCACAGACACACGTAGACACTGACACGCAGACACACACAGACACACACAGACACAGGCACAGACACATGCACAGACACACAGACACACACAGACCCATGGACACACCCGCAGACAGAGACACTTTTTTTTGTTACACAGACACACAGACACACAGACGTGCAAGGCAGACACAGTAGACACTGACACGCCAGACACACGCAGGACACACAGAAACACATGCACAGACACACAGCACACACACACAGACCCATGGACACGCCCGCAGACAGAGACACAAGATACACAGACACGCAGACACACAGACGTGCAAGGCAGACACAGTAGACACTGACACGCAGACACACGCAGACACACAGACATGCCCCCCCAGACGCAGGATACAGAGGTCGCAGACGCAGACATGCAGGACACAGCAGAGCCCTAGGGCGCACGCTAGCTACAGACACACTTAGGGACAGACACAGGCCAGCACACAAGAGACACAGCGCACACGTGCAGGACACACACGTGCACTTTCTCTGAACCGTGTGAGGATGCCACGCCCTGTCCTGGGACTAACTGGAAAACAAGTGGACACGGCAGGTCTGTGAGGGGTGTGGAGCTGGCCCGTCACCGGGGTCCTCTCTGGCCGGAGTGTGCTGGCACGGCCCGGGTGCTCAGGGCTGGGGACTGGCCTGGGGCGGAGCTGCTGCGAGCATCTCGGTGCACGTGGTGCGGGGCCAGCTGTCCTGCCTGCTCTCCTGGCTCACATCAGGTCGCCTGTGCGGGGGCTGAGGGGCAGCGCGAGGGAGGGGCCGCAGCCGAGGCGCAGCCTGCCCAGCTGAGCGGATGTCCTCCGCCACTCGGTGTGGCCACGCCCGTGGGCGCAAGGCGCCCGAGCCTGGGGTGTCAGTCTCCTCAGCCTGATGTGCTCAAGGAGAGGGCCCCGGGTTGCCTGGACACCAGGTGCAGTGGCCAGAGGCCCGGCTACCGCCATCACAGGTCTGGACGGTCTCTAGAGTGCGTCACGCTCTGACGACATCCTCACAGCCACTCACCTGGGTCCTACTCCTCCTCGTCCTGGCCTTTAGAAGCACTGCGACTCGTGGATCAGATCTCCCTTAGTCACAGACCTAGCGTCAGATTCATCGCACGATGTTGGGAACCTCGTTTATAAAAACCAGTCTGACTGCAGCGGGCGGGACTCAGGGCGCAGCAGAGGCCTAGCATGCACAGGCCCAGGTTCTCCAGCACCAGGAAGACCCCCCAAAACGAAACCAATCTCATTAAAACCTGCCTTATTTATAGAGATAACTAATAAGCCTAGATCACGTCTTTTTTCTTTTTTGTACTGGGGATTGAACCCAGAAGTGCTTAACCCTGGGCCATGTCCCAGCCCTTTTTAGTTTTTATTTTGAGGCAGGGTCTTGCAGAATCACTTAGGGCCTTGCTAAGTTGCGGAGGCTGGCTTTGAACTTGCGCCTCTCCTGCCTCAGCCTGCTGAGCTGCTGGGTCACAGCTGTCTACCCCACAGCCAGGGACCAGGACATGGCAGGTGCTCAGTGAGAACTGCCGTGGCCCTCAGTAGAGGAGCAGGGCTTGGAGGCAGGTGGGCATGGGTCTGTGGAGGGGTGCCGCGGTCCTGTCAAGACCTCCCCAGATCAGCACCCTGTCCGGGGCTGAGCCTGTCAGAAACTGAGCTGATCAAATGGGACCCTGGAGAGAGCCCCTGCCAGACAGTGGGGCAGCCCCAGAGGGTCTCTGTCCTCAGGCTACACTGTCCCTCTGGAGTGACCAAAGGAGAGACTGTGGAGGCAGGTGGAGGCCCCCTCCCGCCCGGGAGCCGAGGGCCTTGAGCCTAGACAGAGCAGGCGGCGGCCTGCGCGGCCGGTGAGGGCCCACTCGGGAAGGGGCAGCCCTGAGAGCAGCCACGTGGTCACTTGTGCTGTGCACATCACGTGTCCAGGAGGGGAAAAGCTGGCTTCTGCCTTTGCGCTCACAGCTCTAGGGAAGGGAGCGTGGACACCATCATGTGGACAGTCCCCTCCAGCACGTCCTGGGGCTGGTCTCCGAGGAGATGGAGGGACAGAGGGGCAGACAGCAGGTAGGACGACCTTTTACAGAGGGGGAGAGGCAGTGCACGTGGGCAGAGAGCTGCCCCACAGCTCGTGCTGGGGGGGGACAGGCAGTGGGCAGCAGCGTGGCCTGGTAAGGGAGCCAGGGTGCACTTGAGTGGCCTCAGGACAAGGTGGTGGGCTGGCTGGAAGGTGTGTGCAGAGTCCTCTGGGGACCCCCAGACTGGCAGAAGCTGAGGGCGCCTGGGTGGGGGTGTGCGGGGCTGGGTGTGTCCAAAGGCGACTGTCTCAGTCTTCTTGTTTAGATGACCTCTCCCGCCAGCCGGGCCAATGCCTAGATCAGGAAGGTCCAGGCGCGCCATGTGGCCCTGAGGGGAGGGTTCCGTTCCGCCTGGGCCGGGCTCTGCAGCTGGCCCCAGTGCCTAAGGGACGTGGTGAACAGGCTCAGGCCTGTCTTCTGGCCACTGCTGGGCAAGGAGCACCCCGTGTGGGCAGCTGTGAGCTCACGAGCTGCCCCTGCCCTGCAGTGCAGGGGGCGGCCCCTCCGCAGGGGCTCTGCAGGTGAGGGCCGAGGAGCCGGGGAGGGGCCACGCAGAGGGCTTGCTCCCTGGCAGGCGGGCGGAGCTGCGGCTGAGTCAGTGACTTGGGGGTCACGTGCAGCCCGAGAGACGCAGTTCCATCCTTTGAAGTCACAGCGGACCCCACGAAGCGTTGGGGTGTGGCGACTGTGGCCACCCAGCCACGTGCTGGAGACCGGCCATGGGCGGGACCCCGCAGCCGCGGCTGGAGGGCAGACGTGCTGAGGTGGAGGGACCGGTGCAGAGGCCCTGGGGTAGCTGGGCTCAAGGAGTCCGAGGACAGCCCCTGCGGCTGGTGTGGGCGGGCGCGGCCCGTAGGCCAGGCAGGTGGCCTGCAGGGGCAGGAGCCCTGCCCAGCAGTGGTGTGGGTGGCCAGAGCACAGGTTAGAGAGACCACCGGAAGGAGGCTCTGGGCAGTAATGGTGGCTGAGCAGGAGCGCCTCACCGCCTCAGACCTCTGCGAACAGCCTCCTCCTGCGGCGGGCCTGAGGCAGCCACAGTGAGGCCCGCGGAGGCTCGGCCTGCTCACCAGGAAGAACTAAGTCGCTGGCCTGGTCCCCTGGCCCGGCCCGGGAATCCTAGCGCAGCGTCTCTCGGAGGGTGGGGGAAAGCGCGTTCCGGAGCTCCACCAGGGCTGACCGAGGACGCCTGTGCTGCGTCCACCAGGGAGCTGGACTGGCCGCCAGCGGGGAGCCGCCTGTCTGTCTCTGGGGGGGGCTGGCCGCTAGGCAGAGTCCCCCTGACTTTACCACTGGCTCAGATGGCCTCGGTCGAAGGCCACGCCAGGCTCAAGAGCCACGTGACTCCCATGGCCACGAAGGACACTCGGCAAGTCCGGTCCAAACAAGTCACGCTCCCTCCCACACGGAAGGTGCGGCCAGGTGCAGGTGGGCGTGTGGGGGAGGCAGCGAGCCCCAGCCTCCGCACGCAGCCCGGCCCTGCTTCTCCGGCGCAGGTGGGAGGGCCGAGCTGCCTCCTCAGAGGGGAACTCGGGGAGCGGCAGATCATCGGCCTTGTGGCCCTTAGCCAGGCACCTAATGTCCCCACAGCGTGCCGTCACCTGGCTATTTCAGTTATCCTGATGACTCAAACTGAGAAGCCAGCAAGACGACTGAAATAGCCCAGCCACCCCACAGGCCAGCACTGTGTGGCCACCAGCTCCCTGAGGGCCTGCGGTCCTGGAGTCTCCTGCCACCAGGGGAGGCTGCCCGGTGCCCGGGGAGTGACGCCCTCTGGCACGTCCCTGCAGGCCTGTGGCTCCTGGAGCCCTCCCAGGACAACGTGTGGCCCAGCTGTGGCCCTCGGCTGATGGGTGTGGGCTTCAGAGTCACAGAACGCCCTGTGCGAGTCCTGGGCACACACACTCAGGGTGGAGACGGGCTGTGCTGAGAAACCAGCGCCACGGGAAGGGTGGGGTGTGACAGCGTGTGCAGGAAGACCCAGGGCCAGCCACTGCCCCTCAGAGCACGCTGCAGCCAGCCTTCCCTGTCTGTGAGCGGCCAGGACGGCTCACACGGGAGACAGGGAGGGCAGAGGGGAGCGGCCAGACAGGAGGAGCCCTCCAGAAGAGGCTGGTGGGAGAGTGGGCTCAGGGCCCAGGACCCGTGACCATCTGGAGAGAGAACACGACTCGCGGCCGGTGCGGCAGAGCTCATGCGGGGCAGGCAGCGGCGGCTGGAGGTGGTGGTGCCCAGAGCGCGGGGGCCGGAGGTGGTAGTACCCAGAGCGCGGGGGCCGGAGGTGGTAGTACCCAGAGCGCGGGGGCCGGAGGTGGTAGTACCCAGAGCGCAGGGGATGGAGGTGGTAGTGCCAGAGCGCGGGGGCCGGAGGTGGTAGTACCAGAGCGCGGGGGCCGGAGGTGGTAGTACCCAGAGCGCAGGGGATGGAGGTGGTAGTACCCAGAGCGCGGGGGCCGGAGGTGGTAGTACCCAGAGTGCAGGGGATGGAGGTGGTGGTACCCAGAGTGCGGGGGGCCGGAGGTGGTAGTGCCCCAGAGTGCAGGGGATGGAGGTGGTAGTACCCAGAGTGCGGGGGATGGAGGTGGTAGTACCCAGAGTGCAGGGGATGGAGGTGTGGTAGTGCCCTGAGTGCGGGGGATGGAGGTGGTAGTACCCAGAGCGCGGGGGCCGGAGGTGGTAGTGCCCAGAGTGCAGGGGATGGAGGTGGTAGTGCCCTGAGTGCAGGGGCCGGAGGTGGTAGTACCCAGAGTGCAGGGGATGGAGGTGGTAGTGCCCAGAGTGCAGGGGATGGAGGTGGTAGTGCCCAGAGTGCGGGGGCCGGAGGTGGTAGTAGTGCCCAGAGTGCGGGGGATGGAGGTGGTAGTGCCAGAGTGCGGGGGATGGAGGTGGTAGTGCCCAGAGTGCGGGGGCCGGAGGTGGTAGTACCCAGAGCGCAGGGGATGGATGGAGGTGGTAGTGCCCAGAGCGCGGGGGCCGGAGGTGGTAGTGCCCAGAGCGCGGGGGATGGAGGTGGTAGTGCCCAGAGCGCGCGGGGGCCGGAGGTGGTAGTACCCAGAGTGCGGGGGATGGAGGTGGTAGTACCCAGAGTGCGGGGGGATGGAGGTGGTAGTACCCAGAGTGCGGGGGATGGAGGTGGTAGTGCCCAGAGTGCGGGGGGCCGGAGGTGGTAGTGCCCAGAGTGCGGGGGATGGAGGTGGTAGTACCCAGAGTGCGGGGGATGGAGGTGGTAGTACCCAGAGTGCGGGGGATGGAGGTGGTAGTACCCAGAGTGCGGGGGATGGAGGTGGTAGTGCCCAGAGCACGGGGGCCGGAGGTGGTAGTACCCAGAGCGCGGGGGACGGGAGGTGGTAGTACCCAGAGTGCGGGGGATGGAGGTGGTAGTGCCCTGAGTGCGGGGGCCGGAGGTGGTAGTACCCAGAGTGCGGGGGCCGGAGGTGGTAGTGCCCTGAGTGCGCGGGCCCGGAGGTGGTAGTACCCAGAGTGCGGGGCCCGGAGGTGGGTAGTGCCCTGAGTGCGGGGGCCGGAGGTGGTAGTGCCCTGAGTGCGGGGGCTGGAGGTCGTAGTACCCAGAGTGCGGGGGCCGGAGGTGGTAGTGCCCAGAGTGCGGGGGCCGGAGGTGGTAGTACCCAGAGTGCGGGGCCCGGAGGTGGTAGTCCGCAAGGAGGACTTGTGGGTGTGCCGTGGGACCCCAGCTGTCAGCAGAGAAGAACGGGGTAGTCGCCGGGGCCACGCCAAGGTGCTGAGCCTAAATGGCCACCAGTTAGAAGCAGCCATGTCTCGTTGTAGCCTGGGAAACGCAGAGACGCAGCTGACCCTCAAGCCAGCCCACTACCTGGTGCCACAGACCACAGCACTGTCTCCTGCAGGGATGGGACGGGGGGTCTCAGACCAAAGCCACTGTGCACACCCTGAGAGACCACCGCCCGGCTCGGAGGCCTGCGGTCCTCTGCCTTTGGAAGGCTGGCGGGAGCTGGGGGGCGGGAGGAGCCGGGGCAGCAGCCGCATGCCTTCCTAGGGAGGGGAGCCCGAGATGGCTCTCTGGTGACGCCCAGGGAAGGCCAGCCTCCTCGGGTGGCTGGTGGCCTCTCTCCCCAGATCAGCCTCCCGGACCGGGATGTGTCCACAGAGTGCCCGTGGGCAGAGGCCTCTCGGACAGCCGCCCAGGACCCGCAGGGCCACCCGAGCGCAAGCAGAGCACCTGCCCCTGCGGCCTCTGGCTCCTCTGTCTCTCTCAAACCAAGATGCTGACCAGGGCCATCGAGGGCCAGTCCTGGTGTGTCCCCGTGACTCAGAGGGACAGTGCTTGTGCCGACGCGCCCCTGCTCCCTGGATGGCGCTGTGTTCGGGCTGCAGTCTCCACCTGGCTCGCGCCCGCCCCTCGGTTCCGCAACGCCGTCTGGGGCCTGGGCAGGTGGGGCCTGGCCAGCGCAGCCTGGCGGGGACTCTGGCCGCTGTGGCCCTGCGCCTCTCACTCTGCACGGTGCCCGAGCGTTGCCTGTCGACGTGTCCCCACTGCGACAGACAGCTTCGAGGGACAGCTTTCGGAGAAGACAGGCTGACTGTGGCGGGCTGGCCCTGTGGCTCTGGGCCTGTGGCGTCCTGGGACGTCACTCAGGAGCAGACGGCGAGCCCTCACCCCGCAGCCCCAGCTACCTGGGAGGCTGAGGCAGGAGGACCCCAAGTTAGTTCCAGGCCAGCCACATGGCAAGGTCTTGTCTCCAAAGAACAATGAGAGGCTGGCTTTCCAAGCCCCGGGCCCAGGCCCTCGGCGCTCTGTGCCCTGGCCTGAGGGCAGAGCCCTGGCCAGCCTGGGGCCCTCCACTCCACACGAGATCCGTCCTCGGCACTGGGGTCCCAGGGCCACATCTCTGCAGCCCTATGTCCACAGACATGGGGTGAGCAGGGGACGAGGCTGCTCCCCTGCCACACCAGGGCTGGCTCCATGACGGGTTTTAAAAGGAGGCTGTATGTGGCTTCGCAAAACAGCAGGAAGGTGGGACATACCTGTCCGCACGTCTCCTTCCAGTCTGTCCCAGCAGGGCCGAAGCTGCAGCCGGGCACGGGCACAGTGCACACCGCGCCCCAGCGTGGCCGGGCCGGCTGAGCCGCGGCTGGTGTGGCGTTGGCATCAGGGCCTCTCAGCCCTTCGGTGTTGGGGCGTGCCGTGAAGACCTGCTTGCAGGACTGGACCCCTTGTTCTGTGTCTGGCCCCTCCCTGCTACGCAGAGCTGGCAGGAGCAGCAGTGCCAACGCCGGGGTGCTCCCCAGGCTGCCTCTGCGTGGTGGAGAGCAGCTCTGCAGGCCGGCTGGCCTGGGGCTCAGTGGGGGCAGAAGTCCTCTCAGACCCCTCCGGCCTGGGGCTTCTCTGGGAGCCAGCGGGGTCCCCCAGCTCTCTGACCTCCACGCTCTAACCATTCCTGGGGTGCACACGTCTACTAGAGCCCTGGCTCCTGCTCGGGAGCCCACGGGGCCGCCGGGCTCCATGTCCACCCAGGGCGCGGGTCTGTAACTGCATCAGGTCCTCTGCACGCGCCACTCGAGGACTACGGTAGGAGGTGACGCACAGTAATGTCATCTTTCGCATTTAAAGCTAGACATATGCACAGATAACGTGAATTTCTATACTTGATTTTTTGCCTATTTACACAAACAAAATACATCCTTTTTTATTTTAAAATACCTTCCATATGCAAAGTGGTTTTTCCAAGTGTGTTCATGGAGTCGGTGGCTGTGGCACCCTCGCAGCCCTCAGGAGCAGAGCACTTAAGCAGCTAGTGCTGCCGAGCAGGAACCGAGGCCCCGAAACGCCGCGGGCATCCCTGACACCCCAGAGCGGGCGGCAGGGGCAGGCTAGCCCCCTCCTGCCCTTCCTGCTAGACCCAGGCACTCAGGATGTGTGACTCCCCATCAGAAGTGATCCCAGACTAAGCTTGGGACAATGCTGATAAAATATGTGACCATCGTGTTTCTCCCTGCAGTCCCCAGAGCAGCAAGAGTCGCAGTGACAAGATGTCAATGGACGCACTCGCTCTGCAGAAGAAGATCAGCCGCACGTGCGATGAGGTGGCCCGCGCCCTCCTCGGCAGCCTCCTGAAGTACGTCTCAGACCGCGCAGGCGCGCCCCAGAGGGCAGCGGACCCAGGGCCCTCGGTGGGCGGCTCCCCGCAGTCTGAGGAGGCCGGCCGGAGGCCCACACGCTTCCAGCTTCTGCAGGCCAAGTTCATGGGCACAGGCCGGGAGCACCTCAAGAGGACCAGGGAGGTGGGCAGGCTGATCTCCAAGGACAAGCAGGGGCCCAGCAGGAGCCGCGTGAGCGCCACCATCGACAAACTGCTGGAGAAGACGAAGGGGGCGGCCAGCTGCCCGGGCCAGAGGCCGCTGGCCGGCGAGAAGCCCCGCTGGGGCCTCCCTGCTGGGAAGAGCACCGTGAAGACCATCCTGAAGAAGTTCCTGGCTGCAGAGGAGAAGGAGAAGAAGGAGAAGGAAGCAGGGGAGAAGACCCCTGGCCGGCAGCCCCCTGGCCTGCCGCGGGTCATGGGCAGGGGCACCGTCCTGTCCAAGCTGCGAGAGAGGTTCGAGCAGAGCGGCTGCCTCCGCTCGGAGGCCAGCCTGCTGCCCCTCCACAGGGCGGCGCGGAGGAGCCTGCAGAGGAGGACGCACCGGCCAGAGCTGCGGGTGCTCCACATGGCCACCATGGCCACCAGCTGCACCAGGACGCCCCCCGCCCGCTTTCTGGCCTGCACGGCCGAGCCCCTGCCGGCCCTCAGCATAGCCACCGTGGTCTGCAGCCCCCGGAGCTGGCTGTCTCACTGCGCAAAGGTCAGTCACCTGGACTCCAGGCGTAGGCCCAGGAGGGACACCAGCGTGTCCCCAGACTCAGGGGACATAGAGCGCAGCGGGGACAAAGTGCCAGGAACAGGGACCCTGAGCGAGGAGC
This sequence comes from Tamias sibiricus, assembly GCA_025594165.1. Taxonomy (NCBI): domain Eukaryota; kingdom Metazoa; phylum Chordata; class Mammalia; order Rodentia; family Sciuridae; genus Tamias; species Tamias sibiricus. The sequence continues at coordinate 652,889 of CM046663.1, forward strand.
CCAGAGGACAGCCAAAGCCCTCAGAGTCCTCCAGGACCCAGGGGGCCACTCACGGGGACAGCCACCTGGCTCCGGACACCACGGAGGGCGGGCCCCAGCAGGGCTCCTCCTGGGCCTCCGGGGAAGGCCTGCCCAACCAGGGACCCCCGCCAGCCCCACTCGGACCAGCTGTAGGGGACAGGGCAGTGGGAGAGGGGCCCGCAGACCATGTCTGGGGGCTGAAGGAGGAGGGCGCAGGGGAGGCCCCTGATGTCACCATGACCGTGTGCAGCTCCGAGGACGAGGCCGGAGGCTCGCTCCCAGCCTCAGACAGGGAGCCCGTCTTTGCCACCCAGAGGCACCTCGCGGAGCAGGGCCCGGCAGCACAGATCCCCCCACTGGCCGTCCCCACAGTCCAGGCCGCACGGCGAGCACAGCCTGCCCTGGAATCACCACAGGTCACCCTGTGGCTTCCAGTTGTCCACGAAATGCCCGCCTGTCCAGGGCCTCTGCAGAGCGCCTCGCCAGGCGGGGACGGGCGGCCCCCGGTGTCGGGAGGGCGCACCGAGGGTGCCAGCACAGCCCCTGCCTCTGAGGACAGGGAGGCCGGCCCGGCCGCGGGGAGGCTGAGCCCTGGGGCCGCCTCCGAGCAAGTGTCCCCAGAAGCCCCGGGGGCCGCTGCCCCCACGGGCCCTGGGGACCCACAGGCAGTCCTGACGGCAGACTCTCCAGAAAGCGGCCCCGATGGGAAGGGTCCCGGACATGGCCCTGCCAGCCCTGCCAAGAGCAGGAGCCACAGCACTGGCCCGGGACGGAGCGTCCCTGAGCTCAGCGGCCGGCAGCACCCGTGGCCAGAGTCACCTGAAGTCCCCACATCTCACCAGCGCCCCTGCCCGAGTCCAGCGGGCACCGCGGGCTCTGGCAGCCAGCAGGGACCTGCTCCCAGGGAGGGAGGGGCCACCACAGCCCCTGCCCAGGATTTCAGAGGACCTGGGAGTCCCACCATGAGTGACGGGAGAGTCCTGTGTGGGCAGGAAGAGCACAAAGGTCCCCTGGCAGAGTCGGCTCTGCCCCTGAGGGTTGCCCAGGAAGGTGCCAGCTGTGATCTGAGTGAGAACAGACTGTCCTCATCAGATGAGCCACGCAAGCCCCGCGGCAGAGCCTCCAGGGCCACAGCACCCAGAGGGAAGGTCCCAAGTCCTACAGGGGACAGGAAGGCACTGCCAGGGGACACCTGGGCCCCCGAGGACAGGAGAGCACCATCGGGGAGCTCCAGGGACCCCGAGGACAGGAGAGCACCATCGGGGAGCTCCAGGGACCCCGAGGACAGGAGAGCACCAATGGGGAGCTCCAGGGACCCCAGGGACAGGAGAGCACCATCAGGGAGCTCCAGGGACTCTGGGGACAGAAAGGCACCGCTGGGGTGCGTCAGGGACCCCGGGGACAGGAGAGCACCATCGGGGAGCTCCAGGGACCCCGAGGACAGGAGAGCACCATCGGGGAGCTCCAGGGACCCTGAGGACAGGAGAGCACCAATGGGGAGCTCCAGGGACCCCGGGGACAGGAGAGCACCAACGGGGAGCTCCAGGGACCCCGAGGACAGGAGAGCACCAACGGGGAGCTCCAGGGACCCCGAGGACAGGAGAGCACCATCGGGGAGCTCCAGGGACCCCGAGGACAGGAGAGCACCAATGGGGAGCTCCAGGGACCCCGGGGACAGGAGAGCACCAATGGGGAGCTCCAGGGACCCCAGGGACAGGAGAGCACCATCAGGGAGCTCCAGGGACTCTGGGGACAGAAAGGCACCGCTGGGGTGCGTCAGGGACCCTGGGGACAGGAAGGCACCGCTGGGGTGCGTCAGGGTCCCCGAGGACTGTCCGGGGGAAGAGTGGACGGCTCTGGATGCGGAGGAGCGCGCGGCGCGGTCAGCGGGTCGTCGTGCTGCTGAGGGAAAGGGGCCCCTGGGAGAGGGCCGGCCTCCGGAGCCCGGCAGGTGCCACCTCTCGAGCCCCGGCGAGTCCTCTGAGCACGAGGGTGGAGCTGCCAAGGGCAGCCCCTGGGAGGAGAGGGCCGGGCGGCTGCCCCCCGCAGGGGTGCCCCTGTCGGCTGGCCCGGAGGAGGCCTCGGCCCCTTGCCTGGCGCCTGCTGAGCACCTGCTGTGTGCCTCACAGGGCCCTGCAGCAGCGGGGGCCGGAGGCCGAGCCGGCACAGCCGCGCGAGGAGGCCCCCAGCCCAGGGACGCGGCCTCTCAGGTCCAGCCTCCCAGCTGTCCCACACCACGCGGGCGCCTGGCAGGGCCCCTTGCCCAGCAGGCCCAGGACAGAGGGGGCCTCCCACCAGCAGCTCACGCCCTCCCTGGTTTGGCACGTGCCCCTTCGCCTCCCACCAGGCCAGCGCTGGAACAGGAGGCCCAGCCTGCAAACGGGAGGGCTGCCAGCAGGGCCGAGGGCTCGGGGCCTGCACGGGGTGGCATGGGGGAGCCAGAGAGCCTGCTCGGGCCTGGGGCACGTGTCACGGGGCGCGAGGGGCCACACCAGGCACAGGCCCCAGGTGGTTCTGGAAACGGAGGGGCAGCACCATGGGGCGGGAAGGCCAAGCTGCGTGCGGCAGGGCCTCGGGCGCGGGCTGCTCAGGACGTGGCAGGGGGACAGAGGGCAGCAGCAATGGAGAAGCCCTGCCAGCCCAGGGCTGGGGGCCAGGAGTGCCCACCGGGCCCCTCAGGGAAGCCGGTGAGAAGCCCAGCTCAAGAAGGCAGCCCCAAGGCTGACAGGAGCCCGTCCACTCCCTCAGGGACACCTGGGGGGACCTGTGGCCTGGCTACACAGGGCCCGGCCAGTGGGACGGCGCCCCAGGCCTGGGGGCAGTCGGACAGCTCAGCCGACAGGGCTCACGCTGCAGGGGTGTGTGGGGAACCCCAGAGGCCCTTGCGCAAGCTCAGTGGCCAGGGGAGCCCCGAGGCCCCTGGACCCACCCCAGGAAGCCGGCCCCTTGCAGGACGGGGTGCTGCAGCCTCTGCCCCGGAGCCGGCAGACAGCTCTGCCCAGCCCAGGCCTGACGCCGGGGGCTGCCCGAACCCCCAGCCCCCAGCCACAGCCGGGGCAGAGAGAGAGCTGGCAGAGGGTGAGTGTCACAGGAGGTCAGCCCACTTTGCAAAATATAAAGCACAGAGCTTCAGCGACCAGCGAGCCTTCGACCTGTCCTTCAGACCCCCACTGCTCAGGGCCAGTGATACCTTCGAAGCCCCGAAGTGAGCTGGCCGTCCAGACTGTGGCCTTGGGCTGAGGAGTGCTTCCTGCCTGTGACGTGCCGTGGGCGTCCCCCACGGAGACTCTGTCCACCCGCCCTCCATGCCCACGCCAGCTGAGGAGTGTTGCGCTGGCTGCCCCTCCCAAGGCCCCGCACTGCTTCCCTGGGCCTCTCGGGATGGGAAGGTGCCCGGGGGCTGCTCGCTGCCCACGACTGCTGCGCCCACGAGGCCCTGTGTTCCGTCTGCGCCGCCCCCTGGAGGGCACCAGCACGCACTCCTGACCTGCAGAGCGGAGCCGGCCCCAAGGGCTGCCTTCCTGCCCCCCGTGGTACTCTGGAGCCTTCTGCTCCCAGGACAAGCCTTCCCCTCCCATGTCCCTGCCAAGCACCCAAACACAGAGCCTGTGGCTTGCGACCTGAGCCCGGCACGTGCAGGAAGAAAGGCAGCACGTCCCGGCACTGCCGGGCCCACTGTGTGGAGGCCAGGAGGCCGGTCTGGACGTCGGGGCTCTGCGGGAGCCTGCTCCAGCCCCAGGGCCAGGGACGTGCCTGGGAAGCCAGCTCTGAGGAGCCAGCACAGGCCGTGCCCATGGCCCTGCGGCAGGCATCCTGCTGGGCCAGGCCGGGGTGGCGACCCACCTCATGCCTCTGCAGAGGGCACTCTGGCCCGGGACCCTCGGGAGGAACACCTGCTGATGCGAGGCAGGGCGGGGAGGAAGGAGGCCGCTGGCCACTGCCCTGCCTCCAGGTCGTTTGGTGCACTCTGACTGTCCCTCCGAGCTGCCCCCTCAGTGTCCCCTTTGGGGCACACCACACACGCCCCAGGCCACCCAGAGGCTGTGTGCTCAGCCTGGACCTGCTGAGCGAGGGGCTAAGGTGGCAGCTGCCCTGCTGCCCAGTGCTCCGGTTTCTCTGGGGAAGACTGGCTTCTGCTTTTAGAAGACTTCTGGCATCTGCATTCCTCTGCAACAGAGCAGTGTCCTAAGGCACTCTCTGGCCCTGGAGAAGGCTCCGGGTGCTCACAGTGACCTCTGCTGTTTTCTGATTTGAACATCTGGTCACTGAGAGGCACGTGCTACTTTAAGCTTGGTGGGCTAGCAGAACCTCCTTGAGACATGCAGGGGACACACCCGTCCGTCTCCTGGGCCTGGGCCTGGGCCTGTCTCTCGCCCAGCATGGAGGCTGCATGTGGGGCTGTGGGCTGTGGAGGCTCCTGGAGAGCCTGCACCCAGGGTTGGGCTGGCTTCTGGGAGCTGCCCAGCCCCAGGCCCAGGAAGCAGGAGGGCAGGGTGGTGCCAGCGGAGGCCACAGCCAGCCTTCGGGAGCTGTTGGCTGAGCTGGGAGCTGCCTGCAGTCGATGCAGCTCAGGCCGCGAGGCACCCAGGCAGGGCTGAACGCTGAACCTGGCAGGACATTCCATCTCTTATGTCTTTATTCATGCTTTGTTCAGAAAGGTTAAGGGGAAGCCTTTGGCAAAGAATGTGAGGACAGATGTGAGATAAAAATACTACATCCACCAGTGTCCCTCTAAAAATGAGCACCAGCAGCACCTTGCTATTTTTTAAACAGACCAGGAAGTCCTGGAGAATGTCGGGCTGGTTGCTGTGCAGCCGGCAGGTGGTCGCTGGCCGTCGACGCAGTGGCTGCCGGAGGCCAGTCACACCCCTTGGCCTGTCCCAGGGAGGCCAGTGGATTTTCCATGCAGGTGGTCTGGACACCACCAGCACCAGTGACTGCTGGCTGCAGAATCTGCCCGGGGAAGGGACTGTGCAGAGAGGCTGCAGCACCAGGGCTGAGGCCACCAGTGTTGAAGGGTGGGGTGCAAACCATCCTTAGCACACATTTTAAGTAAGACCCCAAGGCGGGAACAGACAGCAGGTTCCTCAGGAACTTCACCCGACCGACCGACCGAGCAGCTCTTCACAGCTGCCACAGGCTTGACAGACTTCCACAAGCCCCTGTGAGGCCATGGTTAGGATTACACGGTGTCTCTGCCATTGAAACCGCGAGCTTTCAATCATGTGTCCATCCACAGTATGCGTCAGTTTCCTTCTTGTATCCTTCTTCATACACGGACAAGTCTAAAATGGCTTAGTCAGAAAAAATAACTAAATGGGTTTTGTCTTATTATATCCTTTAAGTTTTTACTACCCTCCTACAGCTAGAGATGATTTCTAAGAAGATAGCGGGAGGGGCGTTCAGTGGCAGAGGGCTCTCCCAGCATGCACCGGGCTCTGTGTTCGATTCCCGGGCTGAAAGGCCAAAGTCTGTTAGGAATCTTCTCCTTGCATCTGTGAAAGGCTGTACAAGTCAGGCCTCTCGGGCGCAGCCAGGGAGCAAGGGTGACCCCAGCAGAGGAGCAGGGCGGGCAGGGCTCAGCAGGGCTCTTGCCCAGGACGCCAGGCGTGGGAGGGGAATCTTCTCAGTGTGTGTTGGGGAAGGAGGCACAGCTCCCCGGGCCCTCCCTGGGGGTGTGGACACAGGCCGCAGGTGCAGCCCCACAGAGCACTCACCGCCCTCCAGGACGCCAGGCAGCTTGGCGCCGGCCAGGCAGCGGCCATCTCTCCTGAGCAGCACAGGGCCACAGGGCACAGGTGCTGGTGTGGAGAGACGGCTGCTTCAGGGTCCCCGACGGAGCCACCCCAGTCCTTCCAAGTCCAGCGCAAAGGAGAGGGTGCTCAGCTCACCAGTGACTGCAGCACAGAAGAATCTTCAAATCTGTTAGAAACAAAGACCAAAGAAAGCGCCAACCAGGCACAGGTGGCCACCATCACTCAGCCCATGACAGGAGAGTGACAGGAATCCTGACGTCACAGGGCGCCAGTCGCAGGCCGCTCACTCAACATTCGGGACACACACAAAACCAGGACAGAGAGGACAGCAGGTGTCTGCCCTGTCAGGAGAAGAAACTGCCCGCTGCAGGTTCCAGAGGCCCGGACACCAGTGGGACACCGAGGGACACCAACGCCTGGGACAGCCCCGGGTCGGGAGGCCTCCGCTCGCTCGGGCCTTTGCTGTTGCGGGTGGACCGAGCAAGGCCAAGGAGGAGGCGGAGGCTCTCTGGTGTGCTGGTCCGCAGAGCGCGGTGGTCCCCGCTGGCAGAGTGGCCAGGGTCAAGGGGCGAACAGCCAGGGTGACTTGGGGCTGGGAGTAAACGTGACCGTCGTGCTGTCGCAGTCTCAGTCTCGCCTGGCCACCTCGCACACGGTGAAGGAGTCCGAGAGTGCCCCAGCGCGCATCCTTCAGTGCGCAAGGGCCTGATGCGGTCTCCATCACGCCCAGGTGACAGCGTGGTCAGAGCTCCTGCGGGCTCTCCGGCGAGGGTGCCCAGGGGGAGGCGGCGGGGGCCCTCCTGCCCTCGCTCTGGGCCTCCGGAGCCGGGGCACCGACGTGACTCCACCCTCGCAGCTTCCAAGGAGCGCGGGCGACCCGCCCTCTCTGCACCGAGGCCGCCTGGCCTGCCAGGGCCTCTGAGGTCTACATGGAGAGGAGCCTCCCCAGGTCGCCTGGAAGGGACAGAATGGGGACAGGCAGCAGGCTGCAGGCCCGGGGGGCTGCTTGTGACTTGATGGTTTCCTGGTTGTGTGGAGGCTTTAGGGGAATCGGGAAGGGGCGGCAGAGCCTCCTGGAGGCCGTGGCCTCAGTCCAGTGAAGAGCCTTTGGCCTGTTCAACACGACAATGCAACTGTGCACCCCCCCCCTTTTTTTTTGGTACCAAGATTGAACCCAGGGGAACTTAACCACTGAGCCACATCCCCAGCCCTTTTTTTATTTTTTATTTTGAGACAGTGTCTTTCTAAGTTGCTGAGGCTGGCTTTGAACTTGTGATCCTCCTGCCTCAGCCTCCCAAGTCTGGGGATCACAGCTGTGCACCACCATGCCCAGCTAACTTGGACCTTTTCTGCTTAAATCAAGGATGGATTCTGTCCACTCCAATGAAGATCCAGGCGACACCCACAATAACCCAGCAGAAAACTCCTGGGCACACTTGGCCTTTCTGCCTCCGCAGCCGAGGTTCACAGGCACACCACAGGCAGGGACCCACAAAGGGGGTTCAGTGTCTCCTCCCTCAAACAGGAAAACTCCAGTTTTAAAAGGAACAGTAACACCTACCACATTTGGGAATGTGCTGAGACAGGTGAAGCTGATGGGACCAAACACCAGATCTTCTTTTTCAAAATAAAGCAATTTGGCAATAAAACCCAGGAACCTATAAAAGATGCAGACTTGCTGGGCGTGGAGGCTCATGCTTGTAATCCCAGCGGCTGGGGAGGCTGAGGGAGGAGGATCCAGAGTTCAAAGCCAGCCTCAGCAAAATTGAGGCGCTAAGCAACTCAGTTAGACCCTGTCTCTAAATAAAATACAAAATAGGGCTGGGATGTGGCTCAGTGGTTGAGTGGCCCTGCGTGCAGTCCTTGGTACCAAAAAAAAAAAAAAAAAAAAAAAAAAAAGTGCAGACAGTAATTCTGTTTTAGGACTCATATTAATATCTCACTTTTTCATTAAAATATTAAAAAACAATCTGCTTAGTGTGGTATTTATTATTCAAGATAGACATACATGACATAAAAGTCCACTAACGAGAGATTGTTAAAACAAACTATGGCATATTATTCAACGAACTATCATGCAGCCATTTAAAATCGTCTTAAAAAAATAATTTTCTGAAATGAAGTGTCTTACCACTGACGTTTAAACGCCACCTAAAACAGCGGGTCTGAACACGGAGGCTGAGCCGCGAGGCGGGGAGGCTGAGCCTCGGTCCGCAGCCCCTCCGCGCCGGCTGGCGGCTCGCCGCGGGTCGCACGGGCCCACGTCCTCAGTGGCCGAGGGTCCCGGCCCGCACTGGCCTCCGCTGACCTGCCTGCGGCCCACCCCGGCGCCCTGGGGTCGCGAGGCCGAGGCCGAGCCGGGAGGGCGGAGGCACCCGACCCCGGGTCGGGTCGTGCCGGCGTGTCGCGGGGCCGTGTCGCTGTCGCCCGGGGCTGGGCGTGCCGCCGCACGGTCCTCCGCCTGGGAGGGTCGCGGCGCTGCCCGGGCGCCTGAGCCCGTCCGCGCCCCCTCGGGGCAGCGCTGGGCGGGTGCCCGCGGCGCCTCCTGCGCCGGCCCTCGGCGCAGTGACCCGTGCGGCGCGTCCCCCTGTGGACGCAGGGTGCGTGGTCACCACCCGGGGCGGCACGGTGCAGGCCAGCGCGCGGCGACAGGCGACACGGCTCTCAGCGGCCCTGGGGGCTGCGGCGGGTGCGGCTTGGGCCAGGAGGAGGAGCGGGCGTGGCCGCGGCCCCGTGCGGAGGACCCCGGTGCTGGGGAAGGCCCCACCTGAGCTGGGCCTGAGCGGCAGGAGCCGGACCCAGGGTCTGGCCTCGAAGCCGGCCTGTCACCGTGTGGCCCTGCAGGGCAGGCGCAAGCAACGAGCCAGAGACCGCGGTGCTCGCAGAGGCCCAACGTGACAATGCAAACCAGAGGCCAGGAGGCCAGAGGCAGAGTCCTCACAAAGCTCTCTGTCCAGAAGCGCCTGGGAGGGGGAGCCCTGGCCGGCGGGAGGGGAGGAGGCCAGGGGAGGAGGCAGGTCAGCACAGGGCCCTCTGCGCTGCACGCGGGGCGGGGCTCAGGGAGCCGCAAACCCAGGACCCGGGGCACGGGGACCCACAGGCAGGCCGGGACCGGGGCACGGGGACCCCAGGCAGGCCGGGGCAGGCCGGGGACCCCGGGGCACGGGGACCCACAGGCAGGCCCCACGCGCGGCACACCCTGTGTCGCCCCTGCCCTCCCCCAGGACACACTGCACCCGGACGTCACAGGGAGCCCCTCCAGCCGGCCCAGGAATGCCCGCGGGTGGCAGGGCAGCAAACCTCGGTGAATCCTGCTATGCTGTGTGGCCCTGCCTGGCGCCAGGGGTGGTGTTTGGGTTTTGTTTTGTTTTTGGTGCCGGGGATCAAATCCAGGGCTGCTAAACCTCTGAGCCACATCCCCAGCCCGCCTTATTTCTTTTTTAATTCTTCAGTATGTTTATTTATTATTCCTTCTAGTTAGTTCTACCTGACAGTAGAATGCACTTGGACACGTCCTATGTAATGGAGTGAACTTCTCACTCTTGTTGTGCGTGCCGTGAGGTCACACATGTACGTAAGGTGATGAAGTCAGATTCGTTCTGCTATCCTTCCTGCCCCACACCCCCTCTCCTCCCTCACTCTCCTTTGCCTGATCCAAAGTAACTCTATTCTTCCCTTACCCTTTCCCCCTTATTGTAAATTAGCAATGAAATATCAGAGAAAACATTCAGCCTTTGGGTTGGGGGGATTGGCTTACTTCACTCCAGCTCCATCTATTTACCTGCAAATGCCATCATTTCATTCTTCTTTAAGGCTGAGTGATATTCCATTATGTATATATACCACTTTTTTTTTTTTTTTTTTTGGTACTGGGGATTGAACTCAGGGCACTTAAACACTAGGCCACATCCCCAGCCCTTTTTTGTATTTTATTAGAGACAGGGTCTCAATGAGTTGCTAAGTGCCTCGCCATTGCTGAAGCTGGCTTTGAACTTGTGATCCTCCTGCCTCAGCCTCCCAAGTTGCTGAGATTACAGGCGTGTGCCATATTTTCTTTATCCATTCATCTGTTGAAGAGCACCAAGTTTGGTTCCACTGTTTGCCCCAGCCCTTTTTTATACTTTATTTAGAGGCAGGATCTCGCTAAGTTACTGAGAGACTCCTTAAATTGCTGAGGCTGGCTTTGAAATGTCAATCCTCCTGCCTCAGCCTCCCAGCTACTGGGATTACAGGTGTGCACCAATGTGCCCGGCTGGTGCCATGTTTTAAAGGTTCAGAAATTCAATCCTGTTTATTGCCAAACCATCTTTATTGTGTGGATATACCACGAGCTACTCAGGCACCCATCAGCCACGAGAGCTGGAGAGTCCTGCGGGCCACTTTCAGAATACAGTATTTAGCCTTAAATGTAGAAATCACTGAGGAAGTAAGAAAATCAGCTGGAGATGAAGTAGAACAAGTGCTGACCAGCAGGTGATGTTACAGGGTGGCAGATTTAGAATACGGGTGCACTTGATGCTTGGACCGTAGCCCTGGTGGCTTTGGAACTTACAATTTGTAAGAGCCTTGACTGAGGAAGTGGCTAAGATGGCGGCTGGCTGAGAGCCAAGAGGAGGCGTTCACTTGTTTACACCTGACCTTGATGTAACTGACGGAGCATCTTTCTGTGCCCGCCTGTGAGTTGGGCTGTGACACGTGTGTGCTTGATGGGTGGAGAGCATTTAACCCGGCTGGGGGCGTCAGAGAGAGCAGAGAGAGGAGATGGAGAAGGAGGAGCAGTAAAGGAACCACTCATCCCAGTCTGCCTCCGATTTCTTTCCTGCGGTATCCTTGCCTTAGGCGGCAACAACAATTTTTCTCTTTTTCCCAAACTTCTCCTCTCCCTGATCTTCTTTTTCCTAACCTTATCCATCCTGATCTCGTCCCCCTAATCTCGTTTTCTCTGAATCACCTCTATAAAAGTCCCCTGTTCTTAAGGATGGGCAGAATCACAGCCTCTGGGACAGGAGTCCCTTACGTGTCTCCTTGGCTAGAAAAACAATAAACCTTCTTTTTCCTTTTTCTCAAAACCATGTTTTCTTATTGGATTGGCATCAGGGACAAGGACAGAGCTTTCATCAACAGATTTGGTGACCAGATGGGACCCAAGAGCAGCCCCTGCTCCAGCTTTCCTGGGCAGGCCTGGCTCTTGAAGGAACCCCACTTCCATGCTGAGGACTCGCGGTGCTGGGGAGCTTGTTGAGAGCCGACCCCTGGAGAAATGGGGAGACGGTGTGAGTCTGCCCCGGACCGGACCAGAGGAGCTGTTCCTGTGATAAAGGGAGGCCCGAGGGACCGTCCCAGCAGCTGCAGACGCTCTTTGTGCTTCGGGGAACTCCTGCCTTGTCTCCGTGAGCTGCACAAGTTGCTCCATCAGTTGGTCGACTTTGAGAAAAAGGAGAATGGCAGTGAAGAAAGTCGCAACAACGTTGGCCATTTGGTAAGCTCTGCCAGTGTGCACACCAAGACCCTTGATTCTACACACCACGTTCCTTTGTGGGAACATCTGGCCCCTCTTTGTGGGGACATCTGTGGCGCTACTGGCGTAGAAGTCATGGCTAAGCAGGGGTTGGGAACTTGGGACTTTTCCCTATCTGGTCTGTCTGCTTTAAAGGTTCCTGTCTGTTGGCCATGGTTTGGGAATTCCCTCTGGTTGGCTGTTTTGCTTGAATCTATTACTGCCCCCCCTTTATTTATTTATTTATTTATTTAGTTGTACACAATGCCTTTATTTATTTTAACGTGGTGCTGAGGATCGAACCCGGGCCGCACTCGTGCTAGATGAGCGCTTTACCGCTGAGCCACAACCCTAGCCCCTATTACTGCCCCTTTTAAGACACGGCCAGTGCTGCATTGATTCTATAGGTAGTCTCTTGGGAAAGTTCTTGGCTGGTCAATTTAAAGGCTCCCATCTGTTGGCCATGGTTTTGGGGCTTCTCTCTGGTTGTGTCTATTTCTTTTTGTACAATCTTGTAATTGGAATGGATCTGTCAGAGGTAAAGTGAGTTGAAGAAAGGGCCACCTGTAAGTCTGCCTAAGATAATGTTTTACTGTAATGATCTGGCTTCTAAATAGCTTTCTAGATTATTGTACAATTTCAGAGTTGTATCTGGCCTGTGAAAGGCAAAGTCAGTAGAGAACTGTGTCCGTGCAGGTCCCTGTGTTCCAGAGGTTCCAAATCTCAGCCTGGTCTCTGTGACCCTCTCTTGCCTGTGTGCTGTCTGAAACTGGCCCTTCATCTGGCTGGTGGTCTCTTGGCTGCATGGCCACCTGTAGGGATAAGCCTAAGGGACAGATGGCTCACTGTCACACAGTTTGGCCTTTGGGTGGTTTTTCTGGATTATTATACAGTCTTAAAGTTGAAGTTGGGGGGCTGGGGTTGTGGCTCAGTGGCAGAGCGCTCGCCTCGCACCTGCGCGGCCCAGGTTCAATCCTCAGCACCACGTAAACATAAATGCATTGCATTGTGTACAACTAAAGTAAATAAAAATAAATATTAAAAAAAAAAGTTGAAGTTGGTCTGTCGGATGTGTTATGTGAGAGAGATTCTGTCTGTACAGGCGTTGATCCAGTTGCAAAATACAGTATTTAGCCTTAAACGTGACACCACTGGGGATGTAAAAGAAAAAGACAAGGGGGAAGTAGAAGAAAAGTTACCAGCCCTTAACACCTTAGTGGGACAGATCACAGCCCTGGACAGCCGGGGCAGGGGAAGGGGCCGCTGTCCCTTGTGTCTCCAGTGCATTCCTTGGGCGGGCAGGTGAGCGTGTGTCTTGCACAGTATTTATTCTGCAGGTGATATTCTGAACACTGGGTTCCTAGTCTAGGGCGACATTCACTGTGTGTTCAGAACGTTCTGCACTCTGCTCAGAGGCTCTGCACACTGCTTCCTGACCTGCTTGGTCCTGCAGACTCTTACCCTGAAACCCATGAGGCGTCTGCACTGGGCACAGGGCTCTCGGACCGCTTTACAGGTCACGCGGCTGCAGGAGACTTCAGAGGGAAACCCAGAAACGAGACTGACTCGTTCTTCCTTCTTCCTGGGAAACGGCCTCTTTGGAAGCTCTGCTTGCCTCTGCTGAGCCCAGCTCGAGAGTCGCACCCTGGGGGCAGAGTGCCGGGGCCACCGCAGCCAGAGGAGGCATCTGGACAGGCTGCCCTGGTGCGGGGATTGCTCTGAGCAGATCAAGAAAAAGCTCTAAATATGGACCGAGTTTCCATTTCACAAAGAAAACTTACATATATTAAAAAAAAAAAAATTTGTACAGGAGCCTTGGGCGTAGGGGCTCCCCACAGGAACTCTGTTGCAACCCCGTCCCTGGGGCTTCCCAGCCCCTTCCTGCCCTACTGGCTCTCAGAAGATGTCCTCCTGGAGGGGACACAGGCAGGGGCATCTTCTGGGATTGCAGCATGATGGCGGTGCAGCCAGGATCAGGCAGATGGGCGAGGTCGGACCCAGGGGGTTGAGATGCTAACTCCTCAGAGCCTTCCTCCACCCTTACCAAGGCCATGGCCCCTGCTCCCACCTGCGGCCAAGGCAGCCGTCCCTGGATGGCCCCTGACCACAGGGGGTTGTTGATCAGCCCTTCCTGCCCGGAACACTCCACCCGGGCCCTCCAGCCCACGGTCCCACCTCTTGCCCAGCCCCCCAGGCATGCCTGGGCCTGGTCACACAGGAGGACAGATGAGGGGAAGAGGGCAGGAGAGCAGAGGACGCCTAGGACTCATAAAGAGGCAGGGCCCTCGCTTCTGGGGACACCAGGATACCAGCGATGGCCCCTCCCTCCGGGGAGAGGTCTGTGTGACCCCCTCTTCCCACCCCCTGGGCGTGCTTCGCCAACGTCCCGGCTCGGCAGGGAGCAGCGGAGCCTCTCTGGCCCCTCCCTGGCTGTGCAGTCGTCCACGTCCACATCCAGGGGACCCCGCCCCCCGCAGCGCTGCCCAGGCTTAGCGGGTTCCAGAGGGCGCCGCTGCTCGGACCCCTCCCTCTGCTGCGGCTCCCGGCCAGTGTCGTTGGCAGGGGTGAAGCCAGGTCTCCGCAGAGTGTGCTTAGGGCCACAGGCGTGTCAGAGCCGAGCACGGCTGCGCGTGCCGAGAGGCTGAGGTGGGACACGAGAAGTGAGGGTGGAAGGGAATCAGGGCCCACGTGGCCGTCACACATCTGTCCAGGCCGCACCTCCCCCAGCCAGCCTTCCTCCAAGGCCGACACGCCCGAATTCCTGGAAATCTGTGAACCTTACAGTCACCAGGCATGTGCTTAGGATGGTCTCCTTACTTTTTTTTTATATAAATAGGACTGAACCCAGGCACTTCCCACTGAGCCGCATCCCCTGCCTGCTTCACTGTCTATTTTGAGACATGGTGTTGCTTGGTGGCCCGGCTGTCCTCCAGCTTGCTGTCTCCTGCTCAGCCCCCACCCCCACCCCCACCCTCCAGGAATCACGGGCGTATGGCCACTGTTTGATTTTTTTGTTTGTTTTGGTACTGAGGATTGAACCCAGGGGTGTTTTAACCACTGGACCACATCCCCAGACCTTTTTATTATGCTATTAGAGACAGGGTCTCGCTGAGTTGCTAAGTGCCTCACTAAGTTGCTGAGGCCGGCTTTGAACTCTCAATCCTCCTGCTTCAGCCTCCCAGGCCACTAGGATTGCAGATGTGTGCCCCTGCGCCAGGCTCCTCCCACTGTGAATCGGCCCACAGTAACCAGGCTCTGCAGAGAAAGACACGCTATCCTCAGCAACCGACCTTTCAGGGAACTTTCCAGCACCGTCCATTGACCGGATAAGGAAGACCACGGCACCCTCAGGACACTAGGACCACCAGACGCGTAAACCTTCCTGACTGCGGTCCCACACTCCTTCCCACAGTCGCTCCTCACCAAGGTTCCTTTAAAAGCGGAGCGGGCGTCCACGGGCGTCTGTCCTGACGTGCCTCCCCAAACGTGCACCTGCCCAGCCCGCTCCCGCCTCAGCTGCTCCGGTGACCAGCCCTCCTCGGTCCTGGACGCCTCGTCCCGCTGACAAACACGGTTCCTCAGAATCCCCGAGCGAGCGGCGTTCCTTTAAAGCGGAGCCCCTGTGTTAGGTTGGACTGGACACCCCGAGGACTCCCGTGCTGAGAGCCCGTCCCCAGGCGGCAGGCTGCAGAGGGGCTTCGGGAAGGGGTGGAGCAGGAGGGCTGTGGCCGCCCCAGCGGGTCAACCCACTGCCCCGACGGCCTGGGGGGGGGGTGATGGCGGCTGGAGGATGTGGGGCCTCCCTGGAGAAGGTGGTCACTGGGGCAGGACCTGCAAGGCTGTCTGACCCTGACCCCTCCTCCTGCCCCTGCTTCCTGGCCACCAGGAGCTGGGCACCCTTCCCTGCCACGATGCTCTGCCTCGTCCCGGCCACGGCAGGCGCAGCCGGCTCTGGCCTGCGTCCGCTGCGGTGGCAAGACAGACCTGCCTTCTTCGGGGTTTGGCCAGTGCGGAGAGGCTGGCTAAGAGAAGAGCCCTGGCCAACGAGCAGGCGAGAGGATGCTGGGCCCCCGACCACCAGGAGGTGCCACCTCACGCGTCAGCGAGGCTACCGCGAAGGAGAGCAAGTAACAAACAGCCTGGGAGGAAGCAGAGCCCCGTGGGCTGCGGGGGGACCACAGGCTTCAGCAAGCCCCTCCCCGGCTCGGTCCAGAAGAACCAGAGCAGGTGTGGGGGACAGCTGCACGGCCCCCGGGCACTAGGAGGCAGAAGCAGTGTGTGTCCAGGGACAGGGAATGGTGAGCAGAAGGAGTCTGCACAGTGGACACATTCAGCCACCAAAGGGAGGGGGCCCGACCCAGCGTACACCCCGAGGGCCTCCGTGGTGTCAGCCTCGCCAGGGACAAAAGCCGAGAGTCGCTAATGGAGGTCCCGAGACTCCTGGAATTCAGAGACGGGGCAGGACGGGGGCAGCCAGGGGCTGGTGGGCAGGGAAGAGGAGGCCAGAGGTCAGACTTCCCAGAGGAGAAGCGCCCTGCGGTGGTGGGGCCGTAGGACAGGCATGGCCGGGCACTGGTGGACGGTCAGCTGCAGGCTCAGGCTGTGCTCGCTGCACCACAGTAGGAAGACCGGGCCGAGCAGCGGGTGGGAAGGGCCCGGCAGGCCGAGGGTGGTCCTCAGGCCCCTCCTCCCGCAGGGCAGCAGCAGGCCAAGTCCACTCTGGAGAGGAGAGGCTGAGGGACGGAGGAGCTGAGACCCGCCCAAGCGGGGCTGCGGTGGACGCTCTGGACGGTGGCGGGGGCTGGAGAGGCAGGGCGGTGGGGCGCAGGCGGCCTGGCTGCGGGGGGGGGGGGGGGCTCTGCCAGACTCCAGACTCGGGAGCTGCAGGGCAGCGCAGCATGGGGGCTCCGGGCTGGGTTCAGGGGCTCCGAGTCCGAGTCGTGGGGAGTCAGGAAGTTGCGTCCCCGTCCCTGTGGGAGAGAGGGGCTAGAGCCAGAGGGTGCAGGGAGGGCACGTGCAGGCAGGCACCCTCAGCACAGGGTCTGCCACCTCTGGGACGGCAGAGCGCCCGCTGGCACTGCCTGGCTCCACTCACCGGCTCTGGGCCGTTGCCTCCAGGACATTTTCATTTCAGCCATTCTCAGCTGGAGGGGTCCCCCCAGGACCTCAGGGTGTGACTGTCTGGGGCCGTGTTGACAGGAGGCAAGTCCAGGATGGAGTGACCCAGCAGGACAGGGCCCTCCTAGGAGGAGACCAGGACCCACACAGGGGCCACCCTGAGGACACAGGACGCAGCCCGAGGGGAGGACCCAGGCTTGATCTCGACCTTCAGCCTCCAGGACTGGATTTCAGCCACCAGACGGTGTGGCTCTGTCACACCAGCCCTAAGACATGCGCCCAACACCAAGACTGGACAGTGAACCTCAGCAGCGCTACAGCCTAGGTCGGCCTGTGGGTCCTCTGCCTTCAGGGTCATTCAGGGTGAGCAGGCGCCACGTCTGCCCAGGCTCAGCCGGGCTGGGTAAGGCTGCAGACGGGCTCAGAGAGGACCGCGTGGCCCTGGGCACAGTCCTGCCACAGCGGTGCCGCACCACACTGTGCCGCAATCTTCTCCTGGAAGACACTCGTTTTATTATAAGGTGACTCTAGCTCATTGGTCACACGTAGAACTTCCTCCAGAGCCAAACGAAGCTTCCAGCAACGCCTGCCAGAGCCTGGCCAGACCCCTGCCCCTCAGACCCCCGTGTCGACCGGGGAGGGCGGAGCTGCTCCCACCTCACAGAGCCGCCTGGCTGCAGCAGGCGCGGGCTGCCCTCCCCACACCACTTCTTCCTCAGAGGCTTCCTGGGCAGAACCCCTGCAAGAGGGGCTCTCGGGCGCCTCCGCATGGGCTCGCCTCTCCGCGGAGCTGAGGGAGGCCAGAGTCCTGCCGGTCCAGCTTGTGGCCCTGACAATACGACTCCGTGTGGCCGGGCACAGGCACCTGGAGCTGGCCATGCCTCACGCTCCCTCACTCCTGTGGGCAAGGGGACAACCGTCCAGTCACCCCCATGTGCAGCTGAGCCGAGGCCCCTGCGCCTTGGGGTGAGTGGTCCCTGGACGGCTGTGTGGCCTGCTGTCCCTGCTGGTTACTTCCTTAGGTCTTGCTTGGGCCTCACCTGGCAGGCAGAGAGAAGGCAGGGACTCCCCAGGGGAACTGCCGTCCCGTGGAGACGCAGGTGCCCCAGGCGGCACTGGAGGCCCGGCGGTCCCCTTGTCCCCAAGGACAGCCCCTTCACTGCTGTGGCTTCCGGGCAGGAGGCTGGGAGGAGCACAGTGTGGACACAGAATCCTCAGGACCGGGCCAGCGCTAGCAGGCGGGGCTCTGGTGATGCCCAGACCAGGCGGCGGGGCCCAGAGGCTGCCAGGGCCGCAGTGCAGGGATGGAAGCAGTGGTCAGTGCCGGGAGGGGACATCACTCCTGTTTGTCGCCTGAAGTGATGGCCACTTGGAGCAATGAAGCCGCGGGAAGAAGTTCAGAGGCGAACTGGAGACAAACAGCTTTTTATTCTGATAACTTTTCTCTCTGGCTCTAACAACGACTAACACGCGCCACACACACCACCAAAATGGCACTGACCCGATCAACAATCTAGGCCAAATCACTCAAAATCCCGGGGCCAAGTCCCGTGAAACTACAAAAGGCGACAATGCCCAAATCTCCGTGGCCCATAGTCAACCACAATTCAAGCATCTCCCCAAACAGGGCTCCTGCACCCCACTGTCTCCAACAGTCCATGGCAGGGTCTGTCACCCCACTGCGAAGGGCCTGCGTTCTGCTCTCTGCGTCCCCCCCGCAGAGTCGTTTTAAAGCCAACTCCATACTTCATAGTTTTCTCTTTTGTGAAAAAAAACAAATCCACCAAACTTACAGAAGTGGACGGTAGCATGTAGCCACCAGGGGCAACAACTGAACGAACAAAAAATTCAGAAGTGTCAATAAAAGCTGGAACTCAGACCACCAGGGCCATGGATTCAGGAGGTGGACAGAGAGATTTCCAGGGCAGAGTGGACCTGCAGGTGTGAGGCAGAGCGAGGATTGCATGGGCCTTCACCCATGTCCCTGTCCCCAGAGGGCCTTGCCTAGCCTGGGGCAACGGTCAGGGCAGAGAAAACACCCAAAGTTGCTTCATGAGCATCTGTCCTGGGGCAGGGTGGCCACAGTGTCACCACACCCACTGAGCAGCCACTCCCCGCCCAGCCCACGCACCTTGCAGGTCATGTCTCTTGAACTTCTTTCTTTCTTTCTTTTTGGTTCCTGGGGACTGAACCCAGGGTGCTCTGCCACTGAGCCCACACCCTACCCTTCCGTGCTTTGCTCTGACACAACACAGGGCCTCACTGAGGCGCCCAGGCTGGCCCTTCTTGCCATTCTCCTGCTTTGGTGCCCCTGGTGGCAGGGTTCACAGGCCTGTGCCACTGCCTGGGCCCTTGTAAGCACCCTTGTGATCTGTGACAGCTGCTCCTCCCTTTCCGCAGACGGTTGTTTCTAAGCCCTGGCCACACAGGTGTCCAAGGGCTCCCAGGCTGGGAACCACACAGAGGCCCAGGCCCTGCAGCAGCAAGCCCTGCAGCCCCTGGGTTTGAGAGGCTGGGCAGTTTCCCGTGAGGACGATGTGGGCATGGTGGTGCCCCTCCCAGGTGTGCTGTATCATGCCGTGCCGTGTGCAGACAGGCTTGACTGGCAGGGCTCAGTGGGGGCCAGGGTCCCCCAGGCAGCTCTGGAGCTACTCGGTGGTTCAGGACTGATGACTCATCAGTAGGTCACCTGATGCTATCTCTGTCCTTCCACAAAGTCCTGCTCCTTCTTCTCTGGCCTTGGCTGCCCTTGGGGACTTGCCTGGAGTCCTTTAGTCTGAGGAGACGGCCCCAGACCCAACCTTCACTTGAAGTACCCCTAGACCTCCTGCGGGCTTGGGGTGACCAGCGTGTGTGCCTGACAGCAGCTGCCCCGAGGCTCTAACACCCCAGCTAGCTGCGCAGTGGCCCCTGAAGCCTGGGCGCGGGCTGGTGGGATGCCCCTGGATGTGTGGGTGCCCCTGGTCCTGGCAGCCCTGGCTTGTGCAGAAAAGGTGTCAGGCTCTCCCACTGGGCTGAGAGAGGCGGGAGGAGGGGCTCCTCAAGACAGTGCTGGCCCCGCCGTGTCCTGGTCCTAGGTGGCGAGCCAACCTGCCGGCCTGGGAGGGGACCTCCAGCTTTGGGCTGCAGGCCACCCTCAGGCCCTGGGCAGCGGCCTCCTATCTTTCCTCCGCACTCTTCCCAGGCAGCTGCTCTTATCTGACTCCCTTGGGACCAGTTTACTGGCACTGTGGTCACATCTGGCCCCTGAACTCCAGGAGGGGGGTTTGCCTCACTCTGGTTTAAGTGCACGGAGGCCTGTGGGAGCCATGGCCCAGGGCTGCTCCCCAAGGCCACAGAGGGATCCCCTGGGCCTCCCAACACCCTCTGCAAGATGCAGGGGCTGGGGAAGAGCAGCCTCATCGCCCTGACCTGCAGCCAGGGAGCTTGAAGGCCTGAGCTGGGCTGGGAAGCGGAGGGGGAGGAGGGGGAGGTGAGACAGGAGGGTCAGGCCAGGGGCAGCGAGGCCATCTTACTTTTGCATGGGCCAGCTACGGCCCCATGTGAGGCTTGGGAGGAAGGACAGCGCGGCAGAGGGAGCCCTGGCTGAGCCCTCAGCTCTGCCGGCTGGGCATGGCTCTGCTGCATGTAGGGTGAGGGCAATGCAGATTCCAGTCTGTTCAAGGAAAGGGAAATGTCCCCAAAGATCAGAGCAGAGTGGCCCTGGGAATAAGGGACACTGTCTCTCAAAAGCCAAATGCTGTTGGTCTGAGCTGCCACTTCAAGAGATTTTTGTTTTTGTTTTTTTCTCAAACTAGCAGGGGCACAGCTGGTAAACTGGGATTCGAGGTTGTGCTCGTGAGCACTGCGCGTCCGCCTGTCCTCAGGGCCTGGAGAGAAGGGGAAAGGGGAGCACAGGCCGTCCTTCCCCACGTAGGGCCTGTCCAGTCCCAAGTCCCCTGCCAGGAGTTCACAGGAAACACCCTGGAACAACTAGGCGGCGGCGGCAGGGGTATAGGCAGCTCAGAGCCACATCCAGGGTATGCCCGGTTTCCAGCAGGGGTCCCCCCACCCCACGCCACCTCGTGGGGCAGCCTCTTCGGGGTGGGGGTGCTGAACACGGACCCTGTCGCAGGATGCTGGAGCGAAGATGACTTCTTAGTCGCTTGGTTGCCCACTGCTGACGCCATTAAAAGTATCCTCGGGGTGGGGAGGAGGCCCAGGCTGCAGAAGGGCCCTTCACCTCGCCGTGTTGCCACAGCGGACTGAACCCACGGTCTCGGCCGGAACGACCCACATGTGGTTCTCACGCCAAAACGCTGAGATCCCAGGACGCCGCGGCGGCGACGGGACCCGGAAAGCGGCCGAGGCGGTGGCACATAGGGATCGGAGGGCACCCAATTCCCACCCGCACGAGGCGCTGCCCGGGACACGGAGGCCGAGGCGGCCCTGGGCGCGTGGGCGCTCTTTTTCCGCGGTCCACCTGACAGTCCCGTGTGCGGCTTCCCGGCCCGGCTCACTCACACCCCGCGGAGACCCCGGGCGCGAGGCCGCCCCGCGCTGGCTCGGAGCTCCCGTCTCCAGTCCCCGGGTGGGAGGAGGCCGAAGGGGTGTCCCTCGGTGGGCGCGGGATGCAGGTCTTCCAACTTGTATGTTCTGGGGACCGAAACGGAGGGGAGCAAACGGAAAACGAGGTGCGCTCTTTCTCTCCACGAGAGAACGGCACAGGAGCCGCGCGAGGTCAGCGCGCCCGCGCTCCGCTGGAAGGACGCGCGCAGGGGCCCAGGCTGGACCCGCAGCCGCCTGACCTTTGCGCAAGGCGGGGAAGTCTGGTGGCGGGCAGCAGGTGACCTGGCCCGCCGCCCCCTCCGCCCGCGGATTCCCTCCCCCGGTGCCTCCTCCCCTCCCCGGTGCCTCCTCCCCTCCCCCGCCTCCCCTCCCCGGTGCCTCCTCCCTCCCCCGCCGGCCCCTCCCCGGTGCCTCCTCCCCTCCCCGGTGCCATCCTCCCCTCCCCGCCGGCCCCTCCCCGGTGCCTCCTCCCCTCCCCGCCGGCCCCTCCCCGGTGCCTCCTCCCCTCCCCGCCCGGCCCCCTCCCCGGTGCCCTCCTCCCCTCTCCCCGTGCCTCCTCCCCTCCCCGCCGGCCCCTCCCCGGTGCCTCCCTCCCCTCCCCGCCGGCCCCTCCCCGGTGCCTCCTCCCCTCCCCCTCCTCCCCTCCCCGGTGCCGCCTTCCTCCCCTCCCCGCCGGCCCGTCCCCGGTGCCTCCTCCCCTCCCCCTCCTCCCCTCCCCGGTGCCTCCTCCCCCTCCCCCTCCTCCCCTCCCCGGTGCCTCCTCCCCCCTCCCCTCCTCCCCTTTCCCCTTCCTCCCCTCCCCCCCCTCCTCCCCTCCCCGTGCCTCCTCCCCTCCCCGCCCCCCTCCCCGGTGCCCCTCCTCCCCTCCCCTCCTCCCCTCCCCGGTGCCTCCTCCCCTCCCCCTCCTCCCCTCCCCGGTGCCTCCTCCCCTCCCCTCCCCCTCCCCCCTCCCCCTCCTCCCCTCCCCGGTGCCTCCTCCCCTCCCCCCCGCCCCTCCCCGGTGCCTCCTCCCCACCTCCCCCTCCTCCCCCCCGGTGCCTCCTCCCCTCCCCGCCGGCCCCTCCCCGGTGCCTCCTCCCCTTCCCCTCCTCCCCTCCCCGGTGCATCCTCCCCTCCCCGGTCCCCTCCCCGCCGGCCCCTCCCCGGTGCCTCCTCCCCTCCCCCTCCTCCTCCCCTCCCCGGTGTGCCTCCTCCCCTTCCCCTCCTCCCCTCCCCGGTGCCTCCTCCCCTTCCCCCCTCCCCTCCCCGCCGGCCCCTCCCCGGTGCCTCCTCCCCTCCCCCTCCCCCCTCCCCGGTGCCTCCTCCCCTTCCCCTCCTCCCCCCCCCGGTGCCTCCTCCCCTCCCCGCCGGCCCCTCCCGGTGCCTCCCCCGTTTCCTCCCCTCCCCGCCGGCCCCTCCCCGGCCCCTCCCCCGCCGGCCCCTCCCCGGTGCCTATCCTCCCCTCCCCGCCGGCCCCTCCCCGGTGCCTCCTCCCCTCCCCGCCGGCCCCTCCCCGGTGCCTCCTCCCCTCCCCGCCGGCCCCTCCCCGGTGCCTCCTCCTCCCCCTCCCCGGTGCCTCCTCCCCTTCCCCTCCTCCCCTCCCCGGTGCCTCCTCCCCTCCCCGCCGGCCCTCCCCGGTGCCTCCTCCCCTCCCCGGTGCCTCCTCCCCTCCCCCTCCACCCCTCCCCGCCGGCCCCTCCCCGGTGCCTCCTCCCCTCCCCGCCGGCCCCCCCCCGGTGCCTCCTCCCCCCCCGCCGCCCCTCCCCGGTGCCTCCCCCTCCCCGGTGCCCCTCCCCGGTGCCTCCTCCCCCCTCCACCCCCCCCGCCGGCCCCTCCCCGGTGCCCCTCCCCGCCGGCCCCTCCCGGCCTCCTCCCTCCCCGCCGGCCCCTCCCCGGTGCCTCCTCCCCTCCCCGCCGGCCCCTCCCCGTGCCTCCTCCCCTCCCCGGTGCCTCCTCCCCTCCCCGCCGGCCCCTCCCCGGTGCCTCCTCCCCTCCCCGCCGGCCCCGCCCCCGCCCCGCCCTCCCCCGGCGCTCCGCGGTCGCCCGGGCCCCGCCCCCGCCGGAAGGACTAGCGCGCCCCGGGGGCTGGCGGCGCGCTCGGCTGGGGCTCAGCCACTTGGGCGCGGGCCAGGGTCGGGGTCCGCGCTCGGGTGGGGTCGGCGGTCCTCCCCACATGGAGCCCGCCGAGCGCTGGCAGGCGGCGCGGGCCCGGGTGCCCAGGTGGGTGGCGGAGGCCGAGGCCGAGCCCCGTGGGCTCCTGCGGGGCCGCCGCGCCGCCTGTCGCCGGGAGGGTCCCGGGCGGTGGGGACAGGAGGAGGTCGGGAGGGATGGGGAAGGTCCCGCAGTGGGGCGGGATCGGGAGGGAGCAGCATTAGCAGGGAGGGGTCTGCGGGGTGCAGGGTCCGGCGGAGGCGCGACGGGAGGGACGAGGGTCCGCGGGGGCGGGTCCGGGGGCGTCCGGCTGGGAGGGGTCGCGGGAGGAGGAGGTCCGGCGGGAGGCGGGCCGCGGGCGCGGAGCCGCGGTTCGGGAAACAGCGTCTTCTCCGTGCCCAGGGTCGACCCGTACGGGTTCCAGCGGCCGGCGGACTTCGACTACGCGGCCTACGAAGAGTTCCTCTCCGCCTACCTGGTGGTCCTCACCAGGAGAGCCATCAAGTGGTCCCGGCTCCTGAAGGGCGGCGGCGTGCGGAAGGGCCCCACAGGTGAGGGCCGGCAGCGCACCGCCCTCCTCGAGGATGGGCAAGGTCCAGTTCTGTCCCTCGGGCGCCGGAGTGAGGCGGCTTCTCCGGACAAAGCCGGAGTCCTGCCTTCAGAGCCAGACGGGGCAGGCTCCCCTGCGCCCCTTGTTCACGGAGTGGGCTCTGCCCAGGCTCTCCAGTGTTTTCCCGGTCACTGCCCAGGCCCGCAGGTGTTATTTACGTGCTAATCTTCTGTTTCCTTGCTGCGGAGTCCTCCCACCCTGCAAAGTGGCTGCTCAGGATAGTGACTTCAGTATTTGTTAAGTGGGCAAGGAAGTGTTTGCCTGCAAGAGGCCACATATAGACCTCTAGCGCACCAGCAGGGCAGTGCCCGCGGGCTTGGGAGTCACCTCCCAAGCGGGGCCAGTGAGGGCTAGGCTTCAAGGGGCAGAGCTGGGTGAACCAAGTGGTAGAGGTAGGAGGGACAGTAGAGATGAAGCAGAGGACCCTGCGCTGGCTGGAAGGCCTGGGATGCCCAGTGGGCAGTGAGCAGACAGAAGCACCTGGCTCTTTTTTTTTTTTTTTTTTAAGTTGTAGTTGTACAGAATACCTTTATTTTATTTATTTATTTTTCTGTGGTACTGAGGATCGAACCCAGCACTTTGCCACAACCCCAGCTCCAGCACCTGACTCTTGAGGAGTTTTAAAGGTGTTCGCAGGGCGCATAGTGTGCCCAGGCGGTGCTCAGAAACGTGCTGGGTGAGGGAGAGGGGACTGGGCTGGGAGGCTGTCCCCTGCTCTGCCGCGTCCAAGGCTCTTGCTCTGAGGGTGGCTGAAGGCTCCCAGTGTAGCATACAAGGCAGAGCCCAGGGACGGCAGGGTGGGCTGGCCTTGGCTGTACAGGCCCTGAAGTGAGGGTCCTGTGTGTCCTGCAGTGCACCCTGTGCTGCTGTCCTTCCCGTCACCTGTTTGTCCCTGCTCCAGCAAACAGACTTTTACCTTCCTTCTTTGGAATGTGTTCTTAAAGGCTGCCTGGTCTTCTAACTTAAAAGTCACGTGTTGGTACGTACCTCATGTTTGCACTGTGTGTGAGATTGTAGGTGAAGTGTGTGTGCGTGCATATGTACTTGGAAACATGAGAAGTGATCACGCACATGGGAAACATTTCATCCACACTAAGGGCTGGAAAGTGAAGTTGTTTATTGCCTGCTCTCGGCCCAGCCTCTCATACAGGTGACCACTAGGGACTGTCCAGGTGTACCCCAGGAGCAGAGATGCCAGCACATAGGCTCACGCCTAATGGCACTGGGCTCTGCAGCGGGCTGCAGCGTAGGGGACCAGGTGGGGAGAGTCCCTAGGGACATGTCTGCACACACCCTGTGACCCCCTGTGAGACCAGGGCACCTCCTCCTGCCCGACCTCACTGACCCCAGGCTACCGTCTCTGTGAGGCGAGCCTGGCGCCTCAGTCTCCACGTGTTGGGAGGGTTTGGGAGGGTTTCAGCGGAGCAGGAGTAAAGGCATTTCCAAGCAGTTTGAGTGCCAGATAGGAAACGCCTCCAGGCTACACCTAAGCCAGCAGTTCTGTTTTGCTTTGCTTTTTTTGAGCACTATCTTAACTCTTTCTAAAAATGTGACTTAGCTTTTACTGAGGTAACCTTTTCCGGCTCACATTTTTTAAAATATTTATTTATTCGCTTTTAGTTGTACACAGTGTGTTTATTTTTCGGGGTGCTGAGGCTCTGACCAGGGCCATGTGCGTGCTAGGCCAGCGCTCTACGCTCAGTCCCAGCCCCAGCCCCCTGCTCACATTTCTCTAGTGATGCCGTGGGACTGTGATCACGGTCATAAGCACAATTCCGGAATGTCAGCAGGGCTGTGGGAGGTCAGTCTGCGACTCAGCGATGCTCAGCCTGAGGGTCGGGAGCCACCGGCCTCAGCCTGAGATTCTGCCTAGTCTGGTGGGGCAAGGGGGTCTGCACCCTGTGTGTCCTTGCTGCACAAGGTGTGGTTTCTGGGTCCCTTACTGTGGACACAGGGCCCTTAATGCCTGCAAAACTCCAGGTGGACTGCGAGGCCTGCACCAGGAGAAGATGCGGGCTTTCCTGCCAGGTGTTCCGGGTGGGTGCAGTCGGGGGCAGTGTGCTCGCCGCAGGCCTTGGGTCAGCAGGCGCCCACTCCAGTGTGACACCTCACTCACTGGGGTGTTTGTCATGCTGTGAAGAATGTCGCCCACCTTTTGTGTGTCCAGTAGCACAGTTACCTACACACGTCGGCATTCCGTGGGTCTTCAGACGACAGCTGTAGTTCACTCTGCTCAGTGCACTGTTTGTGGGTACAGGGAACGCGTTATCTCCTTTGTTCTGTCCTAAGTGTCTGCCAGCAGCCCTGTAGCCTGCCTATGCCTCCGACTCCCGGGACCCTCTGCGTGCCGGTGGCTCACTCCATGCTGTTGCTGAGGAGGGACGCACTGGCCGTCAGCTGGTGTTGGGGAGTGCCTAGTCCACCCTGTAAATGTGCAGGTGCTTCTGTGTGAACTTAGCTTTCGTCTCTCTTGGAAAACAACTTAGGGCTGGAATTGCTGGGTCGTGTCTGATGTTCGACTAGTAAGAAATCGCATCTCCCAGCACGTGCAGGGCTCTGGGTCGAGCGCCCTCTCCACACACACAAAACGGCTGTACGATTTTGCATTCCTACCAAAAGTGTATGAACATTCAAGTGGCTATGTGTTCTTGTTACAATTTTATGGTTTTTTTTTTTTATCCATTCTTTCTTTTGGACAGATTATTCTATTTGCAACTTTGTCGGAAGATACTTGATTCTGGGTGACCCCCTCTCTCTGGGTTCTTTCCTGTGTTCCATTAATCCACTTGTGTGACCTTTCACCGACACCATGTTGTTGTTACTGTAGTTTTATGATCAGCTTTAAAATCAGATAATCTGACTCCTCCAACTTCAATTTCAGAATAGTGTTGGGTCCTTTTGCTTTTCGCATGAGGTTTGTTGTTACCCTCAAGGTGTGTTTTCGGTGTACCGTTGGTGGGAGTTTTGAATAGGATCCCGTAGATGGATTTGAGGAGAATCGACCTCTTGATGTTGGTCTGCCAGTGGTGAGTGTGGATTCCTTTTGCAGTGTTCAGCGTCAGACCCTGCACACGCGTCGTTTGGTTCACGCCCTGTCCTGTTACTTCCTGGTGTTGTAGATGACACCGTTAGAGTTTTGCTTTCAGGTTGTTCACTGTTGGTCTGCGGAGACGCCCCTGGTCTGCGTGCATCCTTTCCTTCCAGGACAGTTCCTCTGGGTAGAACAGTCCCTGCCCGTGTTGGGACTGACCCCTCTTTGCTGTTCTGCAGAGAGTGACTACAGATGGTCAGAGCATCTGGTCACCGTGCCCTCTTCAGTACAGACCTACTGATTGGAGGGAAGGTCAGGTCAGATTATAAAGGCCTGCTTGAAGTTTAAAGGGAACCAAGCTCATGCTTTCCGTGTTCCCAAACAGTGACTAGATAAGCCGGCTCAGATGGGCTTTAGAGCAGGATCCTCAAGGACACTTCTGAGCTGCAAAGAGGATTTCCCAGGTTCTTTGGCTCTTGCGGATGGTGCTTGGTCTGTCCTGCCCCTGCCCTGTCCCTTCCTGGCTGCCCACAGCTCTTATCAGCAGTGGTTGGGCATTTCCAGCCTGACTGGGA
Source organism: Tamias sibiricus (assembly GCA_025594165.1). Lineage (NCBI taxonomy): Eukaryota > Metazoa > Chordata > Mammalia > Rodentia > Sciuridae > Tamias > Tamias sibiricus. Next base: position 680,175 of record CM046663.1, read on the forward strand.
GGCCCAGTGGGCAGGGGTTGAGGCTTTGTCCTCTGGCACCTGCGTCAAGGTGTCCAGGCCCAGATGTCCATAACTGTGGGTCCCTGAAACTTGTGTCAGCAGCGTGTGTTACGCATGGCTTTCCTGTTGGAGCCTCGAGTCCTTCCCAGGGCTAATGGTGCCTTGTGAAATTTCACTGACTGCGTGGATTCTTACTTCTTTTCTTCCTGTTAGCCAGCCGTGACTGCACCAAGACCCGAGGTCTCTCTTGCTCACAGCTGGGGAGGCTGGCGGTGGGGTTGGTTGGCCCCACTGCTCTGAGCCTTGGTGCGGCGGCTGCGCATCAGGGCAGGAGCACACGGCTGAGCAGAACGCTCACCCCAGGGCCAGGGGCCAGGGCCCCACGGTCCCTGTCAGGCAGAGCGCCCAGTGACCCAAGGACCTCCACTGGGCCCCACTCGTAGAGGCTGTACCCTCCCAGAAGCGCTGCCGGGGACCAAGCCTTTAACGTGGACCCTGGAGGACGGCTGACGAGCAAACCCGTGCATTTCCTGCAGTGTGGTCACCTCAGGGTCGTGCATTCAGAGCGCGATGTCAAAGGAACGCAGCAAAACTTTGAAAACTCGTGTCTCCCAGGCTGAGTTCCTAAAGGCACAGGGACACCTGGTCTAATGTGATTGGCATGTCAGTCTCACTTGGCATCTGCTCTCTGAGGGGCTCACTGGGTCTTTGAGTCTGGTTCTCTGTGTTTCTGAGGTCGTTAGAAGATCACTGATTACTGGCTGGTGTGACGCGGTGGTGAGGGTTTGATCACCAGCACTGTAAAAACAATCACTTTTCTTTTATTTGTTTTCAATGAAAATAAAACCAAAAGCTGTAGGGCTCAACATTCAGAGTGACCACAGACCAGGACTGACCCAGCCGCCCGTGGCCCCCGCTGTCTGCGCGCCCTCGTGGTGCTGCTGGCTCCCACGCAGCCCTGCTCCGAGGGTGCTGCTCTCCTGACCAGGTCACCAGCGCCCGAGCCTGGCACGCGGGGTCCTCTGAGGGCGGTGCTGTCTGAAGCTGTGCTTTGGCCCCTGCCAGTCTGCCTGCAGCTGCCAGGACAGCAGAGGGTCAGCCCTCGCCCCTGCCCTCTCCCACAGAGGGCCGTCCCCTCCGGCCCTGGTGCCACCTAGCACGTGCTCGGCCACGGAGCGGTGCCCTTCTCCGTGCGGCTCTGTGCCAGCTCCGGCTCAGCGCAGAGGGCGCGGTGGCTGCTGGGCATGAGCCTCCCGGGGCAGGGGCCGGGGCAGGGCCTGCAGTTGGGCTCAGAGTCCACCGGGCAGGCAGGAGGGAGGGTCTGAGAGGAGCCCGAGCCCCGGCCTGTCTCCAGGCGCGTGACCGTGCAGACGGCGACGAGTCCAGCTGTGTCCGCCTCGGTGCTGCCTGGTGGGGAGAGCTCTGTGTGCAGGAGGGCCGGCGAGTGGGCGGAAGGCCTGCAGCCGCAGGGCACGCCCAGCCTCCTGGCTCTGACGCGGGTGCCATTGTCCTTTTGGTTCCAGTGAAGCGCTACGTCCGGAAAGGGATCCCGCTGGAACACCGGGCCCGTGTCTGGATGGCGGTGAGTGGTGCCCAGGCCCAGATGGACCAGAACCCTGGCTACTACCAGCGACTGCTCCAGGGCGAGCGCAGTCCCTGCCTGGAGGAGGCCATCAGGACAGGTGGGAGCCAGGGCCGTGCACGTGGGGGTTGTGGACTGGGCCGCGAGGGCAGGAGAAGCTGCGTGCTGCGGTCCTGAGGCCGCGGGGAAGGCCGTGTCGACAAAGGTGCATCGGCTCGCTTCAACGTGAAATGACATTTTGGAGGAGAAATAAAGTGAAGTGTTCAAGCCGGGCGCGGTGGCGCACGCCTGTAATCCCAGCACTTTGGGAGGCTGAGGCAGGAGGATCGCGAGTTCAAAGCCAGCCTCAGCAATGGCGAGGCACTTAGCAACTCAGTGAGACCCTGTCTCTAAATAAAATACAAAAAAAGGGCTGGGGATGTGGCCCAGTGGTCGAGTGCCCCTGAGTTCAATCCCTGGTACCAAAAAAAAAAAAAAAAAAAAAAAAAAAGTGAAGCGTTCATGGGGAGAGGAGTGTCTCTAATCCATCCAGAACATGCTGAGGGCCTGTTGGCTCACGAGCTCTCCACCAGCTCTCAGGGAGGGTGGCCGCCAGCAGCATTGGGCACAGGTGGCACTGCCGGCAGGGCCCTGCGCCCGTGTGAGTTGCTGTGCCAGGAGCCGCTCACCGCAGCTCTCAGCTGTGCTGGTGCTTCTTGTCCTCGGGGTCCCCAGGGAGCCTCAGAAGTTCAAAGGGCTGAAAGAGTTTCCACCCACATCGGACAGCAGGTGTCAGGAAGTAGATGTCCTCTAAAAGCAGCGTGGACGGCTGTTGAGGACTAGAGATGTGGACACAACACGATTTCTAAATGAACTTGCTTATTGTGAAGAAGAGGTTGAAGGCGTCGGGTGGCCCTGGCACACGCAGGCCCCACGCTGCCCTCCGGGGCCCAGTGTCCACACGGCTCCAGCCAGCGGGAGCGGGGAGGGCTGGGGGGGGGGGGTGGTGGGAGCCAGAGGCCGCGTCCTGGTCACAGAATGGTCTCAGAACAGAAGCACGGCCCGGGGTCCTCGGCAGGGCAGAGGTGCGAATCGAGGCGGGGAAGCGGGTGTCCGTGCAGGCCGAGCGCGGCAAAGCAAATGGAAACTGCTGTGTTCGAAAAGTGGTCTTAAAGGTTCTCTCGAGCGTGGTTTTGGATAAATCTTTTTGTTTTATCATAGTAAAGGCAAACATAAAAGTTACCATTTTATTCTGCCAAACTGAAACTGTCCTCACTGGGCACTAGCCGGCCTCGCTGCCCGTGCCCACAGGCCCGCTCTGCCATCTCTGCCTGGCTGCCTGAGGGTCCCCACAGGAGGAGTCCCCACAGGTGTCCTTCCCTGAGCAGTGGCCTCGAGAGTCCTCGGGGCTGCCCCAGTGTCAGGACCTCCTTCCTGTCGAGGCTGCCGTGTCCTGGGCACCACCTTTAGCTCACCCTTCATGCTGCATGGACGCTGGGTGGCTCCGCCGCCTGGCTCTCTGCTGGAGTCGCTGCCTCTGGGCCCCGGCCGTGTGCCCAGAAGTGGGCCTGCTCGGGGTGGTGGCCGGTGGTGGCTCGGTGTCTAACTTGGCGGCATCTGGATGAACCGTTTTGCAGGGATCGTAAGGTGGGTGTTTGGTGCCCAGGGCACCTGTGAGCTGTGCCCGTGACTGTGCCCGTCCACATCGGCCTTTTCCTTTCCTGTAGAGCGATGTCAGAGCAAGGAGAAGCTTCTCCCGGCCAGGGTGCCACAGGAGCATTCACAGCTGTCTCTCTAGTCTGAAATAGTAAGAGCTCTATCTTTTCCCTTGATTCATTTATTTGAATGTTGGCAATTCCAGCACAAGGTCTGTCTGGCCTGGGTGGGGATGTGGGACCCGGGCGTGGGCCCTGAGGCAGGAGGAGGCCTGCAGGGGGCCACCTCGTACAAAAGCCGGCAGCGCCAGTTTCCTGAGTGCTGGGCCTCGGTTGTCTGCTTATTTCCGAGGGAGTCTCCGCTCCCTCTCGCCGCGCTTGGTGCTCAGACGGGAAGCTCGGTGCGGCTGTGTTTTCTGGGGAGTCTCATCTCCTTGGCTGTGTGCTTGGTCTTCAGAACTGGGAAGCGCCCCAGAACTTGGTGTGTCGTTTGCACTGGTCACCCTGGGGGGCCCTTCCTGGGGGAGCTGGGACCCAGGTGAGGTGGGCTGTGTTGGCGGGGCCAGCGTGGAAAGGGTGGTGAGGGCTGAGGCTCTGGAGGGCTGCTGTGCCACCTCTGGGCCGAGAGAGGACAGTGAGAGCTCACTGCCTGTGTCCCCAGACCCCAAGGAGGCCCCCTTCTTCCTGACGCAGTGTGCCGTCACCTCAGCTGTGCTGGCCTTTCCCAGGTTGATGCAGTAGGTGACGAGGGTGACACCACTCCCGAGGTCCTGGACAGAACCCCGCTGCACTGGGGTGGACGCAGAGGCCTGAGTGGTGACCTCTCTGGTGAATTTCCGTGCAGACCTGAACCGGACCTTCCCAGACAATGTGCGTTTCCGGAAGACGGCGGAGCCCTGCCTGCAGAAGGCCTTGTACAACGTGCTGCTGGCGTATGGGACGCACAACCGAGGCGTGGGGTATTGCCAGGTGAGCCTCCAGCCTCGCCAGCACGAGGTCACCCGGCCTGGGCCTCTGTGCGTGCTGCCAGTCTCAGCACGGGGAGCTTGCTCCGGCTGCAGCCAGGCCACCCCCGGGTCCCCAGGAGCACGCTCACGCCAGGTGCCCCGGGGGCCAGCATGGTGCTGTCCCGGGCTGCCACAGAGTGGGAAGCAGCTGTTCCTGAGCGGGGCGTCGTGAGCGTCACGTGGCCCTGCTGCTCCTGTGGCCAGGCTGGCACGAGGCTTCCCGAGAGGACGGTGTGTCCTGAGCCTGGGTGATGTTGGTCCTCCTGTCTCAGTCGCCCACGGTCAGCGCCAGGGAGCCCGAGGGCGTGGCTCGGGGAGCCGGTGTGCACCGATGTCTGCACAGAGCAGTCTCCCGTCCCCACCTGCAGAGCCCTCGCATCGTGCTCTGGCTGAGCAGGTGGGCTTCAGGGTGGCAGGTGGCAGCGTGGGCAGGGAGAGGGGCAGAGGCGGCGGAGGAGAGGACGGCCCTGCTGCTCGTCCCTGGCCGGACGCCGCTGGGCCGCCTCGGGTTGCACTGCTGAACGCGGTGGCGGTGCCCGGCGCTGATGCAGCCCGTCCCTCCCTTCCTGGCTCCTGCTGCTGCCACCCTCTGTCAGGGAACCAGGCTGTGGCCCGAAGGAGCTGAAGCAAAACCTCTTAGTGTCGTTCTGCTTTCTGTTCTTTTGGCTTTTAAAAGCAGCCTTTCTTTCAAACACAAACACACAGTTTTGACGTCGGCATGTCTGCGGAGCTCTGCTGGCTTGGGTCGCACCCTGCGCACGCTTGGAGTGGGCTCGCTGGAGCCCCGACAGGCACGCACCGAGTGGCTGAGACGCAAGGCCATTCTCCCGCCTTTCTGGGGCCTGGAAGTCTGAGATCAGGTGTGGTGGGCTGGGTCTCCCCTGGCTGTGGCAGGGAGCCTGTCCCAGCCTGCCCCAGCCTCTGTGTGGCTGCCAGCTGGTGTTCCTGGGCTTGTGGAAGCAGCACCCCGATCTCTGGTGCACTGTCCCAGGGCGCTCTGCTTGCGCTCCCCTCCTGTAAGGGTCTTAACCCCAGTGGACCCCCACTTGCACCAGCAGCAGCTGCCGACCCCTGGCTTCTAACAGCCTCACCCAGGGCGCAGGGGTGGGTTTCGGCCTGGAATCTGAGGTGGCTGTGCGTGCGCTGCCCTGTGACAGCATGGCCCACACGCTGTGGCTGTCCCCAGGCCCTGTGCACCTCGTCCCTGGGTCTCTGCCCGCCGCGCGCGCTCCCGCCAGCCTCCGCCTGCACAGCCTTGGCGCCACGGCCTCTGTGAGTCACGTTCCTAGTGCTGCTGTGTGACTGGAGGTCAGACCTGAGGGGTGTGGCAGCCATGTGCGTGCAGCCGTCCTTGGCTCCAGCAAACCCTCGGTGGCATGTGCAGGCAAGGCTTGGTGCCACCACAGCGTGCTTCTGTGGCCTCTCCTGCATTGCTTCACAGTCACTGGCCCCTGGGTGAGGCCCCGTCCCCTGGCAGTGACGGTGATGCGCGCAGCTCAGCCCCCAGGAGTGACGCTCCTCCCACCCAGAGGGCCAAGGCTTGAGGTTTCTGGAGACGTCTCCCAGGAGGGCCTCCGAGCTCTCAGCAGCCCTGGTGTCAGGCCGCCACCTCACATTGTGTGCTCACAGCCCTAGGTGTAGACTCGCCTTGGGTGGAGAGTTCCAGGCCAAGCAAGTGGTCAGACACCCTGCTGGGAACCAGGGATGGTGGGCTGACCCATGCAACCCCCAGAGGGTGGTCTTCAGTGCTCCTTGTGTTGCTTAGCAGTTTTTAACTGTTATTTTTTTTTCTTATTTTTATGGAGGTTCAATGAACATGTACTACTGCAGACCCTTAGTTTCTCTAAAATTCTACCAAAAAATCGTTCTAGACTCATGCAAGTTTTAGGGAAGGGAAGAGAACTGGGAACCTAGCAGCCAGCAAACAAGTACCTAATTGTAAGGCAGTTTAAGACGCAGTTGTGAAGGAGCCCTAACCAAGGAGATAGCTAAGACTGCGGTTAGCTGAGAGCCATAAAAGATGCTCTAGTTTCCACCTGATATTCATACATTATTCAAGGAATCTTTGTATGCCCGTGAACACTGTGTGACGTACTTGTAAGCTCGAGCTGTAAGCACTTGTCCTTGTTAAAGCAAAATGTATATAACTGGGTGAGGTTGGTCAGAGGTGGGAAGAAGAAGAAGGTGGTGGTTGAAAGGAGTCAGAGCGGTTAGAGTTCGAGAGGTTGCTGAAGCCGGAGAGAGAAGAAGAATAAAAGACCTTTTTCATTTTCATCCTGCCTCCGAGTTACTCCTGCGGCGTCGATGCTCCGAGTGGCAATCGCTTCAGGCAGCAACACAGTTGGACCAGCCGTGGTGGCACACGCCTGTAATCCCAGCAACTTGGGAGGCTGGGGCAGGAGGATTGTTGGTTTAAGGCAGCCTGGGCAACTCAGCAAGACCCTATCTCAAAATAAAAAGTAAAAAGAGCCTGGGCTGCAGCTCAGTGGTGGAGGGCCCCTGGGTTCAATCCCTGGGACCCCCAAAAACAAAACAGAATGTAAAAACCTCAGTGTGGGTTTTGCTTCTCCTTTTCCTGATTTTAGGGAATGAACTTCATAGCAGGATATCTGATTCTCATAACGAAGAATGAGGAAGAGTCTTTTTGGCTCCTGGACGCTCTTGTTGGAAGGATACTGCCTGGTATGTTGGAGCCCCTGCTGCGCCTTCCTACCCTGCCCCTGGGTTACCCAGGCCATCTGGCTGACCCTCCAGCTCCAGTAGGGGCCCAGGGTCTCCCTGGAGCTCCCAGCCTGGGCGTGGGCACCACTGGGTGTGGGGGTGGTCTCCTGCAGAGCGTGGGTTTGGCTTTGACGGTGCATCCGGCGTTGCGTATCCTCTGTTGGCCCTTCCCTGGGGAGTCGGGGACTTGCGGAGCCTGTGGGGATGGTGCGGCCTGCCGGGCTGGCCTGGCTGCCCGCGTGGTGGTCACTGGGTTGAGAGTGCTCATCAGCCCACAGCAGTCCCTCATCAGCCCACAGCAGTCCCTCATCAGCCCACAGCAGTCCCTCATTGCTGCTTCTGGGGACATCCTCCTTAAGTCTCTGTGGTTTAACTTGCTGATAAAGAAGAACAGCTACCAGGTTTAGCAAAAGAAGAACAGCTACCAGGTTTAGCAAGGCACAGTGCAGACTGTGCCGCGTGAGGTCACTTTGGGTAGAGAGGAGGCAGAGCTGTCCCCACGGGAGAGGACTTGGGTAACTCCTGCCCTGCTCCAGTCGGATGCAGGTGTGGAAGAGCACCCTGTGCCCGGCCCCGGGCACTGCACACGTGTTCTCCCTCCAGCCCAGGTCAGTTGTGCCACCAGACAGCCAGACGGCCGCAGCGCCCTTCCTCGGAGGGCCTGCAGGCCCCGGGGGTGTGAGCGTGGGCTGCTCGCGCGGGCTGCGGTGCCAGGTGAGGAAGCAGCACCTGGGCCTCGGCCCGGGTGTCCCTGGAAGGGGCTCGAGCGCACCGCGGCGAGGAGAAGGCAGGCTGAGCGTGCCGCCGCCGTCACAGCAGCCGGGCGGAGCGCAGCAGGGCCAGCACAGGGGGCGGGGGCCGCCACACGTCCCCTGAGAACCAGCAGAGGCCTGCTGCAGGTGCCGCTGCCCCGTCCACCAAGGAGAAGGACGGAGTGCACCAGGACAGCTCTGTCCTCCCCATCCGGCCTGGCGTGATCCAGGCCCTGTTCTGGGGCCCGGGAAGCACCAGTCCTGTCCGGGGCGGGTCCTGGACAGCAGCAGCACACCCATCCCCAGCAGGAGGACACGTGGGTCAGAGGGCAGCAGGGCAGCTGTGTCGACCAGAGCTTCACCCCCGCGTCGCTGCCCGCGTGGGTTCGGGTGATCCAAACTGCCACAGGTCTCAGTTTAGACTTGGACTCGGGTGAAGCGTCAGCCAGTAGAGGAGAGGGTGTCCTGCCACGCGGGGTGCTCCAGGTAGCAGAGGGGCAGGGGCACTCCGCCTCCCAGGTCCTGGCCCGGAGGCCCTGTCCTGCTTCTCATGGTTTCTTTTTTAATTCCATGATGAACACACAGGTTCATTCTCGCTGGGAAAGTTTGAATCATCTAGTACTGATGACAGATGACAGTGACCGTCTTCCATGGATACATCCCCACCTCTCCTACTCAGAGGTGCTGAGAGAGGGACGTAGCTAGTTTTCACTACTGTCAGACCTTGAAGAAACAGATAATTCCTCTTTTATTTAATTATATTGTAAGATGAAGCTTAGCTGGGTACAGTAGCATGTGTCTGTGTCCCAGTTACTTGGGAGGCTAAGGCAGGAGGGTCGTTGGAGCCCTGGAGTTGGGGACCTGAAGGAGCCCTAATTGGGAAGGGCTGTTGTAGCTAGCTGGAAGCCATGGGTTCCACCTGATATGTATGTGACGCACCTGTAGGCACCCGCAAACCTGAAGGTATATAACCGGGTGAAAGCGGTCCGAGTTAGGAGAACGGAGAATTCAGTCAGCCGGGCAGTCACTCGGTCGGTCAGAAGAATCAGAGCGGCCAGAACGTAGGCAGAGCGGTTACAGAAGAGAAACCAGAAGATAGAAGAAGTAATGACTGGCCAGAGTTAGGCCGAGGCTCCAGAGGACTGGTCAGAGTAAGGCCGAGGCTCCCGAGGAAGACAGAAGACAGAAGACAGAAGAAGGAAGAAAGAAGAGAGAAGAAAGAAGCTCTAGTCTTTCTCTAAGCTAAGCTCTATCTTTCTTTACTCTACTCTAAGCTAAGAAGAAAAGCTAAGCTCTATCTTTCTTTACTCTAAGCTACTCTACTCTAAGCTAAGAAGAAAAATCTTTCTTTCCCTCTCTAAGCTCTAAGAAAGTAGAAGTAAAAGTAGTAAAAGCTTCACTCTGCCTCCGAGTTTTCCTCCCGCGGCGCCGTGGCTGGCCATGACAGGTAGCTTACAGGGACCAGCCTGGATGACATAGTGAGACCCCGTCTCAAAAAATCGGTCTGTGGTGGATCTCGGCAGTTGAGCGCCCACCTGGCCCGCGGAAGGCCCTGGGTGTGATTCCCAGCACCACAGGACTCTTCAAAATACGTCTTGCAGAAAATGGAGGGTGACAGGCTGCTGGCCAGCTCACCGTAGGAAGCTAGCGTGGTGTCGTGTCCTGCAGACTCGTCTCCCTGAAGCACAGGGCCATGTCCCTCATGACACGCTCACTGATGGAGCCACCGGAATCTGGAAATGGTTGTGAAGGACTTTTTGTTGTTATCTAAACTCATCTTATCCCAGGAATGCAAGAATGACTTAATCATCTCAAAGAGCCCAGGGCAAGACAGGCCAAGAAAAGTTAAAAGAAGGAAATGGAGGTTAATTAACGATCAAGGTATGTGGAGTGAGTTTGTGGGTGAGCGGAGACGTGCGTGGCCCAGAACTGAGAGGCCCAAGCCCACGGTCTGGGCTGCACCTGCCGTCTGTTGGAATGTCTTGTGTGAGGCACATCAGTTAATGGGGAGACTGTTGAAAACACCGTTCTGTGACAGCGGACTGTCTACAGGGAAGAAAGCAAAACCAGGTCCTTTTCAATTCCAGGTGGATTCAGGGTTGCACGGTGAAAGGCAGAGCCGATGCTCAGAGAAGAGGAGCAGTCTGTAAGGCTGCAGCGAGACGGATTCCGGAAGGCAGCTTGAAAGCGTGAAAGACACTGAGAATCTCAGTCACATGAAAATAAGTCAGTCTTGGTGACAGATGACAGGGGCAAGTGGCTCCTGGCTTGGAGAAGACGTCTGGTCCCTGCGATGAGCCAAGGGCTGGACGGGATTGTCTTAGGAATTCCGGAAGGTCTGGGAGGAGGACAGCATCGGGGAAGGACACGGCCAACAGGTGACTCACAGGCAGCACCTGGATGGCCCACGGACTTAGGGAAAGGGGGTGAGGCCTTCAGCAGGCCAGTGCCAAGCAACGTCCCTGGTAGAGGGACCACTGAAACCTGGCAGTAGCCACCTGCGTCCCTGAGAACAGGTGTCAGTCAGCGCATTTCAGGAGGAGGACCCTGGGGGGAGAGACTGAGCAACGTGCACACCCCCCAGGGGCTGCTGGCTGTGGCCGGTCCTTGGCCAACCCCGTCTGCACTCAGCCCAGGTCCGTGGGCCAGAGCCCTCTTGTCCCAGTTGCACAGATCGGCAGGAAACCGTCGGCACCAGCCCGTTGGACCCCTTGGTGCCTCGCCCCTCTTGAGGCTGTCACTGCGACAAGCAGACACTGGCTCCCTGCAGGAAGAGTGCTCTGTCTCCCGAGGAGCCCGTTGGGTTGGTGGGCCTCTGGAGGGCGCCCTGTGGATCTGTGGCAGTGCCTGGAGGGCAGGCACCGTGCCGAGCTGATGCCTGCATGTCCTGAAAGACTGGTGTGACCTGGTTTCCCCTGAAATGCAGGGAACAGGGCCTTGATTACAGTCACAGACACACCTCAGCTCCGGCCAGCAGGAGGCCGTGGGCACTAACACGCTCTGCAAGTCTGCGGCTCCAGTCCCAGGAGCGGAGGAGGGTCGGTGTGGGCTGATGGTGCCCTGCTGGTCTCAGCCAGGGCTGAGCAGACTCCACACTCCCCTGGTGGGCTTCCCCCACAACCGCCCCTCCCGAGCCTGGTGCTCCCTGGGCTAGTGCTGCCCCTCCTGCGGCTGAGTTGGCTCCAGGGCCTCCGTGTGGGACTCGGACTCCAGACGAGCCAGCTCCACCTCGGAACAGTCGGCACAGGACTCCCCGCGACCTCTCCTCCCAGCACCGGTCTCAGACAGAGTGGAGGGCCCCGCAGAGCGGCCAGCCAGGGCCTGCTGGTGGAGCCAGCATGAGGTCCCAGATGAGGTCTGGACCTCCTCTCCCTGCCAGGCAGAGGAGGGACCATTACACGTTTTGTTTTCCTTAGTTACATTCTACAGTCCTAAAACGTCAATCTATCATTTATAGCATAATAGGTTCAGGACTTGGCAAAAAGTACAAAGGATAAAAATGTTTTCTGTTTACTCATTTTCATAAGAGACAGGACCTCACTGTATTGTGTTGGGACTGCAGGTGTGCGCCATCATGACCGTTGAATCTCTTTAAAAGTCTTTATTTTTATTGCTGTCTAATGAGCTACTTAAATATTTTAAATATTTTTTATATTTCAGTACCAAGGGTTGAACACAGGGGCACTTAAACACTAAACCACATCCCTGGCCCTTTTTGTTTGTTTGTTTTTGGTACCGGGGATTGAGCTCAGGGGCACTCGACCACTGGGCCACATCCCCAGCCCTTTTTTGTATTTTATTAGAGACAGGGTCTCACTGAGTTGCTAAGTGCCTCACCATTGCTGAGGCTGGCTTTGAACTTGCAATTCTTCTGCCTCAGCCTCCAAATTATTTTTAAAATTTTGAGAGTCTTGCTAAGTTTCTTAGGGCCTTGCTTAGCTGCTAAGGCTGGCCTTGAACTTGGAATCCTCTTGCCTCAGCCTCCAGTTGCTGATTTATAGGCTGTTACACCACCATGCAGCTGAGTGAGTTCTTTTTTAAAAGTTTTCTGGGTGGGGGTGTCGCTTGCCTGAAGTGGAAGTCGCGTGGAGCAGCGAACGCACAGGAAAATTCGGGGGGAGGAGGTGCAAATGAAAAAAGGTCTTAGTATCTTTCTCCTCTCTCCCAGCTCCAGCATATCATCCCAAATGCTCTAACTCCACCTAACCACCTTCTTCTTCCCCCCACACCCACTAACGAACCTCTCCCAGTTATACTTACATATAGCTTTAACAAGGCCAGTGCTTTACAGCTCGAGCTTACAGGTGCGGTCTCACGCAGTGTTCACCGGGGCATACAAGATTCTTGGAATAAATGTATCAACATAACAGGTGGAAACTAGAAACAGCTTTTATGGCTTCAGCTAACGCAATCTTTTAGTATCTCCTTGATTATAGGCCTCCTTCATTTCCCCCTTTTACAGTTTTTTAAAAGGAGGGTGAATGTTTCTAGGATGTCCCATGTGCAACCGACATTCTTACCGTCATGGGAGTCTAGGCTGTCTGACTCCTGGACTGTAGATGTTGACATGCCGGGCACATTAGACTGTCCCGTCGCGCACTGTGCCGTTGTCTTTAGGTTGTCCCCTCTGGGATCGTACCGTCATAGGGCTAACCAGCCCTCCCATAGAGCCCTTCAGGATTCGATCTGATGTGTTGGACTAACAGCCGTCAATGTTAGGAGATGCTGCGGCTTTAAGGCGGAAAGCCTACTGCTGACGAGCCATGTTTCCATAGCGTATCAAGTTCTTTAAGCATCAGTGCTTAGTTTCATCAAGTAACGCATGTAGAGTTCTCTTTAGTACAAATACCCGCAAGGCATTGTCGCAATGTCCAAAAATAATGGAAATCAAAAATGTCCAATTTATTAAAACACTATAGATTCAGGAGGCCCATGCATGCATGAGCTGAGGCCACACTGCTGGTGAGGTTGTTGTGATGCTTGAGCTGCAGGGATGTTGCAGCCGGACCGCACGGTCCTGCAGTTGTAGCAGCAGCCGTCTTTTTTATGTCCCGGACATTTCCAAGGCAAATCTTCAGGGGCCGCTACTAAAAACTCAAAGCATCCTTTATTAAGGAAAGGCAGTGCTATCAGCACTGAGATTCAAAGGTGAGCTGTCAACCTAAAAAAAAAGAACTATTAGAGTAGAAAATAAAAGTTTGATCTCTGAATCACACACATTGTGCTCAAGCTCCCAAAATAAGCTGGCCAAAATATCACATTCAAGAAATAATCAACAAGAGAAAAACTGAGGGTGTTTACGCATTAAAGGATAAAGAAAAGTGAGGCATGTTGGGAAAAATATTTGTTTGTGGAGATCCTCGAGGTCTCTATATACACGCAATCCTATACCTCGTTGAAATAATTCAAATTTCATCAGCTACTAACCAAATGCAGTCAATAACCATAAATGATCCTCTGTCGGAACACCAAAATGATCAGGTGTATATTACATTAAATTATGCACAGTGAAGAGAAGTCCGGAGAAATATAATTCAAAATTGATTTATCATTATAATTGATTATCCTACAAACTATTCTGTACTGATATAAATATCTATTTATTCTATCTATTGATTATCATATTAGAATATTCTAGCTTTAAATGAATTTAACGTTAATCTTGGTTTATTCGGGATCTATATCTATCTACCCATTTTTTTTTTTTTCTTTTTAATGGCGTAATTATTTGTGACGTCACACTAGGACAGCGCACATATAAACATATTTGTGTCATCACATTAACATGAAAATTTAGAACCCAAATGCATAGACCTAAAGACATATATAAAAGAGAAAAAAAAAATACGATTGTGTATACCACTGAAGAGAGATCTTTTGTCCCGGCCTGGGAAGATGAAAATTTAAGTTTGTAAATTTATGGAGACTACCTTTAAGGGAATCACTCCATACCTTCATTTTGGTCTCTTGACTTGCACTTGTTTATTCTATCTAGACACCTCAATATTCGTCTTGATCCCTTTGTCTTTTTTGTACCTGCTTTAGCAATCTAGAGGGTATCATTATTGGAGAGGATTAGTGCTTTGGAAAAACACTCAAACCGATCCTCTCCCCCACAATTAATACTGGGGTCTGAGACCCTTCCATGTACTGAGAGTAACATCCTTCAGTAAACCTAATGTTGTTGTAGTTGGTTGGGTTCCAGTCTGTCTATTCCGCCGAATGTCCATTAGAATCTAAAGTTAAGAAATTTAGGGTTAAACAGGGCAACTGCCATATCTGTCCTTAGGATTTTTCCAGTTTCCATCTTTTGCTTTAGTATAACATATTTTTAAGTGTCCGATTTGCTTCTATCATTATTCTTGTCCCTAGAGGATTATAAGCGATACTGGTTTTGTGGATAATATTGAACTTTGATACACATTTGTTTGAAGGATCGTGGACTGTATATGCAGGGCCCATTATCTTGGTTTAAGCATTTTGGGATGCCCCAATGCCGCGAAAGCTTGCAGACAATGAGATATAGTATCCTTTAACTTATTCTCCGGCATGTAAAGGAAGCAAAAATACTCAGGCTCCTGAGATGAATCTATGGTGCACAGAGAATAAATGTAATTTCCAAACTTGGCTCATGTGTGGACAAACCATCTGCCAAAATGATTGGGCAACAACCTCGTGGGTTAAACCCCCCTAATGTGGATTGGAAGAGTGTTACACAAGATGGAATTCTTTTCCAATTTCACGTGCTTGTTCTTTTGTGATTTTAAATTTTGTTTAAGGTAGTGCTTAGTTAACCCGTGGAACCGGGGCATGACATAACGTAGCTTGTGTACTGTAGTAAATTATAAATATTGTTTTAGTGAGGGCGTCAGCTTTTTGATTACCTTCATGGAGGGACAGGCAGTTTGTGTGAGTCTTATGTGAACCTATAAATAAAGGTTCGTTTCGATGCCTAGGAGATTTTTGGATTTGAGAAAACAATTTTAAAAGCTGGGAGTATGTGGTGCTATTGGAGCCTGCTAGCTCCAATTTTGGGACAGCATGTACAAATATAATGGCCTCTGTCTGAAAAAATATTCATAGGCTGTTCTTTAAACTTTTCCAGAGAGCTATTATTATCAGCTTCGAGTTCCACTAATTGAGCTGATTTATGTTTTTGGATTAGTGATATGAATCATTTTTTCATTTTGAGTGACTACTGCAGCAGTTTACCGTTAGAGCGATCCATCTGTAAATACATTAAAATGCTTTAGGGAATGGGTGGATTTTTTTATTACCTGATCGGGAGAATATGATAGGATGACTTGATACAAAAGGACAGTATAGGAGAATTAGGAATATGATTGTCCAACCTTTGCAGCACGTAGAGCGATCTAGCCTATTAGGAGCCCAAATCATTATCATTGAAGCACAAATATTCAAACCTTAGTGACGATGAATAAAGGAGGTAATAATAGTAGCTGGGATGAATTCCAAATAATTTTCAGTAGAGTTTTTTAAGTCCTTGAAGAAATAAGTTTAGCTACCATTGGGAGGTCTATCGACTCAATTTGTACCTTTTAGGAGAGAGTCAGGCCAATGTATCTCATTAAATATAGGTCCTGTTGGCCAAAATACTCCTGTTGGAGTATATTGTGAACGGAATATTTTACATTCAATATTAGTGGTTTGTGCAAAATCAAATCTATCGCAATGGGATCTTTCAATGGCCTGTTTCTACTAATTTTTAGAGCCTCTCCTGGCCTCAGAGTTAATGTTTCGAGTGTTGAGGATGGGTCAGGGTTCCCACGGAAGGATGTCAAATAAGGGGTTTTAATTGTCCAGTAGTGAGGCTTAGTGTAGGGCGAAGCCAATTATGTCACCCAGTAATTTTTGGAAATCATTGAGGGTGGTCCAAAATGTTCTTTACTTATTAGAATTTTTTGGGGTTTAACAAAAGTATCCATGATTTTAAAAGCCTAAATATATAGTATAGGTGATCTGCTTTGAACTTTTTCTTCTGCTATATATAATCCATATTTTTTTAGATTTTTTGTTATTTTTCACTAAATATATTAAATAAGATTTGTTGATTAGGGTGAGTCTAATAAAAACATCGTCCATGTAGTGTAGACACATAAGGTCTTGATATTTGTTTTTAATGGGCGTGTATAGCTCTGCCCACATATAGTTGGCACAGTGTAGGGCTATTTGCCATTCCCTGCTGGCAATACTTTCCATTGATATCTTTTATCAGGGCCATTATTATTAATAGAAGGAATTGAAAAAGCAAACTGGGGGCATCCAGAGGGATTGTAGGGGAATGGAAAAAGAAACAGTCCTTTATATCAAGGGTTATAAGTAATAGTTTTTTGGAATAGCTACAGGAATTAGGAAGTCAGGTTGAGGTAGGGCCCACTAATTTATAGGTGTACACCACCATGCCCAGCTGAGTTAGTTCTTTTTAAAGTTTTCTTGGTGGGGAATGAAAGGCCGATACAGGCCCAGCAGATGCCAAGGGATTCTCCACTGCCTGGTTAAAACTAACACATTTAGCTGGGCACCGTGGTGCACACCTGTGATCCCAGAGCTTGAAGCAGGAGTAGCAAGTTTGAGGCCAGCCTCAGCAACTTAGACCCCATCTCAAAATAAAAAAAATATTTAAAAAGGGCTGGGAATGTTGCTCAGTGGTAGAATGCCCTAGGGTTCAATCCACTACTACACAAAAACAAGTAAATTTTTTAAAAAATGCAGTGTCCCCTCATCTTGGGGACATGCCCCAAGACCCCTCCCCTCATGCCTGGACCGTGGGTAGTCCTGAGCCTGCTGTTCCTCCGCACACACACACACCTGTGATGAGGTGTGTAGGTCGGGCAGAGGCGTGCTCAGCAGTGACTGTGATGAGGCAGGCTGTCACTGCGCGTGTGGTGAGGGCTGGGGAAGGAGGCCCCCTCTGAAGGCCTTCCACCGTGCTTCCTGCGGCCCTGAGGCCATGAAGCGGGGTGCTGAGGTGGCCCTGTGGCAGAGACTGGGCACCACAGTGGCCACGACATTGCTAGTGACGGTGCGGCTGCGGGTGGTCCTCCTGGGGGAGAGGACCCTGAGTGTGGGAAGGCAGCTGCTGGTCCTGTGGCCCGAGCTCACAGCCGCCCAGTGCCTCTGGTGCCTGCTGCGCCCCAGCTGGACACACTGTGCCACCTTCCCTTCGTCCTGGCCACGCAGTGTGGTGTCCTTGTGGGCCATGCTTTGCATGCTTGGGCCAGAGAGAGACGCTAACGGTGGCACTTGGGGTCAGGAGTGTGCCATGTGCAAGGCCCTCGCTCCAGCCAAGTGTCTGCAGGCTCCGTTCCATCCCTTCCTCCCTCCACCCCGGGAGGCGGCTCGGGCTTCGGGGAGGAAGGCTCCTGGGCCCTGCTCCTGAGGGGGTAGTGGGTGGGCCGAGACCCCCCAGGCTTGGCCCTGGGTCCTGGGGCGTCGTGAATCAGGATGTGGCCAGCGCACCGGGTATCGGATGAGGGCCAGTGGGGGAGCGGCCCTGTGCGTCCGTTCTGGTGGCCATCGCTGCACTGATGGGGGGCGGGGCGCCCCATCTGGGGAGAGGCCATGTGCTTCCTGCGTTGCTAGCCTGTCACAGCTGTAGCTGTCTGTGGCTGTCTCTGATGACTGCCACCACAGGTGGCGACGCTCCCCCACTCTCCCTGGGGGGAGGCACAGCCTCCTGGCTGGTCCCCGGGGATGTGGTGTCCCACTCGGGGCCTTTGGCCTCCCTTTCCTCACACCAGGCAGGGCAGGCCAGATGCACAGCTGGGACCTGGTCTCCTGAGTGGCCCTCGGCGCAGGTTGCCTTGCTGCCATGGGGTATGGGGTCACTGGAGGTCAGGACTGCACAGAGCCCCCAAGCCCTCGTTGGCAGACAAGGAGACCAGCCAGGTGGCCGTGGACCCCAGCCTGGGCACATCAGCATGGGGGCTGGGCCACCCCCGTGACACAGTGTCCCCCATGTGCCCGACACTGCTGGTGGGTGCACCTGGGAGCCAGCGCAGCCTGCTCTGGAATCGGGTGAGCTGCACGGCCTGCTTTTGTGGCCCTGATCTCATGCCCATTGGATGGTGAGCAGCCCCGAGTGACGTCTTAATGGTGCTGTCATTGTCCTTCCGGGTTACTTGGGGCTGAGCTCAGCCACAGGTGGCTCAGCACGGGGGCTGGCCGCCTCTCGCCCTCCTCTGTCCTCTGCAGGCAGCCCGCAGAGGTGCTTCTGGGCCTGCTGTGACCGTGGGCGGGAGGGCTGGCCCTGCCTTGCTGACTGAGCGCCAGGCGGAGCCCGTGTGGTGGCGGCCCCCACGCTGCTTCTCAGGGAACACTGGCGGGATGATGGTCCAGCATGGAGGCCAGAGTCACAGGCCTGGAGCTCTGCGGCTGTCTTTTGGCCCCTCCCGGTGTGGCCTCAGACCTGGGGCCCCAGGGGTGCACCGGCAGCGCGGCCCCGCCGCAGCCTTCCACGCCCGGGAAGGGAAGGGGCCGCGGGCTGACCTGAGCCCTGCCCTTGGAGCCCGCCTCACCCCCAGCCCCGTGGAGGTCAGGGCAGGAGCTGGCGCCTCCCTTCATGGAAGCCTCTCTGTTCGGGGACCAAGGTCACACGGCTCCTTGCAAGTCGCCTCTTGCGTGCTGTCCGCTCCGCTCAGCTCCTTCCAGGGCCTGATGCCCGATGCGGGTTGCTGGGCCTCTCTTCCAGCTGAGCAGTGTGCTGTCCGTCACGCAGGCAAAGACCGTGAGCAGCTCACACTCTGGAGACACGCGCAACACCAAGCTGAAGGGGTTCAGAGCTCCCTGCCTTTCTTGAACTCCTCAGGTACTTCCATTTCAAACGTACGTCGTTGTTTGCTTCCTCTGAGAATCAGCCACGTGCCAGCGTCTGTGATGACTGCTTCAACCAAGACCCCAAGTCAACCCAGCAGCACCTCCCACCATGTGGCAGCCACGTGGCAGGTGGCCAGAGGCCTGTTGGGCATGCAGTGTCTGCTGTGGCTTCTGCTCTGCGACAGTATGAGGATAGCCTGCTGCATTCTCTTGTGTGTGGGGGGGGCTTAGTACCAGGGATTGAACTCAGGGGCACTTGACACTGAGCCACATCCCAGCCCTCGTTTGTATTTTTATTTAGAGATGGGGGTCTTACCACGTTGCTTAGCACCTTGCTTTTGCTGAGGCTGGCTCCTGAGCTACTGGGATTATAGGTGTATACCACTGCGCCTGGCTACCGCATTTTTCTGTAGCACAAATTAAGCATTAAAACTTATTATAGTACGTCACATTAATGTTAAAAATGGAGTAGGAAACCCAGAAATTCTGTGGTAAGACAGATGTCTACTTACAAGGAAGACAGAACTGCTGTTGAGAAGTGTCTGTGGATTTTATTTGGTCGGGGTAAACAGCATGCAATCCGCCATCTTGGCCACTTGGCAGTGCTCACTTGAGGAGCACTAGTGAAACACTGAACTGGGCCCGTGAATCCTGGGGAACTGGCTCCTGCTGAGAGAGAAGCTCAAGGGCTCAACCCCCACCCCGACAGGCTCTAAAGCAGCTGGGCGTGGAGATGCCCTCCCTGGGCCCTTTTGGCACAGGCCTGCTGACCTCACGTGTCCTGCCCACGCCTCGCCTCTCCACCTGGTCTCTGTAAATTCCTGCTCACTCTCAGAGGTTTTGAAGATGGGACTTTTGAACCCATTAAGTTTCTTCTGTCTCCCTTCAAAGCCAGCTTTGAATAAAACCTCTTTTCCTACCAAATTGACTCTGAATATTTTACAAGTAGCAGGGGCTTCAGCCTCACCTCCTGCCCCATTGCGTGCCTGTCACCTTTTGTCTGCGTTAAGCGCTAACTCCCCTCCCCACCATCTGCCCTGCTGTCTCTGAGGACTTAGGGACCTCTTAGAAGAGGGGTCACATGGTGTGTGTCTTTCCTGGATGGGCTCATTTCACTGAGTGTGGTGTCCTCAAGGACCGTGGCCTGTGGTGGCCTGGGTCAGAATCCCTCTCATTTTAAGGCTGGGTAACGTTTCATCGTATGGACATCTCTGTCTCCATGTGTCTGCTGGGACATACCTCTTAGCAGTTGTGAACAGCACAGATGTGAACACCTGGGTGTGCAAATATCTTTTTCAGTCCCTGCTTCCTGCCTATAGATTTTAACTGATGCCCAGTGGGACCTGAGTGGGGGCATCTGGCCCCGACCCCTGGTGCGCCCATGGCTGTCCTGGACTGTGGTCCTTCCTCCTGGGAAGGGCCCTCCTGGGAAAGCCCTGTCTCCACTTCCAGCTCAGAGGCAGGCGAGGCCTTTAGGAGCCCCTGCAGCTTGCCAAGTGTGACCCGAGTTTCTTGGTTCCTCTTCTCCCTCTGTGGCAGATTACTACAGCCCTGCGATGCTGGGCCTGAAGACGGACCAGGAGGTCCTTGCAGAGCTGGTGAGGCTGAAGGTGCCGGCGGTGGCAGCCCTGATGGAGGGACATGGCGTGCTGTGGACCCTGGTGGTGTCCCGCTGGTTCATCTGCCTGTTTGTGGACATCCTGCCGGTGGAGGTGAGCCCCTCCATGGGCCCAGGAGTGCGTGGGCCGCTGCCCGAGTGACGTGGGTCTCTGTCTCCACAGACAGTGCTGCGCATCTGGGACTGCTTGTTCAACGAGGGCTCCAAGATCCTCTTCCGGGTGGCCCTGACTTTGATCAAGCAACACCAGGCGTTCATCCTGGAAGCTACCAGTGTTCCAGACATCTGTGACAGGTTCAAGCAGATCACCAGAGGGAGCTTTGTGACTGAGTGCCACACGTTTATGCAGGTGAGTTTTGCAGGGGCTCCACCCAGGGGGGCCCCACAGGCCCTGCCCTGCCTGCAGCCTGCCTGGGTGCCAGACCTGGGCTTCTGCTGGCCCCTCTCCCTGGGAGGGAGGGCTCCGCCCTCTTCCAGCTATAGCCATTCCCCTCTCCTGTGGCCTGCCAAGATGGTGGCATGATTCCCCTCTTACCCATCCACGTCTGAGCTGCCTCTGGCCACCAACAGGGTGGCACAAGAACACAGACCCACTTACCTGTGCTCGGTTTCCTGGGGCCTGGGAAGGTGGCACCATGTCACCCAGGCATGGCCTCACTGTGTCCTCGCACACTTGTCCAGAGTCTGGTTCAGGGCTCTCCTGACTGTCCTGCCTTCAGCAGGCCATTTCTTCTCAACCCTCCTGCTTTTGACTTCACCCTTGGCCCCATGGGCTGCCCCTGTGTGTGGTGCCTAGTCAGGCAGCTCCCCGCGGAGTCCCGAGCCTGACTGCAGACGAATTCAAGTGGGATCTGCACTGACAGGCCTTCTCGGGGGCTGCAGGGGCTGGGCAAGGCCGTGAGCAGAGCCTCCCCTGGGCACAACGTCAGGACCAGACGGAGCACAGAGCCCAAGGGGCCTGTTGCACATTGTGACTTTCCATCCCGAGGTACAGATTCAAAGGAAGTGGGCGAGGCAGCCTGGGGTCCATCCCACGTAGCCTTGGTTAGGTGCCAAGAGAGCTGGAGGCAGTTTTGGGAGCCCTGCGAACTGTAGGGCAGCAAGAGGGTGGCACTCTGGCTGTGGGACTGCCTTCTTTCAGAAAGAGCAGGAGCATGTGGCCAGTCTCCACTGGCTCTCCATGCTGCCTGTGGCGGGTGGTGCCAGTGAGCAGCAGGAGGCCAAGCCCTTTGCCCTGGGCGCAGCTAATGGCAGGTGGGCTCCTGCTCCCAGCAGGCGGCGGCAGAGGCTGCACCTTCCCTTTCCACTGTGGGGCTAAGTGTGGCTGCCCTGGGACCAGACACCCTCCATGCACAGGACCAAAGAGGAGACAGCGCCGTGAGCAGCACCTCACATGAACCCCTAACCTAGGGTTAACTGCACTGTAACTGGCTCCGGTCACCAGGAACTAGTGCCCTTGGAGTGGCGGTGCTGGCCCTTAGAAGCTGCTGGCTCAGGGCTCCGCCAGGAGGTGTTCCAAGGGAAGCACGAGCAGGCGCAGGACCAGTTGCTGTCATGGAGTGGGGAGCACTGGCCCTGGGGGAGCCGCAGTGCAGGCCGTGGGCGCAGCCCAAGTCAGGAGCAGAGACTTGCAGAGACACCACACAGGCTCTCCACTGCCTCCAAGTTGGAGGCCTCAGCAGCAGCTGATGCCCAGTCCACACTGACGGGGACACCTGGGAGCACGTGACCTGCCCCACAGCGGCGGGCTGGCAAGAGGGACTGTTGAGGGGACTTGCCTCAGAAGTGTGTTCTCAGAGCAAGTTCTCACTTGCTAAGTGTGCCAGCGTGCACTGGGTTTGTTTTGGCTTTCTCTGGCCAAATGAAGTGCTGGTTGCTTCTAGTAAAGGGCCGGAAGCCTGTGGCCACGTCCTGTGGGGACCCTTGGAGTTGGCCCGGGCTGCCTGCCTGTCGCTCCTCCCTTGGCACCACCAAAGCCACGCAGCAATGCAGGTGTGCTGGGGATGGTCTGACCTTCCTGGAGCTGGTGGGGCACCCTGGGTGAAGTAGAGCTGCGGGCAGACGCAGGTGGCCAGGGCTCACAGCTGGAGGGGTCAATGTGGGAGTGGCCTCGGTGAGGAGCGTGGCCCAGCAGCACTCTCTGGGTGGGGGTGGGCGCCAGATTCCAGAGCCTTCGCTCCAGGCTGACAGCAGTCTCAGGACCTCACCAGCCTCGCCCAGAGTGCCCCAGGAAGGCTCTCCTGGGTGGCTGCCCACAGCCCTCCCGCTCCAGAAGCAGCCGTCTGCTCCTGCCACCACGAGTGTTTCAGGACCCACGTTGGAAAAGTTTCATTCTTCTGTTGGTTTTTTTTTTTTTTACATGACCAGTCGTTTCCTTGCTGTGGGTTCTGTCCAGGGCCTTCCCACTGGTGAGAGCAGGCTGTGGCCACGAGTGCTTTGTGCTGGACAGTGTCACAACCTCAGGATCCCTTCAGATCTTGAGGCCAAGTTAGAGACCCCTCAGAGTCGTTTCTGGGTAGCACTGGGGGTGTCACGAGGACCTGGGGTGTCAGGGGCAGACAGGGCCAGCCTGGCAAGGGCCTGGGCAGACCCTGCGACGCTGCAGCCTGCAGAGCTCTGCCCCTGTTCAGGGCAGTGTGGGGGTCTCAGCTGTGTCCAGGCATGACCAAGTCCCAGGCAAGTGCCCCAGGACAAGCACGCACACACAGGGCTTCCATGCTGCCCAGGGGGGAGGCCAGGCGCACGGGGCGTCTGAGAGCTGGTGGCCTGGCTGTTCTCGGGGTTGCTGCAGTTTTCAGGGTTCCTGCCTCCAGTCTCTGAAGCCAGCGACGACAACCCCCAAGTAGTCCAGCCTGGACTCTGCTGTGCGCCTGGAGCCGGGCCCTGGCCCAAGCTCCACCTCCATGTGTGCTTGCTGCTGCCCACGGGGCTCCCACCTCCCCCCACAGCCCGCGTCCTCATCTTTGTGGTGGGCAATCCCTGTGGATCACAGGGGCCAGAGGGGTGCGTGTGGCCCAAGATAGCCAGTGCTACATGCAGGTGGCTCCTGGGTGAACTGGCGGCCCAGCCCTGCAGTGTCTACCAGGGTGACTACTCAGGCCCGTGAGCATGGCTGCCTAGGCGGGGGGTGGGGTGGAGGGCAGGGGCTGTGATCATCTGGTCGATGTAGAGCCCATGCCCCGAATGGGCCCTGCAGGGAAGGCTGGCAGCTCTGCCCATGAGGTAGCTCTGGTGGGCACTGGCAGGTAGCTCTGTCCTGGTGCCCTTCCAGATAAGGTGGAAATGTTGTTGGGCTGATTTCTTTGAATTCTCTTCCAGAAAATATTCTCAGAGCCGGGGAGCTTGTCTATGACGACCATCACCAGGCTGCGCGAGAGCTGCCGGGCTGCACTGCTGGCACAGGGCTGAGCCCGTCTCCCTCTTCCCTGCCCTTCCCTGCCCGCTGACCATGACCACTCCTACCAGTGCTGTATGTACCTGACGTCACTACACTGTAGTGGTGAGTTCTGAGAGACTTTTAAATCGTGTCACTCTGCAGCCTGTCGGTTATTAGCTATGAAATCATAGATTTCTAAAGAAAAATTATTTTTCATTTTCCTGACACTGGTAATACATGAGATCTGATGGCATTTGTGTTTAATAAAGCGTCTGCACTGTTTGGGGTACCAGCTTGTCAACCTTGGCACTGTTCTTGCTGTGGGGCGAGTGCTGTGTGTGGCCCCCAAAGGGAGTCTTGAGTGTAGAACCACGGCTGTCCGCAGCGCTGCGGCACCAGGAGTGGACCCTGGACGTCCCCCACCCCCCTTGAGGGCTGCCAGCCGGCAAGCAGGGCTCTCCCCAGCAGCACCCAGGCGGGCACAGGCCAGGCTGCCCACGCTCTCTGGAGTTGCCCCTCGGCTCAGTAGCGTCACTTGAAACCCCTCTGGCTCCTACAGGGGCCTAGCTGACCTTCCCTGAGAGCCTGCGTGCCAGTCTGGCGCCATCCAGGCTCACGCTGACTCTGATGGGGCCCCCGCGGGGTGGGCAGCATGACTCCACCAGACCCACCTGGCAGAGAAGCACTGCCAGAGGAGCTCGTGGGGGCCTTGGCTCCTCCCCACGTCTCTGCACCCCTGGCAGGGCTGCAAAGGACGCCAGTTGGGAAAGCCTGAGCTCTGGGCCACCTGCAGGCCGTCCTTAGAGCCCAAGGTCCCAGGACCCTCAGTGCACAGGGTCAGAAAACAGAAGGCGAGCTTGTGCCCTAAGCTCCCGGTCAGCCAGTGGTGGCTGGGGACCAGAGGAGGGGCCGGCCCTGCAGCTTGAGGACAGGGAAGGCAGCCTCTTCAGAGCGTGAGCCGCTCTCCAGCCTCAGGCCTGCCTTTCCAGGGGCAGCAGCTCTCACGCACCTTTGGCCTTACACCTCTCATAAGCAACCAGGAAACTGGTGAAAATAGCTTCCCACGAAACAGAGGGGCCAGACACCCAGCTGCATGAACACAGCAGAGTCTGCCCCTCAGGCAGGGGCCAGGCCACATGCGGCTGTGACACAGGTGGCTTTGCCTGCAGAGCCCAAGACAGCATGGCCACTGCTGTCATTTGCGACTCAGTGTTCTTGGGTTACTGCCCAAGAGGTGACTATCCCAACAGCTTTCCTGGACCAGGGCCGAGGACGTAGGCCTCGCTCTGGGCTGCTGCCACTGCCGATGCCCACTGCCCTCCGTCCCACCACTGTGGCACACGTGGCGCCGGGCAGACATGAGGTGCAGACGGATGAAGAAAGAGACTTTTTATTAGCATCGTTACAGGCAGCGTGTCGCATGTGAGCTGACCCTCAGTGTGCAACCCACCCAAGCCGCAGCGCAGACGTCAGTGGTGAATCTATTATTGTACGCAGTGCAGAAACAGAGTCACCCTGAATGCCGACAGAAGACGGAAAATCACTTTACAAAAAGTAAATAAAAATAACACCCTTTCTACACTTAGAAAAGTGCCAGCTCTTGGGCGGCAAGACATGGGAACACTGAGGGTCACGCCCAGCCTGGACACTGCCTCGCCACACGTGGGCCAGCCCTCCTGAAAAAGCTTCACCTGAGCATCCGCATCCAGGTGTTCACCCTTGGTACCTCCCGGTAACACTTTCCTGGCTCTATTATTTTTAATTTCCTAAGCATGCCAGTCTCACCATCAGCCACCCTGCACCAGGCCCAAGTGTTCAAACCAGAGACTTCCCTTTGTAAGGCTTAAATCTGAGCAAAGAATGAAAAAACCAACACCAAATCTTAACAGTCGAATCAAAGTGGAGCCGTGCCACGTTAGCAAAGCACTCTTGCCTCCACAGAGTTCTACTTTGGTAAATATTAACGTTTAACCAGTTAGCAAAATATTTAACCCAGTTAGCAAAATTAACACCGTCATTTCAATAGTTACTCTTTTGTGCATAGTAAATGTTGCAGGATGAACTTCACATTTGATAAAGCAGATTTGAAAACGGTTTGCCAGAAAGTGTGCCCCCTCCACACAAATCTAAGCTTGGGGACACAAGAACAGACCCCCTGCCTCTGCCGTCTGCGGCACACCTGCCAGTCTGCTAAATTGTCTGGTAGCCGGCGTGACTCCTCTTCCTGCCGATGAGGTAGGCGATGAGGACGATGAGGACGAGCCCGGCCAGGGCGCCCCCCACGGCTATGGGGATCAGCATGTTGTTCCCATCCAGCAGACACTCCTCCACTGCAAGACAGACGGCCAGGCCCCACTCACCAGAGGACCTGCCTCCACCTGCTGGTCCTCCCCAGCCAGAGGGGCAAGAGGAGGCCAGGTGAGAGGTCTCAATTCTAGGCAAGTGTCACTGCATAAGTCACTACACGGAGGGGCACTCTCCCGGGCTGGGAAATCACAGCAGTGCTTCCCGATATCAGAGGATGGTGCCACCAGCAGGATGTGACTGGTCACCTGTGCTGCACCCAGCCCTGGACCCCTCTCACTCAGTGTCCACAGGAAAACAGCCTCCACTTCTAAACATGGACGCCTGGCAGTAAAGGCCTGTGAAAGACACCAGTCAGGGAAGCCTGAGCTTTGAGCTCTGGGCCACCTGCAGGCCATCCTTAGAGCCAACCACCAAAGTCCCAGGACCCTCAGCACATAGGGTTCTGCTTCAGAAAACAGAAGGCGAGCTTGTGCCCAGAAGCTCCTGGTTCAGCCGGTGGTGACTGGAGACCAGAGGAGGGGCCGGCTTTCTGCAGCTGTGAGCCTCTCTCCAGGCTCAGGCCTGCCTTTCCAGGGGCAGCAGCTCTCACGTATCTTCGGCCTTACACCTCTCATAAGCAAACAGGAAACTCCTTCTGTTAAGGGAGTCCTGTGCCCCACCTGTCAGCAGCTTGGGTCCTTCTAAAGCAAGGGGAAAGGGTTTCCTCTAGAATCTCTGTTGGAAGGGAGAGTTCTTTGAGACGGAAAAGGAAGCTGCCAGCCCCAACCTGGGAGAGGTCTGATGTGCTTCTACTGCCACTGCCACCGCGAATGCCACCCTCAGGACCACTTACCAGACCCAAACCTGTCGCCTTCTACCTGGAAGGCCTGGACCCACACTCTGAAGATGTTGAGGGAGAAGGCCTGGGTGACATGGATGTGCTCCTCAGCGTTGCACTTGTAGGAGTGCCCGACGGTGGCCTGCAGGGCCCTCAGCGAGGTGTTGGCGGCTCTGAAGGTGGGCTCTGCAAAGCAGACAAGAGTCTGAGCCCCCAGGGCCACTGTGGCTGGGGCCTGGTACATGGTGGGGTCTTACCTTTGGCGTCGGGGAAAGCTGCATTCAACTGGATCCTTGTAGGAAAAACCGGCTAGAGCTTGCATTCTGAGGGAAGAGATTGCGCAGTCACCAGGGACATCTGCACATGCTGTTGACCCACAGGTCCCTGGTTATCCACCGCATTTCCCACATCCCTAGTTTTAGCACAAAGCCATGTAGCTTATCATCTAAAGAGCACCCCGACTCTAGGGAGCACAAAGTTTGCTTAGTTCCTTCCAGACCTTTTCAAAGATTCAGATTCTCTGCTAAAATTGGGATTGCAGGAACCAACTTACAAAAAAGTGAAATTGTTTTGTAAGGGTAGTTAAAATCTAAGCGCCCCACCCGTCAAATCAGTCCATTTGCACAGCATCAAACTGAGAATGCTTGTGAGCGGCTCCAATAGTCTCCCACTTCACTGGCTGACTCTGCACACCACGGCTCTCCCAAGCAGAGGGCACAGGACACGGAAGACCACTCTAAGAGGCAGGTGGCAGCACCTGGCCCCAGGAGAGAGTGCCCTGCAAGCTGTGGCTGTCCCACATCCGCCCTTTCTTCTCTGCAGGCACCCTGGCTGTCAGGCTTACACAGGTCTTTCTGAAATGTCCACAGAATAAATGAGCGATGGTGTGCCTTGACGAGAAGGTGGGAGGGGAACTCAGGAAGACGTACACAGGGCAAAAGAGGCTGCCTTCCGGAAGCAGAGCTGTGAGTGCTGGACTCTGAACCACGGACGCTGGGCTCACACACGGCAGCCTGCAATAGCCCTGGGCGCCCCAGTGGGCCATACAGCAGTCCTGCCTGACTTTGTCACAAGGGCATGAGAAAGGCAGCAGGAGGAAGACTCAGCAAGCAGCCCTACTGCTGAAGGAGCAAAGAGCCTCACCATCCCAAACCGCAAGACCAGGACCATGCCCCTCCTGTTCTGCAGCTCCAGGGTCACCAGGAGGGCACTGCAGTTCCCGCTGGCTGTGGTCTCATTTGGGTTGATGTTGAGCACACTAGTCACAGTCTGAAAGAGAAGCAAACAGGTCTCAACCTCAGGCCCCGGGCCCAGGCTGACACCTCATGGCAGCCAAACCCCAGGGCACATTCAGCAGACATCCAGGTCCTACATTTCCCGCTGGTTTCCGTCGCACTTTCAGAATGCTGGGTGGTGTGGGCCTGACATCCAGCCCCACTCCCCAGAGCTGCACACTTTTTTTCTTAAAAATTCTTACCTGATTTTGAAACATGATCTCACTGTGTGCCCAGGCTGGCCTTTTAACTCCTGGGCTCAAGCCATCCTCTGTCTCAGTCTCCCAGATAATGCAGACAACAGGTGTCTGCACCACACCTGGCTTGGCCACACTTTAAAACCCAAGCCAGCACCCTTTCTCCCAGCCCACAGACACTTGCTGTTAGGGAAGAATAAAACTGACATCTAAGCCAGGTGTGGTAGTTCACACCTGTAATCCCAGCACTTGGGAGGCTGAGGCACTTAGCAACTCAGTGAGACCCTGTCTCTAATAAAATATAAAAAAGGGCTGGGGATGTGGCCCAGTGGTCGAGTGCCCCTGAGTTCAATCCCTAGCACCAAATAAAACACAAAACAAACAAACAAACAAAAAACCACGTGACATCTAAATGAGTATCAGCAGCTCAGGGGAAAGGCAGCACACTCCCCAGGGACTGACGCTTTCTCTCTGAGGGGTCCAGCAAGCACTGTAGGCCGACAGCACGCCTGCCACAGCCCCAGCATGGTGGGCATGGGGTCCACAATGAACCTTGACTTGGGGCAATGCCCTCTCTGTGCACTCTCCCTACCGTGTTGTCCTTCCGGGCATAAGTGACGTTCAGCTGTAGCCCCATGCTGGCCAGCAGGCAGGTCCCGTTGTCGCCGCTCACGTTGTACTTGGACACAGAGGGGCTCTCAGTGGGCACAGGGCTGGGTGAGGGGCTGGGTGGAGCAGGTGGCAGCGTGGTCGGGGAAGGCTCAGGCTCGTCCTGCTTGCAGCGTGACTCTGGAGGGATGTTGGAGAGGGTGTGCGAGTTCAAAGTCCAGCCTCTTGTAATGACTGCAGTTGACCTGAGACCAAACTCAGAACCGAGAACCCACTGCAGTCGCTCAGTGGCGACTACTCCCAGAGGACAGCATGAGGTCATGCTCACTTAAGCAGAGGACAGAGGCAGGTCACACAGTGGGCTTAGGGCAGCAGGCCACGTGGGTGTGCCAGAGTATCCTCCATGCACTGGCTGCCTCAATTCAGCCGAGGCAGTGGGTCACCATGCCCCTGTGTGGCCTGTCACCAGAGATGTGCAAGGCACATCTGGACATGTGCCCACAAACGTGCCTTGTGGTTGCTCAGTCACTCCAAGTGGCCTCCTACCAGGCCCTGCGCTAGAGCTGAAAGAGAGGACACACAGGCCTGCCCTCCCAGGCGCAGCAGGGGGAGCAGCACAAGCACAGACGCTGGCCACGTCTGCCAGCTGGGGCAGGGCGGCTTCCGAGAACCCAAGCAGGGGCCCACAGTGAATGGGGCGGCCAGCTGCACAAGCATCCTGTCTAAGGAGAGGGTACTGGGGGGAGGCACGGAGACAGAAGAAAGCAATCTGGAAGTGAGGGACATGGGTACACCCACAGGACAGTGGGGATGGAAGGGCCTGCAGGGAGGGGACGCACTGAGGAGTCTGATTATGGTCCTGTCCCTCAGAATGTAATCTGCCAAGATGGTTCACAGCAAAAATTCACATCTAGCACGAAGGCAGATCGAACCCCAGGCACGAGAGCTGATCACTGCTCAGGAGTAGAAGTCTGCCTTCTATGGATGATGCTCTCAAACAGCATCTCTTTACTACCTCATTTATGAGGATGATCAAGAAATTTAGAACAACATACATATATTTTCCATCCAATTTGATCCTTTCCACATTTTTTCCCGAGTCATGGGAATGTGGCCCAAAATATCCAGTGTGGGCGAGCCCACAGGAATCTGCTCTGGAGCTTCGCGAATCTCTCATTACCAGGAGCTAAAGCCAAGCTTCCATTTCAGCTCTTTTCCAGCTGCCAGCTCCCATCCCACCCCCATGTGCGTCTGCAGCAGGGGATGGGCCCTTTCCCTACAGCACACCCCGCTTCACCCCATGTGTGTGGGTGGGGAGATTCACCTGCAGTGTATCCCAGTGGTGCTCCACACACTTCTGGAATGCAGCACCGTCTTCCCCACATAGAACCCACTTATGGACAGAGCAGAACAACAGACGGCCCAGCCTGGCCCAGAGAGACTGCCTGGAGCTCCGCAGAGTCACTTAACCCTGGGCAACAAGGCAATGCAGACGCCAAGGCCAAAGCCCACCAGCTAAGCTCTGGGTGAACTGCAGGGAGGCACTGTAGCCACACTTCACTCAGAAACCTGGGTGGAAAAGGGCCCTCTTCATTCTCTCTGGAGGATGCATGCAAAACCCACACTTCAAGCAGTCAGTCTCGTCCTTTGTTCCCTGAACATATACCAAGCACCAAAGCCCTCCCTGCAGAAGGCTCATGACCTAGACACAATCACACATGAACACACAGAAACACACCACAGCGAGATGTCCTGGACCCTCTGAACTCCAGATGCAGGGCAGCTATGGGTGCATCCTTCTAGATCATCTCCCAAAGGCTCCTGTGCCCTGCAAGCCCCAGATGACCTCCCGACAGCAGCAGGTGCTCAAAGAGGCCTGCCTGCTGCCATCAAGGAGCAACATCAGGTGACAAGAACCTGTCAGCATCAATGCCTGAAGCTTAGGCTAGACTGGAGGGAGGTCCTGGTTCCTAAGGAGCCAATCAAAAACACTGGCCCACCGGGTGGAGCAAGCCTCGTGATGACTTAGGCTTCAAAGCCACAGAAGCCTCCAACTCACAGCAAGCCCGGAAGACAAAAGACGGTAGCATCCCAGTCCCAGGTGAACTGGCCACACAGCCCAGGCCTTTCCACACAGCCAGGCCAGGGCTAGCACTGCCGTGTGGCTCAAGCACTCAGCAAAGGTGCTGCTCTCCTCGTCACAGGCAACGGGGGGCTCTCGCGACCTGGCTGGTGCTTTCCTTTCTCACCAAGTCTCCTTCGACAGGATGTTGAGTTCAAAGGCAAGAGGAATGAGGCTGTCTGTCAAGGTCACCATTGCACTCTGACAAACAGGCCACAGAAGCCTCTCTCCTCTCCGCTAGTAGCTTGTCCCATAAAAGCTACATGGGCAGGAGACCAAGGAGCTGTTTTGTGACCAAAAAAAAAAAATCAGTGACTTAACAGAAATGAAGTAATTCAGTGTGTACCAGGAATCATTCAGAGCAGGTTGGGACCCGAGCACAGCTCCACGTGACTACCTGGACCGTTCTCTGAAACAGCTCTTGACACGGTTAAGAGACAACAAAGAATAAGTCATCAAAGTGCTTCGGAACCAAAAAGATGAAAAAGAAATGAAATGTCCAAATTCTGAGACCTCAAATCTTCTTCAACAGTCTTGCCAACAAGGTACTCGTGTGGTCGCCATTTCAAATGTCAACTTGTCCTCTGTGCCTGTGCCCCGCAGTGTTGGCCTTCAGGAAGTCCTTGCTGCCCACCACTGAGGCCCCACCCAAGGCAGTGAGTGGCATGAGGCTTGAACCCAGGGCTTCTCGCATGCTAGGAAAGCATGCCACCCGAGCCACACTCTGGCCCCTGGCTTTGTTTGTGCTTACTGTCCTTTTTTAGCAAGAAGGGCCTGGGCTGAAGAGGACTTACCCGAGCCTGGACTCAACACTGAGATGGCTTCCAAAAGCCCGGGGCCCCTTCCTCCTACTGAAGACGACCCCCTCCACCCTCCACCCTTGTTGCTGGCAAAAAAAATAGGCAGCCCTGGATTGTCAGGACACCCAGCTTCTGTGGAACATTCGGGAAGTTTTAGGATAATCTTAACTCCCCTATTACCCACTAGAACTCACTGAAAAAGGGCTCTAAGATCTTTGAAAAAGAAGCAAGCTTTCCCTTCTTCACTACATGTGCCTGCAGATTTAACAAATTCAAGACATCATGATGAAAGGGCAAGTATGGACGTTCTCAGCCCCTTCTCTGAAGGGAGGGTGCGCTGAGTGACCATGCTCTGGTGGACACAGTGATGTGGAGAGTCAGGGATAGCTACCCACAACAAGGTTGGCATGACTCATCAGACTTCCAAGCCCAGTCTCTGGGGTAGACAACTCCAGAGTGAGCACAGGCCAGTCTACACCACTGGCTGCCCCCAGGGAAGGGCCTGTGGCTGCCCCAGGCATTAGGAGGCCTTCTTCTCAGACCCTTTCCACAGCATGTGCTCTCCACATAACTATGGTGTGGACCTGGACAGCGAGGGGAGCTGGTGAAGCAGTGGGCATATAGTAACCACTCAACTCTGCTATGAACCTAACACTATTACAAAACTAAAATCTCTCTAAAAAGTAATTAACCTCAAAAACATGGCAAGTCTTCTATCTCTGCTTGTGTCCCCTTGTAGTCCAGAGAGCAGCCAAGGTGTCAGGGCTTGTCCTTGTGGACCACCACTGCACAGGCCTTCCCTTCAAGCCCTCTCTGCATGGGGAAGAAAGCAGGCCACCAGGTGACATGTACTCAGGATGTAGAGCTATGTGGCAAGCCACATTCTGTGACCACCACATTCAGGCCAAGGCAGCAGCAGACACTGGACAAGGTCAGCAAGCCAGACTCTGGTTTCCAGGTTCTGCCTGCTCTTCAGATCTGAGAGAACTCTGATGGCCCACATAACTAGGGACTCGTGACTGAACACTCCCTGCTCTGAAAACGTCACCATGCCTAACGAGGTCACTGCAAGCTGCCTGGGCAGGGACTGAGCATGGCACTCCTGGAGAGCCTCCAGACAGGCCATCCTCACCGGAGCCCACACGCCAGCAGCGCCCTCCCCACCCCACCAGACAGACACAGGCAGGCTCAGCTGTGCTCACCGCGTCATCGGGTGAGCCTGTGCGTGTGCCGGGGGCTAGGAGCCATTCCCACAACCTCCAGGGGCTTCTGCTAACCACTTAATGTGGCAAGGTTTGTCCAAAGACCTGACTCGAATTGGTTCCTCCAGAATCTCCCTAGGACAGCCTGTCCCTCCCAATCACACCTGGCTTTTGTGGGCAGGGCTTCCTCCAGGCCTGGCTCTGCCACTAATACTCTTGCCACTGATCAGAGGCCAACAAGTCCTTTCTATGAAGTGACAGACGGTGAGTGTCTTAGACTTCGCAGGTTCTCAGTCCTGATAGCTAGACT
This sequence comes from Tamias sibiricus, assembly GCA_025594165.1. Taxonomy (NCBI): domain Eukaryota; kingdom Metazoa; phylum Chordata; class Mammalia; order Rodentia; family Sciuridae; genus Tamias; species Tamias sibiricus. The sequence continues at coordinate 713,339 of CM046663.1, forward strand.
CTGCCATTCCTCATGCAGAAGCAGCTGCAGACAACACTGAAAAGGTAAGACTGACTGTGCCCAATAAAGCTCTGCTTACAGAAGGAAGATGCTTTTCGCATGTGGCACTGGGGGCTGAGTCCATGCTCAGGGCCTCCAGCACGCTAGGAAAGCACCATCTCCCACGCTACATCTCAAGCACCCCCACTCCCTTTAAATAATTTGAGATAGGGTCTTGCTAAGTAGTCAAGGCCACCTCCAATCTTCTTGCCTCAGCCTCCTAGTCACTGGAATCACTGGCATGTGCCACTGTGCCTGGCCAGACATTGGCTTTTATAATCATCTGGGGGTTTTTGTTTGTTTTCTGTTTTCAAACTTTAGACAGCAGGATGGGGCCTGTGTGTGGGTGCAACCTGCTGTGAGCTCACACCCCGAGATGGCAACAGGCTCTAACTAACACTGCAGAAAAATCATCCCGTTAGCCACTCCCCCAAGTAGGGGAAGATGCCAAACCACGGTCAACCAGGGCAGGTCTGAGGTCAGGGGAAGCCCATGTTCTCTTCACACACCTGTAGTGGCTGGGTGAGGCCCTCTCAGGCCAGTCACATATCCTCTACTTCTGAAATGTGACAGTGGTTTCTGAGCTGGCGAGTAGGATTTTCTTAAGTAACAGTAAAATGATTTAAGGGGGAAAAAAAAGATCAAGGAGCAAAGGAGACATAAAATATATTTGCTACTCTGTCAGACACTGGTAAGTGCTTTGCATACATTTACTTTTTAATCCCAACATCTTTCAAAGACAGGAAGGGGTGGCTTGGACCCACCTGTCTGGACCTGATGCCCACTGGCTGAGTCCACAGATGCGGGACAGACGCAGACACAGAAAGGCAATGCTGTTCCCGTGGCCTCCGGAGTGGAACTGAGAGCTCTGTGGCTCTGATCCCACTAGCCTGGTCACAAGGGAAGGTTCCAACGGCTGTGCTCTTCTGCTGCCCTCCCCTTCTTCCCCTCCTTTCCCTGCCTTCCTTATTTTCTGCAGTACTGGGGACTGAACCCAGGGGTATTCTACCACTGACTACACCTCTAGTCCTTTTCACTTTTGGAGACAGTCTGCAAGTGCTGGCCTGGGCAACTTAGAATCTCTCTGCCTCAGCCTCCCAAGTTGCTTGGACTGCAGGTGTGCACTACTGTGCCTGGTTTACCCTCCACTTAAAAACCACTCTTAGCGGGGCTGGGGCTGTGGCTCAGCGGTAGAGCGCTCGCCTAGCACGTGCGCAGCCCGGGTTCGATCCTCAGCACCACGTAAACATAAATGTATTGCATTGTGTACAACTAAAGCAAATAAATAAATATTTAAAAAAAAAAAAAAAAAAAAACCACTCTTAGCAATATTCAAGAACACAATGCATCGCTGATCACCACCATCACCATGTGGCACAATGATCTCTGGGTTCTACTAATCCTGTCTAACTGGAGCACACTATCTGCAGGCCAACATCCCCACCTGAGCCCTGGCCGCCATCAGCAGACTCTCCACGCCTGTGAGATCTAGCCTGGATGTGTGAAATCATATAACACTTGTCCTTCCGTGCCTGGCTTATTTCACTCCAACCTTCTACTCTTGTTAATGGATGTGTCCACCCTCATCTACAGAGGTCACCTTCTTAAAGGGAAGAGTTCTGCTGTACAGCTCTGCAAAGAGGCATCCCTGGCTGCATGAACACTCTGTGTGGCATGCCAGGCACCAGATGCAGAGAAGTGAGCCCCTTACAGCTCCCACAGCTCAATGACTAACACCAGAGGGCAAGGGCCAGCATCCTACCTCCCTTGCTGAAGCTACTGTTTGACAGGTAGGCCTGGATGGTGGCATCGCGGAGGATGATGGTCACATTGCTCATGTGGACCTGGGTGGTGCTGACACATCTGTACTTCTTGTTTATGTCTGCCCTGATATCAGTTACGGACGAAACATTCTTGACTTCTGTATCAAAAACAAGATTTAAAAAAACAAAACAAAACAATAATCATAATCAACAAAACCCCTACAATTTTGAACTACTTGCAGTACTCTGCTAAAGTGATTTCTGAGTATCTTCCCACTCAACTCTCTTCAAGCAGTCAACCCCCGTCCCTACCCTTGGAACTGGCGTTGGGGAAAGTCCATGTGTCTGACATGTTGTAAATAAAACTCATAAGCTGGACTCGATAACGTGTCGTGTTTCTTGTGAAAGTGAGGGTCAGCGAATGTCCTCTTCCAAAAGCAATCACGAGGCTAGAGTCGGAAGCGTTTTTTCCACCACAAGAGCTGCTGTTCAGTACTTCTGCAGAGGATGGCAGTTCAAAGCTCACGTTCTAGAATAAACACAATTGCAACAGCACCCGGTGAGAACACAAATACCAAAGACAGATTTCTTAAGTCCGACAGGCTCACACCTCAGTTCTGATTCAGATACACTACATTTTCTATGAGCTAGAATCCTTCAAACTCGTCTTCCAGTTATTTTGAAATACATATAATAAATTGTTGTAGGCTCTAGTTACCTCATAGTTCTATAAAGTATTCTTTTTTATTTTTTGGGGTACTAGGGATTGAACTTTGGGGCACTCTGAGCCACACCCCCAGCCCTATTTTGAATTTTATTTAGAGACAGGGTCTCACTGAGTTGCTTAGTGCCTCGCTTCTGCTGAGGCTGGCTTTGAACTGGCGATCCTCCTGCCTCAGCCTCCTCAGCCACTGGGATTACAGGCATGTGCCACTGCACCTGGCTTCATTTTTAATGTAAACAAGAAAACTCATTAAAAAAAAGGTCAGTTACGTCAATTAATAGAAATGTAGATCAAATCTAAGAGAAAGGTGACTTTGTTATTCATAGTTTAAAACTTCACTCCTATCTGGGCACACGCCTGTAATCCCAGCACTTGGGAGGCTGAGGCAGGAGGATCGTGAGTTAAAAGCCAGCCTCAGCAATGGCGAGGCACTTAGCAACTCAGTGAGACCCTGTCTCTAATAAAATACAAAAAAGGGCTGGGGATGTGGCCCAATGGTGGAGTGCCGCTGAGTTCAATCCCCGGTACCCAAAAAAAAAAAAAAAAAAAAAAAAGGGGGGGGGGGGGGGCTGGGGATGTGGCCCAGTGGTCGAGTGCCCCCCAAGTTCAATCCCTGGTACCAAATCAAAAAAACAAACAAAAACTTCACTCCTATTAAAACAACTTTAATCTATAAAAGAATCAAAACTAAGGTTACTTTGAAACTAAAGTGCCCTGGAACTTAATTCTTACTGGGTGTTAGGACCTACGATATATTCATTATAATTGAAAAACTGCCACTACTATTTTTACTATAGAAATCTCTGAAACCAAAGTACTTACTGGAGAATTGTTTGAATTTACTATTATAAGCAAAACTGGAAAACTACCTAATGTGCATTAAAATGAACTAGGTGTATGCGAATGTGGTTCTAGAAACTGACAGAATTACATTAACAGACTGATTTCTACAACATCCAAATACCAAGACCATATCCAGAAAAGTAAAGTTGAAATTAAAAAGTGCTTGGACAGGGGCTGGGATTGTGGCTCAGCGGTAGAGCGCTCCCCTAGCATGCGCGCGGCCCAGGTTCAATCCTTAATAAATGCAAACGCATTGTGTCCAACTAAAGCAAATAAATAAATTTTTTTAAAAAGTGCTTGGACAAATGTTTATAACTTGAGATATTGTTACAAAACAAATCCTTTCTAGTTTTCTTCAATTTGGAAAGACACATGAAGACAAGGACAAAAATCAATAAATACGGGCCAAGTGGCTGCACAAAGCACAGAGGGTGCTTGCTGGAGGACCGCGACCTTCTTCCTGGTGATCCAGTAGCACCAGTGCCCTCTGCTAGTGGACAGCTCAGTGGCACTGAGATGGCAGTATGCAAGGAGAAATGGGACTTCAGCCAAGAACCAAACATAAAGTGTACCTCAGGAATGCAATTATTGAGTAAATATCATGCAGAATGAGTACGTGAAATGGCCACTAATGGCTAGCCGAGAAAGAAACACAACAAATCCATGCTACCTATTTGTCAGAAATCTAGGAAACACAAAAGTTGTTCTAATAGAACTAGGAACATTTTGATCAAAGTAATACGGTGCTATAAGCCAAATTATATAGATGTCTTCAAGTATGATAATTCATCCAAAGTAGATGCAACACGGACATCCACAGTGCTGTTCAAGGGCATCAGGAAGAGCAGGCCTGCGAGCGGGAAAGCGGCTCAGCAAGTGGTGCTGTCCAGCACACCCAAGTGCGTGCCCTGTGAAGGGCCGTCACGAAGGCCACAGAGACACGTGTGCTGAGCAGCGGGAGGAGTTGGTTATTGCTGCAGCACAGGTGACAGCAAAGGCCACTGGAGAAGGGGCACGTTAAGGAGGGGTCATTTCTCAGAATCCGTTTAAACGTACGATCTCACACACACAGATGCAGCTGAGCGCCAGCATCTCCTACCTGAGAACCATGCACAGTCTCGTAGCTCATCCTGAAGGCAGCGGAGAAGTTGGCCATTATACACGCTGTCCCGTTGTCATCTTTCACCACAAACATTGCTGAGGCACAATGGACAACACCTGCTGATTCCAGGAAAGACAGACAGTATCAAACATCTTTCTCAAGGCACAAGGGGGAATTTTGGTTTTCTGTGCCTGCAGTGGGAGTGCATTTTATTAAGAGATCCCACTGTACTCCTAAACCACTAAAGAACTAGACTGGGCTGTGTGTGGCACAAGCTGCATCATCTGGTGCTCTGTCTCTCCTGGACACACTCTAGTGCTTTATTTCAGAACACTTAATAGGTGGTCACAGTCCATTTCCAGGCCAACGCTCTGCATCCATGGCTCCCGGCTCCTCAGGAGCCTGTGAAGACGTGGTGGGTCCTTGGGAGCACGTCACACTCCTCATATAACCTTCTGCAGAGACCCTGGGAGAGCATGCAGTTCCCTTCACTGCAGACCTGAACTGGTATTTCAAGTCCCATCTGTTGTGGCCTTTCAGGGACCAGTGGCGTGGCAAGAAAAGTCATTCTGAACTCATTACCCAATTTCAGGAAGGTCCTCACATACTGTGACTGGAATCTAACTTGTGGAGGGCTAAGACATCTTAAGCACACTGGAAATTAAAGGGCTGATCAAAGCAACATGGGTCTTTCTGGCCTAAAAGTGGTCCTTGCTGAAAATTTCCCCTCTGGCTTCTTTACACTGCCCTGCCCTGATCAAGATGCCTAGCAAATGCAATCAGATCACTATGGTAACAAAAGCAGTACTTCTGAAAACCACTAGTTTTATTACACAGTTCGTATACAGATTGCCCCCAAATTGGTGTTTTTGCTCATTCTATTTTTTTGGTACCAGGGATTGAACTCAGGGGCACTCGACCACTGAGTCACATCCCCAATCCTATTTTGAATTTTATTTTGAGACAGGGAGGGTCTCACTGAGATGCTTAGCGCCTCGCTAAGTTGCTGAGGCTGGCTTTGAACTAGTGATCCTCCTTCCTCAGACTCCCGGGGCCTGTGGAATTACAGGCGTGAGCCATAGTGCCTGGTTGTTTTTGCTAGTTCTACTTATCAGCCATCACTGTGTAGTGAAGTACAGAAATGATATGCTGTCACTGGTCTCTGCTGTTACAAGCTTGTACAACACACTTCCCAACAACATTTATATACCTGGGGTCTGATGTGACACTCCAAGTGTGTATGCCATCTGATGAGAATTTGTCTGCACACCTGGAACCTGGCCTGTCACGCTAAGTGTACACATAACTCAAGCATGGTTTGGGAATAGCATCCTCAAAGACAGGCTTCAACTTTTCATTTAAAATTCTATTCTTTTGGAAAGTAAATGAACTCCAGTGAACCTAATTCATTTCAATCTTGGGACTTTTACAAAATAAAATCTTTCGAGGGGCTGGGGCTATGGCTCAGCGGTAGAGCGCTAGTCTTGCACTTAATTCTTGAGGTCCCGGGTTCAATCCTCAGCACCACATAAATAAAAAAATAAAGGTTTTGTGTCTACCTACAACTAAAAAAATTTTGAAATAAAATAAAATCTTTCAAGAAACTGGTATTCCAGCTCAGAACCAAGAAAGTACCCAGAAATACCACGTATCTTCCCTTGGAGAAGGAAAGACCAACACCTACACTCAGGAAGAAGTGCTGCTGTGTGGGACTGAAGCAGATCCTTCCGCAGAAGGAAGCCCCTGTAGCTGCTGGACACTTTGCTCTGCTTTCTGACCCATACTCTGTAGCGCCTGGGCGGTGTCACACCAGAAGCATTTGCAATTAACCAATGTTACAGTTTAAAAACCTAGAGAAGATTCTACATTGTATTTCCCACATAGTAAAGCTTTTAAAAAACAGAACATTCTTATTCCTTTCTGTCTGGAAGGCAGAAAAGCCAGAGCAGAGGCAGCAAGGCCAGAGGCCAGGCAGGCAGAAGTAGCAACCCAGTCTGTGAAGATATGGGTATTGAAGCCAAATAAAGAAGGGAACACTGACTCTAGCACATCCATGGCCTGAGATGTCCTCAGTGGGAAGACCACACAAGTCACATGCTTGACAGAGCAGGATGCCCACATGGGATCATACACAGGCCAGCTCTTACCAAGTGGTGTTCTTACCCAAGTTTCCTAAATCACTTAAAGAAAAAAAATCTTTTGGGGCTGGAGATGCAGCTCAGTGGTAAAGCAGTTGCCTATCATGCATGAGGCCCTGGCTTTAATCCCCAGTACTGCCAAAAAAAAAAAAAAAAAAAAAAAAAAAAAAAAACAAAAAACAAAACAAAACAAAACAAAAAAAAAACAAAGGGAAAAAAAAATCTTTTTACTGACCCAAAGCACTTCATTAGGAAACATTTCACCCTAAGTCACCTGTCACATGTTTTTTTCATTTAGTAAATATGGTGAGTCTAAGCTTTAAAAGGAAAACAAAGAAATATCACTCATAAATTTAAAATATGCTTTATCAGCACTCAACATCCATAGTTATTCTATTCTAGAAAGGCACAGAAATTTTGAACTATTAAAATAAGAAACCGGCCCTAAAAGTCAATTCTGGCTCAGAGAAAAATGTCAACAAGAGTGTCATAATAGAATCTTAAGAAAAAATTGTATGGTAACGACAGTCTTTAAAAAATTCCTTTACTGTGACAATTGGCTAGCGTCAATTAAGGTGCCCGAGGTAATCTGACAAGTGTCAGGGCCTGGCAGGAGCAGCTGCTAGGGGGCCCAGTGCCTGCCAATGACTGCTGGCTCTGTGCACCCAGAAGCCAATGAATTTATTTCTCCAGGGGTCACTTAAAGGAGCAATTTTGGCTTGTTCTTTCAAAATACTCACATTTGTACAAATTCCTTCTCTGACAATGCAGTTGTGGGAAGCACATGTGCTTCAAATCAGAGGCCTAAGCCCTTAGTGGCCCCTCTACCACATACTAGCTATGTGACCTTGGCAGAGTAACCACCCCACTCTCGGTTCATGTACTTGTGACCAGGAAATAAGGGTGCTGACACCTCAGGCTGTGAGAGCATCTCAAGCAGCCAATGCAGCTGAGCACTGGTACAGGGCGTCATTCATTTCATGTTAAGCGCTGTTACTTCTTTAATTATCAGGCCCTGACAAAACATCAAAAAGATACATTATTTAACAAGCACTATTACCAAGCCCACCTCCAATGCTTGGATTCAAGCTTTACTAGTGCCTCAGCCTCTCAGAGTGGTGGGACTACAGGAATGTGCCACCACATCTGGCTTAATAAGCACTTACTTTGTGACAGGCACTACTCAAAGCACTTTGCAATAAATTTGATCACCATGACAACCCTAACAGGTAGATACTATTATGACTCCATTTTACTGAGGCGGAGACTAAGACACAGAGAGGCTGACTGATCTGCTCAATGTCACACACCAAGTGAGCAGCACTGGTCTTCTGCTGTGTCACAGGGCTAATAAGCTGGTTGCAGGGCATATACCATAGCTGACCATACTGCCTCTCCAGCGCTTGGTGAGGGAGTGTTTTAAATTATTAAATGTTTGCTTTTGAAATGAGAGACTGCTATCTGAAGTCAATAAATTTCTTTTTAAAACTAATTTGCATAAGAAATCAAATCCTAGTTTGTCCTGGCTTCTTTCAAATTGAGCATTTTTCTTTTTTTTGTACAAGGGATTTAACCCAGGGATGCTTAACCACTGAGCCAAACCCTCAGCACTATTTATGTTTTATTTAGAGACAGGGTCTCAGGATCCTTCTGCCTCAGCATCCTGAGCTGCTGGGATCACAGGCATGTGCCACCATGCCCGGCCCAGTATTTTTCTTCTTAACCAGCAACAATCACCTACAAAGATTTAAACAAACAAACAAACAAACCCAAGCTCTACCCCAGGCACAGGTCACAACCTTAAATGGCAGGACACCGTATGACGATTCCTAAAAAGCCAATTTGTGCCTGAAATTGTTTAAGGACCACTGTTGTAACAGAAAGACAAGCATACTGTTTTCTCCCATATGTGGAAGGTAGAAGGTGGGGGGTGATCATGAAAACAGAAGGGAGACCAATAGGGTAAAGAGAATTGGGGGTAAGGGGAGGTACTGGATAACAAATTTGGTCAAACTGTTATATGCCTGTATGATCATGCAATAGTGAAACTCACTGTTCTGCATAATTAATATGCACCGATAATAAAAACGACACACTGTCAGGCCTGGGTTGGGCTTTACATATGGGAATGGTGAAAGACCTGTCAAAACAGCCAAAGAAAGGATATGTAGTTTAAGCAACGGGGAGAGAGAATACTGTGTGGGGTACGTCTAACATAATTCCACCGGAAAAGCTGACAAACTCCACAACCGAGGGTAACACTGGTTAGCACAAAAACCTTCCAAACTTCCCAAGTGGCAGACGTCATTCAGAAACAGGAAAGCATTCTGTCGTCATCTATGTTTAACTTGACATTACACAATCACAGTGTTTAAGAAGTAAAACTTCAGTTCTTGCTTCTCCGTCCTAAGGATACACACAGTGGCAGCTTTACCCGGTTCCAGTTATTAACGTAGAAGATTTTAGAAACCAGAATCTATTTTTTAAAAGATGCTTTATGGTAAAGTTGTGCATTAAAATAAACATTAAAAAGACCTTTTTGTACGAAATCCCAGCTACTGGGAAGCTGAGGCAGGAGGACTGCTAGTTCGAGGCCAGCCTGGGCAACCTGAGACCCTGGGTCCAAATATTTGACGAAAAGGCTGAGGACGGACGTAGACAACTCAGCAGCAGAGCGCTTGCCTAGCACGCAGAGGCCCAGGGTCCAATCATCGGGTACGACCCCCCAAAACCGCTTTTCTGAATAAGCTGGAGTGCTAAACACACTCAACACCGCGCTGCGGCCACCGCACACGGGGACCGCGGCCTTCCTGTCGTCCTTACAGGAGTTTCAAACCGCGCGGCGGAGCCGGCGCCCCTGAGGCCCGCGCGCCCTTCCCAGAAGGCGGCCTCCGCGCGTCCCGGCCGCGAGCCAGGCTGCGGGCTCCCCGCGAGGCTCGTCCTTGGGGCCGCTCCCGCAGCGCACCGGCCTTCCAGGCGGGCGGCGCAGGCCGGAACGCGAGGCCCGCGGGCGCAGGGGGAGCCGGGCAGCCCGAGCCGGCAGGCCCCGCCGCCATGGCGCCGCGCCCAACGGCCGCCGCGAGCGCAGCCCCCCGCCCGCGCTCACCAAGCAGCAGCAGCAGCAGCAGCGGTCGCCGGGCGCCGCTGGGGGCCGCCATGGCGCGGGGCGGCCGGGACGCGGCGGGCGGGAGTGTGGCCGGCGGGCTCGAGCGCGGCGTCCACCTCTGGAGAGCCCCGGCCGCTACGGCGCCGGCACCGACGAGACCCCGCTGCCGGCAGCGCCTGTCACGTGAGCTCCGCCGCGCCCGGTCGCCACGTGACCGGCCGGTCTCGCGAGAGCGCGCGTCGACGCCGGCCGCGGTTTCCCCGCCGCACCTCGCCCTCCAGGCGTCCCCCGCCGGCAGCGGCACGTGATCCCGCCCGGCACGTGACCTCCTTCGCGGCACGTGATGCCGCGGCCACGTGAGGCGGCCCGCGGCAGCTGAGCCGGCGGCCTGAAACGGAGAGTAGGACGGGGCTGGCGAAAGTGAAGAGGAGGAGCCGCGGCCGGGAACGCGAGGGCGGGAAGCGGAAGCCGCCGGGGGAGAAGGGCAGCGCGGGGTGGCCGGGGTCCAGTCGCAGGCCCGCCCTTCCGCTCCGTGCAGTGCGGGTGGGAACTGGGAGGCCGACTCGTGCGAGGGGACCTGAGTCCCCAGCTAGGGGGGGGGCGAGCAAGAGCTCGTGCTTAAGGGGCACGTTCCTCAGTTGCCTCACGGAAACTCTCGTTTCCCGTCCTCAGAGCTCTTAGGGAAGAACGGATTTGAAATCCGGTAAGTGCGGTTTTGACTTCAAAGCAGGAAAGGGAGTAGAGGAGCAGGTGTGGCGGAGATTTTTCTCCTAGCGTTTTGGAGCACTCTTGATGCCGGAGAAGATAGCCATGGTCAGCCTTACCCGAGGAGTCCCCCCAACTAACTCAACCTCTCGGTCCTCCCCGGAAGGACCGAAACGCTTTCCTCTTGCGGGATTAATACTGGAAACCCCTGAATTTTAACTTGGGGATTCCTCTGGCCTTCTGATTTTCAAAAAGCCTGGAAGTGGGAGTTAAAACTGGGACTTCAACAAGCATACTGAATGCTGGAATTCATGTTATGAAACAAAAATTGTCTTTAAAAATGGGAGCTGTCCGGGGTGGTTGCTCAGGCCTGTAATCCCAGTGACTTGGGAGGCTGAGGCGGGAGGACTGCAAGTTCGAGGCCAAATTCAGCAATGTAGCAAGACCCATAGCTCCTTAGACCCTGCCTCAAGAAATAAAAAGGGTTTGGGATGTAGCTTTGTGGCAAAGTGCCTTTGGGTTCAATCCTCAATACTTTAAACCCCCACCAACAAAGGAACTGTATGCTGGACAAAATCTTTGTTTAAGGGTTCACGGCGATTCTTGTTTCTTTAGTGGTTCTACAGTGTGCTTTAGGCCACAGGTGCGGGATTTACAAAAGCATGACAGAAGCACTCAGTCCAATACATACATGCTTTCCTTTAAGAGAAATCCAAATCTCACTGCCTCTGGGGCCTGAGTTAGCCTCTCAATTCATCACCTGCTGTTCTGCAGGGTGCAGAGCCCAATCCTGTTTGCTATGAGAGGCTTCATCTTGCCCGCCCTTTTGCGCCTGGTGCCTGCTTGTCCTTCTTGTTGGTTCAGTTATTTATACAAATGAGTGCCCCACTTCTTTCCTTTTTAATTCCTTCCCTACAACATAAAATCCTAGCTTCTTAGGAAGCATACCTCAAGAGTCACTGCAGTTCAGGTTTGTGGGCTACAGTGGGTCACTCAACCAAATTGCCCTGGATTCTTGTGACTTTTTTTGTCTGTTTGTTTTTGCTTTTTTGTAGATTTTGACTCTCCCTGCTGTTAATTCTGTCTTACTCCTGCCTCTCCAGCCTAATAAGTAGTGGACTGGAAGAAGTCGTGAGCCAGAATGGGAGTGCAAGTAATGTGGGAGCAGATGAGTCCTCATACAAACCTAGGAGTTGTTTGTTGGGTTTTGTCTTGTGGTTCGGGTGGGAAGGGAATGCTTGGTGAAGAGTGTGTTTCCTCATATCTGCTTCAGGTGTCCAGGTTCTTCTGCAGTTTGTTTCCTGCCGTTCCAGATGAGTAATGGCAGAATTCCACCAAGGTGACGCTCTCCACCTTGCTGTCAAGGCGAGGCCTTGACTCTAGGCCTGCTGAGACTTCTCCTGTGAAATAGTTTGTCAGCAGTAACATGCCATGCTGTTAGTCCAATATCTGAAAAGGCTGTCGAAGTCTGGGTTGCTTCTACAAAATACAATGTTAAATTCAAACGTGATTGGAGGAATTCTAAAATATTTCCATTTTCTCCTGAATATTCTGATCTTGAAAAAGTACTGGATAATCTTGAGCATGGAAACAAAGCCCCAGAACTATGCTTTCTGGCTCTGAATCCCTTCCTATCTTGTGGGTGGTGGTGGGCAGAGCTCCTGTGGAGCCTGAAAAAACAGTCACTTTCCCAGCTTTCCTGGTTGTTGCCGCCTGAAGCGATGGCCGCTTGGAGCAACGGAGCCGCGGGAAGAAGTTCAGAGGCAAACTGGAGACAAAACAGCTTTTTATTCTGATAACTTTTCTCTCTGGCTCTAACAACGACTAACACGCGCCGCACACACCACCAAAATGGCGCTGACCCGATCAGCAATCTCGGCCAAGTCACTCGAGATCCCGGGCCAAGTCCCGTGAGACTATGGAAGGCAACAATGCCCAAATCCTTATGGCCCATAGTCAACCGCAATTTAAGCCATCTCCCCAAACAGGGCTCCTACACCTGGTAGCTCGGGTGTGGGCCATCAGGAGTCCAGTCTGTTAGGCTGAATTGGAGCTGGTAAGTGTGGAGACACTGCCCCTGAGCGTCAGGAGTAGGGTGTGTTGGCCTGCCAGGACTTGTTGGTGTGGTCTGCAGTCTGCTTTCCGCTGTGGTCCTGGCCATTCCCCCTTGTGACTTTCCTGCACTATTCTACATCCTTTTTGGAAATTTTGTGAGCTATTCAGTCTTTTCAGTACATTATTTTTCTGCTTAGAGCATTCAGAACCTGTCTGCTATGTACAACCAAGAGTTGTTTCCTAGGGCTGGGGTTGTGGCTCAGTAGTAGAGCACTTGCCTAGCATGTGTGAGGCACTGGGTTCGAGACTCAGCACCACATAAAAATAAATAAAGGTCCACTGACAACTAATATGCATATATATTTTTTAAAAAGTCATTTCCTGAATTAAAAAAAATTTTGTAGTTGTAGATGGACAGAATGCCTTTATTTTATTTGTTAATCTTTATGTTTCTTTTTTCTTTCTTTCCTTTTTTTTTTTTTTTTTTTTTTTTTTTGGTGGTGGTGGTGCTGGGGATTGAACCCAGGTCCATGTGTTAATTTTTATGTGGTGCTGAGAATCGAACCCAGTGCCTCTTGCATGCTAGGCAAGCACTGCACTCTGCCACTGAGCTACAGCCCCAGCCCTCATTTCCTGAATTTAACCTTCAAAATCTCTTTTTAGCTGGGTGCGGTGGCACACGCCTGTAATCTCAGCAACTCAGAAGGCTGAGGCAGGAGAATTGCAAGTTCAAAGCCAGCCTCAGCAAAAGCAAGGCACTAAGCAACTCAGACCCTGTCTCTAAATAAAAAACAAAAGAGTGCTGGAAATGTGGTTGAGTGCCCCTGAGTTCAATCCCTGGTACCAAAAAAAAAAAAAAAAAAAAGCCACAAATGGAAAGGCCTAGCAAAAATAGTCTGGTAGTGTACAGCGTGACGGAGCAGAGGTGTAGGGGAGTTTTCATTGTTTTTCTGTGTTGAATTCTTCTAGGCTGATGTGGTCTGATGAAGGAAAGATGTCAATTAACGTGACTGTCGTGTGTGTGGTGATGTCTTTGGGAGGGAGGCTTGCTTGTTCACCATCTTTTTCTCTTTCCTTTTTTTTAAACTCAGCAGTTATGGCAGTGACCAGTAGAGAAGTTTTTCTCTTGGAAAGCATGAGGAAATTTAAATTTTTTTTAGTTGTAGATGGACACAATATCTTTGTTTTATTTATTTATTTATTTATTTATGTGGTACTGAGGATCAAACCCACTGCCTCACACATGTGAGGCACGTGCTCAACCACTGAACTATAACTCCAGCCCTGCAGCAGATAGCTTTATCTGCTTCAGGTACTTGGCAGAATTGAGGAACAAAACCTAGCACATCTTTTATATTAAAGGATAGCAACCAGTTCCCAAAATAAGTATTTTTAATTACAAATAGAAAACTATTGGGCTGGGGTGTATCCCAGAGGCAGAGAGCTTGCCCAGCCTGTGCAAGTTCCTGGTTTGATCCCCAGCACCACCAAAGAGAGAAAGCAATTAACATTGCAGTATAGAAGACCATTTGGTAGCACTTTACTCAGCTGACCAAGGTCAGCGTCACTAGTAGGAGCGCAAACTGACTTGATGTCCCTTCTGAGGGCACTATGGTGACCACTCCTCCGACACTCTTCCTGGCCATGGGGAACTTACTTCTGTCTGTAGTAGAACAGATGGGCATGGATTGTGGGGCTCTGCAGGACAACAGACAGCTGACCAGTACTCTTGGGTTGAAAGGTCACAAAGACAGGACTGTTCACAGGTAGAAAGAGACTCAGAGACACAAGTCCAGTGCAATGTGGGAGCCTACATTACTCCTGGAACCGAAACAGGATGTGGTCAAGACGCTAGTAACTTTTGAGGGAAACTTGTGGTTCCCTCCACCAGTGTTGGTGTCTGTGGTGAGCACACCCATCCTGTGAGAAAGAACAGGGATCTGCCCTGCCCGAGACACTCTTGCTAGCTGACAGCAACACGATTTTCTGGACCTGGTCATGTTGATAGATGAGCTGGGGAGTGGACATCTTCATGGCCCTGTGTCTTCCAATCTTGGGGCACTTCATTTGTAGATATCCAGTTGAAGTCATTTTTCTTTTAATGTTTTAGTTGTAGAGGGACACAATACCTTTATTTTATTTATTTTTATGAGGTGCTGAGGATCAAACCCAGTGCCTCACACGTGCTAAGCAAACTCTCTACCACTGAGCTACAACCCCAGCCCAAAGTTATTTTTGGATCATGGTTTTTCTGTGAAAATAATGGTTGTTAGTAATAGAAAATAGAGAAATGTAAAAAAGTGGGATCAAAGGAAGAAATGCACCATTTGTCACCCACCAGTCTTCTATGGTGGCTTGTTGTGTTGGTGGTACTGAGGGTCGAACTCAGGGTCCCTGCGCATGGGGCAGGCATTCTGCCATCAGCAACATCCCAGCCCCTGGGTGGTGTTTGGAGTCTGGTAGTACATGGGCATTTTTTTTTAAATGCTGATATTTTGTATCCTAATTCTTCAGTTATAACAAACATTTCTCCATGCACTACAGACTTTTTAGAAGCAGCTTTAGTAGTTGTATCACATCATTTCCTGATGTATGTAATAATATGAAAACATTTTTTGAGGATAGTTTTTGTGCACTTAGGATTTCCCTGTAGCTGGCCAGGTCAAGGTGGTGGCGTCAGGTGATGTTGCCAGGCTGCCCCACTAGCAACCTCTGGGAGACTGTGTTCTGTTCTTTGTTGGTCATTTACTTATGTCTCTGCATTGCCCCGGCTCTACGTCATCTCTTCTCTGCCTGAGAGTCGGTGGCGTGGCCCTGATCCAGAGGGACTGCCGGTTCAGTTTTAAACATTCGGCCTGGGAGGAAGGAGAGGTTGCCAGAGGGGCTTCCCACCACAGAGCCTTGCACCCAGTGGGCTGCTCTTCTCCTTCTCTTCCCGTTTGCTTGCCCGTCCACCTGAGGAGCATTGGCTTTGATTAGTCAGTGATACACAGGTAACTGTGCTAACTGGCCAGGGCAGGCCCAGTCTTGATAGCGTGTTAGGAACGTATAGCAAGTTTCCAGGGGGAATGTGTGCTGGCGCACGAGAAGAGAAGCAAGCCTTCGTCTGATGGCTGCAGGCTGCAGGGCAGCTCGGGGTGAGCCCGTGGGCAGGCCTGGCAGTCGTTGCCCCCGGGTCAGGACTGACGGGCATGAAATGCAGTGTGTGACCGGACCCTCCAGCCAGGACAGGCATGGCTCAGAGCTCGCTGGGAAGCCTGCACGGTGGTGCCACTCTTGGCAGCTGTCCCTGCTGATGACAGAGGCTGCTTGAGGACCGAGGTGGAACCAGCAGGCCTGCAGCAGTGTTTCCAAGTGGAAGCTTGGCCCGGGGCTGGCCTGCTTGCCTGTTAGGGCATCTAGGCAGAGCGAGCATGCCACTCGTCCTCTCTGACCCTGACAGATAAAGGACAGTCCACGTGAAACAGACCCCATTCCAGCCCTGTGGCCAGTGAGTTCTGACGGTTGTGTACATCTGTGAACCAGCACTCCAGACGGGATGTAAGACAGCGCCTCCACCCCAGAGGTTCCCTGGTGCCCGAGCTTTGGCCGCTGCCCTGCTCACCAGGCGCTGCCCTGCTCACCAGGCACTGCCCTGGCGTTGTAGGGCAGTTTGCCATACGCGGAGTTCACAGGGATGACTTGTGAAAAGAAGGTAGTGAAGTAGTGAGACTGTTTCTGTGTGGCACCTACACACAGTTCGTTCCTGGCCTTTCTGTCCTCTGGGGACCCTGCTTTCTCTGGCCTCATTTTCCTGCCATGGGAGGAAGTCCCTCGGCCTTTCTCCGGGTCGGTCTGGTGGGTCGCTTCTTCAGCACAGCTGACCGGTTGTCGTCTGCCTTCACTCAGGAGTGTGGCTTCCCTGAGTGTGTGGTTAGTTGGATGTTCATAGATTAACCACTTCAGTTACCACAGGGGCTTCTCCCCGGGGAGCCAGTTTGCAGGCTGTTCCTTCCTCCTTTCAGTGGTGTGGTTTCTGGTGTGAGAAGCTTTGGACTTTGAACTCAGAATAACCCCCGGGAATTAGATCATTATCTCCATTTGAAAAATGAGTACCACGCCTCAGAGGTCTTGAGCATTTACCTGGGGCATGCAGTCCTTGCAGAGCCAGAACTGGCTCCTGGGCCTTCCACTTTGGAGGCCCAGCCTGAGGCCCGCATGGACCCTCCTCTCCACTGACCCTGGCCTCCAAAGCTCTGTCCGACCTTTGTGGTGGTGCAGGCTCCTTACGGTGCCCACGGCAAGGTGCCATCCCAGCTGGCTCTGCAGCTGGCTGTGACTCCTGGGTGCCTCCACTCTTCCTCCCTTGCTTCACCTCCATGGACACCTGGGCCTGGCTTTGCACCGTGGGCCACTGCCTGAGGCAGGTGCGCAGGCCACGAGTGCTGCTGGGCTTCCTCCACTGTCCAGCTCTTCTGGAATCTTGACCGTCCACCACTTCTTCTCTGCCACGTCTTCATAGTCTTCCTTTCCTCCCTGGATTGGCTTGTCCCCTTGGAGGATGAGTTTGGTCTGCCTTCATCATCCTGGAGAAACTCCCTGGTGTCTGCCCTGTCCAGTGGCCACTGCTGTGCCCTTCGGATCTGTCCTGCCAGACACACACTCTGCTGGCCTGAGCTGGTGCAGCTTCTGGGCACCTGCACAGTTCTTTCCACTCTCCCCTTACTCCTCTCTATCCCTCGCTGCTTCTGTTGCAGGGGACAGACAAGGCAGGGCACCAAAGAGCGCAGGAAACAGGCTTACTTGGCTGCAGCCAGGTCCAGAGGGCACAGCTCTCGCTGTGACCAGTCAATCCCCTGAACCCCGAGTTCAGGTAGTTTCAGAACTTCATACCCGGCATGGAAGGGGAGGGGCTCAGCAGTTCACAGTCTGCAGAAGGTCACATAAAAGCAGCTTTTTCTTTCACCGTCCTGGGCAAGTTAACCCTTCAAGGACCACACCTGAGAAGGGAGCTCCTCCTCCCCTTTCTTTCCTCCCCTGCCAGCTGTTACCATGGAGCCCAGTTGGTAACTTCTCTTAGAAATGTAGACATCTCTTGTGAAGCTCCAGCTCAAGGCCAGAGGCCTTGTTAAAGGATCTTTCTTTTTTTAAAATCACATTTTGTATTTTTGAATACACTTTTACAAACTACTGGATAAATGTTTGTGAAAAACAAGTAAAGGGGCGTCCAGCACCTGGAGTGCTGGTTTCTTCCAGGCCAGTGGCCAAGTAAATATAGCAACAGGAAAATAGAAAGTTTACCTACATTGAACTCTTTTTGTAGAGACTCTTTTGCTGATAGTCCTAAAATCAACCATGGTGAAGATTTCTGGGGAAGCTTAGTTATTTCCTGTGTGTGTGTGTGTGCAGGGGGGTGGGGGTACCACTAGACTTGTAATGGCTTCTCTCCTCCATACCAGAGGTGCACGACTCAGGTGAAACTCTGCTCTGTAAATGCCTTGGGAAGCCTGGGGAGAGAGGCCTCAAGACAGCACAGGTGGCGAGGGCTGTGAGCTAAGAAGCAGCCCCAGTGCAGGTCAGGGGTGCGCCTGCCTTCCAGATGACCTTGACCTCAGTGTTCCTGGATGCCTTGCAGTTAAAGCACAGAAACGGGGACAGGCAGGAGGGGCTGGTTAGTGCTTGGACCTAATGACCAGACTGACCACGCAGCTCTGGAGCAGACTGCTGCCCGCAGCTCATTATGCAGCAGACAAACTGAGAGTGGTTTTAAGATTTAAAGTGTGAGAAGAAAAGAATGTGTAACCGACCATACGAGATCTGCAAGGCTATTTTCTCTGCAGCCCTTTATAGGAAGTTTGCCTCTCTGCCCGGGGCAGCAGGGAGGAGGAAAGAACTCTGTAGCCATAAAATAAAAAGTCTGTTATTAAGCCAAGTGTGGTGGTGTACACCTGTGATCTCAGCAGCTTGGGAGGCTGAGGTAGGAGGATCGCAAGTTCAAAACCAGCCTCAGCAACTTGGTGAGATCCTGTCTCAAAAAGTAAAAAGGGCTAGGAATGTGGCTTAGAAAACAAGAAAGGATCTGACAGGGAGGCTGACCCTTGCAGAGTCCACGCCAAGTCCAGGGGGAGATTAGTGTCAGTAGCACGAGGCCAACTGACAAGGCTGTCGCTCCAGCGTGTTGGCACCCACAGAGCAGCTTCATGGCCTCAAGAGCAATCTCCTGAGCTGTTCAGGAGCTGCGTCATAAGCCGAGGTGGGGTTGACCCTTTAGCAGGCACCTGTTCTGTGGGAGTTAAGCAGCATTGCCTCAGCATCCAGCTCTGGAGCCTCCAGATAGAATGGCGACTCTGATGCCCACAGAGGCCATGACCAGGAACCCCAAGAACCAGTGGAACAGTAGTCTGGGGAGGGAGCTTTTTCTTGTAAGACCCTCTGGCCAGCTGACCTAAACAAATTGAAGGCAAGTGGGAGTGAAGGAGCTGGAGAAGCTGAGGCCACATGGGAGGGCAGGGGGCACCTCAGAGAGGGACCCAGGAGCCCGGTGAACTGAGCCTGGCTGAATCCCAGGAACAGCAGAGCTCAGGAATCACGGAAGCAGGTGACCCTGGTAGCCCGTGGGCAGAGGAGAGCACACTGCAA
Source organism: Tamias sibiricus (assembly GCA_025594165.1). Taxonomy (NCBI): domain Eukaryota; kingdom Metazoa; phylum Chordata; class Mammalia; order Rodentia; family Sciuridae; genus Tamias; species Tamias sibiricus. Next base: position 732,432 of record CM046663.1, read on the forward strand.
GGCCTTCAAGCTGGGCGGGGGATGAACCTGGAATCTTTACACAGCCAAACTGGTAATCACGAATACAAAGACAGAAGCAAGACTCAGTAAATGTGTCTCCATGCGTTCTGCAAATCATTCTAGATGTTTTAGTAAAACCAAGAAAACAAAAAGGAAGGCCAAAAGCCCAAAAAGGAGTGGGCCTCAATAGGAACTCAAAAAGAAAAAGAATTCCAGGATCACATCTGTGTTGGAGAGCTGTCACCAAAAGCTTGGTCCTTTTTCTCCATGTTCAACCCAAAAATGAGGACACATGTTGAGAAAAAGGAAAGAAGTCCTGTTGCTTTACTAGCAAAGCAGCATAGGGGACTCCCATCCCAGAGGCTGTGATTCCGCCCATCAGCAGGAACGGGGGCTTTAAAGAGGCGATTCAAAGGGTGCATTCCATGTGTTCTCATTGGGAGTTGTAACCCGCTTGATTTGGGAGACAGCCATTTCTGAGATTGGCTGGTGCCATCCCAAAGCCTGCCTGACTCCGCTGCTGTGCTGTATGTGTGCTCAAGGACAGACAGCTCTCCTACGATGGGGAAGGAAGGTAATCCTGTTTCCCCTGAAATTAGGGAGGGGGAGAAATCAGGGAGGAGCACGGATAGAGGTAGAGAAGGAAATGTCCCCTTTAAAAATGTCTCTGGGTTGGGTCTGGGGGATTGTAGAAGGAAACAGATGTGTCACCCTATATGCACGTGTGATCCACCACTGGAGGGACTGCACCGGACAGCCAGAGGAACGAGGAGCCGTGCTCCATTTGTGGACAGTATGTCAAGATGCATTCTACTGTCAAAACGTTCACGGACCAGACAAAAAGGAGTGAAGGAAAGGGAGGGAGATGGTAATAGGAAAAAAAGCAGGATGAATTGGACAGATTTTACCTATCCTCATACATAATACATGACCAATATGAATCTACATCACATACACCACAATAATGTGATACTAATTGGAACAAGTTATTCTATGTATAAAACTTCAAAATATATTGTCATATTTAAGAAAAGTGAAAAAAAAATCAACCAAGGGGGCTGGGGTTGTGGCTCAGCGGTAGAGCGCTTGCCTAGCACGTGCACGGCCTGGGTTCGATCCTCAGCACCACGTAAAAATAAACGCATTGTGTACAACTAAAGCAAACAAATAAATATTTAAAAAAAAATCAACCAAGGGTACTTTGCATGGATAATCTAAAGTGCCCCTAAAAACTGATGCAAAAAGACAGTTACTTATTAGAGAAACGTGTAAAAAAATTTTTCTTTTAGATATTTTTCAGTTGTGGTTGGGCACAATGCCTTTATTTCTTTATTTTTTTATGTGGTGCTGAGGATTGAACCTAGGGCCTTGCATGTGCTAGGCGAATGCTCTACTGCTGAGCTACAACCCCAGCCCCATGTGTAAAAATTTTTAACAGGAATTTCAAGGAAGAGAAAATTTGTAAGGGTAATAAATGCATGGAAAGTACATGACCTCATACATAGTAAGTACATAATCAGAAAAACATAAACTAAAGTAACACCACTTTGGCACCTATTGAATATTAGCAAAATTTAAGTCTGAAAAAATTGCAAAATATGCTGATGAGGATTTGAGCAACAGACATTCTCATATACTGCAAACGAGAGTTTAGAGAGATAGTCATTTTAGAAAATAATTTGGAAATATTTAGTAAAGATAAGTTACAGTGTAGCAGTTCCACTCTTGGGCATACTCTAGGTCAGTAGTTCTTAAAACATTTCGTATCAGAATTCTTTAAAAATTTATTGAGAATAACAAAGAGCTTTTGCTTTTGTGGGTTTTGTCTATTGATATTTATCACAAAACAAAATTGAGAAATTAAAAATACAATGCATTGTCATTTAAAGATCATTAAAATATCCATAGTAACCTAAACAATAAAAATCAGTCTCGGGCCTGGCATGGTGGTGCATGCCTGTAATCCCAGCGGCAGAGGAGGATCGTGAGTTTCAAAGCCAGTCTCAGCAATGGTGAGGTGCTAAGCAATTCGGTGGTGCTCTGTCTCTAAATAAAATACAAAATAGGGGCTGGGGATGTGGCTGAGTGGTAGAGTGCCTGAGTTCAATCCCCGGTAAACCACACCCCAGAAAAAATAAGTGGTGGGCTGCAGTTGTAACTCAGTGGTAGAGCACTTGCCTTACACATTAGGCACTGGGTTCAGTCCTCAGCATCACATAAAAAATAACGGTATGTGTCCATGTACAACTAAAAAAAAAATTAAGTCCAGTGGCAGAGCAGCAAGGGTTACATTCAAAGCATAAAACGGACCCCAGATCTAAAAAGCAAATGGTTCAGGGCTGGGGTTGTGGCTCAGTGGTAGAACATTCACCTACCTAGCACGTGTGAGGGCCTGGGTACGATCCTCAGCATCACATAAAAATAATGTTATTGTGCCCATCTATAATCAAAATATATATTTTAAAAAAAGCAAATGGTTCAAACTAAAACAGAAGATTGAAAAAAATTGAATTTATGTAAATAGTGTAACAAGAAAATGCATCTTTGTGATAATGAAATGGTTGCCTTATCCTGTCCCCTGCCAGTGACCTCATTTATTCCAAAGTCATGGTCTGTACCTGCCCTTGTGACAGTGGTCCACGGGATGCTTTGAATATAGCCCCTGCTGCTCCCACACTGACTTTTGAAATGGATTTGTTTCTTTCTCCTCTCCCTGCTCTTCCCTAATCTCAGGACAAACAGGATCACTTTTCTTCTGTTTTAGGCAGAGTCATCAGTCCTGAGTACACACCCACCATACGAACAAAGTCATCTAGACTTTGGGGATGGCACCAGAAGATCTCAGAAATGACAGTCTCCCAAATGAACAAGTGAAGTACATCTCCAGAAAGATAACATGTGGAATGTAGCCTTTGAATCACATATTTAAGAGCCTTGCTGTGGAATCGGCCTTTGGGACAGGAGTCCCCTGTGTGTTTTTCCTTTGCAAGCAAAGCAATACCCTCCCAGCCCCCGCAAAACTGTGTCATCTGGATTGGCATCGGGAACAAGGACCAAGCTTTCAGCAACACCCTGAGGATTTCCCATCCCGTTCTCCCTCAGACTCGGGAAATGCACGCTAATCTAGTGAGTTCTGGTCCTTCTGACTAGTAGTTCAACAACATAACATTCGTCACTTTTTTTTTTTTTTTGTAGTGGGGATTGAACCCCAGGGGTGCTTTACCACTGAGCCACAATCCCAGCCCTTTTTTTGTGTTAGGGTCTTGCATCTTGCAGAGTTGCTGAGGGTGGCTCTGAACTCATGATCCTCCTGCCTCACCCTCCTGAGTCCCTGTAATCCTGGAATTACAGGTCTGCACCACCACACCTGGTAGTTTGTCATCTTATTTTTAACCAAAATGTTTCCAGATTTTTTACCTGCCCCCCCCAAGTAAACTTTAAAAATATAAAAGCTGTGCAAGGTGTTACATGCCTGTAACCCCAGCACTGGGAAGGCTGAGGCAGGAATATCACAAGTTCAAGGCCAGCCTCAGCAACTTAGTGAGGCCCTGTCTCAAAATTAAAAAGGGCTGTGGGTGTAGAAAATTAAAGGGCTGGGCATGTAGCTCAGTGGTCCATGCTCTGGACTCAACCCCGTGCCACCCCTGAGATTCACTTGGCTGGGGTGTGCTTGGCAGTAGAGCATGTACTTAGCAAGCAAGAAGCCACGGGTTCAGTCTAGCACCAAAAGTAAAATAGCTATGGAATTTAGAAACAAGAACACAACTGTGGGAAGGCATTCAAGTGAAAGTCCCACCTTTGGCTGGGGCGCAGCTCAGGGTAAGGGACCTGCTCAGCACACTGGGACACCCAGCCTCACCAATAAAGCGCAAGCCAGTTCTCTCTTCTAAGAGAACAGATCTTAATTCGCCATCTTAGTGGAAAACCACAACAGAGTATCTCATATTTCCTTCCTGTATTTATGGTTTTGTTTTTTACACTTAAATGTCCAACCACATTTAACTTGAGTATAAAATCGGCTTTGACCCAACTTTCTTCTTCCCCCCAAGGGATGACGTTTAGAAAAGCTGGTGGGGGGTGACAAGCCGTGCCTCTCCCCACAGCCCAGGCCAGGTCTCCAGGCTCTGCCCCATGTCCCTCTATGAGCCAGTGGTCTGCAGCTGCAGATGCACCGTGTCAGCCATCTTCAAACGATGTCTGGCTATTCCTGCATGCTTGCTTTCTATTTTAATTTTAGAATCAGCCTGTTGTCTTTGTTTCATAGTGGGGGTTGAACCCAGGGACTCTGTCTCAAAAAGCTGTTGAGGCTGGCCTGAACTTGCCATCCTCCTGCCTCCGCCTTCTAAGTTGATATAGCACACTTCTCACTTCTTGCTTTTTACATAGATATCTCCCTCTTTGTTACTAGGAGTTTTACCTTCTATTGTTGCTACTGAAAGCACAATATTCCATGATGGTCTGCATTTGCAGGAAGGCCACTAACTTTCCTGTTAATTGGTGTCATAGCTTTCTAGTCTGCAAATAGTTTCACATTTGTAACTTCACAACTTTTCTCTTGACTGTGTTCCTTTTTAGTTATTTCCTCTGTGCAATGAATTTAAGCACATTAATGTCAATAAAACACTGGCCAATGCTGAAAATACAGGAGGACAGCTGTCAGTGGGAGGGGAGGCAGAGCCCATCACTGTGTCTGCTGAGGTTCTGCCTCTCCAGTTGCTGGTGACAGGGGTCCAGGAAGGGACAGCCACCAGAGCACCAAGGGCTTCCCTGTACCTGGCGTGCTAGTAATTGAAGTTGCCCAACAGTTATGAGGAATGTGTAGTTTGCATACCAAAAAGTTTTATTAATGTAATTTTAAGGCCAATTAAACTAATTTTATTCAAAGTCTATTAAATTACAATATTAACAATCTCTAGACAATGAACTTAAAATATAAGAATAGAAATAGAAATCTATTTGGTCTTTCATAGACCACATATAGAACTCATAAGTGAAAATTCACAAATATAGAAATGATATTTAAAGAGTAAGGATTTTAACATGGGAACCCAAAAGATGTCATTTTAAACACGCATGTCTCAAAAAGGGAGAATCCTTTAATAATAAATTTAGCATAAAATCAAATCATATAAACTTGGTATATTCCAAAAAATATTGCTTCAAACACGATACCATGATCAAAATTCCTTTGGTAGCTTTTAATCAAAATGAAACATGGTACTCTGTAAAATGGAAAGTACTTTCCAGTGTTCTCACAAGAGCATCTTTGTCATTGTTGCCATAGTAATGTCTCCACTCAACTCCCGCTCCGCCTCACGTGTGTGTTCACATGTAACCAGGAACCAACAAAACCCTTTAATCTTTTGACAAAACAAGCGCTGTGTCAGGACTGTCAGGTCTGCCAGGAAACCCCCTGCCCGTGGGGCAGAGGACAGGGCAGCCTCTGCTCAGGACTGGGAAACAAACCAACCAGACTTCATCTATCATGGAATCACACAGATACTGCAAGTCAAGAGACCAGACGCAGGTGCCCGACTTCACAGGGAAAAGAGCCCGGCTCCAGCCCTCAGCGGAGGGCACTCGAGTCCTAGCTGCAGGCTGCTGGCCGCGTGCTGGGCTCAGCAGGATGACACAGGGACCTCACTTGCAAGCCCCATTTATAAAAATCCGTTGCCACAGGTTAGAACTTTCTGGGACCCCCCAAAACAGGGTCCTGGCTGCATTGCTGAGCTGCTGGTGGGACCTGGCTCTCTTCCCGGGGGCGCCAGCGAAGCGCCTTTTCACTTGAGGCGCGTCCGGTGGGGCACTGTGGGGCTTGGGTGCAGCGGAGGGCTCTTCCTGGTGCACCGGGAGCACGCGCACACACACACACACACACACACACACACACACACAGCCCAACCCACTGGCGGCTCCCTCCACAAGAGCAGGACCCAGTGGAGGACTCCGTCAGCCACCACCTGCGTCCAACCTCAAGGTCATTCTGCACAGAGCAACAAACAATCTACATGCCTAAGAGAACTGGAGGAAGAACTGGAGGGAAAGGTACGTGCCAGGTGGAACCCCCGCACCACCGCGAGATGAGCTGGCGCCTCCCGCCTGGTGCGCCGAGGCCTGTGTCCAGCGGCGGCTCCTGGAGGAGCGGGCTCCGCCACCCTGCAGGTGCGTCAGGCCACGTAGTGGTACTGGTTGGGGACTGTCCTTGTCCCGCTCCATGTAGTCTCTGTCTATCAGAGACTCGATTCTCTTCTTCAGGTCTCCAGGCTGGAAGAGAGGCAGTGGACAGGGCTCCTCAGCACAGCGGCCCCACACCCCGGACGTGCCCAGGAAGCACACGCTCGTGACCCCACAGAGGACGCCTATCCTAAGTCACAGACAACCACGAGAGGAGCGCTGTGCCCCTTGTGCACCAGCACCTGGGCATGGCCTGCAGCGGGAGGCTCGCCCCCAGCTACGAGCAGGCTGGCTGCACGGAGCCCACGGGGGAGGGAGGGCGCCTCTCCTGGGCACTCCACCTGGTCACGTGTGCTCACCGCGTGCTGTGCCTACAGCACAGACACAGAATCCCAGCGTTCCTCTGCCAACAGCAGATGAGCCACTGCCCGGGAGGGCACCCACCAACTTCTCGCCCACACCACGAGGAGAATCTGCTCGTGTCTATGAGCACGGGCCCCGTGGGGGGGCACTCTTGTTTTCCAAATAGCGAACCATTCAGACCATTCTAGTCAGCAGCAGGCCACACATTTTACAAGATATGGCTGCACACCCGTTACCTGGGAAAGCAGACCTGGGGGCCTGGCCAGCTGCACCCCGTGCCTGCTGCTTCACTGCAGGGTGTGTTTGCACAGGGAGAAACACCTGCCCTGGTGTGGGGCAGGAAACAGTTTCGTGGGCTCTGCACGCCGCCTGAAGCGGCCCAGGGCAGGCACCAGCTCCCTCTGGGACCTGCCTGGTGAGGAGGGAGGGTAAACCCGCATCGTGGAAGCAGGGAACCTCGACCCGCTGGCAGGCCACGTCCGGAGGTGACACCTTCTGGGATGCTGAATGTGCTTCCTGACTCATCTTCTGACCACTTTTGAAATGTCTGCCTAGCCCATCCCGTGTCCTGCACAGGGAAGAGTAGCTCAGGTCTGGAGCACAGCGTGGGAGACAGCCCAAGGTGACTTCCACATGCAGCAGCATGAGCTATCACCAAGGCAGCTTCTAAGTGCTGAGTGAGCCATTATCACGGTTCCTGGAGGACCCCCTCCACTGCAGAGAAGGGCTTTCTGCCTCTTCCCCCCACAGGGCAGCAGGTGAGCAGCAAGCTCTCATACCCCACTGGCCAGTGTACCTGCTCAGGGCCTCCGTGTGCACCACCCTGTGAAGGCTAGTCAGGGCCTGGATGTGGGGCAGCACAATGCCACACACTCGCCCATGCGAGCAGGGTTTTGTTGTGGTTTTCTGTGCTGGAGGAGCCCCTGGCCCTTGCACATGCTAGGCAAGAGCTGCACCCAGCCACTAAAGCCACGGAGACATTCACCTTGACTGGAAACTTCAGCTGGTTATACAGCTCAGAAACTAGAAGATTGTGACCAAGAGTCTTTCTCATCTTCATTATCCTGACGATAGCAGCATCAATCTGGTATTGCCTATCCTGAAACACTCTCTCGGTAGTGCTCACTTGTTCTTCAACCTGTGCAAAGAGAGGAACAGAGTGTAAAAATATGTTTTCTGTGTTGTTTCATGTTGTTGAGTTTGACAAGTTTTGTTTTGATGCAAATCAAAGCCAGACCTTGGATGGACCCTCTTTTGTTAGGTGTTTTTGTTTGTTCAGGAAAACAGTTTCTTAGAATGGTACACTCAAAAAACAAAAGTTAAAACTAATTTTAAGTCATATTTTCCTTATAAGAAAAGCTGCAAGAATGCATCTATCAGAATGTTCGACCCAGCAGTGAACCAAAGCACCCGGACCTCACAGAACGAGGCTGCCTGACACCAGGAGCCAGCAGTCAGGCAGGCAGGCCACCTGCAGAGGCGGGAAGGGACAGCAGGCTGGAAACTGCTCTTGACTTGAAGCAAGCTTTACCAAGTAAGGATCAGCTTCCTCTGTGGGCGGGGGAGAACTTGAACATGATAAAGAACCTCACTAGGAACAAACTGTAAGCACCAGAAACAACCTGACCTCAGCTGAACAGAAACCTCGTGGAGGTCTGCAGTTGAGCTGGGCTGAGGAAAGAGCCTGTGCTCACGTGCACGGTCAGCAAACCTCAGGAAGGGAGATGTCCAAGGGTGCATCACATTTCCAAAGGAACACGTGACCACAGAAGTTTAACAGTCCCTGTACCATAGAAAAATTAGGAAGAGAAAGCCTAGTTACACTACCATTTTTTAAAACCATCACTTCAGTGGAATGCCCTGGCGTATGCCTGTAACGTCTGCTGTTCAGGAGGTTGAGGCAGGAGGATTGCCACATTTGAGGCTAGCCTGGGCAACTCAGCAAGACCCTTTCTCAAAATTAAAAAAATAAAAAAGAGCTGGAGCTGGGCGCGGTGGTACACGCCTGTAATCCCAGCACTTTGGGAGGCTGAGGCAGGAGGATCGCGAGTTCAAAGCCAGCCTCAGCAATGGCGAGGCACTTAGCAACTCAGTGAGACCCTGTCTCTAAATAAAATACAAAAAAGGGCTGGGGATGTGGCCCAGTGGTCAAGTGCCCCTGAGTTCAATCCCTGGTACCACAAAAAAAAAAAAAAAAAAAAAAGAGCTGGAGATACAGCTCAGTGGTCGCACACCCCTGTGTTCAATCCCCAGTACCAAACAAACAAAAACAAGAACCTCTAAACAAAAACAAAACAATATTTAAAAGGTTCTACCTATGCAACTTAGAACAAACTAAAGAGATATACTAAGAAGCAATAGATAAAATAATCATTATTTTTAGATGAGCTGGAAAAATCTAAGAAAATCAACTGAAAAACCATCAAAGCTGATGAGAATTTTGTAAAGAAGCTGAAGTAAGAAAAATGCACAAAGATAAACAGTGGTGATCTACACACACTAATAACACCTTCAGAAAACGTAAAGAACAGAGACAACGGGCAGGGGCTGTAGCTCAGGGGTGGTGCGCTTAACTAGCACCCGTGAGGCCCTGGGTTTGATCCTCAGCACCACGTAAAAACAAAAGTATTGTGTCCATTTGCAACAAAAAATATTAAGGAAAAGAACGGAGACCCCTTCAAGGGTCAGTGCTGCACTGGCCCCCTTGCCTCAGCTCTCTGGTGGCTTGTCAATGCTTTATGGCCAATGTTCAGGTCACAGCCTGCAGAAGGACACGTCACTTTTTCAGGAAGGGCTTTGCTTCTGCACTCCTCCACTACCACAGTGCCCTTGGCTGAATGAGCCATGCATGTGCTGGACAGGACTGCTGGGCCTTGCTCTGAAGGGACGGCTGGATCTCCGTGGTCACAACAGCACCCAGCCCACAGGAGGTGAGAGTCGGGGTCTGCTGAATGAGCATGCGTTGGCAGCCACCTGGTCAGCATGAGCCAGGAGGCCAGAGGGTCGAGGCCTGCGCACGCGCCCAGGAGGGGAGCTGCACGCCAGGGAACACGGGCTGAGCAAGAGGGCAATGTTCAAAGGACGACGACCTGGCTCTGAGATGTGCTGGGAGAGTGAGAGGAGTAGTCTATGAACCGAGTGCTTTGGGGGTTCGGGGCGTGGCTCTGGTAGAGCACCTGCCTCGCAGGTGGAACACCCTGGGCTCAACCCCCAGCACTGGGGAAAGAATACAAGGACCAGGTGCTGGCTGTGAGACAGGCCAACAGGATCTGGAGAACAGGATTGAGACACTGACCCAATGCAGGAACCTGATCCGAAACAAAGGTGATGATGCAAGGAAGCCATCTCAGGGTGACATCAGGAGGAACCACGAGGTGGTGCACCTAAATGGTCTGCCTGCAACGCTCCCACCGTAAGATCTGTGTGTGACAGGCACGTCACAGAAGCAACTGTGGGACACACCCGTGGCAGCAGCCCACTCTGCAGTTATGACACAGGGACGTGACACTCGTGACCCAGAGCAGGCTGAGGGTATGTGCACCACATCTGCAACAGATGCCAAGCTGCCCGTGGAGGTGGAAACCACCCCACAAAGCACATGCCAGGACGCTCACTGCACCCTCACTCACGGAAGCAGCCAGGATGCCCCCAGTGGCGGGAGGGCACGTAAACACAGAAAGGTCTGGAGAGGACGTGCAGCAGCGGTGGTGCACACTGCCAAGAGGGGCTCCTGACGGCCCCGGTGGGTTCCCACCAGGAGGTTCTGCAGGACGTGAGGCCCACGAGACGCGGAAGACCACTGTTCCAGTGTTCGCCAGGGCAAGGAGGAGCTGACAGGGCAGAGGGCGTGGGCGGTGACGCCACTTGACACGGCAGTGTGAAGGTGGACCCATGGTAGGGGTCAGTGCCAACCCACCAAAGGCACAGCACCGAGGGCAAAGCCCACACAGCAGTGCCCTTGGTATCGAGGGGCTGTAGCTCACTCGCTGCGTGATCTGGGGCGTGGACGGTGGGAGGTGGGGGGGGCAGGGAAGGGCGTATGTGGGACCGTCTGCACTTGCCCCTCGATTTTGCTATGAATCTAATACGATGCTAAGAAGACAGTCTTTCAGGAAGCAGAGGCACACGAGCTCACCAAGCCTGCTCCAAGTCCACACTGCTCCACAAAGAACGCCTGGCTCCCCACGCTCGCCAACCCCGGACACCACCAGCCTTCTTAACGTTCCCCAACTCATGTGAAAATGGAATACTGCTTTAATTTAAGAGGGTTTTCGACGTGGGTCAACATCATTTCACACTGGGCTGGTCTCTGGCGTTTCCTTTTGAGTGGTCTGCGTGTACTTCCTGCCTGGCTTCCCGAAGCCCCCGCCTGTCAAAGCCAGAGCTGGAATGGTAGCTGTGGATCACCTGGGTTAGTGAGGAGTCCTCTGTCCTCTGGAGTGGCCCCACCCCTTCACGAGGACCCCTGGCGCACACTATGGGCATCTGGCAATCACGGGGCCAGGCAGCTGGCTGGAAAACCCGCCACACGCTGCTACGGGGCGTGAGGCCTACCGCGGCAGCCCGCAAGCTGGGGTCTGAGCCCGTCCACACCAGGCATGCGAGGCTCTGCTCCCTGCGCAAGCTGCCACACGGCCATGGTAACACAGACACTGCGCGGGCTCCTGCCTCAGGCCCAGGTACCCAGTTCTGGAAATCCCACCTGCTTTTAGTGCCAGAAGAATCCGATGCCACAGAGCTGACCCAGCACACCATCGTGTGAGTGGGGACAGCTGCTGCTGAACGGGTTTCCCAGGTTCCTTTGCATTGAGACTATGAAGCTCGTGAAAGCTACGTGAGATTGAGTACTTTTATGAACACCAGTATTCAAATTGGATTTAGAAAGTGCCTCGGACCTCTGTCGAGAACCACCATGAACACCCACGGTCTCCGGTGAGCCCCAGGTAAGGAGAGTGCTGTACGTACGGTTTCCTTCATCTGGATCTGGTTGATCTTTATTCTGAACAGCTTGTGCTTGAATTCCGCATTGAAGAGGAATTTGTCTCCGTCTTCCACCTCCTTTCCTTTGGGACTTTTGATCAGGACACGCGCCTTGCCACAGGCCAGGGACTGCAGCGTTCTTCTTAGTTCGCTGTCCTCTGCACAGGAGGCAAAGCAAAAGCAGGCACAGGTCAACACGATCGTAGCTACAAGAGCCTCAAGGACGAGGCGGAGACCGGCCGCCACCAGCTCCTAGGGTGAACACACGCTTTAAAACGTCCCGACAAGTCTTCCTACCTATCCCGGTGGCCATCTTTATCTCCTCAAAGCTGAATCCATCTCCCTCATTGAACATGAGCAGCACCAGTGTCTGGAAGAGGGACACCTGGAACTCCTTCTTCCCCTTTAAGAAAACAGAGGCGTCGCTGCGGGAGCTGCACCTGCGCCACAGGCAGGCCGCAGAGGCTGCACTCTGCTCTCAGACCTTGTGAGGGACTAAGAGCTCCCAGATACCACCAAGGACAGAGAGATCAGGTCGTGGATCGTAAAAGAATAAAATGACTATGTGGTACTGCAGTTTAAAAGATGTTCTCTGAAGCAGTGGCAAGGTTCTTCCCTAGGTCCCACTGAGCTGCAGGGCATGTCCCATCTGTGGCTAGACACACCTGCAGCTCCCCGCCACCAGCCCTCCTGGCTAGGGGCCTCCTGGTGGCAGCAGGAGCACCCGAGGCCAGAGAAGGGAGGTGGCTCCCTGGCAGCACTGGCTCTGCCTGGGTCGGCCGGGGCCATCCCACCAGGCCTGTCCCCAACAGCCCCGAGTGCTCGCAGCAGAGCCTGTCCCTGCTTAGAGGATGGAGACAGGAAGGGGCTTCCAGGCCACCTGGGCAGACCAGCCTGGCTGTGCGTGCAGTGGCGCAGTGCCTACAACCGCCAGCTGGCAGAGGCCGTGCCCAACTGCAGCACCCGAGCCAGGCCGAGGCTGGTGGTGGGCGAACACGCGGCGCGTGCGGGCCCCCATGTGAGGACGTGCATAGATGGACATCCAACCTACGTGACCACGCCCAGACAAGCACACTCTCCACTGTGCAAAACAGGAGTCCAGGACTGTTTTGCATGGCGAGGCGACCGAGCGTCATTTACAGAGAACCGAGGTGCGAGGCGCGGGCCTCGGGCCTGTCAGTGCTCCTTCCACGAGCCCTCCCTTCGCTGACCACTCCCTACCAGAGCCCGCACGAGTGGATACTCCCACTCTAGCGGGAGTGTCAGGAAAGGCCCTCATGAAATCGTCAACGAGCCCCTTGGGGTATGTCACAACTTACTCACTGGCTTGGCACTTTAAAACAAAAGGAAGAAAAGAGAAAAGCAGGAAGATCCCTAGGAGGGAGGCAGTGGCGCAGGCCACCTGGGGTCTAGCCGAGTGCCGAACTGCTGCATGATGCCCCACGATGTCCCTCCCCTTGTTTCAGTCAGTCCCTTCGTCAGAAGTGACACCTTACTGTATTTAAAAAAATTTCTTTAAGTTATCGATGGCCAGAAAGCCTTCATTTATTTGTTTTTACGTGGTGCTAAGGACAGAACCTAGTGCCTCACACATGCTGGGCAAGCCCTCTGCCACCGAGCCCCAGCCCAGCACTCCCTGCTGTACTTTAATTAAGTTCAACCCTTTGGTCAGCAGAGAAGCGGAACGCATCCCCCAGCCTCTGCTCCTTCCAATCAGACGAACGGCTTCTGCTCACTACTCCATGACTCCTCTTGATTGGAATACTGCATTAACTCTGTAACTGTTATTCAATTTATTGACCTAGAAAAGCCAGTTCTAAATTACACCAAACAATGTTTCCTTCTTTGCTATCAAAGTTCAATGAAGCCAGGCGTGGTGGCTCACGCCTGTAATCCCAGCACTTTGGGAGGCTGAGGCAGGAGGATCGCGGGTTCAAAGCCAGCCTCAGCAATGGCGAGGCACTTAGCAACTCAGTGAGACCCTGTCTCTAATAAAATACAAAAAAGGGCTGGGGATATGGCCCAGTGGTTGAGTGCCCCTGAGTTTCAATTCCCGGTACCACAAAAAAAAAAAAAAAAAAAAAAAGTTCAATGACATTTTGAAAATTCTATGTTTTTTTATATAATAAAACTTTATGGGCTGGGGTTGTGGCTCAGTGGTAGAGCGCTCACCTAGCATGTGTGCGGGCCCTGGGTTTGATCCTCAGCACCACGTAACAATGAATAAATAAAATAAAAGTATTTTTAAAATTATATAACAATAACAAATAATAACTAATAAAATAATAAGATTTTATATACAATCTACATAACAAAATCCAATAAACAGCCAGGTGTGGTGGTGCACACCTACTAGCCCAGTGACTGGGGAGGCCGAGGCAGGAGGATCACAAGTTCTAGGCCAGCCTTGGCAACTTAGCAAGAACCTGTCTCAAAATAAAATACAATCCAAGGTCTGAGAACGTGGCTCAGTGGCAGCACTTGCCAGCATGTGCCGGGCCTGGGCTCCGTCCCCAACCCTGCGAGGACAGAGAAGATCTGAGGTAGGAAGGCACTCACCTCCTTGAACTCGGCTTTCAGGACGGCGTGCCCCAGCGTCGTCTGCCACTGCAGCTTCCGCCCGCTGTGCTTGCCCAGGTAGAAGGTCTTGAACACCTCCTGGAGCCGGACCATCTGAGCATGGGGACACGGGGCAGGGTCGCTGAGCACGCGGGCCACGCCACCTCACGCGTCTCTGCAGCTCAAGGCTCAGTCGGCGTGCGGCCTGTTCTGAAGGCCGTTCTCCTGAGTCCATCGCTGTGCACACGCCCGCCTCCATCCCCACCGTGGGGCTTCCCGTCACACTGCTCTGGCTTGGACAGATGGGTGGTGCCCGCACCAGACGCCCTGGCCCACTCAGGTCCGAGCTTTCCCTCCCCCCACCTGTCAACTGGCAGAGGATGGTGACAAGCTTGCACTGCACTGTGGCGAGGGGGGTGCCCAACATGGCGAGCCTCCCAGACAGCGCCATGCCTCAACAGCTGGTGAGCGGGCGGGCACCGCAGTCCCTCTCATGTGACCCCCTACGCGGCTCAGCAAGAAGACCCTCGCCAGACACAGCCCGACCTTGGGCTTCCGGACCTCTTCCCAGAACTAAAGGAAAGAAATGTCTCTTCTTTATGCTGCACCCCATCTTCAGACCCCCACTCCCAGTGACCCCGGGCAGAACAACCCGAGGCCTGTCACCGAGTGAGTGGAAAGTGCAGCGTCCTCACACCACTGCGCCAGGGGGCTGTGGAAGGGCGACAGTGGAAAGCAGCACAAGGCTCAGAGCCCGCGTCAGCACTGGCGCTGCAGTGGCGCGAGGCCGCTGTGCAGACTGGCCAGGAAGCACTGGCGGCTGCAGGGCCCTGCGCGCGGCAAGCCTGCTCAACACGGCCGACCTGCACCTGGAGGCCAGAGGCTTGCCTGGCAGGCGCACCTGGGATGAGGGCGGCGACCGAGAGGAGCCCTGGTCAGCAAGCTGGGACAGTGTGAGCCGACACCCATGAGCAGCCGAGGACCCGGGGCCTCCCGGCAGTGGGAGGAAGAGCACTGTGTCCACGGGAAGCGCTCCTCAGCAGCAGTGGGGCTGGGGACCCAGCCCGCTCTCAGCGGGAAGGAGCCCAGACAGAGCAGGGCAGGACGTGGCTGGAGGAGCACTGGCATCCGCCAATCCCTCACCACCACAAGAGAACGGCCAGAGCCCACTGCCACGGGTGTCGTGTGGGTAGCACGCCGCCAGCACACAGCCCCAGTCCTCATCAGGAAGACAGCGTGGCGCTGCCTGTGCCTGCACCTGGGCTGCACTGGGCACCAGGAAGATGCTACAAAGGACTTTCTGGGGCAGCTGATGAGACTGGGATAGGTATTCTGTTGAGCACTCCTGGCTTGACAGGGGCTCTGGTGCTGTTGGGAGAGACCACACCTGTCCCCATGGACCAGGAACACGCACAGGAGAGACTCGCCACGCAGCAGTGCTAACACGGGCGCTCGCGGACCCGGCCCGCACGCGCTCCGTCAGCCTGGATGGCTTCAGAGTAAGAAACAGGTGGCCACAAGAGGCCTGCTGGGAGCCGCCAGGAGGGCTCCCAGCCAAGGCAGGCGGTCTCGGGGAGGGATGGCAGGGAGTCCTAAACGCAGAGGGCACTGGGCCCTGGCAGGCGCATGGTGAGAGGTGGAGGTGGGTGGAGCTCAGGTCAGGGAACCCCAAGGACACAGCAGCGCAGGCACGGGGTGCTGTGCACGCCCAAGGGCGAGTGAGGGGCCAGTCATGGGAGGTGAGGGGGCAGCTGGGGACTGACAGAAAAAAGAGATGACCTCAAAGGCCACTGACTAGAGGAGACCGAGCCGAGACTGTCTTGCGACTGGGCCAAGTCCGGGAGGGAGAGCATGCGTCCAGGAAAGGCTGCCGGGCCCACTCTGCCCCCGCTGGCCCGGGCCTCGCTGGGAGGCCCCTCACCACTCACTACCAGACACGGGCGCTGTCTAGGAAGCCTCCTGGCTCGCTGGACCGGCCTGCCCATCACTGGCACCTTCCCGTGCTGGGGTCTCCGCCCACCTGGACGGGGACTCTGCCTCCCACCGCACGTCAAGGCCCAAGACCTCGACACTCCCTGGCAGAGGGAAGGACGAGTGGACAAGCAACCCCGGGAAGCGCGCCCCGAGGCCGGTGGGCTCAGCCACGGTCACAGGGCCAGTTCCAAGCTCCAAGCTCGGCTGTCCAGGACCACAGAGCACGCCCCTCACCCGCGCTTCCCGGGCAGCACGTCCAAGCACGGTGGGTCTGCGCGAGCCGTGCTTACCTCGGGAGGCAGGTGCACCTCCACGGGTGTGTAGGTGGGCCAGTAGCCCATGGTGAGGATGTTGACGGTGAGGTCGATGGGGCCCGGGGCACTCTGGTTCTGCATGTGCTGAAACACAGGGTCCCAGACAGTGAGACGCTGGGTACTGAGGAGGGAAGGGGACTTCAGGTTCAGCGGTAGCAGGCGTGCAGTGCCCAGAACACGGCCACTCTTGCCAGCCCCGTCCCAGCATCACGGGAGTCGTGTTCTTCTGGTCTTGGCCCATGCGACACACTGCCAGACCCACCCACCAGGGCGTCACTGGAGCCACTCGGCTCACCTGCTTGAAGTGGACCATGATGTCCTTGGAGAGCTCCATGTCCTTGAACATGCCCTCCAGCTTGCTGGTGAACGCGGCCCCGCACTCTGCGACACGGGAGAGACCAGGCAGTGCATCCCTGCAGGGAGCGGCGCCCGCCCGCCGCCCCAGCCAGGAGCCCGCTCTGCCCCGGGGCTCACCATGCTTGAGCTTCGACAGCATCGACTTCTCAGCATCGACTGAGGCACTTTTCCCAACGAGGAGTCTCTTTGCCAGATCTTTCTTATAAAATGCTTCAAAGACGTCTTTGCCTGTGCGTAAGCAGCAAGAGCATGCAGGGCGTCAGAGCTGATGGGACGCACGCTGTTGCCACCGCGGCCAGTGCCGTCCTGCCCCGGGGCCTCTGGTTGGAGGGCTCCCCGGCCAGCGTGGGGCCCCAGCACCCCAGCGCTCACCGTGGATGAACCTGAAGAGTATCATGATCTTGTCCAGGATCCTCTCCAGCTCCTCGTCTGTGGCTTCCTTGTTGCCCGCCCGCAGCTTTGAGTCCACGTGCTTAGCTGTTCGGGTGAGAGTGAGCTGGGACAGCGAGTGGCTGTGGCTCGGTGGCAGAGTGCCTGCCTGCACGCCCAGGCCCTGCGTCTCACACAGAGGGAGGGGAGAGAGAAGGGGCACGGGCCTGCCTGTCTCCCTCAGTAGCACCTCAACAGCCCCTCTCCAAAATGACACCGCTGCACTGAAGGGCAGATGTCTACTGAGACAGGTGACCTTTCCTTCTGCAACAGCCAGCACCTCTTAGAGCCTCCCAAAGTCAAGACTGGAACCTTCACAACGTGGGCTTGAAATCTCCCCCTAAAGCCCAAATCAAGAAGGAAACGGACTCCAGCCTTGACCACATGGGTTCCTGACCTGCTACTGCCCAGAGGCCGGAAAGCCCAACTTCAAGAGCCAAGAAGCCAGCCCAGAGGCGACCTCCTCACAGAGAACCCTCAGGACTCAGTGCAGGGCCAGAGGACTCCTCGCTGTGGACACTCCGAGTGTTCACAGTGTCTGGCAACCACCGCCCTGCTGCCCACCAACAAGAAACCGCACCGACTCCGAATCCCTGCCCTTCACCTACCCCAAGTTCAGAACACTTTTATTGGCTGATAGAACTTGAGTTCTTAAATGTTATTTTGATATCATCATGAAATAATTACACAAAGTGGTGATTCAAAACGTGTCCCACCTGAGGTCTCCCTGATTCCATCCTGTTCAACGCCAAGTTATGGAGGTGAAGGGCAACACAAGACCGAGTCCTACGGCACAGACCGAACACCCGCCCACCCTCCCAGAGCGCACTGGAGTGACCACCGGCAGCACAGACCTGTCCAGCGGGGTCACGTGCACCCTCCTGGAGCAGCGCACGCACAGCGGCAGCGTCCACGTGCTGTGCGCCCACAGGCGTGAGGAGCCCCCGCCCCCAGGAGCCCAGCATTGGGCCGCTCTGCCCGGGCTGTGCTCCCTCCTCACGCGTACCAATGAGCTCGGCGGGCTTGTTGGGCCTCCGGTTGATAAAGGCCTCGAAGGACTCCTTCATCAGGTTGACGAAGCGCTCGTTCCTCTGGAAGCACACCTCCACCACGTGGTCCACCCTGTCCTTGAACTCCAGCAGGTCCTGCACCATGTCCTTGTCCTTCTCAGGGTTGATGACGATCGCTGTCCCGAAAGTCTAAGAAACAACCAGGTGCCACACCAGCATCAGGCAGCACCCCAGGGCCCCCAGAACTGCCTACAGACACTGCCACGCGCTGGGGTCGGGCGAAGCCTGGGGCTGAGAGGTCCTGAGCTGGCACCTGGCAGCGCCCCCGAGGGGCAGGACACCCGGGGAGCCATAGCAAGGTGCTGCCCCGCAGGAGAGGCCTCGTGTCCCGCCAGCCTGAGGCGCAGTGGGATTGAGCTAGGTCCATGCTAGTGACCCAACAGGCTGCACGTGCCTCCCCGCGCAGGCTCCTGGAGGGACAGCAGTCACTGCCCAGCATGTGCGACCTTCCCGCGCACCTTGATGTACTCGCTCCAGTGCTGCAGCAGCGCGTGCTGCCCACCCTTCACGCGGCTGAACAGCTGGTACATCTGTGTGAGGTCAGGCACTCTGTTCTCGTCCAGCAGGTGGTCGAGCCCTGGGTGTAGAGACACAGGCGGTCACAGCAGCACCCCGGCACCACGGGAACACACAGCACGCTGCTCGTTTCCACGTAAGCAAGCTGGCCGAGGTGGACACTGAGCTGGCCCTTGGTAGGAACCTCGATCCCCACGCTGGGAGCTGCGTCTTTCTTGCTCACACCACGAACACTCCATCTCACTGACGGAGCAACAGTCAGAACGCCACTTACGCCAACTGTTTGCATGGCAGACCCACGACGCCGGTTACCTCATCTCTGGTTTAGTCCATTACTAAGAACACACCTGCGTGAGACCGGCTCAAACCTAGTCTTTCAGAGGACTGGTTTACTCACACATGATAAGCTGTGACGCAGAAACTTCTCAGACACTCTGAGGAGCTAACGCAGCATTCCTAGATTCTCCGTGTTTGCTGCCTCCTGGCGCCGGGAGAGGCAGCCGGGCTGGGGAGGCGTCTGTCCTCAGCATCTGGCCCTACACCTGGGCGCGAGGCAGGCCTGCACACCACAGGCGGTGAGCGAGCTAGGGTGCCGCAGCGAGGGCCCCCGCGCCTGCCATTTCTCTGTATCACTCCTCGTCTACTCATGCAGATAAGCCCTTGGTTTTCTAGTCTATCCTCCTGAAACCCTAACCAGCTTGTTGAAAATTTTAAAATGCAGCTTTTTACTTTTTAAATGCTTCTAACAAAATTTAGAATAAGCTTTTACACATATAATTTGCCATTTTCTTTTTTTGGTACCAGGGATTGAACTCAGGGGCACTCGACCACTGGGCCACATCCCCAGTCCTTTTTTTTTTAAATTATTTTTTATTTTATTAGAGATAGGGTCTCACTGAGTTGCTAAGTGCCTCACTATTGCTGAAGCTGGCTTTGAACTCTCGATCCTCCTGCCTCAACCTCCCAAGTGCTGGGATAACAGGCGTGCGCCACCATGCCCGGCTAATTTGCCATTTTCTTATGACCATTTTGCTCAAAGCATGCACTAAACAAATTCACACAACTGCTGCCATTTACTTGGCGTCTTCTTTTCTCATAGCGATTCCTTTTTTAAAAAATATTTATTTTTACAGGTGGACACAATATCTTTATTTTTACGTAGTGCTGAGGATCGAACCCAGTGCCTCACGCATGCTAACCGAGCACTCCTCCTTTGAGCCACAACCCCAGCCCTGAGTGATTTCTAATTGACAAGAGAGCTGACACAGATTTTTTATCAAATTTGTTTTGGGTGGACAATGCATGAGGTCCGCTTGCGTGCGGAGATCTTCCAGCTGTGCAGGCTTTCCTGGGGTGCAGGCAGAGAACAGCTGTGATGGCACTGTGGCTCCTGACTCACAGGCACGTGGCTCAGGCACCAGTGCCATCATGGAGCAGGCACAACGGCGTCATGGGTCTTTTGAGACCGAGACCTGGCACCCAGCACAGTCTTCTGTGACCACTGATGCTCAGGGACATGCAGCCTCCCCTTTCGGCTTTCCCCAGCTGGCACCTGGAGGTCCCCTGCTCACAGGCCTCGTGGGGAACAGGGCAACCATCCAAGGAGCAGAGCCCAGGCCAGAACCTGTGTGGGCATGACGTGAGGCCACCTCCAACTGGACCCCGGTACCAGTGCACGGGAGCGCTCAGCCCCAAACGTCTCAGATGGGCTGTGAATGGTGCCCCGAACACCGGGAAGTCAGAGTGACCAGGTGCCAGGGGCTCTGAAAGGCAGGCTGCTGGCCATGGCCACGGGCCACGTGAGAGCGCTTCAGGGAGGGAAGCAACGTGAAGGTGGCAGAGCCCGTTCTCTTCCTCAGGAGACCAGGCGGAGGGCACCTCTGCCTGGTGGGCCGCAGTTCTGGCCATCCACTCAACCGGGGGCCCTGCACACCTGCCCAGGCACTCGATGGCCACGGACTTGGGATGTGCAGGACGCCCCGGAGCACCAGTGTCTGTGCAGGGAGGGCCTCTGCTCCTAGGATGGCGCCCACCGTGAGCTCCCTGCACTGCCCTCCACCACCCACCTCCCCACTGCCAGCTGGTGTGCTCACTGCAGATTCTCGATGCGTGCGAGAAACCCATGCCCGGACCCACCCCAGGCCACTCCCTGCCTGCTCGTGGGAGGCCAGCACGCGTGTCCACGCGCGCAGCAGGATCTACCTTTCTGCAGAATCGCCGTCAGGTGTTCTCCCAGCAGCTGCTTCTCCACACAAGCGATCAGTGGCTTCCTGCAGAGGCAGCAGAGGCCGCGTCAGGGACAGCAGACTGGTCAGCCCCAAGGCGAGGTGTGGACACCCCCACGGCAGCCCACAGCCCAGCTTCTCAGACCAGCAGAGCTGGCCCTTCTGAAGATTCTGAATGCAACCTGCTCCATGGTACAGTGGGCCTGCGGAGGGCGGGTGCCCACGGTGGTGGCCAGGCTGGCTCTAGCCACACTTGCTGCGCCTGGGGCCGCTTCCTGAGCAGCACGTGCAGCTACAGGCAGGCTGGTCTGCCCCGGCCAGCCTGGGACGCTGCTGTCCCTGACGAGTGACTGCCCGGCTGCAGCTCTTCTGTGCTGATGGCCTTCCCCGGTGCCCCCCCCGCCTGGCCGTCCCACCCCGCCTGCAGCGCACAGGGCCACACAGGCCCCGAAGGTCTGGATGCAGCAGGCAGAACGCACGCCCACAGGGCACACGCGTCACCCCTGGGGCTCCTCCGCTGCCCACAGCTAGCCCCAGTGTAGTCCTTTCCAGGTCAGAGCACCTGCCGTATCCCGAGGCCTGGTGACCTTGGGTTTGTTCACTCCAGAGTTGGGAGGGAACGCTGTCACACGTCATCTGTGTAACGCGCAGCAGCCCCGCGGAGGACGGAGGAGCGGCGGGGCCAGCACTCTTCCTCCACACCCCGCAGGAACGGGGCGTGCAGAGGCCAGGAAGCGCCCGGCGCCTTCTGGCCCCTCTGCCAGCCTCCTGGGGCTCCTCTTGCCTGCCCAGCAGCTCGGCTCCGGCAGGCCGCGCTGGCTCACAGGCACTTCCTGTGCTCCCCGTCCGCTCGAGACCCTGCTCCTCCGTCCTCCCGCCTGGCCCTCCACCCCAGCTGACTTCCGCACACGTGACCACGTTCACCTCCCCCACTCCCGTCCAGTCCTGTGCTGGGGTCCCTTGGAATGTCAGTCCCTGGGACGGGCGCTCAGGCCACTCCCCACTCCCTCGGTACTCCTTGGCCTCAGGAAGAAACCACGAGAAGAGAAAACAATGTGACCGTCCCACAGTGCGCTGCAGTCACGCACGTGCTCCGCGACGGGCGCCACTCGCCTCACACAGGAAGCCACGTCCTCAGCCGGAACTGCTCCCTGTGGCACTCACTAGGGACAGCACAGCGAGGGCAGCAGAAACAAAGTGCACCAGGAGCGGGGACACTCACGGGGAGCGCAAGGTGCCCTCTGTGCCAACACCAGCCAGGAAGGCACCCGACTTCTGCGAGCCACTCACTGCGTGCTGTGGTCCAGGTACGTGATCACGCGGTCTCCCTCTTCCTCCAGACGCTTGCTCACGTGGTTCAGGTACTCGGGGACCTTCCAAAGGAGCATGGAACGCGTCAGCTATCACCCCAGAACCCGCTCTCCTCACACAATCAGACAGACCTTTACCATCACGGGGGCCAAGGGGACCTGGGGGTCCGCGGGAGGTGGACCGTCACTTCGGGAGGCCCAGGCTGCGCTCAATTGCCCCTGCCCAGTGGCACCTGGAGGACACTGGGCCTGCCACAATTCGGCAACCAGGCGTAGCAGCCAGTAGGCAGATGACACCCGCCACACACAGAGGTCTCAGAGGATGCCGTACGTGACCCCAGAACTGCAGCCAGGCCGTGTCTCACGAGAAGCGCCCCTCCACAACCAGGCCTGGGGCCAGCCAGTCTGTGCTGTGCCTTGTAGGTGATGCGGGGTGCCAGCCCAGTGGAGCCCTTTAGGGCTCTGCTCTCGTATCTGGGAAGCTGGTACCAGGATTGACTTTTGGTACCAGGGATTGAACCCAGGGGTGCTTAACCACTGAGCCACATCCCTAGTCCTTTTTAAAAATACTTTTCTTAGAGACAGGGTCTCAGTGAGTCGCCTAGGGCCTCACTAAGTTGCTGAGACTGGTTTTGAACTTGGGATCCTCCTGCCCCAGCCTAATAAGCCACTAGGATTACAGGCGTGTTCCACCGTGCCCAGCTTCGTAAGAATTTGGGGGGAATTTTTCCCCAATGCTTTCTAGAGACGAAAAACTTTTAGTTTTTTTTTTTTTCCTGTTTAGGATTTACTCATTCTCTCCCTGATAAAACTTGAGATCCTTTACTATTTCAGAAAATACTTTGTCAGCTTTTTAACTGTAGGAGAAGACAAAAATATAGTTTCTAAATGAAGGGAAGGAAATTAGATCCTTACTAGGATGAGAATGAGCTCACCACTGGGGCTCTGGCCAGACCCAGCTCCCCTCCAGGAGACCCGTGGAGGCAGGGGCCACCCTGAGGCGCCACACCTAGAGCACAGCTACAGACAGGACAGCAGGGGCAGACGTGTCCCCGGTCTCACCTCTCTCTCCTGCATCAATCTTTGGCCTTCTGCAGCATATAAACAATTAGTTTCTTCTAAAAACTTCAGCTCAAACGAATCTTTATATACCTAAGAAAAAAGCAGTCAGTGACCAATTTCAGCGACGAAGCTTCAAGGGCTGAGGACCCCTCCTGAGGCTGCCCTGGGCCAGCTGCCAGCACCACCTGCCGCAGGGCTCCCCTGGCAGCACCCGAGGCCCTCTTCCTGAGGGGCGCCGACCCATTAGAGGATGTAGCTTTGTCCTTTATAGTGCACTGGCATCTATTTGCAATTTTGTGACCCAATTTCGTTTATGGTACATTTGCTATGAAAAAATTATCACCTTAATGTGGTCACATCCGTCAGTCTTTCCCCTGTGGCTCCCGGTACACGTGGGCCCGAGCACCATGCCCTCACAGGACTTAGCGTCCTCCTCTTCCTTCACAGGCGAGCTCACCTGAAGGTCCGAGAGCATGCCCAGCAGGCTGCGCAGCAGGCTCCTGTCCACGGCCTCGCCGCTGCGCTCCCGCTCAATCAGCAGAAGGATCCCGTCGATGGTCTTGCTCTGCACCATCTTGTCACTGACGATGTGGTTTCTGAACAGCTCCAGTCCCATGTCCCTGGGCAACGGTGGAGACACACAGGCTCGGGCTTCGCACCTCAGACCTCCAGCTGTCCTCGAGCCTCATCCAGGGCTGCTCTCCACTGACCCTTACATTAAAAGAGCTTATTTCTGGCCAGTTCAGGATGCCTTGTCTCCTTCCCTACAGGATGCTCATTTCCTGGACAGGTCAGGCTGACCATCCCAAGTGGAGGTGTGGTCCCAGCTTGTGCCTGTAGCTGACAGTCCAATCACTGCTGGGCACACCTCCTGGCGCAAGCCTAGCTCACCCTGCTCCTCCTGGGGGGCCAGAGGCTTGGGCCTGTCCTTTTCCCTTGGCCAGCCCCGGAGCTCCCTCTCTAGGCACCAGGACTCCTGGTGCCAGATGGGTCCCTCCCAACAGATCTGAAAGTCCTAGGTTCTCAACTCAGCCTGGAATCTGAGGCCGGCGATGCAGCCGCTAGGGTGACCATCCAGGCCTCGTCTGACACGAGCTCTGTACTGTTCTAGAACTCCTGCAGGTCCCTAACTGCTGAACCCCACAGAAGAAGGGGGACAAACTCAGCTGCTGGGCTCCAGCCGTGTATCCTGCCTGGCACCTCAGGGGTAGCAGCGGGGCTGTGTGTGAGCACAGGGGTGGTGTGCAGTGCTACAGAACACACGGTCTGGGAGCCACTTCTAGCCAGCGCCCCTCCCACCACTGCACAGCACCCCAGAGAACTCTCCTGTGCGGTGTGCTACGCAGGGCAGGGGTCTTCTGTGCTACGCAGGGCAGGGGTCTTCTGTGCACTTGGCTGGAGCAGTGAACGGCAGCGGGCAGCCACCAGCTACTCAGTCTGACTCTTGGCCCTGCTCTTGGCTGTGTGACAGGGAACTGGGCTAGGGAACTTAACCTCTCTGCACCTCTCTCCTGCACTGTGAAAGGGGACAGTGTGTGAGCTTGTGCCATGGGAGGTGGTGCCACACAGGTAGCCGGTACTCCTCACTGGAGACCCTGGGCTGCAGCCCAAGCACCCTCCTGACAGGCCCAGCGCAGAGCCTGCAGCCGTCACGCAGGCTGGACGCTGCCAGGCTCCTCCTGTGCCTGCTCTGCTGGACTTGTAGCTGCCCTCTTCCGCAGTCTCAGCTACAGGCACCGCCACCCTGGCTCTTCCTCCAGAGCTCAGGCCCAGGCCGCCCTCAGCTGGCCCTCCTGCTGCAGTGCTACCCTCAAGCACCCAGGAACAGGGCCTGTGCTGGCCGGGGGGTGGCCTGAGGTGCTCAGCCTGCTTCAAGCTACAGTCGATGCTCGTGTGACGACCTTGGCTATAAACCACTCACAAATCAAGAGTTCGGCTAGGGATCCTGGCAACTCAGGGCAGGTGCTCCAACTCTCTGTGCCTGAGATCTACAAAACGGGGATGGCAACGGTCAGGCCCAGCAGTGCCGGGCGCCGTGCACAGAGAAACGCTGCACTGGGTGCCGTGACCACTTCGACCGCCCTCATCCCTTCCTGTGCACAAGGCTCTCTTCTGTCCAGGGCCCACCGTCTCGTGGCCCACGCAGACATCTCGTATGAGATGTGGGGTAGAAGGTCAGAGGAGTAAAAGGAGCACCGGGTAACGGTGCTAAGGAAGGGGCGCCTCAGGGGCAGCCCAGACCCGAGCCTCCCGTCACGTGCAATCCGACAGCAGGCTCCGGGGGAAGGGCGATGTGGTCCTGGGGAGGGGGACAGTGGAGCAAGCGACCCCCGGGCAAGGGCAGCAGAGTGCAGGGCCACTTTACTGGAAGTGGGAAAGTAGTGGACTACATCAACAGAGAACATGGGGACTCAAGACAGGGCTCGGTCAGACGGGCTTCTTGCTTCAAGCTGGCCACGGTCAGGGAAGCCGAGGGGAGGGCTCCCACCTTGCCCAGCCCCTGCAGGAAGGCAGAGGACAAGCAGCAAAGGCAGGAAGGACAGGCCTACACACACGAGGAGCCAAGCCCGTGCCAGGAGGCCAGGCCCTGTTGCCGTGGGGCGGGCCTGCGGGGCTGTGGGCATCAAGCCTGGGCAAGTGCTGGCAGTCCTCAGAGTTCCAGCGGGAAGAGCCGCTCCCGGCTCAAGCACAGGCTGCCAGAGGGAGCAGCCGCGGGCCTGGCTCTTCATCCCACCGCAGGCCACGGCATGTGTGGAGCCCGAGGAAGGCACGAGCACCACAGGAGGGACCGGCACCCACCAGGCCAGGCCCACCCGCACCCCCCTCTGCTGGCAAAGACCCAGCTGACCCTGTGTTCGCATCTGTGACCGTGGCTGACCAGGCAGCTGAGGCCAAGGCCTGCTGTGGGAAGTGCACTCACCAGATGGAGGGCAGCAGGGAGTTCTGCAGAACGTAGGTGCGGTCCAGGAACAGGAAGATGCCTCTGACCATGATCTGGGGACCAGAAGGGCAATTGTCCCTCCAGAGCAGGCCTCTTGGAAACCGCCATGTGCACCACCACGAAGCTCAATCACTACTTGATGGAAAGACGCCACCCGCCAAGGCCTCACTCGCTGCGGCTGACTTTTCTGCTGCGCTTGACTTAGAGCTCTTAATGTGACAACCCTGACTGTGGGACTGCGCAGGGGCCTCACACATAGGCGTCTCTCGCCCCGGCGTGACACAGCACTTTAAACTGTGGACCCCCCAGCTTTCCAGGCCAGTTCCTGTCCCGCTGGGCAAGGCTCTGGGCGCCTGTGCAACCTGACTCGCGCATCAGGCGAGGACGCAGTGCAGCCCGTGAAGGGCGCGCAGCACACACCAGCAGGCCTCCAGCGCCTTGCCCCCAGCTGCAGCCCAGAGCAGCGCCCCAAGGGAGCAGGTACCCACCTTGCGCTGAGCCTCAGAGACCCTCTCCCTCACCTGAGTCCCGACGGTCAGGCCACACTAAGTCGTACTAGTCAGCACACCTAAGACTGTCCCCAGCTCAGAAGAGAGGCCCGGAGCCCAGAGCAGCTGTGGCCAAGAGACCGCAGCCCCTCAGGAAATCCCAGGAGCCACCTCTGCCTCCCCCTCGCAGGGGTCGGGGCTCGCTGCTGCCTTCCCGGGCTGAGGCAGGGTGCGCACACTCACCATCTGTCTGCAGTGGTCCTGCCAGCAGGTGTTGATCTTCTTGAGGAACACGAGGCTGTCCAGCGTGTCTGTGCACAGCTGCTAAGGAAGCCTCCAGGCACAGCTCCACCTGCCCTCCATGCCCACACCTGCCACGGGGTGGGGGGCTCCCCACGTCCAAAAGCCGAAACCCTGGGCACAAGGCGGCGAGACCCCAAGAGCTGCCCGCCCCTCTGCATGGGCATGCTGTGAAGAGGTGCCCTCACCAGAAACTGACCCAGTGCCTGCTGGCCTCCGCTTGGCACCTGTGGTTTGCAGCCACCCAGTTCAAGGGAGTGCATGACGGCAGCCCTAGGAACCGAGAGCACCACCCCCAAGCCACAAGCGTGGCTCACCCGCACGAACCCCAGCCACGCCCTGCAAGCCCTCAGCACGGCCATCCTCGCCTCCTGCTCCCTCGCTCCCCCTCCCCTCCCATCTCTCCTGGCTTCCTTCACTGCTTAACTGGCACGTTCAGGCCTTGCCAGGCGAGCCACCACGGGCCAGTCTGGGAGGCTGGACACACCCGCCCAGCAAAGGGCACTGGCGGAGGGCAGCCCTGCTGCGGGCTCCAGGCCTGGCTGCTAGGGGGCCTCCCCGCACAGGGGAGCGGTGGCTATTAATAGCTCCGGAGCAGCAGCTGAGAGGAGGCAGTGCTGGGCTCTCAGGCCTGCTGAACGCACTCTGGCTTTCTACAGGACCCACCTAGGGCCACCCTCAGGGGGAGATCCCACACCCCTGGTCTACACTGCGCTGAGCTCCACACCTAGAGCCCCGCCCTCAGGGGGAGATCCCACACCCCTGGTCTACACTGCGCTGAGCTCCACACCTAGGGCCACCCTCAGGGGGAGATCCCACACCCCTGGTCTACACTGCGCTGAGCTCCACACCTAGAGCCCGGCCTTCTTTGGATTCTCCTCCTCGCTAGTGAGCCCCTCCCTCTGAACTCGAGCCCTCTCCAGGGTTTTCCTGGTTCCTCCACTCCAACAGGACGGTCACCCTGACGCAGTCCTGACGCCCACTCCTGTCCAGGAGCAGCCTGGCACACACCCCAGGCTCTTTGATGTCCTGCGACAAGGCCCACCTCCACACTGCCTGCGCTCAGCAGCTGGCCTTCCCTGCAGGTCAAAGCCCTGGCTCTCGGGTCCCTACCTTGGTGTCGCCTTCTTTGGCTCCTGCTTCTGAAGAGGGACCTGCAGCAGCCACTCCTGACCTCTGCTGGGGCTCCTGTCTCCCTGGCAGGCTCTGCGCCAGTACCTGTGACCTCCATCTCCTTTCTCATGGGGGCTCCAAGTCACAGCCACCAGGGACGCTGGCTGCAGAGCTCACAGGGACCTCTGTGGCAGGAATACCTATTTCCATGCATTTGTCACCCCTGGTAGAGGGCGAGTTGCAAGGGACAGAATCCCACTCCACTCAGACCTTTCCCAGGGCCTTGCCAGATGCCGGCAGGTGGTGGCTCTTTTAGAAGTAGCTGGCTTGGTGCCCCAGGCCTGTGACTGGCCCCTGCGTTCTAGTTTATCTTTGCCAAAGCGATCCTCACAGGACAGTTTGATCCCATTTGTGTGTGTTTGTGGTCCTAGGGATTGGACCCGGGGCACTCTACCACTGAGCTGCATCCCTGGCCCTCAAACTTGTGATCCTCCTGCCTTGACCTCCCAAGTTGCTGGGACTGCAGGTGTGCGCCGTCATGCGTGGCTCTCTGGTTCTTGGACAATCTGTAAGAACTGTCAACTGCTCACAAATTTAAGTCCAACTCCTTCAGTGCACGCCTGGTCCCTGGTCCAATCCACAACCTCTATCACAGCCCCGGGCCTCACCAACCCCAAGTTCTAGGCATGCAGACTGTCCAAGGTTCCCAGGAACGCCCTCCACACTCTGCTGCTTTCTGTGTGAGATCCTGCTGTCCAGGGTGCTGCCCAGTGCAGTGCCTGTCCTGACGCCCAGGACTGACCATGTCTGACCCCAAGACGCCACACAGCTAAGGAGGATACTGCATGTGCAAGTGTCTTCTGTCCTCTTCTATGGAAACGGTGGTGAGTTTCACAACCATGGTTTTGTCACAGCACCAGAGGAAACACTGCCCCCCTGGCTCTACCACAGGTCTGTGGCACATGCATGGACAGTGGGCATCAGGCAGGGAAGTCACTTTTCTGATTTCCAGTAAGAGTACATGAGGCCAGAAGCAAGCACTCGTTGAGTAACTGAATCAACGACCACTTCAGTCGATCACAGGACAGGACTCGCTGGCAGGGGTAATCTGAGCAGGTGATCAAGAAGCAGTTGTCAACCAAACTGGGAGCGGGGAAGCAACCCCAGCAGATGATGTGCAGGTACCCCAGCGCGCTGCGGCTGGCCCCCAGAGCGGATCGGCGGCCCCAGCAGGGCTCGAGCAGGGGCTCTGCGCCCCACGGGTGTGTCCTGAGATGCATGGGTACCGGCAGGTTCCCAAAGGCACGTGGCCGCCCTATCCTGCATGTGCTCATGGTCAGGAGCACAGAGCTCTGTCAAAAAGTCCGGGGGAGGCGCACAGGACAGCTGCAGCAGAGCTCACACAGCCAGGCTGGCAGCCAGGCAGTCCCTGCCCGAGTGGGGCCCCAGTTCTGGACGTCCAACGCTGACTAAGGCTGCCCCAAGGTTGCCCCAACCCACCCAAGATGAAGAGGGCAAAGGGTTCCGAACCAGGAGAACCACCAAGCCGGTGGCCAGACACCTCCTTCTACAGGGAGAAGAGCCACCAAGCCGGTGGCCAGACACTTCCTTCTACAGGGAAGAACCACAAAGTCGGTGGGCCCAGACACCTCCTTCTACAGGGAAGAACCACCAAGCTGGTGGCCCCGACACCTCCTTCTGCAGGGAAGAACCACAAAGCCGGTGGCCAGACACCTCCTTCTGCAGGGAAGAGCCACCAAGCCGGTGGCCAGACACCTCCTTCTGCAGGGAAGACGGGTCCAGGAGCACAGACACAGCCTGTGCAGCGACCAGAACCGTGGCCCCGTGGCCCAGCAGGGTGGGCTGGCTACGGCAGAGGGAGGGGCTGGGGACCGCGCTAGGCAGACTACAGGGTTTCCTCACAGTGAAGAGTCCCAAGACACCCTCCCCTTGACCCTGCGACCCACGGGCATCACCCCTGCACGGACTCCACTGTCGGAGGTGCAGCCTTGGCAGACCAGAGAAGCAACCCCAGAGCTGGGAGTGCCCAGCCAACGCCAGCAAGAGAATGGGGCCTTGTTCAGATGGGGACTGAGTGCCGCCCCAGACCAGCCTCGCTGACACCTGGGTTTTGGCCTCAAAACTGAGCAGGGAAGCCTCGGAGCCGTGGACTCCTGGAAGACACTGAGCTGAGGAGCCAGTGTCTGAGCTGTCATCTGTCCTGGGATTCGCTGCACATCCCACAAAACCAGGACAGGTAGCTTTCACAGAGCCAAGGGCAGAAGCAACACTGAGACGCTTTCAGAACTTTCCCTGAATACTTCAACCAGGCGCAACAAACAGGCTGCTTTCCACTCCTACCAGCAAAGCAGAGGCTAAACACGCGACAGCCGTCTGCTCTCGGCACAAGAGGGCGCTGGAGCGCGGGGTTCTGACCTAGGACACGCCCTCTTCACCCCACCAATCCAGTTTTCAAAGCTCAGGGAAGGAGCAGCCGCCTCCCCAGCCACAAAAGGATATTCTCTGAACGGGAGGATCTGAGCCTGGACGTGGTCCTCGCAGACCTGGCGCAGCTGCTTGTAGAGCGTGGCGGAGACCTTGTGAGAGCAGAGGTTCTCCACGGCCTGCGAGAAGGAGCGGTCATCACTGGCAGGAACAGCGGTCACCCCTCAGTGCCCAGGGGCCACACAGGCCCTCGCTGATGCTGCCGCATGCCGCCTAGCCCTGGGCCACAGCAGAGGGGCTGCCCCTGCACCCTGGAGGAGCTCAGGGAGGACTCCCGAGCCACTCGGGCCAGCGGCCCTCGCAGGCCTCGGCGGCCCCGTGCTCACTCCATCCAGGCCTGTCTCACAAACAGGCAACTTTCTGAGGCAGAAAATTTTTCTTAAAATATTTCTATTCACTTCAAATAAACAATGCTTATTTTAAACAATATACGTGGGTTTTTTTCTTCTTCTTCTTTTTAATACCAAGGGTTGAACACGTGAGTGCGTAAGCACTGAGCCACATCCCCCATCCCTAGCTTTCTGAATTTTTTTTCAAATCTGAGACAGGGGTCTTGCTGAGTCACTGAGGGTCTCACTACATTGCCAAGGCTAGCCTTGAATTTATGATCCTCCTGCCTCAGCCTCCCAAAGCACTGGGATTACAGGTGTGCACCACCACACTTGGCTAACATTTGTACATTTCACCAGTTCTAACAAAGCCTCCTTTAAAATCTCATGTACAAATCCAGAATCTCATTCAATTCAAATGTAAAAGATCATAAACACGAACGTGTGTGTGTCTTTAACTAGTCTTGAATAATTTAAAAGGACGGGATATAAAGAATTGAGATGTAGCAGGATAAGAATCTGAATCTAACTCAAATGCGATATTTTCCTGGGAAAAAAGGCAGGTTAAAGTGCCATTAAAACACTCACAGTAGTAGTGCTAATTCTCACACTTAACATTAGCACTGCCGGACACCATACCAACCACGTTAAGTGCAGTGATCACCACCACGCAGGATGGGAACGATCACAACCGCTGTAGGGTGGCCACGGCTAAACACCAGACTCCCTTCTTTCAAGCAGATTTACCATCTGCAGAACAAAAAGTCGGCACACTTTCCCCCACGACCCGTCTTCGTGGTTCCCACCCCACTGCGACTCGTGGCCCTGAGTTTTCTCACTGCTCATGCCGTGCCTGTGACTTAGTCAAGGTCTCCCGTCACCTTCCTTCTGAGAACCCTGGGGCTGCAGGCCAGCTCTGCTCCAGCGTCAGTCACCAGTGGTTCCACAGACCCAGCTGTCACAAACTGCAGCCACCTGACAGGGGAGGACCACGACAGGCTGTGTGGCTGTCCCTCACAGAGCAGCTACTGGCCAGGACTGTCTTCTGGATGCAGACTCCTGGGCTGGAGCCCAGGTTCCGACACCTGTCCCCACTGCGGCACGCTGTCCCCGGCGGACCTGAAGGCCGACTCGCACACACTATTCACAGGAAGCACGCCGGACGTACCTTGGTTTTACTACTGAGGGCCTGGGGACCTCTCAAGGGGGGCAGCCAGACCCCAGGGAGCAAAGGTTTGCAGGGGTGCCAAGTCTTGGCTCGGTCTTCCCACTACAGCGGGCCTCGGTCTCCCCCTGCCCAGCAGTGCCGCCCTGGCGGGGGTCTGGAAGCTCCTGCGCCTACTCCTGCCCAGCACAGCGCGGGGGTCTGCCCTTCGCGGGGGGAGTCTTCTCGCCTTCTCACACGGCGATCTGCAAAGGCCTTCTGGTGAAGCAGGTGGCGCCTGCTCTGGCGGGTGCTTGGGGCTGGTGTGCTGCGGCCGTGGCACTGGAAGCGCCGGCCCAGAAGCAGGGCTCAACGTGAAGAGCACAGTTCCAGCGTGCGGCAGGAAGACCCCGCGCCCTCCGCGTCTCCTGAGCGCTGGCTGTGGCGAGCGGGATGCGCCAGGGCCACGGCACACGCTGCCTTCCTGCTGCCTGGACATCCCCCAGTGTCCACTGCCACAGGAATGCAGCACCTCCCTGGACCAGCTCTCAGCCCCAGGACGGGGCCAGAGCGCGGCGGGCGAGCTGCGGGGCAGGGGCTCTCCTGCGCCTCCCACCAGGGCACCAGCTCGGGAGGGCACAGGCTTTTGTGGGAACCCTGGGGCAAAGCTGAGGGCAGAGCAGGACACCACCACAGCCTGCACGTGTCTAGGAGGAAGCAGGATGAGACAGGCCCGTGTCACACCTGGGCCCAGCAGACTGCGGGAGGAGCAGACCCCACGCCCTCCACCCCACCGCCGCACTTCTCCTGGACACTGTGGTCCTGGCCAACGCTCGCTGCCGCAGCAGGCCACTACCCAACTCACACCTGGGCGGGACAGCTGCTCACGGAACACCCTCCCTGCAGGTTCCTGCCTGGAGGGGCAGGAGGACACGCCAGAGTTCAGGAAGGACTCGGGAGTCCCTCGGTGCGCCTGCCAGGTGGTGCCCTCAGGCCCTCACCCTCCCAGCGGAGGTGCCCGCACGCACAGTGGCTGGTGAGGACATCCTTTCCATTAGGCCTGAGGTACTGGAGATGGTCCATCCTCCTTTGTTTTTTATTAACTTAAAATCGACTTCACTCTTGATCACCGTGTTTCTGCTTCAGACTGGCCATCGTGTGATGTGCCCATCTGTCCCCCACGCTCTGGCTCTTTCACGCCAGTCTTTGCAATCCTTCACTGAGAGCTGTCCATGGCAACACTTCCCAATTTCACCCTGCCCTGGGGACGGGGCCGGCTCTCCCAGAGCTGTTGTCAGGGCTGCTGTCCAGCCAGAACCAGCCCTCGGCCTCCCCGCCCAGCTGTGGGGAGCGCAGCCTGCAGTTTCCCACATGCCTGCTTCAGCAGGGAGTGGCGGATCCCGAGGGGTCTTTAGGAGCAACAGGAAAAGATCCAGGCCTTCGAAGGACCTCACGGGCCCAGGGCGTGGGTGGCTGGTGTGAGCCTGCCTCCTTCCTCCACCAGACAGAAACAGAGCAGGCATGGCTCCAGAGGCCACAGCTGTAGGCTTGTGTCTCTGCGGGGCCGGGGTAGATGAGGAACTTCTACAGGGAGACTCAGCAATGCACAAAACCAAAATCTTTCAAGCTTTGGTGAGAATTGGTGCTTAAACACAAGACTTCCTGGCAAGGAAGAGACTGCACCACCTAAGCCAAAGCTGGGACTCTGTTTCAGAGCACCAGAGGCAGTGCGTGGGCTGTGCTGAGCTCAGGCTCACTAGTGCTTCTCTGCAGAGATGACCACCAGCATGGGACCACAGGAACCCACGTGAGCCTGCTGGACTGCAGACACCCTGGAGTGTGACATGCCGCCCCTGTGAGGAGTCGGTGATGAAGTTTTGGGGCATGCATTCTCAGTGCTCAGGGCCTCGAGACTTGAAACCCAGGACACCTGGAGATGCTGCTCGTGACAATATCTGTGGCAACTGTTCTGAGACATCGCTGCTCAGGAGGCACGGCAACGGACTTCCACGGTATGAGAAGACACGGGCAACCCATACCAGGTGGCCGCCCTGGACAGAAACAGCGGCCTCAGCTGCAAGCTGTGGTGTCTATTAAACCAGGGCCTGCGTGGGCTCAGGCACTTGGTGCTAGGTACTTGGTGGGATTCTTGCTTCTGGCCAACATGCAGTAAGTGAAAGTAGTCACTTGGCCAGAATCAAGTGGCTGGAACAACACTTCTGCTGAAATAAATGGAAGAGAACAAAAGCACTGGATTCTGGGCCACGGCACACATGACCTCCGAGAGGTGAGGCAGGCCACACTGCCCTGCTCCCAGCTTGGGAGTCCCCAGGCTGCGGAAGGGCCCCAGTGAGCCTTCGAGACAAGGGCCCGAGACGAGAGGCGTGGCCAGGGGCCCTGGAGACAAGCCAGCAGATCTCAGGCCCTGAGCGCTGGTCAGGGTCTGGCCCCTGGTGAGGAACTGCCCAGCCCAGGAGAGACTGTCCAGAAGATGCAGGCAGCCCTGAGAGAGCAGCTTCCCACCAGCGGACGACAGGCCACCGCCTCAGGGGTGAGTCAGGAGAATTAAATCCTGGAAGCCAGACTCACAAAGACCAGCTTCCAGATGATCTAACTGTGTCCAGAAGAAGGGTCAAGAATATTTATAGGAACATAAAAATAATCCAGGCACCAGTTAGAACTCACATCTGGCATCCAGTCGAAGACGACCAGGTGTGAAAAAAGTAGGAAAATCAAACACTTATTGGGGACACACCAGCCAGTCTACCCAGCTCAGAACTGACTGGAAGACAGAACGGGCAGGCGAGGACAATGAAATGGCCATCACAGCTAAGCCCCACGTGTCCCAGGTTGAGCAGAAACACAGCAGATGCAGGAAGGTTCCGATGGAGCAGGGAGAGGACGTGGGGGTATCAGCAGAGGAGGTGCTGCAGAAGACCTCGAGGAGAAGGGCCTGAAGAAGAGGCAGCAGGAGCAGCAGGGGCACTCAGGCGCCCACTGCAACGGGAGCCGGACACCTCCACCAGGGAGGCTCCTCCGACACCCAGGGAAGAGATGACGTTCTGCACAAATGCCCAGAAGGCAGAGTGGAGAGAAGGTTTAACTGCTGAGGCCAGCATTACTTTTGACACCAAAACTGGACAAAGATACAAGGAGAAAACAACACATCAGTATCCCTGTGAACACAGACACAAGAATTAACAAAATGTTAGCACAGCGAACCCAACATCATGTAAAAAGGATAATACATCATGCCCAAATATGCAACCCAGAAAACAAGACTGGCTGTAAATTTGGAAAAACATTAACTAATGTAATCAGCAAACTAAGAAACAGAAATTCTACCATCCCTTAAGAGATGTGGAAAAAACCCTCGGGAAACCAGGAAGAGAAGGAAACCTCCTCATCTGGGAACCTGGCCCTCACAGGCACAGAGGAAAAGTTGAGCAAGACCAGGAGGCTGCCCGCCCCCAGGCCACTCCCCTCTTGTGCAGGTTCCAACAGGACAGTGAGGTAAGGGGAGGAGATCACAGGCATGCATACGAGAAAGGAAAGCAAAACCAGCCCACTCAGACAAGACTGCGTGTGCAGAACAGAAGGTACAGAAAACCTGCTAGAAGTACACGAGGTCGGCAAAGCAGCAAGATCACATACAAAAACCACTGGTAGCCGGGCGCGGTGGCGCACGCCTGTAATCCCAGTACTTGGGAGGCTGAGGCAGGAGGATCGCGAGTTCAAAGCCAGCCTCAGCAATGGCGAGGCACTTAGCAACTCAGTGAGACCCTGTCTCTAATAAAATACAAAAAAGGGCTGGGGATGTGGCCCAGTGGTCGAGTGCCCCTGAGTTCAATCCCTGGTACCAAAAAAAAAAAAAAAAAACCACTGGTACTTTTACATCAGTGAGACCCAGAAGCCAGCATTTAAAATGCTGTTATAGGGGCTGGGACTATGGCCCAGCAGTAGAGTGCTGGGCTTGCATATGTGAGGCCCTGGGTATGATCCTCAGCACCACATAAATAAAATAAAGGTGTTGTGCCCCACCTACAGCTAAAATATATATATATAGATATAGATACATGTACATCTATATACATATATATGTATATATACACACACATGTATATATACACACACATACACACACACAATATAAAAATGCTATTATAATACCATCAAAATGTGAAATAATTAGGGACAAATTTCACAAAAGATGAAAGTTCTGCACTGAATCTAGGGAAAAACTGAGAAATGAAAAAAGATCTGATAAATGCACAAAGCACTATCCCTATGATCTGACAGTCAAGACACCAATTCTCTCCACACTGATCTACAGATTACATGTTAACTCAATCAAAATCTTAGCAGACTTTTTGGTGGAAATTGGAAAATAGATAACCACGATTCATGAAATGCAAAGGACCAAGAATAGCCAGTCACATCTTGCCCACTCCCAGACAGACAAAGGCCTCTGACAAGGCATCAAAGGCACCTCAGGGTAAGGACAGCTTTCTGCAGGCAGTGTCAGCAGGATCGGACACCTGCGGGGCACGCCACATCTGGCTTTACCTCACACTACACACAAAGACTCACACACACAGATCTAGAGTCCAAACCCAAACACTGAAGCGCCCACAAGAGAAAATCTCTGTGGTGTCAGACTAGGACAGAGAGTCCTCAGATCTAAGAGCCCAACCCAGACAAGAAGCAGGGGGCATGATGGACTTCACACTTGACAACCACTGCTCTTCAGGGGACATGCCAAGGGGATTGAGGGCATGCAACGTGCTGGCAGGAAGCCTGTGCAGGGCTGCTGTGGGACCTGTATTCTGAGTGACGCTGCACCTGCAAACTCAATGGAAAGAGACATCCCAGCAAAACCTGACAAGAGATCTGAGGAGGCACTTCATCAAAGATGGTATGTGGAATGGCAAAACAAAAACAAGCCACTAGTAAAGATGCTTGATATGAGTGAGAGATGCAGATCCAAACCGGGGGAAACCTATTGCACCTCTGAGAACAGCTGAAAACCAGAGCTGGTGGATGCACACCTGGAACTCCACAGGCTGCTGGGGAGAGCAGAACAGCAGCACAGACGCCTGAAAAGCAGGTTTCTTACAGACATGTACTTCCTGTGTTGGCCAGACACCTGGAGAGAGAGCCAATCAGTGACAGCAAAGGGTTGCTAAATTGCTATGTTCTCCAGGTTGGCCTCCAACTTGTGATCCTCCTGCCTCAGCCTCCCAAGCCGCTGGGAGTATAGGCTTGGGCCATGCCCAGCTGAACCTGTTTTGACTGCAGTCTGTCAACCTGAGGGCAGGTGTGGAATTTTCCACTTTTGCATCATGCAAGTACTCAAAACAACTTTGGATTCTGAAAAACTTCAGATTTTCGGATTAGGGATGCTCAAACTATAATTTTCTTTGGGTGGTGAGATAAGTGACCAAATTTCTCTTTTTTTGTACTTTTTATAACTTTTATAATGTCCTCCCTCGTATAGCCAAGACAAAAACGTTCAAACTCAAGCCTTTCATAGAAACAGTTACGTAAAAAGTAAGCATCAGGCTCCTTGACCCTCATTCTGTAGAATCATGACATCAAAACCCGTCATCTGTGGGAAGCACCCGAACGGCAAGAAGTGCTTCTGGCCATTTTTCTTCTGACTTTAAATGTAACAAAGTAAGTCCACAGAATTCCCAACAATCAAGCACAAAACGCAGGGGGAGCAGCGCGGAAGACTCCACAGCCCAGCGGAGGCGCCGCGCTCGCCGGCCGCGCGTCCGGGCGCCGACCCTCCCGGCCCGCCCGGCGGAAAGCGCGGTACGGGTGCCCGCAGGGCCCAGCCGCCTGCGGCCGCGAGCGCGCGGGCCGCAGGCCCAGCCCCGCCCCGCCGCCGCCCGCGCCCGCGCCCCGCCGGCGCTCACCTGGTACAGCTCCTCCAGGTTGTACCTGATGGACGTGCTGCCCTGGATGGCCCTGACCGCTTCGTGCAGCTTCCGCCACGTGTCCTGCGTGTAGTTGTCCGGCAGCCGCGGCCTGTCTGTGGAAGAGGGGGTCAGCGGGCGGCGCGGCCCGACAGCCGTGGCGGGGCCCGTCCGGGCCCGCGGCCCAGGAGGCCGAGGCCGAGGCCGCGCGCGCGCCGCCGCCCTCGCCCGCCGCGCACCCACCTCGGAAGTTCTTGATGACCAGCTTCCTAGAGCCGCCCGCGCCCCCCGGCTTGGCGGGGCCGCCGGCCAGCGCTGCCGGCTTGGTGAGGCCGTTGGTGCGGCCCACGAGCGCCGAGACGCTGCCCTTCCGCGGGCCCTCGTCCGCCATGGCTGGGCCGGACGCCGCCCCGCCCCGTGCGCGCCGGCTCCTCCTCCGCCCCGGCGAGCGCCGGCTCCTCCTCCGCCCAGGCGCCCCGTCCGTGCGCGCCGGTTCTTCCTCCGCCCCGGCGCCCGATCCGTGCGCCGCGGCCCCCGCCACCTGCGCCCGCGCCGCCCGGGCCCAACCGCCACCGCGCCCGCACCTGCTTGGGCGCGCGGACCTCCCCATTGAGGGCTCGGGCGCGCGGGGACGGCCACGCAGGGGGCCCGGGCGCGCGGGGACGCCCTGTGCCCCGAGGGACGGGCGCGCGGGAGCTTGTTCCCAAATGGGTTGGGGACTTCCCCACATTGTCTCGGGGAACGCGCAGGGACACCCCACACCGAGGGCTCCCGTGCGCGGGAAGCACGCTCTCGGGTGGGCTGGGGGGCCTCCCACGACCTGGAGCGCGGAGACGCGTCCCTGGGCGGCCTGCCTGCCTTCCCCCTCTTGGCTCGCAGTCCTAAGGGCTCGGGGTCGGACGGACGCATGGCAGCTGTGTGCGGGCCTATCACGCACCGCGCCCGGGGCCCTCGAGTCCCTGGCGCCGCGCCGGTCAGCCCCGCGCCTCCCCTGCGGAACCAACGAGCGGGGCGCGGGGGCGCCGCGCGCAGACGGACCGCGCCGGAAGTGACGTGGCTGGCGGTCCGCGGCCGCTGCCATGGCGCACATCACGATCAACCAGTACCTTCAGCAGGTGGGTCCCTCGGCTGCCCTGCCTGCCGTCCGGGGGTCGGGACGGGGCCGCAGGGTGCGGTGAGCCCCGCGCCGGAGGAGCCTGGCCAGGCCGGCGGCAGGGACGGATGCCGCCGTCGCGATGGCGACGTGAGGCTTGCCTGGGGCTCGGTGCCGTCACTGTCCGAGCCGCCGCGAGCGAATCTCGTTGGCACAGATGCACCTGTAGGCTTCCGTAGCGGTGTCTGCAGGGCTTTTGCCGGAAGGCTGTAAGTGGCGGAATCACAGACAGGTGTTCAGGGGTTCAAAGCTTTCGTTGTGTCCACTAAACTAGGCCGGGAAGCGGGTGGCTAAGTGTGTCGAGTGAGCCCCTCTGGTTAACTGGTGCAACGGGCATCCTGATGGGTTATTTCCAAGGAAAGTATAGACCTTTCTGATTTGTACACCACCTTCCTTGGTGCAACTGTTGGTCGTGTCTCCGAGGACCCAGGCCCTTCCCACCTCTGCTGCCATCTGGCCTTTTGGCGACATCTCCCTTCAGTCATTGCTTAGCTGCAGCAATTCCAAGCACCTTCCTGTGGCATGTGTCTGAAGGCTAGAAGGGAGGAGCATCTGTCAACACGCCTGTCTTTCCCTGGGGATGGGGGATAATACTTAGCTAGAACTCACTGGGTCCCCTTGCTGCAAGGGATGTTGGGAATTCACGTACTGCCATGTTGAATATTTATCTCTGGAGTTGAGCTCTGCCAGCTTAAAAGGGGGAAGGGAACAGTTGGTGGTGCTCACTCTTGCTGTCTCCTGATTGCCAGTTAGGTCACAGCTGAAGTGTCATGTCCCCAGAGGCCCTCCATGATGGCCCATTCAAGAGAAAACCTTATCTCCCTTGTGTAGTATTTTGCTTTTTCATATATATATGTATATTTTTAATATTTATTTGCTTTAGTTGTACACAATGCAATGCATTTATGTTTACGTGGTGCTGAGGATCGAACTCGGGCCGCGCACGTGCTAGGCGAGCGCTCAACCGCTGAGCCACAACCCCAGCCCCTTTTTCATATTTTTAATGTGACATCTTGATCTTTCTAATATTTATTTATGTATGTATGTGTGTCTTTTGTCTTTAAAACTTGGGCTCCATGAGACTAGTGGCTTTGTTTTTTCTTACCTCTGCATTCTGGCACAGGAAGTGGGTTGGAGATGACAGAAAGGGGGAAGCCCAGCCAGAGGTGTGGGCAGGAGGGTTGAATGATTTTCAATCCTCAGACCTCCTCTTGGTGAGTGGTATTCATTCATGGTGGACTATCTGAGAAGCTTTCACTTTCCTTTTCCCTGTTTCATCAAAGCACCTCTCTTCTTGGCAATGTGTTCTCAGAGGAACACTCTGAGAAACCCATCCTTTGCCTCCCCTGTCCAGTGAGAATAGTTTGGGCTGATGATGAGAATAAGAAAAAGAATCAGTGATGGTGCTTGTCGAGTGTTTCCTAAGCAGCAGCACCTGCCGTGGGTCCATCACAAGCCCATTTTACAGAGTGGGTTAAGTTCTCCACCCAAGTGGGCTTGAAGCAGCACAGCTGGGACTCTGGCACAGATTCAGGCTCCAGAGTCCATATTTATTTTTGTTTAGTACTGAGGATTGAACCCAGGGGCATTTAACCACTGAGCCCCATCCCCAGCCCTTTTTTGCATTTTATTTAGAGAAAGGGTCTTGCTAAGTTGCTGAGGCTGGCTTTGAACTCACAGTTCTCCTGCCTCGGCTTTCTGAGCTGCTGGGATTACAGGTGTGTGCTACTGCACCCACCAGAGTCCATGTTCTTGACACTCAACTTTTTTAAGGATATTGCTTCCTGAGAGTTGTACTTGAATCTCATTGACTGTTTTGGCCCTGAAACCTTTCCTCATTTCAGCACCTTGACAGTAGCCTTGAGCAGCAGCTACACGGAATAGCAGGATGTCTTTGCTTCTTGTGTTTGCTGAGATAACTTCCTAGTAGCAGCTTGGGAGGGGTTGGATCTCATGGAAGCTTGAGCCCAGGACCCAGGGCCTCTTCCTTCCTCAGTGTGGGGAAGGCATATTTGTGCTGATTTTCAGGGCTCTGTCCCATGGGGTGATGTGGCCTGGAAGAGTGCCTGCAGATGCTTGCTTCAGAGAGGGAGGCACTGATCTTGGGTAATCCACCAGTTTATAGCAAGCTGTGAGCAAGTCTGCTTTTGTCTAGGGTCAGGCAGAGAAGACATTACTCCATTTCTCAAGGTAAGCAGCTACAAAAACAGCCCTTGGAAAAGGTCCAAAGAAAGAACAGGTGGTCACTGCCTCGCACCCCTCAACTGTCTGCAGCTGTCAGAGTCAAGAGGAATTGTCTTCCAGCAGAGGTCAGGGAGGCCAGGCCACATCCAGACCCGTCTTGTTCTGTGCTCTGGACTTCAACAGGCACCACCCACCTTAGCTCACGTTTGGAGAGGATGAATTGGAGGGCTCATGTGCAGCTCTTCCCCATGTCTCTGCTTTCTGGAACTGTTAGTCTCAGCTCAGCTTGAACACACTTCTCCCCCACAGTGGGCCTCTCCATCACCCTTTGTCACTCTCCAAGGGCTGGCGTTATTCCCACAGGGGCGTCTTCATCACTGCTAGCATCTCTCTGTGGGCTACTGTTATTTCCTTAGTGTTCTTTTTTTTTTTTTTTAATATTTATTTATTTGCTTTTAGTTGTACACAATGCATTTGTTTATATGTGGTGCTGAGGATCGAATCCGGGCCGCGCACATGCTAGGTGAGCACTCTACCACTGCCACAACCCCAGCCCCTCCGTAGTGTTCTTGATTTCTCTTTTCTGTTCATGCCAGACTTATGGCAAATTGTTTTAAAGTGCATCCATGTTTAAAATTTTCTTTTCCTGCAATTGTTTATTCTGAAAAATTGCAAACCTACAGAAAAGTAAGAAAGATGCACAGCGACAGCTCACGAGCCATTCGCGTTTGCCTTCTTTTTGTGGGAGTGCATCCTTTCTCCCCAGCCTGTGAAGGTCAGCTGCAGACAACGAGGCCCTGGGAACTAGTGCATTCCCTGCAAACGCAAAGTCTGTAGCCACTCTGATGTTGAGCCAAAGTTGCCCCAGGTGTTCCCTGGGACTTCTGTTAAACCCAGGGCACGGTCATGTCTTAGGTTGCATGTGGCCTTCTGGCTCCTTAAGTCCCCTTTAGCCTGGGTGAGTCCTCCTGCCTTTCCAACAGCTGTCTTCCATCCAGGTCTGATTGTGTCGGCACTTGGATCTGGGTGGAGTCTGCTCCTGACGGCCACAGGTTAGATGGCTGGGTGCCCACTGCTCGTCTCCGGAGGCACCTCGTGGGTATGAGGTACCCATCAGGCTCCTCCCTCATCATGGTGCCTTGCCCCATTGCAGTGCAGGTGTGATCTGTTGGATGACAGGACTGTGAGCTCCCGTGCCCCGTGGCCTCACAGTGGCCGACACTCACTGAAGGTCCTTTCCCAGGTCAGCCACTGTGTTAGCACTGGCTGACCAAGCAGTGCTTCTCTTTCCTTCCTCCCTCCCTCCTGTGCTGCAGCATAACTCAGGGCTCACACATGCTAGGCAAGTGCTCTACCACTGAGACACAGTCCCAGCCCTCTTTTTATATTTATTAACTAGGTTTTTTTTATCAGTTAAAAAATCATTTCCCGATGGGTGTGGTGGCGCACACCTGTGATCCCAGCACTTGGGAGGCTGAGGCAGGAGGATCGCAAGTTCAAAGGCAGCCTCAGCAATGGTGAGGCACTTAGCAACTCAGTGAGACCCTGTCGCTAATAAAATACAAAAAAGGGCTGGGGATGTGGCCCAGTGGTCCAGTGCCCCTGAGTTCAATCCCCAGTACAAAAAAAAAAAAAAATTCATTTCTAAGGAGGCGCTCTACCACTGAGCTACAACCTAGCCCCTATTATAGTCATCCTTCTTGAAGCTCAGATTGCCCTGGCACCTCTCCACTGGTTTCTGTAGCATTTGAACCTATCCCCATCCTCTTGAGCCCTTTCTGGTTTGCCTTTTTCAGGTTCACCTAGCCCTGGAGTTGGCCCCTTCTCCAAGGAGCTCTGGAACTTAGAAGGCAGGAACCTGGGTGTCAGGTGTGCTCGCTGTTCTGGGGAGGCTGTGCTTCTGAGCCTTGCAGTGGACAGAGCGCACGAGCCCAGGTT
Organism: Tamias sibiricus; assembly: GCA_025594165.1. Lineage (NCBI taxonomy): Eukaryota > Metazoa > Chordata > Mammalia > Rodentia > Sciuridae > Tamias > Tamias sibiricus. The sequence continues at coordinate 775,781 of CM046663.1, forward strand.
TAAGCAGTCGTGGGTTTGAGAGGTGATGGTGCCCCTGAGGCAGGTGCGTACCCACAGCAGGCAGAGGGCATCCCCGGGAAGCCAGTCCAGGGATGTGCCCGCAGGTCTCGCTTGGCGTTTGGCTGTGTGGTCCAGCAGGGGTCTTTAGACTGGAAGGACAAAGCTTCTGCTGTGTGACACATTGGCATAGGCCGCTGGGTGGCCAGGAACGGGCAGCCAGCCGTGTCCCCGAGGTCTGCCGATGTGCCTGTTGCATCCCTCCTACCCTTCACACACCCCCAGCTCCTGGTACCTGGGAGCGGGTCAGGCCCACCTCGTCCTGCCATCTCCAGAGACTGCCTGGGAGGTCACTGGCAAAGGAGGACCAGGGGGCACAGGACCATCTGCACTACTCATTGGGGGGACCTGGTGTCTGGGCCCTGGTGACCACTGTGCTCCTGGTGCCTTCAGCCATCAGAGGCACACTTCCAGTTCATAATGCGTTAATCTCCTCTGTGACTCTGCTGCCCCAGGCAGAATGACATGCTAACGTGCAGTGACCAGAACCCCTGACGTTAACCTAAATGAGGACCTTTTAGGCCCTTAGGCTGTGCCTGGACTGGGGGGCAGTGTGATAGGAAAGCAGTGTGTTATAACCGGAGAGCCTCTGAGAGGCCAGCGTGCCTTAGAGCTGCAAGCAGGGGTAGCCTGGGGCTCTCGGCTGGGAGGTCCTGTTCTGGCCGAGCAAGGGTGGGCACGGCCTGCAGGCCATCCCAACAGCGCTGCTGCTTGACACCTCACTGGAGTGAGGGTAGCAGCCTGTACACCAGGTGCCCAGCCTGCCCAGGTGGCCAGTGCAGGGGTAGTACTTCTGAATGCTCATCCTTACTGGGACTAAACTGATGAAAACTGGTTTCTGGGGATCCACAGACCAGCGTCTGGCAAGCTTGCTGGTCATTTCACTTTGCTGCCCAGGCTTAGCTCCTGCTGGGATAGTGAGCAGAGAAGAGATGGTTCCGTGAGCGGCTCTGACCCTGGAGGCTCCTTTCTGCTGGGCCCAGTGCCTTCTCCTGGAGTGGGCACGGGACCCTGGAAGTCCTCTGCAGAGGAAGCCAGTGCCCAGTGCTGCCTTCTCTGGGCTGCCTCATCTTGGTGCTTGCAGGTGCACTTGATTTCCACCACCAGTCTCCAGCTTGGCAGCTAAGGAGGGCCTTGCCCTTTCCATGGCCAGTGGAGGCTCTCAGTGCTCGCCTCCCGCCTTCAGATGAGACCCCAGACTCAGGGCGGGGAAGGGAAGTGCACTTGGTTTAGTGCTTGGGTTTCTTCATACACAGCCAACCCTGCTGTGCCCACAGGTGACTTTACAAAGGGCAGTGAGGTGCAGGATGTGTGTGGCCTGGAGCTGCATTCTGGGCCTTGCAAGGGCTGGCTCGCAGCTGGGCTGTTCTCTGAAGGCTTGGACCTGTGGCCCAGACTGCACAGCTCCAGGTGGCTGTGGCTGATCATAGCAAGTCTCCAAGCTCGCCTCCCTGTGGCCCTGGCCCCAGGGCCTCCTTTCCATTCTGAGTCAGCATCCCCACCCCAGGGTCTTGGTTTGGTTTCATCGGCATCAGCATCAGCACTGTCCTCGAGGGGCACCAGCATTAGGACATCTCCACACTGCACCGTCTCTAAGTGAATTCAGGGTCGTTCTCGCAGCTTTTTTTTTTTTTTTTTTTTTCTGGTGCTAGGGATTGAACCCAGGGCCTTGTGCATGCGAAGCACGCACTCGACCAACTGAGCTAGCTATATCCCCAGCCCTCGCAGCGTTCTATCTTCAGAGCAAATCCCACGGAGTGTGCATTCAGGTTACTGGGGTTCTTTTCCTGGGTGGTTGTGTCATCATTTGATGTCTGTCCGTGCTTCTGTTTGTGTGTTTCTAAGGTTGGCTTTTTCTTCCACTGCATTTCTTGAAAGTTTTCACAAACAAATGCTATATTAGGAAGTATGCCCAGGAACACCCCCACGTCACCGTCATCTGGGCCCACCCTGTGGGGATGGAGACCCGCTTCCCCTAGGTCTGCTGCTGCTTCCTCTGGTTGTCTTGGAGATGGGAATAAGCTGCGCAGAGACACGCGCGGTTCTTCTGTTTCCCTCGTTCTTAGACCAGAGGTGACTCTGTTTTTCTTTCCACTTTCACTGGACTGTGGGTCCTGGGAATCGCTCCTCCCTTCGTGATGAAATGGCATGCCTTTGGACATCTTGTGGCTCGTTCGCCCAGTCTCCTGCGGGTGGACGTTAGACCGTTTCCGGCGTCTTGTGACCACACGCAGTCCACCTTTTGCTTCTAGCTGTGGCGTAAATCCCTAGAAGCAGGCTCCCTGTTTGATGCCCTTTGTTGAGTGGGGGTGCAGGTTCCTTGTCGTGTGCTGGCCTTCCCGGTCAGTCCCACTCCAGCCTCGGATCCTGCGCACGTCCTGGTGGTGTGTGCCCCAACTTCTGGGTGTGGACGCCGGTGTGGCAGTGCTGGGTCACAGAGGGGGTTTGCCTGCCTTGGTAGAGATGCCAGCCTTCTGTCGGGGCTGTGCCAACTTGCCCTCCCACCAGTGTGACACACGTCACTTCACGTCCCCACAGCAGTGTGATTTAACCACAGACAGCCCTGAATTGGGCCCTGTCACCTGCAGCACAGTGGTGGGCGGCATGCATTCAGCAGGGACTGCACTGCAGATCTGAGCTTGGGCCTCCTCCCAGGCAGGCAGCATATGCCTCGCAGTACGGTCCTCTTGTGATGCTGGGAGCCTGCCAGCCCGGACTCCCCAGGGGACACCTAGCACTCCAGCATCATGTGCCGGAAGTCATGTGCTGATGCATTTCCACCTACAGTGAGGTGACCCGAAGCACCTGGGTTCTGTGGGTGTGGGAGCCACGACCAGGACTTTCCTGTGTGCCTCTTGCCTACTTGCATACCCTCGTGCTGTCCCTGGTGAGTCGTGTGGACAGGCTGAGCGTGATGGCACGCGTCCGCAGTGCCGGCTACTCAGGAGAGTAGCCACTTGGGCAACACAGTGAGACCACACCTCAGAAAAAAGTCATGTGAACATAAAATGTACATATCAAATTTTATTTTCATTAGATCCTACCACCATACAGCTTTATGCTTTGCTCTTTCACCTGTATGATGAGAATATTTCATAAGCACAACTTAAAAGTGTGCTGCGTCTTCTGGTATAAAATGTAGCGCCACAGGTCTCCAACAGCAAATAGGGTGTGTGCAGTGAGCAGGGTCAGCTGGCGTGGCATGTGTCCCGTGGTGCACCTGCTGCCTGCACCGTGTGCAGTGTCTCTGCTCCGCCCTCCCGAGCCAGGCTGTGCAGTCTCCCTGCAGCACGTTTCCCCATTTAACAGCAAGCATGTTGTAGAATCCTGTCATTACTGCATGTACATCTGGTTTGTTCTTTTCGACAACAGGTGAGTGTCCTGTCGTATGAATGCAGCATCATTTGTTCAGCCATTTCCATTTCCTTTTTTTTTTTATATATTTAGGTTGAGTAGAAACCTTCTGAATTTGGGATATGTGTGGTGTTTTTGAGTGCTAAGTATCAAACCCAGGGCCTTGCACAAGCTAGGCAAGACCTCTGCCACTGAAATATATTTGTAACAGTTGTAAAAGTTCATTTTGAGACAGGATCTGAGTTGCCCACACTGGCCTTGACTTGTGATTCTGCTGCCTCAGTTTCCCGAGTAGCTGGGATTGCAGTGTGAGCCACTACTCCTGGCTGACATATGTGGGTTTTAAGCTTTTTTTGAAGACAAGGTCTTGCTCTTTGCCTAGGCCAACCTGAACTCCTTGGCTCAAGTGATCCTCCTGCCTCAGCTTCCTGAGTACTAACAGGTGCACACCAACCACTGCACTCAGCTTTTAAGTTGATTTTTTGAGCTATATAAGTGAATGTTCAAATGTATTGTTAGTATGACCAGGTAAAACTAGAATGATTCGGGGGCTGGGGTTGTGGCTCAGTGATAGTACGCTTGCCTAGTGTGTGCGCAGCCCGGGTTTGATCCTCAGCACCACATAAAAATAAAGGCGTTGTGTACAACTAAATAAATAAATATTAAAAAAAAAAAAAAAAAAAACGAGAATGATTCACCTTCACTAGTAACGAAATACTAAACCACTGGTTCATTCTGCTTCTCCTGTTTTCTTGCCTCTGGAAAATCCCATTTTGAGATGAAGTTACTATGTCCTGGTAAAAAGTGCTCGCTTTTTACATTTTGATTTTTCTGACCCCTTTCAAAGTAGGGGGTGAGTTTGGGGTGTGCAGTGTGATGTTGAAGTTCTGGTAGAACAGAACGCTTCCTGTCTGCTCAGGCTCCCTCCCCCTTGTTTCAGGTGTATGAAGCGATCGACACCAGAGATGGAGCGTCCTGTGCAGAGCTGGTGTCCTTCAAGCACCCTCATGTTGCAAACCCACGGCTGCAGGTGAGCACAGGGCTGTGCACACGGCCTCCTAGGAAGGGGGCAGTGCCCGAGAGCTCAGAGTGCGCAGACGAGAAGGAGTTTGAAGGCTTCAGAGTTCCTGTGCATTCCACGGCGTTCCTCTCCCTTCACTAGCACTGAGCCTCACAGTCCGCATGCGACTCCCACGCAGCTCTCCGGGCCTGGAGCAGTGCTTGTTGAATCAAGGTCATCCGCGTAAGGCAGTGGAGCTTGGACTCAGTCCAGACCTGGGTCCCCAGAGTCCGCATGCTGGGGCCCCACAGGTGTCTGCCTTCTGGGCTCCCTGCAGAGGTGGGCCTCACGCCCAGGCTTGACCTGGGGCCGTGGCACAGCCTGGTGCAGCAGAGCCAGGCTGCCTGGAGTGTGGTTTCATCTGCTTTCCTCCCTCAGCCGACCCGGCCCTGGGGCTGCAGAGCAGGGACATTTATTTGACCTATTACAGCGAGCACTTGCCCACCTCTGCTTGAAAATACCAGAACCCTAACAAGAGTTTAAATGATATCCAAGTATTCTCTGTAGAAAATATTGTTACCATTGTGTAAAGCCCTGTTTCTTCACTGAGTCTATTATAAAATTTGAGAGCAGAGTTTCTTTTGTAAGAAACGTGGGGCCACCTACAGGTGATGATATTGGCCATGTATAGACTGCATCTCAGACCAGTAAGTGGGTCTCTAGGGTAGCAGCAGGTTCTGTATTACAGAGCTCCCTGGGTAGTTCTGATGGGTGGAAGGCATTGGGAACCGTTGCTCTGGGTGGACTCAGTGCTGGAGACCTGGCTTGGCCGGTGTGCCCCACTTCCTATTGGGTGGCACACTGAGGGACCCAGGTCTGTCTGTCTGTCAAACTCTGCAGAGAAACAGAACTAGTAGAAATCTGCCTGTACATTCCCCCCCATATATATGGAAAAAGAGATTGTCACAAGGAACTGGGGCATGTCACTGGAGGCTGAGAAGTCCCATGATCTCCTGTCTTGAAGCTGGAGGCCCAGGGAAGCCAGTGGTGTGCTCACTCCAAGTCCAGAGGCTTACGGACCAGGGGCCTGGTGGTGTAGGTCCAGCAGAGGGCCAGGCACTCAGGAGCCACGAGGCCAGCTCCCGCCTCTCCCCGCTCTGTTCAGGCCCCAGCAGCGCAGTTGCTGCCCACCCACGCAGGAGGCTCATCTGCTCTAGAGAGCCTATGGGTTCCAGTGCCAGCCTGGACACCTGGGGCCGGTCAAGTGGACATGTAAAATTGACCTTCACACATTGTGGTGCTCCACATTTCTAAAATTTGGCTATTGAAAGGAAGGGCAAGTCAGAAATTCTCATCAGCCGCTGGCTGGGATGCCCTGCTCCCTCCAGGAAGCCACGGAATGAGCCCTTAGCATCATTTCTGGCCAGTGAGGCCTTGTTCATGGAAGGCACTGTGGTATGCCTTGCTGTCCAACCCGTAGCAGCTCCTTCATCACTATTTCTTGACCGACTGGCTGTTAGATGCTAAAATGCGTGTGAAAGTGCCTGGAAGGTTTCCTGGCCTGCAGTAGGCAAAGCTGAGTTGTATGCATGGCTTCTTGGTCCCTTGAAAGGCCGGTGAATATTGCTGAGGTAATGAGTCTTTATCTAGAAGTGCTAAGACCTAAAGTCTCACTGTGAGCGCTGAGACCCTGAGGCAGGCCTCTGTAACCGTGTCTCTGTGCGTCCTGCTCTCTCTTGCCCGCTGAGACCCTGAGGCAAGCCTCTGTAACCGTGTCTCTGTGTGTCCTGCTCTCTCTCGCCCGCTGACTCCATCCTGCCGTTCCGTGTGGATCAGATGGCCTCCCCAGAAGAGAAGTGCCAGCAGGTCCTGGAGCCCCCGTACGACGAGATGTTCGCGGCCCATCTGAGGTGACTCTCGGCAGGAGCAGCGGACGCAGCCGGAGGCCGCTGCGCTCGCGAGGGGTGTTTTCTTGTATCACATGCTTGAAGCAATGAGTGATTGAAAAAGTAGGAGCGTGCATTTGTGATTGCACTTTGGGGCCCTGTGAGAACTTCGTGTGTCTGTGGATCCCGCAGCGCATGGCGTCCTCACGCCTCCACCCGCCTGCCTGTGGCTTCAGAGCAGCGCAGGTGCCGGTGAAGACAGGGCCAGTGAGGTGGGGAGCCCTGTGAACCCTGCCAGATCTCTGGAAGAGTTGGGGCGCCACTGTGCTCCTTGCAGCAGGAGGCACCCTGAGGATTCCTGGCTCTGTGGCAGGTGTGATGGGTCCCAGGTTCGGCGGCGCGCTGGGACTTGAGTGCCTGGAGGAGCCAGAGGAGCTCGTGGGCTCAGCTGCTGTTGCTCGGAGCCCGCCAGAACTATTCCCCTCTGGGACTCAGCAGGTCCCCTCGAAGCCTTGTAAGGGATTCCACCTTGCAGCAGCCTGCTGTGGGCCAAATGGCCGTAGTGCGTCCCTCCCTCAGCCCTCCTGGCCTGCCAAGCAGGGACTTCAGCTTCCCCTCCAGGCCTGGCAGGGAGTCAGGCTGCTGGGGCAGGACTGAGCTCTGGCCTGCATGCCTAGCATCTGGGTTTCTCCGGGGGAAGCCTTCCTGGGCCACTCTCCTCAGACTGCACGTTTTCTCTTCCAGGTGCACCTATGCAGTGGGGAACCACGACTTCATAGAGGCATACAGATGCCAGACGGTGATAGTCCAATATCTTTGTCTGTGTCCAGCTGTGCAGTGTGGAACATGTGCCGTGACCACTGGGGCTCTGGATCTTGAAATGCTGGGCCAGTTCTCGTCCCCGTAATCAGATAGAATGGAAGCATTTGCAGGGAAAACTCGTTTTAGCTCTTCCACTTGGCACCTGAGTTAAGACTCATCCAGTTACCTCTATAGAATGGAAGCGTGCTGGCAAGAGGAGAGGTTTTATTTAATTCTGTTGAGAAGTATCACATTTGTTCTCTTTTTAAGCAGTAAGGGGCTATTCGAGTCCCCTGGGTAAAATACCAGAGGTCCAAGATTGAAGCTAGAGGGATAAGAGTGAATTGGACACACCCCCGTCACTCTGTATGGTCCCAGCGGTCGTGGTCTTGCTCAGCCGTGTGAGTGCTGTCCTATAGATGAGGCCCTGACTGATAGAGTTCTGAGTTCTGGAATATAACCTGGGTTTAGCTTGCCTTTTACAAAACCATCTTGTTTAAGTATAGCCAGACAGTGGGCTACTAGCCAAGTCTCCCTGGAATTGATAAAATAAAACTATATTGTAGATTTTAAAGCACTTAAATATAACTTGTGACTCTCTGGGTTCAGAAACCAAACACATTTTTAAAAATTTTGGGGTTGTGGGGGGGGGATACTAAGGATTGAACCCAGAGGCTCTACCACTGAGCCACATCTGAGCCCTTTTTATTTTGAGACAGGGTCTCACTAATTTGATTAGGGCCTCTCTAAGTTGCTGAGGCTGGCTTTACACTTGTAATCCTCCTGCCTCAGCCTCCTGAGCTGCTGGGATTACAAGCATGCACCACTGTGCCCGGCTCAAATAATTTAAAAATATATATATATGATAAAAGTCTCTCTTATTTTGGAGCAAGTATGTATGAAATAAACATTTAGTATGCTTAGACCTGATACACAGGTATTTGTAATGTGCGCTCATATCTTTTTTCTTTTAAAGGGTAGGCTATATAACTTAGGATTTGGAACCCTCCTATTTGTTGTTGTTGTTGTTCACATTATATAGTGTCATTACATTCTGCACTTAGACCTTCCTTAACTTAGTACATCATTTCTGCGGGCATTTCAAGCTCACAAAGAAGAAAACTGGTGAGTATGTACAGAAACAGTTGGAAATCAGTAAAGGGCAGTGGTTTTTGTGGTTTTGTTTTATATTTGTTTTTTGCAAAATATTTAAGAATTTGCTTAAAAGTATTAGTGTGCTTTCCTGTAGAATCACCATCATTATGTTGACATGATGTGTCAACATGGGTAACAGAGTCCTACCCTCTGTGCCAACTGAAGTGGGTGGCATCAACTTGCAGTACATGTTATTTTGGCACTTCCATGTCCCCAGAACTCCCTAAATACTATTTTTTTCCTTAAGTTGTTCATTCTGAGTTTACTTTTGGTTTCAACTTAAGATAAAGAAGGTAGACCGCCTGTATAGTTCACTGGGGCGATATACACAATAACTGGGTTACTTTAAATTCCTTGACAAACTGATCTTTAACTTCAAGATCTAGTTAAGTCTCACTGAGAAGCTGTGGGTGACACGCCTTCTGCTGCAGCCTGGCTGAGGGGCCCCACAGCAGGCGTACTTCCTTTCCAAGTGAGGCCCCGTGCTCACGTGGAAGGAAGTCAGCGCTGTCCACCATATGCACGGAGCTCTTGGTGATGACGTGTGTGTCACATCGCCTGTGTCCTGCAGGAAATCTTACCAAGCTGCCTCTTTTTAAACAGTGCTGTTTGCTAGTGGGGGTGGTGGAGGGGATGGGCGGCATCCTAGGGGCCCCTGTGGGGCAGTGTCCAGGCCCTGAGCAGGGCTGGCCAGTGGTGTGGAGCTAGCAGTGGGCCTTTGGCCTCTAGGTTGGCCACAAACCTGGCTGCAGCTGGCAGGGTGGGAGGCGAGGGAGCAGACGGTGGCATCGGGTTTGGGGGGTGGGTGGCAGCCTGGCACCAGCACCCCCACCTCTGAGGAAAGCCTGGACGCGAGGCCTCTTCAGACGCACCTGCTGTCTGCTCTGCAGGGCTCTGCCGGTCATGTACGCGGTCGCCCTGGACCTTCGCGTGTTCGCCAACAACGTAAGCGAATGCCCTGTCCCTGCTGTTGGAGAACTGACCTCTGTGACTGCTGCTGCATCTCACCTCAGTCTCCCAGGGTTTTGAGGAACAAGTGGGAGTCGGGATGCATCGAGGTGGGGAGCAGGGAAGGGTGGCAGCTGGGCTCGCTGCTCCTGGGGCGACGCAGACAGGCTCTGGTCAGTTTGCTGGATGTCCCCTGTCAGTGTGGAGGAGGCGCTGTCTGGGCTGCCCATTTACATCTAGTGGGTTGCTCTTCCTAGGGTAGAGCGATTGCAATGAGCAATTTTGCATCCTTTAATGTAAGATGTGACCTGTCCCCATCCTAAGGCACTCCAGCTGCACGTAGGTCAAGTAGCTCTGGGTTCCTGTGGCTTGCAGGAGAAAGACCCTGAGTTTCATGGGTGACTTCCCCTCAGGGAGCAGCAAGCTGGCTGTGAGCCGCGGCTGCCCTTTCTTTGTCTGTGGATGGCTTCCAGCTGCAGACCAGAGGACTCGCTCACACTCCTCCCTCTCCTCCTGCTCAAGCCAGTTGTCGCGCTGGGCGTTTTGAGCCCACGTGGCTCTGAGCAGCAGAGGCAAAGGGGCTGGGACTGTTGGGTGCGGGAGTGACCTTTCGCCTCCTGTCTGTCCAGGACAGGGTGCTGGAAGCCCAAGCCTGGAAGTGCCCACAGACAGACAGAAAGCCCCACAGGAGCCAGGAGAGGCGGACAGCCTGGCACTCTGTGCTGTGTGCCACGCACACATCTGTGCGTCCCGCCTGCCCCCTTGGTAGGGCAGTGGGTCAGCTGAGGCCTGTAGAAACGGGCAGATAAGGCCTGAAGTCTGTGGCATGACACCCCGAGGTCTGGGGTGTGACTGAACGTCACTGATCACACCACGGATCAGGGACATCGCAGCTTCTCAGGATGTTGGATGAGAAAGGTCATTTGACAGTTCCCAGCACCAAGAGGACAACAGCAGTTGGACTCATCTGATGAAGTTTGTTTCACTTTTTTTAGCGCTAGGGATGGAAGGTAGTGCCGTGGGTGTGCAGGCAAGTGCTCTACCACAGTCAGCCCTTGACGATTTTAGACCAAGGGTCGTGAAATGCCTCTGTGAGCAATTATGAACTCTCTCGAAACAAGTGAACACCTCCGTCTCGGCAAGGGAGCAGAAGACGGGAGGCCCAAGTGGGCGTTTCAGGCTGAGACCCCAGGTGCTTTGTCTGTTCAGAGATTGTTAACTGGGAAAATCTTAAGTGCTCATTTAAGAACAGTAGCAGGCCTTTGTGACGTTAACACAACTGACTTTTACAATAAAGCTGCACTCTGTTTCCCAGGCAAGCGGAACACTCTGGGCAGAGTGGCACCTTGCGCCTCTTAGGCCCATACCGCCTGCTCCACAGAAGCCACCTGGAGTCCTCTCGCACACACTCCCTGCCAGCATGATGGGCGAGGGAGGCGAGCGTGAGGACACCGTATCAGGACTCTGTGCAGGCTGCTGCAGTGTGGCCCGGAGTGCTGTGGTGAGCTGTTGCCACCCGAGCACCAACACCGCTGCCTGGCCTGTGCCTAGCCAGATCTTGGACTGCTGCGTGATTGTCACCATCGGTGTGTCTTAGTCCATGCAGGCTGCTGTGACAGACCGTGTGGACTGGGTGGCGTATAAACAACAGACGTGCATTTCTCACCAGTCCTGCAGACTGGGACGTCCCAGGTCAAGGGGCCAGCGATGGGGTGTCCAGTGAGGAGCCATGGTCTGGTCTGCTTGCTGTGTCCTCGTGTGGTGGATGGGTCAGGGAGTTCTCGGGGTCTCTTGAGTGCACTGGCCCCCCATGAAGGCCTGCCCTCAAGCCCTCGTCTCCTCCTGGTGCCCTCACTTGGGGCTTAGGATGTCAGCATGTGGCTGGGGGCACAGAGGTTCTGGCCATCCCTGACCCTCTGGGAAGTTCTGAGTCACTGAGTTATACAGCAGGTCCACATGTCGACACCTGTCAGGTAAGACAGCTGCAGCAAGACAGCCACTCGTCAGCAGCTCCAGAGACCCCATCAGAGCACTCTGTCTTGGAGAGCAGGAGGCTGCCTGGCTCGCAGTGGCTGGACCACTCCCCACACTCATGTTCCCAGAGGCGGGCTGTGGTCACTGGCCGCTGACACCGTCACTTGTTGGCCCGGTAGTGGCACACTAGTTGGTTCTCTCGTGAGAGCGTGGTCTGCGGTGTCCACTCCCGGCCCCGCCTGCAGCTCTGGCCACTTCCCAGTGCTGCTTCCCAGCTGGCGCAGGGAGTGGTGGGATGTGAAGGTCGTTGGCCTTCTGCAGGGAACTGGCTTGGCTGGCTGGATCGCAGGCACGTGCTGGTGTCGAGGGTGCCGGTGTGCCTGGGAGGGCTCAGCCTGGCCTGCCACCCTGCTGCACTGTCCACACACGTCAGGGCAAGAGGAAGGGACGGTGGCCTGGTGTCTTCCTGAGGATGGCTCTCAGCTCGTGGACCCTCCGCAAGAGCAGGAGGAGACTGCTCTAGAGACCAGGGAGCGAGGCCCTTGGTGGCATCTGACACCCCATTCATCCCACGCGGGTTGTGTGCCAGAGGATGGTACAGTGCCAGCCGCGGTGCAGGCCATGACCAGCTTGTCAGCGCAAACCAGGAACCTGGGCAGGGGGCGGGTCGCAGTGCAAAGGCCCCGCAGATTCCGAAAACATGGTTGTGCACACCAGGCCACGTCTCCCTTTGGGACTTCAGCTCTTCATCGTATCGACTCTTGCTTTAAAACAAGTGTTTTTGTGTCCTATTAGGCAGATCAGCAGCTGGTGAAGAAAGGAAGGAGCAAAGTCGGGGATATGCTGGAGAAAGCTGCCGAGCTGCTGATGAGCTGCTTCCGCGTCTGTGCCAGTGACACGTGAGTGGGCCTGGAGACGGCGCTCTTGCCCCCAGCCGGTGCTTGCTGGTGGCTTTTGCTTACTTGCACCTGCCTCGGGATCCCACAGCACTGTCACTTTTGCTTTAAGAAGTCATTTGTTTTGTAAAGGAGATAAAAAGGCCCTCCCACCCGGCCGCTGCTGTCCTCCCTGGACCTTCCGTGCCACGCGCCCTGGCGCTGCACGCCCCGGCACCATGCTCTCCTGCGGGTCCCTGACAGTGGCTTCCCGAGCTTTCTGTTTTACAAAACCGGCTCGGTCTGTGTTCAGTCAAAGGCTCCTCAGGATGGAGGCTGAGCCCCGGCCCTCCTGTAGCCTGGTGGGGTCGCTGCGCTGGTGCCCTTGTTAGAGGCGGCACCCGCCTCTGCCTCAGGGAAGGGCCGTTCTCCAGTGGCAGGTTTCAGACTCTGCACTGCCTACTTGGGCTCAGTTTCTCCTTTTTAGGGTTCATGTATTTTCTTGGATTAGTATGTTTTTTATCAGGTTTTTAAGTTTTTGCTTTCTTTTATTTTTCAATTTTTTATTATTCCTTTATTCTGGGTAATTTGTCCTGACCTGCTTGCAGGGTGGCTACTCTTCGTTGCCATTACTTATCGTTTTAATTCTAGACTTTCTATCTGATTCTACTTTAGAGTTTCCATTTTTCTCCTAAAACTCCAGCTCAATCTCATCATCACATTTATTTGATAGTGTGTGTCTCTATCATCTCTGTTTTATGTATACATATATATGTTTTTTCTTTTTTTGCTGAGACAGGGTCTTAGTTGCCCTTAACCTTGTGATCCTCCTGCCTCAGCCTCCTAGGTAGCTGGAATCACAGGCGTGGCCATTGCGCCTGGCTTGGAAATTGTAAACAAAGAAAATGGTTCCCAGAAGGTCTTCCAGTTTTCCTTTCCTCACCCTCCCAGCCCAGCCTCCAGCCCATTCCAGTAGCAGCTGGGCTGTAGGGGACCTGACTGTCCCCGGGTGCTCACCCCTGAGGCTCTCCCTGAGCCGCTCCTCCCGCAGCCCCTCTCCCGCTGCCCCATGACCAGCCTCTCACCTGGGCCCTGCAGCGGGGTCTCTCCCAGCCCCCGGTACTCGCAGGCAGCTCTGGGCTGGGGGATGCCGTGGGGTGTGTTGATTGCTTCACGTCGTGTCAGGTGCCCCTTGCACCGTCGAGCTCGCTGAGCGCTCGCTGGTGACCCTCGTGGCTGGGGTGTTTGGTGAGGCGGTGGCTTCTCAGGGGGGACACCAAGAGCTCAGCAGCTGAGGGACCTCACGAGGGTGGGCCTTGCCGGGCCAGAAACTGGTGCTTTAGAGGACACTATCAGAAAGCGAGAAGCAGCCTTAAAGTGGGGGATCTGCAAATAGATATTTGATGAGGGTCTAGTGCCTGGCACACAAAGAACTGCCACAGCTGGACAAGAAAAGAAACCAATTTAAAGGATATTTGAGAAAATTTCCAAAGAAGATATGCACATGGCCAGTGGGCTCATGAAAGTTGCTAGACCAGGCCATAGTGAGCTGCCACTTCATCCTGTGGGGTGGCTCTGGACAGAAGGTGGCACAGTACAGGCCAGGAGAGAGGGGGCTGTGCTCCTGGTAGGCTGGGGCGCTGGGCACCTCCACTCCCTCACGTAGCCAGCAGCTCCTCAGATCTCGCACCTGGAGTCCCCAGGTGACCCTGCAGTTCCTCCTGGCTGCATCCAGGAGATGGTAGCCCCCAGAGACCCTGGTTGGCCTGGTGCCAGGGCAGGACACTGCTTGCTGCTGGCCGTGGTTGTGAAGTGGGTGGTGTTGTCCTCCTCTCCTGTCACACTGAGAGGGACACCCAGAGAGAGCCAGTCTGTCCTCTGCAGGCCACTGCCCAGCCGTCGCCAGCCCGCCGGCCGTCCCGAGCGGCGCTGTGTGCTGAGCGCTGCGGGGCACGTTGGGTCTTGCCGCAGCTGGCTGTTGGTCGTGAGCAGCCGTGTCTTCTGCCCCGGCACCGTCGTCTGCCTCGTGCCTCGCTCTTGGGTTGGTGCTTCCAGGCAGCTGCCCCTGGGCCTCACTCTGGCACCCCTGGACAAGCTCTGTGGCAGGGGAAGCACTTGCAGAGTGGGGGTGCACAGCCAAATTGTTAAAACACCCCACAAAGCTGAAAGGACCTTCAGGGCCGCCCACACTTCCACTGGGAGCGCTCTGACGTGCTCTAGCACGCCCTCTGCATCTGTCCCCACCCATCCTTGTTCCTCTTAAGAAATGTGCCTCAGAGTCTCTTGGCACCTTGGTGCACTTGCCTCCGAGGGCTTCAGCTTCTCCTTGGGTCTGCACGAGCCCCGTGCAGCCCTCCGCGCCCCTCCCAGGCTGGCGAATGTGACCACTGCCAGCCATTAGGCAGCTTGTTCTGCGACATGTGGAGTTTCTGTCTCCTCTGTGACATTAAGAGTTTCGTTTTTCCGCAGCCGTGCCGGCATAGAGGACTCCAAGAAGTGGGGGATGCTGTTCCTGGTGAACCAGCTGTTTAAGATCTACTTTAAGGTACGCGCCTGCTGGGGTCTCCGGAACCCCGTCCTCCAGTCGTGCCGTCCTCCCCGAGTGAGGAGCTGGCCACCTGTCGTGGAAGGGAAGGAGGGTGGCCACATTCCCAGTCCTCGTGGCCGAGTGCCCCCACCCTCAAGGGCTGCTTCTCCAGCGTCTGGCCTGAAACAGCCCCATGAGGCCCTGTCCCCTGAGCCAGCACCCTCCTGGCCGCGCTGGGCCCTGCGTAGCAGGGGTGGCTCTGGAGCAGGTGTGAGTGGGGTTGGGAGGCCGAAGCTTCTTACCGCCCAGGGCCAGCCAGGGAAGGGCACTCGTGGGATGCATGTGGCTGGGCCTCGTCCCTCCTCAGCGGGGACCTAGGTCTGTCCCTGGCAGCCCCTGCAGCCTGGCTTTCCTCCCTTGGTGCCGGAGACCAGCTCCGGCCCGAGGGGTCGAGGACGTCGGCGGAAAGGTGAGAGAAAGACCACGCAGCACACAGGTCTGGAGGCTAACTCTCACTTTACTTCTTTTACCCGAGTTTTTATAGCCCAGACAGCACAGTCTTTTGCATTACAGCTTTTGAGGTTACATTAAAGAATTTCAGAGTTATACATTATGAGGAAACAAGTTGCATTAAGGAATTTCAGGGTTATACATTCTGAGGGAAAACAGGACATTGTTCTAAGTACATATTACTGATTAAACTTATCTAAAAATGTAGAGAAAGCATATATTGATCGATCTTAAATGTCAAGAACAAAAACTGTTTTTACCTAAAACTATTTTTATAGCCCTTTAAGATCACTCACAATGTCCCACACCTTGATTGCCCTAATACATCATAGCTAAACCTTGACTGAACTCAACTTACTATTGTTTCCTATAATAACTTTGTTCTGAATTAGAAAGAAGGAAGTACAGCTATTTCTCAGAAGTTAAGCTAACAGGTATTTTTCCTTTGATCAGGTGTTAGATCTAAGGGGTCTCTACCATGGAAAACTTATATCAATATATCTTAAACTAATATCCTAAACTTACCTAAGATAAAAGAATCCTTATCAATCACAAGAAAGCCTTATAACTATAACTTAGAAAAGTCTGAACTATGGGGCACAGCAAGAGCCACAAGTTTAATCATTACTTACAAGCCTAATGTCTAATTATAAACCTGTTTTTCTCAGGAACTAATGAATTTGCTATAGAGCTCCTGGCTCAGACTTCACAGTGTAAATTTGTGTGATCAGATTTATGTTTAATAGCTAACTTATGAGCCCCTAGTGGTCACACAGAAACACAGTGAGAATAGAGAGAATCAACCATCACGGCGCCATTTTTGTCTAACATCGTTCCTGGAAGAGGGAGAGATGCCTTGCTTTCTCTCCCTATTATTTCAGACAAGGAGCCTTGCTCACTTGTCCCAAGGAAGATGTGATACCTTGGCGGCAGCAGCTCCCTGCAGGCCGCGGCCTCGGGGCTTCCAGAGGTGCCGTGGGGCCAGGAGGCTTCTGGCTCTTGCACCGCCTGCCATGGATGGTTCTGAACATCTGTGGCGGGCGTTATTTGTTACAGATCAACAAGCTCCATTTATGTAAGCCCCTGATCAGAGCCATCGACAGCTCCAACCTGAGGGACGACTACAGCACGGCCCAGAGGGTGACCTACAAGTACTACGTGGGACGCAAGGCCATGTTCGACAGTGACTTCAAGCAAGGTGTGCTCCACTCTCCCTGGGGTGCGGCCTGGCTGCAGGGGCTGCTTCAGAGAAGGCTCCTGTCTCAGTCCTTGGGGACATCCTTTCTGGGGCATCTGAGCGTGACTTTCTCCAGTCCACACAGGAGCCATTTTCTCTTTGCCTTCGACCACAGGCCTGCTGGTGGTGCTGTGCAGGGAGAGGCCACCAGGGCGGCCCTCTGCCTGGCTGCAGGCCCAGTCCAGCGAGCAGCGTTGTCCCTGGCACGTGCCAGATCTCACAGAGGCCAGGTGTGGTGCGCCCCCGCCCCAGTGCTGGGTTCACACCCGTGGCGTCCTCCCTCAGAAGCACCGTCGTCCCTCAGGCCCTTTGGCTGGCGTGGGCCCTGCCCGCCATCTCTTCTGTGTGCCAAGGCACACTTGGGAACCCACTGTCAACCGCTTGTTCTCACACCCGAGAGTCCAGGGCACGGCGTCCTGCAGGCCCCGGCAGCCAGCAGCCACTGTCATACTGTGGTCTGGGGGTCAATCCTGGGTTTATGTGGACAAGCTTTTCAGTTTTCCCACATTTTCAGTAGGCGGCACGCCTCTACAGAAGGGCTTTCCTGGGGTCTTCCCTCATCTCGTTTCCCCTTAAAATAGGATGCATAAGGGAAGACGCTTTTAAATCGTGTTGTGTTGGATTCCATCAGGGTGGCCACCTGGTTTCCTCTGAGGTTCACTGAGAGGCAGTTTTGACTCCTCACGGGGCCAGCAGTGGTCACTGATGGCCTGCAGGTGGCCCTAGTGTCCAGGCCTTGCTGGCTGAGGCACTCGGCCAGACTGTCTCTCCCAGTTCCTCCGTCTTGTGTAGAGACCCCAGGCGTCCCGGAGACTGGGTTTTGGACACAGAGCTGCTCTGTGTGCCTCGGAAGGCTGCGCTAGCTCATCTCCTGCCTGGTGGCTCTCGGGGTTCTGGCTCCCGTGTCCCTGCTGGGAATTCCTGCTGCTCTTGGTGCATTTAACTGGACAAAGTGTCTGAAGCGTGAGATGGTTCTCACAGCTTCTTGTGACCTCACCGCTTATGTGAAGAGGGCGAATTCAGGGTGTCTTGGTTGGTCACACGTTTCACCAGTCACACTTTCAGGGACTCAGGCCTCTTTAGATGTCTTTGGCTCTAAGTAAAATGGAAGGTTTCATGCAGAACGTCTAAAGTCCCGTGGAAGACAGCAGAAAGGTCTCGGGATTGTTAGGAATGCATCACTGTGCCCCGGGGGCTTGGGGCGTGGCCGTCTTGGGCACTGGTCGAGGGCGCGTCTCTGGGCAGTGCCAGAGTCGCTGTCTGGTGTCAGGCTGTGGATATGCAAGCTCCGTGACCCCGTGAGGCTCCCTGTGGGCTCAGCGCCTGCCCGGGACAGTCACGCTCCCAGTGTGAGAGTGGATGTCGGCCTTGCCGGGCGTGGCTGTGTGGCTCGCAGCGCAGACTCCTGGCCCGCCCGGGTCTGCCGCCCAGCGAGGGCCTGCGTCAGGTGGGCTCCTGGTTCCGAGTGTTGCCGTGCTACCGGGTGGGGACTTGGTGCTGTGGCAGGCCATGTGCTCCTGCTGACCAGGGCTCCTCGGTTCCTGAGCCACGTCAGGTCCAGGCCCCGCAGGCCCGTCCTGCTGCCTTGGCCGCGGGCCCAGGGAGGAGCCCGTGCTCCTGCAGCGTTCCCAGCTTCCTGCCGCGGACATGGTGCTGTGCAGTGAGCGGGTGAGCCCCTGCCCAAGAGGCCCCTGTGTGCCCCGCCACGTGTTACATTCAGCTCTGGCTTTCACGGAACACAGGGCCAGCCCTCACGAGGTCACAGCACGCTTGCTCGAGCACCTGGCCGTCTTCAGCGGAAGGCGCACGCGTGGCTCTGAGCTGCGTGCCGAGCTTCAGGTGGTGGTGCTGAGCGTCTGTCTCGGACCTCCCCTTCCGTGTCGGGCTGTCCGGGCTGAAGTGCCGACTGCGTGGCTCCCAGCCTCAGGCAGGGGGTGCACCAGCTCCTTCCTGCAGCGCCCCCGTGCAGCAGGCCTGCCCAGCCTTCCTGGGGCTCTGGAGCCACGGGCCGTGTTTGAGAAGAGCTGCGGGGAAGCGGTGCAGCCAGGCTGAGCCAGGCCGCGGGCTCCGCGACGGTGAAGGGAGAGCTCCCGCCGTGGCCTGAGCATCAGCCGGTGGGAGCCGGAGGGCGCGTGCCACGGCGGCCTGGACGGCTGGCCTGACGCCGCCGCTCTCCGCAGCTGAGGAGTACCTGTCCTTCGCCTTTGAACACTGCCATCGCTCCAGCCAGAAGAACAAGAGGATGATCCTCATCTACCTGCTCCCCGTGAAGATGCTGCTGGTGAGTGGCTGCTCCTCTCAGCCCCGTGGGCCTGCAAGCCTGCGCCGTGGGCCGTGCCGGCCCTCCCAGGCCCTTCCAGCAAAGCTTCGCCTGTGATTGTCTCTCCCGGAAGTGGCCAAGCCCAGCGTTCACGCTAGGCGTGAGACAAGTGTGTGCCGTTTGCCGTTCTCCCTAAGCGGCTCCGTCCACAGCAGGGCCGACCGAGAAAGGAGAGCGTGGAAGCAGTCTGCCGGTGGGGCCTTAGGGTGGCTGGACAGACGCGGCTGGCTGAGGAGTCAGGACCGGCCCCACCCGGGAGTGGGGAGCCTCCTCCCACGTCTGGGTGAAAGTGAAAGTGGCGCCTGCTGGTGGCCAAAGCGCCCGTCGCCCGGGGTGGCTTACTGGGGACGGTAGCTGTGCTGCCCCGCCCCTCCCCACACCCACCCTCCCTGGAGAGCAGGGGTGATGTCCTTCCTAAGTCCAGTGCTTTTCCTGGTGTCCAGTTACCCTAAGTGACAAGAGACGGGGAAGGCTGCGGCCACACGGTTCCCGGTTTCCTGGCTTTCCCTTTCCTTCCTGTGCCCTGGCGTGTTTAGTCCTCCTTCAGCTTCTGCAGAAATTCTAAGGAATGGGCTTGCGATTGCTTTCAGTGACTCTTTGGTAAGCTGTCACTGAAGACAGGCTGCGGGGTGACAGCGCCTGTGGGAGGCTCACTTCTGTCCTAGGGCCACATGCCGACCGTGGAGCTCTTGAGGAAGTACCACCTCATGCAGTTCGCCGACGTGACCCGAGCCGTGAGGTAGGTCCCGCTCCTCGCGCAGAGGCTGCTCACTGCGCGTGAGGTGGCACTGACGCGCTCTCCCGGCCTCTGTGCCGCCCGCCAGCGAGGGCAACCTGCTGCTGCTCAACGAGGCGCTGGCAAGGCACGAGACCTTCTTCATCCGCTGCGGCATCTTCCTCATCCTCGAGAAGCTCAAGATCATCACCTACCGGAATCTCTTCAAGAAAGTGTGAGCAGCGTGCGCCTGGGGCAGGTGGCGGGCGGGCGGGGACACGCCTGGGGCCCACTGCCCTGCTCTGAGGGCAGGTGTGTGGAGTCACGGGGAGACGCCCGCTCTGCTCTCCCGGGCCTGTGGCCACAGGCTCCCCAGGTCAGGCTTCCGACAAGGCAGACCTTCCCGCTGTGGGGAGGCTGTCACAAACAGGACCACCTGAGCCTGCAGGACGCTGTGGGCAGCACATCCCGGTGTCAGAGCCGCTGGCGTCAGGACCTGCGCCTCGGGCTCGGCGAGCTACTTACCAAACGTATGAATGTTCTGGCTGTTCTAGCAGCAGCTTCTTTTTTTTTTTTAAGGGATAACAGGGATTGAACTCAGGTCACTTGGCCACTGAGCCACTTCTCCAGCCCTATTTTGTATTTTATGTAGAGACAGCAACTCTCACTGAGTTGCTTAGTGCCTCACTTTTGCTGGGGCCAATTTTGAACTTGAGATCTTCCTGCCTCAGCCTCCTGAGCTGCTGAGATTACGGGCTTAAAATAGGAAAGTCAGATTATATTTCGTAGTCTTGTTTGTAGGTTGTGTTCCAGAATGTATCTAGTAAGTGCAAACATGTTTCATTCCTTCTGAACCCTGGTTGATTGCAAAGTGCCTCTCTGTCTGGCCACCCCTGGGTGAGCTCGCTCCCGGCCTTGAGGGAGCGCCCTGTCGGGAGCTGCAGTGCTGTCCCCCTCTTGCAGGTACCTGCTGCTCAGGACACACCAGCTGTCTCTGGAGGCCTTCCTGGTCGCCCTGAAGTTCATGCACGTGGAGGACGTGGACATCGACGAGGTGCAGTGCATCCTGGCCAACCTGATCTACATGGTGCGTGGCCTGGCCCCCGGGAAGCGCTGCTCTCAGCCGGGTGGTCTGGCCTCGGAGCCCTGGCCTGGTGGTGTTGGAGTCAGTGGCGGGCTTTCCCTTTGCAGAGGAATTTCCTGGTGGAAATACCACCCACAGGGCCCTCGGGCGTGAGGGTGGGGGTGCCCGTCGACTGAGCTGCGCCAGGACTGCCGTGGGCCGCTGGCGCCCGGCGGCTTGGCCAGGAGTTGGTGCGAGGTGCGAGCAGGCCTCTCTCCTCCAGGGCCACATCAAAGGCTACATCTCCCACCAGCACCAGAAGCTCGTCGTCAGCAAGCAGAACCCGTTCCCCCCGCTGTCCACTGTGTGCTGAGGCCTGGAGGCTGGGCGGAGGGCAGGGCTGCCTGCCGTCGGGCTGCGTCAGCTCTGGGCTGTACCCTTCTCTGCATCTGGGACCTTCCGGTGCCTTCCCAGGGTGCCCGCACTCGGAGCATCCTGAACCCCTGTGGTGCTGTCACCAATGTCACACAGCCTGCTAGGTGGCAGTGTTGGGGGCCTCCTAAGGGAGGCCTGTGCCTGGCAGCTCATTTCGCTTCCCAAGTGTTGTCACAGAGGCCATCTTTGTGACTTTTTGTAGCTCCTTCTATAAAAAAGGGTATTCTGAGTCGTTATCTTCTAAGATACGTCTGGTTTTATTTATTAAATCTGAATCTTTATGTGATCAAAATACTTGGCTAGCTTAGGGCTTCTTTTTAGAAGCAGGCCTTAGTGGGTGCGTTTCCCAGCTTTCTCAGCTCGTGCAGGGGCTTGAGTGGGGCGCCAAGAGTGGCCCGTGAGGCTCCAGCCACGGCACCCCTGAGCTGCGAGTGGCTGCCCTTTGCCTTCAGAGACATGGCCTCTGCCCTTCTGGTCAGGACTTTTCCCTACAACTGCATCTAACCTCAGTCACCTCCAGAGACCCCACCTCAACAGCCCCCAGGTCGGGGCCCAGGCAGCCTCGGTTCCGCAGCCTCTCAGCCCCCTTGCGTGTTCTTCTCCTGTTCATGGAAAGCTGCCTTAGCTCATCTCTGCAGAGCCCCCGAGTCTGGGGCTCCTGTGCACTCTGCGG
Source organism: Tamias sibiricus (assembly GCA_025594165.1). Lineage (NCBI taxonomy): Eukaryota > Metazoa > Chordata > Mammalia > Rodentia > Sciuridae > Tamias > Tamias sibiricus. Next base: position 797,311 of record CM046663.1, read on the forward strand.
AGAGGAGCGCTCTAGAGCACGTGGCTCAGAGCTCACGCTCAGAGCTCGCTCTGCCTGGGCTCCGCCAGTGTCCTGCTGCTGGGCGGCCACCCCGGGCGTCGTGGTGTGCAGCGCAGCGTCCTCCCTTTGCGCGTGGGCCTGCAGTCTGGTCAGGGCCTGGTGGTGCCAGTGGGGTCTCCCGTGGGGCTGGGTGCTCACTCCTGCAGGTGTGCAGGCTCTGGAGTCACGGGACTCGGTGGTTGTGCACCAGCACCTCCACCCTCCACACAGGTCCTCCAGTGCCTGCACCGAGTGTCGGAGGGCCAGCGAGCCAGTCCCCAAGTGTGTGGGCAGCTTGGCACACTGTGGCCAAAATTCCCAGCAGGAATAGCTCAGAGGAGGCCATGTTTGTCTTGGCTCATGGTTTAAAGGTCTAGTTCCTGGCCAGCCTGAGGAGGGAGGGGCAGGTGGGAGCAGGGAGAGGAGAGCGCGTGCAGACCCCAAGGCCAACCCCCTCCTCCAGCAGCCCCACCTGCCTGTCTGCAGTCCCCACCCAGCTAGGCCCTTCTGATCACGAGTCCCCAGAAGGTCACTCCACTGGGAGGTCACAGCTCTCCGGGCCTGGTCTCACCTCTGGACCTTCCTGCATTGTCACAGGCGGTTGTTCTTGTTTTGTTTTTTGACGGGCAGGGGCTCACGTCCAGACCACAGCTTGGCCTGTCTGCTGAGTCTCAGCTCGCTTCCAGCTGAGTGTCGCCTGGCCCACAGCAGGCACAGGGCGGGTGTGAGCCTCCACAGAGCTGCTCTCCCCACCACAGACCTGTCAGGTGTGGCCTCTTGCTGGAGAGCCCTCCTGGGCTGACCCGAATCTGTCTGTCTCCACCACGCGTGCTGCAGGCCGCGCTTGCAGCGGTGCCTGGTGCCTGCGGAAGCCTAGGCCTCCCACCCTGAGCAGGGGCCGTGGGCATCCTGCAACTTCTGGTCAAGACGACGATCTCGTGGCAGCCTCTGGGAACGCCTGTGAGCACCCTGGGTTCCGTTCTGCTCCGCAGCAGGAGAAGGCTGAGTAAGGCTCGTCAGCGTCTCCAGGTGATCACCGAGCCGCAGTGACACCCCCAGCCAGGGACCGACGACTGGAGGCGAACGAGGCTGCACTGAGCAGTGCAAGAACACCAGGGCAGCACCCGCGAGTGTGGGCCGTGGTGTCCAGGCCTGTGTGGCGGGACCTAGCTCGAGTACGTGTGCACCCACAACACCAAGGAATTGGGCTGGATCCTTGCTAAGAGTGCCCTGGTTCGGCTTTTTTACTTATTTTTTTAGTGCCTCGGCCCTTTTATTTTTCATATTGAGACACGGTCTAAATTGCTGGGGCTGGTCTGGAACTTGCCATCCTCCTACCTCAGCCTCCCAAGTTGCCGGGATTTCAGGGGTGCACCAGTGTGCCCCAGTAGTTTGGCCCTTTCAAAGCTTATCATAGGCAAGTTTCTGTTGTTCCTCTTAGAGACAAGGACACGGAGGTGGAGGTGGAGTGACCGTCAGCCACCTGGTGTTGCAGCAGAGCACTCCTGGAGACTGGAGACTCCTCCCCCAGTGCCCCGGCACAACCCCAGGAGGCCTGTGCTTCTGTCTCCTGCGCTGGGCTCCCTGGGCTCCCCTAAGCCTGCCTCTTCACAGTGCTCCTCTGGAGGGGCTCTCCGCCCTCACCGACTTCCAGTGGCTCCTTCCAACACGAGCGACCGTGTGGCTGGGGCTGGCTGAACCCAGCCACGCTGGGAGGTTGCTCTGGGCCGGGACCAGCAGCTCCCGTTCTGTTTTAGTCAGCTCTTTTGCCACTGTGACTAAAAGACCCGACCAGCACAATTAAAGAGGAGGAAGAGTTTATTTGAGGGCTCACAGTTTCAGAGGTCTCAATCCATAGAAGACCGGCTGCGTTCCTCAGGGCTCGAGGTGAGGCAGAACATCATGGAGGAAGAGTGTGGCGGAGGGAGGCAGCTCACGTGGTGATCGGGAAACCGAGACTCCAGATACAAAATGTGGACCCCACAGCCACACCCCGTGCCGCCGCCTCCAGCCTCACCCCACCTCCAGTTACCACCCAGTTAGCCCGTCGGGTACATCACAGGTTAGGGCAAGGCCCACCGTCTCACACGTGAGCTTTGGAGGAACACCTCCCGTGTAAACCACCACGTGTGACGGGTGTGACCTGCCGTGTGTAGGGAGGACACCTTCATGGACGTGACGCCTCCAGAGCCGAGACTCGGGAGAGGAGCAACGCTAGAAACCAGGAGGTTCATGCCGACAGGTTCATTTCTCACTTAGCAGTGTCTGGGCTTTTCACGAGGTCTCTCTTCCAAGGAAGAGCACCACAGCACGCAGCGGTACCGCGGGGCCACCCGCAGCTGGCGGGCAGGAGGCCGGGGCTCCTCCCAGCCCTTCCCTGGCAGTGACGACGCCGGTCCTTCCTGGCACCTGTGTCCTGGTTACTGGCTGTCCAGAGCGAGCACCTTGTGGCCTTGGGGAGAAGGAAGGGGAGCACCTGCCCTCCCAGCGCCGAGCCCAGGACGCCCGTGAGGAGCAGCTGCCCCTGTTCCATGACGGCCACGCGCCCCCCACCCCCCACCCGGCTGCCACAGCGACCCTCCCGGCACCTCCTGGTAGTGACAGTCGCGTTCAGCACCTGCCCACGCTCCTCCCTGTGCAGTGTGTGACTGGCAGCCTCGTCTGTGCGCCCGGCGTGGTGCCAAGGAGCCTCCAGTGCGAGGAGGCCCCCATCCCTGGGGTGCACCGTGCCCCTCGGGGTGCAGACGGGAGCTCCAGGCCCAGCAGCGAGCCTCCCTCTCCCCGACACCATGGGGTACCCTGGGTGCACGCACCTGCACTTGATGCTGACCTGGGGGCCCTGGCCTGCTCTGAAGTCCAGCGCCACGGACAGCTTTGCAAGGGTGAAGTGACCCCCTGAGTCCTCGGGCCTTGGTGAGGCGGAGGCTGCGTGGAGCCTGCCGGGCCAGCTGCTGCCTGCTGCCCTCCACCTGGGACCTGAGGGCAGTTCACCGTGGAGCCCTGGGCTCGCTGCGTGGCCTCCCTCACCCTGTCCTCGAGCGCAGTCACAGGCACTGACTGGGACAACCAGGGGTCTGAGAAGCACCAGGACAGAGGCGTGGCCCGGAGCTCCTGGCTGATGGCCCGGGCTGCTCGGAAGAGTTTCGGTGGCTTTGTTGCTCCAGCGCTTAGGGACACAGAGCGAAGGCGGGAGGGACACAGAGCGAAGGCGGGCTTGTTCACGGCTCTTCAGATCCGTCGAGGGCGCCCCAGCAGGCAGGGCGGGCCTCTGTGGCCTCCCACCGCAGGGAAGAGCGGTGAGGACAGGTCTGGCGACAGCTGAGGCCTCACGTGGGGACGCAGACCCGCGCCCTGGATGGGCCACACCAGCTGCTGTCAGTCAGCGTCGGCACCGTCCCCTCCACTAAGTGCTGACCTGCTCTGCCGCCTCGCGCCCCGCCTGCAGCCCTCTGCGTGTTCTACGTCTGCTTCCTGATTTCGCAAGCGTCTCAGTGTTATTGAAGCTAAGTTCAGCTCCATCGTGCATCAGAACAAAGACGCCAGCTTCACGACCTTCACTTTGTTCCTACCTGTGATCGTCATGCTCCAGTGAGATCTTGCACGACTGGTGGGACAATGCCGGCTAGGTCTCACACTGAGGCTCGCGTGCCACCCTGAGCGTGCTTGTCGTCCCCAGAGTCCGCGTGTATCGTAACACACCACAGAGATCTTTTCCTTTGGAACGTGTTGACTTGACCTTCAAAAAACTAATCTGGTCATAAAGAGCTCATGTGGGTTTGCAGGATCTGGGGGCCGTGAAGTCAGGTGGTGGGGGACAGGGCCAAAGCCAGCCAGCCGGTGTCTGCCTTCTGCCCCCACTGAGTCGGCTGCCGACCTGCAGCAGTCACTGCCGGCCAGGCTCCGGTTTTCTCAGGTTCCAAGGGGAGAAACCTCCCAGCAGGCTGGAGGGACAGGCCTGTGATGTGCCCGGCCAGGGGCGTGGGAGTGCCTGGCCCTGCTGGGCCTCTGCAGTGGGAGGGGCTGCGTTGCTCCAGCCCCGCAAATCAAGCTTGGGAACAGTGTCGAGGCCACGCCTGGGCACAGGCTCTGGGGGCACAGTGTCTGCAGCCACCAGGTCGCCAGGCTCGTGCAGAGGAAGCACGAGGTGATGAGGACGAGGACCAGCCAGCCACCGCAGCTTCGGCCTGCCCAGTGCGCTCCACGCACCCCTGGCGGGGGCCCTCCCGCTGGAGCTGACACCCGAAGCCCTGGGGAAGCCGAGCGCCCCGTGCCCGCCCCGTGCCCGCCCCGTGCCCGCCCCGTGCCGGCAGAGCTGGCTGCACCTCCCCTCCTCCGCCACCAAGGCTTGCCCGGCACTGACAGGACAGGCGGCCATAAGGGTGGCTGCAGGTGGGGCCTCGGTGAGCGGGGGCGCTCCGTCCCCTACGCCGCCTCTGCTCAGTCCTCACCCCAGGCTGAGCTGCCCTCTGTCCTTCCTGCTCCCCTCACCTGCTGCCGGGCTCTCCTGATGGGCACCGGCCAGGGAAAGGGCTGGCCTCCGATGGGAGCACGGGAACAGGAGCCCAGCTAATATCCGCGGCATGAACCCTGATAGTAAGAAGAGTGAGACTTGTTTGTGGGGTTACACACACACACACACACACAGTGTGAAATGCCGGCCACTGTGCAGATGGGGGGCGGGGTTCTGGCGGGAGGATCACTGCAGGCTGCTGAGGCCCAGGCCCGCGGCGTCGGCAGCGGCCCTCAGTACCAGTCTGCGGGTTCCGTCAGGCCGGTGAGCAGAGCAGTGAACGCCAAAGAGGAATTCAGGCAGCAAAAGGCGGAGCTGGGGTCCCGCCAGGAGCCACAGCCAGGCCGCGCGCCGCCACGGCTCTTCTGCCCAGGCCTGGCTGCAGCCGCTCTGGTCAGGGGACCACTCGCTGCTGAGGCAGTGACAGCCCCGGGTGGTCGAGGTCAGCGCCCTGCGTTGTGTTGGCGCGGACATGAGGACCACCCTGGAGAGCTCTGGGAGGAGGAGAGGGCAGAGCCCTCGAGGGACACTCCTGGCCAGAGCCCTGCCGCGTGGCGGGCATGTGGCCAGCCAGCAGGTGGCTTCTGACCAGGCACGAGGCTGCCTGAGGCCAGCCCACACCACACGCCTCTTCACTGTGGCGCAGCGGGAGGAGACCAGAGTCTGCGGCAGACGTGGGGTTGGCACCCTCAATCCTCTGTGGGTGGTGTGGGTTCTCAGCTGGAAAGAAAACAGGGAGCCAGGAGGGCCTGTGCAGTGAGCGTGGGTCACTTGTGCTCAGCTCTGGCTCCTCGGGACTCTGTCCTCTCTCCAGCTGTGGGTCCTCGTGAGAAGCTGCCCGGGCCTGGGCACCAGGAGCATGCCTGGAGGAGGCGGCCCAGAGAGGCCCCAGCCTTGCCCTGGAGGAGGCCGCTGGCCCTGGAGGTCTGTGCCTTACTTCCAGTGGGCTGGGCGGGCCTGCAGGGTCGGGGGGACAGGAAGGGTCTGTTTCCTGAAGGAAGCGTTGGACTGGTGTGCCGGAACAGGATATCCAGAGGAAGCCGAAATGCAGGGAGAGAAGCCACAGTCCAGGTGGAAGCAAGTGGGGGCGTGGCTGCCCTGCAGGTACCCTGTGAATGGACCCTGACGCTCTGGACTGAGCCAGCCAAGCCTGGGGGGCAGAGGGGAGCAGGTTGGGAGACGCTGTGCCGGAGAGGTCTGGGAAGTCCAGGCGGGGTGCCGGCAGCAGCGGGTAGGAGAGGGGCCCACAGAGGCCGGTGGGGAGAGAACTGACGGGACACCAGGTGGACTGCTGCATGGTGGCCGGCCCCTGCTTCTGTGTTGAATGAATGATCATCAAAAGCAGCGAAACTTAATGAAAGTAGTACAAATAGTTTCATCGAAGCAGGAAAGACTGGCCGAGGGCCATGGAGTGGGCGGGCGGCGACTCACACGTGCGCTGCCGTTTGCTTTAAAAGGCTGGAGAAGAGCAGCTCATGTTAGTGAGGGAGGCAGACCAGTGGACGGCGGCAGGGAGGGGGCGTGGGGACGCCAGGCGGGCTCCCAGCTGACGCCTCGCCCGTAAAGGGGCCTGGGACACACGTCTGTGTTCCCGTGCAGACTGCGCTCTGCGGGCTCAGGGGCTGGCCGGTGGCCCTCAGTCCTGCGCCGTGCCTGGTGTGGACATGTGTCTCCTTGAGCAGAGCCCGCGGTGGGGCGGCTGGCTGGCGGGCGAGCCCAGGCGCTTGGCGCCGGGCAGTTCACCTGGGGCGGCCGGCTGCCCTCTCACGGAGGGGCCTGCTCCCTGGCCGCTCAGGAGGCTCTGCCCCTCCCCGGCACTCTGCCAGGCACCCTCCAGGGTCACCTCTGGAACTGTGGCGCTAGGCCCAGGAGTCAACGCTCAGGGGTCCAGCCCCCCGCGCTGCGGCGACAGCGTGGGTATGTGGCTCCATTGTCCTCGCCTGCCACCTCCAGGGTGTCAAGTGAACCACCAAAGCCCGAGAGTCGTCTGGCCCCGCTGCTGACCTGCCAGGTGAGGGCAGTCTGGCCAGCTGGTCCACGGGCTCGCGGACACCCAGGACTGCCCTCCTGTGGGCCGCGAAGCCCTCCTCTGCCGTGTCCTTGGGATCGGGGGTCCTGGCTGCATCTGCAGCCTAGACATCCTGGTGTGCGGGCTCCTGGTCTGTCTCAGCGCCTCTGGGCTGTTTCTCGGTGGGCTGGACCTGGGGCTGGCCTGAGGGGGTTCGAGCCCTTTCTGAGGGGCTCGGAGTGTGCACCAGGGGCTGCTGCCTGTGAGCCCCGTGTGGTTTCGGGCCCGCGTGGACAGCACGGAAGCTCAGAGGGCCCCCCACGAGGACTGAGGGGCTGCTTCCTCCTGGGCTCAGCTGTCCCGGGCCGCCGGAGGCAGCAGGAGGGTGCAGCATGGTCTAGTGTCCATGTGACTCAGCAAGTGACAGGGACACGTGAGCCCGCACGAGGTTGTGCTGCGGTCCACTCCCCGGGAGCCTCTCTCTGGAGCCCGCCCTCTGCTCTGCCCCCTTCCAGGCTGGACGGGGCAACCTCGGCAGCAGGAGGACCACAGAGGACTTGGCTGTCCAGAGCGTGGTCCTCCTGCACAGTCAGACCCCTGCCGGCACCCATGGGGAGGCCGAGGTCTCCTTTCCAGCCCTGGCTCTCGGGGTCTGTGCGCTGGGTGCTGTGTGTTTTGTTTTGAGGTCACTGGTGACATTTTATTTATTTTATTTTTGGTGCCAGAGATTGAACTCAGGGGCGCTTACCCACCAAGCCACAGCCCTTTTTATTTTTTATCTTAAGACAGGGTCTCACGACATTGCTGAGGCTGGCTTTGAATTCATGATCCTCTTGCCTCAGACTCCTGGGCCGCTGGGAGGACAGGCGTGTGCCTGGCCACTGGTGACTCTAAGTGAAGTCTGCTTCACTGTGCTGACACGTGCGGGCCATGGGAGGGACCCTGAGCAGGTCACTGCCGCTGGTCCCTTCTTACAGGCTTTCTCTGATCGTTGGTGGCTGCGGCTGCTCCTGGGAACAGGCTGGACGTTTCTGCTTTTCTCCTGGGGCCTGGGCGGGTCAGCGAAGCCCAGGGTTCTCATCCTGGCCGTCCTCACAGCCACAGGTCCTGCCCAGGAGACCCCTGGGACGACAGTCTGAGTTCCTGACCAGCAGGCGAGGGCCATTGGGGTCACCTGGGCCCTGTGGGGGGGAGCGTGCTCCAGGGTCCCTGCCCTACGACAGCAGCAGACAGCCCACCTCTCCGACCCCCTACTCTGGGCCAGGGTCATCTGTTTGCACACTCCCCATGCCAAGGCCAGGGACCGTGATCACCCTGAGGGGACCGGGCAGGCAGGGCACACTCCCATGAGAGCACTGTGCGGTCAGAACACCTGGTCCACCGGATGGACAGCTACCCTTGGCCAGGGGGCCCTCTTGCACCATGCCAGGCTCTGCCGCACGGCCCAGCTCCGGCTGTCCTCTGGGTCTTGGCTATGTCCGCCTGAGCACCGGGACCTGCGTGGCCAGGTCTTCCTGCGGCGTGGAGCCCCACACGGACGTGACCAGAGCGTCCCTGAGAACAGAGTGTGCCTTTGAGCCCTAGGATCACGCGCAGCGCTGCAGGCGAAGTCCCCTGAACACGCGCCCAGCCTGGCCTGCCCGCCACGGGCACCCCTGCCTCCGCTCCTCTCCCTCCCTGCCCTGCATGCAGCACTCACCCACAGGAGTCCACTGCTGCCAGGGGGCAGGTGGCGGGACCCGCAGCCTCCTGCTGCGACACGGGCCCCCACCTCACCACGGCATCATCCTGAGCCGGCTGTCTTGAGTGACAGGTGCCAAAGGAGCCTGGCCCTCCTGGGCATTGCCTGACATCCTGTGACGAGCCCACTGAGCACACCTGGCAGGCCCCAGCCACAGGGGTGCACACGTGCTCCCTAGAGTGCAGCACCAGGGACACCGATGCCGGTGCCGGCTGCCCTCACTGAGGGCGTGCTCCCCACCACTGGCCCCAGGTGGCGCCGTTGCCCAGTGGCTGACCCTGCCGAGGGCGGACTCTGAGGCCCAGCTCCCACCCAGTGGGTGCGCACGACGGGCAGCTGCCTGGCCAGGGACCACACAGTGGCCATGGGGGCAGGGTTCTTGCAAAATGGAGTTTTAGCCTAACCCTTTACACGGCCCCACCAGGATGGAACTGAAGAAAGCCAGCCCTCTTCCTGGCGTGCCCGCCTCGCAGCCTTGAGCCCCACGCTTTGGTCATCTGTTGTCGGGCCTTCCAACTGCATGCCCATCCTGGGGCTGGGCGGGAAGGTGACTGGGTGCCCTGGGGCACTCCGAGCAGTGCTGGGCTTGGCCCCAGGGCGGGCGGGGCTCCCTGCCCTCTCCAGGCTCCCTCCCCGGTCCTGGGGGACTCAGGCCTCAAGAGGCGGTGGGCAGGGCAGGCCTCCCCGTGCAGTCCCTCCCTCAGCAGAGACAAGCAAGCCTGCTTCCCGCCACCACTGTGCCTGCTGCCCTCTGCCCTCAGGGGTCACCTCCAGAGGGGCTCTCCTAACAGGCGAGTCCTCTCCAAGGCAGGTCTGGGGCAGCAGACCACAGGTGGCCCCGGGGCACGCGGAGGCCCCGCGGGCTGCGTTTGCACGCTTGCTGACGGGAGCAGTGGGGAGGTCGCTGCAGGCCACGCGGGGTTCCAGACAGAGGCGCCAACCCCTGCAAGCCCAGGACGCACGGCTCCCCTGCCCCGTGTCCACCTCCTCTCCAGAGCCTCCCAGGTTGGACTCTGGACGGGCCGTGGTGGACGCTGCCTGTACCATGGGCAGCGAAGGGCCTGCTCTCTTGCTGGGGGCCTCAGCTTCCTTCCCATGCACGAGAACCCCGGGGGCACAGGCCACCTGGTGACAGTGGCCTGTAGGGCAGACAGTGACTGTTAGGTTGGTGTGCCTCTGTGCGTTGGACCCACACAGCCTCTCATCTCTAGAGGCAGGAGTCTTGTCTGGGTCTGCCTCAGGGACCTGATGGACCCCAGGTCGGCGGCAGCCTGGAAAGTGCACCCCAGACACGACAGGCCAGCTCCCGAGGCCAGAGCTACCGTCGGCACACTGGGAAGCCTCGAGGCAGCCAGCCGCAGGGTGCTTACCCATCCAGGCTCCCCGCGCACACGCACAGGCGCCCCTGGCTGGTTCTGGGAAATCGAGTACTGGTTCACATTGACTTTTCCTAACCTTGCGAAATGTTTGCAAGAGGCTCTGCTAGCTCCTGACTTTGGGGGTTTTATACTAGAACTTTCAAACTTTGCTTAGAAAAGTTTCACAAAATGCAAACTGTACAGGAGCTTTGGAAAACAGGTGTGGAGGTCCTGGCTGGGTGGCGGAGGAGGTCCTGGCTGGGTGGCGGATTCTGCCTCCAAACGCAAGTTGGTTTCTTTCTCCCGTAACTCAGGGCCTAGAGGCAGGGCTGAGTCACGCAGGGCAAGGCAGGCGAGGACCTAGGAGCCCGGCACCCCTCCAGCACACACTGCCCTGGTGGCATGATGTGACATCAAGAGTTCCAGAAACTTCCAGGAAGGCCCTGTCCCAGAGACTCAGGGCTTCGTTCTGAGGCCTGGACCCTGAGGGCTCTGATCGCAACAGGGCTGCCCCCACGTGCTGGGGTTTCCTGGGGAACAGGCGAAGTGCAGGCATGACGTTCACCACACAGCCCAGCGTGGGGTGATCTCTGCACGTTGACTAGATGGCCACCCGAGCAAGGTGCTGTGGCTGGGCCTGGGTCAGACGCCCATCGCCTGGGTACTGAGGGGAGTGAGGAGCCCCTGGCTCTCTGCTCACCACGAAGCCCCTTCCCCAGGGCCCGGGGTGGAGGAAGCGCTGCTGCCCACAGCTCCACGCCCTCTGGTTCCGGGGGGGGGGTGGGAGTGGAGCTGGCCAGGGAGGGGTCAGAGTCAGCGGGGCCTCCGTGTTGGCCTCTGCGTCAGCCCTCCCGGCTGACCCCTGCGCTGCTGCTGCGTGCAGCGAGAGCCTTGGACACTCGTTCACAAAGAGCTGCCCGGGCGGCTAAGACTGGCAGTGTAGGTCCCCCAGGACAGGAACCTGCGCTGGGAGGGGGACGGCTCCATTGCAGTGCAGCAGAGCCCCCACAGATGGCAGTCCCCAAGCAGAGCTGCCAGGGGCTCGGGCTCGGACAAGGCAGCCCAGCTCCAGGAGGAGCCGCGTGTCCTCGGCCATCGGGCAGGCACAGACGGGGTGGGGATGCGGGCTCTGCTCTCTGCCCCTTGCAGCCCGCGAATCTGCCTGCCCAGCGCGGCGACGCGGAACACCAGACGCGGCCCAGCGAGCCTGCGGAGCGCACGGCTTTAATGGGGAGGAGAGGCCGAGCCCAGGGCCTCTGCCGCCGGCGGCCCCTGGGCCCGCATGGACCTGTCGATCCACTTGAGGAAGGCGGTGACCTTGGTGTAGACCCCGTACCTCCCCTTCCTCGCGCACCCTTCTCCCCAGCTGACGATGCCCGTCACAAAGTAGGTGTCCTTGAAGCGGGTGACGTGGGGGCCGCCGCTGTCCCCCTGACAGGCGTCCTCGAGCTTGGCGTCGTAGCCGGCGCAGAACATGTTCTGCGTGATGGTGTAGCTGCTGGACAGCTTGCAGGTGCTGCGGTCCACGTAGGGCACCTCCAGCATCTTGAGCGTGCTGGACGGCCGGCCCATCTCGTGCGTGCGCCCGAACCCGCTCACGATGCCCGTCTTCTGCGTCATCAGCGTGGCCTCCGCCCAGTCCTTCTGCGGCAGGCAGGCGGGGGCCACGTTCCTGCGGAAGGTGATGGGCGTCTTCAGCCTGAGGACGGCGATGTCGAAGTCGTACGTCTCCCTCACGAACTTGTTGTGCTTGACCACCACCTCCACCTCGTGCGCCATCTCGTTGCCCTCCTCCTGAGCCGTGTTCCGGTCCCCTGGAACCCAGAGCGCCACAGCGTCAGTCCCGGGACGGCTCTGCCGCCAGCTACTTTAAAAGAACTCACTGTCATCTAATTAAGAAATGCCCAGAGGCTGGGCGCGGTGGCTCACGCCTGTAATCCCAGCACTTGGGAGGCTGAGGCAGGAGAATCATGAGTTCAAAGCCAGCCTCAGCAATGGTGAGGCACTTAGCAACTCAGTGAGACCCTGTCTCTACTAAAAAAAACAAAAAAGGGCTGGGGATGTGACCCAGTGGTTGAGTCCCACTGAGTTCAATCCCCGGTACCAAAAAAAAAAAAAAAAGAAAAAAAAAAGAAATGCCCAGAGGCCCGTCTGAAAGAGAAGAGCACGAGAAAACGGCCTTCCATGTCCCTCCAAGGCTCAGGGCCTGGTGTCCCTCCTGGGATCAGGGCCTGGTGTCCCTCCAAGGCTCAGGGCCTGGTGTCCCTCCAAGGCTCAGGGCCTCGTGTCCCTCCTAGGTGTCAGTGCCTGGTGTCCCTCCTAGGTGTCAGGGCCTGGTGTCCCTCCTGGTGTCAGGACCTGGTGTCCCTCCTAGGTGTCAGGACCTGGTGTCCCTCCTGGTGTCAGGGCCTGGTGTCCCTCCTGGTGTCAGGACCTGGTGTCCCTCCTAGGTGTCAGGGCCTGGTGTCCCTCCTGGGATCAGGACCTGGTGTCCCTCCTGGTGTCAGGGCCTGGTGTCCCTCCTGGTGTCAGGACCTGGTGTCCCTCCTGGTGTCAGGGCCTGGTGTCCCTCCTGGTGTCAGGGCCTGGTGTCCCTCCTAGGTGTCAGGGCCTGGTGTCCCCTCCTGGTGTCAGGGCCTGGTGTCCCTCCTGGTGTCAGGACCTGGTGTCCCTCCTAGGTGTCAGGGCCTGGTGTCCCTCCTAGGTGTCAGTGCCTGGTGTCCCTCCTGGTGTCAGGACCTGGTGTCCCTCCTGGTGTCAGGGCCTGGTGTCCCTCCTGGTGTCAGGACCTGGTGTCCCTCCTAGGTGTCAGGGCCTGGTGTCCCTCCTGGTGTCAGGACCTGGTGTCCCTCCTAGGTGTCAGGGCCTGGTGTCCCTCCTAGGTGTCAGGGCCTGGTGTCCTTCCTAGGTGTCAGGACCTGGTGTCCCTCCTAGGTGTCAGGGCCTGGTGTCCCTCCTGGTGTCAGGGCCTGGTGTCCCTCCTAGGTGTCAGGACCTGGTGTCCCTCCTGGTGTCAGGACCTGGTGTCCCTCCTGGTGTCAGGGCCTGGTGTCCCTCCTAGGTGTCAGGGCCTGGTGTCCCTCCTGGTGTCAGGACCTGGTGTCCCTCCTAGGTGTCAGGGCCTGGTGTCCCTCCTGGTGTCAGGACCTGGTGTCCCTCCTAGGTGTCAGGGCCTGGTGTCCCTCCTAGGTGTCAGGGCCTGGTGTCCCTCCTAGGTGTCAGGGCCTGGTGTCCCTCCTAGGTGTCAGGGCCTGGTGTCCCTCCTAGGTGTCAGGGCCTGGTGTCCCTCCTGGTGTCAGGACCTGGTGTCCCTCCTAGGTGTCAGGGCCTGGTGTCCCTCCTGGTGTCAGGACCTGGTGTCCCTCCTAGGTGTCAGGGCCTGGTGTCCCTCCTGGTGTCAGGGCCTGGTGTCCCTCCTAGGTGTCAGGACCTGGTGTCCCTCCTAGGTGTCAGGGCCTGGTGTCCCTCCTAGGTGTCAGGGCCTGGTGTCCCTCCTAGGTGTCAGGACCTGGTGTCCCTCCTAGGTGTCAGGGCCTGGTGTCCCTCCTGGTGTCAGGACCTGGTGTCCCTCCTGGTGTCAGGACCTGGTGTCCCTCCTGGTGTCAGGGCCTGGTGTCCCTCCTAGGTGTCAGGGCCTGGTGTCCCTCCTAGGTGTCAGGGCCTGGTGTCCCTCCTAGGTGTCAGGACCTGGTGTCCCTCCTGGTGTCAGGGCCTGGTGTCCCTCCTAGGTGTCAGGGCCTGGTGTCCCTCCTAGGTGTCAGGACCTGGTGTCCCTCCTAGGTGTCAGGGCCTGGTGTCCCTCCTGGTGTCAGGACCTGGTGTCCCTCCTGGTGTCAGGACCTGGTGTCCCTCCTAGGTGTCAGGACCTGGTGTCCCTCCTGGTGTCAGGGCCTGGTGTCCCTCCTGGTGTCAGGACCTGGTGTCCCTCCTGGTGTCAGGACCTGGTGTCCCTCCTAGGTGTCAGGACCTGGTGTCCCTCCTAGGTGTCAGGACCTGGTGTCCCTCCTGGTGTCAGGGCCTGGTGTCCCTCCTGGTGTCAGGACCTGGTGTCCCTCCTGGTGTCAGGACCTGGTGTCCCTCCTAGGTGTCAGGACCTGGTGTCCCTCCTAGGTGTCAGGACCTGGTGTCCCTCCTGGTGTCAGGGCCTGGTGTCCCTCCTGGTGTCAGGACCTGGTGTCCCTCCTAGGTGTCAGGGCCTGGTGTCCCTCCTAGGTGTCAGGGCCTGGTGTCCCTCCTGGGATCAGGACCTGGTGTCCCTCCTGGTGTCAGGACCTGGTGTCCCTCCTAGGTGTCAGGGCCTGGTGTCCCTCCTAGGTGTCAGGGCCTGGTGTCCCTCCTAGGTGTCAGGGCCTGGTGTCCCTCCTGGTGTCAGGACCTGGTGTCCCTCCTAGGTGTCAGGACCTGGTGTCCCTCCTAGGTGTCAGGGCCTGGTGTCCCTCCTGGTGTCAGGGCCTGGTGTCCCTCCTGGTGTCAGGACCTGGTGTCCCTCCTGGTGTCAGGACCTGGTGTCCCTCCTGGTGTCAGGACCTGGTGTCCCTCCTAGGTGTCAGGACCTGGTGTCCCTCCTAGGTGTCAGGGCCTGGTGTCCCTCCTAGGTGTCAGGGCCTGGTGTCCCTCCTGGTGTCAGGACCTGGTGTCCCTCCTAGGTGTCAGGACCTGGTGTCCCTCCTAGGTGTCAGGGCCTGGTGTCCCTCCTAGGTGTCAGGGCCTGGTGTCCCTCCTAGGTGTCAGGACCTGGTGTCCCTCCTAGGTGTCAGGACCTGGTGTCCCTCCTGGTGTCAGGGCCTGGTGTCCCTCCTGGTGTCAGGACCTGGTGTCCCTCCTGGTGTCAGGACCTGGTGTCCATCCTGGGATCAGGACCTGGTGTCCCTCCTGGGATCAGGACCTGGTGTCCCTCCTGGTGTCAGGGCCTGGTGTCCCTCCTGGTGTCAGGACCTGGTGTCCCTCCTGGGATCAGGACCTGGTGTCCCTCCTGGTGTCAGGACCTGGTGTCCCTCCTGGGATCAGGACCTGGTGTCCCTCCTGGTGTCAGGGCCTGGTGTCCCTCCTGGGATCAGGACCTGGTGTCCCTCCTGGTGTCAGGGCCTGGTGTCCCTCCTGGGATCAGGACCTGGTGTCCCTCCTAGGTGTCAGGACCTGGTGTCCCTCCTGGGATCAGGACCTGGTGTCCCTCCTGGTGTCAGGGCCTGGTGTCCCTCCTGGGATCAGGACCTGGTGTCCCTCCTGGTGTCAGGACCTGGTGTCCCTCCTGGGATCAGGACCTGGTGTCCCTCCTGGTGTCAGGACCTGGTGTCCCTCCTGGGATCAGGACCTGGTGTCCCTCCTAGGTGTCAGGACCTGGTGTCCCTCCTGGGATCAGGACCTGGTGTCCCTCCTGGTGTCAGGGCCTGGTGTCCCTCCTGGGATCAGGACCTGGTGTCCCTCCTAGGTGTCAGGGCCTGGTGTCCCTCCTGGGATCAGGACCTGGTGTCCCTCCTGGTGTCAGGACCTGGTGTCCCTCCTGGGATCAGGACCTGGTGTCCCTCCTGGTGTCAGGACCTGGTGTCCCTCCTGGGATCAGGACCTGGTGTCCCTCCTGGTGTCAGGACCTGGTGTCCCTCCTGGGATCAGGACCTGGTGTCCCTCCTGGGATCAGGACCTGGTGTCCCTCCTAGGTGTCAGGGCCTGGTGTCCCTCCTGGTGTCAGGGCCTGGTGTCCCTCCTAGGTGTCAGGACCTGGTGTCCCTCCTGGTGTCAGGGCCTGGTGTCCCTCCTGGTGTCAGGACCTGGTGTCCCTCCTGGTGTCAGGACCTGGTGTCCCTCCTGGTGTCAGGACCTGGTGTCCCTCCTAGGTGTCAGGGCCTGGTGTCCCTCCTAGGTGTCAGGGCCTGGTGTCCCTCCTAGGTGTCAGGGCCTGGTGTCCCTCCTAGGTGTCAGGACCTGGTGTCCCTCCTAGGTGTCAGGACCTGGTGTCCCTCCTGGTGTCAGGACCTGGTGTCCCTCCTGGTGTCAGGACCTGGTGTCCCTCCTAGGTGTCAGGACCTGGTGTCCCTCCTAGGTGTCAGGACCTGGTGTCCCTCCTGGTGTCAGGGCCTGGTGTCCCTCCTGGTGTCAGGACCTGGTGTCCCTCCTAGGTGTCAGGGCCTGGTGTCCCTCCTAGGTGTCAGGACCTGGTGTCCCTCCTGGTGTCAGGACCTGGTGTCCCTCCTGGGATCAGGACCTGGTGTCCCTCCTGGGATCAGGACCTGGTGTCCCTCCTGGTGTCAGGACCTGGTGTCCCTCCTAGGTGTCAGGACCTGGTGTCCCTCCTGGTGTCAGGGCCTGGTGTCCCTCCTGGTGTCAGGACCTGGTGTCCCTCCTAGGTGTCAGGGCCTGGTGTCCCTCCTGGTGTCAGGACCTGGTGTCCCTCCTGGTGTCAGGACCTGGTGTCCCTCCTGGGTCAGGACCTGGTGTCCCTCCTAGGTGTCAGGACCTGGTGTCCCTCCTAGGTGTCAGGACCTGGTGTCCCTCCTGGTGTCAGGACCTGGTGTCCCTCCTGGTGTCAGGACCTGGTGTCCCTCCTGGTGTCAGGACCTGGTGTCCCTCCTGGTGATCAGGACCTGGTGTCCCTCCTAGGTGTCAGGACCTGGTGTCCCTCCTAGGTGTCAGGACCTGGTGTCCCTCCTAGGTGTCACCTGGGACCTGGTGTCCCTCCTGGTGTCAGGGCCTGGTGTCCCTCCTGGTGTCAGGGCCTGGTGTCCCTCCTGGTGTCAGGGCCTGGTGTCCCTCCTGGTGTCAGGACCTGGTGTCCCTCCTAGGTGTCAGGACCTGGTGTCCCTCCTAGGTGTCAGGACCTGGTGTCCCTCCTAGGTGTCAGGACCTGGTGTCCCTCCTGGTGTCAGGACCTGGTGTCCCTCCTGGGATCAGGACCTGGTGTCCCTCCTGGTGTCAGGACCTGGTGTCCCTCCTAGGTGTCAGGACCTGGTGTCCCTCCTGGTGTCAGGGCCTGGTGTCCCTCCTAGGTGTCAGGACCTGGTGTCCCTCCTAGGTGTCAGGGCCTGGTGTCCCTCCTGGTGTCAGGACCTGGTGTCCCTCCTAGGTGTCAGGACCTGGTGTCCCTCCTGGTGTCAGGACCTGGTGTCCCTCCTGGTGTCAGGGCCTGGTGTCCCTCCTGGTGTCAGGACCTGGTGTCCCTCCTAGGTGTCAGGGCCTGGTGTCCCTCCTGGTGTCAGGACCTGGTGTCCCTCCTGGTGTCAGGACCTGGTGTCCCTCCTGGGATCAGGACCTGGTGTCCCTCCTGGTGTCAGGACCTGGTGTCCCTCCTAGGTGTCAGGACCTGGTGTCCCTCCTGGTGTCAGGACCTGGTGTCCCTCCTGGTGTCAGGGCCTGGTGTCCCTCCTGGTGTCAGGACCTGGTGTCCCTCCTAGGTGTCAGGGCCTGGTGTCCCTCCTGGTGTCAGGACCTGGTGTCCCTCCTGGTGTCAGGACCTGGTGTCCCTCCTGGTGTCAGGACCTGGTGTCCTTCCTGGGATCAGGACCTGGTGTCCCTCCTAGGTGTCAGGACCTGGTGTCCCTCCTGGTGTCAGGACCTGGTGTCCCTCCTGGTGTCAGGACCTGGTGTCCCTCCTGGTGTCAGGACCTGGTGTCCCTCCTAGGTGTCAGGACCTGGTGTCCCTCCTAGGTGTCAGGACCTGGTGTCCCTCCTGGTGTCAGGACCTGGTGTCCCTCCTGGTGTCAGGGCCTGGTGTCCCTCCTGGTGTCAGGGCCTGGTGTCCCTCCTGGTGTCAGGGCCTGGTGTCCCTCCTGGTGTCAGGACCTGGTGTCCCTCCTAGGTGTCAGGACCTGGTGTCCCTCCTAGGTGTCAGGACCTGGTGTCCCTCCTAGGTGTCAGGACCTGGTGTCCCTCCTGGTGTCAGGACCTGGTGTCCCTCCTGGGATCAGGACCTGGTGTCCCTCCTGGTGTCAGGACCTGGTGTCCCTCCTAGGTGTCAGGACCTGGTGTCCCTCCTGGTGTCAGGACCTGGTGTCCCTCCTGGTGTCAGGACCTGGTGTCCCTCCTAGGTGTCAGGGCCTGGTGTCCCTCCTGGTGTCAGGACCTGGTGTCCCTCCTGGTGTCAGGGCCTGGTGTCCCTCCTGGTGTCAGGGCCTGGTGTCCCTCCTGGGATCAGGACCTGGTGTCCCTCCTGGTGTCAGGACCTGGTGTCCCTCCTAGGTGTCAGGACCTGGTGTCCCTCCTAGGTGTCAGGACCTGGTGTCCCTCCTGGGATCAGGACCTGGTGTCCCTCCTGGTGTCAGGACCTGGTGTCCCTCCTGGTGTCAGGACCTGGTGTCCCTCCTAGGTGTCAGGACCTGGTGTCCCTCCTAGGTGTCAGGACCTGGTGTCCCTCCTAGGTGTCAGGACCTGGTGTCCCTCCTGGTGTCAGGGCCTGGTGTCCCTCCTAGGTGTCAGGACCTGGTGTCCCTCCTAGGTGTCAGGACCTGGTGTCCCTCCTAGGTGTCAGGACCTGGTGTCCCTCCTAGGTGTCAGGACCTGGTGTCCCTCCTAGGTGTCAGGACCTGGTGTCCCTCCTGGTGTCAGGACCTGGTGTCCCTCCTGGTGTCAGGACCTGGTGTCCCTCCTGGGATCAGGACCTGGTGTCCCTCCTGGTGTCAGGACCTGGTGTCCCTCCTAGGTGTCAGGACCTGGTGTCCCTCCTAGGTGTCAGGACCTGGTGTCCCTCCTAGGTGTCAGGACCTGGTGTCCCTCCTGGTGTCAGGGCCTGGTGTCCCTCCTAGGTGTCAGGACCTGGTGTCCCTCCTGGTGTCAGGACCTGGTGTCCCTCCTGGTGTCAGGGCCTGGTGTCCCTCCTGGTGTCAGGACCTGGTGTCCCTCCTAGGTGTCAGGGCCTGGTGTCCCTCCTAGGTGTCAGGGCCTGGTGTCCCTCCTGGTGTCAGGGCCTGGTGTCCCTCCTGGTGTCAGGACCTGGTGTCCCTCCTGGTGTCAGGACCTGGTGTCCCTCCTAGGTGTCAGGACCTGGTGTCCCTCCTGGTGTCAGGACCTGGTGTCCCTCCTGGTGTCAGGGCCTGGTGTCCCTCCTGGTGTCAGGACCTGGTGTCCCTCCTGGTGTCAGGACCTGGTGTCCCTCCTAGGTGTCAGGGCCTGGTGTCCCTCCTGGGTGTCAGGGCCTGGTGTCCCTCCTGGTGTCAGGACCTGGTGTCCCTCCTGGTGTCAGGACCTGGTGTCCCTCCTAGGTGTCAGGGCCTGGTGTCCCTCCTGGTGTCAGGGCCTGGTGTCCCTCCTGGTGTCAGGACCTGGTGTCCCTCCTAGGTGTCAGGGCCTGGTGTCCCTCCTGGTGTCAGGGCCTGGTGTCCCTCCTGGTGTCAGGGTCCCTCCTGGTGTCAGGGCCTGGTGTCCCTCCTGGTGTCAGGGCCTGGTGTCCCTCCTGGTGTCAGGGACCTGGTGTCCCTCCTAGGTGTCAGGGCCTGGTGTCCCTCCTGGTGTCAGGGCCTGGTGTCCCTCCTGGTGTCAGGGCCTGGTGTCCCTCCTGGTGTCAGGCCTGGTGTCCCTCCTGGTGTCTGGTGTCCCTCCTGGGTCAGGGCCTGGTGTCCCCTGCTCTATTCGGCATGGATGAGGACTTCAGGTCCTCTTAACCTTCAGGCTCGCAGCAGGTTCCTATCGAGCAGGCGCCGGCCCTCCCCAAGCTCTAGGGAGCTAAAGGCCTGGTCCTGGGCTGTGTGACAGCTGAGCTCCTGGAGCGTGGCACGTCTGAGCCGGGAGGAATTGTGAGTCTCTTAGGGTGGAAAGGAGGGTGCCAAGTGTCTTATTTGATTAGACATTGAAATGTCGGTGTCTGGGGTACGTGGGTCAAATCAGATATGACGTCAAGACCCACTCTACCGGTCCCTTCGTCCCTGCGTACTTGCTGAGTGTAGCAGAGACTGACATTGCTGTAAGGTCTAGATTGCCCTGGGGCTCGCATTGGGTTTTCTCTGGGCAGCTCTAGAGTCTGTAGAGACAGACAGACATCAACCACAGGACCGCAGACAGACAGAAGTGGGAGGCTGGCAGAGTGTTGCAGAGGGGCGGCAGGAGGCGTGGAGGGCCTCTGAGGAGACCGGCGGGCTGGAGGTCACAGGGCCCACCCACCCGCCTCTGCACAGGGGTGCTGACGGGTGGTGAGGGCGGTGCTGGGGCACGAGGACGCGGGTGTCACTTACCTACCCTCACCTTGAATCTCTTGGCTTGGTGCAGACAGTGGGCCGCGGTGAGGACGTGGACCGGGCTCAGGATGGTGCCCCCACAGAACCCCTCGCCTTCCTCGTCCACGAGGAGAGCCTGTGCAGCGAGACTCAGTCACCCCCACGGCCGGCCAGGGCCCCGGGTCACACGGCCCTGAGGCAGACCGAGACTGCTCAAGGAGCAGCCGGCCCCCTGGCCTCCGGGCGCCTCCGCCTCAGGCTGGAGCTTCTCCCTGGGCTGGCTGTCCCAGAGCTTCCCTTCCCACTTCCTTCTGCCCAGAGTCTTCCTCTGGGCTCTGGAGCCGCTCCTCAGCCCTTTCCAAAAGCACCCCAGTGCTCCCCACCCGCCCCTTCCAGGAGCTCCCGCCCCAGGCGCCAGGCAGATGGGGGCTGGAGGTCCCTTCCTAGGAACGGTCCCTTCCTAGGTGCACGGTCCCTTCCTAGGTGCACGGTCCCTTCCTAGGTGCAAGGTCCCTTCCTAGGTGCACGGTCTCTTCCTAGGTGCACGGTCCCTTCCTAGGTGCAAGGTCCCTTCCTAGGTGCACGGTCTCGCCTTCTGCACACGCAGCACCCAGCTTGGTGCCCACACTGTGGGTTCTCACTGACGAGTCCCAAAGACAAGCAGGGGTAACCGCCTTCCCGTGGGCCCCTCAGGCTAGGACCAGGGGACGCCGTCCACAGCCTGGGGCACGGCTCAGGGAATCGCTCTGCTAGGGACAGGCCTCTTGGTTTGGGGCCCAGAAAACCTCAGCCCAAGCGAGGATTGCCAGATGGAGATTGGGCAGCTAGTCCAATGCGGGTCAGAGAGGGCAAGCCAGCTCTGGTGTGCCACGCAGCATCCAGGACACCTTAGAAACCACTCGTCACTCGCAGACATTCAGAGGTAGCTGGAAGTCTTGGGCTTTTTTTTTTTTTTGATCTGGCAGCCCTGATCCAGTGATTCTCATTTGTGTCTTCACTCTTGAGCATAGAGGATGTGCTTTCGTCTAAGGTGCTTTCTGGCACTGCCTGCCTCCCCTTAGCACTGTTTAGGAGTGGACCGGGGACAGTGGCGTCCTTCCTCACCGTGGAGGTGGGAGGGGCCGCTCACCTGCGACAGGGTGGCCGTCCCTCCTGGCAGGTTGCTGTTTTCAGGACTAGGCCTTTCTGCCTTCCTGTCCTTCCCAGAGCAGGGCAGCCCTGGGCATGGAGGGCCCCCAGCGAGAAGGCCAGGCGGGCAGAGGCCACGCCGAGCTCCAGACTCCGGCAGGCCGCAGCGGGCGGGAGCCCTCGCCCACGGGAGCTCCGCCTGCGTGGGGCGTCCCACCCCGGCCAGCCGCGGGAGGGGCCCGCTGCGCCTGTGCAGAGCTGCTCAGGACAGTTACCTGCCAGGGGCACTCCCCCTCCTCGCAGTCCCGGCCGCCCACGATCCGAACGACGCTCCTGCTGTCCTTCTGCTGTGTCTGGTTGAGGTGGAGCAGGCTGGAGGGGTCCTGGGTGGGAGGCAGGCCGTCCACGCCACTCGAGGCCAGCACGGGGGTCCTGGGCTCGGCCTCGCTGCTGTTGGCAGCTGGGCCCACCGCCCGCTTCCTGCGCCCCAGCGTGAGCTTCCCACAGGGGAAGGCCTCTGCAAGAAGCAGGGCAGGGCCTCAGCACAGCAAGGCTCTGCACGCCCTCGGCTCCGCCAGGCGTCCTGGGCGCCTTGGATGCTCCGCAGGTGGTGGTGGAGCCCCCAGGGGTGCAGCTGTCTGCAGGGGCTCACCTCACCCTGAGCTCTAGCAGAGGGGGGTGCGCAGGGGCTGCGCCTGGCAAATGCACCAACAAGTCAAGTCGCCCGGGGGACGGGCAGAGGGCGCAGCAGGCGCGAGGCAGGCAGTGGACAGTCCAGAGGGCCGGACTCCACGGGGTGCCCTGCACTGCTTTCCCTTCGCTGTATGCTTGAGAGTCCCCATGACGTGTTGAGGACAGCCCCGGCAGGACGGCACATGCAAGCAGCCTGAGGCCAAGGGAGGGCAGCAAGTGGCTTCCGGTGGCCACCTCCGCGCCTCCTGGCTCCTGCAGGGAGCCACGGGCAGGGCCACGTATCTGACCCCTCCCTTCCCACAGCATCTGCAGAGAGGAGGGGCGTCCCCGCAGAGCCAGACCCAAGACAAAGGGACACAGCCTGCAGGGCCAGGGCAGCAGCCCTATGCCTGTGCACGTCCAGGGCCAGCTGGGTGCTGGGTGGCTCTCACGGGCCCACGCGGGCCTGGCCACGCCCCAGCCTGCAGGGATGTCAATGCCTCTGGAGGCGAGGCCGCCTCCCGCCACCTGCTAGCTGGGGTTGGTGTCGCACACTTCCTCTCAAACTCTGAGCCTGCTCTCTGCGCGGCAGAGCTCTCTGCAGCAGGGCGTAGTTCACTGTCTTTCTCTCTTTCCTCCTTCCTTTTGCAGCATCGGGGTGGAACCCAAGGACCTGGCACATGCTGGGCAAGTGCTCTACCACCGGTCCACACCCACACCCCTTTATTTCAACTGATTTGTCCTTATTCCTGCCATCTAAAAAATATCTGTATGCATGTCAAGAAATGGCTTTGATTAAAATATTTCTGCATCAGCTGAAGCTTAAAACTTCATTATCAGCTGGGCATGGTTGGCTAACACCTATGATTCCAGTGGCTCGGGAGGCTGAGGCAGGGCGATTGCGAGTTCAAAGCCAGCCTCAGCAACTTAGCAAGGCCCTAAGCAACTTAGTGAGACCCTGTCTCTAATAAAATATATAAAAAGCTGGGTACATGGCTCAGTAGTTAAGCATCCCTGGGTTCTATCCCCAGTACCAAAAAAACAAAAAAAAAAAAAAAAAAAAAAAAAAACACAAGAAAACAAAACATCATTATCAATGGAAACGAACTCACATTCTTTTCTTTTTGAGGATTTCATGTTACATAATTGAAGTGATCTTTGAAGGATATATTTGGGACCTTTTTCTTTTCTTGATTACTTATTTTTTGAAATAAACTGCTTCACTGAGAAGACTGTGACAGAGTGATGAGTCCCCTGGGTGGGGTGTTCGTGACGGGCTCCGACTGGAGCCTGCATGTGTGCCGGTCACCTGGCTCTTTGGCAGGAAGCCTGCCCCTGCTTCCCTAACTCGCTAGGAGGTGCCTCCGTGGAGGGCGCCGGCAGGGGTCGAGAGAGGTAGTGGGTGGCACCGAGGGGCCGGCCTCCCGGGAGCAGCGGCTTGCCCCTGTCCCCCGCCCGGCAGTCCCTGAGCCTGCCCTCGTTCACCGCTCTCCGGGAGCCTCATGAGCAGTGGCCCAGTGCTCGTCACCACACTGCCCAGTGTCCAGTTCTCTCCAAGTGAAAGGAAAGATGGACTCGATTAACACGGGGCCAAAAGTCGAGGCCAGCGCTGGAGGGCGGCCTGGCTCCGCTGCCCGCTGCGCCACCCCTGCACTAGGGCAGCGTGGTGCCGCAGGGCTGCGGAGCCGGGCCCGCAGAGCGCCTGGCAGATGGCCTCCTTCCAGAGCCAGGTCCACCCCGCAGGCCAACGAGAGTGAAGTGACCCGCAGAGCGGGCTCTCAGGACCACGGGGCGTCCCCCCTGAAGGACCCAGCCTGGTGCCAGCTCCGGCTCTCCTGGCATCTTCCGCCCACCCAGCAGGCGGCCCTGCCCCGCCCCGGTCATGGCCGGGCTCCCACCTGTGGAGACGCAGGACTTGCCGTCGTCGCCGAGGGTGTACCCGCTGGCGCAGGAGCACACCACCGCGTTCTGCTTCTCCTGGCAGAACTGGTCGCAGTCCCCGTTGTCCAGGCTGCAGAGCTTCCGTGTTACTGTAGGAAGAGGAGACCCGCGGCTGCCGGAGGCTCCGGCCACCACCCCCTCGCCACGCAGCCACCACAGGAAGGCGCTCGTGGGCAGCCCAGCGGGTGGACGCTCCACGTGGCCTCCCGCTGCTGCCTCCTGGGCCACTGAGGGACACCTGGCGTCCACGCGGGTTCTGCAGTGCCCTAAAGAAACCCAAGCTGCCCAGGGAAAGGCTAGGAGGTGCACAGAGGTCGCAAGAGCTGGTGGTGTGGACTGAGGTCAGGAGGCGCTCGCTCCAGGGACCAGGGACCAGGGACCAGGGACCAACGCAGTTCCAGGCAGGGGCTTGGAGCCCCTCCCGCCAGGCCGGAAGGCTGTCTGTGGAGTTGAGGCCTCTGTGACGGGGACTCCTCCTCCTGGCCTGGTCTTTGTGTTCAGCGAGGTCAGGCTGGCACCCTTTCCATGCCACGCAGACGGGCTGGGAGCCTGCTTCCTCCACAGGGCCTGGCCCTGGCACTGGGAGAGTCTCGGAGGAGTTCTTTTCCCCTTCGAGTCCCGTCCACTCCTGCGGCCCCTAGATCCACACAGGTCCTCACCATGGCCTCTGCGCTCTCTGCTGAGGCTGCGGGCACCATGCCCAGCCCGAGTGCCCTGCTGTTTGGCGGGGTGCCTTCAGCTCCAGCCCGCTCCCTTCACCTGTCATTAACCACGGGACAATTTCTGAGCACTGACCGTGGCCCAGAGGCTGCAGCATGCACCGCTGCACAGCTGGGCCCTGCTGCGGACCCTGTGCTCACAGCTATGGGGTCCTGGGGGACTCGGCAGAGCGCGGCCTGTGGGGTGCCCGTCAGGAGGCTGGAGAACAGCTCCAGCACAGGCAGGAGGAGGGACAGCTGTGCAGGGGCCCCTGAGGCCTGAGGGCTGCTGACCCCTGGCTGTGTGATCCGGGCACACAACTGAGCCCCGGGGCCTTGGTGTCCACACTTGCAAAGTGTAGAGTGAAGCCACCTCAGAGCCCGCGCAGCTCCTGACGGGCACCACAAGCCACGCGCCCTTGGCAAATGCCGGCCTGTCCATCACACCTCGAGCCTGGCGGGGCCGTCCCCACAGTGGTCTGCTTCACAGCCTTCCGTTTGGGTTTGGATGAAAAGACGGTCACAATGTAAAGGTCAGCGTAAACGGAAATTAGAAGACACTTGTCTTCTTCGTACTGTGTCTGAGTCAGCCCAGTGGCCTGCAGGGCAGGTGCCGGGACTTTAATGGAATGATACATAATTGATGTTACCATGGGAGAAAGTCCTGAAGTCATCCAGTCCAAGAACATGTCCTAAAGACTGTTACATAATTTAAAAGACATGCATACTTTCTTTTAAGGGAAATCTGACCTAATAATAACCTATATTTTGTTAAAAATCACTGATTATATTGGAGAAAATTCAGTGATCCTCCCACATAGAATGAATCAAATGTATCAGATTTTATAACCAGCCAATATCAAACCAGCCTTGATTTCTGGTCTGGTGTTTCATTGTTGCTACGTTTACAAATCTAAGCAGAAGGAGGTGGTTTGGGAGGTGATTTTGGATCATTGCTCCAGGCTCTGTGGGCCTGAAGAGCAGAGGAAACCATGCTGCTGGTCTTGGAGGATCCAGGCTTGGTGGGTGCTCTGTGACCCCTCAGAGCAGCAGAGGGACGCGCGTCCTCCCTGCGCCTGACCTTGGGCAGTTTGGAAGGCAGGGCCCTGTGTTCAGGGCTTCCTGCAGGGCAAGGACGACAGAGCACAGACGTCTTCAGCTGCAGGTGGCTCAAGGTCATCTCATCACGGTTTCCCACCTCCCTCCTCCCTCCTCCCTCCTCCCTCCTCCCGCCTCCCACCTCCAGGCAGGTCTGCTCTGAAGCTAGCCAAGCAGAGGGACTTACAGAACTCGCAGTTTTTGCCTTCAAATCCGTCCAGGCAGGAGCACGAGTACTCTCCTAAGCCATCTTTACACTTGCCCTGATTCTGGCAAGGACTGCTCTCGCACTGGTCACCATCTGCAAAGAGAGGGTTGGCACCAGGCCTGCGGGCACGTCACCATCCCGGACCGACTGTGCGGCGTGCTGGGCGTGGGCACGCGCCCACGGATGGCTGGAGCTCGCTTCTGCTGCTCTGGGAACAGCACTTCTTTGGACTGTGTTGTCCCCTCTTGGAGGCCCTGCCTCACTGGCCCTTGGCTGCCGCCAGTCCTGTCGAGGCGCTTTACAGTGTGTCTGTGGCCAGGGGGGAGCTCTGGCTGGGGCCACAGCGGCCACCTGGAGCAAAGGCAGACGCTCGCCTCTGAGCTGAGCGTTGAGGAGAGGGGTCGGGTTCCCCTTTCCAAGGGATCTGGGTGGAAGTCCTGTCCAGCACTGGCACAGGACTTCAAATCCTCCCAAAATTCAGAGGAGGACTATCGCTTGTCATGATCACCACGTGGCCTGGAGAAATGGCTTCCCATTTCTTGGTGGAAGTTCAGCACCTGATGCAGAGCTGGGTCAACTGCCCTTTGAGACACTTAGAGACTGTTATCAGGTGGTCACCATTGACACCTTCTTACGGGCTGGAAGACTTAGGTCAGGGTGTCTAGCTTGTTAGGGAATCCAATCTTTCAGACTCCTTCATTCATTCATCTATCTTGCTTTCCTGTAATACACTTGTCTCTACAAAGCTGCCATGGAATTCGGTGTCCTCAAATAAGAGTGAACTGACTGGAACCTACAGTTGAGCTGGGTGTGGCGGCATGGACCCATGGCCCCAGCTACTCAGGAAGCTGAGGCTGAAGGGTCACTTAAGCAGGAGTTTGAGACCAGCCTGGGTGACAGAGTGGGACCTCATCTCAAAAAGAAAAAAATTCCTGCTGGGCATGGGGCTGCACACCAGTAATCCCAACTATTCAGGATGCTGAGGCAGGAGGATTTCAAGTTCAAGATCAGCCTGGGCCATTTATATCTTAAAATATAAAAAGGGTGGGGGTGTAGCTCAGTGGTAAAGTGCCCCTGGGCTCAATCCCCAGTATGAAGAATCTATACTCAAGTAAATAAAACTAGAATTAATAAAAATTACTATAAAAACAATATTAAATAACTATTGTGGGAACACCCAAAGGGCAAACATCTTAAATGTGTAAGATTTAAATAGGAGCAGGAAGGCTATTCACCAAGAATTTTAGAAACTCAAATACAATCTCCCTGAATTTAAATATCCTAATGAGCCTCTCCCACTTAAGATCAAAACAGAAGACACCTCACCTTTGTATTTGCTCCAGAATTCATTCTAAAAGAAAACAAACATTTAAAAATGTGTTAGGAAAGCAGAAACTTCATGCCAATAGCACCATAGCTGCAACTCGGCCTAGGAACGAATTGTTCTAGAATCACCTCATCTAAAGGGGAAAGGACACGAATCTTCTCCGTCAGTAAAGACATGGCTTAGTCTGTCTTAAAACAAACATTTTTGTTGAACTTTCAAGTTAATCGCCCCAAACCAGATGGTACCAAGAACAGGCAGCACCCTTTCCCAATCCCTTGCTGACGAGTGAGTGGTTTTAGTTAGACACCCAGGCCACAAATTCAGAGGAGGACTATCTGCTTGTCATGGTCACCACATGGCCTGGAGGAGTGCTGTTGATTAGCTAAGGCAGGTCATCAGGCTCCTGTGACAGTGAGAAACTGGGTCTTGGTCTTTCTGTCTGTGGTTGGCTCAGTAGGCCCCTCACCAGGCCCGCCGGGGCCCCCAGCATGTGCATTGATTAGAACAGGGTCCTTGCCGAGGTAATTGAAGTAAGGCTCCAGAGGGGATCATCCTGGAGTACCGTGAGCCCCAGCTCAACGAGCCTGTCCCCATCAGAGACACCTGCAGCCACCAGAGAGAAGGCCAGCAAGGATAAAGGACAGAGCAGTCAGGGGGGCCACCTGCGTGGAGACAGGCACAAACGCACTCCTCCCAGCCTCTGCAGGGGAGCCAACCTGCTTACACTTTGATTTTTGATCTGGTGTCTCCAAAACTACAAGAGAATAAATCCCCGGGCGCGGTGGCGCACGCCTGTAATCCCAGCACTTGGGAGGCTGAGGCAGGAGGATCACGAGTTCAAAGCCAGCCTCAGCAATGGAGAGGCACTTAGCAACTCAGTGAGACCCTGTCTCTAATAAAATACAAAAAAGGGCTGGGGATGTGGCCCAGTGGTCAAGTGCCCCTGAGTTCAATCCCCGGTACCAAAAAGACAATGAATCCCTGATGTTTTAAGGCATCTGATCTGTGGCACTTTGTTATTGTAGGCCTAGAAATGAATGCAGGGTCTTTTTAATTTTTTTATGAATCATACAGTAAAATCAACTTTTTGTGTATGATTCTATGAATTCCAACACGTGCATATGCTTGTGTGACCACGACCACAGTCATGAAATGGAACACATCCATGTTCCCCACCTGTCACTGATGGGCTCTTCATCACCATAGCAAGGACTTTGTACACTGTCACACAAATGGAGTCATACATTATGTGCCCTTGTGAAACGATTCTCTCCCATTCAGCACAGTGCCTTTGAAATTCACCAGGTCAACACACACACGCATGGAGAGTCCCGATGCTGCTGATGGACGGCTGTCCAGTGTGCAGCTGCACCTGCTTGTCTACTCTTCCATCCGCAATGGACATCATGTCCAGTCTGGCAATCGCGAGCAGGACTGCCGTGAACACTGGGCAGAGGTGTTTTGCGAAAATAAGGAATGGCTGTTTGGATCTGTCATCTTCAAAACCACGAGAGATGAATCTCTGACATTCAAAGCCACCCGATTTGTGGTACTTTGTTATTATGGTAGCTCTAGAAATGAACGCGATGTCTGGGTTGAATGGTTAACTTTGTGAAAAACTCTCAAACTACTCAAAATGAGGGTGCCGCTGTGCTTCCCCTTAGCAGCATGAGGTTCTGGTTGCTCCGCATCCTGACTACCACTTGTCATGGGTCACTGTTTTTTCCTTTCTCAGTTATAGAGGTTTTGTTGGTAAATCACATTATGGCCTTGTCATAACGTATTTTTGTCTTTGGTGAGGTGGCTCTTCAAGTCTCTTCATTAAATTTACTTAGGTGTTTATTTTCTTCTTCTGAGTCATTAACATTTATATTCTGAATACAAATTTCTTTTTGGATATATAAATTGCAAATACTTTCTTAGTGTACAGCTTATATTCTCATTATCTTTAAAAAATATTTTTTTTTAGTTGTAGGTGGACACAATACCTTTATTATATTTATGTGGTGCTGAGGATCGAACCCAGGGCCCCACACATGTGAGACGAGTGCTCTATCTTAATAGTGTTTTTTAAAAATATTTCTTTTATTTGCTTTAGTTGTACACAATGTGTTTATTTTTATGTGGTGTTGAGGATTGAAACTGGGCTGCGCACGTGCTAGGTGAGCGTTCTACCACTGAGCCACAACCCCAGCCCAATTATTTTATTTTATTTTTTTGGTACTGGGGATTGAACTCAGGGGCACTCGACCACTGGGCCACATCCCCAGCCCTTTTTTGTATTTTATTAGAGACAGGGTCTCACTGAGTTGCTAAGTGCCTCGCCATTGCTGAGGCTGGCTTTGAACTCGTGATCCTCCTGCCTCAGCCTCCCAAGCGCTGGGATTACAGGCATGCGCCACCACGCCCGGCTTATTTTTTTTTTTTTAATATTTATTTATTTGCTTTTTTTTAGTTGTACACAATGCAATGCATTTATGTTTACGTGGTGCTGAGGATCGAACCTGGGCCGCACACGTGGGAGGCGAGCGCTCTGCCGCTTGAGCCACAATCCCAGCCCCTTATTTTTGTTTTTTAACAGAGCAAAAGTTTTGATATTGACAAGGTCCAGTTGACAATTTATCATCTACCTTTTCTCTTTTATGAATCATTCTTTGGCCAGGTGTCATGGCCACACCTGTAATCCCAGCTGCTCCGGAGGCTGAGCCAGGAGAAGCGCAGATTCAAAGCCAGCTTCAGCAACCTAGTGAGGCCCTCAGCAACGTAGCGAGACCCTGTCTCTAAATAAAACATCTTAAACAGGGCTGGGGCTGGGGCTCAGTTCACAAAAGCACCCCTGCATTCAATCCCCAAGCAAACAAAAACCCAAAACAAACCAAAAAACAACCCCATCATTCTTTTGGTGTTTGGTGTTTTCTGGGCAGATGGCCGTGCTGTCTGTGAACAGGGAGGGAGGATGGCTTCAGCCTGAGCAACTCCATTTTAAAACTCCATCTTAAAATAGCCTGCAGTCTCACCAGGCAAGCCACAGAGCCCTCTGATATGTCATCTGGCGTAGCCTGATAAAACAAGTCATTTTCCACACCCCTGATAGGTCAGGGTGAAGTTACATGTCATTTGTTGTGACCCTGATAAGAGCCAGAAGGGTATCAGAGTGGAGACCACCAGACCACATGTTCTGAGATGGAAGATGTCACTAAGAAACCTGGTAACAGCTGATAGGGACCCAAAGGGCGAGCAGAAGCTCCCAAAATTTAGCATGAATCATGGAACAAATGAGCAGACACACAGGCAGCCGACACTGACGCCCGCAGGCCGGACAGCCTGGCGGAGGCCTGGACTGACATCCCCGCTCTTCTCATCTGCCTGGTCCTCCGCATTGTCCTCACTGCTCTCAGACTCTACAGTGGCCTCTTGACCTGGTGAGAAAGGTGACTTCTCCTTATGACCCTCTCTCAACCAGCCGTCAACTCCACACCAGCAGAAGCCTCCACGGGTTCCTGACCTGGTCACTGCCGTCTGAGCGAGTATGCATCTGCAGGACTTAAGACCTAAGACTCAAGACTTTAGATCTAGCACTTAAAGTCAGCATACACAGGGAATGTCTGTAACAGGCCTGTCATGATTAAGTGTGTTTGCAGTGCTTAGAGTTAACTTAGAATTGTTTGCTTTGAATTGATTATGTCTGTTGCAGTGCCCAGCATTAAGGATTGTCATTTTCTTCATTAAGAACCTACAGAGTGGGCTGGGGTCATGGCTCAGTGGTAAGAGCACTTGCCTAGCATGTGTGAGGCCCTGGGTTCAATTCTCAGGACCACATATAAATAAATGAATAAAATAAAGATCCATCAACATCTGAAAAATATGATAAAAAAAAAAGAACCGAAGCCGGGCGCGGTGGCGCACGCCTGTAATCCCAGCACTTTGGGAGGCTGAGACAGGAGGATCACGAGTTCAAAGCCAGCCTCAGCAATGGCGAGGCACTTAGCAACTCAGTGAGACCCTGTCTCTAAATAAAATACAAAAAAGGGCTGGGGATGTGGCCCAGTGGTCGAGTGCCCCTGAGTTCAATCCCCAGTACCAAAAAAAAAAAAAAAAAAAAAAAAAGAACCTACAGAGTGAAGTTGTGTTAAGTGATTTGAGTGAATAAAGCATTGAAAAGAGCATTAGCGTGTGACAGTCTTCATTTTTCCCTCGACTGCATATGTCACACCTTGGCCCATCGTGACACAGAGACAGCTTTACTTCCCGACTTCCTGTTAAGACTCCCATGGCTAGGAATTCCAGCATAATGGGCAAGCAGGAGCACTGAGAATGGACCTTCTGGACTTTTCCAAGCTTCAGCAGCAAAGCATTCACTCCTCACTGCTGGGTTCCACATCAGCAGCGGATCCTTTCAAGATGCCCTCCATCACCTTGAGGCTCCCTCCCTCCTTTGTTTTCAGCAGCGGATCCTTTCAAGATGCCCTCCATCACCTTGAGGCTCCCTCCCTCCTACTCACAGGCTGCCAGCTTTCTTCATTGTGAAGTTTTATGTCAAGATTCGTGAGACAGTTTTTTGTTGTTTTGGTACTTGCAATTGGACCCAGGGGCACTGAATTAGTTATAAATGTGCTAATTTCCAAATACTTCAAGATATTTCTGTACTGGTCATTTAGTTTAATTCCTTATGACCAGAAAACATTTCATGAATTCACTCATTTAAATTTGTAAGGTAAGCCGGGCACGGTGGCGCACGCCTGTAATCCCAGCACTTTGGGAGGCTGAGGCAGGAGAATCACGAGTTCAAAGCCAGCCTCAGCAATGGTGAGGCACTTAGCAACTCAGTGAGACCCTGTCTCTAATAAAAACACAAAAAAGGGCTAGGGATGTGGCCCAGTGGTGGAGTGCCCCTGAGTTCAATCCCCAGTACCACAAAAAAAAAAAAAAAAAAAAAAAAAAAATTGTAAGGTATACTTAGAAAATATGATCCAGAAGAAATACAGTCAAATTTAAAAATAACTCAATTGCCAATACATGAGAATAGTGAATTCCCCCATATAATTTAGCTTTTTAAAATCATGAGTATGGTAGCTATACAGAAGAGTGTTTGGGAAATAATACTGAGTGAAAACGGTGGAACATGAACTTGGAGAAGCACTACTGTCATCTTTATCATTCCTTATTATTTTAGTCCGCCTTTTTGCTGTTGCTACTAAAAGACCTGACCAGCACAACAGTGGAGGAGGAAAGTTTATTTGGGGGCTCACAGTTTCAGAGATCTCAGTTCAAAGACAGCAAGCTCCATTCCTCAGGGCTCAAGGTGAGGCTAAACATCATGGTGGAAGAGTGTGGCAGAGAGAAGCAGCTCATAGGATGACCAGGAAGCAGAGAGAGAGACAGACTCTCCACTATCCAGGTACAAATACATACCCCAAAGCCATGCCCTCGATGCCCACCTCCTCCAGCCACACCCAATCTGCCTTCTGTTACTGCTGTGGTGTGGACTGATCAATACGATCAAGAAGTTATAGGCACAGGCTATAGACTATAGGAATAAGATTTTGATAAATAAAATAAGACAATAGAAATAAGTATCTAAGAAATAAGACAATGTAGGATGATGATATGGATAAGTTAGTAGGCTAAAACAGTTATAAATATAGGGTCAAGAGGTTAACACAGGTGTAGATAAGTAACTAATATAGCTGCATGAGATAAGGACATAAGGTTTAAAGATATTAGTAGCAAAATGATAAATAAATGTGTGTGTATAGGCCCACAGGTTAACTATAGTATAAAGTAAGTATTAAGTGAGTTATTAATACTGGTTGTGTGAAGCTATTGCTGTGGTATCTTAGACAGCTGCATGGCCAACTTCTGAGAAAACAAATGAAAGCTGTTTTCTACCAAATCCAAAAAAACGAATTGTTTCTCTGTACTATGTACCCCCCAAAATGCACCCAACTCAGAATATGGTGGTCTTGATAACCCGAAGCTGTGGTCAACTGAATCACCATGCTTACCTTTTTTTTTTTTTTTGCTTCTTGCTTGCTTGCTAACTGGAAAATTCCAGCCCTGCTTAGGGTTTGCAGGTTTTTAGCTTCTGTGATTGGCTTGCTTGCATGATGCTGAAAAGGTTGTGTTTTTTGTTCTTAAATTCCCAAGGAAAGCCAGGAAGTGCTGCTGTTTTCCCACAGAGCTTCAGTCTCTGTTGGTGGCAGCCCCTGGCCAGGTAATAAAGCTCTCTTAATTTGTTTTATTTGGACTTGGAGTGTTTTCTGAAGCAGCTCCTCACAACATTATCATTCAGTTAATCCCATCAGGTGATTGATTCATTGATAGGGTTAAGGCTCTCATAACCCAATTATTTCTCCTCTAAATCTTCTTACATTGACGCACACATGAGTTTTTGGGGAACACCTCACATTCAAACCATAACATTCCACCTTTGACCTCCAAAAGCTCATGACCACCTCACAATGCAAAATATATCTAGTCCACCTCCAAGAGTCCCCATTGTCCCAACAGTTCCAAGATTGCCCAAAAGTTCAAGTCCAAAGTCTCCTCTGAGATTCAGGGCAAACATGCATCATGAATTCCTGTAAAAAAATCCAAAGTGATTTACAAGTACCCAATATATAAAGGTACATAGTAAACATTACCTTCACAAAAATAGGGGCATAGAAAGAAGGGATAGGAGCAAAGCAAGATCAAAATCCAGCTGGGCAAACAAGTCCTGTCACTCCATTCACGGCACCGGGAGCACAGGGCAAGGTGAGGTTCTGTCCGAAGAGCTTGTGCAGCTCCACCCCCGTGGTCTTATTGGTTGCAGTCCAAGTGGCCTTTCTGTTGGTTTGTCGCTGCTCAATTCCTGCAGCTCTCCTAGGACAATGTCCCATGTTACTGGCATTTTTTAATCTCCCGGGTCTCCCCTACAGCTTCAGCTTCCTCCTCACATCTTCATGCTTTGTGCTTTCAGGGGCTGCCCACAGGGACTCCGGCTCTGGTGCACTTTCCCTGGCCTCCCAGGTCTTCCTTTGAAATTTTGGTGGAAACCTCCATGACCCCCTAACTCCAGCAACCTGTAGAACCAGCCCCACGTGGTTTATGCTGAGGTCTGCCACCAACTGAAGCAGTAGCCAAGCTTCCAGAGACCCTGGCTACGGAAGCCCTTGAGCATCTGAGCATGTTGGAAAAATTTCCTAGGCCCCCTTGTGCAAGAAGCGTTCCCTACTGGTCTCTTCTCAGAATTTTCACCTTTACTCCCTTGAATCTGAGGTGGGTGTGGTCTTGCCAGGCCCATGCCCTCAAGCCTTCTTTCTTATTGTCTCTGGGCAAAGTCTTTAGCATTTCTGTAATGGCTTAAAGTCTTTAAAAACTGCAACTTCCTCATCCCAGCTTTACTCCTACCTTTCAAGTCTAAGTTTTTCAAATCTTTCTGCTCCTGAATATCACAATAAACTTGGCTAAAAGCCATCAGCAATATCCATGCCACAGCCTGAATGTTATGTTGTCTAGAAATTTCTTCCATCAGATTAAGAAGTCCATGGCTTTTAAAATCAGCCTCACAGAAAGTCTCGGGATATGGGCAAAATGCAGACAACTTCTCAGCCAGAACATAATATGAGGGACCTCTACTCCAAATTCCATTAGAGTCCTTTTCTGAACCCTCTTGAGCCCTGTTTTCACTGACCACAGTCCTACTGGTATTCTGGTCTTCTGAGCTCCCACCAGAATTGGCCATTAAGTTTGGCTTATACCAATCTAAAGCATTTCCAGCTTGCACTGCTACACATCTCAGAATTCCTCCCACTAATCTCAAAAAGGTCCACAAGGTTCTGAACCACATGGGCAGGTTAGTCACAGCAACGACCCCACTCCTGGTGCTGATTTCTTTCTTTCTTTTTTTTAAATATTTTTATTTATTTGCTTTTAGTTGTACACAATGCATTTTATTCATACGTGGTGCTGAGGATCGAACCCGGGTCACCCACATGCTAGGCAAGCGCTCTACTGCTGAGCCACAATCCCAGCCCGGTGCTGATTTCTTAAAAAAATTTTTTTGGTTGTAGTTGGACACAATACCTTTATTTTATTTATTTATACGTGGCACTGAGGATTGAAGCCAGGGCCTCAAATGTGCTAGGTGAACACTCTACCACTGAGCCACAACCCCAGCCCACTCGCATTTGTTTTAGTTAGCTTTTTTGCCATATGACTAAAAGAATGACCAGCACTATTGAGGAGGAAAAGTTTGAGGGCTCAGTTTCAGAGGTCTCAATCCATAGACAGCTCCATATCTCAGGGCTGGAGGTGAGGCAGAACATATGGAGGAAGAGTGTGGCAGAGGGAAGCAGCTCACGTAATGATCAGGAAGCAGAGAGGTTTCCACTTGCCAGATACAAATATATACCCCAAACCATGGCCCCCATGCCCTACCGCCTCCGGCCACACCCAACCTGCTTTCCTTTACCACTCAATCCCATCAGGTGATTAATTCATTGACTGGGTTAGGGCTCTCATAACTTAATCATTTCTCCTTCAAACCTTCTTGCATTGCCTCACATATGAGTTTTTTGGGGACATCTCACATCCAAACCCTAAGACTTATTAATTTTTGGTTCTGGAGATCAAGCTTAGGGTCTTGCACATGCTGGTACATGCTGTACTACTAAACTACACTCCAGACCACCTTTGTTATCCTTGAAGACTTTATATATTTACCTGTATTAAACAAATACTTGAAATGAAAATAGTCCCGAAATTATTAATTTTCTTAATCAACACATTATTTATCTGGTAAGAGTAAAAAATAATCAAATTCTTTTTCTTCCTTCTGGTGGCTGAAATGAACTAGTCACCAAATGGACAGCAACACTAGAATTCCCTTGTAGATCACACCCGTAACTTGAATAGTTGTTATTCCCTAGACAAAAGTGCCAACTACTGTGCTTTCTAGTATATTAGTATTCACTGCACAGTCCTCCTTTGGGTTCCATGGCAGGAAATAGAATTTCTTCTCCCACGTTACGGGAGTCTTTGGAGAAACATGGGACCCAGTGGATGTCCACTCATCAGTGTGGGATGGGGCAGGACCTGTCACGATGGTGCGGGGTTCCCATGTGCGCACAAGGCCTCACCGCCACGGCCGTGGCTCTCCTTGCTTTGGATGAGGAGCCCCGCAAGCTCCTGCGGGACGTGATGGGGCCGCGAGCGCCGCACCCTCGGCCCATCCTCGTCTGCTGGGCTGGGTGGCAGGAGGGCAGGTGGCTCACGGGGTGCCCTCCAGCCTTCCAGACCCCGCGGGGCCGACAGCTTTCCTCCGCGGAGCCCTCCCTCCTCGGGCCCACCCGGGCCGGACCCGGCACGCGGGCCCCAAGGGTGCTGCTTTCTCTAAGCGGGCCTCGTCGGGCCTTTCGGCCGCAGTGACGCACAGGCTGGCCGGCACGGCTCTCCCAAAGCTGCCCGCTCTCTGGGCGCCGGACGCCCCTGCGGGGAGCCGGTGCCGCAGCGCGGCTTCAGGGGAGGCCGACCGCAAGGCCGCCGGCGGGAGCGGTGGTCTGCGTGGATCCCAACGCTCCCTCCGCCGGTGCCCGCGGGGCCCTCACCGCGCTCGCCGAGCTCAGCCGGCGCAGGCCGTGGGGCCGCGGCGGTCGGTCGAGCGAGGTCGGGGGCGCTGCCGGGAGCATCCCAGGCGCACAGAGGGTAGGACCGCCCCGCGGCCCGCAGCCGCGAGGCTGGCCGAAGCCCCGCCCCTTCCGACGCCCGCGCCAGCTCTCCAGCGCCGCGGGGTTGAGTGGCGGATTATGTTTTAAATCGCTTTCGCCACACTTGCGTCCCTCCGTCCGTTTCCCACCCGTGAGGTGCCACAGGGAGGCCAGAAGGAGCGCCTTGCAGGGTCCATTGTAGGCCTGCTGGCCAGCCCGGGCGGGACCGCGAGACTGGACGCCCCAGCCCAGGGGTAGCTTGGAGCCGGATATACCTGCTTGGGGGCAGCACGGAGCCCGGAGAGCCCCGCCCAGGGGGCAGGACGGAGCCCGGAGAGCCCCGCCCAGGGGGCAGGACGGAGCCCGGAGAGCCCCGCCCAGGGGGAGGGCGGAGCCGGAGAGCCCCGCCCAGGGGGCAGCACGGAGCCCGGACAGCCCCGCCCAGGGGGCAGGACGGAGCCGGAGAGCCCCGCCCAGGGGGCAGCACGGAGCCCGGACAGCCCCGCCCAGGGGGCAGGACGGAGCCGGAGAGCCCCGCCCAGGGGGAGGGCGGAGCCGGAGAGCCCCGCCCAGGGGGCAGGACGGAGCCCGGAGAGCCCCGCCCAGGGGGCAGGACGGAGCCCGGAGAGCCCCGCCCAGGGGGCAGCACGGAGCCCGGACAGCCCCGCCTAGGGGGAGGGCGGAGCCGGAGAGCCCCGCCCAGGGGCAGCACGGAGCCCGGACAGCCCCGCCCAGGGGGCAGGACGGAGCTGGAGAGCCCCGCCCAGGGGCAGCACGGAGCCCGGACAGCCCCGCCTAGGGGGAGGACGGAGCCGGAGAGCCCCGCCCAGGGGGCAGGACGGAGCCCGGAGAGCCCCGCCCAGGGGGCAGGACGGAGCCCGGAGAGCCCCGCCCAGGGGGCAGCACGGAGCCCGGACAGCCCCGCCTAGGGGGAGGGCGGAGCCGGAGAGCCCCGCCCAGGGGCAGCACGGAGCCCGGACAGCCCCGCCCAGGGGGCAGGACGGAGCTGGAGAGCCCCGCCCAGGGGCAGCACGGAGCCGGAGAGCCCCGCCCAGGGGGAGGACGGAGCCGGACAGCCCCGCCCAGGGGCAGCACGGAGCCTGATGGATCAGCCCAGGGGCGCCCCCCGCCCTCGCCCCAGTATCCTCGGGTGTGGGTGCGCCTCACCGTCTGGTCGTAGTTCTCGAAGACTTCCCGCGCCTCTTCATAAGAGCAGGTCTCCTCCATACACTCTCTTTCGAGGTTTCCTTCCTTCATCTCTTCAAAAATTGAATTTGCCCTCCGAGTCCTCACTAGGACGCTGCTGGCATGTTCCCGGTTAATGAACACTAGAGGACAAGGAAGGACACAAATCAGTGTCTCTCCATTTACCTGCTGTCCCCATCCTGCAGTACCACCACCTCCGCCTTGGGAGCAGAGCTCTCCTTCTGAGCACTCCTAGGGAGTGGGGGGCTGCTCACCTCCCTCCCCGCTCCTCAGCAGCTCTGAGGAAGCCCCCATTCGTCAGCTCAACAGCTCCTGCGGTGTCCCTCTCCTCAGGGCCACCCAGGCCCTCCTCGTGCTATGCCGCTGCCCCACCCAGGCCCACCCACCCTGCAGGCCTCTGCTCTTGGTTGAGTGGGGAATTGTGAGCTGGTTTGATCTTGACCTGTAAAAACTATTATGTATATAAAGTCAGGACACAGAATTGAAACAAGTTTTAAGAAGTAGTACTTCTACTTTCTACGAAATAGTGCTTGCTACAATTTTTTCTATTTGATTCTATTTTATTTCATTTTTGAAATACCCACTAAATTGATTTCATGACAAAGACATGAACTGTGATCTGCTGATTTCAGTGCCCTGAATCAGATCGTCTTTGTCCCGCCTGTGCTGTGTGTGGGACCCTGGGTTCCCATCTGCTTTTTTTGGGGGGGTACTCAACCACTGAGCCACAGCCTCAGCCTTTTTTTTTTTTACTTAGAGACAGGGTCTCACTGAGTTACTTAGCACCTTGCTCAGGCTGTCTTTGACCTTGAGATCCTCCTGCCTCAGCCTCCCGAGCCACTGGGATTACAGGCGTGTGCCCAGTTCCCATCTGCTTTTGCCTCTCTGTCTCCCACTCCTGATCTTTTCTTTGTGACGTGGGAGTGAGGGGGATGTAGAGGGTGTAGGCAGCCAGGGCAAGATGGGGAGTGAGGAGGTCGGGTGCAGGGCCAGACCAAAAGGTCTTCTGATGAGGTCGACTTCCTGCTTGACGAAAGTGCTTGTGGACACGGTGGGGACCCAATCAGACAGACACTTCCTTAATGGTGCCCTAAGTGGGGGAGCCAACAGAAAAACTAAACTAGATGCATGGACAGGGTAGGGGCACCCATGAAGAGTGGTGAGGAGAGCGTGGACAGGGAGGAGATAAGGAAAGGAGGAAATCCCAGGACCGTCAAAAGAACAGGCCAACACTGCCCACAGGACTCCTGGCTCCAGGGGAAGTGTCTGTCGCTCTTGCAGTGAACTTGCT
The DNA here is from genome assembly GCA_025594165.1 of Tamias sibiricus. Taxonomy (NCBI): domain Eukaryota; kingdom Metazoa; phylum Chordata; class Mammalia; order Rodentia; family Sciuridae; genus Tamias; species Tamias sibiricus. The sequence continues at coordinate 836,361 of CM046663.1, forward strand.
GCTTGCTTGCTGTTTCTGTGTCCTGTTCTTCAACTCTTTGCTGAGCAGAGACAAGAAACCCAAGGCTGCTTGATGGACCAGGAGGACCTCAGATTCTTCTCTTGACCCTTTGTCCTGCTCCTTGAACTTCCTTCCACTGAAGAGTTCAGGGTCTCACCACGAGAAGGATGACTCTCCAGGTGCTGCTTGTAGGACTGACTTCTGTTCGGAGCTCCATGTTCCATTTCTCACTGTGGCACATGTCACTCCTTGTCTCAGAACACCAAACTCCTTATGTCCAGAATATGCGAACAGGATCAAGCAGTCTTGAGTTTCAAATGCGCCTCAGTCACATGCTGCATTGTACTGACAGCAGAGACCATGAGTTCTATAAAGAGTGTGGAAGTCCTAGTGCTGAGTCTGCACGCAGCAGGTGCTCTGTAGACAGTAGCCTCACTCTCACCTCAGATCACTTTCTTTTCTAAATCCTGCCTCACCAAGGACATCTATGTCATTCCAACAAAGCCAGGTTCAGATTGTTCCTGGGTGACCCCTCCCCATTACTGTGCCATCAGTGCTCGCTGTCAAATGGAGCCCAGATGCGGGTCCTTCGATCTGTACCCGCTGCTGCGCCCAGCCAGCACACCTGGCCCCTGCACCCCGCAGGGCTCACTGCTGTCCTTAGCCACTGAGGGAGGCGAGAGTGAAGTGTCTGTACCCTTGGCTTCCTCCTGGTGCCTTGTGGGTGGCACAGCCTCAGACCTGGTATCCAAGCCCCATCCAGCGTTCCCCAAACTGCAACCCCTGGACCTGCCCCGGGAGGAAGACCCACGTCCTACCCACGGCCCGACCTCCTAATGCACACACATTGGCACGCTGCTCTGGGGTCCTTCCTCCTTTCTGTGGGGCCTGGTTCCTTGAAGCCAAATTGGTGAATGCTTGGTTTCCCTCTGCATTGCCAGAGCTGCAGCCATGGCTCACAGCCTGCTGCAAGAGTCGGTCTCTCTGACCCCTTGGGGCAGCTCGCCGTCCTGCAGTAGCCACGCCCTTCCCCTGGCGCCCCTCCCCGAGTTTCCCAGGCGGTTCCCAGGCCCCACCCAATCAATATCTCTTCCTGCCTCTTCCCTCTGGTGGAGGAGCAGTAGTGCCTGGGAGCTGGAAGTGTAAGGCCCAGGCAGAGGGCACGGTGCCTAGGGAAGCCAAGAGGGAGCCACAGCTGCCCGCGGGCCTCGAGCTGGAACCAGAGGTCTTGATCCCAAGGCTGGGCCTCCTGGGTTTCCTCCCTTCAATGCTCCCTTTTACCCACCTCTCCCGCCATGCTGGCCCACTTGCTGTCAGACTGTGCCCACCACTCTCATGCCCCAGGGCCTTTGCACCCGCCACCTTCCCTGTGTAGAGCATTCTTCCCCTGAATACCATGTGGCTCCTCCCGCCCCTCCCTCCCCCCCCCCCCCCACTCTGAAGTCATCCCCACCCACATCTCTCGGCCCCTTCCCCTGCTCTGTTTTTGAACAGTATCACTGTCTGATGCTACATCCTGCAGGTTGGTGGCCCTCTCAACTGGAAAGCATCCTTGTACAACAAGTCAGCCTTCCTGGTTGCAGCTGTGTCTCCACTGCCCAGCCAAGGAGGTGCTGGGTGAGTATGTGAGTGCACGGCCCAGCCTCTGGCCACCCCTAGGCTCTCTGAAGACTCTGACTCTTCCTTGGTCATGTGGACCCAGCGCTGGCCAGTGGTCATGCTTTCTGAATTGAGGGAAACTAGGCTGGCGGTTTGAAGGGACCACGCGTGAGGTTCGTGCGTGAGAAGTCAGTGGAGGGCCCGCACCAGGCCCGGACGTGGGCGTTTGCTCTTCCAGCTGCTGCCTGGCGCCACGGCCCTCGGATGTGACTGTCTCTGTGGTGTCGGCATGCCTGGTGGCCCCACGGGCGGACGCTGAATCCCAGGAGGGCTTGCTGCCGTATTCTGAGTCAGGTCACAGCTGGGGTAGACCAGAGCACGGTTGCGAGCGTGGAGATGGAGACGCAGGCAGCTCAGCCTCGGGCTGCTGGCGCAGCTGCACCCTGTGAGTAGCCCTTCTCTGGGGCCTGGGGCCTGGCCACCCCCTGCCCAGCGGGAGTTGGCCCACGTGTGGCAGTGCGGACTGTCTCTGCCTGCCTCCCCCGCCACCTCTGTCCCTGCTTGTCCTCATCTCTGTCTCCGTCCTGCTGCTCCGCCCCCCTTCTCTCTCTGTCTCCCGTGACCCCTGATCTGCCCACCTGACTCTCCCGCAGGAGCCGCAGCCAGCCCTAACTGTGCCCTGGGCTGGGAAGGACAGGCCAGCGGGGGCCGGGCACATTCCCTGCGGCCACCCTCGCCCTCGCCCTCCTCCAGGGACCATGCTCCAGTGAGGGGCAGGGGCACTCACGGCTTCTCCCAGGCGCCAGCAGGCTGGCCAGGACGGCGCTGAGCAGGCCGAGGCGCAGCAGGCTCCCCATGGTGTGGCCAAGGACAGCGGCTGTCCCTGCTGTGATGGGTGCCGGGTCAAGGTTCACTCAGCTGGGCCCCGGTGGCTATTGTCCTTCTGCTTATCTTGGCCTCCTGATTGGAGCTTGGGCTGCAGTGAGGGCAGGGCAGGGGACTGGGCCTGTGGTCACTGGCCCCTGCCTTCCCCAGAGAGAGTGGGCGGCTGCAGAGGTGGCGGCCAGCTTTGTTCTCATTGGAAACAGTGCCCAGCAGGGCCTGCCGCGTCCAGAGCGCCTGGCTTCAGGAGAGAAGAGGGGCACTGGCGTCCCCTGTGTGGATTCCGGGTGCTCACGCCTCGCCTGGCTGCTCTCCCCACCTTGGCAGCAGGGTCGTTTTCTGATCATTTTTCCAGAACAGAAGCCCAGGTTGAGATAGAGGAGAGGCCTGTCCTGGCCCCTGGGTGGAGCGGGATTTGTCCCCAGGCTCTCAGGGCCCCTGGCTGGGCCAGGCAGGCCCACAGGTACGGGTCCGGTTTGGGGGACCAGTGTTCCCGGGACCAAGGCTGCACACTCTCACCACGTGGCTATCAGGGACAAGTGACCCTGAAGCGGCATTGGGGTGACATGGTGAGTTCATTCCTCACTCATGTGGCGTCCAGGAGAGCCAATGGTCAGAAGCCGGGCCTGTCTGCTGGGCCTGCCACTGTGGACTTCACGGCAGGTTGGAGGCCTGGAGGTGCGGGAGCCCTGGACGCTTTTTTGATATTGGTCACATCTGGAGAATAACTGGGGCCTCATCTTGGTTCATTCTTGTCCATTTAAGTCCCAGAAGTAACTTTGGGTCAGGGCGGCCCTGGGATTGGGGGCTGGGAGGCAAGTGGGTTCAGGTCTGGGTCTGTGACAGTGGGAAGCAGCTCAGCTCCCCGGCCAGTCCCGCTCGCGCCCTGAGAGCTGCTGGGAGCGTGGGCCGGAATGGGCCCTGGCCGGGTGGAGGGCTGCCCCAGTCCCGGGAACCTCCCCATGTCGGGTGCTCCCCTGCTCGATGGCCAGACAGGAGCCAGAGGCACTGCTGGGACTCTGCACTCCAGGCTCCGGGAGAAGCCCCCGGGGGTGCAGGGACCATGGTCACGCGGTCCCCACCTGCCAGAGGCGACCTCATCTCATCAGAGTCTGCGCCGCTACGCTCTGTGGCTGCAGAGAGTGGGCCCCGGGGCCCCTAGCCCCTAGCCCCGCAGCCCCGCCCCGCCGCGCACTGAACGCGCCGCTGAAGGCTCCTCGCTGGGCAGCACTCCCAGAGCCCCATGAGCAAGGGCACTCTGGCTCCTCAGCCCTGGGGGCCTGGAACAGCACTCGCTCTACAAACCCCACCTCGCGGAACGGACCGGCAGCACTGACGCCAAGGCTGGGAGCTGTGGTCACTGCCACACAGCGGGCAGCGCCAGCACCTGGTCCTGGGAAGGACAGTGGTGCTGGCAGCAGCCGGTGCCTGGCTCCTGCCCCACTGGGGGCTGCCTTGGCTTGGCAAGAGTGTGGAGACCCGTTCTGTGAGCGGGCTGGTGGGACGCTCGTGACTGAGCGGTACTCTGGGAGTGAGACCCCGCAGCGACACTGGCTCCGGGAGCTCCTCCTGTGTCCCCACTCTCCAGGCCCCACCCCCAGAAGCTGCAGCACAAGTGAGCATGGCCCTGAGCCCCTGGCCCTCAGGGCTCGGCCAGACCCCTCGCGAGGCCTGCAGGGCCCTCCATGCCCGTCGTGGCAGCCTGCGAGGTGGGTGCCTGCACTGAGCCCTGAGGTGTGGGAGACTGAGGCGGCCAGTGCTCCGCTCAGGATCCAGTGACCACCCCTGCCTCTCCCCTGCAGGTCTGGGTGGGCTCCTGGCCAGGGGCCTGGCACATGGTCCCCTTCTTCCTAGGAGGAGGGGTCCTGCCAGCGTTCACTTCTGAGGGTCCGGAGCAGTTTCTGGGCTGGCCTGGGCTGGGGCCCCGGGAGACCCTGCACATTGGTGGCAGGACGGCTGTGCCTGGGACACGGGAGGTGTCAGGCACCGCCTTCAGCCCCTGCTCTGCCTGGGCTGATCTGTCCTGAGACAGTGACAGTGCCGCGAGCAGAGGCGGAGTGGGCCTCGGATCCAGGAGCTCTGGCTGGACGCTGAAGAGCCCTAATTGAGGAGATAGCTAAGATGGCGGCTGGCTGAGAGCCGTAAAGGTGTTCAAGTATTTTCACCTGAATCTTTTTATGCCCGTGAACACTGCGTGACGCACCTGTGAGCTCGAGCTGTTAGCACGTGTCCTTGTTAAGGCAAAAAGTGTTTAACCGGGTGAGAGTGAGTTAGAGGGGTGGTTGGAGTTGGAGAGGTTGTTGGAGCCGGAGAGAGAAGAATAAAAGAACTTTTTCATTTCCATCCTGCCTCCGAATTTTCTCCCGCGGTGTCGTTGCTGCAAGCAGCAGTCGCTACAGGGGACAACAGGACGCCATTCCCCAAGTCCGCACGTGGCTTGGGGGATGGTCAGGAGTCAGCCTGGCCAGGCCGGCACGCCTTTCCTGCAGAGGTCCTGACATAAGTGTACCTGGCTCTGTGGGTCAGGTCCCCTTTGTCAGCGACCCGTGGACACTGACGAACACGTGCATCTGAACACAGCTGGCGGGGTGGCCCGGGCCATGGTGGTCTGCGTACCCCTGGCCCACTCTGAGGCCAATGCTGCCGGACTCCACCATGACCATTGCTGGTGCCGTGCTTTACAGGATGCCCGGCCGAGAGGTGGCACCCATGCAGGTAAGGCCTGCCGTGTCTGAGACCAGCCACCCTCACCTGGGCTCGAGGGGCCAGCTGGCCGGCTCCCGTCTCCCTGTTGGTTGGTTCTGGTTCTCCCCTTCGAGGCTGCCCGGCCTGAGGCTCACCAGCCCTGGGGGAGCAGGAGTGGGACTTGCTGGTTCCCTCCCCCCGGACCCAGGTGGTCAGGGCAGGCCCTGAGAACTGCATCTGTCAGGGCTTGTGGGCGGGTGCTCCCTGACCTCCGGAACCCAGGCTGGCAGGGCCGGCACCTGTGCGTGGGGTGCGGCGGCTCACACCAGAGCACGCCCGTCTTCGTGACCACTCATGGAGAGTGCGCCTTTCAGTGATGATGAGACATGGAAGAAAAGGCCACCGGACACCACAGCTCTCCTCGGCCAGCCCAGTCAGCCATGGGACGCAGGAGAGGAGCCAGGCTGTCCCCTGGGTGGGAAAGCAGGTGCACCTGTGCGGCACACACGTCCACTCTGTGCTGAAACACTCACGGGGAAGCTCTGCCCGCCGTCCACAGAGCACTGTGCTTCTCGTTTAATTGAATAGGTTTAATTGGCATGAGGTTTGATTGGCATGAGGGTGAGAAACTAACACAAAAAGGCAGAAGTGAGACAGCAGCCCTCAGAAGCGTCCCACGCCGCGGCACACAGCCGTGCAGTCTCGCAGGGCAGAGCATGCGCAGACGGGGGGCCGCGGGGCCGGGCGGGGAGGCCAGGTCTTCTCCAGTCCTCCAGGACTGCCCGGCACCCACGCCCCAGCCCGTCCTCCTGACCTCTCCCTCTGCTGGCCTCTCTCCTCTCGCCCCCTGCGCCTCCTTCAGCCGCCTCCTCTCCCTCCCTGACTCAAGGCGTGGTGAGGAAGGGGGCCTTGGTGCAGGGCAGCTCCAGCCAGCGCCAGTGGCGTCCCTGGGGCAGGGCTGGGCTTTCCCAGGAGCTAGGGGAACGGGGCTCGCAGGATGCCCGGCTGCGGCTTGGAGTCCATGAGCCTGCCCAGCCACTCCGTGTATTGGGAGACCCGGGTGTACACCCCGACGTGGCCGGCGGCTGCGCAGCCCTCGCCCCAGCTGACCACGCCCGTCAGGTACCACGTGCCTCTGTAGCGCGTGGCGTGGGGGCCCCCGCTGTCGCCCTTGCAGGCGTCTTTGGTGCCGTCCAGGTAGCCGGCACAGAACATGTTCTCTGTGATCACCGGGGAATCCGGCCTCCACTTGGACTGCTCCAGGCAGTCCTGGGTCATCAGCCTGGGCACCTCAATGGCCATGAGCTCTAGGGCCGTGGCACCACGGTCCAGCAGCTGGCCCCAGCCACTGACCCACGAGAAGCGGATATTGGCCAGCGTGATCTCGGAGAAGGTCCTCTCTGGCAGGCAGAGGGGCACCACGTGGTCAGTGAGGGCCACGGGCTGGTGCAGGCGGAGAAGCGCGATGTCGTGGTCAGTCTGGCCCGGGACGTACTTGCTGGGAATGATGACCTGCACCACCCGCCGGGCCTGCTCGTCCCCGTCGTCCTTGCTGAGGTCATGCTCGCCTGCAGGGAGGCCACAGCTTTCCCCCGTCTGGCCAGGACACCCCCAGCTCTTGCTCACCTCACCCTCTGGCCTGGAGCCCATGGGTGGGATGCAGCCATTCTGTACTGGGCACCCGAGTCTGCTCTGGGCCTGGGGGCTCTGCATTCACCCCAGGCCACCCACAGAGCCTCCCCAGAGGCCGCCAGGCGCGTGTGGGAAGGTGTGGACAGGTGAGTCTGGAACCTAGGGTCGAGGGCATGTGAGGAGGAAGTGTGGGCCCCCTGCAGCTGGGCGGATGAGGAGAGGTCCCGGTTCCCCAAGCGCCTCCCAGGCGCAGCCTGGCCTTCTTCAGTGCCTCCTGCGTCGGCCTGGCCTGGGGTCCCCTGGGGCTGCAAGGGAGGTGGCGCAGGGGCAGCAGCGCGCGCCCCGAGTGCTCTCACGTCCTCTTGGGAGCAGAGGGGTGTGGAGAGGACGGTGGCCGGCTGTCCCGCTGGGGAGAGGGTGGGGGGTGGGGAGCCGCAGCCTCAACAGCTGGGCCGGGGTCACTGGAGAAGCGCCCAGGGCGGCAACGGGCAGTACCTACCCAGCACCACGGACAGGTTCCTCCAGCTCCGGGTCTTGTCGAAGCAGTGGGCCGCGGACACCACCCAGCTAGGGTCCAGCAGGGTGCCCCCACAGACCAGCGCCCTGTTCAGCAGCAGCACGGCCTGGCAGGAGGTCACACGGCTGCCATGGCCTCCCTGCCCACTGGCTTCCCCTGAGCCCTCAGGGTGCACTGGACTGTGTGGACCTCCACCCGAAGCCTGGGGCCGCCACCATCCCTCCCCAGCTGAACGGTGTGGGCCTGCCTCCAACGGAGTCCCCCAGGCACTGGCCGGGGGCATCAGAATGGGCTTCCGCTGTGCACCTGAAGAGCTCGGCTGCTAGTGGCCGCGCTGGCAGGGCAGCGGCCTGCACAGTCCTCTGCAGTGGCCGCAGGGGCTGTGTCCTTGCCCTCTGGCCCGCACAGGCAGGCAGGGTGCAGGGGCTGGCTGGGCCTTCAGTCGTGGGCCAGCCCGCCCCCACCGAAAGCCTGCACGGCCTGGGGTGGGGACGCGGGAGCTGGAGACCAGGGTCTGTGTGGGCCCAGGGGCCTTACCTGCCACGGACACTCCCCTTTGGGGCACACCCTGCCCCCCACGATTCGGCCTTGGGGGTTGCTGGCATTCTTTTTTTTCCAAAACAGGTATCCTCCCACACGGGTAGTCAACTACACGAAACAAAGCCAGCGAGAGGTTAGGGTTGGAGGGGCAGGCGCGGTGGCCGGAGCTGAGAGCACTGGCATGGGACAAGGAGCCACCTCCCGTGGCTCCTGCTGGGCCTCTCTCCAGGCCCAGGGGCTGCGGAGGGCAGTGCTGAGCTGAGGACTGTGGAAGCTGCCTGCACAGAGACGGGCGGGCAGAGCCCTGCTTCCCGGAGCTTCCCGGAGCTTCCCGGAGCTGGGTCCTGTGGGCCTTCCGCAGGAGGCAGCTGTACCAGGGGGGACAGCGGCTCTGTCTGGAGATGGACCAACAGTACCGGCAGCTGTCACGGGACCCGCTTGTCCGTTTCTGCCTGTATGAGAAAGTCCTGCCCCGTCCAGGCCTCTGAGGCTTGGGGCGTTCCCACCTTGGGTAGGCAGCCCATTAGCTCAAGCTTCATTTGGAGGAAATTTCCATTTTCCTGCAAACACACGCCTTTGGGAAGTTTTGTCGTCCAGAATTGTGCAGCGGTGGGTACAGACGCTGGTCACTCATGTTCAGGAAGCCGCGGAGCTCCCACGGGGGTGTTGAGGGGGCAGGGCCATGCTTGGCTCCCTGGCCTGCCGGCCACAGTCAGGGGGCCCAGGACCGTGTGGTGAGCTGCCCGGGGTCCTGTGCTGGGCTCCATTGCACTGGCCCGCCCTCTGGTGGGGCAGCCTCCCTGGCCTGGGCCCTTAGCAGTGATTGGCACCTAGCGGAGCCCTGTCCCCTCTTGGTAGGCCAGGTGGGTGCCTGGCTCCCTGGCACGGGCAGCCACAGCCCCTGGCCTGGTACCTGTGGGCACGCAGGACACTCCGTCAGGCTGCAGCGCGTACCCCTCGTGGCACCGGCAGGAGCGCCTGTCGCCCTCGCGGTCGCTGCAGTACTGCTCGCAGCCGCCGTTCTCGTTCACACAGACCAGCTGGGCGTTCTTGTCTGGGACAGAAGGGGACAGCCTGAGCGCAGCCTTGGCAGGGTCAGTGAGAGACCGCTCCGGAGCAGCCCTTCTCGCTCTGCGTGGAAGGAGTGTGCAGTGTGGGCACAGGGGCTGTGGACGGTCAGCAAGGACGAGCCTGGAGCTGGGGGAGCCCCACGTCCACGCAGCCTCGCCAGCGGAGACGCGGCCGCTGCAGGGCGTGGGGGTGCCAGGCGGGTGTGGGTACTCCAGAGCCATCAGCTTTGCAGGCAGCTGGCGGGAGGCTGGGGGGCCTGGGGACAGCTGGGTGTTCTCTGGGGACACTGACAGCATCCGCAGAATTGGAGGCCTGCCCTGTGAGAGGGTCGGAGGGGTGAGACTGCCTGGAGTGGCCCTGGAGCCTGGGCGAGCCGCTGACCCTGGGTCCAGACAGAGGAGGGACTGTCCCTCAGCTTTCCTTGCTGTGGGTATTTTAAGTTGGCGCCATGCGTGTGCCTTCCAGAAGACTCAGCCAAGGCTCCCCAGGAGGCAGAGGTCCAGCAATGGCGGCAGGGCCTCGGGCCCCAGGGGCCCCCGGGTGGTCAGCCACACCCACGTGACGGAGCCCAGGCTGCTCCCTGGACTCTGGCTCAGGGCGCTTCCCTGGTTGGCAGCACCACTGGGGAGGACGACGGAAAGCCGGCACCCAGTCCTTGCCACTGGGTCCTGCTCTGTGAGAGCAGCTGAGTGCTGGGGACGGCCGGGCCCTGTGTGACCTGGGGGGGGCGGGCGGGCCCTGTGTGACCTGGGGGGGGGCGGGCGGGCCCTGTGTGACCTGGGGGGGGCGGGCGGGCCCTGTGTGACCTGGGGACGGCCAAGCCTGGGACCTGGGGGGGCGGCCGGGCCCTGTGTGACCTGGGGGGGGCGGCCGGGCCCTGTGTGACCTGGGGACGGCCAAGCCTGGGACCTGGGGGGGGCGGCCGGGCCCTGTGTGACCTGGGGGGGGCGGCCGGGCCCTGTGTGACCTGGGGGGGGCGGCCGGGCCCTGTGTGACCTGGGGGGGGGGGCGGCCGGGCCCTGTGTGACCTGGGGATGGCCAAGCCTGGGACCTGGGGGGGGCGGCCGGGCCCTGTGTGACCTGGGGGGGGGGGCGGCCGGGCCCTGTGTGACCTGGGGGGGGCGGCCGGGCCCTGTGTGACCTGGGGGGGGGGCGGCCGGGCCTGGGACCTGGGGGGGGCGGCCGGGCCCTGTGTGACCTGGGGGGGGGGCGGCCGGGCCCTGTGTGACCTGGGGGGGGGCGGCCGGGCCCTGTGTGACCTGGGGGGGGGGCGGCCGGGCCCTGTGTGACCTGGGGGGGGCGGCCGGGCCCTGTGTGACCTGGGGGGGGGGCGGCCGGGCCCTGTGTGACCTGGGGGGGGGGGCGGCCGGGCCCTGTGTGACCTGGGGGGGGCGGCCGGGCCCTGTGTGACCTGGGGGGGGCGGCCGGGCCTGGGACCTGGGGGGGCTGCCGAGCTCAGTGTCATCTGGGAGAGCTACAAGCCTGGTGGTGATTTCACATTTATTAGCTGAAAAGATGCCCCTGACCTTTGTGATGGCAAGTGGGAAGGTGACTGTCACCGCGACTCACCTGGGTGAGTGACACAGAGCCACCCGGCCCACCCAGCCTATTAGGATTTCCTAGGGCTGGTTCCAAAGGGGACGTGGAGGCTGAGCCACAGACTCCAGACCCTAGTTTGGAAGGCCTCAGCGGCTCCTGGAGGAGCTCGGGGCTCGGACAGGCCGGCCCTCCCTGCGGCGCAGGCCCGGCTCACCTGTCTCGCAGTTGCGTCCCTCGAAGTCGGGGAGGCAGAAGCACACGTACGACTGCAGCTGGTCCTCACAGGAGCCCCCGTTCTGGCACGGGTTCGAGGCACACTGGTCCCCATCTGTGGGGGAGCGGCGTTAGGGTGCCCGGAGGAGGGCCAGGGGGCGGGACGTGCGCGCCTGCTCACCGGTGTAGGAGGTCCAGAACTGCCTCTGGAACGGGAGGAGCCGCGTGAGACGCCAGGAGCATGGCCGGGGCACCCCAGGAGGAGCGCGGCTGGGGGACTGGGCCTCTGTGGGGCGTGGGGAAGAGGCGGCGCTCAGGGGAGGAGGGGCTTCCGCTGGAAGGGACGGGCTCTACCCCTGACGTGGGGCCCAGGTGAGGCCCGGCTTCCTCTCCCCTGGGCCAGAACACTTGAGTGCAGCCGCGGCTCGGCCACCCAGCCGTGACCTGGGACAAGACACAGTTCGGGGCCCCCACCTGCAGACAGGTGACCCTGCGTCCTGGGGTGACGGGATGAAGGGCAGAGTAGGGGGAACTCGGGAACAGCCAAGCGTTGGGGAGGGAGAGGCGGCTCCCGCGAACTTTGTCGAGCTGAGGTCAGCCCAGAGGGTGCTGCTGGGGACAGGTGGCAGCCTGAGGCACCTGCACAGGAGGCACAAGTCCCTTCATCCTGGGGAGAGGCTGGCCTTAGCTAGGACACATGACCTCCCATGAGTGTGAGGTGAGAAGGGTTGTAAGTGTGAGGGGAGGGAAGTGGGTGTGAGGGGAGGGAAGTGGGTGTGAGGAGGGCTGAGGGTGTGAGGAGGGCTGAGGGTGTGAGGAGTGCTGTTAGTGTAAGGAGGCTGAGGGTGTGAGGGGAGGGAAGTGGGTGTGAGGAGGGCTGTGGGTGTGGGGAGGGAAGTGGGTGTGAGGAGGGCTGTGGGTGTGAAGAGGACTCTAGGTATGAGGAGGTCAGTTGGGGTACGGAGGGCTGTGGGTGTGAGGAGGGATGTTAGTGTGAGAAGGGCTGAGGGTGTGAGGAGGCTGAGGGTGTGAGGAGTGCTGTTAGTGTGAGGAGGCTGAGGGTGTGAGGAGGGCTGAGGGTGTGAGGAGGGCTGTGGGTGTGAGGAGGCTGAGGGTGTGAGGAGGGCTGAGGGTGTGAGGGGAGGGAAGTGGGTGTGAGGAGGGCTGAGGGTGTGAGGGGGGAGGGAAGTGGGTGTGAGGAGGGCTGAGGGTGTGAGGGGAGGGAAGTGGGTGTGAGGAGGCCTGTGGGTGTGAGGGGAGGGAAGTGGGTGTGAGGAGGCCTGTGGGTGTGAGGGGAGGGCTGAGGGTGTGAGGAGGGCTGTGGGTGTGAGGAGGGCTGAGGGTGTGAGGGGAGGGAAGTGGGTGTGAGGGGGAGGGCTGAGGGTGTGAAGAGGGCTGTGGGTGTGAGGAGGGATGTTAGTGTGAGGAGGCTGAGGGTGTGAGGAGAGCTGAGGGTGTGAGGAGGGCTGTTAGTGTAAGGAGGCTGAGGGTGTGAGGAGTGCTGTTAGTGTGAGGAGGCTGAGGGTGTGAGGAGGCTAGTGGGTGTGAGGAGGCTGAGGGTGTGAGGAGGGCTGAGGGTGTGAGGAGGCTTGGGTGTGAGAGTGTTGTTAGTGTGAGGAGGCTGAGGGTGTCAGGAGGGCTGAGGGTGTGAGGAGGCTGAGGGTGTGAGGAGCCTGAGGGTGTCAGAAGGGCTGAGGGTGTGAGGAGCCTGAGGGTGTGAGGAGGGCTGAGGGTGTGAGGAGGGCTGAGGGTGTGAGGAGGGCTGAGGGTGTGAGGAGGGCTGAGGGTGTGAGGAGGGCTGAGGGTGTGAGGAGGGCTGAGGGTGTGAGGAGGGCAGTGGGTGTGAGGAGGGCAGTGGGTGTGAGGAGGGCAGTGGGTGTGAGGAGGGCAGTGGGTGTGAGGAGGGCAGTGGGTGTGAGGAGGGCAGTGGGTGTGAGGAGGCTGAGGGTGTGAGGAGGGCAGTGGGGTGTGAGGAGGGCAGTGGGTGTGAGGAGGGCTGAGGGTGTGAGGAGCCTGAGGGTGTGAGGAGGGCAGTGGGTGTGAGGAGGGCTGAGGGTGTGAGGAGGGCTTAGGTGTGTGAGGAGGCTGAGGGTGTGAGGAGGGCTGAGGGTGTGTGAGGAGGGCAGTGGGTGTGAGGAGGCTGAGGGTGTGAGGAGGCTGAGGGTTTAGCGGACCTCCTGTCAGTGGGAGGCCCCTTGTGTTGGGAGGCCTTCAGTGATTGTGAGCAGGGCTGAGTGTGAGGCCTCCCGTGGTGTGTAGTGTCTTGTAAGTGTGTTTTGAGCCGAGTTCGCTGGTTGGAAAAGCTCATGTGGAGTGAGCTGCGAGCCTGCGGTCTCAGGGGCCCTGGGATCTGTCTGGGGACCCCGGCTGTGTTTGGCCCCGGTCTTTCCTGAGAAGTCACTGTAGGAACATGCTGGAGTCCCCTGATCCCCGAGTCGCAGTCTGCCTCTCACACTGACCCCAGTTTTGGTGAAAATGTTGAAAGGGGAGAGTTTGAATGAGGGAGGTGGTCAGCACGTCTCTCCCCGCGGGACCTTGCCTGACACCAGGAGTGTGGACAGCCCTGGTGGCCCAGCATGTCCCAGGCGGTCAGGACACCCTCTGGGTTCCTCACACCTTTCCCTGGGAGGTCCTGTGGGCAGGAGGGGCTCGCAGGCCAGCTGCTGGCTGCGTCTGTCAGCGGTGCTGAGACTCATGGGCAGCCCTGGCTCCCGGCCACCTTCCTTGGGCAGCCAAGGACAGGTCGAATATGCCTTTTGAGAGACATGCTCCCACGTACAGATGTGTCTGGGTGCGGCCGGGAGCAGGGGCATGGTGTGCCTGGGCGGTGCCCTGGGCCAGGGAGCGGTGGCGCCTTGCCGAGGAGCTGGAGCGTCCTGAGGGCAGCGGCCCCGCGCGAGCCTGTGCATGCCAGGGCCTGTGCAGTGCCCTGGCTGAGCGCCCAGAGCCTCGTGCACGAGAGACAGGACTGGGACGTGGCTGTGGCCCCGCAGCCCAGCTCCCTCCCTCGGGGACTCTGCAGGCCTCCTGGCCGGGCCTCGACTCACCGTCCTCTCCAGGCTCCTGAAGATCTCGAGGGCCTCCTCAAAGGAGCACTGCTCCTCCTTGCACTCCCTCTCCAGGGAGCCTGGCCACAGCTCCTCCAGGAAGGAGTTGGCCCGCCGCAGCCTGCGCAGGACGCTGTGCGCTTGCTCCTGGGTCACGAAGACTGAGGGAGGGCGTGAGCAGGGCCGCCTGCTCACCAGGGGCAGAGCCCCCACCCCCTCCCGGCCCATCAGCCAGGAACCACCACACTGAGGGAACCAAGTCCTGCTGTCCTGAGGGCTTCCCCGGGGCCTGGAGGGCCGCAGCGATGCAGCCCAGGCCCGGTGGGCTTCTCCTGAGGGCTGGGACGGCCACAGGGCCCTGTGTGCGTGAGCCACTTTCGCACACTCGCCCTTGTCGGGGCGAACGCCCCACGGTTAGGAGTGTGTCTTATGAAGTGCCAAGCCCTGTGCGGCGCCTGAGCCTGGAGCTGTGCGTGCGGCAGCCTGAAACCCACACCGGGCAGCAGTGCCACGGTCACTCTGCTGAGGAGGACGCGCCACAGCAAGTCCTGCCTCGCCCCTCGGCACACACAAGGCCTGCTGGGCTCCTCACAGGTGACAGAGACGTCCACATTCCTTCCCTCCGCCCGCAGGGCACCTCCCAAGCCACACAGCCCAGGCGTCCTGGCCCCGGTGCCAGCTCTCCGAGGCCTGGTGCCGGCTCACACTGGGCCCTCCTTGCCTGTGCTGCACCTCGGCTGCAGACCCCTGCCCCCCGTGCCTCCCACGCACCTTCCTGCTCCTCCCAGAGACCCCAGAAGCTTCCAGGAGGTGGCCAGCACCCCACCTTGCTTCTAGGACAGCAGGGTTGTCAGGCCCGGATTCACCCACCCAGGTGCAGGAGATCCCGACAGCGAGGCCTCTCTGGGACAGCCAGTAGACAGGAAGAGTGAGATGAAGGGCAGGGGCTGGGTGAGAAGAGGGAGGCCTGGGACGGGCAGCTGGGGAGGAAGCAGAGAGCAGCAGATCAAGGCGCCCCAGCTTGCCGCGCACCGCGGTTCCTCCTCTGAGGCCTCAGCCCGCCGTGTGGGCTGTGGCGGCAGGCCAGCCCTGCTCCCAGAGTCCCACAGACTGACCGGTGCGTCCTCGCCGGGACCAGGAGCTGTGCTCTGAGCACCTCTCTGCTGTCCAGCTACACAGGCAGGGCCAGGGCACCCAGCAGAGCACCTGCCCCTGGAAGTCCCTTCAGAACTAGCCAAGCTGTCCGGTCAGGGACAGTCGTTGCTCGGCGAGATGTGGGGCACACCTGCGATCCCCGACTTGGGAGGCCAGCCGGAGGATCACAAGTTCAAGGTCAGCCGGGACGATTCAGTGAGACCAGTCTCAAAACATTTTCAAAAGGGCTGATGTTGGTCAGTTGTAAAGGGTCCCCAGGTTCGATGCCCCCCTCAGAGAGAGAGAGGGGGGGGGCAGGGAGGGAGAACGAGCAGCTCTTCCTCCGTGCCCCATGAGCGCCTGGACACTTGCTTCTGGAAGGAGCGGCCAGCGGACGCTCCTGGTGAACGCCTGTGCAGGACGGAGGCGGGGCTTGGGCAGCCTGGGCCCAGCCCTCAGGGCTTGCTGTGGACAGCCTGCCCCTCTCTCTTGACAGGGAAGCCCCCAGGAGGACGTACCTGCAGCCAGGGGTCCCTGCAGCCAGAGCAGAAGGCAGAGGAGGGCCAGCCCGCGGGAAGCCATGGTGTGGTGCAGTGGCTCCCTGCTGTGGTGTCCAGAGGGGACGGGGCAAAGGGCAGGAGCGGGGCGGGGGAGGGGAGGGCAAGGGCGCCCAAACCCCAGGCCAAGAGCTGCGCTGGCCGGCTGGCAGCCCTGGTGCCAGCAGAGGGAGAGGACGGGTGCTGGGGAGAGCCCTGGTTCCTGGCAGCAGTGTGAGCTAAGGCCTGCACCTGGCAGGGCACTCCGGGCATAGTGCAGACTTCCAGGCCCTCAGGACCCAGGACAGTGAGTGGGGACATTTCCCTGTGTCGCAGTGCTGAGAGGAGCAGGCCTTGGGTAAGGACAGAGGACTTGGAGAGTGCAGGGGCGGCCCAGGCCTCTCAGGGGGGCAGGAAGCCGCCCTGGCCTGCACCAAGCCTGTCTGGTGCAAAGGGCAGCCCGTGCTGGGACGGCGCACGCTCCCCCGCCCGGCCACAGCCAGACTTCTGAGGATGTGGGACTTTCTGTGCTGAAACTGGGCTGTTCCAGCAGCACCAGGGTCTGTGGTCACCCATGCTGCCCGGCAGTCGGGTGGGCCTGGGCTGGACCCTGGAGGCAGATGCCATTTCAGGGACGGGTTCCTGCTGACGCTCCTTCAGAGCTGGGCTCGCCTGGGGAGGCCCTGACTGACCATTTCCTCCCCACACCTGTGGTCATCTCAGCCCTCAAAGCTGCTGCTCATTTTGGGGTAAAGTGCACGACCCCTCCTCTCCCCGGCAGACTGGAGGGCCTGTGCAGTAGGATTGGATCCTTCACGGACCTGAAAACAGTAAGATTATTAGGCTCTTGTTGCCTTGAGATAGGATATATTTCTTTAAAAAGACACAAAAACTACACTTTTAAAGATGGACAAGAAGGCACCTGGGCACAAAGGAGTGGGCGTCCATGGGAGGGGTGGGCAGTGGCCCTGAGCCTGCCCACCATGTGCCGAGACCAGTCCCAGGGCCCTGTGCCCGTGGGACAGTGGGGAAGGAGGACCAAGCGCCCCGAGGGTCCAGGTGGAACCCTTCACACTGTGTCCTCAGGGAGGCTGCCTGTGGACGGCTGGGCAAGCCCAGCCCAGGCCAGGCCAGGCCAGAGCCAGCAGGGCTCCACAGGATCCCATTCTACAAAGACTGTGCGCTGGGGTTTTGATAGAAGTGCCTTAAGTTTTCAGGTTAATTTGGAGGAGAGTCAACATTTTGGTGACGCTGGATTGTCACCTCCATAAGCACCTCTCCATTTGCCTAGGCATTCTCCCATGGCCTGTGGCATTCCAAGTTTTATCTGTGAGTTTCATTTATGGTAGCATTTCATCACTTGGTTGCTGTTAACAAGCGCCTGTTTTTGGTGTGTTACTGCTAGGAATGTCTCTGTGGGCCGCTCTTGGAGACTCATCAGTTCCAACAGCTTTTCAGTTCTCCCAGGTTTTCTGGTTGCCCTTCGACCCCCACGCCTCCCTTCCTTTTCCTGTCACGGTCCCCGTGTTCCCCGTGAATGACTGTGAGCATGGCAGAGGGCTTCCCTGTGTCTTGCCCTCAATGCGGATGATTCTGAAGTATTTTGGGATGTAGAATTTTGGAGGTGGAGATTTTGTTAGGTACGCTGTTGGGTCAGCGAGATTCCCTCTGTCCCTTGTTTAGTCCCACATTGTGGATGACTGCTCAAGCAGCGACTCCCCTGCACCGTGCATCTGGCGAGCGTCTCCTTCAGTGTGTTAAAATGCAAACGAGAGCAGGATGTTTCTGCTGTTGCTTGGTCTGTGCCTTGTGGGATAGCTCTGAAGTGTCACCTGTGCCTGTGCGGGTGTGGCGCTAGAGCCCAGGGCCTCAGCTGGGAGCAGGGTCGCACACACTCTGCCCAAGCTGCACCCCAGTGTCTTGTATTTGTAACACACTGTTGGGATTTTGGAAATTTTGCATTTGTCCTTATAATTTCATGTTTTTATTACATAATCTTTGTGTACCAAGGAAACACTTGCCTCAGGAATTTCTATATTTTTGTTTGAACCAGTTTGTATGAATTTCTTTATATGCCTATAAAACCACCTGGTATGATTTGGAGATTTTTTCTTAATTCAATTTGTTATTCATTCACCAACCCAAGCGTTCTACTTCTTCCGGATTGATTTTTAATAATTGAGCTTTTTAAAAATAAATGCCCTATTTTATCTGTTTCCCAGATGTACTAGCAGGACCTGCTCACAGGGCTCTCTCCATTAAGAGCCTTTATTTGTAGTGGACTAAGTTTTCCTCCCATGGGTCCGTCCTGCGAGGTTTCTCGGGGACGAGGCTTTGGCCCCAGTCTGTTGTGGTTTTGTCGTCTTCCTCTTGATTTTTGTCCTCTCCTCTTCTGATGAGTTTGCTGGTCCTACTTTTCAGCCTCCTCAAATGGGCAACTCAATAATTGCGTTATGTAAAAATTAGATGCAGTTGGGGAAAACTAATCTCAGCTGTGCTTAAGGGGCAGCCCTTAGGCCTGGCCAACATGTGGACGCTTCACCAGCTCTCAGGACCAGCTCTCCACCATGTGGCCTTTCTAACCCAGGTCTTGGAAACATACTTTCACATTCCCAAATGTCTTCTAAACAAATGTTCAATAGCTCATGTTTCAGGGTCTCCTTTAGCAGTTATTTGTCTATTCAAATAGCTTTCAGACCCCCAAATGTCTTCTAAACAAACGTTTAAAAGATAAACTGTTAAAATTGGCCCAGAAGAAATAAAAAACTTGGGTTGATGAATGAATTACCAAGAAATCAATTTGCTGTAAACAATTAATTGGTTTGTGAACATTCTGAGAATGTTCCATGTGCGCTAGAAGGTGGCACTGCTTTTTCTACTTTTAAGGACAGTTACCAGTTTCCATGGGAGATAGTGGCATCTTGCCCTGTCTGCCAAGGCTTACTTTCTGTGTTTTTGAGCTTATTATTGTTTGCTTAGGAGTTTGCCACACTGTTCCTTGTACTCAAGTGCCCTATTCCCCATGGCTGTGTCCTCAGAATAATTGTTATGCTGCTTTCTCTGGTTTTCTTGCTTTCTTTTCTTTCATGGATCCTTCATCAGTTACCTGCCCATCTAGTTCAGTGCTCTTCCTATAGGTCAGCTTTGCACGTAGGTCACCACATTGCTCACACCTGCTGTGGGTTGGGCCTGTCTGGATTCATGTTTTGGGTTTTCTGTTCATTGCGTTCCCTTCCTGGACCCTTCCCTTCCTCTCCCGGCCGACACCCTTCCTGCACTCTCCACCACTTTGGTTTGAAGTTGTGGGGTGTGTCATTCTGTAGAGGTCTCTGCATCTCTCGGGCTACCTTCATGTTTTGACGTATATAACCCCGTGACCACTTATGACCCCACCTGGACAGGGTGAGCACACAAGACAGGGGCCTGCGCTCCCCGGGTTCTGCCTGGTCGGCCTGTGTTCAGAGAGCAGGCAGACAGTAGGGGTTTCTGACGTTTATTCGAACTTCATCCCTACAATAAAGAGCTCTGATTTTAAAATTTCATTTACATCAGCAGTTAAAGTAACAGTCAATGAAACATGACGTTTTAAAGTGCCTTCAGGAGGGAGAGACCACAGATATAGGGCAAGCCCGGTGGAGACAGAAGGGGGCCGCGTCTGGACGGGACATGAGGCACCACCCTCGCAGCGCTTCCAAGTGACGTGTGCACCAGGAGAAACGCAGCGGTCTTCACAGCCTCCTGCTTGATCCCGTCCTCTGGAGGTCTGGCCAGCAAGGGCTCTGCACACTACAGGGAGGGGAGGGGGCTTCACCTTGGCCACACAGCAGGGCAGCCGCGGCAGCAGGGCAAGGAGACAGGGAGGACTATAAAGTGACACATGTTTCAGCAGCTTGAGACCATAAATACGCCTTTACATCCAGATCATATGTACACACACAACCCCACATACAGCACAGCTGCCCTCCTGGGACGGTCTCCAGAGAGCAGATGTGGTTCTGAAACACAAAGGGGGTGAAAAGCAGAGGGTTTTTGTTCCAGTTCTGCCATGATTTGAACACAGGAGACCCCTGCACACATCACTCAAGGTGACGCCAACAGCACATGCGGACCTTCCTGCAAGGCCAGGTAGGTGGCGCCAGGGAAGGGCGTCAGTCCTGCCGGAGGTGCCAGCACATGGTCACCCACTGCAGCTGACAGAGCTCAGAGACCCCACAGAAACAGCATCTTTACACTGTCTTTAAAAACAGTAAGAATACACTAATTCAGTGAAGCTCTTTAAAAAAATTGAGAGTCCCCTTATTTTTTTAGAAAAGAAGGTTAATATTTTGAATCAGAGTTTAAATTTTCTTGCGAAATGAGGCCGATGCAGGAGAAGGACCTGGTTTCTTGCTGCGTCTGGTTGTGGGGACACCACCTGATTTTACGAGGGAGGTGTTCCTTGCCTGTGACCAGGTGTGCTTCAAGGAGTGCCAGCATTTCAGAGAGAGTGCCCAAATCATTTAGTGGTAGAGGAAAACGTGCTTCGATGTAAACCCCAGTAACAAAAAAATAGTTTTATATCAAATACAGTATCAAATTATCATTTCATGTAAACACAGTGATTCTTGGTAAAGATTTGAGGCCAAAGTACCACAAAAAATGGCCATGGGATTAATCCCTGTTTTTAAAAAAATCAGAAACTTATAAAAGACAAGAGTCCCCAGGCCCCTCTCTCCGGCTGCTTTCCGAGGCGGCTCCCACTGGGACATTCCCACAGCAAGCACCAGACCCAGGAGGGCGGCGGGGCCATGGGTGAGGGGCTGTCCCCAGGCCCCTCCCCTGTCCACTCTGCACCGTGCCCCGGGGCCGGGTCTTGGGAGCTGGCTTCTGCCCCCGTGTCCCTCTGCGGCCGCGGGTGCACCGGGTCCTCTGTGTTTGGCTATCTTGGAGCACCGTCCCCTCCCCGAACCAAGCAAGCCCAAGCAAAAGACACCCTGGACACCGCGTGCGGGTCTGCACACGGGCGGGTGCGCGCAGGGCCTGGCTCCTAGCCCTGGAGGTCGGAGAAGGGCGCGGGGCAGCCCTCGCTGCAGCTCGAGGAGTTGCTCAGCACGGCCGACCCTGGGCTGGACTCTGCGGGGAGACCGGGTGGGGACTCTGCGGCTGCGGCTGCGGCTGCGGCTGCGGCCTTCCTCCGCGCCTCCGCTCCCTCCGCGGCAGACCGGGGGCGCGGCCGGCGCGCACGCAGGGCCTTACCTGAGCTGCTCAGACACTGCGCCGAGCGGGGACTCGCCCAGGAGGGCCGACAGGCTGCTGGCCGGCACCCAGCCCTCCTTGCTGCTGGTCAGGTCCCGGACGTACCTGAAAGAGGCGGCGTCAGCGGGCAGCGGTGCTTGGCACCCGCACTCCTTGGAGGTGGAGTGGGCGGGGCAGCGGAGGGAGTGGCGGGGCGCATCCGAGTAGGGAGGGAGTGGGCGGGGCAGCTGAGGGAGGGCGGGGTGCATCCAGGAGGGAGTGGGCGGGGCAGCTGAGGGAGGGCGACAGCACTTGGTCCTCACCAGAGCCCCTCGGCGCCCTCCTCTACCACCTCCACCACGTCCCCACTCCTCACGGCAAGGATGTCTGGGCCCCCCTTCTCATCGTCCAGTACCACTGTGTACTTCCCAGGGACCTGCGGGACACGGACACAGGCAGAGCGCCAATGGGTCAGTCCCTGCTGCTCAGTGCCAGCAGGAGGACACAAGCTTGTGCTGCACTTGGCACCTGGGCAGCCCAGCTCAGGGCAGGGAGTATGCGTCCCGAGAAGGCTTCAAGCCCGCTATGGGAGCGGGGCCCCTCTTCGCAAGATGCTGCTAGGCCCCGTCCTGACCACGTTAGAAACCCAAGCCGGTGTGCCAGGTGTCCTCAGGCTCCCTGGCCTCTCCGTTGTGCTCACTGGGCTCGTGCTGGTCTCAGCATCTCCTCCTTCTGGAGGGCCTGCCCTCAAGGGCAGGCTTTTTGGCCTCCTTCTCTTTGGAGGACATCCTTACCTACAGTGTTACAAGGCTGACTGCTTTGTTGTGGCTCCTGTGAGGGAGATTCTCGTGTCCCGTGCTTTATCAGGTGCTGGGAATGGGGCTGGCACCCAAGGGACACTAACCCAATGTCTACAGGGTCAGTTCTGCTGTGGAACGTGGACTGAGGAGCAGAAGCTGTGGGGCATGGGCACTCCTGTCCTCCCAGAAGCATGTGAGCTGCAGGAGGGGGCTCAGGCAGTAGGGCCTGGGCAGGGGGGTGAGGACTTGTGGGGCTGCAGAGCCATCTGTCCCAGGGTGGACAACCCCACCCTGGCTCCCTCTGGGCCCAGAGCAGCCAGGATCCTCCACCCCAACCCCTCGCACACGCACTGAGAATAAGGACCCAACCCTCCCCAGGCCCTACTCTCCCCTGGTCCTCAGCCCCATCCCCTCCGCCACGCTGCCCTTCTCACTCTGGGGCCTGTGTTAATGCGCCCTCTCGGAGAGACCGAGCCTGGCGCGTGCACTAGGTATTTGTTGGGGGTAATCCCAACTCTAAGAACTTAATATGCAAATAACTTTTTCTGGCTGCACTATTAAAAACAGGACTTGGTCTATATATATATGGTCTATATTCTGTCCATGTGGAGGGTGAGCGGCAGGTGTGGGCCGTCCCCTGAAGAAGGGCGCACTGAGCAGGGGCTCTAAGTGGTGGGTACGCAGGGTGCCGGGGCCTTGGGTGTGGACACTGACCCAGGCCTGCACATCTCAGATCTTCTAGAACGCTCCTTCTCCAGGGGACAGCACCCCCCACCTCTCAGGCAGGACACGTTACCAGCTTCTTGGGGCCCCACGCCACCATCCTCTTCGGCGTCGGACGAGTTGATGGGTTCCTCGGCACTCGACCAGCCGCCCTCGTCCTCAGGGGCCTCCAGGGAGTGGGATGCCTTGCTCCAGCCTAAGGGAGGAAGAGGCTCCAGTGAGGGCCACATCCACAAGAAGCCACCATCCATCCATTCCACGTGAGTCCTACGGACTCCCCTAAACGTGCAGCCATGGGTCCAAGCCGAGCCAATCACAGGACCTGCCTGCCAGGCTCCTGGCCCCTCCACCCACTGTCAAAATGCTCCACTGAGTCACAGGGAGACTGACAGGGTGTGACAGCATCTGCTTCCATTTGCCAGTCCATGGGGAGAGAAGCCCCAGACCCTGCCTGGAGACCTGTGCCCTGGTCAAGCTGCAGCCCCACAAGCCCCCACCCTACAGCAAGCCATGAAGGGGAAGACCTTTCACTGAACACTGACAGCCCACACTTCCCAGACCAGCCAGGAAGGCAGTTTCTAGCAAAAAATGACCCCATAGACCTCTGGTTTGTAAGCCGAGGGGGCTGTGTACTCCCAGGGCAGGCGAGGACCCAGGTGGACACGCTGAGCAACCAGTACAGGGCTGCACAAGTGAAGCCCACCAACCCTGGCCGGCCAGTCGGGACCTAGGCTGTAGCGATAGCGTTGTTGTGTTCCTCCTGCCTAGTCTCCCCGAGGGGTGGCAGCGGTGTTCCCCATCAGGGGGAGATGGAGACCATGAATTCCCCATGGAGTACGTGCCCGGGGCGCCTGTCTTCAATACTGCCGAAGCACAGGGCCAAAGACAGACCCCAGTGCTTTAAATGGCACCTCCATGCTTCAACAAGAACAAGTGTCAGAGACAGGCAGACCGCTGAGTGGGCCCAACCTGGCCACCCTGCTCCAGGCTGAAGCTGCCTTCCCTGACGGCGAGGGCGCTGGGTGTGAAGCGGTCACAGAAGAGCCCCAAGCACAAGTGCACGTGTGCCTCATGCGCCCCACCAAGTCGGGGCTGCAAGAGCCATCCATCTCCGGAGGCCAGCTCCCAGCCTGAGAGCCTTCAAGGCTGGCAGTGACAAGCTTCTGCTGGGGAGGCCTGGGAAGTCACCTCCGTCGTTCTAGGCAAGGGAGCGGGCCCTTCCTCACACCAGGCCAGGTGCAGCTGGAGCCCTTCCGAGCTCCGCTCTCCGGGGCTGGACGCAGGAGAGGGGGATGGCCGTGCAGGTGGCTCTGCAGGTGCCACCCCAGGCTCGTGCCTGGGCAGGAACTGGGGACTGCATCTCCAGCTGCAGCTGCCTGTCCCCCTGCTCCAAGCCCACCCACAGCTGCAGCTTGACTTGGGCAGGAGGATGGGGCCCAGGTCAGGACCCTGCTCAGATGGCCTCTCCCTCCGCAGCCCATGAAGCGCAGATGGGGCCTCTGACCAAGCAGGACCAAAGCCCACGAGGACAGCAGGGGCGGAGCCGAGCTCTGCGCGGCCCCTTCTGTGGGCAGAGAGGGCACCTGCCGGCCGACACCACACGGGGACCCTTGCTCTAGCACGAGGCGTCTGAGGGGGACCTCAACACCACACGGGGACCCTTGCTCTAGCACGAGGCGTCCGTGAGGGGGAACCTCGACACCACACGGGGACCCTTGCTCTAGCACGGGGACCCTTGCTCTAGCACGTGGCGTCGGTGAGGGGGACCTCGACACCACACGGGGACCCTTGCTCTAGCACGTGGCGTGAGGGGAACCTCGACACCACACGGGTGACCCTTGTTCAAGCACGAGGCGTGAGGGGGACCTCGACACCACACGGGGACCCTTGCTCTAGCACGTGGCGTGAGGGGGACCTCGACACCACACAGGGACCCTTGTTCTAGCACGAGGCGTCTGAGGGGGACCTCAACACCACACGGGGACCCTTGCTCTAGCACGTGGCGTCGGTGAGGGGGACCTCGACACCACACGGGGACCCTTGCTCTAGCACGTGGCGTGAGGGGGACCTCGACACCACACGGGACCCTTGCTCTAGCACGAGGCGTCCGTGAGGGGGACCTCGACACCACACGGGGACCCTTGCTCTAGCACGAGGCGTCCGTGAGGGGGACCTCGACACCACACGGGGACCCTTGCTCTAGCACGAGGCATCCGTGAGGGGGACCTCGACACCACACGGGGGACCCTTGCTCTAGCACGTGGCGTGAGGGGGACCTCGACACCACACGGGGACCCTTGCTCTAGCACGAGGCGTCCGTGAGGGGGACCTCGACACCACACGGGGACCCTTGCTCTAGCACGTGGCGTCCGTGAGGGGGACCTCGACACCACACGGGGACCCTTGCTCTAGCACGAGGCGTCCGTGAGGGGGACCTCGACACCACACGGGGACCCTTGCTCTAGCACGAGGCGTCCTGAGGGGGACCTCGACACCACACGGGGCCCCTTGCTCTAGCACGAGGCATCCGTGAGGGGGACCTCGACACCACACGGGGACCCTTGCTCTAGCACGAGGCGTCCGTGAGGGGGACCTCGACACACCACACGGGGACCCTTGCTCTAGCACGAGGCGTCCGTGAGGGGGACCTCGACACCACACGGGGACCCTTGCTCTAGCACGAGGCGTCTGAGGGGGGGACCTCGACACCACACGGGGACCCTTGCTCTAGCACGAGGTGTCCGTGAGGGGGACCTCGACACCACACGGGGACCCTTGCTCTAGCACGTGGCGTCCGTGAGGGGGACCTCGACACCACACGGGGCCCCTTGCTCTAGCACGAGGCGTCCGTGAGGGAGACCTCGACACCCACACGGGGACCCTTGCTCTAGCATGTGGCATCCGTGAGGGGGACCTCAGTGGCACCCTCTGGCATTGCCAGAGGACAGAGGGGCTGCAGGCCCCACAGGGCCAGGCGAGGCCCTGGGCCCGGAGCCTCTGGACAAGCCTTGACCGGGCTTGAGTGGGTCCCTGCAGGTGGGAGAAGGGACAACTTGCCGTGGGTTGGGCACACAGAGCCTGGGGACAGCACCCTCCACCAACCCTCAGGCAGGACAAGGTCGGGCACGCAGAGCCTGGGGACAGCACCCTCCACCAACCCTCAGGCAGGACGAGGTCGGGCACACAAAGCCTGGGGACAGCACCCTCCACCAACCCTCAGGCAGGACAAGGTTGGTGGCCTTGAGGTAGGTACCCTACTCTCAGTCTGGGACGCTGGGGGAGTCTGCGAGATGAGGCCAAGGTGACCTGTGAATCCGGTCATCTCCTTTTCCACAGAATCGTCCCTTACATCGTCAATGCTGCAAAGCAACTTCCAGGCCAGTGGCTTCCAGTGAAGACCTGGTCCTCACCCAGAGCCGTGGGGGAGCGTGGGCCCCAGCACCACAGGTGCCCTCCCAGCAGCACACACGCGGCTGTCTCCAGCCACAGGAGGTGGGCGCTGGCAGAGGCAAAACTGCCTGCCCGTAGCGGAGGGGGACGCAGGTTCCGGCCTGCGGCGTCGGCGGGCTGGTCTGCCAGCCAGGCTGGACTCTGCCAGCCCAGGCTGGGCGCCACAGGCTGAGAGCACTGAGGGCTCAGGGCTCTGGGCACAAGCAGAAAGCACCTAATGGCAAGCAGCCCCTCGCAGGAGGCGGCCGACGCGGCCCGCCTGGTCTTGGCTCAGGGCAGGCGAGCATGCCAGCCAGCCCCTGGCCTCTGAACTCGGAGACCAGAGACCAAGTGAGCCCGAGAGCCCAGCAGCGTGGGTGGCCTCTGGGGTTGGGCGGGATGTGGTGCAGCTGTGCCCTGGGAACCTTCACAACCGTCTGCGCAGCGCAGGAGGGTCTTAAATGTGACGTTTCTCTCCTGCACCTGCATCCTCTGCCAGGCAGAGGAGGCCTTGGGTGTCCCTGAGGGTCACCCTTGGAACACAACCCAGCAGGAAACAAGACGCCCTGGCCCCAGCGTGGAGGGGGGCCCTCCCGCCTGCTCACGCAGCCATCTCCCCTCTGCCAGGGAGGAGGGACCAGATCTGTTGCCTCACTTCCTCCAGAAGGATCAGCACGCTGGCGCTGCAGGGGGGTGCTGGCATTGTGGGGCCACGGCCTATCACTGCCTCTGGACAGCAACCTGCCCAACCTTAGCCAGTGCAGCGGCCACAGGCTGCTGCCCGGGGTCACTAACGAGGGGCAGGACTGCTGAGGGGTCAGTGGGGAGCCAGCGTCCCCCAGTGTCTATCATCAGACAACTAGCTGTAGGCCACCAGGGCCACCCTCTGGCTGTGGGGCCTGTTTGTGCCATCCTAGGTGACCTGTGTGGGCCACACACAGCCCCTCCTGGCCGGTGTCCAGCAGCTGAGCCACGCTACCTCGCAAACCAAAGGGAGTCGGGTCGCTCTTTACTTCATGCCGCTTGGCCTTTTTGTCAGGACTGGTAGGAGAGGCTGCAGGAGGCAGAGGCAAAGACAGAACAGAGAGTGAGGGGCGGCCGAGCGCAGGAGCCCCGAGATGGGAAGGACACAGCATGGGGGTTCCCTCCAGATCAGGAGTGGCTTTGTGAGCGTGTGAGGTGGCAGAGGGGGACAGGGCGGGCAGCGGAGCAGGGAGGTTGATGGGCGGTGGCCTTGGCCACGTCGTTCTTAGGCTCTGCCTGGGACCTTTCATCAAAGGGGCAGCACCACGAGGGCACGCCGCTATTGTGGAGTCTGAAGAGCCCACAGTTCTCCAGACCAGCATCTGGCCGCTGCAGAGGGCCCTGGTCAAACGGGCAGGGAGCCTCCAGCACGGGCAGGGAGCGCTCCAGGCCGCAGCCAGGCCTGTGGCCACCAAGGAGCACTCCCCGCTGCTGGAGCTGACGGGAATCTCAGCTGGGCGTCCACGGGCAGCCACTCCCCAGCAAGCGCCAGCGAGGATATCTGACCAGCGTGCCCGGGCTGTGGTGGCCAGAAGGGTGCCGCCTGGGGAGCTGCGGGAAGGCAGGGCGGGAGAGAGGGTCGGCCAGAGGGCCAGGAAGCCCAGCTTCTGAGCAGGGCTGCAGAGCGGGCCTTCACATTTTCAAAAGGACACCCTGAAAGATGACTTCAGGTGCTGGCATGGACACTCGGGGTCGGTGAGCAAGGACGACACCGTGAAAGAGCTTTGGATGGACTGTGCGTGGGATGAAGGACGGGGCCTCCTGAGAAGGTCCCCACGGATGGCCACCACACCATGCAAGACAGATGCCACCACAGGAACACAGGGTGGAAGGTGGACCTCAAGGCAGTAGTGCCTCTTTACCTCTCTGACCCTTGAGGTTAGCAAAGCCCTGCAGGGTGAAGCGCTTTCTGGAAAGTGCAGAGCTTTCCGAGGTAGAGCTAGAGACCGCGTCATCTAGGAGGAAGAGAGACACGTGCAGAGGCCTGCAGCCCGCCCAGGCGGCGGGCAGAGTCCAGGGGCCGGTCCTTGCGCTGCCCCAGGTGGGCTGGAGTGGGGCGCGGAGCGGCAGAATGCGGGTCTGCGGTGAGCCCAGGCCCTCTGCAGGGGGAGGGGACCCTGAGTCCAGCACCGCGCCCAGTGCCCCAGGAAGGGCACGTCCCTGCACACGCTGGAGCAGCTCTCTGAGATGCGCAGGCCGCGCTCGCGTCACAGCAGACACCCACCTTTACCCTTCTCGGGGGGCTTTGGCAGCGACGAGCTCACGTATCCTTCCAGACTCGGGGGGTCCGTCTTCCTCTCTTCCAGCTTCTGGACATTTCTCGGGTTCCCTCTGGAGGGGCTGGTGACATGACACACGCACAGAAAGGCACGTTGCCCGGTTAGCTTTAGGACTCTGAGGACAGGAGTCCTGGGCACCTCGCTCCCAGCCCGCGCCCACGGCACCGTGCCCACCGCAGCCGCCATACTGCCTCAGAGCAGGCGGCTTCCAGCCCCGCCGGAGCCGGGTGAGAGCAGGAAGCACCCCCCCCCACCAAGGGCAGGCTCGGGGTTCCTCTCCAGGTATCTGTTCTATGGCTCATTCACTTAGGCTCCACTTATTTCATGACTGATAAAAGGTGACTTTTGTAAGAAAGAGGAAAAATAACGTGAACAAATAAAATAACAAAGGAAAACCGAGGACAGGAAGGAGAACAAAGCCGTGTGCAGGATGCCCGCAACCACCATGGGGAATAAGCCCCAGAGCGCAGCAGGCAGGGAGGCCAGGGGACTGGGACGGCGGGGGTGGCCAGAGAGGGCGTCTCTGGGGCTGGCCCTCGGGAGCCACCAGCATGTAATTCCCAGATAATGACAGTGGAGGGGCCTGGGGGCAGACTCGACCCCAAGGACCAGGAGGCCCCGGTGAGCTCCAGGGAGCGTGCCAGTGGTACCAGGCTCCCAGCTGTGTCTGGGCCTCACCTGGTGCTGGACAGTGTGGGCAGGGGCAGGCTGTGGGACTGCTCCAGGGTCCTGTGCTGGCTGGCTTCTGCAGGGAGGGGGACACCACAGGCTGCTGTCAGCGCGCTCTCGTGCTAAGCATCCTGGGGTTCCACGGATGCCTGGTGGGGACAGGAGGTGTAGCGGGCCCTCACCTCGACACGCCTGCAGCTGGCTGGTCAGCACTTTCCGAATCTCATTCACCCATGCGGCTTTGACTTCAGGGGTTGGTGCCTGTCCCCAAAGAAATGCAGGGGTGAGTACTGGGCTCCCTAGTGACATGCACTCTTGAATCTTCCAGGGTCACTCCCATCAGATTGCTGCTGTGAGGCAGAAGGGACAGATGGGGACATGTTCCCCAGTCGAGGGACGCTGGCCTTGCAGCTGTGCCCAGTGCCTAGGGCTGGGCGATGGCAGCCAGAAGACCTGGCAGAAGGCTGGAGCTCTGGCAACCGCTGTGGCACCTCCCAGCAAGTGCTATGCTTAAGGCTTCTCTGGCCTTGGCCTTGACCTGCTTCAGGTGACAAGGCCAGTGGTGGATCTGAAACCCACAGGTAGGTAACAAACAGCCAGGCAGAGGGACAGGTCACGGGGCTCCTCGGGACCGCTGGCTGTTCCCTGGGGTGCTGTGTGGGGTCTGAGCAGGGCCCCCGCTTGCCTCAGCGGGGCCTGGAGGGCATCCATGCTGCTGTGGCCTCTGTACCCTGACCATCATCCTTTGTGTTAGAATCCTGAAGAGCAGGTGGCCGGGCCCCACCCCACATGTGGCTCAGCCCCTCACAGGGCACCTGGGGTCAGCTAGGCCTCAGGGAAAGGGCTTTGCCCGTGTCTATGTGACAGCTCCCCACTCCCCACTGGCTCAGCGAGGACAGTGCACACGCCTTGGCACTGGGAACCAGGCCTTGCAGATGAAGCGCTCCCCTGCGCGGCCCGGGGACGCGGGAGCTTCTCGTGGTGCGCTTCCAGCACCCTGGTCTCTGCCAGAGTCCACCCAGGGCAGAAGACAAGGCTCTTCAGAGGCCTTTCACGGGCCGTCCTTAGGAGGAGGACTCCCTGCACCTGGCCCGCGGAGCACCCAAGTGGCCCTACCTGGACGATGTAGACCTCCTCTCTCGCGTTATACCAGATCTCAAACTTCTTGGCGTCGCCCTTCACGTTCTCGGTGATGCCGACGGCAGTCATCTGGTGAGCGCAGAACCAGAGACAGCTGTCAGTGTCCACTCGCTTGGAGACATGGGGCGAAGTGGCGGGAACCCCAATGCCCAACCTGAAGACAGCGCCCGTGGCCCTCTGGTCCTCACTGGGTGCTGGGCCCCCAGTGCCCTCGGGGTTAGGCCGAGGCTTTGGTGAGCACCAAGCTGGCCCCAGGCCTCCCTCCCTGGGGCTGTGGGTCTGCACCGCGGGCTCACTCACGTTCAAGGACTGCTTGTAGCTGTAGGAGGGGGCCTTCTCGTACCCCTCCCCATTCTCCTCCCGCTTCTTGCAGAAGAGCACGGCCTTCTCGTGCAGGAACAGGTGCCGCTGCATGGGCTTGAACCTGGCCAGCTCCTTCACCTTGGTGTGGCCCTTCTTGTGGTCTGTCCACACGTTGAAGGAGCCCTGCATGAGCAGCTTCCCCAGGTCACTGAGGTTCCCCTACAACACAGCAGTGCACAGGGGCGTCAGGGGCCGCGGGGGACGCTGGGCGGGCTTCAGCGCACGCGGCCGGGTGAAGGCAGCCCCACTGCGGAGGCTGCGTGCTGTAGGATTCCCTGCCAGGGCACTCTGGGGAGGCAAGCCACGGGGACAATGAAAGAGCGTGACTGCTGGAGACTGGGAGGAGGAGGGCGCGAGGCAGAGCCTGCGCGAGGCAGAGCCGAGGGCGCGAGGCAGAGCCGAGGGCGCGAGGCAGAGCCGAGGGCGCGAGGCAGAGCCGAGGGCGCGAGGCAGTCAGACTATTCGCGGAACTGCGACGGTGGATGCAGGATTTTGTGCGTTTATCCCAGACCACGGGGTGCACAGCAGCAGGAGCACACCCCATGACTCTGAACCCACAGTGACAGTGACACATCGACACTGGCACTTCAGTCACGACAGGTGTGCCACTAATGAAGACACCAGTCACCGCGGAAGGTGTGGGACTCCGTGCTTAAACTGCTTAGACAAGTCAAGTCTATCAACTTGAAAAACAGAGCGAGTGCCAGCTGGACAGAGAGACGGAGACTGCCGCGGACCTGCCACGGGCCTCTAAGGAGCAAAGAGCGGTCTGCCTCTGACGGCCACCTGCTGTCATGCCTGCCTCACACCACACCACAGACAAAGGTGGTCACTCAGCTGTTCAGGGAGGCCTGCTGTTAGGGGCAGAGCGGAGGGCGAGGCGAGAGCCGCGTCCTGCTGGAGACGCCGTGCCCGCGGAGGCAACGCTACTGCCCGACCCCATGTGCGGAGGGCCCCGTGCGGCCTGCACGTTCGGGACCAGACCTGTGTCTGCCCCTCTCAGGTCCACCCAGACCTCCTGACCCAGGACCCAGGCTGCCACCAGGCTCTGGGCAGCACCCGTCACCTCAAGGCTCAGGGAGTTTGGAAGCATTGCTGGGAAGCCCGCCGGAGGCCACCAGGCCAAGCCAAGAGCCCGCGCTGGCCCTTACGTCGTAGCCGGTGATGGCGATGAGGTGCATGGAGTCGTTCACGGCCTTGAGGATGCCCAGGATGGAGCTCAGCGCCTCCTGCAGGTCCTCGGCCCCCTCGCAGTTCCTGCTGTACTTCAGCATCTCCTGAGGGCGGTGGGCACACACGGGAGGGCTGGCTCGCGGGCTCCTCGGGACAGCTGGCTGCCCAGAACGCAGCCCCCGGGCCTGCCCTGAACGGACCCTAGCGAGCCTGGTGTGGCTGCTGGCTAGCTGCCAGCCTCCCCGCAGCCAGCTGAGGGCAGTCAGGAGCGGCACCCTCCTCGAGGAGCTCGCCTGCCGTGTGCCCACTGCAGGCGCAGAGCCGCCGGGCAGACCCACAGGAGGGCTCTTCAGCTCACGCCCCTCCCCCTCCTGGCAGGGTCCAGCCCCCCTGAGGAGACACGGGGGCCTGTCTGCACAGGACCCTGGAGCTGATGAGCAGGGACCACGGGGAGGGTCTGTCTAGCTGTCCACCTCTGCCCTGGCCCCTAACAATGTCCAGCAGGCCACACAAATGGCTGAATGAGCCAGGGCCACAGTGAGGGGGGAACCGAGGGGCTCAGAAGGTAACTCTTGGCTTGGGGGAAGAGGCCAGTGGCCCCAAGGCAGTGGTGGTGCCTGGCCAGCTAGGGGAGCAGCTGGGCCCGTGCTCCTGGGGCGGCGGCGGGGAGGCCCACCTTGAGCAGCAGCTGGTACT
Source organism: Tamias sibiricus (assembly GCA_025594165.1). Lineage (NCBI taxonomy): Eukaryota > Metazoa > Chordata > Mammalia > Rodentia > Sciuridae > Tamias > Tamias sibiricus. The sequence goes on from CM046663.1 coordinate 868,266, forward strand.
TGGTTACCCTCTGCACGGGCTTCAGCAAGTAGGAGTCCAGGCTCAGCTTGTGGTCCAGCTTCTTCTGACACTCCTGCAACCCCGGAAAGCCGGGTCAGACCACGTCCCCACCCCCAGGAGCAAACTGGCAGAGGAAATGGCGCTTGGAAGGGCCAAGGCGCACCTGGAAGAAGGGACAGTCGGAGCACTGTCTCCACAGGCTCTCGGACCGGGGCTTGTTCTGGCAGTACTTCTCGTAGATCTGGAAGTCCTCCATCTGCAGCAGAGGGCGCCGGTTAGAGGGCCACCTGGAGGCGTCCTCCATCTGCAGCAGAGGACACCGGTTAGAGGGCCACCTGGAGGCGTCCTCCATCTGCAGCAGAGGACACCGGTTAGAGGGCCACCTGGAGGCGTCCTCCATCTGCAGCAGAGGACGCCGGTTAGAGGGCCACCTGGAGGCGTCCTCCATCTGCAGCAGAGGACACCGGTTAGAGGGCCACCTGGAGGCGTCCTCCATCTGCAGCAGAGGACGCCGGTTAGAGGGCCACCTGGAGGCGTCCTCCATCTGCAGCAGAGGACACCGGTTAGAGGGCCACCTGGAGGCGTCCTCCATCTGCAGCAGAGGACACCGGTTAGAGGGCCACCTGGAGGCGTCTGCCTGGTTCCGAGCATCTGGGACCTGGGGCACAAATGGCTTGGGGTGTGGATGGTTTGGGTACAGTGTCTTGGGGTGCAGCTGGCTCTGCAAGCAGGGCAGTGCCCCCGTAGCCTTGGACACCGTCGGAGCTGGCTCGTCTTAGAGGGAGCACCAGGCTGGGCTCCCTGCAGCCACCTCCACCCTCTCGACTCCAAGCCTTCCTGGCCTGCTCGGGCTTTCTAGATGCCCCTGGGCAAGCCCTTGTGGACACTGAGCTGGAAGACCACTGTGGGCCTGGCAGCAGCCATGGCGGCACACTGCAGGGCTGGGCAGCCTCGGGCTGGCAGCTGCCCCGCACCTCTCCCAAGGAGGGCACCCCTGCGCAGGGTCAGCAGACCGTAGGGTCCCAGGAAATGGGGAACGCTGAGAACTTGGGGCATGGGGTAGCCTGCGCCCACACCCCGTCCTTGAGCCCAGTTCCCCCACCTCTTGGTTGCTGTGCCCCCGGTGGTTAGCAGGTCAGTGACCCTCCCACCAGGTCCACTTCCCCCGTCACTACTCAGTCAGCTCAACACCGCTGGCTTTTCCCACTGGAATAAGGGCTAAGAACACAGCCGGACAGACACTCTGCAGGAGTGTTCCAGGGCGTGACAGTAGTGCCAAACTCCAGGAGTGTGCACATCCCGGGGGGCTCAGCAGAACACGGAGTACCCCCACAGGCTCTGCCCCGCCCTTCCGATCAGCTCTCAGGAGACGCTGCTGCTGCTGGTGGGGACCAGACTACAGAAGGCTCCCCACCCCACCTCGGACAGCACCGAGGAGCGCGCCAGCAGCCTGGCCGCGACAGACGGCTCCTCCCTCCTTCCCCTCCACCTCTCGGTGCCTGCCTAGGACAGTCTCAGCCTCCAGCTCTCTGTGAAACCGTCTAGCTTTTCTGCCGTCACTGAGCTGCTGTTCCAGGTTGCTAAACTAGCTCTCCCAGCGCCCAGCAGGAGGGGACCCGAGGGCTGGGAGGGCCCTGGCCCCTCCTGTCCCGAAGCTGTCCGTGGACGCCTCCCTCTGGAGCTGCCCCCAGCCCTGTGAGGGGAGCAAGCGCCTGCGATTTAAAGAGGAGAGCACAAAGCTGGGGCTCCAGAGCCCTGTCCAGTGTGGTCCAGCACTGGGAGCTGCGACCAGGGCGGGGCGACACAGGACAGCCGTGGCGGGAAAGCTGGGCTCCGCGATGCGCACCGGGCCCGGCACCGTGACAGTCCCAGTGCCCCAAGGCCAGTGCGACGGGCTTTCTCTTTCTTGAACTGTTCTTCTGCCTCTCCAGGGGGTCCCACGTCATCACGGTGCCCTGGAAGCTCCCGTGCTCTGTGGCCGCGTGGGTTGGGCGGGATGGGGGCAATGGGACGCGGGACGCGGGGGCTGAGCAGCCGCCTGGGCACGCACCCTCTCGAGGAAGCACCGCCCCACCAGCTCCGGGCAGTCCGAGCAGCTCTCCAGCTCCCGCAGGAAGACCCTAGACAGGAAGGCCCCCACCGAGTCACACGCACGCTCCCAGGGCTCGTTCCCAGGAGGCCACCAGCGCACTCTGTGGGGTGCCCGCGCCCCCAGGCCTGGGGACCTGCAGCCCATGCCTGACCCCAGCTCCTCCCTGCCACTGTGCGCAGCCTCAGACTGCACTGTCTGGCAGCGCCGTGCCGTCGGCAGGGAGCCGCGGAAGTCACGAGAAGGCAGTGGGCAGGTGGGGGCTCTGGAGGCCCGAGCCCACTGGCCACACACCTGTAGGCCGTCTAGACACACCCAGGGCCCTCCCCTCAGCTCCAGGCTGGGTTTTCCTCCTAAGATTTCTGGCTGGCCTTTGGCCCCCGGGAGAGGGGAAAGCTGCTGGGGTCCACTCTGGATGCCGGCACTACAGCTGTGACCGGTGCCCAAGAACACAACACAAGGGTGCTAAGGGAGGCCTCAGGACCACTGGCAGGTGGCTGGTGGGCGGGGGACACAGATGACAGAGGAAGGAGCAAGTGGAGGGACGTAGCTTGGTAGTGCCCCGACCAGGTCCACCCAGGCTGGGCCTTGTTCCAGGACACAGGCACGTGCTGTCCGCTGTGGGCCTCCTGGTGCCCCACACGACAGTCTGCTCGTTTCTCTTCTCTCTCACGAGCTCCCACGATCAGCAGCGAAGGGAGCCACACGAGCAGCCTGGATGTCCCCTGTGCGCTGCCCAAGCCAGAGAGCTCTGAGGACAGCAGCACCCTGTGCTCTCGAGGGCACAGCAGGGAAGGGATATCTGGGTCGTCACTCTTCAAGAATGGGCTCAAGGACAATGTCTGTCTTGCTACGTGGTGTGGCCTTTGGGGCCGCAAGGTGGCAAGTGCACACCCTCTTGCTGGGGACAAGGAGGAGGACAGAGGGGGCTGGCCCACTCCTGGTTCCTGGCACCACAGTCCGTGGGACGGCTTTGCCACACGGGGCCACTCTGGTCAGCAGGCAAGGCCCAGCAGGGCTCTCAGGATGCCCTGGGTGGCTGCTGGGGCTCTGAGCTCGCTGGGCCTCAGCCCCTGGAGAGCTCTGTCCCTGTCAAGCGAGGCCGGCAGCTGGCAGGTCCCAGCGGCACTGGGAGGGAGAGGTCACAGAGCACGTGCAGAGGAGGCCCCACCTGTTATGAAAGTGGTAGATTTCCTCCATGTTTCCAAACAGAACGTCCTTCTTGTTGTGCAGGCCTGTCGAGATGAGGTGCGTCATCAGAGGGTTCTCCATCTCAGCCGCATAGCCCTGCGGGAGAGGGCAGAGGTCAGCACGGGCACCAGACCTGCAGGCGCAGGTCAGCGGGGTGGACGGGTGAGCTGGTGCTGCCTCTGAGCTGGGCCCCTGAACAAGGCCACAGCATAGCATGGGTCACAAGCAGCACCCAAGGTGGGCTCCCTCCTTCCTCTTTAGCCTTTTTATTCAAATTTACACGAAGGGCTTGGACCGCGTCTGCTGCACCTGCAGGGCTTGGACCGCGTCTGCTGCACCTGCAGGGCTAACCGTGCATCTGCTGCACCTTCAGGGCTTGGACCGCGTCTGCTGCTGCACCTGCAGGGCTAACCGTGCGTCTGCTGCACCTGCAGGGCTTGGACCGCGTCTGCTGCACCTGCAGGGCTAACCGTGCGTCTGTGCACCTGCAGGGCTAACCGTGCGTCTGCTGCACCTGCAGGGCTTGGACCGCGTCTGCTGCACCTGCAGGGCTAACCGTGCGTCTGCTGGCTAACCGTGCGTCTGTGCACCTGCAGGGCTAACCGTGCGTCTGCTGCACCTGCAGGGCTAACCGTGCGTCTGTGCACCTGCAGGGCTTGGACCGCGTCTGCTGCACCTGCAGGGCTAACCGTGCGTCTGCTGCACCTGCAGGGCTAACCGTGCGTCTGCTGCACCTGCAGGGCTTAACCGTGCGTCTGCTGCACCTGCAGGGCTAACCGTGCGTCTGCTGCACCTGCAGGGCTAACCGTGCGTCTGCTGCACCTGCAGGGCTTGGACCGCGTCTGCTGCACCTGCAGGGCTTGGACCGTGCGTCTGCTGCACCTGCAGGGCTGGACCGTGCGTCTGCTGCACCTGCAGGGCTAACCGTGCGTCTGCTGCACCTGCAGGGCTAACCGTGCGTCTGTGCACCTGCAGGGCTAACCGTGCGTCTGCTGCACCTGCAGGGCTAACCGTGCGTCTGTGCACCTGCAGGGCTTGGACCGCGTCTGCTGCACCTGCAGGGCTAACCGTGCATCTGTGCACCTGCAGGGCTAACCGTGCATCTGTGCACCTGCAGGGCTAACCGTGCGTCTGTGCACCTGCAGGGCTAACCGTGCGTCTGTGCACCTGCAGGGCTAACCGTGCGTCTGTGCACCTGCAGGGCTAACCGTGCGTCTGTGCACCTGCAGGGCTAACCGTGCGTCTGCTGCACCTGCAGGGCTTGGACCGCGTCTGCTGCACCTGCAGGGCTAACCGTGCGTCTGTGCACCTGCAGGGCTAACCGTGCGTCTGTGCACCTGCAGGGCTAACCGTGCGTCTGTGCACCTGCAGGGCTAACCGTGCGTCTGCTGCACCTGCAGGGCTAACCGTGCGTCTGCTGCACCTGCAGGGCTAACTGTGCGTCTGCTGCAGCAGCCTCCGGGTCACCGTCTGGAATGCTCGGCCCCCCAGCAGACCCCTCCCCAGGCGTCCCAGTCACCTCTCACCCTAGACTGCCTGGTTCCAGAACTTTCCGTAACTGGAGCTGCACACTCCCTGGCATCTCTTGCACTGTCACTAGCCCGTGAGGGCCACAGGTGTGCTGCGCGTGCTAGTGGCTCTGTGCTGCTGCGGCGTCTGTCCTGGCAGAGCGCTCCCGCTCTGCCCTCCCCTGCTGACGGAGGCAGGCCGCGGCAGGGCCGCTGAGAAGTGGCCTGAGCGCCTCGGGCCTCCCGTGGACACGGACATGCATCTCTAAGCAGCGGTTTCCGAGCAACGCACGGGAGAGCGGGCGCCTCCCCCTGCAGCGCACTCACCTCCAGGACGGAGAGCAGCTCCTCCACGTAGGCCCGCTCCGTGTCCAGGAGCTCGTTCATCACGTGCCTGTGGACGGGCGTGTGGACAGCACACGCGTGAGGGCGGGGCAGCGGGAGCACCTGGACCCGGGTCCCCGGAGACAGAGGGCTCGGGCTGTGTCCAGGGCCCTGCTGCCCGCCACAGTGCTCTGACAGGACCTCGGCCACGGCCCTCGCTGGCCACGCCCATCCGCTCTGTGCAGCCCGCGGGTGGGGCTGCCACAGGGACGCACTGGCCTTGTGCTCTGGTGAGGCTGTCCCATAGGATGGTGGCAAGCGGAGGGCTCGTGGGTGGCTGGGGAGTCTCTCCATGGCTCCACTCCTCCCCTCCCTCAAAGCTGGGCCCGAGTGGGGCTTTTGCCTCTGTGGCCCCCTCAGGGCAGCTCACGAGGCGGCCCCTGGCCGGTGCTGGCCACCCAGGGGTGAGGCACGAGGCTCCCAGTCCCTGATGCTCCCGTGGCAGTGCACGCCCCAGGCCCCCCACTGCCACCACGACCTCCTCAGAGGCTCGGGGGACACCAGGTCGGGGGCACCGACACTGGTGAGAACAGGGAGGGGTGCTGGGGAAGGAAGACCTTGCCCGCCGAGCCCTCTGCTGCAGGGGGGGGTGGCTGAGCTCAGAGCCGGGAGTGGCGCATAAGCCCAGGGGCCTGCGGCCTCTGTGGGGAGCAGGTGGCGGCAGCTCAGGAGGGTGGAATCCTCAGGAGGGTGGAATCCTCAGAAAGGGACAGGTGGCCGGCAGGAGCGGCCAGTGGGGCTGTCCGAAGGCCAGGCGTGGCCTCTTGCTCGCCCCTGCTGCTCCCTCCTGCTCCGTCCTCCACTCACTGCCCCAGACCTGGGGTGCCCGGCAGGAGAGCTGCCACCCACCTGCGCAGGATGGCCAGGCCGTCCTCCTCGTCCCCCCGCGGAGCTGCCCCGGCCCTGCCGGTTCTCACTCATCTCACTCTGAGGAGAGAAGGAGAGAGAGTCGGCTTCGGAAATCAGACGGAGCAGCCCCAAGGACCAACGGCCAAAGCCAGCGCCCGACCCAGTACCCGTTTGGGGCGTCTGAGGAGGATGGACCCACAGGCTGCAGGCCTGGAGGCCGGGCCCTGAGGGCTGGGGCCGGGCCCAAGGAGGAGCCGAGGCCCTTCCCTAGGAAGCCACGGCCTTGGCACGAGACGGGGCTGGTGTCATGGTGGTGCAGCCTCACCTTGGCCCTCCTGTAGGGGCCCCTCCGCAGCGCGCCGCCCTCGGAGCCAGAGCTCTCAGGTCCCCGCCAGGTGCCTGGTGTGGAGAGGCAGGGAGGGGCGTCAGCTCTGCCAGGGGAGAGGCACGGAGAGTGCCCTATCCACGTCAGAGAACACAGGCCCAAGGCCCGGGAGGAGAGGAAAGGACAGAGCAATGAGGGGGTGGACACAGTGACGAGCTGGCCAGGGCAGGAAGACTGGAGAGATCCGCTGACCAGGCCTCACAGCCCCTGGGACAGCGGTGCTTGCAGGGGACGGGGACCAGGGTGGTGAGAGGAAGGACGCTCAGGTGTGGACACCTGGAGCCCAGCCTGGGAGGGTCCACCAGGCCAGGGACAGCTGCTCCGCCCACACCAGGAAGGCAGGGCCTGGCGCTGGAGGCCTCTGAGGTGTTCCTGCCAGATGCCTGCCGACCGCCAGGGCCAGAGGTGCCTGAGGCCAGGGCCAGAGGTGCCCGAGGCCAGGGCCAGAGGTGCCCGAGGCCAGTCCTCTCGGCATGCTCCGAGAAGACCCATGGAGGGGTCAGGAAAGTGCTTTTGATGTTGGAGAGACAGGAGAGTCCCTGAGAAGGGGCGTGGTGTCCGCCCTGGCCTTGGGGAAGGGCTCTTTTGGGATTGGGACGGAGGGGTCAGCAGGCCCTGGAGCCCTCTGGCTGGCACAGTCTGGGACACGGCTAGGTTGGGGAGAGACCGGGGTCAGGGGAAATGACCCGAGAACCTCCTAGTTTTGGGGCTACTTGGAGTTGACCAAAAGCACCCAACTCTGCCCCTGCTGTGGCCCAACGCAACCCCAGACAGGCGTAAAGGAACAGTGCAGCCGAGTCCCAGTGCGCCCTGGGCCCAGCCAGACTGCAGGTCCGCTGTCGGCAGGTGGGGGGGAGGGAGGAGCCAGGGGGTGACCCTGTACCTGGGGAGGGGCAGGGCGACTTGGTGAGCGCCTCTGGCCGGGGGGCCACGGGCTGCACGGGCCGGGTCTGCTTGGCCGCCAGCTTCTTCAGGCTCGCCTGCCTGCGGTGGAACATCTCCTGCATGCTCTCCTGCTTCTGGAAGACTTTCTGCACGTGTGCCTGGAGGACGGAGCTGCTAAGTGCCCTGTGGTGTCGGCACCAGCCGCCAAGAAGCCCCGTCAGGCGGGAACGGGCCTCAGCGCACAGATGCCCCTCTGCGTGAGAGCCTGGTCACTGAGGAAGGGCCTGAGAAGCGCTACTGGGGGCCGGCAGCCTTCTCCCGAGCTTGAGGGCCAGCCATGGACGGTGGAAAGAGTGTCTCCGTGTCGCCCGAGAGTGGGGCTGTGTGGGAGGCGCGGGGGCACGGCGGGGTACGGCGGATGCCACTTCATCAGAAGCACACCCAGCACGGGCGGCTGGTGGGACGTGGCTGCGAGCCGTGCAGGGGCGTGGGAGCGGCTGCTGCCGGGAGCACAGCGGAGCCGGGTGACCGCACCCCCAGCTACTGGTCGTGGACTGGACGCTTCTTCAACCGTCCTGCAGACGGCTCCCCGCGCACCCCGGGTGCAGGGACGGGCCGCGTTACCAGCAGGTCTGGGCTGAGGATGGCTCCGTATTCCTTGTGGATCTCACTGAGCTCCTGGATCTTGTACTCCACACCAGTCTCCAAGAACTTCTCGATCTCCTGAAGGGCAGCCTCGGCGCCGTCCTGCGACTGGCACTTGTCCACAGGCTGGGAGGCCAGCAGGTAGATGCCCTCGTCACACCACTTCATGGACTGCAAGCAGAGCACTGCAGTCAGAGGCCGAGTAGCGCCAGCGTGTCCACCCACCACGTCCAGTGCCCTTCTCTCGCCTCTGACCACTGATACGCCTGTGGGAGGGTCTAGGTGCTGACCCGTGACAGGTGACCCGCCACTAAGTACACAGGGCCACCGCGGGGCAGTGTGCTCTGCAGAGCCTGGTGGGTTCCCAGGACTGGACTTCCTCAGAGGAGGAAGAGGACTGGCAGAACTGACCAGGCTACCAAGTTTCTGGTCCTTTTAAGTCAATCATGTGGCTAGAGAATCCCAGGACTCTGTGCGGACCTGAGCCCTAGGTCGACAAGGGAGGGGACACAGAGAGGAAGAGTGAAGGACTCTTTAGCCAGTGACTGACCAGACCCAGCGGAGGGGCCAGTGGCCAGGGTGCCCGGCCGTGCCCTCCTACCATCTCCAGGAGGCGGTGCAGCTCCCGGGACTTGCTGAGCAGCCCCCTCCTCCTGTCGATCTCCGCGGCAAACTCGCGGCAGAGGTGGCGGAGCTCCTCGCACTTGGGGTGGATGGAGTCCACGGCATAGTGCTTGCTCTCGATGAGCTGCTGGCCCTCCAGCGCCAGGGCCCGGGCCCTCTCCACGGCCACCTGCAGGACACAGTCACCCAGGTCAGCGCGGGCGAGCTGCCGTTAGAGCCAGCGGGGACGCCGGACCCTCAGCGCTGGTGCTGGCCGTGGGAGGGCCGTCATGCCACTAGGGGTGGCTGAAGCCACCTCACCCCCAATGCCACGCTGGGCCCAAGTGGGGCAGGCGTCAGAGACGCGGCCCAGAGGAAGCGCGGGCTCTGAAGTGGACCTGGAGACATGTGACGGGGGTCTCTGGGGAGGTGAGCCGTGGGGCCGCGGCCCTGCTGTGGCGCTCCCCAGAGTGTGGTGCAGCCCAGGCCCGAGCCTCCTGAGCCCGGGCACCTCCCCCCGCCACGCCAGGCCGGTCCTCACGCTGGACTTCTCCTCGAAGCTGGCCAGGCTCCTGAGCAGGTGCTCCGCGTGCGCCAGGCTGTTGCCCACGTCAGTGAAGGTGGCTATCTTCTGGGACACAGTGTCCAAGGTGGCTTTGACCTGCAACGGAGGGGCTGTCTCAGAACCCCAATTCCCCTGCAGAGAGCCCAGGGGGTGGGGGAGCCCAACAGGGGCAGCACCAGCTCGGAGCAGTCCGCAGCCAGGGGCTGTGGGCCTGCTGGGGTGGCCCTGCTCGTGGCCCTGCCAGAGGGCACCGGCTCCAGCTGGCTGCACGGGGTCCCTGGGGGCCAGGGACCGTGCTGGTGTCCTCCTCATCCCTACTGGCCTCGGCATGCGCAGGGAGCCCGCGGCTCCTTCCTTCCCGCCCTGGCGGGAAGACGAGGGCTCGCCAGCTCCTCCCTAGCTTCTCCCTCAAATACAACGGCTTCCGCTTTCTTACTGGGGCTTGTCTGAGACCCCGTGTGCACACAGCCCTGCTGCTACAGGGCGACAGCTCGGTCAGGTGGGGACGAATGTGGAGGGCAGGGCTGTGGCCGCCGACACCCTGCGGTGCTGGGCAGACGGCTGCCCTCCGCTCCTTGCCCACACCCTTGGGTCAGCTAAGCACCACCAGCCTGGCTCCTGGGAGCCCACGTGGACCCGAGCGGCTCTGCCCCATGGCTCTGCCCGTCTCCCACTGGCACTCTGCCCCGAATGCCCTGGACACGAGGTCTGCTCCTCCCAGGCTCCACTGGGATGAAGCTCCGTGGAGACGGGAATTCTCCTGTCCGGGCCTGGACCAGACCTGGGTCACGGTGGGCCTCAGGGAAGGCTTTGTGGGATGGTGCCGATTTTGTTCCTGCTGGCCTGAGTCTGCCAACCCACAGACCAGGTGGACAGGGCTGGCCGACCCCCAGGCAGCGCATCCTGGTCCCGGCTCCCGAGAAGGCAACCAGCGGGCAGCAGGGAGGGAGAGCGGTGAGGACGCAGGGCTCCCGAGGCTTGCAGCGGGCCTCTCCGGGGCTCGAGGTCGCGTGGGGTGCCCAGCCAGAGGGAGACGCCCAGGGAGTGACTGGCGTCCGAGCAGCTCAATGCTCTCCTGGGAAGGCAGGGTCCCCTCTCGGCCAGACTCCGCGGGGCCAGCAGGGCTGAGAGGGGCCAGCATGTGGAGAGGCGTGAGGGCCACTGCCTCCCTCCTGGCTCCCTGGGCCTGTGCCCGAGCTCGTCCTGTGCTGATGAGGTTCCAGCAACTCAGAGCAGCTGTCAAGGTCACTGCACGGACAGCAATGGGTGAGGAGGAGTGGAAGAGGCGGCTCGCTCTGCCTGCACACACATGTGCACGTCACGGCCACGTGTGCCGTGCAATGACAGCGCAGTGCCCAGAACAAGTGCCCGGAGCTGCAGGAGAAGCCCCTGCAGAGCACGGAGCAGACTCCACAACACTCGGCGGCCGTGCGAACAGAGGAGAGAGCGAGCCGAGCCGGGGACAGGGCGCAGGCCGCAGGACACCTCGCCAGCCGTCAGCGGGCAGGAGGGCTGGGAAACACCAACCATGTGCCCACGAGACACTGCCCCACCAGCAGAAGAGGCAGGAAGAAGCGGAAGGACGGGAACTCGCTGCCCAGGCCCGGGGCACAGCACAGTGACCGTGACACGGCAGCCCCAATGTGCGCCACACACGGCCAAGCTGCACGTTGTTTGCAGAGGCCCTGGGGCCGCAGAAGGACAGGCAGATCGGCAGCCAGCTGCAGGCTGCAAGGACCGTGGTCGGCTGCACCCCATGCACCAGCCAGTGGGAGCCCACACACCTGCAGGGACGCTCCCTCCAACAGCAGGACACATCGCCCTCCCAGTGCCCGGGACGTGCACTGGGCATGTGTCCTGGACACACACCTCTCCAAGAACCACAGCGAGCCACGCCAGAAGTCAGAAGAACCTCTCTGAACACGTGGAGACCAACACACAGCACCACCCAGTCGTCCGTGGCTCTGAGAGCAAGTTCAGGCGACATTTAGAAAAAATTCTCAGATAAATAGTGTGAGCTCTCACCTCAAGAACATAGAAAAAGATGACTGAAATAAACCCAAAGCAATTAGGAGAAACGATCCGTAGGGTAAGACTGGAGATCGATTCAACCCCAAACAGGGAGCAACAGAGAAACCTTGCAGTAAAGACCTGGTCCTTGAAGATCCTGAGAGGCCCCCGCAACACCGGAGAGCAGTGGACGGCCAGGAGCACCGCAGACCTCGGGGAGCAGAAGGAAGGCCAGGAGCAGCCGCGGACAACGACCTGCCACGGACGGAGGGGACCAGTCCTGGGCACGCTGCACATGGGCCAGTGTGCACTGGGTGGAGGCGACAGCAGGGCTGTGAGGAAGGAGTCCAGAGCGCGAGGAGCCCCAGAAGCCGGGAGGCACCCAGTGTGTGAAGACTGGCCTCTCCGTGACGCTCTCCTAGGAGACCTGGGCCAGGGAGTCTGCCCAGTTCATCTTAGGAAGTTGATATACCAGGGCAGCAAAGCCAGAAAAGAAAGGTGCGGGGGTACAGCTCAGTGCCTAGCACAGGACAGGCAAGGCCCTGAGTTCAAGCCACAGTACTTAAAAAAAGAAAAGAAACTATAGAACACCACCACCTTCATGAATATGAACACAGAAGTTCTTAACAGAATATTCTCAAATATGCTCCAGCAATAACTAAACAATACCTACAATAATCACACACCACGGCCAGGTATGCTGCGTTTCAGAGACGCAAGGCCGATTCAGAATTTGAAAATCAATCAATGTAATCAGCCATATCAACAGGTCATAATATGAAAGTCACATAATTATTTCAATCAATGGGGAAAAGCATTTGACAAAATTAAGCATCCCTTTGTGATTCTACAATCTCTCAGAGAAATAAAGACTGGAGGGACGCTTCCTCAACTTGACAGAGCACCCACAAACCCTGCAGCTGGCACTACACCTGACAGTGGTGACCAAATGCTTTCCCCAGGCCCTGTGGCAAGGCCAGGACGTCCACCCGCCCCCCACCCTCATCCAAGTGGTGGAAAGCTCCCGTCAGCGTCACAGGGAAAAGAAACAAGAGCGAAACAGTCCAAGAAACCGAAGCGTCCCTCTTTGCACCTGACCCGATCACCTACGGAAACGCTCCAGGGCTCCACAGAGAATGCTGGAGTACGTGTGTCCAGGAAGGTCACAGAGCCACCGAACCCCTGCAGACAGTGACAAACACACGCACACTGGAGTAGAGCACACCACCCGGGCTCTGCGAACATGGAGAGCGTGCATGTGACTCAAACTCGAGACGTCCTGACAGGGTGTGTGAGCACCACGTGTCACTGAGGACAGACGTCCACCCAACAGGCGGCGAGGACACCCCGCGGTGGGCTGAAGGCATGGCTCTCAAACGCAGGCCTAGCACAATTCCCAGCAAGCCTTTTTGCAGAAATAGACAGGGTTGTTTAAAAGCCTGCATGGAAGGCAAGGAGAGCTGGGCTTTCGGGCAACAGTGCGGGAGCAGCTGGACACCAGCGGTGGGGCACGAGCCGCGCTCCGATTCTCAGAAAAACAGATCAAGGACGGCAGCAGAGAACTCAGAAACCCAGAGTAGGGGGTGCACTTGCACTCCAAGCGTGATCCTTACAAGGAAAAGCCGGCAAGTCAGCTTGACCCTGTTAGAAGTCCTATTAGGAAGATGTGAGGACCAGGTCCAGACTGGGGACATCTGCAAACCACGCGTCTGACCGGAGACTGGGACCCGCGCTGTGTACAGAACCCTCGGACCCGGGCAGGGAAACAGGCGCTCAGAGCCGGCCGTCCAGGCAGAGCACGGCAGCGAGGTCAGGGACGCTGCTAGGGCGACGGGGGAGCATGCCCAGCAGAAGCAGCGCAGGCCAGCGGACTAGTGAGGGCGTGGCGGGGCACCAGCGCCCCAGAGCCGCCCACCGAGAGGAATGCTGGCGAGGACGTGCCCAGGCCGGGCTGCTCCGGCCGCCGTGGGACCTGAGCGTCATGGCGCCTCTGGAAACTAGCAGTTCTGATGACGCTGGACGCGTGGCCTCTGAGCGGTCAGTCACCCCAGAAACACGAAGACTGCGTCCACACCAGCAGAGCCCCAGGGGCACCCCAGGTCCAGCAGGTGGATGGGGAGTATGAGTCTGCCCCGTGGTAGACACTCAGGGCCAGCAGGAGGGCACTCGCCCGACCTGGGCAGCCCTCCGGAGGACAGTGCTGAGAGGAGCCGTCCCCAGAGGGCACTTAGGCCACAGGGGTGGGAGGAGGCGGTGTGGCTGCGAGGGCAGCGTGGGTGCTGAGGGCTGGGTCCTGCGCGCTGACCGCAGAGCTGTCGGGGTCCTGGCCACCATGCCCTGCTGCTGGTCAGCACGGGGAGCTGGGCAAAGGTGCAGGGTCTACCTGGGCTACTCCTACAACTGCAGGTGAACCCGGAACTGAAACACTGTAACAAAAGCATCTCCTGCTCTGGAAAGCCATCCTCGTGTCCCCCGAACACAGCCGAGGCTGCCCTGGAGGTGTGCTGTGTGCAGACGCAGCCCCGCAGCCCCGCAGCCCGAGCCTGGCCCCGCGGCGGCTGCAAGCTCGGCACTCACCTCCCGGAAGCCCTGCTCAAAGTGCCGGAGCTGCAGGCACTGCTCCAGCTTCTGCTGATGCTTCGCCCAGAACTCGTCGAAGGCTGCTTCGGTTTCATTCAGCTGGGCCAGGAGCCTGCGGCAGAGGGGAGGTGAGCACTCCAGCGATGCGAGGGCGGGCCTCAGCTCCAAGGCCTGGCCTCCGCCCTCCACCCTGGGCCCGAGTGGAGAGGTCGCTGCGCCCAGGCAGCGCGGGGAGGGCGGAACGGCGTCTGCCGCGGCTCTCCCGGGACCCTGCTCACAGGCACAGCTCTGGGAGGACCTGCAGCGCCTGTCCTCTCCACGCCCACCTGCTGGGTCCTCAGGTTGGCCTCCCTGACAGGTGAGGACACTGAGTCCTGGGGAGGTCGAGGAGGTGTCCACCACGGAGCGGCCTGGACCCCCTAGGTGGGCGTCCTCCACCACGAGTCACCCATGTCCCCAGCACAGCACGTCTGCTCTGCGTGTGACCAGGGCAGGTGGGACAAGACCATGCAGCAAAAGCCAGGAGAATTAGCCTCCATGCAGGGGCCGCGGCGGGGCTGCTGGGCAAGGCTCCGGGAGCTTGGGCCCCTGCTTGCGCTGCCGCTTGCAGCAAGGACGCCGCGGGAGAAAATGCGGAGGCAGGATGGAAATGAAGAAGTTCTTTTATTCTTCTCTCTCCAGCTCCAACCAACAACTGACTCACCCTCACCCGGTTAAATGCTTTTGCCTTAACAAGGACACGTGCTAACAGCTCGCGCTTACAGGTGCGTCACGCAGTGTTCACGGGCATAAAAAGATTCAGGTGAGAATACCTGAACACCTTAATGGCTCTCAGCTGGCCGCCATCTTAGCTATCCCCTCAATTAGGGCTCTCACACTGCTCCCAGTGGGGGATGGCACCGGCTCGCGACACCCAAGCACTGTGAGGCCTCCGTCGTGCCACTGTGGGTGCAGTGCCCTGCTCCGTCCCCAGGCTGAGACCCAGGGAGACGCAGGGGTCTACCCTCCACAAGGAGAGAAGCATGCCTCCAGGGAGGCTGGAGCGAGAGACCACTGGGGCGTCCTGTCCTCCCGGGCTGCGGAAGCTCCAGGGGCTGCCCCCAGGCTCTCCTGTGTCTCCTGGTGACCGCCCTCCTCTGCGGGAGAGCATGGGGTCCAGCCGGGCTCTTAGGCCCGCAGAGGCTGGGTTGGCTGACTGCCTGGGTCCGGCAGGGCAAGGGCAGGGTGCCGGGCCTCACCTCTGCACGGTGGCCTGGCTGTCCAGCTGGTCCTGGCTGACGCCGTGCGCGGTGCTCTCAGCCAGCGGCTCCCTGAGGCTCTCGAGGATGCGCTGCCCCTCCTTCAGGGCCAGCTGCAGGTCTCCCTGCGGGGGAGGCAGCTTCACGTTGCAGCCCGCGGGCGCTCCGCGCAGGCCAGGCTGTCAGACCTGGGCGTCCTCTGCCATTGCTGCTCCCAAGTCCCACTCACCGGGGGCGGGGGGGGGGGGGGGGGCGGCCGCACGCCTGCTGGCACCGGGGTAGGGTTGCAGGTCCCTCGGGCATCAGGGAAGGTGGAAGGTAACTGGAACCGCGCCCGCCCTCCTCTCCACGGCCGCCTCGCTGTGTGTGCGGGGGCCCAAGGCTGGGCTCGGGAGAGAGCCCGCCGGAGGGTACGGGGTTCGGGAGTGACGGCCCGCCTGGCAGAGATGGGCACAGCCACTGGCACTGTGGTCTCAAAACTGTCAACGTGACGCCGCCCAGGGTGCAAGTGACGCAGGGTGTGTTCACCCCAGAGAGCCAGTGGCCTGTGAGCACCGGGCACTTTAGACAGGAGTCCGCCCGCCCACTGCCCGCCTGCGAGGCGCTGGGCAGGAACCCCCCGGGGCACCCTCCAGCAGAGGCTCTGGGGACGCGTGGCCTGCCTCCGACCTGTCCTTGCGGGACTCTGGAGTCACAGCCCCTGCGGGACCCGGGACCGCGCGGCTTGTGCTTGGCTGCTCCCCGGCGGGAGCCTGGCCCCGCGCTCGGCCTGCCTGGGCCCCCAGGCTCCGCGGGCACGGAGGCCGCGCGGCCCGACCTCAGCCCGTGCAGAAGTACCTTCGCCTTGTCCTTCTTCGCGGTGTGGGTGCTGAGCACCGAGCTCGTCGACTGGACGTCATTGGGCAGCTCCGTCTCCGCCAGCTCGGTCCCGAAGGACTGCAGCATCTGAGCCGTCTGCTTCACCATGAGCGCGAAGCTCTCGATCGCCTGGGGGAGGGCAGGTCAGGGAGACCCGCTGGCTCCGAAAGCCGACACCTGACCACCCCCGGAGGGGAGAGCCCGGCAGAGCCACCTGGGCTGGACAGGCTTCCTCAGAAACACGCCAGGCGGGCCTACAGCACGGGCAGCCCTAGAGCCATGCCGTGCCGCAGGGCCCCCGCCCTCCTGTGGAGAGGAGTGTGAGCGCCACGGAGCACAACGTGGGGCGTGGGGCTTCCTGCCTTCTCTTGTCTCCAAGCCCAGATGAAGCCACTCCCAAACTTGTTACTCACGCTGTTTCTTCACGATGACTAAGGTCCACCGAGACCATCTCCTCATTCTCGGGGCAGAGAACTTGGTAATGGGAACGTGTTTTAGGAAAAGGCAGCTCCACTGGGTCAGCTGTGAATCAGTGAGGAACGCAGCCCCCGGAGCCCCCAGACCCACTCACCGTGCGGTGGCACAGCCACCTGGAGTGGCAGTAGTCCAGGGTGCCTCCGAGGTCCTCGGTCAGCTGAGACTTGTCGATGTAGCCGTGCAGTTCCGGCACTGAGCTCAGCATTATGACCTGAGGACACAGAGGCCGTGAGAACACCCTGCGGCCTGGGCGGCGCTGCCCAGGAGGCCAGGCGGGTGGCCGCTGAGCTCCACCCGGCTCCACCCACCACTGGCTGTGGCCAGCGGCTTTCTCCCTCCACGTCTCCACCTCCTCATCCGCAGAGTGGGCACGAGTGACGGGTCTCACCAGGGCCACTGAGGAACACGAGGGGCTCAACAGAGAGCCCGGCAGCGGGGACAATGACACAGGACAGGTGTCTTGCGAGGGGAACTCTGCATGCCACCAAGAGCGCTCCCATCCAGAGAAGGCCATCTTTGTCCCTCTTCCCGCTGGATGCCCCGCGAGGTCATGATGGGAACTAGCGGGAGTCCATGTAGCCCCAGACTCGGCTGCGGCACTGGCAGAGTGGTTGCCGGGTCCCGGAGGCTCCCCTCCGTGGGAGCCTGTGGCTCAGTGGCTGAGTGCCCTCCTCCACACGTGACTCGTCCTCGCTTCTCTAGGGCCCTCTTTGTGAGCTCTTTCAGTCCACGCGCTTCAGGTGGAGATGTGGACTTCCTTTGTGAGCTGGCATGCGGGTACTGCAGGCCAGGTCTGCAGAGGCTCAGCTGACACGTCAGAGGACACCACGTCATGTATTATTAAACTACTGCGCTGGCTGGAAGGGGGACTCTCGACTGGGGGCCATTTGTCCCCAGGGACATCTGAGGAGCCTGGAGACACTTAGGGTTGCTACAGAGGGGCAGTGCCACTGGCGTCAGGCAGGTGAGGGCGGGGTGCTGTGGAGGCCAGGTGGCAAGGGTGGCCACAGCAGAGCCACACTGGCAGGGACAGCCTGAGGACGGTGCCCACGTGGAGGACTCTGTCTGGGCACGTCACCGCTACAAATGCACTTAAGACAGCTTTGCCTAGAAAACAGTCTCAGCAGAGGTCACACGTCTCTCTGTTCTTCTAGTGAGATTATTCACTTGCTGCCAGATTACCCTGGCTCAGGGCCGGTACCCCAGAGAGACCGGGCAGCCCGGGGACTCAGTGTCCTCCCTCCACGACTTCTGCCTCTCAGTAACGTCCTGTCCGGGAATCATGTCTTTTCAACTGCGAGAAAAGCAAGGCCCATGGCTATGCCTACGCATGTCTGCACCCTTCAGACGACCTTGCTATGATTCCAAAGACCTATCTGAAGTGGGCCGGGAGTTTGTGGATGCAGGCATGGTTTCCGTGGGCCCAGTCCTGACAAATCGCTGACACACAGGAAGTGCCAGTTGGCAGAGCAGCCCATGCAGGGACAGCAGGCCACCTCCTCGCTCCTGTGACATCCCAGGGCAGAGTCTGCTGTCCATGGTTCACTTGCCCAATGTAGGGAGAAGCCTGCCCTCGGTGATGTGGGTCACAAGGCCACAGAACGCACAGGTCCCCATGCCCGGGTCTGGGCAAGAGGCACTGCCTGCCGGGTTCTGCCCTTCCTCAGCTCCGGGAAGCAGGTCCCAACCACCGGGGAGCCCGCTGCTCCCAGGCCACCCAGGCTTAGCTCACCCAGACCCACACAGCCGCACTTGGCCTCAGGCTCTGCAGATGGTGACCAGTCCCTTCAGTGGTCTGTGCCAGCCTCTGGGCACGGGTGATTCTCAGGGAAGGCCGCTGTGCAGGCGGGCAGGGCCAGGCACACAGATGGGGACGGGAGGGCCCAGGCCTCACCTCCCTGTTCTGCCTAGGGAAGGGCTCTTGTGTTTCCAGAGCAGAGGACGGGGAGCAGCGTGTGAGGGGGCAGCAGGGGTTTTAGAGGTGTGGGACAGAGGGCATCTACCACCTGTGGCCTGAGGAACAGCAGGGTCTTGTTCCAGTGCCCCACAGGCTGGGTTCCTCACTCCCTGAAAGCCATCGGGTGGCATCCCTGGGGTGTTCTGCAGGCCCCTGAGTCCCTGCTCTGTTTGTGAAAGAAGTGCGTTCACGGGGCTGCCACCCAGTGGCCCTGGACAGCTGCCTGCAGGGAGTGGCCCGAGTGGCTGACCATCAGGCCTCCGGGACACACAGGTTTCCAGGGCTTGGAGAGCCTCTGTTTGTAGAGGACAGTGCTGCAGCGTCCTTCCTGTGGGCAGCACAGAGGCGGGGCAGGGACTGCTTGCTGGGCTGGTGCAGGTGCAGGGAGCCCGGGCTCCCTCACCCTCTTTCCCAGCCCCCTTCCTGGGTGCTGGCAGAGCCTGGGCTGTGTCCCTGGCCCGTGGGCTGGGAGTAGGAAGTCCTATTTCTTTCTTTCTTTCTTTCTTTTTTTTTGTACCAGGAATTGAACTCAGGGGCACTCAACCACTGGGCCACATCCCCAGCCCTTTTCTGTATTTTATTAGAGACAGGGTCTCACTGAGTTGCTAAGTGCCTCACCATTGCTGAGGCTGGCTTTGAACTCGCGATCCTCCTGCCTCAGCCTCCCAAGTGCTGGGATTACAGGCATGTGCCACCACACCTGGCAGGAAGTCCTATTTCTAGCTTCTCTGGTGGCCCAGCCAGGCGCCATGGGGCTCCTGGCAGCACGGGGTCCTGGGTACTCACCGGCACCTTCATCTTAAAGTCATCTCTATTGAACTTGAAGGCGATGTCGGAAAGAGTCCGCTGGAAAAACCCCGTCGGGCGGAGAACAAGGACCAGCTGCAGGTTTGCTGGGAAGGACGCCTAGGGGACAGGAGCAGGGCCTGAGCCATCTCTGGGGACAGCCAGGGCCACAGGGTCCATTGCACGTGCAGCTGACCACGTGGCCTCGTGCATGCTGGTCATGGCTGAAGAGTCAGAGTGGCTACAGTGTCACGGGGTGTCCCGAGTCCCAGCCCTCTAGAGGTGGGGTCTTCCCAGAGGAGAGCAGTCACTGGGGTGCCCCACCAGCGTGACTGTGTCCACTGGGAAGGGGAGCTGGACACACACAGGGAGGACACCGTGGAGACGGAGGCAGAGTGGAGATGCTCCTGCAGGCCAAGCAACTCCAGGCTTGCTGGCTACCCCGTGGCCAGCAGAGGGAGCCTGACACGCTCCCTGGGGACCAGCTCCGTGACCCTGGATCCCACCCCCACCTCCAGAAGGGCAGGAGAGCGGGTTTCTGAGCGAGCCCCGGGTTTCTGAGCTGAGCGAGCCCCGGTCTTCAGCACTTTGTTAGGCAGTCCCAGGAAACTGGGGGAATCACTGGTCAAAAACAGCTACAGAGGCGGACACACGTCACCTGACACAGAAGTAAAGCCGTCTGTGCCCCAGCGTGCACACACCCTGAGTGGGCACAGTGTGCCACCTCGGGGACGTCACTTTACTTCCTGTGCCTCGGTTTCTCCACCTGGAAATGGGGAAGAAGCGGGTCTGCCGTGTCACACTTGGGGATGGACACCTGTCTGGCCGGTGCCTGGCAGAGCGAGCGCTTGGTGGCACGGCCGTGCCGCATGCACAGGGGGCCTGTCCTAGATGCTGGGCCACGTCCAGGTGCTGAGACCCAGGGCGACCCAGGCCCACAGGTGATCTCTGAAGGGTGGAACCTGCGATCTGGTGACCAGGCGAGACGCTGGCGGAACACAGGAGGTGGGAAGAGCGGCACCGCCCCGGCCCGAGCATGGACGCGGCACAGGACCCGACTCACCACTAAAGCTGACCCGGGCCGTGCCTTGCCCCTAAGTGTCCAGGAGGGATGCTCAGGGGACAGTTGGGCCAAGGCTGGTGGCTTGGCCACACTGGCCAGAAGGACAGCTCCAGACTAGCAGAGTCTAGCAGGAGGCCAGAGTGAAGGGCCGAGGATACCTCGCTCAGGACACAGGCTTCTCCAGTGCCCTTTAGACCCCGCAGCAGGCCTGGACGAGGGGGTCACAGAGCCAGCGAGGACCAGGGGCTGTGCTGCAGGTGTCTGGCCTCCTGGCAAGAGCTACTCAAGTGGTTTGACCCTCCCTGTGGCGCGTGACTCAGCACTAGAACCAGGCCTGTCCCTGTGCAGCTGACCCCATAGGACCCTCCAGCCGGTCTTCAGGTCATGCTCTGCCTGGCACGGGGGGACAGCCCTGCGTCCTCAGTTGCTTCACACTGAGCCATGCCTGGTGGACACCTTTTCAGAGGATAGGGGTGTAGACAGCAGGAGCTACAGGGGTCTCCTGGTGGACAGTGGCCATCCTGAGGCCCCACGGCAAGGCCACACAGACACCACCCACATCCTGCAGCAGCACGCATGGCCCTGTGAGGCCATGGCTGTTGAGTGGGACCGAATGTTCCCCCAGGATCAATGACCTTGTCCCTCGACACCCTGGGATCAGGGAAAATGCCCAGGCGCTGACTCTTTGGGTGGAGAGACCACCCCCCTGGTGTCCCGGAAGCTGGTGGCGGGCTCTGGGCCACTTAGCAGCAAGAGGGCCTGTCTGCTCCCTGTGAAGCTAGCCACCGCAGTTTAAGGAGACCACCTCACACGACCTCCCTGGAGTGGCACGCGTGCATCGTCTCTTCTCAGTGTCACCAGGTCCTCCTGCCCCAAGCCTGCACCTCACGGAAGGCTCCTTCAGCACAGGCTGAATGTCTGGACCAGCAGGGCCAAGCCAGCACCCTCGCCTCCCCGACTTCACCCCACGAGCTCTGCAGGGGTGGCAGGAAAACCCCCAGGTGACAGGCTCAACCTGTCCCCAGAAGAGCGACGCGCCTTGCTGGCCTGTCCCTGGAGGCGACACCATCCTTGAACAGAGCTCCTCTCTCTTCCTGTTCTTGGCTTGCAGTTTCCATTTTTCAAGTTGTCGAATCTCCACATGGAATAGAACGGTTGTGAGATCCCGGCCAGGCAAGCGGGTTTCAGTGGTCACACAGAGGCACACCGGTGTGTGTGACTCGGAACCACCCCTTTGTACTACAGCTGGAGAAAGGGCCGAGAATCGCAAAACAGAAACAGGAGTGAGCGGAGCACTTGGCGCAGAGGCTACCAACAATGGCGTAGTAAGTCACTCGACAATCAAGTCGTCGTACAGTGGCCACAGGTTTCCACCTAACATGAGAGCATAGTGTCACTCTCTGGGGCTGATCCTGACGGACTCCGGACAGGCGAAAGGGGTGACGACCCGAAGAGCCAGCGTGGGGCTAGAAACAGGCGCTGGCTGGGTTCTCAGTGGGCATCTGGAGGCCGAGGAGCGGGAGATCACCCCCACGCGCTCCCAGCTTAGGGAAAGCCACTCGGCGGCTGGGAAACCAGAGACCCTGCTCCCGGGAACACTGTGTAAACGTCCTTACCCAGCCCGACGCTGTGGGCATGCCCGGACCCCAGCCCCACGGGAGGCTGAGGCAGGAGGGTTCCAAGCTCCAGGCCAGTCTGGGCAACTTGTGAGACCCTGTCTCAGGATAAAAAGTGAAAAGGGCAGGGGATGTGACTTAATGGGAGAGCACGGTTAGTCCCTGTAAAACAAAGAAACAAACAAGCGCCCTACTTTTCTTAGGGCTCAAAGCCACATTTATGTTATATATTTAATCTCAAATGCGGCACCTGAAACCTAACCAGTAACATTTCTGGTCGTAGCCCGAACATAAGCAAGAGTTTGAAGACACACTTTTGAAAGTCTGCGCCTCCACGTTAACAAAGACCTATGGGTCTCACTCAGAGCAGCTGGCTGGGTGGAAATGGGCAGGGCTGTCCATCCCTGGCACCCCACGCTGGTGCTGGACATGCTCACACAAGGCCAGCGTCAGCGAAGCCACAATGAAGCCACTTGGCCTGAGTCCCCAGGAGGGCAGCAGGATCTAAACAGCCTGCTGTGCTTCCCACAGATGACACACAGCTCATCCTGGGGACCCTACACTGACAAGACTCGGAAAAGAGAAGGCTCGTGGGTCCCCTCGTTCAGACTTGGTCGATGGTTTGCCTGGATTGCTAGGAAGCCGGGACAGTGGGCGGTTCAGCTATCAGGGAGTAGCCGTCCCCACTCACACCAGAGCCTGCACCTACTCTTCCTGCTGTCCACAGAGTCCCGCCTGGTGTTGGTCACATCCCACCTGTCAAGGGCTGAAAAGCGCTTTGTGCCCTTTCTGATCAGCAGCGATCTCTCCCTGCAGCAGGTGTATTTTATTTAGTGATCAAGGCAACGCCTCCATCTCTAGAGGCCAGAGCAGAGCCTCCCTGTGGGGAGGCTGGGCTGTGGGGACGGAGCTGTGACCAGGAAGAGCGAGAGCCAGAGGAAGGGTCGTAGGCAGGTGCAAGGACCACACACCACAAGCCCACACAGCTTGTGACCAAGGAAATCCCCAGGGACACGAAGGCGTGAGCTGACCTTGGGGACAGGCCGGTCACTCGACAGGAGCATTGTCTCGGAGGCCCTGCTCAGGTCTGCGGCAGGAAGGGCACGTCCCAACGTGGAGATCTGGGGCCGTCTGGACAAGGTAGCAGGCGTGGCCCACTACCAGCGGACCACAGGCGCCCAGTGCCCGCCATGACGGATTCCCGCCAGGGTGACTGACTAAAGCTGGTCACTAGGGAACCTAGCCAGGGGTTCTCCAAAACAACCTGCAAGTCCTCACAGAGGTCTTGCCACAAAAGCCTGGAAACAAGCGGAAGCCGAGGTGGGCTGAAGAGCCAGAGAAGAGGCAGGACAGCAGACACCTCCACAAGAGGCAGCAGAGGTCTCGGCCAGGGCAGCGGAGCACACAGAGCCACTGCCAGCAGCACTGTGGTCACTGCGCTTCCCCTGCCTACTGACCACTCCACTGTCACCACGGGTCCACGTGAACCTCCTGCGTGTCTGTGGCCACACAGGCGCACATCAGCGTGAGGGGACACAGCTGGGTCAGCAAGGAAACCAACGCTGACGGCCATAGGTGTGAGTCGTGGGCGGGCGCCACGGCTGCACAGTCTCTGTGGGCCGTGGGCGGGGCTCTGGGCTGTGTCTCTGTGGGGCGTGGGCGGGGCTCTGGGCTGTGTCTCTGTGGGCCGTGGGCGGGGCTCTGGGCTGTGTCTCTGTGGGCCGTGGGAGGGGCTCTGGGCTGTGTCTCTGTGGGCCGTGGGCGGGGCTCTGGGCTGTGTCTCTGTGGGCCGTGGGAGGGGCTCTGGGCTGTGTCTCTGTGGGCCGTGGGCGGGGCTCTGGGCTGTGTCTCTGTGGGCGGGGAGGGTGTCTCTGTGGGCGGGGCTCTGGGCTGTGTCTCTGTGGGCTGTGGGCGGGGCTCTGGGCTGTGTCTCTGTGGGCGGGGCGGGGCTCTGGGGCCCCAGGCAGTCCCTGTGGGTGTGGCTCCGTGCAGTCTCTGTGCACCCTGTGGCTCTGCTCAGTCCCTGTAGCAAAGCTCTAATGATGGCTCCCGAAAGTGACCTGTAAACTTCTGGAATTGAAGCTGAGGGAGAAGGTGCTGAGTCACCATGGGCTTCTCTTCTCGCATCTACTTGGAGGCCACACCACCTGACCTCTAGCCACCTGTAACCAACTCGGGCCACCAGGTGTTCCCCACATGCATAACTGCTCCATGTCACAAAAATGAGCCAATCAGCTGACTGCTCTCCACCTGCGGAGCTGGAAAAGGAGTGCTCCTTGTGAGGCCTCACAGGCGAGCGGTCCCCAGCAGGCTAGGTGACAGATGGGACGTGCACCACCGTGGGATGACCCCAGTAAGGTCGTCAACAGACCCCCCACATCACCTGCTCCTCTTTTGGTGGAGAGACATTTAAAACTGCTCTTTCAGCAGTTTTGGGATATCCGGTGCATAAGTCCCGTGGAGCAGGGTGGCTGGAGCCGTGGCTAAGACCCTTAGGTGCCCGAGTCTAGTGTAAGAGGGTGCCTGAGACCGCCCACCTGTTATGCCTTCTTAAGGCAATGACAAATGCCATTAAGAAGAAACTAAGCAGGAAGGGCACGGTCTTTCAAAGGAGGATTCCCTTCACACTATAGAAAGCCCATCTTGCCTTCTGGAATAGTCTGCATGGCCAGCACCACACTGGGACCACACTTCAGGGAGTGAGCTGGGGCCTTGTGATGGGGAGGTGCAGCCATCCCGCCTGTTGGAAGATCCCTTGGTCAAGCCCAAGCGGGGGAGGCACAGTGAGTCAGAAGCATCTCACAGCAGTGAGTGCCTAGGAAACGCTCAGTGCCACGTCCCCTCCCGCCACAACGCCCCACGAGGTGGTCACCTGGCCAGTGCTGGGTGACAACTGGGTCCTGCCCGCAGTTTGGCTGCCCGACGTGGAAGCCAGTCCTGCAGAGTTGACCCAGCTCGCTGCCCTCCAGCACACGGCTTCCCCTCCTCGGTGAGGCCCTCTTCCTAGGTGGCCTGTGCCCCTAGAACCACTGACTGGCCACCCTGGCTGGCCTGTACCTCTCCTTTGTGCCCTGAGTGAAGCCCATCCCCTCTGCTGGGACAGCACTGCCTCCCTGCTCAGCTCCCCGCCCGTCCACCTCTGCTGAGAGGCCCCTGGTGGTGCCCACTCAGGCTCCTCCTCCAGGGTTCTCCTGCCCCTGCGGCCACCCCGTCCTTGAAGCCTGGTGATGGGCACAGGCAGGGTCAATGTGGTGGTCAGTCCTGTGGCACCTTGCCAAGTGTGCTGCTTGCTAGATGATCCAAGTCCTGGTCTCTTGGATGCTTCCTTGGCACCTTGAATGCACTCAAACAGCACTGCAGCAAGACCAGCTCTGGCTCAGGCAGACAAAAAAACCCTCCTTAAATCCAATTTTCTTGGCACCCCCTGGGGCATGGATTCAGTTTGGATGAGGCTAGCTCTGAGCATTGATATGTGCGTCTATTGCAAAATCCAGAAGTGCCCCCACCAGTAGAGCAGGAGAGGGTTAGGTCCTGACACAGCAGCCTGCTAGAGTAGACTCAGGTGTTTCGTAAAAGACATTCATCCAAGGACTACCCAAACTTCCAGTCAGTGGATTGACAGATAGGAGGGCCCAGGTTCTCTGCTCTGGTCTTGTCATCTCCACCTGTCCTTCCTGTGACGGGCAACCTGTGCACGACCCTGTTACGGGCAGTACATAAATCAGTCTCCAATACGTGGTCAGATGGACAGCGCTCAGCTCCTGACGGAAACATGGGGAGTCTGATTCTAGGAAGAAGGAGTTTGCTCTTCCAAAGTTCTATTCCAAGGCATGCAAAAAAGAAAAAAGAACACTCCAAATTAGGGAACGCGTGGCTCATGAGGCAGCCCTGCTGGGGCTAAGAATAGCCCATAATCGCAGAGCATTACGTAAGTCCGGCTCTCACTGGGTGGCTAGCGCCCCGGGAAGGAGAAGCTGCTTCACCTCTTGCTCCTCTGGCGTCCCTCGGTGCCCTGTCGGGCACTGGTAGACCTGTGCGGGAGCACAGGGCTTGGCTGGCCTTGGATGATGCCAGGTGGTATCTCCCCGGCTACTCTGATGAAGACACAGCCGGGGCTGGGTGGCCATCCTGCATGAGAGTCCACAGAGCTGTCACTGAACATGGCACCAAGACCCAGGAGGAGCCAGGTGCAGTGGCGTACGCCTGCAATCCCAGCAGCTTGGGAGGCTGAAGCAGGAGGATCACGAGTTCAAAGCCAGCCTCAGCAACTTAGCGAGGCCCTAATCAACTCAGCAAGACCCTGTCTCAAAATTTAAAAATTTAAAAAAAAAAGGGGGCTGGGGATGTGGCTCAGTGGTTAAGCACCCCTGGGTTCAACCTCTGATGCCAAAATTAAATAAAGACTCAGGAGGAAGCATGCCCAGGCTACTCTCCCTGGCTGTCCTTCCAGACCCCAGCACACCAGAGCCAGGACATCCCTCTGCCCCTGCCCCCCACACCTGAGAACCACAGAGGGCCTGTCAGGGTGACCTCTGAGTGCCCAGACAAGGATGGCCATGGCCTTGACAGGACCCTCCCTCTCCAGCCCTAGCCTCCTTGGGCTTTCCCTGGGTTTCTCCCAGTGACATCACAGAGGGTCCCAGGCTCAAAGCCTCCTCCCCCGTCACATCTCCGGGCTGCTCACTCCTACTTGTGCAAGGCGTTCATGACGGCACAGGCCCTTCCAGTGAACATCCTTTAGGAGGTGGGCGCAGGACAGGTAGCAACGGGCTTGGCTCAGGGGGTCCTGCCAACCTGCAGTGGCCAAGCCTCGGCCAAGCTCCTCCCTGCAGCGATGCTTTGATGCTCTGGTCCCCTCTCCCCCGCCTGTGGCCCTCTCTCACCCCCCTTCATCTCCACTGGTGCACGGTGGGGGCTCAGAACATGTGCTGGGCACACAAGAGCCTGCTCCAACAGTCACCACCTTCTCACACCAGGACAGCCCTGCACTCCCCTTCTGACGGTTTTGCTGGGGAAATGCCAACTTCTGCAATACCCAAGCCAGTGCCCAGGAATGCTGGGAAGAATCAGTATTTTCATGGTGCAAAAACAACAGCAAAAAAACCTTCAAATAGTAACTTTTCAGTTATGATTTTCCAAAACAAAGTTTCAAAGATGAGCCATGTTCTTACAGAGTCCACCTGTCACAAGCTCAAGGCAGATGAAGCTGAGCTCCTCTGTGCCCCAGGGCCCAGCACGCGGCCAGGGCAGCCCAGCTGCACAGGAGCAGTCGGCCTGTTTCTAAAAGATTCCTGTATTTTTAGAACAGCAACCTGTACTTGGGGGACTTCCTAACATCTCACCCAGCAGCGACACGCAGAGCATGCAGCGGGGTGCGCACAGGGGCACTGCCCTTAGGGCCTGCGCGGGCCCATGCAGGTGTGCAGGTGCGTCTGGGAGGTGGGGCCCTGACCTGCAGGGCGGGAAGCCAGGGAGGTGAGGGGAGCCCGGCGGGCAGGAGTGCTGGGACACTGCAGCTGGGGTGTGCACCAGGGGGTAGAGGCCTGGCATCCAGGCGGGAATGAGCCCTCTGGGCCATCCTGCCCCGGTGTGAGGGCAACCTGGCTGACTGCTGCCCACATCGTGCCCATGGGCAAGTCTCATGGCTCATTTACACCAGCGGTTGATGAAAGAGCGGGGATGACCAGATGGAGGCTCTGTCACGCCAGTGTGGACTTCCCTGTGAGCGCTGGCACACCTGACTGGGGACCTCGTGGTGCCTGACCCAGGACTGGCCAAACCCCCGGGGCTTGCTGCATCAGAGTGCAGAACGGCCTGCTACGGTCGGCTCGCACAGACGCACCTACGGTTTGAAAAGATGAAGTGGACGCAGGCTGTGGACTGGTGCTGGCAGAAGCACCGTCCAGACCTCTGGGGCTGTGGGAGCTGGGAGGGGCTGATTACGCAACACCCCCACTTCAGATAGCGCAGTACGGGCAGCACAGGTGGGGCCGGGAGGGCTTGCCCTCAGGGAACCCCCTCGGAGCACCTGGCAGTGCAGGGGGGCCATGCAGCAAGGCTGGCCCCAGACACGCAGCTGTGAGTCAGAGAAAGACCCTGAGCCCTTCTTTCCCCTACACAGTAAGCACTGAGGCCCTCTGTGGGCAGGAGCGGGGTCCCCTGAAGCACCAGACCCCAGCACAGCAGCCCAAGAGGCCAGGCACGAATGGATGCCGTGGATGCGCCACCCAGAGTGGGTGCCAGGAGGGTGGGACCCAGGGAGCACGGCCCTCTGGAGAGGCCTGGGAGCCCTGCTCTGGGCACCCTGCTGGCAGACAGCCACACTTCTTAGGCCCCTCACAGCTGTGAAACTGCTGACGGGAAAGGAGTGTGGGTGGACTCAGCTCCGAAGAAGCACCCCAAACTGAGCTGGTGGGTGGCGGCGGGAAGCAGCTGCCGAAAACACGACCCAGGGGCGCTCTGCCGACCCAGCTGCCCTCTGGAAAGCCTGCTCAGGCGTCTCCACTGTGGAGGGAGCGTCGGGACCTGCCTGTGAGCCCCGCAGTGCAGGCGGCCCGCTAGGAAAGCTAAGGCCTCTTGGTCTGAGAGCTGAGGAATGACCAGCCCGGCTGGAAGGAGCCATTCAGAAAAAGGTGCCTGACTCTCCCAGTCCTGTCCTGAAGACTGCCGTGCCCCCAGCCACCTGCCTGAGCAGGACTTTGTGCTCCACTTACGAGTGAGTGCGATGGTAGCAGTCCCTAAGAGCGAGCCGCTTGAGAAAGCCGGCACACACACGCACACACGCACACACGCACGTGCGTACCCACACATGCACACACATGCACACGCACACACACGTGCCCAGCAACTCTGGAGCCCCTGTGGGCCCAGTGCTTGCTCAGCCCACTCGGTGCTGGACCTGTTAGCCAGCAACCCACGGCCGAGCCCTCCCACTTGGCATGAGCGGCGGAGCAGGGACTGGGAGGCAGGGTGCTGGCCCCTGGCCAGGACCGAGCAGAGCACTTACGGCTATCCGCAGGACCGACGCCTTCACGGAGGTCCATTTGTCCTGCCTTCGGTCTATCACCAGGATGAATCCAATGCCCGCATCCTGTAGGCTGAAAGGAGAGACAGCTGCAGTTAGTGAGAGCAGGCGGGAGCCCGGCTGCCCACGTAGCCTCCTGGGAACCTCTCGGCGAGCGACCCTCCTAGGATCCTGAGCCATGGCCCTGGCAGGGTAAGGTGCATGCCCGGGGGCTGCAGCAGGGTGCAGTGTCCGGGGGCCCGTGCAGCCCGTCTGCAATCTCCCACGCTTGCTCCTGTCTGCAGAGGACAGGTGTTGGCTGTTTCCTGCCTGACATGGGCACGTCAGCCCAAGCCCCGTGCACAGCCATCTTCCGGGGCCGGGCAGTTTATGGTCCATAAGAGCCAGCTGTCGTCCTCCTGGGTGGCCAGCTGGCGAAACCCTCAAGCAAGTTTCAGGACCTGTACATCCCAGAAGTCCAAGCGGCTGTGGGCCCCGTGTCTGTCCACACTAACAGTCACTCCAACAGCATCACTGGGACCTTGGGAGAAGCCTGGGGCTTGCGGGCACTTGCCCTCTGCGGCAGCCGCATCTGTGGTGACAGGACAGGCTCTGGTGTGCAGCAGCTCCGGCCCCTTGGCTCCGCCTGGCGGGAGCCTGAGTCACAGGGTAGGAGCTCTGCCTCCGCTGTGGCTTCTCACCAAGCCAATTGTGTGGTGCCAGCAGCTGTCGCCGCAGCCAATCCACCGCAGGAAGGAGGAGGCAGGCCGGCAGAAGGCCCGACTCGAATTGCTGCTCTCCACGTCTCTGCACATGCCCGGCCGGCCGCTGACGGGAGTCGGGAAACGGCTCTGCAGGACGTTCTAAACGTGCAGGCGAGGCACTCCGTGAGGATCCACCGATGCCCGGACATGCCGCCCTGACCGTGGGGACACGAAGACGGTCCGCGCTGCTGACGACTCACGCAGGGTTGGCGGTGCAGGCTCAGCAACGCATGAATAAACATGAGCTTTCACTCAGAATAGCTCCGCTGCTGCTGGCCGCTCAACGGACTGTGCGCCCACTTGCCTGCCCGCTGAGTCCCCTGGGAGGGTCAGTTAGGACTGGAGTCAGGAAGACCCTCCCTGCTCTGGCCTCTAAGGCCAGGCTCCTGCAGCTCTGAGGGCCTCAGGTCTGATGTGGTGGTGTCGGGCAGGAGCCACAAGCACAGGGCAGCCAGACACAGGGCCGGGCCTGCCCAGCCACGGGGGTGGACACCGTGGCTTCACATTTCCCAAGGCCTGGCCCAGCGGCATTTGCTGCAGGACCCAGTGGGGAGCAGGGGACCCGCTTCATCCAGAGATGGGGGCTGGGCAGGGGCTTCCTGGCAGGGGAGAGACAGCCAAGGTCAACATCTCCAAGCCCCTCGGTGACAGCAGGGAGGGAGGCCCCGTCAACCCTGCAGAGACCCCCTAAGGTGTCTTTACCGTCTCACAGGGGGAAACTGAGGCACAGAGAAGTCAGCGCCCCAAGGCCAGACAGCAAGAGGGCTGCTAGCTGGGCCTGGCCGCGCAGCCCAGAGCTCACGTCCTCAGTCCCAGGCCTGCTGGGTGCTGGCACCACAGTGGGAGGCCAGACACCAGGGACTCCAGCTCAGGAGCCCAGGGAGCAGGTCTCAAGAGGTGCCCCGGCGGCCACTGAGCTTCGTCTCCTGGAAGAAAGGAGCAGGCGGGGAGGCCCGGGAGGCTTGGCCAGGGAGGGCACGGGCAGGGAGGGCACGGTGGTGCGGCCCCACACACAAAGGCCCGGAAGCCACAAGGCTGCAGGGAAGTCACCTCCCTGGCCCCTGGGTTGGGCAGGGACCTGAGCCACCTGGCAGCCACATGTCACTCGTGCAGGGCTGGGCAGGGTCCCCAGCCTTGAGGCCTTCTGTGGGCCCTGCCTGGCCAGGCACCGTGGAGAGCGCCAGCCACAGGCTGTGGGGTGAAGAGGCCATGGCCTCGGACACCGCACGTGCCGAGGCGCCGCTCACACGGCACTGGCTGACAAAGGGAGAGAGCTCTCCGGAGAGGAGGGCACTAAGCCCACAGCTCCCCAGCAGCGACTGGGCTGAATATCACCTTTCTTCCCATGTCACAAGTGACCAAGGAATCAGAGGCCCTGCTGTGTGGGAGAGCCCGAGGGGGCCCGTCCAGCCCTCGGGCTGTCTCTGCCCGCCACTCTTTGACAGCTCCCCGGACACACCGTCACCCCAGGGAAGGCCTACTGAGACTGACCGCAGACCCACAGGGTCTGTACCCTGCCCTTCCGCCCATGCTGTCCAGACCAGCTGTGCCCAAAGAAGAGAGACCGCGGGCAAGGCCCATGCCCTGAGCAGTCACACCACAGGCTGCTGGCCAGGTCTGCTCCACGGTCCTGAAGCCCCAGCGCACCGTCACCTTCTGTCCCCGCCACTGCAGTCCAGCCGCCCAGCCAGCTCCTTCCTAGGCTGCCGGGCGGCTCCTGTCCACCTGGGAGGCTGGTGCCCCTGGCCGCCCACCCGCACCAGCACCAGCCTGTAGGCGGGCAGCATGGGCTGGGGAGGGCAGAAGAAGGGCTGCCCAGCTGGCCTGCGTCTCCACGTGCCCCTCTGCAGCGAGACGCCGCGTCTCCAGCCGGTGATGGCAGTGGCTCTTGTCTGGGGCAAGAAGCCAGGATGACAGTCTCTGACAAGACCCCCACGCTGAGTGTGGTGGCTGTTGAGATGGCCATACCACAGACCTCAGCCACTCAGCACACGTTCCCCGGCCACAGGGGCTCTGAAGCAGGGCCGGCCCCAGGAGCACGGTTTTACAGTTCATTTCAGAGCTGAAGGCCATGCGTGGCCAGGGCTGTCACACTGGCCTGTGGGTACCAGGTCAGATACAAAGAGGAATGAGGAGGTCAGAGGAGGCAGCCAAGGCTGGAGGAGGCTGACGCCTCTCATGGGGCCCAGGGACACGGTCACAGAGCCACGGAGGTGGGACCCGTGGCAGTGGGATAGGGACTGAGGGACCTCCAGCATGCTCCTGAGGGTCCCCGGCGCTCCGGAGCTCGGACTCCATGAACCAGAGGTGGGGCCTGCCCGAGGTCCACAGCGCTGCCGAGTCGAGCAGGGAAGGGTCCTCATGTGGGGACGCGCCCGCCCCGTCCACAGCACCCCCATGCTCGTGGGAAGCAGGCCGTGGCACGGGGCTCTCCACGGAGCTCCAGGCCCAGGGACACGAGGCGAGCTCAACACCATGGGATCGCACAGCGGAGTGGCCGTGGGGACCGCCTGGCCGGACGTTCAGGAACTGTCCGAATCCAGGAGCTGCCCGTTCCTTACAGCAGCGCTCCGGACCATGAAGAGTGGGCCCAGTGGACAGGGCACATGCCAGGAGAGACCCCAGTGGACAGGGCACAGGCCAGGAGAGACCCCAGTGGACAGGGCACAGGCCAGGAGAGACCCCAGTGGACAGGGCACAGGCCAGGAGAGACCCCAGTGGACAGGGCACAGGCCAGGAGAGACCCCAGTGGACAGGGCACAGGCCAGGTGTACAGGTGTACTGGGCCGCCTGCCTGCAGCGTGCCCTGCAGCCACCGCAGGAATGAGGACAGATCCCAGAGGGCTGAAGAATGGACGTCTCGGTAGGTGACATGAGGCGCCACACGGGGGTGCACCGAGGTTTTTCGCCTTGACCAGCCACGGCGGTGGCCACGCAGTGGTTGCTGCAGGGGGCGGGGAGGGGCGGCCACCAGTGCTGCGGGCCCAGCGCGGTCTCACACCCTGTCGGTCAGGAGCTGGCTGAAAACCCATCAGAAGGTGAGTCCACGGCAAGAAGGAAGGCGCACCCCGGGCCCAAGCTCGGGGTGTTCCGAAGCTCGGTGGGCAGGCTAGAGGCAGGACAGCTCGGGTGGCCGGCGGGCAGCGGAGCAGGTAGGAGCCAGGATGAGCCCGAAAGGCGGTTTTGGGACCACACCCCACATTTTGCTGGGGAGCCGGAGTCTGGCCCACAGCCCCCGTCACTTCCACAGGGCGCACGCTGCTGTGCAGGAGGTCTGTGGGCATGGGTGTGCGCCTGCACAGTGTGCCTGCTGTAGGGGACCACGCCTGTCTGTGCACAGTGTGCCTGCCCTGCACACCCAGCCCTCCAGGACCACGGGGACCCTGGTCAACTGTGCAGTGCACCACGCCTGCCTGCCCTGCACACCCAGCCCTCCAGGACAACGGGACCCTGGTCACCTGTGTAGGGGACCACGCCTGCCCTGCACACACCTAGCTCTCCAGGACCACGGGACCCTGGTCACCTGTGTAGGGGACCACGCCTGCCCTGCACACCTAGCCCTCCAGGACCACGGGGACCCTGGTCACCTGTGTAGGGGACCACGCCTGCCTTGCACACCCAGCCCTCCAGGACCACGGGGACCCTGGTCAACTGTGCAGTGCACCACGCCTGCCCTGCACACCCAGCCCTCCAGGAAAACGGGGACCCTGGTCACCTGTGTAGGGGACCATGCCTGCCCTGCACACCTAGCTCTCCAGGACCATGGGGACCCTGGTCACCTGTGTAGGGGACCACGCCTGCCCTGCATACCCAGCTCTCCAGGACCACAGGACCCTGGTCACCTGTGTAGGGGACCACGCCTGCCCTGCACACCTAGCCCTCCAGGACCACAGGACCCTGGTCACCTGTGTAGGGGACCACGCCTGCCCTGCACACCTAGCCCTCCAGTGCCACGGGGACCCTGGTCACCTGTGTAGGGGACCACGCCTGCCCTGCACACCCAGCCCTCCAGGACCACGGGACCCTGGTCACCCATGTAGGGGACCACGCCTGCCCTGCACACCCAGTTCTCCAGGACCACGGGACCCTGGTCACCTGTGTAGTGCACCACGCCTGCCCTGCACACCCAGTTCTCCAGGACCACGGGACCATGGTCACGGGGACCCCGTGTAGTGCACCACGCCTGCCCCGCACACCCAGTTCTCCAGGACCACGGGACCATGGTCACCTGTGTAGGGGACCACGCCTGCCCTGCACACCCAGTTCTCCAGGACCACGGGACCATGGTCACCTGTGTAGGGGACCACGCCTGCCCCGCACACCCAGCTCTCCAGGAACACGGGACCCTGGTCACCCGTGTAGGGGACCACGCCTGCCCTGCACACCTAGCCCTCCAGGACCACGGGGACCCTGGTCACCTGTGTAGTGCACCACGCCTGCCCTGCACACCCAGCCCTCCAGGACCACGGGGACCCTGGTCACCTGTGTAGGGGACCACGCCTGCCCTGCACACACCCAGCCCTCCAAACCACGGGGGGACCCTGGTCACCTGTGTAGTGCACCACGCCTGCCCTGCACACCCAGCCCTCCAGGACCACGGGGACCCTGGTCACCCGTGTAGGGGACCACGCCTGCCCTGCACACCCAGCCCTCCAGGACCACGGAGACCCTGGTCCACCTGTGTAGGGGACCACGCCTGCCCTGCACACCCAGCCCTCCAGGACCACGGGGACCCTGGTCACCCGTGTAGGGGACCACGCCTGCCCTGCACACCCAGTTCTCCAGGACCACGGGGACCCTGGTCACCTGTGTAGGGGACCACGCCTGCCCTGCACACCCAGCTCTCCAGGACCACGGGGACCCTGGTCCACCTGTGTAGGGGACCACGCCTGCCCTGCACACCTAGCTCTCCAGGACCACGGGGACCCTGGTCCACCTCTGTAGGGGACCACGCCTGCCCTGCACACCCAGCCCTCCAGGACCACGGGACCCTGGTCACCTGTGTAGGGGACCACGCCTGCCCTGCACACCTAGCCCTCCAGTGCCACGGGGACCCTGGTCACCTGTGTAGGAGACCACGCCTGCCCTGCACACCTAGCCCTCCAGGACCACGGGACCCTGGTCACCTGTGTAGGGGACCACGCCTGCCCTGCACACCCAGTTCTCCAGGACCACGGGGACCCTGGTCACCCGTGTAGGGGACCACGCCTGCCCTGCACACCCAGCCCTCCAGGACCACGGGACCCTGGTCACCTGTGTAGGGGACCACGCCTGCCCTGCACACCTAGCTCTCCAGGACCACGGGGACCCTGGTCACCTGTGTAGGGGACCACGCCTGCCCTGCACACCTAGCCCTCCAGGACCACGGGACCCTGGTCACCTGTGTAGGGGACCACGCCTGCCCTGCACACCTAGCCCTCCAGGACCACGGGACCCTGGTCACCTGTGTAGGGGACCACGCCTGCCCTGCACACCCAGCCCTCCAGGACCACGGGACCCTGGTCACCTGTGTAGGGGACCACGCCTGCCCTGCACACCTAGACCACCCTCCAGTGCCACGGGGACCCTGGTCACCTGTGTAGGGGACCACGCCTGCCCTGCACACCTAGCCCTCCAGGACAACGGGACCCTGGTCACCTGTGTAAGGGACCACGCCTGCCCTGCACACCTAGTCCCTCCAGTGCCACGGGGACCCTGGTCACCTGTGTAGTGCACCACGCCTGCCCTGCATACCCAGCTCTCCAGGACCATGGGGACCCTGGTCACCTGTGTAGGGGACCATGCCTGCCCTGCACACCTAGCCCTCCATGACCACGGGGACCCTGGTCCACCTGTGTAGGGGACCACGCCTGCCCTGCACACCTAGCCCTCCAGTGCCACGGGGACCCTGGTCACCTGTGTAGGGGACCACGCCTGCCCTGCACACCTAGCCCTCCAGGACCACGGGGACCCTGGTCACCTGTGTAGTGCACCACGCCTGCCCTGCACACCTAGCCCTCCAGGACCACGGGGACCCTGGTCCACCTGTGTAGTGCACCACGCCTGCCCTGCATACCCAGCTCTCCAGGACCATGGGGACCCTGGTCACCTGTGTAGGGGACCATGCCTGCCCTGCACACCTAGCCCTCCAGGACCACGGGGACCCTGGTCCACCTGTGTAGGGGACCACGCCTGCCCTGCACACCCAGATCTCCAGGACCACGGGGACCCTGGTCCACCTGTGTAGGGGACCACGCCTGCCCTGCACACCTAGCCCTCCTGGACCACGGGGACCCTGGTCCAGGACCACGGGGACCCCACCTGTGTAGGGGACCACGCCTGCCCTGCATACCCAGCTCTCCAGGACCACGGGGACCCTGGTCACCTGTGTAGGGGACCACGCCTGCCCTGCACACCCAGCCCTCCAGGACCACGGGGACCCTGGTCACCTGTGTAGGGGACCACGCCTGCCCTGCACACCCAGCCCTCCAGGACCACGGGGACCCTGGTCACCTGTGTAGGGGACCACGCCTGCCCTGCACACCCAGCCCTCCAGGACCACGGGGACCCTGGTCACCTGTGTAGGGGACCACGCCTGCCCTGCACACCCAGCCCTCCAGGACCACGGGGACCCTGGTCACCCGTGTAGGGGACCACGCCTGCCCTGCACACCCAGCCCTCCAGGACCACGGGACCCTGGTCACCTGTGTAGGGGACCACGCCTGCCCTGCACACCCAGCCCTCCAGGACCACGGGGACCCTGGTGCACACCCGTGTAGACCCTGGTCACCACGACCACGCCTGCCCTGCACACCCTGCCCTCCAGGGGCACACCCAGTTCTCCAGGACCAGGACCACGGGGACCCTGGTCACCTGTGTAGGGGACCACGCCTGCCCTGCACACCCAGCTCTCCAGGACCACGGGGACCCTGGTCCACCTGTGTAGGGGACCACGCCTGCCCTGCACACCTAGCTCTCCAGGACCACGGGGACCCTGGTCCACCTGTGTAGGGGACCACGCCTGCCCTGCACACCCAGCTCTCCAGGACCACGGGGACCCTGTTCACCTGTGTAGGGGACCACGCCTGCCCTGCACACCCAGCCCTCCAGGACTACGGGGACCCTGGTCACCTGTGTGGGGGACCACGCCTGCCCTGCACACCCAGCTCTCCAGGACCACGGGGACCCTGGTCTACCTGTGTAGTGCACCACGCCTGCCCTGCACACCCAGCCCTCCAGGACCACGGGGACCCTGGTCACGTGTGTAGTGCACCACCACGCCTGCCCCTGCATACCCAGCCCTCCGGGACCACGGGGACCCTGGTCCACCTGTGTAGTGCACCACGCCTGCCCTGCACACCCAGCCCTCCAGGACCACGGGACCCTGGTCCACCTGTGTGTGGGGGACCACGCCTGCCCTGCATACCCAGCCCTCCGGGACCACGGGGACCCTGGTCTACCTGTGTAGGGGACCACGCCTGCCCTGCACACCCAGCCCTCCGGGACCACGGGGACCCTGGTCTACCTGTGTAGGGGACCACGCCTGCCCTGCACACCTAGCCCTCCAGTGCCACGGGGACCCTGGTCACCTGTGTAGGGGACCACGCCTGCCCTGCACACCCAGCTCTCCAGGACCACGGGGACCCTGGTCTACCTGTGTAGTGCACCACACGGGGACCCTGCCCTGCACGCCTGCCCCCAGCCCTCTCCAGGACCACGGGGACCCTGGTCACGTGTGTAGTGCACCACGCCTGCCCTGCATACCCAGCCCTCCGGGACCACGGGGACCCTGGTCTACCTGTGTAGTGCACCACGCCTGCCCTGCATACCCAGCCCTCCGGGCCCTCAGGACCACGGGGACCCTGGTCTACCTGTGTAGTGCACCACGCCTGCCCTGCATACCCAGCCCTCCAGGACCACGGGGACCCTGGTCACCTGTGTGGGGGACCACGCCTGCCCTGCACACCCAGCTCTCCGGGACCACGGGGACCCTGGTCACGTGTGTAGTGCACCACGCCTGCCCTGCACACTGAGCTCCCGGGAGCAGCTGCTACGTTCCGCACAAGGCCTGCACTTTGTCTCGTTAGAACGTTATTAAAACATCCCCACTGAAGTGGCGCCCTCTGCTGGGATGAAGTGGGCATGGCGCCTCTCTCGCCCAGGCACCCACAGAGGTCTGTGGCTGAGTCGTGGCGCTGAGACTTCTGTTAGGGTCGTGTAGCAGCTGAAATACCGACTGACTGGCTCCCTGTGTCCTCGTGTTGGAGTGGGCACCAGGGGCGTGGATCCGGGAGGCGTGGGTCGGGTGTGCAGGGCTTTGGTCTGGGGTCAGCCCTCATCGGGAGAGGAGCCCCCACGTGCCACACCACACGCAAGCCAGGCACCCCGAGGGACCACTCGCTCATGCACAGCACACACGCTCAAGTGCACCACACACGCGCCCCACAAACCCGGCATGCTGCAGTGCACCAACACTCACAGACCCCCGCAGCCTGCGCACACCTCCCACAAGAGCCACACAACGCACACGTTCCCGCACACGCTGACTCACACACGCCACACTCCTCAGTGCTCCACACGCGTGGCACTGCACGACCACACACACGCGCACACTCACACGACACCACACACCCCCTACGCACGCCGCACACGCCCCCAGGAAGTGAGCCCTGCTGCGGGCCCCTGGGTCTCAGCCTCGGGCCAGGGTCCCAGGAGCCGGGCTCCGCTCCGTGGCTGGCCGCGTTCTCCTGGAGACCAGGCGTGAGAGGCCACTGGGGTGGGAGCCCTCGGGAGGCTGGAGAGTGGACGTGGTGCCGGGAGCTCGGGTCAGGTGTGTGGGGTGAGGCCAGGAGGCCCTGTCGCAGGCCAGCTCCACGCCAGTGGGTTCTCTGCAATCGCGTGTCCAGCACGTGTCCACGGAGGCCCGTGCCTGCTCTCCCAGCCCTGCAGGCAGGAGGCGCTCACTCTGCCTGTTAGTGGACAGTGGGGACACGCAAAGTGCCGTCCCTGCCAGCCCCAGGCCCAAGGACTGCAGCTGGGCTGGGCAGGCAGGAGCAGGCACGTCCTGCAGGAAGGCCGAGGCCAGTCTCCACCAGGGGGC
Organism: Tamias sibiricus; assembly: GCA_025594165.1. Classification (NCBI taxonomy): domain Eukaryota; kingdom Metazoa; phylum Chordata; class Mammalia; order Rodentia; family Sciuridae; genus Tamias; species Tamias sibiricus. The sequence continues at coordinate 906,801 of CM046663.1, forward strand.
TTTGACCTGGGACTCCGAGGGAGGTGAGGTGGGGGCGGGGCCTGCAGGCTCTGGACCCCAAGCACAGAGGCAGGGCTGGCCGTGGGCGCTGAGCTCCCCGCACTTAGAGGCAGCTCCGAGCGCAGGAGGGTCCCCTGCGCATCAGGACCAGCCTGCATCACACAGGAGAGGAAGACTCCCAGGTGGTGGCCTGGGACGCGAGGCTCTGAGGACAGGGGACACGGAGCAGCGGCTGGGGCACCTGGTCTCCATGCTGGCACAGGCCTACGTAGGCCTGTGTGTGTGTCCTTGCCCTCCTCCTGCGCCCCGGCCTCCCCTCCTCCTGCGCCCCGGCCTCCCCTCCTCCTGCACCGGTGGCCCCTGCACCCCCTGACTTCTTCCCAGGTGCCACGGTCACCCATGGGTGTGGTGGCTGGGCACAGGTGGTGGGATTGTCAGGACCAGGAGGAAAACGTGAGGAGCACTGTGTGACCTGGCCGGGGGGGTCCAGCAAGGGACAGGGCCCAGGGTGTTGCGGGAGCGCCTCCTCAGGCAGCCTGACTCCCTGCCCCAGCGCCCCTCCCTCACTGGCCACAGGGAGAAGCTGCCTGCGGCGCCCAGTGAGGACGGACTGCCACTGGCCTGCCTCCAGGGCCACCGATGCACGGAGCCCAGCGACCAGCCCCGTGCCTGCTGCCTCGTTTGTCTGGCTCGGGGACTGGACCAGGGGTGCGTCACCACCCGGCGCAGCCCAGCCCTCACGTGGAGACAGGGTCTCCCTGAGCTGCTGAGGCTGGCCTGGGGCCCGCCCCCTCTGCCTCACAGCCCGGCCATGGCACCTGGGCTGGACCTCCGTCTTCAGAGACAGCAGAGTGAAGGGTGCTCTGATGCCCCCTGGCCGGGCCTCCCCGCATCTGCTCCACAGGGAGGAGCACGATCGTCCTGTCCAGTGACCCCGTGGCCATCCAGCACAGGGCGCACCGTCCCGACAGGCAACGGCTGCTCTGCCAGGCCTGAGGCCATGGATGCCCGTGGCCCTTGGCTGGGGCCTGATGCCTGCCCTGCCCTTTGGACAACTGTCCTCCAGGGCACACCATGCAAAGGACAGTGGCCCTGGGGTGGCGACCGCTGCCCTGACCCTCCAGACCCCGGCCGAGACCCTAACTCCTCTGGGCCTGAGGCCTCCCTGGCAAAGCTCTGGCCCTTCCCCACGTCCATGGCGTCTCGACAACCGGGTGATCTCTGCAGGGAGGCTGACCCTCCCCTCGCCTCCTGGGGTGGAGCTCGAGGCCCACCTCGCCGCCGGGAAGCACGCACCTGGGGATGCTGGTGAGGTAGGTCATGACATTCTGGAACTCCTTGTCCGGGATCTCACTGAAGGCCGGGTAGTCGGGGAAGGTGATGACCGGACTGCCGTCCTGTCCACGCCCACCTGGGGAGAGACCAAAGGCAGGCACTCAGCAGGGGCCCGGGCTGCCCAGCTCTCCCCACCAGCACCAGTCACCTGCAGAGCACCCAGGCGGCAAGCACCCCCCCACCCCCGTGGGTGAAGGGCTCCTTGCTGCTTCCACTGTGAAAGACATGTCGATCCCCAGGGACAAAGGGCAGATCCCCAGGGGACAAAGGGCAGATCCCCAGGGGACAAAGGGCAGAATGCACAGAAAAGCAAGATGGATTAAAGCAGGTGTGCACCGTGTTCTGCGGGGTGACCAGCGTAACATCCCTGCCACGTCCTCTGGCCTGTCCTGCCAGTTGTCTAGACGGAAGGGACGTGTTTGTACCTGCTTTTCCCAACCCAGAGCCCACAGCTCTGCAGGCCCCAGAGGTCACATGACACACCAGGTGTGTCCTGGTGACTTCCTGACGCTTGGGCTGTGGTGTCTGTGGCTCCTGCCACACTAATTCAATGCTGCAGGCTCTGCTGCCATGCAGGGCATCCTACCACTGGGCCACGTCCCTGGGGGTCAAGGTCACCCTCATGGAGTCCCAGCCTGGCCACAGGACAGGCACAGTGATGCTCTGTGACTGAGCCAGTGCCGCCCTCTCTAAGAACTCAGGAGGGAGCAGCAGCCTGGGCCGCACGCTGGGAGGAGGCACCGGGAGGGAGGGGCTGTGTGGAAGGGCGGGAGAGCCCATGTGTGAGCCCGGCCCCAGGGCAGTGGCCGCAGCCCGGTGAGTGCCCTGGCCACGCAGCTCAGCCCGTCCTGGCTGCTGACCGGCCACAGGCCAGCAGGCGTGGTGGGCTGCTCATGCTGGGTTGGGAGCGTGCTGCCCCAGTGATGGCCGGGCATGCCACCACCACTGTGTCCCCAGCTGGGGACAGAGCGACCTGTCTGTGTGGTGCTCCAGCGCATGTGCAGCATCGGAGAACGGACAGTGGTGTCTGTCACCGCCACCACCAGCCCCACCCCACACCCTCATGGAAGCCACGGTGCAGGGCCTGAGGCTCGGCCCTGCTCTCCTGTCCTCTGAGCTTCTCATCCCGGTAGGTCTCTGGGGCCATGTGGCAGTGCCCCTGCGAGCTGTCCCCAGCGCAGCAGTCTTGCCCCTCCGCAGGACATGGGCCCTCTTGACGTGAGCCCTCTACAACTTCGGACCAGGCTTTCCTGCCTTGACCATGAACGCCCTTGAGTGGGGCCTGGGTGTGACCCGTCACCGCTGAGGGCTGAGCCCAGCGTCCAACCCCAGCAGAGCCAGGCCTCGCCTGCAGCTCAGCCCTGCAGCTCGAACCTGGGGTCCAGGCCGCGTGGTCCTCCTGCCCCGCCACTCAGCTTGCCCGCGCCAGGCGCCCCCGCCCCCAGCCTTGAGACCTCTCTGACCCTGGCCCTGCTCCCAGCCACACAGCCCCACGGAGCAGCCAGACCTGTCCGACTGCTCTCAGAGTCCCACTCCTCTCAGCCGCGACGAGTCTGAGGTGGCCCGAGAGCTCCTCAGGGCCCAGCCCTCCACCTGGCTCCACCGACACAGCTTCTTCAGGACGAGGATGACCAACAGCACCACGCCCATCAGGAGGCCACGGCGACTCCCGAGTTAGGACAGGAGCGCTCTGGACGAAGCCAGGGGAGGCCCAGGTCCGAGGAGGTCGTGGCCCACACCTGCCCTTCACTGTCCTACCAACGGGACTGGGTGGGGACCTGCAGCAGGGGACAAGGCCTCCAAGTCTGTGGAAGAGCAAGAGAGGCACGGCGGAGGGGGGCTCTGGCCTTGCCTCCCCTAGGAATCCCACACTGTAGTGGGGCCCGCCCTAAGCAGCTGGACATGGGCGTGGCAGGAGCCCAAGAGCCCCGCCCTGTAAGTGAACAGACTCTCCAGTTGGCACTCCTGAGGGCTGGTGCCCAGGCAGGTCCTGAGGGCTGGTGCCCAGAGCAGGTCCTGAGGGCTGGTGCCCAGAGCAGGTCCTGAGGGCTGGTGTCCTAGAGCAGGTCCTGAGGGCTGGTGTCCTAGAGCAGGTCCTGAGGGCTGGTGTCCTAGAGCAGGTCCTGAGGGCTGGTGTCCCAGAGCAGGTCCTGAGGGCTGGTGTCCCGGAGCAAGTCAGAGCAGGTCCTGAGGGCTGGTGTCCCAGAGCAGGTCCTGAGGGCTGGTGTCCCAGAGCAGGTCCTGAGGGCTGGTGTCCCAGAGCAGGTCCTGAGGGCTGGTGTCCCAGAGCAGGTCCTGAGGGCTGGTGTCCCAGAGCAGGTCCTGAGGGCTGGTGTCCCAGAGCAGGTCCTGAGTTCTGGTGTCCTAGAGCAGGTCCTGAGGGCTGGTGTCCCAGAGCCTAGAGCAGGCCTGAGTTCTGGTGTCCTAGAGAAGGTCCTCAGGGCTGGTGTCCTAGAGCAGGTCCTGAGGGCTGGTGTCCTAGAGCAATTCCTCAGGGCTGGTGTCCTAGAGCAGGTCCTCAGGGCTGGTGTCCTAGAGCAGGTCCTCAGGGCTGGTGTCCTAGAGCAGGTCCTGAGGTCCTAAAGCAGGTCCTCAGAGCTGGTGTCCTAGAGCAGGTCCTCAGGGCTGGTGTCCTGGAGCAGGTCCTCAGGGCTGGTGTCCTGGAGCAGGTCCTCAGAGCTGGTGTCCTAGAGCAGGTCCTCAGGGCTGGTGTCCTAGAGCAGGTCCTGAGGGCTGGTGTCCTAGAGCAGGTCCTGAGGGCTGGTGTCCTAGAGCAGGTCCTCAGGGCTGGTGTCCTGGAGCAGGTCCTCAGAGCTGGTGTCCTGGAGCAGGTCCTCAGGGCTGGTGTCCTAGAGCAGGTCCTCAGGGCTGGTGTCCTAGAGCAGGTCCTGAGGGCTGGTGTCCTGGAGCAGGTCCTCAGGGCTGGTGTCCTAGAGCAGGTCCTCAGGGCTGGTGTCCTAGAGCAGGTCCTGAGGTCCTAAAGCAGGTCCTCAGAGCTGGGTGTCCTGGAGCAGGTCCTCAGAGCTGGTGTCCTGGAGCAGGTCCTCAGGGCTGGTGTCCTAGAGCAGGTCCTCAGGGCTGGTGTCCTAGAGCAGGTCCTCAGGGCTGGTGTCCTCAGAGCTTGGTGTCCTAGAGCAGGTCCTCAGGGCTGGTGTCCTAGAGCAGGTCCTCAGGGCTGGTGTCCTAGAGCAGGTCCTCAGGGCTGGTGTCCTAGAGCAGGTCCCTGAGGTCCTAAAGCAGGTCCTCAGAGCTGGTGTCCTGGAGCAGGTCCTCAGAGCTGGTGTCCTGGAGCAGGTCCTCAGGGCTGGTGTCCTAGAGCAGGTCCTCAGGGCTGGTGTCCTAGAGCAGGTCCTGAGGGCTGGTGTCCTGGAGCTGGTGTCCTGGAGCAGGTCCTCAGAGCTGGTGTCCTGGAGCAGGTCCTCAGGGCTGGTGTCCTAGAGCAGGTCCTCAGGGCTGGTGTCCTGGAGCAGGTCTTCAGGGCTGGTGCCCGAGAGCTGGGTGGTGATGAAATTCAAGTTCCTCTGTTTGTCTCCCTTGCTGGCCCCTGACCTAGGTGCAGGCAAGGTCTGGGGCACGTTCTTGAAGTTGCACGTGCCCAACACAAGCACCTCTGAGAGGCTGGTGCCGAGGCCCTCACGTGGGTGACGCATGCTCCGTCCTGTTGGGAGCGTCCCAGGCCGTGCTCCCCACCACAGGCCACTGGAAACTGCAGGGCAGGTGGGAACCGCCCAGGTGCGCCTCTGTCTCTGTCCTTCAAGGGCGCACTCGGCTGTTTCTGGGTTCCTCCTGGGGATGCAGAGCCAAGTCACTCAGGGCTCAGGCCAGATCAGGATGCCCGATACAGCTGACCCGGATCTTGGTGGGCCAGGGTCCCTTGGAAACCAGCGCAGCTGTGAGCAACAGTCAGCTTTGACGGGGGCCGGGCTCCTGCGAGGTGGGAGTGGAAGCCATGGTCTTTCCAGGTCTCTCCACTGTGGTTCAGAAAGCCAGCCCAGAGCTCTGACCCTCCGGGTGCGAGGCAGGAAACACTGGGCTCCAGCTGGGAGTCGGGGCACGCCCACGCCTTCTGAGACACAGGCCACAGGAGCAGCAGGGACCCCGGGGCAGGTCGCCCAGAACGGGCGCTGAGGTCCCTCCTGTGCGGTTGAAGCAAGAGCTGCCCACCCAGCGTCAGGGCAGCCCGGGCATCTGCAGCCCCCTGACGGGGCTCTGCACACCGACACGCTAACTCTCGTGCCCTGTCCCTGGAGCCCATACCCACTTTCTGGTGGGCAGAGGTGGCTGAAACCTAGCCCCTCCCCATCAGCAAGGCACGGGCTCCCTGCAGTGGCACAGCCTCGATTCAGCCAGAGGTCTCTGCTCCAGCTGGGCCAGCTCTGGGCCTCGGGAGGGCCGCCTCTGCTGAGACGCCGCCGCAGCAACAGCTCTGCGGAGGGGAGGAGGCAGTTCCCACATGCAGGAGCCCTGTTTGGGGAGATGGCTTGAATTGCGGTTGACTATGGGCCACGGAGATTTGGGCATTGTCGCCTTCCGTAGTCTCACGGGACTTGTCCCGGGATCTCGAGTGACTTGGCCGAGATTGCTGATCGGGTCAGCGCCATTTTGGTGGTGTGTGTGGCGCGTGTTAGTCGTTGTTAGAGCCAGAGAGAAAAGTTATCAGAATAAAAAGCTGTTTGTCTCCCGTTTGCCTCTGAACTTCTTCCCGCGGCTTCATTGCTCCAAGCGGCCATCACTTCACGCAGCAACACCCACAGGTGGCCGCCCACCTGTCACCGTGTCAGGAGGGAGGCTGGTGTCAGGCGCCTGGGTCTAGCACAAGCCTGGCCACCAGCAGCAGTGCCTTGGACGGTGACCCATCCCCGGGCACACCTCTCATTCCTGCACACGCTCACACACACGTGCCACCGTGGATCAAATGTCCGTGCTCCCCGGCATTTCTGGGCTGAGGCCCCGATCCCGGCTGATGACACAAGACGGGCCTTTGAGAGTTGAAAGGTCACGAGGACTCGGCCCTGCAGGGGGCGCACACGTCTCTCCCCCTGTAGGCTGCTCTGGCTCACGGTCCATCCCACAGGACACAGCGAGCAGGGCCTCGGTGGGACAGAGCTGCCCTGTGCTGCCTGTGACGCGCTTCCAGCCTCCAGAAGCACAAGGAGCAAGCGTCTGCCACTGCGCCACGGGCCGCGAGTGCATGCCAGCAGCACAGCACAGCAGGACACGCACACGCACACACCCTGGGCGGCCGAGAGGCTCCGAAGAGGGAGCCTCTGGGGTCTCGGCGCCGACCGGCTTGCTCAGGGCGCGTGGCTGCACACGCTCGCTCTGCAGACAGCCCGATCTAAAGGCCTCTCCTCCGCAGGGCGGCGGCCCAAACGAGGCGTTGCTGGTCCTCGTCACTCCTGAAGATCTACAGGATCTACCCCAGGAGCTCAGGACGGCGTGGCCCACCTGCTCTCGCGCCCGCCTCTGCGCTGCTGGCTGCTGGGAGGAGGTCCAGCAGGACAGCAGGCCTGCCTCAGCTCAGGCACGCTCCCCGGGGACACACACCCGGAGGCCTCCGCACTGACCTGGCCTTGCCTGCCTCGGGCCTCGTCTCTCTAGGCTGCCACAGCAGAAACCCTTCAGCCTGCGGCTCGACAGACCTGCAAAGCTTGCTCCTCACGGTGCTGGAGGTGGGGTCTGAGGCCCGGCGCCTTCCCCACACACACCGCGTCTCCGTGGACGGCGGGAGTCTGGCTCTCCAGTGGGCCGTCCCCGACAGGCTCCTGTGCTGCAGGCCTGGCCCTGGGCAGCAGAGTCACAGGGGCCGTGGGGTGGGGCCCACAGCTCTGAGCTCCCAGTGGTTGGTGCATGGACGGGTGGGGGGGGTGCGGCGGCGGCCGCAGGTGTTCCCGGAGGGTGTTTGTCCTTGTCAGTGGGCGGCCACTGCCACCACAGCCCTGCCCCCCTCAGGCCCGGAGCAATGGCGCAGCCCACCTTGGACTGACGTGACCGCAGGCCCCTGGCTCCCGAGCCCCCGAGCAGCAGGCCTGTGCTTGTCGAGAAGCCTGGCCGGTCTGAGGGCCTGCTGCGGCCTGGTGGAGCCCACGGCCCCGGGAGCCCCCGCACGGCTGAGCACCTGCTCAGCTGCACAGAACTCCACTCACTGGGAAAAGAGGGAGCAGGAGGTGGGCTTGTGGCCACGGAGAGGAGCAGAACACGGAGGAGAGCCGTGGACACCACCCCGGCAGACCCCACCGTGGGGTGTAGGCTGCAGGAGGCCCCCCACGCCTGGGCGTGGGGTGGAGTGATGCCATCCCCACACAGGCCTCCGAGGGCAGCTGAGCGGGCCAGGGGTGCTGACCGGGGCTCGAGGGTGTGGCCTGCCGGGGGACCGCTTGTCAGGAGAACGTCGCGAGCGAACTCCAACCCGTTCACGATCCGCAGCCGCGGAGAGGCAGAGGGCAGAACCCTGCCTGTGGGCTCTGCGGGTTCGGCGGCGGCGAGTCGGTCACACTCTGCCACATTCCCGACCCCAAGAGGACTGGGCAGGAAGGTGTGGGGCAGCCCGTGCGGGCGTGGGCAGCCAGGCACACCCGGGGGAGGGCAGAAGCAGGAGGCCTGCCATGGGTGGGGTGGCCCAGGGACAGACGTGGGTCGGCCGTGACTCGGAGTGACGTCAGGCCAGACGCCCTGATTTCCTGTGCGTGGGCGTGGGAACGAGAGGAGGGGGACTCCCCGGTGACGGTCAGCTGGGATGAAAACCCAGGGCCGTGCTCCGTGGGGGCAGCAGCAGGGACAGCGCTGGACACTTAAGCTGCAGGTTCTGCCTGGCGCAACACCTGCCCCCCCACCCCGCAGGAGGCTGAGGCAGGAGGCTGAGGCAGGAGGGCTGCGAGCTCGGGACAGCCTGGCCGCGCAGTGAGACCTTGACTCAGTGCAGACGTCACAGGGCTGGGTGTGGCTCGTGCATTCCCAGCACGCACAAGGCCCTGGCTTCAGCCCCCAGAACAGCAACAAGAAGGGCGTGGGGTACCTGGGTCCACCCCTAGTACCAAACCAACCAACACACCGTGCGGAGACGGCACTCCTCTTGTAACAAACTCCCACGGACCCCAGAACTGGAAATGCCTCCAGCTCATCAGCTCCAAGTTGCTGGGCTCGCTGGGCAGGGCCTTCCTCAGGGTCTCAAGGGCCAGATCAAGAGGTCAGCTGGGCTGCATCTCACCTGAGTTTGGAGCCTCTCCCAGGCTCCCTTGGGTGACGGCAGACTTCAGGTCCTGTGGCTGGGGACCAAGGGTCCCTGTTCTTGCTGGCAGCCATGGGGCTGGCTCTCAGCTCCCAGGAACCAATGTGTCCTCCCCAAATGGCCTCCTTGGCCTTCACAGCCAGACGGAGGACCTCCGTTGTGTGAGTCCTGCCTCCCAGAATCCCTTTGCCAGGATGGTCCCCAAGGGCTCAGCTGACTAGGTCAGGCCCACCAAGAAACACCTTGGCTGACGGCCCTGGATTCCCCCTGCCCAAGCACCTCGGGCCCTGGCTGGTGCTGAACCGCTGGGGTGCTGCGTGAAGCGCGGCGGGCCTCCCAGGACCCAGCCTGCCTAGGCACAGGACCACCCCACGGGGCGTCAGCAGCTCATGTTCAAGGTCAAGCCAGCAGACTGGGGCCTTCCTGGGTCCTGACTGGTGGCCGTCGGGAAGAGTGCAGGAGCCCTAATTAAGGAGATAGCTTAGATTGCGGTTAGCTGTGAGCCATAAAGTATTACCACCTTCCACTGATTAATATAGGGGGGTTAAACAAAGGGGGGGGAAAATAATAATGAAAGTTTGTATGAAAGCGTGAGAAACTAGGAGAAGGGGAAGCCTGGTCCCCAAGGGCTCAGCTGACTCTGACGGGCCCTGGATTCCCCCTGCCCAAGCACCTCGGGCCCTGGCTGGTGCTGAACCGCTGGGGTGCTGCGTGAAGCGCGGCGGGCCTCCCAGGACCCAGCCTGCCTAGGCACAGGACCACCCCATGGGGGGCGTCAGCAGCTCATGTTCAAGGTCAAGCCAGCAGACTGCAGGAGCCCTAATTAAGGAGATAGCTTAGATTGCGGTTAGCTGTGAGCCATAAAGTATTACCACCTTCCACGATCTCGCGAGGGACATTGCGGACCGGGTAGCACCATTTGCATAATCTCGCGAGACTTGGCCCGGGACATTGTGGATCGGGTCGGTGCCATTTTTGTGGTGTGGTTGGAGGAGTGTGGATGGCGTGTTGGGGTGTTGTTGGAGCCGGAGAGAGAAGCTGGCAGAATAAAGAGCCTGTTCGTTTCCAGTCTGCCTCTGAACTTATTCCCGCGGCTCTGTTGCTGCAGGCGGCCATCGCTTCAGGCAGCGACAGAAGAGGAAGCCACCACAACTTATGAGCTTCTGCTGCTCGGCCCTGCGCCCAGGCGACCCGGCCCGTCCCGTCGGGGAGCACCACCTCTTCGGAAGGACCCCACTTCTCATGGGGAGCAATGGCCGGCCTCGCCCACCACTCATCTCCTTGGGGGCTCCGAGCTGCTCCCTGCCATGCTGCTGGCCTCTCCTTGGGCCCAGCCGTCACAGAGCTCCCTGGGGTCCCTGTGTCTGAGGCAGCACTCTGTGACTGCAAAGCTGGGCCCTTGGGGATGGGCAGGTGGTCCAGGAAGCAGGGCTGGGGCTGGTCCTGGGGGCTCACAGAGAGCCCCGTGGCGGAGTGGGTGCGAGCCCCTGGAAGCGCCTTGTCCTCGGGCAGGACCCTGGCTGGCAGCAGGAGGGCTGGCAGCAGGCACCTTTTTTCTGAATTGGTCGTGGCAGATGGATTGTCCAGACCAAAGGGCAGCGTCCACGCTGCGGGTGCTCTTGCCCCACAGGTCTCTGGAGCCACGAGGTGGGGCAAGTGCTGGCCTGCTGGACGGAGGGTGGCCTGTCCCCTAGGCTGCTGCTGGCTGAGGTGGAGGCTGAGGAGGGCAGCAGGTGGCTGAGGACACAGCACACCCACCCCGACGACCTGCCATCTGTCCACCCGAAGGCCCAGGCTGCAGGAGGCCCGGGTCCAGCGCACTGGTGCGTCCTTCCAGGCGCCAACGGCTCTGCTTGGATCTGGCTTCACTGTCCCCTGAGGCTTCCCACTGTGAGGCCCAACTGGTGGACAGTGGGCTCTGGGAGGGTCAGGGTGGAGTCCGGGGTCAGGAGGAGGAGAGCCCAGTGTGGCTGACACCCTGCGACGTCCCAATGCCTTGGGGCTCTGCCAGCAGGGCCACCACCAGAAGTGGCCCGACCTCGCACCTCCAGAACACGAAGCCACCGCGAGCCTCGGTCCTTCCGACTCCCGGCTCAGGCGCTGTCACGGGCAACGGAAAACAGACCAAGACCCTGACACGGCTGCCCACCTCCCATCACAGTGGACCCACGGCAGGCTGATGGCCTGGGGCGATGGCCCCTGGGGTGACAGCCTGTTCCAGCCCGGGGAGCCGGTGGCCGGGCCCAGGAGCCCGCGGTGCAGCCTGGCTCGGCACTCACCTGACAGGTAGGCGAAGCGTCTCCGGAGCTGCTCGTGGATGTCCGCGGCACGGAGCGGCAGGATGTCCTGGTGCATGATCTCATCTGGGGAGAGAGAGCCGGTCACGGGGAGGCCCGCCCACACCCCAGGGCCCTGCCGGCCACCCCCCCCCCCGCGCCACCTGGGGAGGCGGGTGGCTTTCCAGGAGAAAGGCTGGTCTCAGCACTGGCGACTCTCCCGCGGTTAGAAGGTGCCGGAGAGGCAGAGAGGCTCACAGACCAGGAGGCCAGGCGGGCGGGAGGAGAGACAGGCAGGGCGTTGCCCAGGAGCAGCAGGGCTGGGCCGACTCCCAGGTAAACAAACGCGCCTGGTCTCCGCCCACCTGCTTGCTGGCAGGGCCCAGGCAGCTGGGCCTCTGTTGCCTGTGCGACAGTGACGGCTGCTGAGCAGGGACACCTGCTGCCACCAGGTGCTCTGGGTCCTTCCTGCTTGGCAGCCTGCTGTGTGCCTGGCCCTGGGAGGCAGGGCGGCAGCAAAGGCCGGCCCCCCTCAGCAAGGACGCAGGCGCTGGCCTGTCTGCCGCGAGCGCTGGATGGGGCCTGGGGATACGCGGGCAGCGCGTCCAGCCACACCAGAGAAGCCGCCGTCAGGGCAGCAGGAGGGCGCTGGGCTCTGATGGAGCCTGGGGGCATCTGCCTTCTGGGCCAATCGCAGACCCTGCCCCATGGGAGGACGGGCTCCTGAAGCACCAGGCGGGGGCGCTGGGTGCTGGTCCCTGAATGGCACGTGGGGGCACTTCTGGGCTGGGTGCAGAGCAGGGGCAGGGCACTTGCCTAGCTGCAGGGGCCTGGTCCCCGCACCATGGAAACAGCCAGTTCTGCCCTGGAGGTCCAGGCGGGAGCAGTGCAGGTGGCAGCAGCTCCACTGCGGGCAGCGGGCAGGCGGCAGGTGCCCTGTGCAGCACCGGCCCCGTCCTGCCCCCTGGCCTGGCACACCACTGAGGTCACCATGCAGGTCCCCTGACCGTGGCACCTGTGTACCCCAGCTGCTGCCTAGCTTGGGAGCACGGGGCGCACTTGAGGAGTCCGGAGCTGAGGTGCCGCTGCCATCGGCTGCCGAGGTCACCTGGGCCTCGGGGAGCACTGGGGCGCAGAGCCAGCTTCCCGGCCTACAGCAGGGCACTGGCCTTCCTCCTGGGAAGCAGGGCGAAGCCGTCACTGCCCGGAGGCTGGGGTGTCCAGCAGCCTCCTGGAGAGGTAGGCCTGCACACCCTCGCCTCGGGCTGCCGGTGTGGGGTGCTGGCCCGGCTGCCCCGGGGCCTGGGCCCGCCCGAGCCTCTCTGGGAATCTGGCAGCAGCAACGCAGGCCTGGGCGCTTTTCCCAGACCAGGAGGGTCTGGAGGTAGAAACAGCCCTGGGGCCAGGTCTTCCTGCAGCTGTGAGCAGCTCTGGGGGCTGCTGGGAGGCAAGCTCCCCACAGCTGGGACTGCCTGGGAGAGGGACGCCAGCGTGTGACGAGCCCTGGGGCCCGGGGCTGGCCAGGTCCTGGAACACCTGGCCCCAGTAGGGACCCCACCACAGCCCAACTTGTAGGCTGTGTCCAGCCCCAAGGAAGGAGACGCGGAGTCAAGTCACCCTCACGACAAGCAACCCTGCAGCAACCCTGGCCTCGCTCTGGACTGGACGGCAGCTGCCCAGACAAGCGAGCGCCAGCTTCCTGAGCGTGGTCTGGGCCTCGCCAAGCCAGCTCCCGTGCCCAGGTGCCTCCTGACAGGGGTCTTCCTGTGCACTGGGGACAGGCTGACGTGTCTGGTGCCACTGGGGACACCACAGGGCCTCTCGCTCACCCTTCCAGGTGCTGACCTAGTTCCTTGGGGGCAGCTGCCCTCCGTGAGGAGTCCTGGCCCTGGGTGGCCTGATGACCTCTGTCCAGCAAGGCGCCTCCTCTGTGAGCTTCCCTCCGCCTCCCGCCCAGCAGGCCTCAGGCACCCTGAACCACGTGCAGGGTGTCCCCAGAGGCCTATACAAGTTCCCCATCACTGGCCCATCGGACGCTGAGGGTGACCAAGGAGCCTGGGTCTTCCTTGCTGCCAAGCTTGCGGGCAGCAGCTCTGGGGCACGGAGAGTGGCGGGCACGTCTCAGCTCGCTGACGGCCTCTCACCCGCCCAACCCCTGCGTCCACTCCAGCCGGCAGGCAGTGTGCGCTTGGCGAAGAGGACCTCGAGCTCCTCCTCCGCGCTCCAGTGTGGGCGGGAGGCTAAGAGCCACGTGGACGCGGCGTGGGCACCGAGCTCCAGGGCAGGCAGCAGGCTGCCCACTTGTCAAGGTCAGGCAGACGGCCCTCACCGAGCTCTTGTGAGCCAGTGGCATGGACATTGCCGGCCAGCAAGGACTCCCCGCTGACCCCGCCACCACCAGCAGGGTGGGCCCAGGTCTGGGCGGTGGAGAGGCTGAGCTCGGGGCCTCCTGTCTCGCAGGCCGTGTCCAGCGGAGTCCCTGTGCGTCCAAGTGCAGGGAGCAGGGGTGGCCAGCCAGGGCACCAGGCCCGCAGTGCCCCTTCCTGGGCTCTCCATGTGCCTCTGGGGAGGCTGTCCTCCTGTGGCCTCTCCAGACCAGGGCCCTCAGCTGTCCAGGACCAGCTCGGTCCAGACAGGACCGTGGGGACCCACTGCACGGCTTTATCCACAGAAAGTCGCTCCAGGTCTGCCCCTGGTCCCCAGAGTCCAGAGAGGCGGCGCCTTCCATCGGGTCGTAGGAAGCTCAGTGGCGGGAGCCAGTCCTTCCTCCTTGACCTCCCGGGAACCTGCCTCACCTCAACACTGGCCTCACCAGAGGCTGGGCGGCCTCTCTAGGCAGCCCCTCCAGCACTCCCGTCCACTCAGAGGGCATGCTGACCCTTCGCTTTGCCACCAGTGGCTGAGAAACGCAGTGACAGGGAACGGTGGCAGCTCAGGGCCAGGTGGGGCTGCGCTCCGGCACAGGCGGGTGGCCGTCTGGGGCCAGAGTCCATGCGGGCTGCCTTGGATGTGGGCAGGGATGCTGGTCCCGCTGTGCTGGTGAGCTGGGCCCGAGTCCTGGCCTCACTCAGAGGGACACAGAGGGTGGACAGAGGCAGCAGAAGAAAGGCTCCCACGCAGGCAGCAGGGAGAGAGCGCGGGCTGCGCGGGACCTCTGGATTTGCTAAGTGACCCTCTGACTTGTATCTGGCAAGAGCCTGTCCCCAGGGCCTTTGCCTGCTGTCAATCAAATGGAACAGCTGCATCTTTTCAAGTCCAGGGTGGAGGGTCAAAGGGTGACGTCACTGCTCTCAGGGACAGACCTGCTCTGGCAGGCCCACTGTGAGGGTCCCCCAGGGCAGAGTGTGCACAGACAGGGGACAGAAAGAAGAGAGGGAGGCGGCAGGCGTCCTGTGTGGCCGTGGCAAGGCGGTGCCTGAGGCCACAGGCTTCGGAGGAGCCGCGCCTGGACGGTCAGGGCAGAGGGCAGCTGCCAGCACCCCAGCCTGCTGGGCTGTGAGGACCTCCACGCTCCTGCTGGGGGAACCTGGGTCACGCTGCACCCCGGAGCCGGGGGGGGCCCAGGTCACACTGCACCCCGGAGCCAGGGGGGGCCCAGGTCACGCTGCACCCCGGAGCCGGGGGGGGCCCTGGGTCATGCTGCACCCCGGAGCTGGGGGGGGCCCAGGTCACACTGCACCCCGGAGCCAGGGGGGGGCCCAGGTCACGCTGCACCCCAGAGCCGGGGGGGGCCCAGGTCACGCTGCACCCCGGAGCCGGGGGGGCCCGGTCACGCTGCACCCCGGAGCCGGGGGGGGGGGACCTGGGTCACGCTGTACCCCAGAGCCGGGGGGGGCCCAGGTCACACTGCACCCCGGAGCTGGGGGGGGGGCCCTGGGTCATGCTGCACCCCGGAGCTGGGGGGGGCCCAGGTCACGCTGCACCCCAGAGCCGGGGGGGGCCCAGGTCACGCTGCACCCCAGAGCCGGGGGGGGCCCAGGTCACACTGCACCCCGGAGCTGGGGGGGCCCGGTCACGCTGTACCCCGGAGCCGGGGGGGTGGACCTGGGTCACGCTGCACCCCAGAGCCGGGGGGGTCCCAGGTCACACTGCACCCCGGAGCTGGGGGGGCCCGGTCACGCTGCACCCCGGAGCTGGGCGGGGGACCTGGGTCACGCTGTACCCCAGAGCCGGGGGGGGCCCGGGTCACACTGCACCCCAGAGCCGGGGGGGGGCCCAGGTCACACTGCACCCCGGAGCCGGGGGGGCCCGGTCACGCTGCACCCCGGAGCCGGGGGGGGGGACCTGGGTCACGCTGTACCCCAGAGCCGGGGGGGGGGCCCAGGTCACACTGCACCCCGGAGCTGGGGGGGGGGCCCTGGGTCATGCTGCACCCCGGAGCTGGGGGGGGGGCCCAGGTCACGCTGCACCCCAGAGCCGGGGGGGGGGCCCAGGTCACGCTGCACCCCCAGAGCCGGGGGGGGCCCAGGTCACACTGCACCCCGGAGCCAGGGGGGGGGCCCAGGTCACGCTGCACCCTGGAGCAGGGGGGGGGGAACCTGGGTCACGCTGCACCCCGGAGCCGGGGGGGACCTGGGTCACACTGCACCCTGGAGCCAGGGGGGGACCTGGGTCACACTGCACCCCAGAGCCGGGGGGGGCCCAGGTCACACTGCACCCCGGAGCTGGGGGGGCCCGGTCACGCTGCACCCCGGAGCCGGGGGGGGGGACCTGGGTCACGCTGCACCCCAGAGCCGGGGGGGTCCCAGGTCACACTGCACCCCGGAGCTGGGGGGGGCCCGGTCACGCTGCACCCCGGAGCTGGGGGGGGGGACCTGGGTCACGCTGTACCCCAGAGCCGGGGGGGGCCCGGGTCACACTGCACCCCGGAGCCGGGGGGTGGGGACCTGGGTCACACTGCACCCCGGAGCCGGGGGGTGGGGCCCTGGGTCACGCTGCATCCCGGAGCCAGGGGGGGGGGGGGTCACGCCGGGTCACGCTGCACCCCGGAGCCAGGGGTCTGGGTCATGCTGCACCCCGGAGCGGGGGGGGGGGCCTGGGTCATGCTGCACCCCGGAGCCGGGGACCTGGGTCACGCTCACCCCAGAAGGGGGGGACCTGGGTCACACTGCACCCTGGAGCGGGGGGGATCTGGGTCACGCTGCACCCGGAGCGGGGGGGCCTGGGTCACGCTGCACCCCAGAGCCGGGGACCTGGGTCACGCTCACCCCAGAAGGGGGGGACCTGGGTCACACTGCACCCTGGAGCGGGGGCGATCTGGGTCATGCTGCACCCGGAGCGGGGGGCCTAGGTCACGCTGCACCCTGGAGCCAGGGGCCTGGGTCACACTGCACCCTGGGGGGGGGGGGGGGGGGTTGCGGGGTGTGGCAAGTGGCTCCAGCTCGGGAGGAGGCCGGGGACAGCAGGACGGCACCAGCGAGTCCCCGCAGACGTCCCTCAGCTGTGTGGACTCCGCGGCGTCTCCGGGCAGCACAGGGGCACCGGGGCCGCCACCCCCACTCAGGTCGAGGGGCTGGAACAGGGCTGCGTTTCCCGTCCTGGGCCCTGGTTCCTGGGAAGCCGTCCTGCGGGGCAGGCCAGGCCAGCAGCACAGAGGAGCCACGGCCTGGGTGTGAGTCCTGGCCCCACGTCAGGAGCTCAGTGACCTGGCCAGCTTCCCGCTTCCGTGACCTGGGTGCCTGTGCCCGCCTCCCAGGTGGCAGGCACATCCTGAGAGCGAGACGCAGGCTGGCGTTCACCCGCCCAGGTCCTGGGGCCACAGCACCCGCGACAGGGTGCAGCACCCATTTGTGGGGCCTGGGGCGTCCGCAGGAGCCCCTGCCCTCCGGGAGGTGCCACAGACACTGCCTCAACACCACCGCAGCTGCCTCTGCAGGAGACGCCAGCCCCACGCCCCGCAGGCAGAAGCCCCCCGCGCCCTGGACGGCACCCGGCGCCCACGGAGGCCTCTGTGGGGCTGACCAGCCTCCAGCCGCACCTCGGCCTTTAGGAGACCTAGGGGTGGGCTTCCCTCGCAGGGGCCGGTCCACCCCTGTGCCCACATTCAGAGCTGCAGTGTCGCGGGCACGTGGGCACCACAGAGGGGCGGCCCCGGTGCCCAGCCTTCTCCTCGTGTGCACGGAGGGAGCCGGGCTCTGTTCTGGGAGCGGGAGGCCCAGCAGGACTCCCGTCACTGCCCAAGCTGGTCTCTGGCCTGCTGCCCTCCGCCGGGCCCCCGGGGGCTGCGGGGACAACGTCCCCTCTCCCCGCTGCCTGGGTCCTGTGCTTCTGGGGAGGTGCCGGGTGATTCCAGGTGCAGCGACCCGCAGGGCGGGGCTCGGGGCAGGCACCGCGCACTGCCCGTCCCCGCTGGGCTGGGCTCTGCAGCCGCGCTCCCACGAGGAGCCGCTCCGGCCGCCAGGAGCACCTGCGCTGCCGCTGTGCCGGTCAGCACTTCAGCCCGCCCTGACCACGCAGGGTCTGTTCTGAGAGCGCGAAGGGGCCAGAGCCACTCAGAGGCGGTGCCGGGACCACGCGGGCGGTGGAGGCGCCCAGAGGTGCGGGTCCTGCCACCCCCCAGCTGGGTCCCTAGCTCTCCCCTGGGTCCCAACGGTCACAGCCTGCAGGGCTCAGGGCCTGCCCACCCGGCCCTGGCTGCCGCCCCTGCCCCCGCAGGGGTCTGGCTGCTCCAGGGCCCGGTGCTGGAGGGAGACGTGCGGAGGTGCCCAGGGCGTCCACTGCACGCGGGGCAGCTGAGCGGGCAAGTGGGTGAGAGCCAGCCGGGCCCTGTGAGGAGTGTCCCTGAGGGTCTTTAGTAGCCAAGGGTCACCTGAACTCCAGGGAGGAAAGGCCATCGTGCTGACCCCGCAGATGCATGAGTCCCCTCTGTCCCTGCTGCGCTCTGCCCTATGGCCCCAGGCCCACCTGCTCTCTCCTGCCGGCCTCCCTGCTGTCCTGCCCAGAGGTCAGCTGCATGCACGGCCTGCTCTTGGTGCCCTTCCTGAGCAGGTGGCAGGCCAGGAGGGCGAGCTGGGAAGAGCCGCTGGCCTCAGGGCACAGACCCCATGCTCAGCGGGCAGTGGGGGAAGGCCAGATGACACTCGGACCCTCCCTCCCCACGCTCAGTGTGACCCGGGGTCACTAGAGGGCATGGGCCCTGCTTGCTCCAGCCACACCTCCCTGTGTGGACGTCGCGGACTCTCGGTAACTCGGGCACACTCGTGGGACGAGCGTCGAGCATCATCCCCACGGCCGTGGGGAGGCCCTCGAGGCCAGGTGCAGGCCACAGCAGCTCTGGGACACGGCGGGCACAGGAGCCCTTCAGCCGGCAGGAGGCAAGCGGCCGGGCAGCAAGGGGCCGGTGCTGTCGTGCCCACAGAGCAGCCGCCGGGCCCAGGGCTCGTGCGAGGGTCCTGGGGCAGCCCTGGGCCGGCTGCCACTCCCGAGCCGCAGGCTGGGGGCTTTCCCAGCTGCGCTGCGGCGTGACTGGCTGGTGCGGACGGGTGTCTCAGGGCGCACTGTGACGTCTTTCAACTGATCACCGGGAAGCTCCTCGGCACGGCTGCCGCGCAGAGTGCCCGCTCGCGTGTGGCTAGAACACAGGACTTCCTGCCTCAGCAAGTCAGCCTGTGGCGCAGTGCTGCCCACTGGACATCCGGAATCCACTTGTCCCCAGTGCCCAAACGTCCTGTCCTTTGACCTACGGCCCCCAGTGCCTGAGCCCAGCCCCAAGGACAGGCAGTCACACACGCTGAACCCCGCGTCCCACTTAGGTCCCAGGTGGGCGAGACCGGGGCCTTCGACTGCGCCTGGCTCATCTCACGCACCACAGCACGCTCCTGCTCGTCCACACTGCTGGGAATGACAGGGTTCTCTCGCTTTTCAGGGCTGAAGACTATTCCACCGCACCGCGCACAGGTCTTGACGACTCGTCTGTCGACGGACACGTGGGCTGACTCCATGTCTGGCCGTGCGGGTGCCCTGTGGTGCCCTCGGGCAGGTCTGCCTCCGCGGGCTGGTTCAGTTCCTCTGGAGGGCCCTGGGGCGCTGCTGGCCCACTCGCTGGCTCTGCTCTTTCTGGAGCCTCCGCCCTGTCTTCTGAAAGGGCTGTGCTGACTCAGGTCCACCAGCGGGCAGGGACCTTCACCCCAGAACCAGTCTTCATGAAGACCCAGGACAGGGCACAAGCCTGAGCCCCAGGGACGCCCGGGCCCGTGGTGCAGCGCCCGGTGCTGGTCACCGCCCCGATGTCCTGGGGCGGCAGGGGCTGCGGGCAGGCGCCCTCTCCTAGCTGGGACACGCTGCCCAGGGTGGAGGGCGGGCCAGCGCAGAGCCGCCTGAGGACTCCTGTGGCTCCCCCGGCCGGGCCTGTCCCCAGGAGAAGGGCTGGAGGGTCAGACTGAGAGAGAACAGGCCACAGCAGCAGGCCAGCCCGATGCCCGCAGAGCCTGGTGGCCGGTCTCCAGTGGCTGGAGGGCAGGCGGGTGGGGAGAGCACTGTCACCACCTCCATCCCTGGGACACGGGACACCCCTCAGGAGCTCAGAGGACGCGGCTGCCATTACAGTGAACGTTGCCCGGGTCAGAGGGCCTGGCTGTCTTCTGTGCCATGGGCAGCGGTCAGACAGGGGTGCCCAGAAACAGCATGCGGCCAGAGAGGGTCCCGGACACGCCTGTGGGCTCCGCCAGGCCCGGCAGCGCCCCTGTCTCTCAGTCCCCACGTCGGCCCCGGGACCTCTGCAGGTGGCACGACAAGGAACACACAGAACAGGCAGGTGGCGAACACGCCACACGCCACACACACGCTGCACACGCTGCACACGCCACACACATGCACCACACGTGCACACACGCCACACACACACACACGCCACACACACGCACACGTCACACACGCTGCACACGTCACACACACGCACACGTCACACACACATGCACCACACACGTGCACACGCCCACATGCCACACTCACGCACACACCACACGCACACACGCACACGCACACACTCCACGCGCACACACTCCACGCGCACGCACTCCACACATGTGCACACGCACACACGCCGCACACACCACACACGCCACACGCAGGTACTACACGCACACACGTGCACAGGCACACACACATTTACTCACACACACCCCAGCTGCTCATGGTGGAAGCTATTTCCGCAGCCTTTTGCTTTTCTTACGCAGGCTCAGAAAACCACTCGTCAACCTAAGAACAAAAGGACTCCGCGGGGCTCGGGAGGCCCGTGAGCGGCTCCAACAGCAGACACGTCCGCCTGTGGAGAGGCAGAGTGTGGCCGTGACGCGCCAGGCTGCCCGGCGCTGGCAGAGCTCGCCAGGCCAGGCCAGGGGCTGCCTGCTCCACCAGGCGCCTGGCAGGAACCCCGGCGGTGCTCTGGGCCCTCCTGCCTCACAGAGGCCGACACACGGGACCTCGACTCGCCCGGAGACAGCGGAGGCCACATCGGGAGGCCTCACCAGGGACACAGCCCACGGCGCAGGGCCAGGAGGCGCTTCAGAGGCAGAGGGACGAGGGCACGAGCCGGTTCGGGCACGGGTGGTGCTCACGTGTGAGCAGAGCAAGGCAGGCCAGCAGCCAGAGCCACCAGCGTGCACAGCCAGACAGACAGGGACGCAGAGACGGAGGCAGGGACAGCGGGGCGGGCGAGGCGGGCGAGGCGGGCAGTCTGTCCTCCCAGGGCAGAGGCTCCGGTGGACCTCACACACGGGGCCACAGACAGGAGGAGCTGCCCAGGCTGGGAAGGCATGCTAGAATCTGTCCCCCAAGCGGGCCTGGGCATGGGCGCGGCCCTGGCCCATGCGGTCCCCAACACACATGCTCCAGACCAGCCCCGGCTGCAGGCCAGCCTCCGGAGGGACCTTCCTGGCCTGCCTTGGCCCAGCTGGAGCAGGGGAACCAACGTGCCCCGGGTGCGCACAGCAGGCGGGTGACAGGGTCACGGGCTCTGCAGACCTCTCGGAGGAGGCGCCGGCACGCACCAGCAGCAGCTGGTCTTTGTGAGCCCAGCAGGAAGCGCCGGGGGCAGGAGAGCCACCACGGTCTCCAGACCACGAGAAGAGCCGACCTGTCCCGCACAGCTCCTCGGGACGCGTGGGGGAGCTCGCGCCCACCAACACCAGGGCGCCCGTGACACGCCAGGCACCAGGGGACGTCCAGGAACCAAAACTCACACCAGGGAGGAGGACGCCTGGCCCGCAGAGGGTCCCTTCGGCTGCCAGGTGACGAGGCGCTGGTCGCCTGTGCTGGAGACACCCGGACCCCACAGGCTCTGCCCACCGCGGCCCGCCTGGTCCCAGCACTCGAGGGCACTGTGCAGGCGGGAGAAAGCCCTCCCTTGGGGTCCTGTGACCCCGCTCAGCCGCTGGCTTCCCCCTCAGACGTGAGCACTGCACCCTGAGTTCGGCCGCGGGTGGCCGAGACCCACACTCCACTCTTGCCTGTTGGGGAAGTCCCCGTAAGTCCCCGTGACGGGCCACTTTCCACACAGCTGCTTTGTTTTAAAATTGGAAACGTTTTTGTTGTCCAGTTGTCACTCATAGCTGAGGTTCGATTAATTAAAATCCACAAAAGTTCTTCATGAACGATGCATGGACACCAGGCAGAATTCCCCTGAAAATGTGGCTGCGACCGGCCACTTCAAAACGAGGGCTCTTAGGACTGACTGCGACCCACGGGCCACTCCTCTCTGCATGCCCTTGCTCCCTCCCGTCCAGCCGGACGGCTCTGCGCGCGCCTCCTGGACCCGCGTTCTCTTAGCTGCGAAGCCCACAACACAGTGGGCAGTGTCCATCTCACAAGCACCCGCCCTCTGACCGTGCTGGAACAAGCCCTGACACAAGTCCACAGAGGCCCCAGGACATGGTCAGCTCACTGTCCTTGGGCTCTAGCCGTCTAGTCCTGAGTCCCAGTGCCCCAAGTGCCAGCATCCAGGGGCCAGCCTTGGGACAGGGCTGGTCAGTGTCCCTGCGAGGGAGGGAGTGGCAGCCCTTGCCCCAGACCCCGGGCCATCTGTCACTGGCCAGCCCAGCCCAGCTACGACTGCGAGGACCCGGAACAAAGGAGCCCAAGGAGAGGCTCTCCTCCGGTCTCCAGAGCAGGGACGGCCTCGCTGCTCACCAGGACGCCAGGGAGGGGCCGCAGCACGGCCAGACCTCACCCCGGAGAAGCCCCGGCCCGCCCTCCCGTCTCCTCCAGCTGACGGGGCACGTGAAAAGGCTCTGTCACCAGAGCCCAGCAGCACAACGTCACCACCTGGCCTCATCCCACGCACACGGTCCCCGCGGCGTCTCCACAGCCCCCGTGAACCGTGGAGCCAGACACACCTGTGCTGCTCTTCAGCACGAGCCACAGCGCCGCGACGTCCCGGGACAGCAGGGAGACCAGGCTGAGGGCCATCCCGCCACCTCTGCGGGTCAGGAGACTGAGACCTGCTTCCCAGGACGCCCGACTGGGGCACGCAGAGGACGGCGGGACTCCATCTCGGCCGGGGAGCGGGACGCACGCCTGCCTGGGCTGCGGCGCAGGGCTGGCCTCTGCGGGCCACAGCCGCTCCTCCCCGGGCCTCGGCTTCGATGTCCCTGATCAAGGAGGCAGAGCCGGCTCGTCCACGGCCGTGCAGGCTTAACCGTTGCAGCCCCGGCCGCCGCGAGCCGCTGCAGCCGCCACCTCCCGCTGCTGTCTGGACCCTCCCTGCGGGGGCCCCACACTCGGCCAGCTCCGTCCACCACCGTTCCAGGGCGCAGGAGCCCCGCCTCCGCCAGGTCCAGTGGGGACACCTGAGGGGACACTGATCCGCAGGAGGCCGGGCCTCTGCCGGGGACACGCCCACTGGGAGGCAGTCGGGGAGCCGGGCAGCTGCTGTTGCTCTCGTCCAGCTGTCCGCAGGGGACCCCGCGTAGCTCCCAGAGCACGCCCTGAGGAGTGAGGACCGCAGGAGAAGGCGGTGACCACGACACCCGAGACCACCACCAGGAAGGGCTCCGGGCCCCCCGGGGACCCGGCACGGGGAGACCCCCAAGCACAGGCTTTGTTCTCACCACCCCGGGGACTCGGGCTGCTGGCCCGAGGACCACAAGGCAGCAGGACTGAGGCCGCTGCACCGGGCTCTGGGTCTCTGTGGGGCCGCCCACTGACCCCGCTCCCCACCACCCTCGCGTGTGCTTGGGTTCCTGCCCCAAGCGTCCCTCCTGGCACCGAGTGGACACTCACAGGCCGTGAGGTCAGGGCCCGCCCGTCCTCTCCACAAGCCCAGCAAGGGGCGACCTCCTAAGGCTCCCGGCCCCCAGCCCCACCTGCAGCCTGCTGGGACCCTGGGCTCCTGGGCCACCTCTAGTCGGCGAGACGGGGGACCAGGAGAAGGCCCTCAGCCTCCCGGCCCCACCCTGTGGACGGCACGGTGCCCTCCCGGGCTGGCTAATGCGCAGAGGGGGACCTCGATCTCACACCTGCCCTGGTCTCGAGGGCCGCGTCCGCCCCAGCGTGTGAAGCCGGATCCTGGGCCTGAGGCTGCCTGCCTCGGCCTGCTCCCCGAACCGCAGCCGCACGGGCGCCCCCTCCCCAGCGCCTCCCCCTCTGGCCTCCGCACCTGCCACCTGCTGAGGCTAGGGCCTCTGTGCCTCTGCTTACTGCCTTGGCCAAGTCCACGTGTCCTCCAGGCCAGGGCTTGGGCTGGCGGGCACGGGCCACGAGCTGGCCCTGGCAGGGCTTGGCTGAGGAGAGCTCCTGGCCCTCCCTGCTCCTGCCTCCTGCCAGCAGAATGAACCTCCCGGAGCGGCACCTGGACTCCAGGGAAGGCCGTCCTCCGGGGCTTGCTGCCATGGCACTGGGGACACGGCCACCTTTGCTCTGGGAGTCCCCCTCGCCCCCAGTTTCAGTCCAGGCTCCTGCTGGGTCTCCCGCTGGACAGAGCATCTACCTTCCACCAGCTCCTCCTCAGCCTCCTCACAGGACGAGTGACCACTGGGGACGCTGCAGCAGACCAAGGTGCCCACGTGGCGGACGAGCCCGTCACTGCCCAGCAAGCACCCACTTCTCACGCGTGGTATGTGCCTTGTCCCCAAACTCAGACCAGACCCAGATGCTCGCAGGGCCAGAGCACAGCCTGCCCCGAGTGCCTGCCCACTGAGACGTGCTCCGGGCACTGAAGGCCACCGAAGGCCAAGGCCCCTGCCCCTGCGGGCCCTGCCTGGAGGGACAGTGAGGTGGAGAGGGCCTTCAGGCGTTGACGGCATGACCGCTGGAGAGTTCCAGCACTGGGATAGCAGGAGGTGCCAGGCGTCCTTTGGCCAAGGGAGAGGTGCTGGACAGGACAGCAAAATCTGAGTCTGGCCAGTGCCACCTGCTCCTCTTCCTCCCAGGCCCTGCGTGTCCCCAGCCCCTCCTCACTCTGAGGCTGCAGCGTGCACAGCACCTAGCATCTGCAGGGCCGCGGCGGGCAGAGTCCCACGGGCTCATTGAGCAGTGGCCGCGGCCGTGGGGAAGACGGCCAGGGCAGAGCCCGCGGCCATGCAGGCGGAAGGGCGGCAGGCCTCGTTCTGGAATGGCCTCCACGCGACGTGGCTGTCCTGCTCCAGCCAGCAGTCCCCCGGGGCCCACCTAGGGCGCACAGCTGAGCCACACCCGAGGACACACAGCAGACTCCGGGGTCTTTGGGGACCACCTCTGCACTGCGCCCACACTCTGAGACAGCAGCTCCTGGGGGCGGGCTGGGGCCTGGTCCCTCCCTCCCTGGACCTTTCCAGATCACTGCCCAGCAGTAGAGGTCGAGGGGCTGACCTCTGGCCACCACTCAGGACGCCACCCTCACTGCTCACCAGGGACGACACCACCCTGGCACGGAGCCACGGCGCCTGCTCTGGTGGGTCCTGTCAAAGTGAAACAGACGCCGCGCTCGCCAGCGGCAAGCCCAGCACGCAGGACTCTTCCACAAGCTGTGTGTGCAGGACACACGGCCACCTGACCTTGGCAGTTTCATGGCCACGGCCACTGAAGGAGCCTCAGGGGAGGGAATTCAGACACCAGCACACTGAGATGAAGAAACAGTGAGGACCTAGCTCCACTGCCTGCAGAGGGACAGGTCTGGAGGTGTGGACCTAGCTCCACTGCCTGCAGAGGGACAGGTCTGGAGGTGAGGACCTAGCTCCACTGCCTGCAGAGGGACAGGTCTGGAGGTGAGGACCTAGCTCCACTGCCTGCAGAGGGACAGGTCTGGAGGTGAGGACCTAGCTCCACTGCCTGCAGAGGGACAGGTCTGGAGGTGAGGACCTAGCTCCACTGCCTGCAGAGGGACAGGTCTGGAGGTGTGGACCTAGCTCCACTGCCCTGCAGAGGGACAGGTCTGGAGCTGTGGACCTGGCACCACTGCCTGCAGAGGGACAGGTCTGGAGGTGAGGACCTAGCTCCACTGCCTGCAGAGGGACAGGTCTGGAGGTGAGGACCTAGCTCCACTGCCTGCAGAGGGACAGGTCTGGAGGTGAGGACCTAGCTCCACTGCCTGCAGAGGGACAGGTCTGGAGGTGAGGACCTAGCTCCACTGCCTGCAGAGGGACAGGTCTGGAGGTGTGGACCTAGCTCCACTGCCTGCAGAGGGACAGGCCTGGAGCTGTGGACCTAGCTGCACTGCCTGCAGAGGGACAGGTCTGGAGGTGAGGACCTAGCACCACTGCCCTGCAGAGGGACAGGCCTGGAGCTGTGGACCTAGCTGCACTGCCTGCAGAGGGACAGGTCTGGAGGTGTGGACCTAGCTCCACTGCCTGCAGAGGGACAGGTCTGGAGGTGAGGACCTAGCTCCACTGCCCTGCAGAGGGACAGGTCTGGAGGTGTGGACCTAGCTGCACTGCCTGCAGAGGGACAGGTCTGGAGGTGAGGACCTAGCTCCACTGCCCTGCAGAGGGACAGGTCTGGAGGTGTGGACCTAGCTCCACTGCCTGCAGAGGGACAGGTCTGGAGCTGTGGACCTAGCTCCACTGCCTGCAGAGGGACAGGTCTGGAGGTGAGGACCTAGCTCCACTGCCTGCAGAGGGACAGGTCTGGAGGTGTTGACCTAGCTCCACTGCCCTGCAGAGGGACAGGTCTGGAGGTGTGGACCTAGCTCCACTGCCCTGCAGAGGGACAGGTCTGGAGGTGAGGACCTAGCTCCACTGCCTGCAGAGGGACAGGTCTGGAGGTGAGGACCTAGCTCCACTGCCCTGCAGAGGGACAGGTCTGGAGGTGTGGACCTAGCTGCACTGCCTGCAGAGGGACAGGTCTGGAGGTGTGGACCTAGCTCCACTGCCCTGCAGAGGGACAGGTCTGGAGGTGTGGACCTAGCTCCACTGCCTGCAGAGGGACAGGTCTGGAGGTGTGGACCTAGCACCACTGCCTGCAGAGGGACAGGTCTGGAGGTGAGGACCTAGCACCACTGCCCTGCAGAGGGACAGGTCTGGAGGTGAGGACCTAGCTCCACTGCCTGCAGAGGGACAGGTCTGGAGGTGTGGACCTAGCTCCACTGCCTGCAGAGGGACAGGTCTGGAGGTGAGGACCTAGCTCCACTGCCCTGCAGAGGGACAGGTCTGGAGCTGTGGACCTAGCTCCACTGCCCTGCAGAGGGACAGGTCTGGAGGTGAGGACCTAGCTCCACTGCCCTGCAGAGGGACAGGTCTGGAGGTGTGGACCTAGCTCCACTGCCCTGCAGAGGGACAGGTCTGGAGGTGTGGACCTAGCTCCACTGCCCTGCAGAGGGACAGGTCTGGAGCTGTGGACCTAGCACCACTGCCTGCAGAGGGACAGGTCTGGAGGTGTGGACCTAGCACCACTGCCTGCAGAGGGACAGATCTGGAGGTGAGGACCTAGCTCCACTGCCTGCAGAGGGACAGATCTGGAGGTGAGGACCTAGCTCCACTGCCTGCAGAGGGACAGGTCTGGAGGTGTGGACCTAGCACCACTGCCTGCAGAGGGACAGATCTGGAGGTGTGGACCTAGCTCCACTGCCAGCAGAGGGACAGGCCTGGAGGTGTGGACCTAGCTCCACTGCCTGCAGAGGGACAGGTCTGGAGGTGTGGACCTAGCACCACTGCCTGCAGAGGGACAGGTCTGGGGGTGTGGACCTAGCTCCACTGCCTGCAGAGGGACAGGCCTGGAGGTGTGGACCTAGCTCCACTGCCCTGCAGAGGGACAGGTCTGGAGGTGTGGACCTAGCTCCACTGCCTGCAGAGGGACAGGCCTGGAGTGTGGACCTAGCTCCACTGCCCTGCAGAGGGACAGGTCTGGAGCTGTGGACCTAGCACCACTGCCTGCAGAGGGACAGGTCTGGAGGTGTGGACCTAGCTCCACTGCCTGCAGAGGGACAGGCCTGGAGGTGTGGACCTAGCACCACTGCCTGCAGAGGGACAGGTCTGGAGGTGAGGACCTAGCTCCACTGCCTGCAGAGGGACAGGTCTGGAGGTGTGGACCTAGCACCACTGCCTGCAGAGGGACAGGTCTGGAGCTGTGGACCTAGCTCCACTGCCTGCAGAGGGACAGGTCTGGAGGTGAGGACCTAGCTCCACTGCCCTGCAGAGGGACAGGTCTGGAGGTGTGGACCTAGCACCACTGCCCTGCAGAGGGACAGGTCTGGAGGTGAGGACCTAGATCCACTGCCTGCAGAGGGACAGGTCTGGAGGTGTGGACCTAGATCCACTGCCCTGCAGAGGGACAGGTCTGGAGGTGAGGACCTAGCTCCACTGCCCTGCAGAGGGACAGGTCTGGAGCTGTGGACCTAGCTCCACTGCCCTGCAGAGGGACAGGCCTGGAGGTGTGGACCTAGCTCCACTGCCTGCAGAGGGACAGGTCTGGAGCTGTGGACCTAGCACCACTGCCTGCAGAGGGACAGGCCTGGAGCTGTGGACCTAGCTGCACTGCCTGCAGAGGGACAGGTCTGGAGGTGAGGACCTAGCTCCACTGCCTGCAGAGGGACAGGTCTGGAGGTGAGGACCTAGCACCACTGCCCTGCAGAGGGACAGGTCTGGAGCTGTGGACCTAGCTCCACTGCCCTGCAGAGGGACAGGCCTGGAGCTGTGGACCTAGCTCCACTGCCTGCAGAGGGACAGGCCTGGAGGTGTGGACCTAGCTCCACTGCCTGCAGAGGGACAGGTCTGGAGGTGTGGACCTAGCTCCACTGCCCTGCAGAGGGACAGGCCTGGAGGTGTGGACCTAGCTCCACTGCCTGCAGAGGGACAGGTCTGGAGCTGTGGACCTAGCTCCACTGCCCTGCAGAGGGACAGGTCTGGAGGTGAGGACCTAGCACCACTGCCTGCAGAGGGACAGGCCTGGAGGTGTGGACCTAGCACCACTGCCTGCAGAGGGACAGGTCTGGAGGTGTGGACCTAGCTCCACTGCCTGCAGAGGGACAGGTCTGGAGCTGTGGAACTAGCTCCACTGCCCTGCAGAGGGACAGGTCTGGAGCTGTGGACCTAGCTCCACTGCCTGCAGAGGGACAGGTCTGGAGGTGTGGACCTAGCACCACTGCCTGCAGAGGGACAGGTCTGGAGCTGTGGAACTAGCTCCACTGCCCTGCAGAGGGACAGGCCTGGAGGTGTGGACCTAGCTCCACTGCCCTGCAGAGGGACAGGTCTGGAGGTGAGGACCTAGCTCCACTGCCCTGCAGAGGGACAGGTCTGGAGGTGTGGACCTAGCTCCACTGCCTGCAGAGGGACAGGTCTGGAGGTGTGGACCTAGCTCCACTGCCTGCAGAGGGACAGGTCTGGAGGTGTGGACCTAGCTCCACTGCCTGCAGAGGGACAGGTCTGGAGGTGTGGACCTAGCTCCACTGCCCTGCAGAGGGACAGGTCTGGAGGTGTGGACCTAGCTCCACTGCCTGCAGAGGGACAGGTCTGGAGGTGAGGACCTAGCACCACTGCCCTGCAGAGGGACAGGCCTGGAGGTGTGGACCTAGCTCCACTGCCTGCAGAGGGACAGGCCTGGAGGTGTGGACCTAGCTCCACTGCCTGCAGAGGGACAGGTCTGGAGGTGTGGACCTAGCTCCACTGCCCTGCAGAGGGACAGGCATGGAGGTGTGGACCTAGCTCCACTGCCTGCAGAGGGACAGGTCTGGAGGTGTGGACCTAGCTCCACTGCCTGCAGAGGGACAGGTCTGGAGGTGTGGACCTGGCACCACTGCCTGCAGAGGGACAGGTCTGGAGGTGAGGACCTAGCTCCACTGCCTGCAGAGGGACAGGTCTGGAGGTGTGGACCTAGCTCCACTGCCTGCAGAGGGACAGGTCTGGAGGTGTGGACCTAGCTCCACTGCCTGCAGAGGGACAGGTCTGGAGGTGTGGACCTAGCTCCACTGCCTGCAGAGGGACAGGTCTGGAGGTGTGGACCTAGCTCCACTGCCTGCAGAGGGACAGGCCTGGAGGTGTGGACCTAGCTCCACTGCCTGCAGAGGGACAGGTCTGGAGCTGTGGACCTAGCTGCACTGCCTGCAGAGGGACAGGTCTGGAGGTGAGGACCTAGCTCCACTGCCTGCAGAGGGACAGGTCTGGAGGTGAGGACCTAGCTCCACTGCCCTGCAGAGGGACAGGTCTGGAGCTGTGGACCTAGCTCCACTGCCCTGCAGAGGGACAGATCTGGAGGTGAGGACCTAGCACCACTGCCCTGCAGAGGGACAGGTCTGGAGGTGAGGACCTAGCTCCACTGCCTGCAGAGGGACAGGTCTGGAGGTGAGGACCTAGCTCCACTGCCTGCAGAGGGACAGGTCTGGAGGTGTGGACCTAGCTCCACTGCCTGCAGAGGGACAGGTCTGGAGGTGTGGACCTAGCTCCACTGCCTGCAGAGGGACAGGCCTGGAGGTGTGGACCTAGCTCCACTGCCTGCAGAGGGACAGGTCTGGAGGTGAGGACCTAGCTCCACTGCCCTGCAGAGGGACAGGTCTGGAGGTGTGGACCTAGCTCCACTGCCTGCAGAGGGACAGGTCTGGAGGTGTGGACCTAGCTCCACTGCCTGCAGAGGGACAGGTCTGGAGGTGTGGACCTAGCTCCACTGCCTGCAGAGGGACAGGCCTGGAGGTGTGGACCTAGCTCCACTGCCTGCAGAGGGACAGGTCTGGAGGTGAGGACCTAGCTCCACTGCCCTGCAGAGGGACAGGTCTGGAGGTGAGGACCTAGCTCCACTGCTTGCAGAGGGACAGGTCTGGAGGTGTGGACCTAGCTCCACTGCCTGCAGAGGGACAGATCTGGAGGTGAGGACCTAGCTCCACTGCCTGCAGAGGGACAGGTCTGGAGGTGTGGACCTAGCACCACTGCCCTGCAGAGGGACAGGTCTGGAGCTGTGGACCTAGCACCACTGCCCTGCAGAGGGACAGGTCTGGAGGTGTGGACCTAGCTCCACTGCCCTGCAGAGGGACAGGTCTGGAGCTGTGGACCTAGCTCCACTGCCCTGCAGAGGGACAGGCCTGGAGCTGTGGACCTAGCACCACTGCCCTGCAGAGGGACAGGTCTGGAGGTGTGGACCTAGCTCCACTGCCCTGCAGAGGGACAGGTCTGGAGGTGTGGACCTAGCTCCACTGCCCTGCAGAGGGACAGGCCTGGAGCTGTGGACCTAGCACCACTGCCCTGCAGAGGGACAGGTCTGGAGGTGTGGACCTAGCTCTACTGCCCTGCAGAGGGACAGGTCTGGAGGTGTGGACCTAGCTCCACTGCCCTGCAGAGGGACAGGTCTGGAGCTGTGGACCTGGCACCACTGCCTGCAGAGGGACAGGTCTGGAGGTGTGGACCTAGCTCCACTGCCCTGAGAGGGACAGGTCTGGAGGTGTGGACTTAGCACCACTGCCTGCAGAGGGACAGGTCTGGAGGTGTGGACCTAGCTCCACTGCCCTGAGAGGGACAGGTCTGGAGGTGTGGACCTAGCTCCACTGCCTGCAGAGGGACAGGTCTGGAGGTGAGGACCTAGCTCCACTGCCTGCAGAGGGACAGGTCTGGAGGTGTGGACCTAGCTCCACTGCCTGCAGAGGGACAGGTCTGGAGGTGTGGACCTAGCTCCACTGCCCTGCAGAGGGACAGGCCTGGAGGTGTGGACCTAGCTCCACTGCCTGCAGAGGGACAGGTCTGGAGGTGTGGACCTAGCTCCACTGCCTGCAGAGGGACAGGTCTGGAGGTGAGGACCTAGCTCCACTGCCTGCAGAGGGACAGGTCTGGAGGTGTGGACCTAGCTCCACTGCCTGCAGAGGGACAGGTCTGGAGGTGT
Source organism: Tamias sibiricus (assembly GCA_025594165.1). Taxonomy (NCBI): domain Eukaryota; kingdom Metazoa; phylum Chordata; class Mammalia; order Rodentia; family Sciuridae; genus Tamias; species Tamias sibiricus. Next base: position 937,845 of record CM046663.1, read on the forward strand.
GGACCTAGCTCCACTGCCTGCAGAGGGACAGGTCTGGAGGTGTGGACCTAGCTCCACTGCCTGCAGAGGGACAGGTCTGGAGGTGTGGACCTAGCTGCACTGCCCTGCAGAGGGACAGGTCTGGAGGTGTGGACCTAGCACCACTGCCTGCAGAGGGACAGGTCTGGAGGTGTGGACCTAGCTGCACTGCCTGCAGAGGGACAGGTCTGGAGGTGTGGACCTAGCTCCACTGCCCTGCAGAGGGACAGGTCTGGAGGTGTGGACCTAGCACCACTGCCTGCAGAGGGACAGGTCTGGAGGTGTGGACCTAGCTGCACTGCCTGCAGAGGGACAGGTCTGGAGGTGTGGACCTAGCTCCACTGCCTGCAGAGGGACAGGTCTGGAGGTGTGGACCTAGCTCCACTGCCCTGCAGAGGGACAGGTCTGGAGGTGTGGACCTAGCACCACTGCCTGCAGAGGGACAGGTCTGGAGGTGTGGACCTAGCTGCACTGCCTGCAGAGGGACAGGTCTGGAGGTGTGGACCTAGCTCCACTGCCCTGCAGAGGGACAGGTCTGGAGGTGTGGACCTAGCTCCACTGCCCTGCAGAGGGACAGGTCTGGAGGTGTGGACCTAGCTCCACTGCCCTGCAGAGGGACAGGTCTGGAGGTGAGGACCTAGCTCCACTGCCTGCAGAGGGACAGGTCTGGAGGTGTGGACCTAGCTCCACTGCCCTGCAGAGGGACAGGTCTGGAGGTGAGGACCTAGCTCCACTGCCTGCAGAGGGACAGGTCTGGAGGTGAGGACCTAGCTGCACTGCCTGCAGAGGGACAGGTCTGGAGGTGTGGACCTAGCTCCACTGCCTGCAGAGGGACAGGTCTGGAGGTGAGGACCTAGCTCCACTCCCCTGCAGAGGGACAGGTCTGGAGGTGAGGACCTAGCTCCACTGCCTGCAGAGGGACAGGTCTGGAGATGTGGACCTAGCTCCACTGCCCTGCAGAGGGACAGGTCTGGAGGTGAGGACCTAGCTCCACTGCCTGCAGAGGGACAGGTCTGGAGGTGTGGACCTAGCTCCACTGCCTGCAGAGGGACAGGTCTGGAGCTGTGGACCTAGCTCCACTGCCCTGCAGAGGGACAGGCCTGGAGCTGTGGACCTAGCACCACTGCCCTGCAGAGGGACAGGTCTGGAGGTGTGGACCTAGCTCCACTGCCCTGCAGAGGGACAGGCCTGGAGGTGAGGACCTAGCTCCACTGCCTGCAGAGGGACAGGTCTGGAGGTGAGGACCTAGCACCACTGCCCTGCAGAGGGACAGGCCTGGAGGTGAGGACCTAGCACCACTGCCCTGCAGAGGGACAGGCCTGGAGGTGAGGACCTAGCACCACTGCCCTGCAGAGGGACAGGTCTGGAGGTGTGGACCTAGCTCCACTGCCCTGCAGAGGGACAGGTCTGGAGGTGTGGACCTAGCTCCACTGCCCTGCAGAGGGACAGGTCTGGAGGTGTGGACCTAGCACCAATGCCCTGCAGAGGGACAGGTCTGGAGGTGTGGACCTAGCACCAATGCCCTGCAGAGAGGGACAGGTCTGGAGCTGTGGACACTATGCCATGTGTCCCTCTGCTAGGAGGACACTTGAACACAGCCCTGCTCCCCGGGCTGGTCCTGCTGTCCAGCCGCACCACAGGGCTGCTGCTCCTCCTTGCTCAAGCCCCCCTGGCCGAGGTCACCACTCCTCGTGGCTCCCCAGCTCTCTGCGTCCCCATCCTGCCTGCCGTCCTGCCTGCCGGGAGTGTGTAGCTCCTGGGCGGAGCTGCCCCGCGTGCCCGCCCGGTCGCCGGCAGCCTCTGCGTGGACCCAGCCCCAGAGCCAGTGCGTTGGCGGGGCGAGAGCTGCCGCGCTGGCGGGGACGCGGGAGCGGACATGTCTGTGGGGCCCTTCCCTGCCCTCCTGGCCCCCGACGCGTGGTGAAGTGTCTGGGTGGCATGGCTTGTGCCCAAGGCCTGGGCCCCACCGTGCCAGCAGCCACGTGCCCGATGCTACCCTGCCCGGGGCTGCCGCGCCACAGGACCACCCTCCTGACACCGGGAAGAGCTTCCGCAGCCTCACTGCTGGGGACGCGAGCCTGGAGGGACCTGGACCCTGTACGTGGCGTTCAAGAAGGAGCCCGCCAGCCCCAGCCCGCGCGTGCGAGCGGGAGCAGAGTACGGGCCAGGCTCCGGCTCAGGCCCTCGTCCACAGGGTGCCCGCCCGGGGGAAGAGCCCTGCTGTGGGGCGGCGCTCCCTCAGTCCCCAACCAGGTGCTGACGCCACGGACATGGAGCGCAAGGAGCCCACCCTGGGCCACGGCCAGGGCCTGGGTCAGGCTCCCTGCCAGGCCCAGCTCAGCCCACCGGCAGAGGACAGAGTGGCTTTCCTCCAGACGTCACCTCAGGGCCTTCCCCACGGGACGCACAGTGCAGACACTCTGGGTGGTGACAGGAGCCAGGTCTGGCCTCCTCTGCGTGAGCCAGTGTGCTCAGCTCCAGCAAGGAGGCCGCGGGCTCGAGGCCCTCTTCAGGGTGGGAGCAGAGGGCGTGCGTGCCTGAGCCCCTCTGGCCCGCAGACGGCAGCTCTCTGTGGCTCCACTGACGGCACACACAGCGAGTGGGGACAAAGAACCAGCCCTGAAGGACCACGGAGAGGCCGGAGGAGGAGGAGCCTGGGAGGGCCACAGACAGGCAGGAGGAGGAGTCTGGGAGGACCACGGAGAGGCCAGAGGAGGAGTCTGGGAGGGCCACAGAGAGGCCGAAGAGGAGGAGTCTGGGAGGGCCACAGAGAGGCCGGAGGAGGAGTCTGGGAGGCCACGGAGAGGCCGGAGGAGAAGAGCCTGGGAGGGCCACAGAGAGGCTGGAAGAGGAGGAGTCTGGGAGGACCACGGAGAGGCCGGAGGAGGAGGAGCCTGGGAGGGCCACAGAGAGGCAGGAGGAGGAGTCTGGGAGGGCCACGGAGAGGCCGGAGGAGGAGGAGCCTGGGAGGGCCACAGAGAGGCAGGAGGAGGAGTCTGGGAGGGCCACGGAGAGGCCGGAAGAGGAGGAGTCTGGGAGGACCACAGAAAGGCCGGAGGAGGAGCCTGGGAGGGCCACGGAGAGGCCGGAGGAGTCTGGGAGGACCACAGAGAGGCCGGAGGAGGAGGAGGCTGGGAGGGCCACAGAGAGGCCGGAGGAGGAGGAGGCTGGGAGGGCCACAAAGAGGCCAGAAGAGGAGGAGCCTGGGAGGATCACAGAGAGGGCCTGGCCACTCCTGCTTCCCGGGGGGCCACAGCTGACGTCACACTTGCCTACAGGGCCAGGGAAAACCTGCATGCAAGAAAGTGGACCTCCCACGGCCCTTTCTGGGGACCTGGGGGCCTGGGGGCCTGCCCTGACCCAGCCGGGATGGAGGCGAGGCAGCTGCGCAGGCCCAGGAGTGGGGCCCACGCCCACCGGGTGCGGCCTGCGGTGCTCTGCGCGCTGAGGGCCCCGCCTGCAGCCATCTCCAGGCGTCCCTTCTGCTCGGCCACGCCGCCCTCCTGGTCAGGCTCCGAGCCCAGCCTGCCCAGCCCGGCCCCCAGCCCTGCTCCCCCCCCCCCCCCCCCCCCCCCCGGCTCTGAGCTGCCCAGCCTCGAGGCACTCCGAGGCCTCCACTGGACTTCTAGACTTTTCCGGGGCTCTACGCACTTGAGCTCTGCTTCCTGATTCCAGCACTGAGGAGTCTCGCCCTTGGGACTGGAGGGACAGAGGGTGGCAGAGGCGGGCACTTCTGCCCGGGGTCTCAGCTCAGCCTCACTGTTCACTGTGTACCTTAGTGTCAACGACAGGACCAGAGTGGCCACAGCGCTGCGTGGACCTGGCAGCCCCTGGGCCTCCAGGAGGCACAGCCACGCTGCTGGCCTCCACGTGCCGGCCACAGGAGCCAGCGGACCCAGCGCCTCGGCCGTCTCGAGAAGACAAACAGGAAGGCCCTCCCTGCCTGATGAGGACACCAGACACGCAAGCCCAGATACGATCGCTCGGAACAATGAGCGCCCCCTTCCTGGCACCTGGGGCGGCCTCGGGTGGCGGAGGGGCTGAGGCCCATTGTCCAGCGGGCCCTGGACAGGTCACTTCCCTGCCCCAGCAGTCGCAGAAGAAAAGGCCCTCGTGGTTCTGCGCACGTGTGGCAGACGACAGGGAGGTCACGGCTGGCGCAGACCGCGTCCCCAGCTGTGTCCCCGGTGGACAGCTGCGCTCACAGCCCTGATCACCCAGCTGGGCGGCGGGGGCGATGACAGTGTGGAAAGCAACCACAGGTGGGCCGGGGCAGACAGGCCACAGGAGCAGCGCACAGGGCGTGGCTGCAGGTGTCCTCCGGAAACGTCCACCAGCAGCCCGGCGCCCACAGGGCAGTGAGGGTGGACAGGACAGCGGTGCCCCACCCTGGGCATCCAGAGAGTCCCTGGCAGCACTGGCGCCCTGCCCGCTGCACGGCAGACCCGAGAGCTCTGTGGCAGAGCCCGCCGCCCGGGCGCGGGGCTGTCGGGAGCACTCCCGCCCACGATTCTGCATCCCAGGGGACAGGAGCTGGGAAGCCCCTTGCCCAGGGCTCCCCGCTGAGAGGCGCAGATGAGACCTCCCAGCCGTGCCTGCTGGAGGGGCACACCTGCCACCTGCCACCTGCCGGGCGCCTGGCCGCGAGGCTGCAGCCCGGGACCAGCCAGGCCGGCTCCACCCGGGAGGGAGAAGGCGCGGGGCCCAGCGCCCGGGTGTGCCTGCGACTGTGGGGTCTCGCGGGGGCGCCCAAGAGCAGCTCGGCATTCCAGGGAGGCGCTGGCCTGCACGGGCACACACCACAGCCCCGCCGTGGGCAGGCGCGGCCCCAGGGCCTCAGACCCACTCCGGGAGCGAGCGGGCGTGGGCAGAGGGTGGCCGGCGGCTCAGAGGGCCGCGCTGCACGCACGGGGCCGCTTCTCCAGAAACCCTCCCTGTCACAAGAGCGTGGGGACAGGCGTGGGGACAGGAGCAGGGGGTCCAGCCTGCTCCCGGAGCCTGCTCTGGCAGGGCGTGGCCCGCGGGGCTGGACCCCAGCACTCTAGACGCTCTCGGACACTCTCAGAACTCCCTGGAGCTGGTGCGTCTCGCGTGAACGCCCCCACCTTGTGCCAGAGCGCCAGGCGAGCGCGGCTCGCAGTCCCGGGGCCCAGAGAGTCTGGTGACCCTGGCATCCGGGCCCTGGAGGAGACAGCAGCCTGGGAAGACGGGAGCACAGATCAGGGTAGGACCGACGGGCACCGTGTGGCCAGGCGTCCAGGCTGCCGTGGAGGAGAGGCCGAGTGCCCAGAGCTCCTCCTGCTGCGACCGTGCAGAGGCCGGGCCCCGGGCCCCCAGGACTGAGGACATCCCGCTGGCCCTGCTGCACCGCAGCCACGGCCCCCCGCCTCCACCACCGAGAGGAGGACACGAGCCCCCACGAGGGCAGTGGGGAGCCGGGACCTTGCCTGCCCCTCACCCCAGGGAGTGGGGAGGACCAAGGGCATGGCACAGCCCCACGGCCTCACCCCTCCTCTGCCCACTGCCGTGCCTGCACAGGCGGGCACCGCCTTCCTGAGGTCAACAGGCCTGGAGTGAGGCCCCGGGCTGGACAGGTGGGCCACCAGGCCCCTCACGGCGCCTTCCCCGGGCCCTGGGAGCAGCCCGTCACAGTGCCAGCCTGGAGCAGCCTCTCCTCCCAGGCCGAGGCAGCCCCTGGGCTCACCATCACCCTGGTCGCCCGGGTTCTGGGTCAGATTCGCTACTTTACCCCCGCGCAGCAGCCCTTCCTCCACCCACCCATGCGACCCCGGGACGCCGCCTCACTGCCCTGCCGGGGTCCTGGTCCCTGCCTCGTCTGACGCAGGCTGGGAAGTTCGTGCCTGTGCCCTCGGCACGGGGACGTGCTGGAAGACTGGGGTGCTGGTGACACGTAGGTGCACGCATGGCACGGCTCACCCGTGACTGCGCCGTCGGGTGGGCTCCACACCCGGGCTCCTGTGCTGAAAAGGAAGCACACACGTCACTTCTCAGCCGTGGCCTGGGTGAAGAGCCAAGTTCCTGGACCGAAACTGCGACCCGGCCGCTTTCCCCGCCCGTCCTGCCGCTGCCCGGTGCCTGTGCCCTCTGTCTCCCTGTGTCCACAAACTTGCCACCACCTTGCCCAGCCCCCGCCCACTCCCCCGGTCAGCACAGCCTCCGTGGCCCACCCACAGCCCCTCCCCCAGCAGGGGCACGGGCTCCCCTGGTTCAGCCCCTCCCCTCGCCTCCAGGCAGCTGGACTGGGCTGGACGCTGGGCGCCGGTGTGGTAAAGACGTGGCTCCTAGGGGCTGCGCTCCGCCCGTCTCCCTGTGGACGCCCTGGGGGACGCAGACCGTGCGGAGGGGACGTCGCCTCTGGCACAGTCACAGCCTCCAGGACTCAAGGTCGGTGCCTGGGATGGAACTGAGGTGCCCGACCACCGAGCTACTCCCAGTCCTTTTTGAGACTAAGTTGCTGAGGCTGGCCTCAAACTTGTGATCCTCCTGCCTCGGCCTCCTGCGTTGCTGGGATCACAGGTCCAGCCGCCAGAGCCAGAAAAGCCAGCGCTTTCCGGAGCAGAGCTGAGAGGGCCTCTCTGTTCCAGGGTCTCCTGCCGCACGCGACTGCAGGCGCCCGGACGCTGCAGAACGCAGCTCATGGCTGTGGCTGAGATGCAAAGGGGGCCCCCTGTGCCGAGTCCCCTCTTCCCCCAACTGAAATAGTCCACGTTTCATAAAAATCGGATCCAGCTGAGAAACCGCGGTCCAGCTCAGCTCCCCAGAGCCCCACTGAGTTCCAGCAGCTGCCCAGGGGGCACGGCTCCAACCCCGGCTGCATGGGGGCGGGCTCAGATGCCCTGGACAGGCAGCCGCGAGCGCCAGCCTCCAAGGGTGACCCTGCTGGCAGGGCACGGCCCCAGCCCCTGGCTTGAGCACACTGGTGAATTCAGCGAGGACGGCTCAGGGGCAGCTCCTGCTGAGGACGGGCACTAGCGGAGGGCAGCTGCCCGAGGGCAGGGCAGACACACACCCCTCTCCTGGGCTCGCAGCGAGCTCACACGCTGTGTCCTGAAGGAAACACAGGCCACTCAAGCCCTGCAGGGCAGCAGGACCACACCATGGCTGGCCAGGTGCACAGGGCCAGGTGCCAGCAGGAGCCAGCAGCCACGCCCCGGCACAGGCCTGTCTACCGTGGGACGGCCACCGGGCCGCCGGAGCCGGGAGCAGGAGGCAGGCCTTCGGGGTCTGCCAGGCAGCTCTCACGCCAGCTCCCCAGCCTGCCGAGGACCGCTCTGGGAGGCAGCCACTCAGAGCGTGGGGACTGAGGCCAGCACCCGCAGGCCTGGCCCGAGCCCACACTGCGCTGCCCCCAGTGCACAAAGGAGCAGAGAAAGGCGCGGCTCGGGCCTGGGGATCCTTTGTTCACGCCGTCACTCCCAGGGGACACAGGAGCAGCTCTGCTCTCAACTCACTGCTGCAGAGCTCACTGGACTGCCCACGCCCGAGCCGTGGCCAGCAAGGTGCGCTCTGGGGACAGACGCTGCGCGGGGCTCTCGTGCACACTGCGGCGGGAGCAGCCAGCAGCAGCCCGCGCGAGGGGCCTGGGCTGGGTTCACTGCCCGGGCTTCACTGTCTGTCCTTGAAAAGAGGTTTCTCTAGAGACCCAGGAGAGCCTGTCCCAAAGGTGACTGAAAGCTGCGGGCAGAGCGCACCCACGACGGGACAGGGCACACCCCCACCATGGGACAGGGCACACACCCACGACGGGACAGGGCACACGCCCACGACGGGACAGGGCACACGCCCACCACGGGACAGGGCACACACCCACCATGGGACAAGGCACACGCCCACGACAGGACAGGGCACACGCCCACGACGGGACAGGGCACACGCCCATGATGGGACAGGGAACACGTCCACGACAGGACAGGGCACACGCCCACGACGGGACAGGGCACACGCCCCACGATGGGACAGGGCACACGCCCACGACACGGGACAGGGCACACGCCCACCACGGGACAGGGCACACGTCCACCACGGGACACAGGGAACACGCCCCACGACGGGAGAGGGTACACGCCCACGACGGCACACGTCCACCATGGGACAGGGCACACGTCCACCATGGGACAGGGCACACGTCCACGACGGGACAGGGCACACGTCCACCACGGGACAGGGCACACGTCCACGACGGGACAGGGCACACGTCCACCATGGGAGAGGGCACACGCCCACGACGGGACAGGGCACACGTCCACCACGGGACAGGGCACACGTTCACCACGGGACAGGGCACACGCCCACGACGGGACAGGGCACACGTCCACGACGGGACAGGGCACACGTTCCACCACGGGACAGGGCACACGTCCACCACGGGACAGGGCACACGTCCACGACGGGACAGGGCACACGTCCACCACGGGACAGGGCACACGTCCACCACGGGACAGGGCACACGCCCACCACGGGACAGGGCACACGTCCACATGGGAGAGGGACAGGACAGGGCACAGAGCACACGCCCACCATGGGACAGGGCACACGCCCACGACGGGACAGGGCACACGTCCACCACGGGACAGGGCACACGCCCACCACGGGACAGGGCACACGCCCACGACGGGACAGGGCACACGTCCACGACGGGACAGGGCACACGCCCACCACGGGACAGGGCACACGTCCACCACGGGAGAGGGCACACGCCCACGACGGGACAGGGCACACGTCCACCACGGGACAGGGCACACGTCCACCACGGGACAGGGCACACGTCCACGACGGGACAGGGCACACGTCCACCATGGGAGAGGGCACACGTCCACGACGGGACAGAGCACACGCCCACCACGGGACAGGGCACACGTCCACGACAGGACAGGGCACATGCCCACCACGGGAGAGGGCACACGCCCACGACGGGACAGGGCACACGTCCACCACGGGACAGGGTACATCCACGATGGGACAGGGAACACGTCCACGACGGGACAGGGCACACGTCCACCACGGGACAGGGCATACGTCCACGACGGGACAGGGCACACGTCCACCACGGGACAGGGCACATCCACGACGGGACAGGGAACACGCCCACGATGGGACAGGGCACACGTCCACCACGGGACAGGGCACATCCACGACGGGACAGGGCACACGTCCACGACAGGACAGGGCACACGTCCACCATGGGAGAGGGCACACGCCCACGATGGGACAGGGAACACGTCCACCACGGGACAGGGCACATCCACGACGGGACAGGGAACACGTCCACGACGGGACAGGGAACATGCCCACGACAGGACAGGGCACTCGTCCACGATGGGACAGAGCACGTCCACTACAGGACAGAGCTCATCCACGACAGGACAGGCGCACCCACGATGGGACAGAGCACCCCCATGACGGGACAGGGCACGTCCACGACAGGACAGGGCGCGTCCACGACAGGACAGGGCGCATCCACGACAGGACAGGGCGCACCCACGACAGGACAGGGTGCATCCACGACAGGACAGGGCGCGTCCACGGCAGGTCTGACCAGGGAACTCAGAGTGTAGAAAGCCCTGCACTCACCGCGAAGCGACCCAGGGTCCAGGGCAGCCGTGGTCCTGCAACTGAGCACAGTGCTGGGTGGACACAGTGAAAAGAAACGTCACTGGACTCACGCTGCGTCCAGGAGAAAGCACCTGGGCGCTGGCCTGTCTCCTCCTCAGCTGGTGCCTCTACGGGCCACACAGGGCAAGCTGGGAATCAGAGCACGGGCATGCCCACTGCCCCACACATGGGGAGCCCGAGGAAGGGCACCCCTGCCCAGGACGCCGGCCCACGTGGCCCCTGCCCGCTCTCTGCTCCGCTCTCCTCTGGGCCCAGTGCGGCGCCGCCTCTTCTCACCAGGACGTCAGAACAAACACTGCAGGGAGAGCAGCAGGGCGTGGGAAGCAGCCAGGCCCACTTGGCAAACAGCGAGCGCGCCCTCGGGCTGCGGGGCCGCCTCAGCGGAACTCCTCAGAGCGGGAAGCCGCCCAGCGCCAAGAGCCCGGCCACATCCTGGATGGAGGCGCCCCACCCTCCTCTCTAGACACAGGTCCTGCGCTCAGAGTGGACCTCTGACACCCAGCCCCACGCTTCCTCCCTGCGGAACAAAGACCTGCAGCCAGGCCCTGGCCGGTTCTGCAGGGGGCCGTGCTGCCTGGCGCGACCCTGCCTCTTCAGCTGGCTCTCCCGTTAATCTCCCCTCTCGGGCCAGCTGGTGGCAAGAGACCGTGACACGGCCAGCAGCAGCATCGGTGCCCAGGCTTGACCACACACACTCACAGGCCCGCCCAGCCCTGAGTGCGGGCGAGGTGGGCACAGGGGCAGCGGGAGCCCAGCACTGTCTCCCCACGGAGGCAGAGGAGCAGTTGGTCAGAGGCCTCGCAGTGGGAACGCCGCTGGAGCACGCAGGGGCGGGTGGGGCAGCTGGCCCTGGGACGGGCCGGAGACGCCTCTCTGCCGCGCGTCCCCTCCCCGGCCCTCCACACGCTGCGCTGCGGGCAGAGGAGCCGAACTCCTGAGATCAGGGTGGACTCTGCGGGCTGCAGAGGGCGGCTTCAGTTCCCGCTTGGCCACCGACTCCTCTTCGTTCCTACCAGCAGGTGCGCCCACCCAGTGGGGCGGACGCCCAGCTCTGTGGCACTCGGTCGCCTCGCTGTCCCGTGAGTGGCGGGTCCCCGGGAGCCAGGAGGGGCAGTCGGGCAGTCCGTGAACACCGAGAGGGAGAGGCAGACCCGACCCAGGCTGCCCGCAGTGGGCCCGCGCCCTCAGCCCACCCTCCGCCCTTTCAGTTCAGATGACAGCATTTTGGGACATGATGAAGGACTCTGTCCAGCCTGGTCCAGGATGTGGCACAGAGACCCTGCGGGCCCAGGCGCACACCCCTGCTCCAAAGCCACGCTGCTGTCCCTGTCCCTACAGCAGCCGCCCTGGAAGAGCAGCTCCCGCAGTACTGTTCCTACTGCAATCTGCATACGAGGGCGCAGGTCACATTGGTGGCCCAGGCCAGCTCAGTGTCTGGGAACCGTGGCCCTCAGGTCCGGCACCTGGGCCTCTGGCGCCCAGGCACGTCCAGAGGCCCTCCCGAACGCTGTGTCAGAGGCCGGGGGCGTGAGCCAGCCCACACAGCAGGAGAGCTCAGCCTGTGCTGAACAGGCCCCATGAGCCCTCGGCCTGTCCACAGCCTGGGCACGTCCACCCAGGGTCCACCCCACAGAGCTGCAGCTCCTCAGCTTCAGCTTCCTAGCGGGAAAAGAATGTTTTTAGTTTACAGAAGGTAAACGAGGCTCCACAACACAGCTGGGTGACGGACAAGTCCTGGCCGCAGAGGCCCAGCCCTCACCGGGCCAGCCAGGCCTGTCCCCTCGGCCAAGGGACTGCACCAGTGAGCGCCCACCCGCTCCACCGCTGCCTGCCAACCCTCGTCTGTCAAGTCACCAGTCCTGGCCGCGCTCTCTGCCTGGGACCTCCAGGGGTGCTCCCAACCCGGTGGCACCCGGGGTCCACGTGCCCAAGCCCGCGCCTGGGCCCAGGCTCTCTGGCTGAGAGACTTCTGCCCTCAGGGTCTGCCACGACCCTCCGGCACTGCTGCTGCTGCTGTGTGTTAAACAGCACCCCCATTCTCCAGGAGAGGCAGTGAGGGCCAGTGTGAGCAGGACCTGGAGTGGTCAGCTCCTCGGAGCTCCTCCTGCACCGGCCCCTCCTGCAGACAGCAAGGCTCTGCCTCTCTGGACAGAGACCAGAACTCCTGAGCCAGGTCGAGTGCAGCCAGTGCATGCAGGGTCCCCACCTTCCTCCAAAGACCCCAGCCTCGAAGTGCACCAGACAGGACGGACAGTCCCTGCGGGGGTGCCTGCCCCACACCAGATGTTCCAGGCTCCAGGCTGAGGGAGACTCAGCAGTGCGTGGCTGGGAGCTCAGGGCCGTGGCAGGTGGCTTCTGGGGATTAGAGCTCCCTGGCAGCAGAGGCCAAAGCAGCTTGTGGCACTTGACCTAGTGCAGGAGGCAGCAGGGCTTCAAGCAAGTCACCTTGTCAAGGGGACGATTAATGCCAGGCAGCTGGTGGCTCTGCTCAGCCTCTTATGTCTCAGGGCCTTGCTATGTCAGCGCCCTCAGGATGGCCCTCGGCTCTAGAGCCAGGCGCTGCTACGCTCTCGTCTGATGCGCGGGGACACCCACGCTGCCGGCCAGGGGACACTATTTGCTTTTGGTAAACCATGACATGAATCGAATCAGGCAACGGCTGTGGGTGCAAGTCATCAACGCCCGCCCCTGCCCCCGAGCCACGCGGCTCTGGAGGGAGGACTGCCCGGAACTCACTCCTACGGAGCACCTCCGTGTGCACCAGCAGCCACCACCTCACCCCGCGGCACACCCTGCGCGTGGCCCCGAGTGACCCGCAGGTGACCACGGGACTTACCCTCAGCCGTGGAGCACAGCCAGGAGCACCACTCAGAATAGACATAGTAGCTCTTCATCTCTGCCACGGAGATCCGCACCGGCTGCCGGCCTGCCATGGCCGCTCTGCCTGCTCACAGGCTTCCGCCGGGCACCCAGGAGCTCCCGCGCTGGACTATGCCCCTGCAGCCTCAGGAGGAAGCAGCTGGGTTTCTACTTTCATTTTAGCCTAACCAGGACAGAGACTCGAGGGTGACGGCTCTCCAGAGACCAACAGGCTCGCTCCCCACCTGTGTTTACTCAGGGACGCCAGGGGGGCGTGTGCCGCGGGAGACTTCGGGAAAAGGAACGATCAGCCATTCTCAGTGGCTCAAGGCACAGGAGGCCATGGGGACAGCCTCCCTTTGCCTTGATGCAGAGGAGGAGGGGGACACTGCCCGGCAGGCAGGCAGCCTGGAGCCACTTCACCTGAGGATGCCGAGAGCCCTTGGCTGTCCGTGGCGCCCTGCCCTGGTGAACCACGGCCCAGGGTTGGAGCCGTGTCTGCCACCACGAGGGAGCTAGGCAGGGAGGGGGCTCCCGTTGGAACCCCCCCACCCGGCTTTTCATTAGAGATCTGTGGTGCAAGGAATGCACTGCCCAGAGGGGACACAAGGCCCAGGCCCACAGCTCGCACACCCCCACTCGGTCTAAATCTCAGGCACAGTTGGCAGCATCGGGTCCGTGGATGGAAGGACAGTTGGCATCTGACCTTCTCCCTGCCCAGCAATGGGGGCAGGAAGGACCCGTGAACCCACACCAGAGCCACCTCTTTGAATTAACTGGCTCTGTTTAAAGCTGCGTGTGGGTCTTAGAGACTCCAGCGGCCAGCACAGCAGCGTTTCCTGGCCTCAAACGCTGCCCAGCGCAGCAGAGGGGACGCCTTCCCTGGGAGCTGGTGCTCGTGGGAGCGCTGTTCCTGAGCGAGCAGGTGACGTGCAGGCGCAGGGTGGAGGCCGCCACAGTGGCAGGCCCCGCGCTCCCTCGGGAGGCCCACCCACCCACCTCCAGTTGCCGGGACGAGTCAGCCTCACGGCCACCCGCACCCAGGCAGGTCTTCTGACAGTGACACTGTCTGCCCAGCAGAGGTCTGTCCATGGAGACAGAGGCCAGCTGGGGCAGGACAGCCAGGGGTGTGCAGGAAGGAGCCAGGCCAACAGCGTCTCTGGGGACAGGTGGAAGCCACACAGCAGGTGGACTTGGGGCAGTGCCAGCCCCGCCCCAGGCTGCAGGAGACCACGTCCTCAGGGCCACAAGGTATCCAGTGTCCCTCCTCACCGTATCAAGTACCATGCAAGCGGTCGGTCGTGACAGCGTCACAGGGTCCTGCCCACGCCCTTGCCCCGGGCGCTGACCCCGGCCCACACCCCAGCCTGCAGCTGCGGCCCGGCTCTGCACCTGCTGAGGCTCGCAGGCCTGTGTGGGCCATAAAGGGCAGCCCCCCAGGGGAGACCATCTGCTGGGTGCCTCCAAAACTGTGGGCAGGGCCCGGGCACGCTCTCTCCATCCACGAGCCCGAGGGGCTCTGCTTGCTCCTCTCTGCGGGGGCGGGGTGGAGCCCAGGGCCTCACACAGGCTGGGCAAGCTCTCGGCCACCGCGGCGCACCCCAGCCCAGTCCTGATTCCACTGCTGACCGCACAGTATCACCAAAACCCACCTTTTACTAAAGTGGCGGTAGCAACCCTGCCCCACCCGGCCCTGGCACACCTGGCCCTGGGCTGGTAAAGGAGGCCACTGCCCTCCTGCCACCGACAGCCGACAGGGAGCCCGAGGTGACGCGCTCACCTGCAGCTGGGCTTCCTGTCGCACCTGGTTCCTGCCTCGGGCCTCGCTCTGCACGGTCCCACCGCACACACGGCCAGTTGCTCCACAGCTCAAGGCTGCCTGGGTGGACGGCCACACCCAAGGGAAACGCTTCCCAACCTGCAGCTGCTCTCTCCCGGACTCCCGGGGCCACAGGCAGCTCTGCGGTCCTTTCCCCAGCACCCTCAGACTCCATTCCTCACGACACCCACGCCCCTGTGAAGTGCAGACTCCATGTTCAAATGCCTCGGCCAAGCTGGACGACACCTGTGTACTGTCAGTGTCCCCTACACTCACTTGGGGAACACTTACCACCCAACGCTCGGATTTGTGCCCCCACGCTGCCACCCACCTGCCCTGCCCACCTGCCCTGCACCTGCACCAGGCTGCCACCCACCTGCCCTGCAACTGCACCAGGCTGCCACCCACCTGTCCTGCACCTGCACCAGGCTGCCGCCCACCTGAACTGCTCACCTGCCCTGCACCTGCACCAGGTTGCCACCCACCTGCCCTGAACCTGCACCAGGCTGCCACCCACCTGCCCTGCACCTGCACCAGGCTGCCACCCACCTGCCCTGCACCTGCAGCAGGCTGCTGCCCACCTGCCCTGCACCTGCAGCAGGCTGCCGCCCACCTGCCTGCACCTGCACCAGGCTGCCACCCACCTGAACTGCCCACCTGCCCTGCACCTGCACCAGGCTGCCGCCCACCTGCCCTGAACCTGCACCAGGCTGCCGCCCACCTGCCTGCACCTGCACCAGGCTGCCACCCACCTGAACTGCCCACCTGCCCTGCACCTGCACCAGGCTGCCACCCACCTGAACTGCACCTGCACCAGGCTGCCACCCACCTGAACTGCCCACCTGCCCTGCACCTGCACCAGGCTGCCACCCACCTGCCCTGCACCTGCACCAGGCTGCCGCCCACCTGCCCTGCACCTGCACCAGGCTGCCGCCCACCTGAACTGCCCACCTGCCCTGAACCTGCACCAGGCTGCCGCCCACCTGCCTGCACCTGCACCAGGCTGCCGCCCACCTGAACTGCTCACCTGCCCTGCACCTGCACCAAGCTGCCACCCACCTGCCCTGCACCTGCACCAGGCTGCCGCCCACCTGCCCTGCACCTGCACCAGGCTGCTGCCCACCCTGCCCTGCACCTGCACCAGGCTGCCACCCACCTGAACTGCCCACCTGCCCTGCACCTGCACCAGGCTGCCACCCACCTGAACTGCCCACCTGCCCTGCACCTGCACCAGGCTGCCACCCACCTGCCCTGCACCTGCACCAGGCTGCCGCCCACCTGCCCTGCACCTGCACCAGGCTGCCGCCCACCTGCCCTGCACCTGCACCAGGCTGCCGCCCACCTGCCCTGCACCTGCACCAGGCTGCCGCCCACCTGAACTGCCCACCTGCCCTGAACCTGCACCAGGCTGCCACCCACCTGAACTGCCCACCTGCCCTGAACCTGCACCAGGCTGCCGCCCACCTGCCTGCACCTGCACCAGGCTGCTGCCCACCTGAACTGCCCACCTGCCCTGAACCTGCACCAGGCTGCCACCCACCTGAACTGCCCCACCTGCCCTGCACCTGTACCAGGCTGCCGCCCACCTGCCTGCACCTGCACCAGGCTGCCGCCCACCTGAACTGCCCACCTGCCCTGCACCTGCACCAGGCTGCCACCCACCTGCCCTGCACCTGCACCAGGCTGCCACCCACCTGAACTGCCCACCTGCCCTGCACCTGCACCAGGCTGCCACCCACCTGCCCTGCACCTGCACCAGGCTTCCGCCCACCTGCCCTGCACCTGCACCAGGCTGCCGCCCACCTGCCCTGCACCTGCACCAGGCTGCCACCCCACCTGAACTGCCCACCTGCCCTGCACCTGCACCAGGCTGCCGCCCACCTGCCCTGCACCTGCACCAGGCTGCCGCCCACCTGCCCTGCACCTGCACCAGGCTGCCGCCCACCTGCCCTGCACCTGCACCAGGCTGCCACCCACCTGAACTGCCCACCTGCCCTGCACCTGCACCAGGCTGCCGCCCACCTGAACTGCCCACCTGCCCTGCACCTGCACCAGGCTGCCGCCCACCTGAACTGCCCACCTGCCCTGCACCTGCACTGAGCTGTCCCTACCCCAAGTCACAGAGGCAAACCTTTGGCCATCTGTGTCGTCAGGGCCCAGTGGGTGAGCTGCAGCTTGGCCAGCCTCCAGGGCCCGGGTCCTCCCTTGCTCTGACGAGGCTGCTCAGACCCCCCACTCTTCCAGACACGGGCGCTCCCTGAGGAGGAGGCCACGCCTGGGGAGAGCCTCCCAGCTGCCCTGCTGCACCCCAGCGGGACCCCCTGCTCCTTGCCCTCCTGGTTCCTGCTGGACACAGCTGCCCTGGGCCACTTCCACAGGACTCCCACAGTCCCTCCTAACAGCTGCATGCTGAGGCCCATGAAAGCAGTCCCTGACACCATGGCCACCAAACAGCCAGGGACGCCCCCTCCTCACCACTCCTCCCCTCCAGGGCCCCCACAAGACTCTGGGACTGCTCCGCACAGAGTGGCCACAGCCTCCACTGCTGGGCCCTGCCAGCACGTGCTGCACTGCTCCCGGGTCCCCTCCCAGGTAGGGCCTTGGGGCTCTGTTTAGCTCCGCCCCTCGGGACCAGAAGCTGTGGCCCTTCTGTGGCCTGGATGCTGGCGATACCCTCGTGCCCTCAGAGACGTGACCGTCCTCGGCGTCCAGGCCCCCACCAGCTGAGCTCACCCCTCCCAGGGACCCCGTCCTCAGTGCCTGCCCAGGCCAGCACCTGGGGAGGAAGCACCCCTCACTGACTCCTGCTCCCCCTGACTCCTGGCCTCCAGTCCCTGACACACAGAAGGGAGGAGCTGAGGCCACCAGGTCCCTGCAGGGGGGCTTGTGGGGGTCCCTGGCGGGGGCCTACAGATGGGCCTACAGATGGGCCACCAGGTCCCTGCAGGGGGGCTTGTGGGGGGGCCCTGGCTGGGGGCCTACAGATGGGCCATCAGGTCCCTGCAGGGGATTGTGGGGGTCCCTGGCGGGGCCTACAGATGGGCCACCAGGTCCCTGCAGAGGGGCTTGTGGGGCCCACAGATGGGCCACCAGGTCCCTGCAGGGGGGCTTGTGGGGGGGCCCTGGCTGGGGGCCTACAGATGGGCCACCAGGTCCCTGCAGGGGGGCTTGTGGGGGGTCCCTGGCGGGGCCTACAGATGGGCCACCAGGTCCCTGCAGGGGGATTGTGGGGGGGCCCTGGCGGGGCCTACAGATGGGCCACCAGGTCCCTGCAGGGGGATTGTGGGGGGGCCCTGGCGGGGCCTACAGATGGGCCACCAGGTCCCTGCAGGGGGGATTGTGGGGGTCCCTGGCGGGGCCTACAGATGGGCCACCAGGTCCCTGCAGGGGGATTGTGGGGGGGGGCTTGTGGGGCCTACAGATGGGCCACCAGGTCCCTGCATGGGGGGGGCTTGTGGGGGTCCCTGGCGGGGCCTACAGATGGGGCCACCAGATGGGCCACCAGGTCCCTGCAGGGGGATTGTGGGGGGGCCCTGGCGGGGCCTACAGATGGGCCACCAGGTCCCTGCAGGGGGGCTTGTGGGGGTGGCGGGGCCCTGCAGGTCCCTGGGGGGCTTGTGGGGGTCCCTGGCGGGGCCTACAGATGGGCCACCAGGTCCCTGCAGGGGGATTGTGGGGGGGCCCTGGCGGGGCCTACAGATGGGCCACCAGGTCCCTGCAGGGGGGCTTGTGGGGCCCACATATGGGCCACCAGGTCCCTGCAGGGGGGATTGTGTGGGGTCCCTGGTGGGGCCCACAGATGGGCCACCAGGTCCCTGCAGGGGGGATTGTGGGGGGGGGGGCCCTGGTGGGGCCTACAGATGGGCCATCAGGTCCCTGCAGGGGGGATGTGTGGGGGTCCCTGGATTGTGGGGGTCCCTACAGATGGGCCACCAGGTCCCTGAAGGGGGATTGTGGGGCGGGGCTTGTGGGGCCCACAGATGGGCCACCAGGTCCCTGCAGGGGGGATTGTGGGGGTCCCTGGTGGGGGCCTACAGATGGGCCATCAGGTCCCTGCTGGGTGGGGGGGGATTGTGGGGGGGGCCCTGGCGGGGCCTACAGATGGGCCATCAGGTCCCTGCAGGGGGGATTGTGGGGGTCCCTGGCGGGGCCTACAGACGGGCCACCAGGTCCCTGCAGGGGAGATTGTGGGGGGGGCCCTGGCAGGGCCCACAGATGGGCCACCAGGTCCCTGCAGGGGACAGGCGGAGGGGCCCACAGACGAGCCACCAGGTCCCTGCAGGGGGGATTGTGGGGGTCCCTTGCGGGGCCTACAGATGGGCCACCAGGTCCCTGCAGGGGGGATTGTGGGGGTCCCTGGCGGGGCCTACAGATGGGCCACCAGGTCCCTGCAGGGGGGATTGTGGGGGTCCCTGGCGGGGCCTACAGATGGGCCACCAGGTCCCTGCAGGGGACAGGTGGAGGGGCCACAGATGAGCCACCAGGTCCCTGCAGGGGACAGGTGGAGGGGCCCACAGACGGGCCACCAGGTCCCTGTGGGGGACGGACCGAGGGGCCCACAGATGCGCTCCACTGCCTGGACGTCGATGCTGCAGACAGCACTGGCAGCCCAACGGGACACACCGCGTGGCCAGCCAGGAGAGCAGGCAGCCCCACCTCGGCACCTGGGGGCGCCCACCGGGGCCTGCGGGAGACGCTGAGCTCTGCCCGCCCAGGGCCAGCGAACAGAACCGGCACCACCTCGGGCCTGTGCTCCTGACCAGCAGCCTCAGGACGCTCGGGACCAGGGTGGAGAGCACACTTCCCTGTGTGTGTCTGTGACCTATGCACAGGACCCTCACCGGTGTGGACACCGGCCAAGGACAGGGTGCAGAGCTGGTGTCTGGAGATGTCTCGGGGTCACCCAGAACAGAGCTCAGAGCAGAGTCACCTGCCCTCAGTCGCCCACGGAGCAGGCTGAGCTCTGTGAGCGCCACGGCGGCCACCTTCGTCCCTGCGCACTGGGCCGGCCGGGGCAGGGGCGCCGCTGCGCAGCAGGGTGTCCTGGTGTCCCTTCGTGGGGGCACACCTGTCCTCCTCCCGGAGCCCCGCCCTGACGTGGTCCAGGGCCTCGGTCCAGCCTGGGGAGCGAGCGGCGCGCTGGGCGCCCTGGCCTGCCACAGGCGCTGGCCCCCGCCCACGTGCTCCAGGAGCGGTGGGGGCAGATGACGGGCGCTGGCGTGTGGGGGCTGGCGCCTGGCCCCGAGCCCCGGCTCGGCCTGCAGCAGCCTGGATGCCATCTGCACCCACAGGGAGGGAGGAAGAGGGAGGTAGGGCGGCCTCCCACTGTGCCCCTCGGAGCCGTCGGGCACCGGGCCACCCGCAGGCTCTGCCACTCCAGGGGGGTCAGCTCCTGCGTGGCTGCCTCCGTCCACCCTCAGAGGCCAGTCAGAGTCTAGCGGCTGCCTGGTCCTCCCTTCTGAGTCCATGGGTCAAGGGCATGTGTGCAGGGACAGATTCCACCCTGACACGGAGGACACGTGTGTGCCTGAGGGCAGAAGCTGCACCAGGGCCTAGTAACTGCCCTTCAGCCCCGGGTCCCCTGGGGGCCCTGCACCCGCCGGCCGCAGCACAGACCGAGGCAGCAGGCTCTCTCCAGCCCCGACTGCCCGTCGGCGCTCCCTGGGCAGTCAGCCTGTGGACACTGCCCCGAGAGCTGCGAGGACTCAAGTGCTCTGCTCCGAGAGCCGGGGCAGGAGGCAGCTGCGGGGGGAGACGGTCACCCCGGACCCACTGACCCGGGCTCCACCCCACCCTCCCGCCCCGCCCCGCCCGCTGGCCTAGTGTCCTCCACGCAGTTCCCCACACGGCCTCCTGTCCTGGAGCAGCACCGGGAGAGCCGGGTCCTCGGGCAGGGGACCAGAAGACCCCAAGTGCGCGGAGCGGAGGGGCCCAGGCCAGCCCTCAGCCCACGCCCGCGGCCGTCCCTCGGGTGCAGAGAGCCCTGACAGCAGCTCGGGGTTTTCCAAGGTGAAAGAGATGCCAGAGGGCGGCGCCCGCCCCAGTGGACACTGGAGTCTGTCCCCAGTCCCCATGCCACCCCTCCCGCCTCACCTGGCTTCGGGAGCCCTGGGGCTCCCCGGCGCTTCCTGGGCAATGACCAGAAGCGGCGCATGGGCCCCCGAGAGGCTCCCTTCTCGGCCATGGAGCTGCCCTCGAGGTCGCTGCGAAGCAGAGGCAGGGGCCAGTCCAACCTTGAGGACGGGGTGGCCGCGGCCAGGTGCGCCTCGCGGTCTCCACCACCTTCAGGTCTCCGCAGGGACAGCTGGAGACCATGCAGCCTGCAGGAGGCTCTGGGTGCCGGGTGGTCACGTTCCCGAGACCTCTGGCTGCACCAAGCCACCTCCTGGGCTCCGGCCTTCTGTCCTCAGGCCCCTGCGGTCCTCCTGCAGCCTGTCCTGAGGCCCTGGGCCGCCCCACGCCTTGCAGAGTGGGCAGAGGCAAGCCTGAGGTGCTCTGGGAGCGCGGAGTGGACGGCCGCGCCCGCCCATCTGCTTTTGCGTTGGACGCTTCCTTCCTCAGACGGGCCGTGTGGACGCGGCTCCGGAGCCAGGAGCTGCTCAGCCACAAACACCTCTCGGGCTCAGGAAGTCTCAAGTTCAAACAAACAACCACAGTCCCAGAGGAAGGGCGGGACAGGCTGCCGCGTTTGAAATAACCCGGGAAGTTCCGCCGTCTGCTTCTCCCGGGCCTGGGCTGGGGGAGAGGAAACGGGGAGGCGGCTTGGCTTGGCCAGCCACGCTCTCCACGGACAGCGGCCGCGCCTGGCCCCGGCCAGCGGCTCCGACCCTCCACCCGTGGCCACGGAGGCTGCCCTCTGCCTCCTGGGCGGCTGCTGCGGCGCATTCTGGGCAAGCCCGGGGGTTCAGACCCTCGCACGCCGCGCACCCAGGGGCGGTCACTGCAGGTGTCTCCACGGCCACCCACAGTCCCGCGGGCTCACGTGTGCCCAGTACCACACGCTGGGCCACAGGGTGAGAAAGGGACGGAGGGCCTGTGCTCAGGGCAGTCTCAGAAGGCCATGCCCCATCCGCGGCGCTCCTCGCCGGTCTCCACCCTCGCAGCTGCAGCGGCACTGGCACCAGCCCACCAGGCCCCCCAACAGACACCAGTGCTCAGCGTCCTCCTGCTGAGGGACGAGGGAGGGCAGGCGGCTCCGACCCCTGAGTCTGCCCACGTGTGGCCTGAAGCCACTGCTAGAGATCACGTCGTCTCCGGCAGCAGAGTGTTAGGCCGACCCTGCCAGGCAGGCGGGTGGAGAGGCCTCATGCCAGGCGAGGTGCCCGGTGACCTAGAGCGGTGGCGGCCGGGCACGGGCAGGGAGCACAGCCCCGAGCATGCCCCAGACCCAGTGCCCTGAGAGGTGTGTGCCCCTCTTTGTAAACACTGTCTACAAAGGGACACAGACGGCGGCAGGGGCAGCCCCAGCACCCAGCCCTGCCACGGGCCTGGCCGCCACCAGCAGCAAGGCGGGCCCATCAACGCCCGCCATTCCCGCTCTGAGGCTACACAGGGATTTGTTTGGTCACATGTAGCTAAAAGACACCGGTCCTCAGCATTACAATTTGAGCCACATTAAAATATGCTATAGCTTACATTTTCACTGCTTTGTAGGCGATTCATCTACCTGTCCATCTTCATGCCCACCCGCCCATTTACCTGCCCACTCACCCGCCCACCCACCGTCCATCCCTCAGCCTTTCACCCACTCACCCACCCATCTACCCATTCATTCACCTACACATCTGCCCATCCATCTACCCAAACCCACTTCACCCATCCATCCATCTGTCCACCCACCCACTCATTCATCTACACATCTGCCAACCCATCCATCCATCATCCATCCACCTACCCACCCGTCCATCCATCTACCCACTCATTCATCTACACTTCTGCCCACCCATCCATCCATCTACCCATTCATTCACCTACCCACCCATCCATCCATCTACCCACTTATTCATCTACACATCTGCCAACCCATCCATCCATCATCCATCCACCTACCCACCCATCCATCCATCTACCCATTCATTCACCTACACATCTGCCTATCCATCTACCCAAACCCACTTCACCCACCCGTCCATCCATCTACCCACTTATTCATCTACACTTCTGCCCATTCATCCATCCACCATCCATCCACCTACTCATTCATCTACACATCTGCCCACCCATCCATCCACCTTCCATCCACCTACCCACCCGTCCATCCATCTACCCACTTATTCATCTACACTTCTGCCCATTCATCCATCCACCATCCATCCACCTACTCATTCATCTACACATCTGCCCAGCCATCCATCCACCTTCCATCCACCTACCCACCCGTCCATCCATCCACCTACTCATTCATCTATACATCTGCCCACCCATCCATCCACCTTCCATCCACCTACCCACCCATCCGTCCATCCACCTACTCATTCATCTATACATCTGCCCACCCATCCATCCACCTTCCATCCACCCACCCAGTCACACATCCACCCGCTCACTCATCCACCCATCCACCCACTGATTCATCTACACTTCTGCCCACCCATCCATCCACCATCCGTCCCACCTACCCACCCATCCATCCATCCACCCACACATTCATCTACACATCTGCCCACCCATCCATCCACCATCCGTCCATCCACTCACTCACTCATCCACCCATCCATGAAAAGAGCGAGGATTTCCCTCCGGGTCCGTCAGTGGGGTAGACTAAGGCCCTCACCTACAGCGGCTCTCCAAGGTGGACTCCCGGACCAGCACAACCTGAACACCTGGGAACTTAGAGTGGGAGTCCCAGCATCCGCCCTGGCCAGACTTTCTGAGTGGAGGCTCTGGGCTGGCCCACAGGCTGCCTCCTGGCGGGCCTCCAGGCAGCGCAGCAGCTGCAGGCTGAGCACCACGGCTCTGCGCTCGCCAGGGCTCAGGCTGCAGCTCGGCAGCGTTTCCCCCTCAGAGGGCCCTGCTCTCACCGTCACTGTGAGAACACCAGAACAGGCGGGGACGCGGGGAAGGGGCCGCCGCAGAGGTGCTGCTGGGGCAAGGGCCTTGGCGCTGAGACCCCGTTCAGGCGCACACATGGCCTCGAATGCCCGTGGTCAGGGCGTGCAGATTCACAGCCCACCTGGCAGTATACACTGTCCTCCCTGGTGGGCAGGCCAGCCCAGGTGACCAGGGTTCTAAGCAACAGGAAGCAGCGCTCAAACCTGCAGGTGGAACAGAGGTGACGGGTGGAATGCCCGTGGGCTCGGGTGAAGCCGCGGAGGGCCAGCCCAGGTGTGGCCTGAGGACAGTGCCCAGGCCCCCAGCTGTGACCTCACCCTCCAGGGGCCAGGGAGCCCTGCCTGAGTAGCTCTGCAGATCCCAGACCAAGGCCCAGGGCCACGGGCCGCACCTGCTGCTGACGCTGACATGACCCAGGAGGCACGAACTTCTGTGACCTCAATTGAAAGCCGTGGTGCGGCAGTCCCGGGGTTCTTCAGGAAGTGCCTGCAGGTGAGCCTGGGCTGGTGGTCAGGGTGCACTGACCTCTCCCCTCCCCTGCCAGGGAGCGTGCAGCAAGCCCCTGCGCTCTGTGTGGGCCTGTCTGTCCTGAGTGACATGCACCCCTCACGCCATGGTCCACAGCTCCTGGGGCCAACAACCCGCCTGCCCCAGGGTGCCCCTGCCCGGGAGGAGGAAGGCCCGGGCTTGAGCCACGAGGAGCGGTGTGCGGGGACCAGCAGGGCTGGGCGCAGGCGGCTCCCTCGTGAGACAATGGGACATCCACACACGGGCCGTCGCCCACATCTAGTCCCGGGAAGTCTGCGGCGCTCAGTCCTGCGGCACTGCAGGAGGACAGGCGTCTGAGGCTGCTGCTTCAGCAGCCAATGGTCAGCACCAGGGCCCGGCAGTGGCCGGCCGAGCCTGCTTGGGGAGGGATCGGTGCTCCACCGAGAGAGCCTTTTACGACTTACACGCACATGTGTCTTTCTGAGCTCACGAACAAACCTCAGCCCTTGAAAGCCCAGGGTGACATCACATTTGGAGCAGTGCCACTCTTGGTCCTGACGCCAGCCACGGCAGGAGGGAGCACGGCCCTGCTCCTCCCTGGCCAAGCTCTGGACACCCGTGCACGGGGACCCACGGTGCCCTTCACCCCCCCCCCAGGCCCGCAGCAAGCAGAGCTCGGCCACGTTCCAGACAAACGGAGCTGCTCCGTCAGAGAAGGGGACAGATGGCATGAAATGGCTTTATTTTTTTGGTGCCCATATGCAATAAACACAAAATCACCGTCTCAACCCCATGTCTTCAAAAGTCTTGGTTAGAACACCCCACACAACGATCCCGCTGACCACTGCGGTGCTCTCCAAACCAGCTGGGCTGGGGACACCACACCCAAGCCACAGAGCCGACAGCACTTCCATGTCCCAGAGCACTACTATTTAGAACACTAGATAACGATGCGTGCACATGCGCATACACACACACACACACACACACACACACACACATTAGGTGGCAATAGCAGTCAAAACGCCAGCAGCTCACTGTGCTGGCGCACCGTTGTTCTCTCTTTCAGATCAGCTGCCTGCCGCTGCCCACTCCCCTGTGCACGATGCAGCATGAAAGCCCAGAAGCCCCTGCGCGCGCCGAGACCAAGTGGGTCATCTGAGCTGTCTTCACGGCTACTTTTAAATCATCTTTCAATTAATGCCAAAAATGAAGGTCCACTGACGCCCTTCTTCCACTCCTCACCCATACCACTTCCAAACATCTGTCTCAGGTTTTATTTACACATGGTGGAGAAAAGAGCCACCTGAATAATCTGGGTTTCTCCTCCTTAAAGGAGCTTCTGACAGCTGCCCATCCCCACCCGGCCCTGCAGGGCCTGGGCCAGATCCTCCTGGCTCACAAATCCTCATCTCTCTCCATTGCTGCTGTGGCTGCTGCAAACGCAGCTGAGCTGCGCTGCAAGCAGGGGCATAGCCCCGATGGCTCAGATGGCTCCGCACACACCCTGATGGTGCAGAAAGCCTGTGCCACTGGTTTGCAATTATTTTCCTATGCTAGGCAGAGCAAACCACACCTACAGTCCACGGAAACATTTCAGCCACCAGCAAATGCCCATCATATCTGCTCTTTCCGTTACCAGAGCTAGAAGAGAAAAATGAGGGTGGCTCTACAGCCATGCACGCATTTCCCGCAACTCGACAAATGATGTCGCGCCCAAGGCCAGCAGCAACTCCTACCAGTGTTCCTGGAAACCGCATTTAATCTCTGCACCATTTCTTCCAGGGCCATCTCTTCATTTCTCAGCCAAAACCTCATCCTCCGAGGCACCAAGTCGCCGCTCTCGGCTCTGCCTGCGCTGCACCAGAAGGTGCTCTGCGGGCGGGGCAGAGCGCTGGGGAGGGGGCGCGGCGGGAGGGGCGGGGGGCTAGGCGCTTCGCCTCCCTGCCCGGGATTGGTCTCCGCGCCACCGGGAGGGGGGCGCGCCCTGCGCCGGCGGGGGGCGGGGGGCGCTGGCGGAAGCGGAAGCGGCGCGCGCCTGCCCGAGTCACCGCCGCGGCCACCTGGAGCCCGTGCGTGTGCACCAGCGCAGTTGCCAGGGAGGTCGCGCACCCTCACGGTCGCCTGGGGTCACCTGAGGCTCACGCCGCAAGGTCACCCGGGACTCACGCCTACGCACCCGCCGCGCTCACCTGGTTGGGACTCAGGCGGCGCCGCGAGGTCACCTGGAAGTCCCGCAGCAGCGCGGAGGCACACGTCCCCGCCCCCGCCCCTCCCCCGGCTCCACTGGAGCCGGCTGACTGTGCCCCCGCCCGCCGCCTGCGGAGCTGGGCCTCCCTTTCCACCCCCTCACCTCCTGCTGCCCCCGGGCAGGTGCAGAGGCCGCAGCAGCCTAGGGCGGCCTCCTGGCCTGGCCGCATGCCTCCCAGGTGGCGCCGCACAAGTAGGTCGCTGGGTCCCTGAGTGAGTCCGTGGGTTCCCAGGGGACAGACTGACGGAGGCAGGGAGGCGCCTGCCCAAAGGTGCAGACCTGGGAGGGAGGCACGGGCTGCAGGCCTGCGCTCTCCACCTCGCGGTGGCTGGCAGGGCGCCACACTGAGCATTTGACACCGGCAGCACCCGGCTGCCACCTGCAGATTGGAGCTAGGGCATGCACGTTGAGGCCCCCACTGTCCCCACTCTGCAGATGCCCAGGG
Source organism: Tamias sibiricus (assembly GCA_025594165.1). Taxonomy (NCBI): domain Eukaryota; kingdom Metazoa; phylum Chordata; class Mammalia; order Rodentia; family Sciuridae; genus Tamias; species Tamias sibiricus. The sequence goes on from CM046663.1 coordinate 964,410, forward strand.
TGTGTGCACACTGCACTGGCCCCCACGCAGGTGCTGGCACCTTTTAACAAGGAGTCTTTCAGGAGCGGGGACCTCGCCCAACAGCACTGTGCCCTGACATCCCGGTCCAGCAGCAGGGTGTGCCCGGCTTCCTGTGTGGTGGCCTTGCAGCACAGTGCTAACCCCAAGGTAGAGGGTGAGTGGTCACAGAGGCCAGGCTGGGAGGGGAGAAGGATCTAGACACACAGTTAGGACCTTAATTAAAAAATGCGGCCACCAAACACAGAAGCACTGGGTGAGACAGGAAGAAGTTGATTTTTAAAAAATAAGAAGCCCAGGGAACATGGGCAGCTTCTCTGGGCTGCGAGTCACCTTGGGAAGGGGTGTGAGCCCCAGCCTCTGTGGACCCAGACCCCCGGGGCTCCTGTGCTGGGGCGGCCCAGCTGTGGCCACAGTTCCTGAGCCAGGTGCCACCCACCTCATGGAGGAACGTCTGCAGAGAGCCCTCTGAGGGGCCGCTCGACTCGCTCCCTCCCATCAGCTCCAGAACCTTCTTTGCCCCGCTTCAGGGAAGGCCCGCCACCAGGCAGACGCACAGAGGCAGCGCGTGCTTCCCAGGGCAGCCGCAGGGCTGGCCCTGGCACACTGCAGGGCAGGCCTTGAGAACCGGCTGCAGCCCCTGGGCCACCGGAGTCTTTTCTGCGGCAGCAGGTCTGGACCCTGGGAATGGACTTCTCTGACAGGTCCTGATGGCTCACACCCCAGCACTGCCAGCCTCTCGGCCATGGGAAAACCAGAGGGGAGGGCCAGACCCCACCTAGCTCCGGGCGCGCCCTCAGCCTCCCCTCCACCCTGCCGTCCGCTCTGCCTGGCCCTCTGGCTGAGCTGGGTATTAGGACTCTAGGCAGCACTGGAGCGGCTGCTTCAGGGCCAAGCCTGTAGGCCTCAGGTGTCACCCCCACGTGTCACCTCCGCTGCCCGGCACAGATGCTGGGCCAAACCCTGGTCTAGTGTTGCTGCACAGGACATCCTCCTGGATGAGACTGACACTTGGGTCAGACTCAGAGAACGCAGTGAGCAGCCTGCCCCCAACGCAGTGGGCCTCAACCAGTCGCAGGTCTGGGGAAGAACACCGAGGCTCCTGAGGAGGGGCACTCCTGCAGCATGTGCCCGTCCAGCCACTCGTCTGCGCTTCCCTGGCCCCAGCCTGCAGGGCCTGCAGAGTGGGCTCGCCCCTCCGTAGCTTGAGAGGCAGTTCCTGAGGCTGAGCCTCTGTCTGCTCTGCCGGCCTCCTCCATCGTGGCTCACCCAGTTGTGCCCTCTGTGAAGACCGAAGTCTGCTGAGGAACAGCTCCTGAGGGGGACGCACCCCTCCAGCTCCGGCAGCATTCCACGTGGTGTGAACTGTCTGCCCTCGCAGCAGCCTGGGAGAGGCACCACCTTCACCCTGCTTGTCAGAATAAGGCACTGAGAGGTGCAGTCATTTGCCCAAGGCCTCACAGCAGTGCACAGCCAGGGCAGACGCAGACTCAGACGCTGGAGACCTAGAATCCAAGGGTTTGCCTAGGGGGACTTGGTGAGCCTTGGTCAGAATACCATGCACAAGGTTCCTGGCAGCTGCCCAGGGTCCTAGGTGAGGCCCAGCACTCCATGAGAATCCCAGCCCAGAGCACCAAGGGACAGGTGCCTGTGTGTCACTGTTGGCCTGCTCCAGGAAGGCCCAGAGAGCAGCTCCTCCGTGGCCCGAGGCCCCAGCAAGGTGAGTGCTGGAAGGCTACACCTGGTGCTGGACTGTCCCCTGGGCAGCAGCCCTGCAAGGGAGGTGGGAAACAGGAGCTGGCAGGGGGGCCTGGAGAGCCACCATCCTGACAGGGAGCAGACCAGGGAGGGACAGCCAGGTCATGGTGAGCTGGGTGTGTCTGGCAGGTAGCATGTCCTGCAGGACGAAGGACATACTGAGTCCTGCCGGGAAGTCTGGAAAGGCACCCAGGCCTCCTGCACGGCCAGGCTGACTCCTGGGACGGCACCCAGCAAAGCCGGCAGCTCAGGTCCACCTGGGCTTGAGGTTCCGGCTGGTGAGGCCCGAGGCCAGCAATGCCCACAGCCCCTGAGATCCGTGAGGCCTCAGTGAGGCAGAGGGGGATGAACAAGGAGCAAAGTCCAAGACCTTCGTCCACAGCCACGACAGTGACATGTCCCCTGTGAGCGGGTGCGGGAGGAAGGGGAGTCCTGGGACATTGGCTGTTGAGTGCCCTGACCCAGCCACGGAGTTGGGTCCACACTAACATGAACTGAACAGAATCTGGAGTCAGGCGCGTGGGCTGTCCCCTGATGAGGAGGACCCCCGGTACCGCGTATCCGCCCACCGCCGGGCTCTCAGGCGAGGGCACCACGTGTCATGGCGGGACCAGCAGCTCCGGGACTGTGTGCTCTTGCCTGTGTGCAGTACCTGTGTTCTCTCTAGCAAATCAGGAGCAAAACCACGTCAGTGCACACCCAGGCCACGCCCTTACTCCCTGTACCTGATGCGACACCAGCCCGGGAGGCGTCCCTGCCACAGACCTTCCCCTGGCCTCTGCTGCGCCACTGCGTGGGTGCACGAGGCCCAGGGAATCTTTCTCAAAATTCAGTCGGGTTTTCTCAGCAGCCGTTGGTGGTCGTGAACGTGGCAAAGACACAGAGAAACGGAGAGTGTGTCTTTCCTCGTGACTGATGGCTTGTCTTGCCGGATTCCTGGAAGTGGAGTTGCAGACAGAAGGTGACACTGTGGAGCAGTACGTAGCAGCGTGGCGCTGTCCTGTCGGCAGGTGTCCACACCAACAAACAGGGAACCACGGCCCACCCTCTCCTGGGGCCTGCCGCGGCGAGCAGCAGGGTGGCCAGACTACCCCGGTGACCCAGCGTGGCCAAGAAGGGCTGGGCAGCAGGGCAGACGCGCTCCGTGAAGACTGCCTGCCGAGGTCAGGCCGGGAGCTGCTCGGGCAGCCGGATGGCAGGAGCTGCACTGGGGACCCGTACCACGTGACACTGGGACACCTCGGCCGCGGGGCTCCTCAGCAGTCCTGGCAGCGTGGCCTGTGGCAGATGGGACGACCGGTGCTCCCAGGCCACCAGCCCGCTGGGACCCGCCCCACTGAGCAGGCACCTGCCGGGAGCAGCGTCTCCTCACAGGCCCTGGACACGGTTCAGGCCACTGTCCATGAAAGCTCCCGCCCTGGCTGCAGGCCACGCCCCTGTCCCCACGCTGTCCTGGGGTGGGCAGCTGGGGGCTGCAGAAGGATGTGGGGCTGTGGGGAGCCCGCAGGGTCCTTCCTGCTTTCCAGCCTGCCCTGGCCCCAGTCACCGGGTCTTCTCCCGTGGGGCAGTGGTCACGGGGGAGCCTCCTGCGGTGTGACCTCACTGGGCAGCTCCTGTTTCCAGGGCGGGTCCCTCCCAGGGGCTGGGGGCGGTCTTCTTGACAGACAGGGCATTGGGGCTGGGGCCTCTCCCCTGTCCTAGGGACTCGCTGCCTGCCCCCAGGGGTCCTGGTGTGCTGCCTGGGGGCAGCGGATTCACTCCTGTCGTGCGGGAGGCCGCCGCAGGCCGTTGGGTCCAGCCTGTCCAGGGTGCTGGGCTTCTGAAGAGGCGCTGTTCCCCCGGGGGCCGCCTGCTGAGCTCCCCTGAGCAACCACGGCCACACGCATCACCCCGGGGCCACCCAGGCATCCCCGAGGTTGCTTCAGCTGCTCCAGGGGAGGAGCCCGCGAGGGCAGCCCGGCCCGGCACGAGCAGGTGCTTGGCGAGTGGGCAGGATGCTGGCCTCTGCCGTCAGCCAGAACTCCAGCCAAGACCCCAGGGAGGTCACAGTCCAGATCTGAGTTCGGGAAGCTGCTCTGTGTTGGGGCAGCTGGATGCTGGGGACTCCCAGTGGCCAGGGAGGGGCAGGGCCTGGGAGAAGACCTCCCCGACCCTCTCGGGGTCCAGGGGGAGGCGGGGCATGCAGGGGCTGCACCCCAGCCCTGAGCATGGAGAGGAGGCGGGACAGAGCCTCTGTGGGGTCTGGGAAGGAGGCCTGTGCCACGTGCAGGTGGCTGGCTGGCCAGCGTGCACCCCACCGACAGCAGGCCCAAGCCCCTCCCAGGTGGCCTGCTCCCCCTCACCTGCGGACCCCATGAGCAGGCCTCTGAGAGACCACCCCTCGTCCAGACGGCAAGTCTACAAGTGTGCGGCGAGTGTGTGTATCCGTCCGTGTGTGCGTGTGTGTGCGTGTATTGTGCGTGCATGTGTGTGCGCGCGTGTGTGTGTTTGTGCGCGCGTGTATGTGTGCGTGCATGTGTGTGCGTGTGTGCATGTGTGTGCGCGCGTGTGTGTGTGCGTGTGTGTGTGCGTGTGTGTGCACGCGTGTGTGTTTGTGCGTGTGTGTGTGTGTGTGTGTGCGCGTGTGTGTGGAGAGGCAGGTCCAGGGAAGACGCGGGAGGGGTGAGTGTAAGACCCCCACACCCGACCCTGGCCACCCCAGCCCCTGAGCCTGCGCTGGACACAGGAGATGGGGGAGGACACGGAGGGTGTGACAGGGCTGGGCCTGGGGACCAAATCCAAGTCCTCGCCATGTCCCCGGAGCAGATAAGCAGTAGGGTCGGATAGAGCTCTCCTCAGTGCCCCTGTGCAAGGCAGGGAGCGTCAGGGTCCCGTGCCCAGCACCCCAGGGCAGAGGTGGACGCGCCAGCCCTGGGGCTGCAGGAGGGACAAGGCAATGCCCTGGTCCCCTCCCACCCAGGCCCTGCTTGGAGGAGCTCGTGGCCTTTTTTTTTTGGTACCAGGGATTGCACCCTTTTTATGTTTCATTCTAAGACAGCTTTGAGCCTGCAGCTCAGGACCTGAGGCAGGAGGGTCACAAGTTCAAAGCCGTGAGTGACTGGGAAGTAGTCCCTCGTCTGCTGGAGGGCCAGCGGGCCCAGGCCAGAGGGTCTGTCCTGGCAGCAGACGCCCTCGCAGCACGGAGTGGTCACGACGCCAGGACCTGCTGCAGGGTTGGGGCCAGGGCCCGGGAGGTGGCATCACCGACGTCTGGCGACCCGTCCACCTTCCGCAGGCTCCTGGAGCCCTGCCCCTCCTCTCAGGGCCTCCCCGAGAACAGGTGCACCATGACAGCACCAAAGCCACCAGCAGGGACATCCGGGGCTCAGGCACTTTGAGGGCAGCTGAGGCCAGCAAAAGGCCCTCCATCCGCCTGCAGGCCTGAGTGGGTCAGTGCAGGTCCTGGCACCAGGCCCACTCACCTCTGAGCACCAGAAGGCCACTGTGGTCACTGAATAAGCCCCAAAGAGGTCCCCCTGGGGCCTATGAATGCCACCTGAGTGGCAGAAGGGACTTTGCAGATGGGATTATGACAGAGTCTTGAGGTGGGCAGTGGCCTGGGACGTCCAGGTGGGCCCCTGTCGTCCAGGGTCCTCATGAGAGGGGCAGGAGGCCCAGAGGCAGGGAGGAGACACAGCCTGGGGCTCGAGGGGAGCGGGGAAGGCAGATGTGCCCCCGGAGCCTGCGGGACGGGCCAGCCAGGCCTGGTCCTAGGGCTTTCCGTCCCCAGACGGTCTGATGATAAATCCGGTTATTCTGGCCAATTTGTGCTGGTCTGTTTGGCAGCACAGGAGCCGGCACAGCCGCAGACAGGAGAAGCTTGACGCTGTCTCCTGCAGAGCCCTGGCCCACCCTCCCCCAGCCCAGGGTCAGAGCAGCAGGTAGAACGGCCTGCTGGCCAAGAGGCCCCAGGGTGGGGGCACACCAGGAGCCCTCGTAGGTTTCGAGGGCACCTCTAAGAGGACCACCGGGTGCCTCGTGCCAACCCCAAGGTGCACATGGGACCACCCTCCTTCACTCCACACAGCAGGCGAGGACCCTGACCTGCTGGCCTCCCAGTGACTTCTGAGAGTGCGCCTGGCCGCTAGGACAGTGTCCACCTGACACTCTGCACCTGGTCTTCCAGCACCTTTCAGGCAGTCGAGGGCCGGGCCCCGGGGCTCTGGCGTGACAACCGTGTCCGGCCAGGCTGCTGCGAGATCTGGGCCCGCGTGTGTGTGCAGCTGCAGGTTGTAGCGCGGCTGGCTTTCTGGAGCCTGTGTCCTCGTGCTGACACCGGCCACTGTCTGTGGGGGTGTTCACTGTCCGGGAGGGGGACAAAGGAGGTGTCCAGCCACCCCCGCAGCCAGGGCAAGACAATGGCGCTTCCTCGCAGTCTGCTGCTCTGGGCGCTGCCTTGGAAACCAGCAGTCCCCCAGGACGGCCTGCCGCTTCCCGCAGGCACGAGGACACTGTGTGCTCCAGCAGGGACAGCCCGAGACAGGAAGGCCCAACACAGGAGGCCGTGCCAGGAGAGCAGGGCGAGCGCTGCCGTCACGCAGGAGGTTCCTGGCGAGGGCGGCCTGCTAGGGCAGGCAGGGAGAGCCACGGGGCTGCTTCTCCCAGGAAGGGCGTGGGCAGGGTGCTGCGGTGACAGCACACTACAGAAGAGAGCAGGGGTGTCCCGACACAGCACAGCCGGACCCAGGCTCTGCCAACGCCGGCCTCCACTGGGAGAGCTGAGCTGTCCACCTGCCCCTGCCACGGAACACCGTGCGGCCCACTCCACACCAGGAGAGGCCCCTGGGGAGGGCACGGCTGCTCCTCGTGCAGGCGGGACTCCAGGGCAGCCCTGTGGTCCACCAAGGCCCTGCGGGGCCTGGCCTTGAGGGACGTCGCCCTGGGCTGGCAGGTGCCCGTCCCAGGATGCAGGAGCCCTGTTTGGGGAGATGGCTTAAATTGCGGTTGACTATGGGCCATGGAGATTTGGGCATTGCCGCCTTCCGTCGTCTCACGGGACTTGGCCCGGGATCTCGCGGGACTTGGCCGAGATTGCTGATGGGGTCAGCGCCATTTTTTGGTGGTGTGTGGTGTGTGTTAGTCGTTGTTAGAGCCAGAGAGAAAAGTTATCAGAATAAAAAGCTGTTTGTTTCCAGTTCACCTCTGAACTTCTTCCCGCAGCTTCGTTGCTCCAAGCGGCCATCGCTTCAGGCGGCAACACCAGGACAGCAGTGCAGGAGTGCCATCAGGGTGGCTCTGGCGTGGACAGCATTTCACAAAAGCTCGGGGGTGCCGGTGGGTCTCTAACGGGGGGTGGGAGTTGTGTGGTCAGAGGAGCTGCCCAGGGTGGAGGGGATGGCCAGGAGACCTGGGGAGCAGGTGGCCAGGCAGGTCAGGCTAGGTGCCCGGGAGACAGCGAGGGCTTGAGGAACTGAGGTGGCGGCTGGGGCCTCGACGGTCAGTGAGGGCCCGCAGGCAGGGCTCTGGGCCTGTTCTCCAGCACTGGCCTGGTGCCGGGTGGGTGTCGAGCACCTGTGGTCCCGTGACACCTGTGACCGGTGGGCTCCAGGTAAAGCAGATGGCCAGGTAAAGCAGGGACCGTCGGAGGCCACAGTGCCAAGGAGCAGGGAATTCCGCACTCAGCCGAGGGCGCCTGCCTCGGCTCCGGCCTCTGCCCACACGACAGGCCTGGGTCCCAGGAGGTGAGTCCTGGCCTGTCCACGCCTCTCCTGCTGGGCCTGTTTGGACGCTGACAGGAGCAGGCCTGGCACTACCCAGGCAGAGCCAGGCTGCCATTCGCTGGTGAACGGGGCCGCAGAGAGAAGCACCAACAAACTGGGATCCCAGGAGAGGAGGTGGTGGCGGGGGGCGTCCCTGGAAGGGCCTGGGAAGGCTGGCGGCGAGTCCTGCCGTGTCCTCCCCGCGTGAGCCCACAGAGGAGAGGCAGTTCTGCCCGAGCAGTCGGACGGTCTCCGAGGTAGCAGGCGGTAAAAGCCCAAGGAAAGGGGCCATTGAGGTGGCACCGAAGCCATCACAGCTACTAGGGAGGCGTAGGCAGGGATGGCCAGTCGGACTAGCCTGGCAACTCAGTGAGACCCTGCCTCAGAGGAAAACCTCACAGGGGCTGGGATGGAGCACTCGCCTAGACCTGTGAGGCCTGGGCTCCTCCCCAGCTGGACACACACACACACACACACACACGTGCCCATGCACACATGCACCTCACACCTTGCACACACGCACACACGCACACACACCTCACACCTTGCACACACGCACACGCACCTCACACCTTGCACACAGGCACATTCACATACCTCACACCTTGCACACATGCACACTCGCACCTTGCACACATGCACACACGCACCTCACACCTTGCACACATGCACATTCACACGCACCTCACACCTTGCACACATGCACACACGCACACGCACCTCACAGGGTACTGCAACAACACAGAAGTGGACGCAGCGATAAGCTGTGTTCTACTTCACGGGTGAAATAGTTCGAGCGACTGGACTAAAGCCTGGAAACGACTCAGCCATGTGTGTCCGATGGAAAGCGATGTGCAGACGTGGCCAGTGCAAGCAGTGCCCAGCTCCGCTGTTCGCCCTGGTCCCGGCTCCCACGCTGGCACAGACAGACCAAGCTGGACCCCCGGGGACAGGCCATGAGCAGACCCACACAGTGAAAGGCTTGCTGGCTCTCAGGGAAAGGGTTGGTCAGCCTGAGGGCTGGTACGTCCGGGATGCCACAGGTGTGCGTGAAATGCGTGACAGCAGCCAGCGCCCAGAGACCTTCGTGGTGTTTTCTGTTTCAACAGAATCCGGCCCTTGGTTGAGGAAAGGAGGTGTGCTTGGACCCCGCAGGCTGGCCTCCCAGACACCTGGCCTCAACATGAAGGCCAGCAGGCAGAGTCCTACCTGAATGCCCTGGGCCCGTCCACAGGCAGCCGTCATCCCCGAAACAGCTGTGGTCCAGCAGAACCAGTGGCTGCGAGAAGCAGCTGCAGGTCACCCCAGGAACCCAGCAGGCTGGCTGGCCTCCAGGGAACTGACCCCAGACCCAGCTCCTCGTCCCTGGGGGCCAGGGTGTGCACGGTACCACTGGGGGTGGGCGGCAAGGCTGCAGGTGCAGGAGGTGCTCCAGAGGGCCAGCAGCTGGCTCTCCAGAGAGGCCAGTGAGGCGTGTCCCCAGGAAGGCTTCCTAAGGGCCTCTCAGGCCTCCATCCTGACGCTGGCTCTAGGACGTGGCCAGGTGCAGCACTAGCGGGTGGTGGACACAGCGTTCTCTAAGGGCCCAGAGTTCAAGGGCACTGGACAGCAGCACTCTCCCGAGGCCCTCTGGTGCCCAAGCTCAGGTTTCAGGTAGGTGCCCATCAGCTCCAGCAGCGCGCCCAGACCCCTGCTGAGATTTTATCCCTTCCGTCCCTCCGTCCTCTGCCCCTCCCTCCCTCTGAACCTGGCCACCTGGGCGCCTGCCATTCCTGCCACCTGGGAGAGAGGAGGGGTGAGGCAGTCCTCGGCGGCCTCCACACTGCTCCCGTGTTCCAGGTCCTGAGAAGGCTCATGACGTGCGGCAGGAAGAGCCCGCTGGCCACGCCTGGCTCAGGCCTCCCCACTGGACCAGGGCGCCACTGAAGCCTGCGTCTGGTCCCCACGCTCCAGGGTCGTCGGGGATATGCATCCCTAAGGGCCACACTGGCAGGATGTGTGCAAAGGTGGTCACTCCCATGGGCAGGTGAGCTGCTGACCCTGCTCTCGGGGCAACCTCAGGGACACACCAAAGCTCCAGCGAGGCATGGCCCTGGGCACTCCTCTCCTGGGGCCTGGAGCAGCACCCTGTGATGCAGGGGAACGGCCAGCTCACGTCCTGGCTGGCCGCGCCTCCCGCCCCAGCTCGCCCACCGCGGTGGGGAGCACCACGTCCTACCTCCCGGGGCTCTTTTGAGGGTTAAGCAGAAGTGACCAGAGCCGTGGCCGGGCTTACAGTGGGCATCCAGTCACGTGAGTAAGTGTCACAACCCCAGAGGCTCAGAGGTGGACAGGAAGGTGGCCGCAGCAGTCTCCAAGCCCAGCCAGACCCGTCGACGCACTTCCTAGACTTTCTGGAAACTCAGGTTTCCTGGAGTTCCTGTGGGGTCTGTGGAGCCCGCGGCTCCCGGCCAGCAGGACGCAGGGCCACGGCTTGAGACTGGCTGCTGGTCTCACACTCGGTCATCGTCCACCCAAGGTGCCTGATGTGGGCTCTGTGCCGGGGACACAGCACCCAGCACTGCAGGCGCCTGGGCGCTGCCTCCTAGGACGGCACCGATCCCTGGCCCACGGCGCCTCCTTCCTTCACACCTGTCCTGCTGTCACAGGGGCCTCGGCCATTCAGCAGGGCTGCCTTGGTCACCAGTCCAGCCACATTGCCTGTCACGGCCAGAGAGGCTGACCATGCCTCCGAGGGCACACTGTCAGCAAGGCATGCCCAGGGCCTGGGGCTCTGCTGCATCCTGACAGCTGGCCCGAGCCGCCCAGCCTGCAGCTCCAGAGCTGGCCGGGACGCAGGACTGCAGGCCCCACAGGGCTCCCAGGGCTCCCAGCAGGACCCACAGGACCAGGAAGTGCAGGCAGCATGACCAGGGCCACATCGGTCCTTTCACACAACACAGCCCTGGGAACCTGACCAGGGCCCTCCTCTCCCTCACCACACAGCCCCAGGGACCCCGACCAGGCACTCCTCTCCCTCACTCACACCACACAGCCCCAGGGACACCCGACCAGGCCCTCCTCTCCCTCACCACACAGCCCCAGGGACCCCGACCAGGCCCTCCTCTCCCTCACACCACACAGCCCCCAGGGACACCCGACCAGGCCCTCCTCCCTCACACCACACAGCCCCAGGGACACCCGACCAGGCCCTCCTCTCCCTCACAGCACACAGCCCCAGGGACACCCGACCAGGCCCTCCTCCCTCACCACACAGTCCCAGGGACACCCGACCAGGCCCTCCTCTCCCTCACCACACAGCCCCAGGGACCCCCCGACCAGGCCCTCCTCTCCCTCACACCACACAGCCCCAGGGACACCCGACCAGGCCCTCCTCCCTCACAGCACACAGTCCCAGGGACACCCGACCAGGCCCTCCTCTCCCTCACCACACAGCCCCAGGGACACCCGACCAGGCCCTCCTCTCCCTCACACCACACAGCCCCAGGGACACCCGACCAGGCCCTCCTCTCCCTCACCACACAGCCCCAGGGGACCCCGACCAGGCCCTCCTCTCCCTCACACCACACAGCCCCAGGGACACCCGACCAGGCCCTCACCTCCCTCACACCACACAGCCCCAGGGACACCCGACCAGGCCCTCCTCTCCCTCACAGCACACAGCCCCAGGGACACCCGACCAGGCCCTCCTCTCCCTCACAGCACACAGTCCCAGGGACACCCGACCAGGCCCTCCTCTCCCTCACACCACACAGCCCCAGGGACCCCGACCAGGCCCTCCTCCCTCACACCACACAGCCCCAGGACACCCGACCAGGCCCTCCTCCCTCACAGCACACAGTCCCAGGGACACCCGACCAGGCCCTCCTCTCCCTCACCACACAGCCCCAGGGACACCCGACCAGGCCCTCCTCTCCCTCACACCACACAGCCCCAGGGACACCCGACCAGGCCCTCCTCTCCCTCACACCACACAGCCCCAGGGACACCCGACCAGGCCCTCCTCTCCCTCACAGCACACAGTCCCAGGGACACCCGACCAGGCCCTCCTCTCCCTCCACACCACACAGCCCCAGGGACACCCGACCAGGCCCTCCTCTCCCTCACACCACACAGCCCCAGGGACACCCGACCAGGCCCTCCTCTCCCTCACACCACACAGTCCCAGGGACACCCGACCAGGCCCTCCTCTCCCTCACACCACACAGCCCCAGGGACACCCGACCAGGCCCTCCTCTCCCTCACAGCACACAGTCCCAGGGACACCCGACCAGGCCCTCCTCTCCCTCACACCACACAGTCCTAGGGACACCCGACCAGGCCTCCTCCTCCCTCACAGCACACAGCCCCAGGGACACCCGACCAGGCCCTCCTCTCCCTCACACCACACAGTCCTAGGGACACCCGACCAGGCCTCCTCCCTCACAGCACACAGTCCCAGGGACACCCGACCAGGCCCTCCTCTCCCTCACACCACACAGTCCCAGGGACACCCGACCAGGCCCCCCCTCCTCTCCCTCACAGCACACAGCCCCAGGGACCCCGACCAGGCCCTCCTCTCCCTCACACCACACAGTCCCAGGGACACCCGACCAGCCCCCCCTCCTCTCCCTCACAGCACAAAGCCCCAGGGACCCCGACCAGGCCCTCCTCTCCCTCACACCACACAGCCCCAGGGACCCCGACCAGGCCCTCCTCTCCCTCACAGCACACAGCCCCAGGGACACCCGACCAGGCCCTCCTCTCCCTCACACCACACAGTCCTAGGGACACCGACCAGGCCCTCCTCTCCCTCACACCACACAGTCCTAGGGACACCCGACCAGGCCCTCCTCTCCCTCACACCACACAGTCCCAGGGACACCCGACCAGGCCCCCCCCCTCTCCCTCACAGCACACCGCCCCAGGGACCCCGACCAGGCCCTCCTCTAATCTCCATCACACCACACAGTCACCCAGGGACACCCGACCAGGCCCCCCCCTCCTCTCCCTCACAGCACACAGCCCCAGGGACCCCGACCAGGCCCTCCTCTCCCTCTCACACCACACAGCCCCAGGGACCCCGACCAGGCCCTCCTCTCCCTCACCACACAGCCCAGGGACACCCGATCCAGGACCTCCTCCATCACACAGCACACAGTCCCAGGGACACCCGACCAGACCAGGCCCTCCTCCCTCACAGCACACAGCCCCAGGGACATCACCCGACCAGGCCCTCCTCCCTCACAGCACACAGTCCCAGGGACACCCGACCAGGCCCTCCTCCCTCACACCACACAGCCCCAGGGACACCCGACCAGGCCCTCCTCTCCCTCACAGCACACAGCCCCAGGGACACCCGACCAGGCCCTCCTCTCCCTCACCACACAGCCCCAGGGACCCCGACCAGGCCCTCCTCTCCCTCACACACACAGTCCCAGGGGACACCCGACCAGGCCCTCCTCTCCCTCACAGCACACAGTCCCAGGGACACCCGACCAGGCCCTCCTCTCCCTCACACCACACAGCCCCAGGGACCCCGACCAGGCCCTCCTCTCCTCACACCACACAGCCCCAGGGACACCCGACCAGGCCCTCCTCTCCCTCACACCACACAGTCCTAGGGACACCCGACCAGTGCCCTCCTCTCCCTCACACCACACAGCCCCAGGGACACCCGACCAGGCCCTCCTCTCCCTCACAGCACACAGCCCCAGGGACACCCGACCAGGCCCTCCTCTCCCTCACAGCACACAGTCCCAGAGACACCCGACCAGGGCCCCCTCCTCTCCCCTCACCACACAGCCCCAGGGCCCCGACCAGGCCCTCCTCTCCCTCACAGCACACAGTCCCAGGGACACCCGACCAGAAACCCTCCTCTCCCCTCACAGCACACAGCCCCAGGGACACCCGACCAGGCCCCCTCTCCCTCACACCACACAGCCCCCAGGGACACCCGACCAGGCCCTCCTCTCCCTCACAACCACACAGCCCCCAGGGACACCCGACAGGCCCTCCTCTCCCTCACAGCCACCACAGCCCCAGGGACACCCGACCCAGGCCCTCCTCTCCCTCACACCACACAGCCCCAGGGACACCCGACCAGGCCCTCCTCTCCCTCACACCACACAGCCCCAGGGACACCCGACCAGGCCCTCCTCCTCTCCCTCACACACCACACAGTCCCAGGGACACCCGACCAGGCCCTCCTCTCCCTCACACCACACAGTCCCAGGGACAACCCGACCAGAGCCCTCCTCTCCCTCACACCACACAGTCCCAGGGACACCCGACCAGGCCCTCCTCTCCTCTCACCACACAGTCCCAGGGACACCCGACCAGGCCCTCACTCTCCCTCACACCACACTAGCCCCAGGGACACCCGACCCAGGCCCTCCTCTCCCTCAACCACACAGCCCCAGGGACACCCGACCAGGGCCCTCCTCTCCCTCACAGCACACAGCCCCAGGGACACCCGACCAGGCCCTCCTCACCCTCACACACACAGCCCCAGGGACACCCGACCAGGCCCTCCTCCTCCCTCACAGCACACAGCCCCAGGGACACCGACCAGGCCCTCCATCTCCCTCACGATCACGCAGCCCCAGGCCCTCCCTCTCCCTCACCACACAGCCCCTAGGGACACCCGACCAGGCACTACACTCCTCAGGGACCTCACCATGCACTCACAGCCACAGCCCCAGGGACACCCGACCAGGCCCCTCCTCTCCCTCAACAGCACACAGCCCCAGGGACCACGACCAGGCCCTCCTCTCCCTCACACCACACAGCCCCAGGGACACCCGACCAGGCCCTCCTCTCCCTCACACCACACATAGTCCCAGGGACACCCGACCAGGCCCTCCTCTCCCTCATCACACCACATCAGCCCCAGGGGACCCCGACCAGGGGCCCTCCTCTACCTCCACCCCAGCACACAGCCCCAGGGACACCAAACCAGTCCCCTCCTCTCCCTCACACCACGCAGCCCCAGGGAAACCCCCCCCGCCCCGACCAGGCCCTCCTCTCCCTCACAAACCACACAGCCCCAGGGTCACCCGACCAGGCCCTCCTCTCACCCCTCACCCACACAGCCCCAGGCGGAACACCCGAGCCATGCCCTCCACACAGCTCACAGCCCCAGGGACACCCTACAGTCACTCCCTCCCACCACGCCCCAGGGACCCCGACCAGGCCCCCTCTCCCTCACACCACACAGCCCCCAGGGGACCCCGACCAGGCCCCTCTCCTCTCACCCCACAGCACAACACCCCCACCCCCCACCCGACCAGGGCCCTCCCTCCCTCCTCACCACACTAGCCCCAGGGACCCCCCGACCCAGGCATCCTCCCCCCCCCCCACCCCCTCACACCCCCTCACAGCCCCCAAACAGCCCCAGGGACCCCCGACCAGGCCCTCTCTCCCTCACAGCACACAGCCCCAGGGACAACCCGACCAGGCCCTCCTCTCCTCTCAGCAACAGCCCCAGGGACACCCGACCAGGCCCTCCTCTCCATCACGAGCACACAGCCCCAGGGACACCCGACCAGGCCCTCCTACTCTCCCTCACAGCACACAGCCCCAGGGGACACGACCGACCAGGCGTCCCCTCTCCTCCCGACCAGGCCCTCCTCTCCCATCACACACAGCCCCAGGGACCCCAACCAGGCCCTCCTCTCCCTCCACCTCTCCCTCACCACACAGCCCCAGGGACACCCGACCCATGGCCCTCCTCTCCCTCCACCACACAGCCCTCACCCTACCAGCCCTCCTCTCCCTCACACCACACTGGCCCCAGGGGACCCCAACCAGGCCCTCCTCTCTCCATGCACACCATCACAGCCCCAGGGACAGCCCGACCAGGCCCTCCTCACCCTCACAGCATACAGTCCCAGGGACCCCGACCAGGCCCTCCTCTCCCTCACAGCACACAGTCCCCAGGGACACCACCCGACCAGGGCCCCTCCTCTCCCTCACAGCACACAGCCCCAGGGACACCCAGACCAGGCCCTCCTCTCCCTCACCAGCACACAGTCCCAGGGACACCCGACCAGGCCCTCCTCCCTCAACAGACTACACAGCCCCCAGGGACACCCGACCAGCCGCCCCTCCTCTTCTCCCTCACAGCACACAGGTCCCAGGGACACCCGACCAGGCCCTCCTCTCCCTCACAGCACACAGTCCCAGGGACACCCAGGGACCAGGCCCTCCTCTCACCCTCACAGCACCAGCCCTAGGGACACCCGACCAGGCCCTCCTCTCCCTCACACCACACAGCCCCAGGGACACTCCGACCAGGCCCCCCTCTCCTCACGACCACACAGCCCAGGGACACCCGACCAGGCCCCTCCTCTCCCTCACACCACACAGTCCTAGGACAAAACCCGACCAGGCCCTCCTCTCCCTCACAGCACACCAGTCCCAGGGACACCCGACCAGGCCCTCCTCTCCCTCCACAGCACACAGTCCCACGGGACACCCGACCAGGCCCTCCTCTCCTCACACCACACAGCCCCAGGGACACCCGACCAGGCCCTCCTCTCCCTCACAGCACACCAGCCCAGGGACACCGACCCACCAGGCCCTCCTCTCCCTCACAGCACACAGTCCTAGGGAAACCCGACCAGGCCCTCCTCCCTCACACACACACAGCCCCAGGGACACCCGACCCAGGCCCTCCTCTTCTCCTCACAGCACACACAGCCCCAGGGACACGATCCGACCAGGCCTCCTCTCCCTCACAGCAACACAGTCCTAGGGACACCCGACCAGGCCCTCCTCCCTCACAGCACACAGCCCCAGGGACACCCGACCAGGCCCTCCTCTCCCTCACAGCACACAGCCCCAGGGACACCCGACCAGGCCCTCCTCTCCCTCACACCACACAGCCCCAGGACACACCCGACCAGGCCCTCCTCTCCCCTCACACCACACACCCCAGGGACACCCGACCAGGCCCTCCTCTCCCTCACACCACACAGCCCCAGGGACCCCGAAACCAGGTCCCTCCTCTCCCTCACACCACACAGCCCCAGGGACACCCCGACCAGGCCCTCCTCTCCCTCACAGCACACAGCCCCAGGGACACCCCGACCAGGCCCTCCTCACTCCCTCACAGCACACAGCCCCAGGGACACCCGACCAGCCCCCCTCCTCTCCCTCACAGCACACAGCCCCCCCAGGGACACCCGACCAGGCCCCCTCCTCTCCCTCACAGCTCACACACAGCCCCAGGGACACCAGACCAGGGGCCCTCCTCTCCCTCACACCAACACAGCCCCAGGGACACCCGACCAGGCCCTCCTCTCCCTCACACCACACAGCCCCAGGGACACCCGACCAGGCCCTCCTCTCCCTCACAACCACACAGCCCCAGGGACACCCGACCAGGCCCCTCCCTCCTCTCTACACCACACAGTCCCAGGGACCACCCGACCAGGCCCTCCTCTCCCTCACACCATACAGCCCCCAGGTACACCCGACCAGGCCCTCCTCTCCCTCACACCACAACAGCCCCAGGGACACCCGACCAGGCCCTCCTCTCCCTCACAGCCACACAGCCCCAGGGACACCCGACCAGGACTCCTCCTCTCCCTCACAGCAACATCAGTCCCCAGGGACACCCGACCAGGCCCTCCTCCTCTCCCTCAGACTTTCCAGCCCCAGGGTACCACCTGACCAGGCCCTCCTCTCCCTCACACCACACAGGCGCCATGGAAACCCGACCAGGCCCCTCCTCCGCTCACTAGCACACAGTCACAGGGGACAACCCGACCATGGCCCCCCCTCCTCTCCCTCAGACAACACAGCCCAGGGGACACCCGACCAGGCCCTCCTCTCCCTCACACCCACACAGTCCCCAGGGACAACCCGACAGGCCCTCACCTCCCACACACCACACCGCCCCAGGGACACCCGACCAGGCCCTCCTCTCCCTCACAGCACACAGCCCCAGGGACACCCGACCAGGCCCTCCTCTCCCTCACACCACACAGCCCCAGGGACACCCGGACCCAGGCCCTCCTCTCCCTCACACCAAAACAGCCCGCCCCAGGGACACCCGACCAGGGCCCCTCCTCTCCCTCACAGCACACACAGCCCCAGGACCCCGACCAGGCCCTCCTCTCCCTCACACCACACAGACACCCCAGGGACAACCCGACACCCTCCCAGGCCCTCCTCTCCCTCACACCACACAGTCCCAGGGACAACCCGACCAGGCCCTCCTCTCCTCACACCAGCACACCCAGGGACACCCGACCAGCCCCCTCCCTCTCCCTCACAGCACACAGCCCCAGGGACACCCGACCAGGCCCTCCTCCTCCCTCACACCACACAGCCCCAGGGACAACCCGTACCAGGCCCTCCCTCACCCTCACACCACACAGCCCCAGGGACACCCGACCAGGCCCTCCTCCTCTCCCTCGATACCACACAGCCCCAGGCGACACGCCGACCAGGCCTCTCCTCCCTCACTCGCACACAGCCCCAGGGACACCCGACCAGGCCCTCCTCTCCCTCAATACAGCACACAGTCCCAGGGACACCCGACCAGGCCCTCCTCTCCCTCATCACCACACAGTCCCCAGGGACACCCACCAGGCCTCTCCTACTCCCTCACACACACAGCCCCAGGGACACCCGACCAGGCCTCCCTCCCCTCACACCACACAGCCCCATGAGATACCCGACCCAGGCCGCTCCTCTCCCTCACACCACACATCCCCCAGGGACAACCCCGGCCAGGACACTCCTCCCCCTCACAGCCCACAGCCCCAGGCACCCGTTAAAAAGGGGAAACCCGACCCAGGCCATCCACTCCCTCACACCCACACGCCCCAGCGGACACACAGACAGGCCCTCCTCATAGACACCACACAGCCCCAGGGACCCGCAGCCCTCCTCTCCCTCACATGCCACAGTCCCAGGGACACCCGACCAGGGCCATCCTCTCCCTCACACACACAGTCCTACGGGACCACCCGACCAGGCCCTCTCTCCCTCACAGCTACACCGCCCCAGGGACACCCGACCAGGCCTCCACTCCCTCACACTCACATCAGAGTCCGCAGGGACCCCCGACCAGGCCGTACTCCCTCTCACAGCACACAAAGTTCCCAGGGACAGCCCGACTCAGGCCCTCCTCACCCTCACAACCAACCACAGTCCTATGGGACACCCGACCCAGGGGCCTCCACTCCCTCTCTGCACTCAGCCTGGGGGACACCCGACCAGGCCCTACTCACCCTCACCACCACACAGTCCTAGGGTCAACCCGAGACCAGGTCGCTCCTCCCTCACAGCTCACTGTTCCCAGGAACAAACCCCGACCAGGCCCTCCTCTTTCCCTCACACCACTCTAGTCCCAGATGACAACCGGACCAGGCCCCCCCTCTCCCCCACAGGCACACAGCCCCAGGGACACCCGACCAGCGCCCTCCTCTCTCTCACACCACACAGCCCCAGGACACACCCGGCCCAGGCCCTCCTCGTCCCTCACAGGACCACACAGTCCCAGGGACACCCGACCAGGACCTCCTCTACCTCACAGCACACATTCCTCAGGGACCCCGTCCAGTGCCCTCCTCTCCCTCACACCACACAGTCCCATGGACACACCTACCAGGGCCCCCCGCTCCCTCCTCCCTCACAGCCACACAGCCCTAGGGACACCCGACCGGCCCTCCTCTCCCTCACTACCCACACAGTCCTCAGAGACAACCCGAACCAGGCCCCCCCCTCTCCCTCTCCCACCCTAGCACAAACAGGCCCCGGAGCGGATTCACGGACCAGGGCCCTCATCTCCCTCACACCACACACGCCCCAGGGACACCCGACCACGGGCCCTCCTCTCCCTCACAGCACACAGCCACAGGGACACCCAGACCAGGGCCCTCTCTCCATCACCTCACAGCCCCAGGGACCCCCGACCCAGGCCCTCCTCCTACCCTCACCACACAGCCCCAGGGACCACCCGACCAGGCCCTCCTCTCCTTCACAGCATACACACAGTCCCTAGGGACACCTCGACCAGGCCGACCAGGCACCCCCCTCTCCCTCACAGCACACACCCCAGGGACCACCCGACCAGGCCCTCCTCCCTCACAGCACAAACAGTCCCAGGGACACCGACCAGGCCCTCTCCCTCACACACACAGCCCCCAGGGGACACCCGACCAGGCCCCCCCTCCTCTCCCGCACAGCACACAGACCCAGGGACCACCCGACCATGCCCCTCCTCTCGCCTCACCACACGCCACAGGGACACCCGACCAGGCCCTCCTCTCCCTCACAGCAACACATGCCCCAGGGACAACCCGTATCAAGGGACCTCCTCTCCCTCATCAGCACTCCATCTCCCCATGGGACACCCCGACCAGCCACACTATCTCCCTCACAAGCACACAGCCCCAGGACGACGCCGACCAGGACCTCCTCTCCCTCACACCACACAGTCCCCAGGACACCCGACCAGGAGGCCCTCCTCTCGACTCAACAACCACACAGTCCTATGACAGCCGAGCACAGGCCGCTCCTCTCCCTACACAACAAGCACACAGCCCCAGGGGACACGTACCCGACCAGGCCTACCTCGTCCTCTCACTCACAGCAACTGCCCCCAGGGGGACCACACCGACCAGGCCTCCTCTCCCTCACTGCAACACAGTCCCAGGAACGAACCCGACCAGGGCACCCTCATCACCCTCACAGCACACAGTTCCAGGGGACCCCGACAGGCCCTCACTCTCCACTCACAGCACACAGCCCAGGGGACACCCGACCAGGCCCTCCTCTCCCTCACACCACAATCAGCTCCCAAGGGACACCCGAACAGGCCCTCCTATCTCCCTCACACACACAGCCCCCTGGCACCCGTCCAGGCCTCTCTCATCGCTCACACCAGACAGCCCCTGGGAACCCACCCAGTACCTAGGGACACCCGACCAGAGCCCAACCTCTCCTCACCCCTCTGAGGCAGACTACACAGCCCAGGGACACCCGCCCAGGCCCTCCTCTCCCTCACAACCACACACAGCCCCCAGGGACAACCCGACAGGCCCTCCTCCTCCACACACACACAGGCCCCAGGAGGACACCCGACCAGGGCCCTCGCTCTCCCTCACAGCACACCAGCCCCAGTGACACCCGACCAGGCCCTCCTCTCCCTCACACCACACCGTCCATGGACACCCGACCAGTCCTCTCTCCCTCAACAAACCAAACATCCCCAAGGGACACCCGACCAGCGCCCCTCCTCTCCTTGTCACGACACAGCAGCCCCAGGGACCCCGACCAGGCCCTCCTCTCCCTCACAGCACACATCCAAGTCCCAGGGACAGACCATCGACCAGGCCCTCCTCTCCCTCACACCACACAGACCCAGGGACAACACCCGACGCAGGGCCCTCCTCTCTTTCACACCACACAGCCCTAGGGTACTACGCCGACCAGGCCCACCTCTTCCCTCACAGCAAACAAGCACACAGTCCCAGGGACAGAAAACCCGACAGGCCCTCCCTCCCTCACACCACACAGTCCCAGGGACAGCCCGACCAGCCTCCTCTCCCTCACACCACACAGCCCCAAGGGCACAACCCGACCAGCCCTCCTCCCTACACACCACACAGCCACCAGGGACACCTGACCAGCCCCCCCTCCTCTCCTCCAGACTACACAGACCCCAGGGACACCCGACCCAGGCCCCCTCTTCCCTCACAGCACACAGTACCCAGGGACACCCCAGCAAAACCAGGCCCTCCACCCCCTCCCGCACACAGCTCCCAGGGACACCCGACCAGGCCCTCCTCCTCCCTCATGACCACACAGCCTCAAGGGACCCACCCGAACCAGGCCCTCCTCCCTCACACCACACAGCCCCAGGGACACCCGACCAGGCCCTCCCCCCCTCACAGCACACAGCCCCAGGACACCCGACCAGGCACACCTCTCCCTCACAGCAACACAGCCCCAGGACGACCGGCCAGGCCCTCCTCTCCCTCACACCACGACAGCCCCATGGACATATTCCACCCGCACAGGCCCTCCTCTCCCTCACACACACAGCCCCAGGGACAACCCACCCAGGCCCTCCTCTCGCCTCACACCACACAGCCGCCAGGGACACCCGACCCCGCAGGCCCTCCTCTCCTCACACCACACACCCCAGGGACACCCGACCAGGCCCTCCTCTCCCTCACATCCACACAGCCCCAGTATGAAGCACCCGCCAGGCCCGCCTCTCCCTCACACCACACAGTCCCCCAGGGACAACCCCCGACAGAGCCCTCCTCTCCCTCACAGCACACAGTCCCATGGACAACCCGACCGAGGCCCCCCTCCCTCTCCCTCACACCACACAGCCCCCAGGGACACCCGACCAGAGCCCCCCCTCCTCTCCCTCACACCACACAGTCCTAGGGACACAACCGCTGTGTGCATTGCAGGCCACGCTGCATCATCCCACAGGGGAAGTGCTCCTCCTAAAAGCAGTGTCCCATCCACACTCAGCCTCGGGGCCCGGGCCTCAGCTGTCACACACCCAGTGCCCTGGTCCCCGACCAGCCAGCAGACGGACTCTTCTGGGGAGGGCAGCTGATGACACAAGGAGGAGGATGGTCCTGGGAGTTTGTCACTCGTGCCCCACAGCTTCCCGGTGGTTGCCCTCATCCCGTGGAGGACTCGCATCCTGCTGCACGCCTCAGTCCCACAGCAGCAAGGCCCAGGGGCGAGGCCGGGGCAGAGCTGGAATTGAACCGCTTTGTTTCCCTGTTGTCCTCACCAGTGCCCCAAGATGCCATGGAAGAGGAAAGGCCGGGGAGAAGGAAGCCCCTTAGATCTGAGCACGGGCCTCTCCCTTAGCAAGAGGACGGGGCACCTGGGTCCGGGGAGAGAGACCTCAGCACCCCCAGAAGAACGCGGGCGCCCCAAGCCCTCATCTCCTGGAGTGACCGGGTCCAGCAGGAAGCGTGTTCTGCGAGCGTGCGGCCACTCTGGGGGCTCCGCACAGGAACACCGCCAGGTCAGCCTGCCCTGAGCGGGGGCAGGGCAGGAGGGTCGGTGGCCAGGGCCCCGCGGTGACCGGGGCCCGGCGATGAGACCCAGCGCCGCCTCCTGCCTGCCACCCTCCTGGCTGTCTCTGAGTGTCCAGCCCTGGTCTGGCCCTGGCATGCTGCGTGCCCACGCAGTCCTGACCCTGAGAGGGGCTGGCAGGCCGACACCACGGTGGCAGAGGTGAGCCCGAGGGCGTCAGACTGGAACTGCCAGCTGTGGGCAGCGGGCGCAGGGCTCGCCAGGAGCAGGGCGCTGGGCACAGCAGCACCCCGTGGATGTGGCCTGGGGGGGTGCTGGCTGGGCCTGCTTCTCCCCTTGGGCAGTGGTCGGAGCTGACCAGTGGGGAGAGCCCAGGTGCCAGCCCCAGCCCCAGAGCACAGCGCATCTCGCCTGTGGACACAGCAAGGCGTGGTCCGCCCAACCACCAGCCTGTGCGCACGTCAGGAGCGCAGGAGGCATGCCCCCAGAGCAGTGTCCTCCTGGCGCATGTGCTGACCTCAGGCCTGCGGGCGGTGCAGGTGGCAGGCCCCAGGGACTCACTGTGTGGGTCAGAGCTGGCCTCGGAGCCCGGCCGGGAGCTCGGCTGTGCCCCTGGAGCCCGAGTGCTCCGGGCACAGACAGGCCCCGACGAACGAGGGCGCCCCGGCTCCCCAGCCCCTCGCAAGGGCAGCCCCCACCGCCTGCTCAGGGCTCCCGTCCCAGGTTCCTGCACAGCTCAGGGAGCACTGGAGCCCACGGCCCGATGCAGGACCCGTGCCCGTGCCCGTGCCCGTGGCTCCACCTCAGGAGACAGACCCTCTGAGGATGCCCACCAGGGGGCACAGCCGTGACCCACTCCAACCTCAGCAGCGGGCTCACGGGGGGGGTGCGCCATCCTGGGGCAGAAGACGTGTGGAGGACACTCCACAGCACCACAGGAAAGCCATCGCCCTGCATCGTGCCCCCGCCGGCACAGCAGTGTGGGCACCAGGCACTCGGGGTCAGCCCCCACCTCAGTGGCAACTCCTTGTCAGCAGCAAGCCTCACACCAGCTTCTGGGGCCCGGCCGTCCAGAGGGACATGGGCTGCCACGGCCCCACGTCCGTCACCTCCCCAGGAGCCGCCCGTCCCTGGTGCCCAGACGTCCAGGGGAAAGGATGCCCGTGGCCTCGAACGTCCGTCCCCCAGGAACCTTGGCGAACGTGAGGCGCTTGTGGGGCGGGGGCTGCACCCACCAGCGCGGTCAACCATGGCCGCCCCTCCGAGTGCGCAGAGCAGACCCAGGCGGGCTCAGGCTTTCCTGGCAGTGACCTCACCGCTGTACAAGCCTTCAGTGTTTGGTGCTGAGCCCGGGCACTGAGGTCCTGCTGGTACCGATGCCTGGCCAGGAGGGAGGCCAACCAGGTCCCCTGGGGGGACTGCGGCACGCCTGAGCAGAGTGCTTGTTGGCTTTGGACTGGAGGGCACATGGAGCCCTGGTGGGAGCGGGCACCCCAAGCCCTACTGGAGGGTACATGGAGCCCTGCCCCACTGGAGGGCACATGGAGAGCCCTGGGTGGGAGCGGGCCCACCCCAAAGCCCTACTGGAGGGTACATGGAGCCCTGGCCCCACTGAGGGCACATGGAGCCCTGGGTGGGAGCGGGCACCCCAAAGCCCCTACTGGAGGGTACATGGAGCCCTGCCCCACTGGAGGGCACATGGAGCCCTGGGTGGGAGCGGGCACCCCAAAGCCCTACTGGAGGGGTACATTGGAGCCCAGCCCCACTGGATGGCACATGGAGCCCTGGGAGCGGCGCACCCCAAAGCCCCACTGGAGGGGCACATTGGGATCCCTGGGTGGGAGCGGGCACCCCAAAGCCCCACTGGAGGGCACAATGGAGCCCTGGGTGGGAGTGGGCACCCCAAAGCCCCACTGGAGGGCACATGGAGGCCTGGGTGGGGCGTGGGCACCCCAAAGCCCCACTGGAGGCACATGGAGGCCCCTGGGTGGGAGCGTGGGCACCCCAAAGCCCCACTGGAGGGCACAGATGGAGCCCTGGGTGGGAGTGGGCACCCCAAAGCCCCACTGGAGGGCACATGGAGGCCCTGGGTGGGAGTGGGGCACCCCAAAGCCCACATGGAGGGCACATGGAGGCCTGGGTGGGAGTGGGGCACCCCAAAGCCCCACTGGAGGGCACATGGAGGGCACCTGGTGGGAGCGGGCACCCCAAAGCCCCACTGGAGGGTACAGCCCAGGTGGGAGCCCTGCCCCACTGGAGGGCACATGGAGGAGCCCTGGGTGGGAGATGGGCACCCCAAAGCCCCACTGGAGGGTACATGTGAGGCTCCTGAGGTGGAGAGTGGCACCGCCAAAGCCCCCCTGAGGGTACATGGAGCCCATGGTGGTGGAGCGGGCACCCCAAAGCCCCCCTGGAGGGTACATGGAGCCCTGGTGGGCGTGGGCACCCCAAAGCCCCACTGGAGGGTACATGGAGCCCCTGGGGTGGGAGCGGGCACACCCAAAGCCCCACTGGAGTGGTACAAGGAGCCCTGGGGTGGGAGCGGGTCACCCCCAAAGCCCCACTGTGAGAGGGTAAACATGGAGCCCTGGGTGGGAGCGGGCACCCCAAAGCCCCCCCTGGAGGGTACATGGAGCCCTGATGGATGGGAGCGGGCACCCCAAGCCCACTGGAAGGTACATGGAGGCCCTGGGTGGGAGCGGGCACCCCAAAGCCACCCCTGGAGGGTACATCTGAGCCCTGGTGGGAGCGGCACCCCCAAAGCCCCCCTGGAGGGTACATGGAGCCCTGGGTGGGAGCGGGCACCCCAAAGCCCCCCTGGAGGGTACATGGAGGCCCTGGGTGGGAGCAGGGCAGCACCCCAAAGCCCCCTGGAGGGTACATGGAGCCCTGGTGGGAGCGGGCACGCCCAAAGGCCCCCCTGGAGGATACATGGAGCCCTGGGTGGGAGCGGGCACCCCAAAGCCCCCCTGGAGGTACATGGAGCCCTGGTGGGAGCGGCACCCCCCCAAAGCCCCCCTGGAGGGTACATGGGAGGCCCTGGGTGGGAGCGGGCACCCAAAAAAGCCCCCCTGGAGGTACATGGAGCCCTGGTTGGGAGCGGGCACCCCAAAGCCCCCCTGGAGGGTACATGGAGCCCTGGGTGGGAGCGGGCACCCCAAAGCCCCCCTGGAGGGTACATGGAGCCCTGGGTGGGAGCGGAGCACCCCAAAGCCCCCCTGGAGGGTAACATGGAGCCCTGGGTGGGAGCGGGCACCCCAAAGCCCCCCTGGAGGGTACATGGAGCCCTGGTGGGAGCGAGCACCCCAAAGGCCCCCCACTGGAGAGGTACATGGAGCCCTGGGTGGGAGCGGGCACGCCCAAAGCCCCCCTGGAGGGTACATGGAGCCCTGGGTGGGAGTGGGCACACCCCAAAGCCCCCTGGAGGTACATGGAGCCCTGGGTGGGAGCGGGCACCCCAAAGCCCCCTCTGAGGTACATGGAGACCCTGGGTGGGAGTGGGCACCCCAAAGCCCCCTGGAGGTACATGGAGCCCTGGGTGGGAGCGGGCACCCCAAAGCCCCACTGGAGGTAACATGGAGGCCCTGGGTGGGAAGCGGGCACCCCAAAGCCCCACTGGAGGTACATGGAGCCCTGGGTTGGGAGTTGGGCACCCCAAAGCCCCCTAGGAGGTAACATGGGAGCCCTGGGTGGGAGCGGCACACCCAAAGCCCCCCTGGAGGTTACATGGAGCCCTGGGTGGGAGTGGGCACCCCAAAGCCCCCACTGGAGGGCACATGGAGGCCCTGGTGGGAGCGGGCACCCCAAAGCCCCACTGGAGGGCCACATGGAGGCCCTGGTGGGAGCGGCCACCCCCCCCACCCCAAAGCCCCACTGGAGGGCACATGGAGCCCTGGGTGGGAGCGGGCACCCCAAAGCCCCCCCTGGAGGGCACACCTGGAGGCCCTGGGTGGTGAGCGGGGCCACGCCCAAACCCCCCACTGGAGGGCACATGGAGGCCCTGGGTGGGAGCGGGCACCACCAAAGCCCCACTGGAGGGCACATATGGAGCCCTGGGTGGGAGCGGGCACCCCAAAGCCCCACTGGAGGGCACATGGGCGCCCTGGGTGGAGGAGACGGGCACCCCAAAGCCCCACTGAGGGCACATGAGCCCAGGTTGGGAGCGGGCACCCCCAACGCCCCACTGGAGGGCACATGGAGGCCCTGGGTGGGAGCGGGCACCCCAAAGCCCCACTGGAGGGCACATGGAGCCCTGGGTGGGAGCGGGCACCCCAAAGCCCCACTGGAGGGCACATGGAGGCCCTGGGTGGGAGCGGGCACCCCAAAGCCCCACTGGAGGGCACATGGAGGCCCTGGGTGGGAGCGGGCACCCCAAAGCCCCACTGGAGGGCACATGGAGGCCCTGGGTGGGAGCGGGCACCCCAAAGCCCCACTGGAGGGCACATGGAGGCCCTGGGTGGGAGCGGGCACCCCAAAGCCCCACTGGAGGGCACATGGAGCCCTGGGTGGGAGCGGGCACCCCAAAGCCCCACTGGAGGGCACATGGAGGCCCTGGGTGGGAGCGGGCACCCCAAAGCCCCACTGGAGGGCACATGGAGGCCCTGGGTGGGAGCGGGCACCCCAAAGCCCCACTGGAGGGCACATGGAGGCCCTGGGTGGGAGCGGGCACCCCAAAGCCCCACTGGAGGGCACATGGAGCCCTGGGTGGGAGCGGGCACCCCAAAGCCCCACTGGAGGGCACATGGAGGCCCTGGGTGGGAGCGGGCACCCCAAAGCCCCACTGGAGGGCACATGGAGGCCCTGGGTGGGAGCGGGCACCCCAAAGCCCCACTGGAGGGCACATGGAGGCCCTGGGTGGGAGCGGGCACCCCAAAGCCCCACTGGAGGGCACATGGAGGCCCTGGGTGGGAGCGGGCACCCCAAAGCCCCACTGGAGGGCACATGGAGCCCTGGGTGGGAGCGGGCACCCCAAAGCCCCACTGGAGGGCACATGGAGGCCCTGGGTGGGAGCGGGCACCCCAAAGCCCCACTGGAGGGTGCGGGCAGCTGAGGGCAGCGGCAGCAGCAGCGTGAGCCTGGGACGTCCAGCATGACCTCGTCCAACCCACCCTGGTGCCCCAAGAAAAACCCGCCACAGGACCAAGAGAACGAGCCGTGTGTCCAGCAGGAGGCCAGCAGAGCCCCGGGAAGTCTCTTCCCTCCCTTCCCTCTGCCCTGGTGGCCAGGGGCTACGGGCAGGGAGACCCTCGCAGATCTGTGTCAGGGACGCCCGCCACTCACTGGTGAGTCACCTATGAAAGCAGCAGGGGACCCGGAGGACGTCTCTCTAAAGGCGTGGAGTGGCCATGAGCCGGGAGATGCTTAGCATTGCTGGCCACGGGGAAGTGCACGTCGAGGCCAGGGAGACGCATCACACCACCAGGATGGCCAGAGGGACAGAGGCGGGCGCCTCCCGTGCTCGCACGGTGGGAAGCGAGGGTGTCTCTGCACACGGAGACTGCCACCAGGCCGAGAGGACAGGCACCCGTCTGCCACGGGAGGCCCAGGGGCTGCCGAGCGAGGCCACGGACACAGGCCTGCGACCCTGCCCCACCCGCACGGCCCATGCACAGGGCAGGTGGGGTGGGAGTGGCCACCAGTGGCCCTGGGGCTGCCTCTGGGGTGGCCCTGGGCAGCTCTGAGGGCACTGGAACCCCCTGACCTGCACATCAAAGGCGAGACTCTTGGAATGTGAATCCCGCCAGAACAGAGCTGTCTTCAGAAATGGAGTGAGTTCCGGCGACAGCCTGCCGCGCACGCCGGCCCCCGTGCACACAACACGGGATCCGCACCATCCGCTGTCACACCCCAAGGCCCACGGGGCCGCCCAAGCGCCGCCCCAACCAGAGGGGGAACCTGCAGCCCTCGGACCCCAGAGCCCTGCGACGCCAGCGCTGCGCTCCCAGACCCACCGCCCTCACAGGCTGTGCTAGAGGCCTCAGGCCTCTCCCGCTTCCCTGGACCTCAGCATCCTGTCCCTCCATCTGTGGCCTGGAAGGGCCTGTCCCGCTGACAGACCCTGCCCCCCCCCAACCTGCGCCGCTCACCAGCACCCGCTGCCTGCGCTCGGCGAGGTGTGCGGGCCTGCAGGAAGGCAGGGCACCCGCATAATGGGACGCACGGTGACCAGAGCTGTCGGAGCCCTGCACGGAGGGCTGTCGTGGCCCTGGCCTGCCTCTGATGGACGTGCTGTGGTGGCCCTGGCCCGCTCTGAGCCCAGACTCCCACCTCCTTCCTGCAACCCAACAGCACTTCTTACCTAATCTTTAAGATCAGACTATGTTTTCTTAAAATAATGAGTTATTTTGCAAATTAAAGACAAGGCACCTTGGTTTCCAGGACTTGCCCAGAGCCTGCCGGCTCGTCAGAAAGCCTCGTAATGACGTCAGGCTGCGAACGCGTCCAGTCCCTACACCCGCCTATCATGCTCCTCAGGGACCCACGTCCACACCCGTGCCCGTCTGCACCTGTGTCCGCCCAGGATGCTCTGCAGGTCACCAAGGTCCACACCCATGTCCACCCCGACTCCTCGGGTCCCTGTGTCCATTCGTGTGTCTGAACCTGAGACCACCCATGAGGCTCTGCGCACAGCTGAGGGCCCAGCATAGAGGCCCCTGTCCTCTGCTGGCCTTGAGGGCCCCCAGCAGGACAAGGCCTCGGGATGAACCCTGCTCCCAGTCCCTCCCCCGTGGGGTCAGGCAGGCTGTGCCTGGCTTCTAGGACAGCCAAGGGGTGTCTCTGCCGTGTTCCGAGGGCCCCTGCTGCGGGCTGGCACCGGAGCTGGCAGCGCACATCCACGCCACGCTCAGGCGCCTCAGCACGCCGCCTGTCCAGCGCCACAGGGAGCTGCCACTCCGGGAGGCCCGTGTGTGTCCCTGGGCGAGAGGCCGCCTTCTTCCTCTGCCGCACAGGGCAGCTTCCGCTGGAGGGAGAGGAATGGACAGGTGGGCGCAGTCCCCCTCCCTGAGGACACACGGAGGACCATGTGGCCCTGGCGCCTGTCCCAACACCCCAAGGCCACGGCCTCCTCAGGTTGGGCCCGAGCAGTGGAACTGGCCCCACGCCCTGGCGGTGCAGAGCTGTGAGCTGAGGCCAGGCGGGAATCACCCCTGGCCAAAGGATCACACGGTGGTGGCACGTGGGGAGTGGCCAGCTCTGCCTCAGCAAGGCCACAGCTTCCCAACAGGGCCGGAGGGTGCTGGCCGGCCCAGGCCACTTGCACGTGGAGCAGGGCGCAGTGCTGTAGGATTGGGGACAGCACCAGGGTGGGCACGGCCTCTGCAGGTTCCCTGGGCACGCCCCACCTGAGACTGCCCCCACCCTGCCAAGAAGAGGGTGAAGTACCCGCCCTGCGGGGCCCCTGCGGCGGGGTGCCAAGCAGGCTCACGCCCAGGGGTGCCAAGCGGGCTCACGCCCAGGGGTGCCAAGCGGGTTCACGCCCAGGGGTGCCAAGCGGGTTCACGCCCAGGGGTGCCAAGCGGGCTCACGTCCAGAGTCCACGGGCTTCCGTGCGGTCACTCTGGCTTGACGCCCCTGGCAGTCCTCTTAGGGGACTGCTGTCCAGGAGGGGGGTGTCGCCCGCTTTTCCCTGCTGAGGAAACGGGCGTGACGAGGAGAGATGGGCCTTGGTTCATGGCTGCGGAGGGTCAGGCCAAGGCCACCTGGCCAAGGCCAAGACAGGCGGAGGGCGTGGGAGGAACTCAGCTCATGCGGACAGGAAGCAAGGAGGGCGCAGGACACGCGTCCTCCAGCCAGGTGTCACTCCTGCAGTGTCCACCTGCCAGCCGTCCATCCAGCCGTGAGCCCATCCAGGGGTCAATCCACTAGGGGGTCGGAGGCCCAGGACACACCCACCTCCCGGAGGCTGCCTCTGCCCTCCGCTGCTTTTGGGACAAGCCTTAACAAGGAGCCTTGGGGTCCGACCACAGCAGTGTCCTCGGAGACCACTGCCCTGCAGGAAGAGGAACCGCTTGTCTGCGAGTTAGAGACTGCCCAGGCCCCGGGCCACTGGTACGTGGCACAAAGAACAGACGCGTGCGGTCAGCACCTCACGCCACGTCGCGGCTCTCGGTATGTCCATAGCAACGCTCACGGCTGTGGGGGGTCTGGCCGCAGGACAGGCGTTCCAGCTACACGCCTCACGGAGCGCGTCAAACGAGCACGTGTAGGAGAGATCAGCACCCGAGCGTTCAAGGTCACAAAGTCATCTATTTTGGCGCAGCCCCAAGACCCACTGAGAGCTGACCCACATAATCGACGGGCAGTGAACTGAAGGAGGTGGCCAGGCCCGGCAGGATGTCAGTGCTGCCTGTGCCCTGCGTGATGATGGCCGTGACCGCCCAGAGGCCATCTGGCTCTCCCTGGGCCAGCAGAACTCTGCACCGAGCCCAGAGCAAGCCCAGCCCTTCCACACTCTGCACGGGGCACTGCACCCCCCAGACACGCCCCAGGCCGAGCCAGCCAGGGCACGTCCACACCAGTGTCCCCGCGCGAACGCTGCGGCCTCGGCTCTGCCGGGAGAGGGCCAGGTGCTTCTGAAGACTGCGGTGCTGAGGTGGGGCAGAGCGCCCAGGCGCCGGAGGTCCAGCAGGCCACAGCTGAAGCAGGGGAGCTGGACAGTCGGCCTGGAGAAGGCCCTGACCGCACGGTGGACACCGGCAGCCCTCCCTGCGGACGGCCTCGCCCCGGCCCCGCCCCGCGCTGCCCGAGGTGGTGCACAGCTGTGCGTGCGCGGGGCACTCCCCTCACCCAGAGGTGGCAGCACGGGCCTCAGGCAGGGGCGTCCAGCACGCTGCCCACGTGTCGCTGGGCACAGGACGGTGTCCACGGGAGCCTGGGCCCAGAGGCCAGCAGCACCAGGAGGCTGCTGCGGGGACCTGCTGGCCGGCCCCCTCCCCTCCCCTGGACTCGGGCAGGCCCCAGAGTGCCACCACCTGATCTGTGTCTCCCGGGGCACAGGAGGAAGTCCCTCCCTGCTGTCCTGTGACGTGTCAGACAGGTGAGCCGCGGTGCCTGGGGATGGGGCGCAGGTGGCGTCTCTGTCCTCGCTGTCCCTGCTCCCCCTTTCCCACAGAGCCGCGCTGCTCGCGGGCCACTATGTCATCGGCCCCCGTCCTCTGCGCTGCAGCTGTCCCCTGCCCAAGCGCTGGGCCCACACATCCGGCTCTCTCGAGCCAGAGGGACCTGCCTGGTCCTGGCCCTCTGCCTGGGACCCTGACGTCCCCAAGGCGGAGCTCGTCCCACCTGACTCCCGACGCTGCAGCCCCGGGAGGTGTCTGCAAGGTGAGCGGCAGCCACGAGGCAGGCGTCGCGTCCTCGCGGACGCGGCAGAGAGTCTGACACAACTGCACCAAAGCCCTGCCTGCACGGCCTTGGGTTCCGGTTCCTGGATCTGTCGTGGGCCTCGCGGGCGACGGCGGTGACAGGCACCTGTGCTGTACAACACACAAACCGCCCGCCACCGGCCCGGCCGACCAGCCACACCACGGGAAGGCGCTCAACTTCCAAACAAAGGTGAGATCTGCCGCGACGATGCTGAACCCCGAGCTCCAAGGGCCACCTTGCGTGCGTGGCACCTGCTCCTGGGCACGCTGCGGGACGTCAGCTGCTCCCAGACCAGGACGGTGACTTTGCTGAGTGAGCTCCACCGTCACCCGGGTGGCCGCACAGAAGCCACGCCTCCTGCCCTCCGGCCACATTCAGCGCTCCATGCCAGTAGGGACACAGCTTCTGGGGGCTGCTGAACCCAGGACCGCAGCCCAGAGGCTGGAGGAGCAGGGATTTCCCGCTGCACGGTTCCTGGGGCTGGAAGCAGCCGTGCACAGTCGGCGGGTGCCACCTGCCCGCCCCCCGCTGGCCCTCGCCAGGCTCTGCCCCATCTCCGCCTGCTCCATGCTGTGTCTGTGTCCAGACCCCCTTCCTAGTAGGACGCCAGCTGTGGGGACAGGCCACCCGAGCCCAGCAAGACCTCACGGTGACCGACGACATTGGCAATGACCCTGTTCTCAAAATGGTCACGTCCACAGGCGCTGTGGCTGGGACCATGTGTGGATGTTGGGGACGGATCCTGGACAGCCAGCTGCGCCCAGACCTTGTGATGCTGCCACCTGGTCACAGAGCTGGGGCCTTCCGGAAAACTGAGGCAGCGTGAAGACCCCCTCCTCAAGCCCCAATTCCTGCAATCAGGTCAGAAAGATTTCAGACAGGCATGAGTTTATTAGAAGGGATGGGAAGAGGGAAAGGGGACACCCTCAAGGGCAAGGGTGGTCCTCTCAGAGAGGAGAGGACAACACACCTCTCCTGCAGCCCAGTTTTACTGGGGTCCCGAGGAGCTTCCAGAGAGTCCCGCCCAGGTCCACCTCTTGACTTGACTGACAGCAGAGGGGCATCAGGGCTCTGGGTTCCCGTTGCCACGGCAACAGGTCTTATGGCTAGGCGGAACTGTCCTCACCTCCCAGAGTTTCAGGATCTGGCCACAAAAGTTTCCTGGGTTCCTCCCGTGGATGTCGTCTCGGGCCTGCGTTCCTCCTGCAGTTAACAGGCAGCTTGCTGAGGAATGTGACCCGTCCTGTCCACTGAGGCCCCGAGGGCTGCCGGCCAACTGCTGCTTGGCAGGGAAAGCATGTGGGATCGGCCCAGTTCACAGAATGACTCCCTTCAGCTCTGCTCCCACCACGGGCGTCTGCCCCCCACCTGGTGCTGAATGTCTGTCGTGGAGCAGGGACACTCTCAGGCCTAGGGCCAGGACACTCACCACGCTCCCGACTGGGCATTGCCGGGGCCTGGGGAAGTCGGCGCGTGGACTGTGAGTGCTTTGACATTTCCGGGGACCCGCCAGGGTAGCTGTGTGCTGCAGCTCTGAACTTCCTCTGTGGTGGCAGGGTGGCACAGTGCACGGCGTGGACACCGTGATGAGGAACGGACCTGAGTCACGGGTGGAGCTCTGTACACGAAGCCAAGCAGCCGAGGCGGACAGAGGGTCCCACAGGGGGCTGTCATGTGGGGCTCCAGGCCTCAGGGCAGCTCTTCCCGGAGGGCTGCAGCCTCCTGAAGCCCACCCGGACCGCTTGATCAGATACTCCGGGGTGGGGCCCACGATGGGGCCTGACGCACAGGGACCCTGTTCCAGCCCTCCCTGCAAGCCCTTTCCTGGCCCTGGCAATCCCACACCTCAGGGCTGGCCTCTGGAGACCAGTGAGTCGTGGCCATGGGCCACACTTGCCTTGCTGGGCTCTGGGGTTCTGAGGGACACGTCCAGCTGTGGATGCTGCAGTGGGCAGCGTACCCCTGCAAGGACAAGGAAGCGGTGGTCAACCCCACCCTGCCCAGGACAAGGTATGCGTGAGAACCCAGTGGGTGAAGACGTGGGCGAGGGGCCAGTTCTGCAAAGCCAGCACCATGAGACCTTGCACGGCTACCTGCTCACCAGCCCCTGAGCCCAGGAATGGCACCTGCCCCCGGTGTGCGTTGGACCCTGGGACGCCTGGTGGCTGTGCGGGCACGCTGGCCCGCACACAGTCTGCATGGGAGAGGCACGTGGCGGGGCGCGAGCCTGCCGTCACTGCTGCAGACGGCTGCCGAGCATTACCAGGGCCCACTGCAGCGGGAGCAGAGCAGAGCCACCAGGAACGTGCCCTCCAGAACAAAAAAAAAAAAAAAAAAAAAAACTTCTGGCCAGGCCAGCCGGGAGCTGGGTCTGTGCCATGGGTTAATAATTGGGTCCACCTCACAGGCTGCTGTGAGGACTGAAGGGTTAGCTGACCCACTCAGGCTTTGTGTGTTACTGTCAATATTTGAACTAAAATAATGATAAAAATACAAAAAACAAAAAACAACAACAACAAAAAACACAGCTGCTCAAACAAACTTGAGAACTCAGCCTTCATTTCTGAACCCAGGTGTGCATGAGTGAGCCGGGTCAGGGCTCCCCGGGTGGCTGTCCTCCTGCTCCTGATGAACAGTCCACACCCAGGGGTGGGCAGCCAAGAGACTCCCAGGGCTCCGTCCAGGCCTCTGGCCAGCTTCACCCCCTGCAGCTCGGGCCGGGTGGCAGGACTCACAGAGCCTGCAGCCAAGCAGGCCTGGACTCTGGCTGGCCCTCAGCACGGCCTCCTGGGGCACCGGGCCACCGGGGCAGTGGGGGACTTGCTCTGCCACCTTCCCCTTGACATGTAACCCTGGCACAGTGCTGCCATGAACAGGGCCTGGTGACATGTGGCCCGTTCTCGTCCCCGACATCCTAGCTGGCCGGGACACACAGCACAGCCCAGGGCAGAGGCCGAGGTCCTCCCAGCTGACCGTGTGGCTGCAGCAGCCGCTGCTCCCCACACTCCTGCTCCGCAGAGGCCCGTGAGAGGGCGCCAGCTCGCCCCTGGCGCGGAGCTCACCTTCTCCCCTGGCCTGGGACTGTCCTCGACCTCGGCAAGGGTGAGGCTCGCCTTCGCCAGACCCGCCCATTGCTCTGCAGGCCTCTGGTGCTGCTGGGGGGACGCCATGATGGCCATGGCAGGGAGCTTGGCTTTCGGTTTCCATGGAATGTTCTGGAACCAGGCAGGGAGCCTGGAGACGAGACACTGGATGCACACCGTGCTTCAGACTCCAGCTCAGACACCTCAGACACTGCCCACCACCGCCCTGTGCTCCGCCGTCACTGTGGGGACTGGCTTAGAGGTGGCCCAGCCAGGGTCTGAGGGGCCACCAGGCCCTGCTGAGACCCCACAGGAGCCATGTGCCCACTGCTCCAGCAAGGAGTCGGCCTCGGGGCAGGCCCTCAGGTGCGCCTCTCGGATCTCCCTGGTGAATGTGAGAGCTTTTCTTTATAGAGGAGTCGGTTACCAGTTCAGCCTGGGTGCCACCACAGTGCCTCGTGACTTGCCTGAGTGTGCACGAGTGTGCCTGCACGTGCAGGTGTGAATGCGCCTCTTGTGATGCTCAGGTAGAGGAGGAGGTCAGATGAAGAGGGAGGGCAGTGAGGGGGAGGGGGAGGGCAGGTGAAGGGGAAGGGCAGGTGGGGGGAGGGCAGGGGGGGAGCTCAGGTAGGGGGAGGGCAGGGGGGAGGGCGGGGGGGGGGGGGGGTGGGCAGGGCAGGAGGGGGGGAGGGCAGGGGGGAGGTCAGGTAGGGGGAGGGGCAGGGGGAGGGGAGGTCAGGTGGGGGGAGGGCAGGGGGGAGGTCAGGTAGGGGGAGGGCAGGGGAGGGGAGGTCAGGTGGGGAGAGGGCAGGGGGAGGGCAGGGGAGGGAAGGTAGGGAAAGGGCAGGGGGGGAGGTCAGGTAGGGGGAGGGCAGGGGGAGAGGGAGGTCAGGTGGAGAGCTCACAGGTGGGCACTGGGCACAGGCACCCTGGGAACTGCGACTGGAGGGCCTGGCTCCTCCCTGTCAGCGGGGCCTGTCTGGAGTCTGAGCTGCCCTTGGACTGGGTCTCCTACAGGGAGATTCTGGGTCTACCCCCGTGAGCGTGAGCACTGCTACCTCAGAAAACCTGCCTGCTCCTCCCACCCTGCGCGTGCCCGACACCTCCCCGGCAGAGGAGGGCGCGCCCACAGAGTGGCAGCACCAGTCTCTCTTCGCTGCTCTGTTCGCCTCTTCCAAGGCCCTGACTGTACAGAGACACCCCCCACTCCCCCTAAATAAACAAATCCCAACAGATGCTCAAAGGATCTTTTTTCAAAAAGAAAGCACAAGAAATGAGGCAAAACAGGAAATGCATGGGTCAAAAATTGGAAAACAGGGAGACCCAAAGTTTAAAAATGGTTTCTGGAAACAAATGCACTTGAATAGCCGAGCCATTAGCCAAACAAGTCAAGGAAAATGAAGAAAGCACAAATATCCAAAATAAGGCATGAAAGGAGGAAATAACCTTGGAATAAGAAAAGCTTAGAAGTCACAGCAGTCACTGTGCATAACTGCACGGTTAAGTCAGACACCCTGGGTAAGCGACAGTTTTCAGGGGACGTATCAGTTCTCAAAGTTGCCAAGGAGTCACCTCCTCCCAAAGCACTGGGCCCGGCCGGCTTCCACGGGACTCCACCCAGACGGTGCGGGTGGACCCCCAGCACAGCCTCAGGGCTCCTGGGCAGAGGGGGCAGCCTTGGCACTGCCACCTGCTGCAGACGAGCGGAGGGGGAGCACCCCCTCCCCAGCTTGTCCAGGCACCAAGCTGCCCAGCAAGGCACGGGGCCAGCCCCAGGCCTGCCCAGGGCCTTCTCCAAGGGGAGGCCAGCAGGACTCAGAGACACCCTGCCACCAGCACTGCGGGGGAGCCAGCACTGCCCACAGCTGAGGAGGGTGGCGGGACTCAGCCCAGAGAGGCCTGCGGGCAGCAGTGCCCTCCTGGGGTGGGGGTCAAGGACCAGCAGGGACCGCGCTGCCCTGGCACCGGCTGCTTTTC
Organism: Tamias sibiricus; assembly: GCA_025594165.1. NCBI lineage: Eukaryota > Metazoa > Chordata > Mammalia > Rodentia > Sciuridae > Tamias > Tamias sibiricus. The sequence continues at coordinate 1,001,356 of CM046663.1, forward strand.
AGCCTGATTTCCTGTCGAGGGAGGGTGTTCTGATAGCTCAGAGGTGTCCTGCTGCAGAGGAACAGAGACCAGCGACACTGGGGCTCAGTGGCTCTGCGCCTTCAACCCTGCATGTGCCGTGTTCACGGAGCCGCTGGGTGGCACCCGGATGCCGTGATCGCCCACTTCACTGTGACAGCACAAGGTGTGCCGGGGGCGTCGAGGTCTTAACAACTGAATACCCGCGTGAGCCCCAGCACTGTGATCTCCCTTTGTCCGAGTTTCCATGAGCGTGAGCAACAGCTGGGACGAACACCTTGTGAGTCTCGTGACCGCTGTCTGTTATTCCCTTAAATTCCTGGAGGTGGACTTGGCTGGCGGAGCAGGTGGCAACCGACGGTTTTCCGTTCCACCCACGAGCTTCCCGCCACAGCCACAGGTAGCAGTCGTGGTCAGGTCGCGTCTCTTTGGCGCGGTGCAGGCAGACCCACGTCCTGGGGGCCCAGCGCCCGCCCCGCGGCCTCTCAACACCGGCTAGGTCGTCGTCCACACAGCCGCACAGGGCAGCTCCCAACAGAGCTCCGCCTGCTGTGGCGGGTCCTCCGGGCTCGTCCACGGTCAGTCCTCCCGGAGGAGTTCTGACGCAGGTCCAGTGCTGGGGGAGAGCCTCTTCCGTCCCCCCGGCCTTCCCACAGGACGCACCTCTTCACCAGCGTCACTGCCAAACCCCAGGAGCTGGGTGCTGACAAGTCCACCAACCACGTCCCGCGTGCTGGCAGGGGGCGTGCACACACATGGGGGTGGCCAGGCCGACCCGACCCAGACAGCCGGGGGTCAGACCTCGCCGGCCTCAGCACGCTGGGAGCAGCGACTGGGCACCGGCTCCTTGGACAGGGCAAGGAGATACCCACGGCCCGGAAGACCAGGGACCCCACGCGCTAGAGACAGGTAGCAGGAGCTCGTCGGAGCCACAGCGGGTGCCGCTGGAGACCCCGCAGGGGGACCGACGGGCAGACTCAGCCCAGGAGCAGGTGGGCGGGGCAGGAAGAGAGGGCCTGACCTCCCGCCAGCGCCAGCCTGTGCCAACCAGCGCCAGCCAGCTCCCGCCAGTGCCAACCAGCTCCTGTCAGTGCCAGCCTGTGCCAACCAGCTCCCGCCAGTGCCAACCAGCACCAGCCAGTGCCAGCCTGTGCCAACCAGCTCCAACCAGCGCCAACCAGCTCCCGCCAGTGCCAACCAGCTCCTGTCAGTGCCAGCCTGTGCCAACCAGCTCTAACCAGCTCCCCACCAGTGCCAACCAGCACTAACCAGCTCCCGCCAGTGCCAACCAGCTCCCGTCAGTGCCAACCAGCACCAACCTGTGCCAACCAGCTCCCACCAGTGCCAACCAGCTCCAGCCAGTGCCATCCTGCACCAACCAGCACCAGCCAGTGCCAACCTGTACCAACCAGCGCAACACCTGTGCCAACCAGCACCAACCAGCACCAGCCAGTGCCAACCTGCAACAACCAGCGCCAACCAGCACCAGCCAGTGCCAACCTGCAACAACCAGCGCCAACCAGCACCAGCCAGTGCCAACCAGTGCCAACCTGCACCAACCAGCGCCAATCTGTGCCAACCCCAGCACCAGCCAGTGCCAACCAGTGCCAACCTGCTCCCGTCAGTGCCAACCAGCTCCCGCCAGTGCCAACCTGTGCCAACCAGCTCCAACCAGCACCAGCCAGTGTCAACCAGCGCCAACCAGCTCCAACCAGCATCAGCCAGTGCCAACCTGTGCCAACCAGCTCCAACCAGCACCAGCCAGTGCCAACCTGCACCAACCAGCTCCGCCAGTGCCAACCAGCGCCAACCTGTGCTAAACGAACAGTGCCAACCAGAGCCAACGAGCACCCGCCAGCACCAACTAGTGCCAACCAGAGCCAACCACCGCCAACCAGTGCCAACCAGCTCCCGCCAGTGCCAACCTGTGCCAACCAGCTCCAACCAGCACCAGCCAGTGCCAACCAGCGCCAACCAGCACCAGCCAGTGCCAACCTGTGCCAATCAGCTCCAACCAGCACCAGCCAGTGCCAACCTGCACCAACCAGCTCCCGCCAGTGCCAACCAGCACCAACCTGTGCTAAACGAACAGTGCCAACCAGAGCCAACCAGCGCCAACCAGCGCCAACCAGCCTCAGGCCCCACAGGAGAGGTCAGGTCGGCTCTTGTGCAGTCAAGCTAGTGCTGAGCAATGGGCAAGGTCCAGCGTGAGCACTAGGATGACCAGGCGCTGGACCCCTGAACAGCCCCCGCCCCGGGGCCTCCCGCAGAAGCCCCCTGCACTGCTCCCCAGCTGCCCTCTCCCTCTGCTGCAGGGCCAGGGGCCAGCTCTCCCCAGGGAGCGGTGGGCCAGGGCATAAGAAGCCCTGGCAACCTGGACAAGAGGACACCGGGAGGGTTAGACTCGAAGCCTCCTTTAGGACAGTCACTGGCAGGGACAGAAACCAGGCCCTGGACCTGCACAGGTCACCACAGACCCGGGCAGAGGCGGCCCTCCTCAGCTAGGTCCACACGACCTGTGTCCATGTGCCCGGCCTTCACAGAAGGTGGCCCCGGCTGCTGGGTCCAGGCAAGGCACTGGCCACGCTTCGCTTCACAGAGGAGGTGCACGAGTGCCGCTCGCCAAGCCTGGCACAGGACATCCCCAGGACGCCGTTGTCCTGGCCCAGCAGGACCTCGCACAGGGAGCCTCCCAGCCAGGAGCCTCCGCACAGGCCGGCTGGGTGGGGCCGGAGACGCTCCCCCTCTGGAGCAGAGGGGGACCGGGACCCTCCCAGCCAGCCCCTCCGGCCAGGAGCATGCCTGCCTCCAAGGACAGCACAGAGCCCCGTGGGGCGGCGGGCTCCCTCCCCGCGGAGCGCAGGCGGCTGCGCCCACTGAAGCCCTGTGCCTGGGTCAGAGGTGAGGAAAGACCAAAGGATCCAGCGCACGCAGAATCGGCGACGCGGCCTGCTTCCTGGAGGTGTGGCCCGGCCAGGGCAGCCAGACAGAGGGGCCAGCCGCAGCGCCCTGCCCCCAGGAGTTCCGCCATCCCCGGCTCTGACCCTGTCCTTCAGGAGGGCGCCACCCTGACCACCAGTGGAAGCTTCGTTGCCACCTTCACACGGCAACACTCCGGCTTCAAGCCACAGCTCCTTGGTTTTGGAAAAGCAAGCAGACTCCCCTCAGGTCCGCTGCGCTTCATCAGAACTCAGTCACCTTTCCCACCACCCTCAGCGGAGAAACCCCATCCTGACACGTTTAGAGGGCGGACGAGAAGGCCAAGGCCACGCATCCGCAATGGCGCAGGCTCAGAAGGGGAGGCCACCAGGCAGACAGTCACCAGCCTCTGAGGCCCAGGCGGTCAGAGCGAGTCTCCAGTCAGGGTGGCAGTGGGACCCGGGGTCAGCACAGGCGAGACGCAGGGCACCCACCTGGGGACGTGGCCATCTCCTCCGGCTCCTCCTGGACGAGCCCGATGGCATCAGACACAGCCACCTGGTGGTCGGCTTCTTCCTTGGGGGCCGCATTGGGTGGTCCTGGGGAGGCACAGCGGCGGCTCCTACGGGTCACACCCAGGAGGGCTCTCCAGCAGCCGCACATCGGGCTGCGGGGCAGGCACGCGAGGGTTCACGGGAGGAAGCGGCCGTGCGCACAGGCCGCAGAAACCCGACGGCTGGATGCAGCGTGTGCACTGATTCGGAAATGGACACAGGATGTTCACAATTAAACACTTTTCTGCAGCAAATTCCTACTGTATCAACGTTCAGTTAAATGGTCAACCTCCACTCAGAATACTGAGGCAAAGGGCTGCTTCAGCAAAACGGCATTTCCATGTGACGCAAAATGAGCCAACTCAGAGCGACAAGAGCCACTTCACCTTCCGCTGGATATGGAAACCACGACGCGGAAGTCAAAGGAGGAGCCGGAGGGCGGAGGCCGGAGCTAGCCGCCTCCTTGACATTTGGGCTCTTGCTCCAAGGACACGGAAGTCCCTGGCTCTCCAGGTGTCAGTGTCCGGTCCACTGGCCTGGCACACTTCCAGGCCTGCGCCATGGTTCAGAGCATTTAAAAAACACTCTCAAACCTGCCGAGTGAAGAAAACCCTCCCGCGTTCCAGAGCAAACACCGCTGTTCCTCCCGCGAGATCTGGCTCGCCCAGGAGGGCAGTTTTCTGGGAAGCGATCTTGATTTTTTTTTTTTTTTTTTTTTTTTTGGTACAGGGGGTTGAACCCAGGGGTGCTTCACCACTGAGGCACATCCCAAACCCTTTTCAAATTTTTTGAATTTAGAGACAGGGTCTCACTAAGTTGCTTCAGTTCTCCCTACATTGCTGCTGGGATCGCAAGCTGCACCACACAATCTTGTATTTAAGGAGAAAACCCGTCACCTATTTCCAAGGACACCCCAGGACCACGCACTGCAGCACATCACCCTGTGGGTGAAGGGCAGACCGAAGGCTCCTGTGTGCTAGCTCGCTCAGGCCGTGGCCCTCCTCAGGATGAAGAGGCAAACAACTCAGCCAAGGGCTGGCTGCGGGTGGCTCCGCCCAGCTCTCCCCTTTCCAGTCCCTGCAAGTTCTGCCTCCACTGCCTCGGGCACACAGGCTGCCGATCCTCCCTCCCTGGCCTCCGCCTGGGAGGTGGCCACCTGTGTCCAGGGAAACTCGCTGGTCAGCAGATCAGACTGAGATCCCGGACTTCAAACTCCCTCTCCGCTGCCCAGAGGACCCCAGGCCTCCTGATTCCAGCACTGTCCTCCCCCCTCTTCAGCTGAACCCACACTTCCTGGGGCCGGGGCCAGCTGTCCTGGGGTCTGCCTGTCAGGCCAGGGAGCTTTAGTGGGGTTTTTTGGTAGATGGACACAATAGCTCATTTGTTTATTTTACGTGGTGCTGGGGAAGGAACCCAGGGCCTCACACATGCTAGGCAAATGCTCTTAGCACTGAGCCAGAAACCCGGCCAGTGCTGTCCAGTCCGGCCCCAGGAGGGCACTGACCGGGCCCAGGCCTGAGCTCACTCCACCACACGGCCCCTCAGCAGGAGGAAGGAGCCCGCCTGGCCTGGTGACAGAGACCGTGCTGGGCACTCCAGCTCCACAGCAGCTCCCAGGCAGAGGAGGCTGTGCTGTCCCCTACCCTCCGTCCCCAAGCCAGTCCCGGGGAGGCCCGGGCCCGTCCCACACACCTGTGGGGTCCACACTGCTACAGGCCAGTGACTTCTCACCACCCACGTCCCCTTGCCAGGTTCCTTCCCTCTGCTCCTTCCAGACTGTTCTGAGGGCGTGGTGAGCTGGGGTGGGCTTCACCTGCAGCTGCCAGCCCACCTCCAGCCCCGCCTCGAGGCCTGGGAGATGCCCCAACCTCTCAGGCTCAAAGACCTACTGGATTGTGCGATGATAATGATGCGGGGGGGGGGGGATGTTTCCCCCGCTGAAAAAACAACCCTCCCTGTTATGCCCTTTTTTTCTTCCAAATCGACTGAGAATTTCAACCCTTCAGGTTGGAGCCTCCCTCCACTAGGAAAAGGGAGGGGTGCTCCTACTGGTCACTGCTGACTCTCCAGACAGAGGGGACGCTCACCCTCAGGCTCCTCCACCATGCTCTGCCTGCTGCTGCCCCCTCTGGCAGTGGGTCCTGTGAGGCTGCCACTCACTCCACCCCCAGGGAGCACCACGGCCCCAGGGAGCACCACGGCCCCAGGGAGCATCAGGGCCCCAGGGAGCACCAAGGCACCAGGGAGCACCACGGCCCCAGGGAGCATCATAGGCTCCAGGGAGCACCAGCGCCCCAGGGAGCACTAAGGCACCAGGGGAGCACCACAGGCCCCAGGAAGCACCAGGAGCCCCAGGGAGCACCACGGCCCCAGGGAGCATCAGGGCCCCAGGGGGAGCACCAGGGCCCCAGGGAGCATCAGGGCCCCAGGGAGCATCAGAGCCCCAGGGAGCATCAGGGCCCCAGGGAGCATCAGAGCCCCAGGGAGCACCAGGGCCCCAGGGAGCACCAGGGCCCCAGGGAGGGGAGCACCAAGGCACCAGGGAGCATCAGGGCCCCAGGGAGCATCAGAGCCCCAGGGAGCACCACGGCCCCAGGGAGCATCAGAGCCCCAGGGAGCACCAGGGCCCCAGGGAGCACCAGGGCCCCAGGGAGCATCAGGGCCCCAGGGAGCACCAAGGCACCAGGGAGCATCAGGGCCCCAGGGAGCATCAGAGCCCCAGGGAGCACCACGGCCCCAGGGAGCATCAGAGCATCAGGGCCCCAGGGAGCACCAGGGCCCCAGGGAGCACCAGGGCCCCAGGGAGCATCAGGGCCCCAGGGAGCACCAAGGCACCAGGGAGCATCAGGGCCCCAGGGGCAGCATCAGGGAGCCCCAGGGAGCACCAGGGCCCCAGGGAGCATCATAGGCCCCAGGGAGCACCAAGGCACCAGGGAGCACCACAGGCCCCAGAGAAGCACCAGAGCCCCAGGGGAGCACCAAGGCCCCAGGGAGCATCATAGGCTCCAGGGAGCACCAGCGCCCCAGGGAGCACCACGGCCCCAGGGAGGCATCAGGGCCCCAGGGAGCACCAAGGCACCAGGGAGCACCACAGGCCCCAGGAAGCACCAGAGCCCCAGGGAGCACCAGGGCCCCAGGGAGCATCATAGGCTCCAGGGAGCACCAGCGCCCCAGGGAGCACTAAGGCACCAGGGAGCACCACAGGCCCCAGGAAGCACCGGAGCCCCAGGGAGCACCACAGCCCGGGGAGCATCAGGGCCCCAGGGAGCACCAGGAAGGCCCCAGGGAGCATCATAGGCCCCAGGGAGCACCAAGGCACCAGGGAGCATCACAGGCCCCAGGAAGCACCAGAGCCCCAGGGAGCACCAAGGCCCCGGGGAGCACCATAGGCTGGAGGAGAACCTGCCGCCCGCCAACTTGGCGGACCTGGCTCACCTATGGGCAGAGCGCCGGGCTGTCCCCTCCACAGGCAGGCCAGCAGGTAGGGTCCCAGGACGGGGCTCTGTGTGGCTCCTGCAGCAGGGCCCTCTCCCAAGCCTCACTTCTCAGCTGCTTTGAACAACAGCTTCAAATGGTGATGGAACTGAAGGACGGAGGACCAGGGACGGACCACTGCCCTGAACTATTCAAAGACCTGGCGGGCTGGCGGGCTGGGGTCGCGTGGGAACGCGAGTTCTCCCGAAGCTGGGAAAGTCGACTTCAATGGCTGTGCAGCCCGGGGTAGAGCAGAGAAGCTAGACTGCTTACAGCCCCTCACTCTTAAAATCTCAGGTTGGCATGACCCTGGGCACCAGCCGGCGACCGTGGCCTGCGGGTTCCTGCTTTCTCTGGAGAAAAGGCTGACCCGGCTCTGTGCCTGGGTCCAGGAGGGGCCTCCTACCCAGCAAAGCTACACCTGTGAAGGCCCAAATCAAAGCCAAGCCACAGATCCACTCATTGGGTCACCAACACTTATTATGTGGAGGACAAGGCTATCCAACCCATTAAAAATAACTATCCAAACCTCATGTGTCTACATTACATGGTAAAATCATGGATACTTTTGTTAGACCCCAAAAAATTTTAATAAATAAAGAACAGTTTTAACCACCCTCAATGATTTCCATAAAACTGCTTGGTGACTTTAATTGGCTTCGCCCTACACTAACCTCACTACTGGCCAATTAAAACCTTTATTTGATATCCTTCGAGGGGACCCTGATCCATCCTCTACCACGAACACTGACTCCAGATGCTAGAAATAGCTTTAAAGTTAGTAGAAAAAGCCATCGAAGGAGTCTCATTGTGACAGATTTGATTTAACTCAACCGTGATATTGATTATTATTTCTTCACAATATACACCCACAGGAGTATTTTGGCAACTAAGGGCCTTTATTATGGATTACATTTGCCCGTCTCTCCTAAAAGTATAATTGAATCTTATACCTCCATGGTGGCTAAACTTATTCTTCAAGGACTTAAAACTTCTACTAAAATATTTAGGGCATTCACTACCCATGCTTACTATTATTACTCCCTATTCATAGCGACTCACAGATTGAATATTTATGTCTTCAAAAACGATAATGATCTGGGCTAAAGCTAGATGCTCTACCTCTGCAAATTTTGATAATCACCTTCCTAAGTCTCCTATATTAAATCTTTTTGTATTAATCATCCTATTATATTTCCACAGGTAATAAAAAATCAAGGACCTATTCCTAAGGCATTTAATGTATTTACAGATGGGTCCTCAAATGGTACTGCTGCAATAGTCACTACAAAAAGAAAAATATGACTTACATAACTGCACACATATTCAGCTCAACTAGTGGAATTGGAAGCTGTGGTAAGAGCTCTGGAAAATTTTAGAGACCAGCCCATAAACATTTTTTCAGATAGCCACTATATTGTACAAGCTGTCCCAAAAAATTAGAGTTAGCAGGACCAATAGCACCTCATACTCCAGCTTTTAAATTGTTTTTATTCAAATACAAAAACTTTTGTGGGCAAGAAAAGAACCTCTATTCGTAGGCCATATTTAGAGCACATACTAATTTGCCTGGCCCCCTCCATGAAGGTAAATCAAAAGGCTGAATGAACTTACAAAAACAATATGTTATACTTTCAGCGCTACAACAAGCCACTTCATTTCATTCCCAGTTTCACGTCAACAGCACCACCTTGCAACGTAGGTTTAAAAATTACAAAAGAGCAAGCCAGAACAATTGTAAAGATTTGTAAATCTTGTATGACACATTTGCCCAATCCTCATTTTGGTGTTAACCCTAGAGGATTAATGCCCAAGTCATTTGTGGCAGATGGATGTTACTCATGAGCCAAGCTTTGGAAAATTGCGATTTATTTCATTGTAACCATAGATACATGCTCAGGCATGATTTTTGCTTCCTTTACATTCTGGAGAAAAAGTTAAAGATGTCACATCTCATTGTTTACAAGCTTTTGCTGCATTGGGCATCCCCAAAATGCTTAAAACAGATAATGGCCCGCATAATACGTCCTCATCTTTCAAACAGGTTTTGCGCAAAATTCAACATATCCCATAAAACAGGACATCCCATACAATCCTCAGGGTCATCGGCATTATTGAAAGAGCAAACCGCACACTGAAAATTATGTTATTAAAACAAAAAGAAGGAAATTGGAAAAGTCCTAAAGACAGATTGGCAGTTGCCCTGTTTACCTTAAATTTTTTAACTTTTAGACTCTAATGGTTATTCTGCTGGAGACAGACATTGGAATCCACACCAACAACATAAACCCTTGGTTTACTGGAAGGGATGTTCTTTCAGGTACATGGAAGGGTCCAGATCCAGTATTAATTTGGGGAGAGGATCTGTTTGTCTTTTTTCCAAAACACGAATCCTCTCCAATATGGATACCATCTAAAGCAGGTACCACATCTGTTGTTGCCTCTATCCTTCCCATTCCTCCCGGCTGCTTCTGCACCTCAAGGTCTGCGCCAGCACTTATGTTTGTTCAGTACGCTGTCCAGTGTGACGTCACAAAGAACAAAGCGCTTATGAAAAAGACTATATAATATATATAATATATATATATATATATATAAATATATATATGGATCCAAATAACTTTAATTCATTTTAGGTTAAGAGTATTCAATTTAGGTAAATTTAATTTTATAAATGAAGGGTACATTTCAATTTTGAATATAGGTATCCCTGGGACTTCTCTTTAGCAAACAATATGACTAGTGCCTATATAACCTAATATTTTTGGTGTTTTGACATAAGATTGTTCATTGTTATTAACTTCATTTGTTTAATAAGCTTGATTAATTTCAATTATCTCAACAGGTAAAAAATTGCTGTGTATACAGAGACTTGAGGGTTCCAGCTGACAATTATTTCTCCAAATTGCCTTTAGGGCTTTTCTTTAATCTATCTTTACTACAGTAAATACCCTCAGATTTCTTTCTTTTTGATTCTCATATGATATTTTGACAACTTATGTTTGTGTGAGCTCAAACAACAATGTGTATGAGCAGAAATCAACTTTAATTTTCTAATCTAATAATTCGTTTTTTTAGTTATGGGGGGGGGGGGGGGTTGACAACTCGACTCTTCACTCAGTGTGAAATTAACACTGCCTTTCTTTAATAATTTGATGCTTGAGTTTCTAGGTAGCGGGCCCTGAAAGATTTGCCGGTGGGATATAAAAAAGACGGTTGCTGCTACAGCTGCGGTCTCTACCTATTCAGGCAAAGAGCCCCATTGTTTGGGGACCCAAGCCTGAATTCAGCGTGAGAGGTCAGCTATACAATTTGTCCCAAAAGGCTGAGGCCTCACAATTGGACGGCTGTTAAGTCATGAGCCCCTGACATATCAAACCCAGGTAGTCAAGGGCCACGTGGAGGAAGAGGACAGTGGGCAGCCCTGTTTGGGGGAATGACTTAAATTGCGGTGGGACTAGGCCAGCAGTCCTCTCTTTCATGCCTTGCCCGGCGTGCCACTCAGGATGGCTGCGGCCACAGCCACCACAGTGTCTGTCACACCTCCTCGTCCCCAGCATCCAGCTCCGCCCCTTCCCTCCACCATGCCTTCCACCCTCTTCCCGTGTCCACCTCCGCCCCCACTGTGGAGCCCCTCTTGGTGGAGCGGGCGGCTCTGTGGCCTCTTCTCTGAAGACAGCGAGCAGAAGGAGGGGCTCACACGGCACAGCCCTGCTTTCTTGGCAGGCCAGTTTTGTTGTTTCCTTAATTTCATTTTGGAGACTTCAATAATGTTCTCTACTTTGGCAGGGGCCGCTGGGAGTCCCTGAGCCTCCCCAGCTCACTGGGCTCTTGGGTGCCAGCACCTTCATGTGGCAGCGAGGGCGCCCTCTGGGGCTGCAGTGACCCCGACCCTCAGGGAGGAGGCGTTTCCTGAGTGCAGCAGCCCCAGGCGTGGCTGAGCCACTCGGGCTGTGCCCTTCAGAGTGACTGGACCCCTCGGTGTCCAGAGGCCTCTTGGTGCCCTTGAGTGTGCAGTTTCCCACAAAGGGCCAAAGGTTCTCAAGTCTCTACCAGGGAGGCAGGGAGGGACAGCACTCTGCAGCTGCCCCGGGAGGAGGCTCCCACAGGCTGCAGCGGCCCGAAGCCAGCTGTCCCTGGCTGGTTCTCAGGGGAGACCCCCAGACCCAGTGTGGAGCCGGGTGCAGTGCGGCCTCCGCCTGCCCTGCTCTTCCTCAGGGTGGGTGCTCAGCCCTGGGGCTCTGCACAGCGTCCTGGTGACCCGAAGGCCCTCCAGGCTTCTGGGTAGCTGCTCTCCTTGAGGAGACACCTGCCACCATCCTCAGAACCTCTGCCCTGAACGGACATGTCCAAACAGGGGCTCCTGTCACCTCAGTGAGGCAGTGCACAGGAACCTGCCCTTTCACAGGTGGCCGCAGAGACTGGCCCTCACTGGGAGGACCTGCCGCCAAGGTCACAGTGTGTTCGGTCCAGTTCCTCCTGAGCTCATGGGAAAAAGCAGGTGCTCCCCAGAACCCTAGGTGTCATTACTGCTGCTCGGCAGGCGGTCCTTGCTATGTCACAGCGGAAGTTCTGCATCCCAGGGGACCCCACTCAGTGAGCTCACCCCATGGTAGCCAGTGCACCCCACATTTGGGATCTGAGGTCCCCCACCATTTCACAAACGTTAATGGAGTAGGTGCACAGGCAGGAACCTCTCCTTCTGAGGTGACTGTGGATGTGACCTGGAGCCACCATGGGCTGCCTTTGCAAGATGACATGCAGAGCTGGTCAGCTGGCACCCAGGGAGCCTGACTGGAGAGGTGTGGAGTGCCACCGGGGAGGGGACAGCAATCCTGCTTCTTTCCACTTCTCTCTCTCTCTGCCCGGGGCTCCGTGCATGCTGAACAGTCGCCATGGAAACCATCAGTGCCCCAGAGAGCTGGCACAGTGTGCTGAGCCCACCCGACCCTGCAGCCCCTCCACCGCCTGCAGGGCTGACCCCAGAGGCTGAGGGCAGGGTAGGGGTCCCTCTTGAGCCACTTACAGAGGCTAAGACAACACCAGAAAACGCCCTTCTGTGGCGAGCTTGGGGCACAGAGCAGCTTTGGGACAGGCCCACCCAGGGCCGGGCGCCTCCCTGGGCAGTGGTCTCCTGCCTGTCTGGGAGGGGCTGCCGGAGGCTCTGCCAGCGGCACCTTGCCTTTGTGGCCATCAGTCACACCTCCTGGGCCTCCCACGGCCACCCCTGCACACCCTGTAGGTCCCTTAACCCTTCCCGCTCAGAGCGCGTGCTCTGCCAGCTGAGTTAGAGGCAGCACTGGCCTGGGCTGGGGTGGGGGGCAGTTCCAGGGTAAGATGAGGCTGCAGATGGTGCTAGCCCCGCAGCGCTTGCATCATGGGGTGCGAGTTCCAGGCAGGAGCAACAGCAGCTCAGGGAGGGGCCTGAGGGAGCTCAGCACCACCTGTTGATTAAAGAGTGACTCCTAACAGGACAGAACTTTGGAGCAGGGTGACAGTGACATTTTAAACTGCAGCACCTCTTTCTGGCTCGAAAGCAATGCAGCTAAAAGCCTGTGGGCCACCAGTCTCCACACTGGCCTGCTGCCAGGGGCCAGACTGGCCAAGCAGGGCAGTCCAGGAACCAGCCTGGAACCTGCACCCAGGCTGCCTGGGGGAAGGGGCCGCGCTGTCCCCAACACCTACCCCCATCTCCCAGGTGCCACTTGTGTGTGTGGCGGCTGCTGGAAGTGCCCAGGGGACACTGAAGAAGCTCCACCCCCTGAAAAGGACACCTGCCCAGGTGTGTCGCGGTTCCTCGCTCCAGGTGACACTGAGGGTGCCGGAAGAACCCTCACCCTTGACCATGGGGAGGCCCCACCCTGAGCCCGGCGGGCCGCAGGTTCACCGGGTGGGGCGGGAACGCGGGGAGCGTGGGGCAGTCCCGGGACGGCCGGCGACGAGAGCCCAGCCCGCCCGGTCTGCGCGTCCCCGAACCCAGGGCCCCTCCCCAGCCCGGACCCCTCCCGCCCTCGCCCCGCACACCTGGCCGCGCCGAGGACGGCGCTCCCCGCGTCCGCCGATCTCGGGATCTCCGCCCGCAGGTGCCGGTGCGCCTGGACTCCGCCTGCCGGCCGGGACACTGGGCGGGTGGGGCAGGGGAGGGGCCGCGAGGGACCGCGAGGGACCGAGGCCTGGGAGGGCGGGCCGGAGGGACGGGCGGGGCGGGGTCGGGGGAGGAGGGCGGGGGTCGGGGAGGCGGAGGCGGGGTCGGGGAGGGGAGGGGCTGGCGGGGTCGGGGAGGGGGAGGGGCGGAGGGCGGGGTCGGGGAGGGGAGGGGGGCGGAGGGGGGGCGGAGGGCGGGGTCGGGGAGGGGAGGGGCGGAGGGCGGGGTCGGGGGGGGGGGAGGGCGGGGGCGGGGAGGGGGGACGGGGTCGGGTCGGGGAGGGAGGGGGGCGGAGGGCGGGGTCGGGGAGGGGGGCGAAGGGCGGGGTCGGGGAGGGGAGGGGCGGAGGGCGGGGTCGGGGAGGGGAGGGGGGCGGAGGGCGGGGTCGGGGAGGGGGGCGAAGGCGGGGTCGGGGAGGGGAGGGGGGAGGGCGGGGATCAGGGAGGGGGGCGGGGGGTCGGGGAGTGGGGAGGGGCGGAGGGCGGGGTCGGGGAGGGGCTGGGGGGGTCGGGGAGGGGAGGGGCGGAGGGGCGGGGTCGGGGGGAGAGGGGGGGCGGAGGGCGGGGTCGGGGAGGGGGGGGAAGGGCGGGGTCGGGGAGGGGAGGGGCGGAGGGCGGGGTCGGGGAGGGGGGAGGGGGGCGGAGGGCGGGGGTCGGGGAGGGGGGGAAGGGCGGGGTCGGGGAGGGGAGGGCGGAGGGCGGGGATCAGGGAGGGGGGGGGGCGGCGGGGTCGGGGAGTGGGGAGGGGCGGAGGGCGGGGTCGGGGAGGGGTTGGCGGGAGGGGGTCGGGAGAGGGGGGGGCGGAGGGCGGGGTCGGGGAGGGGGCGGAGGGCGGGGTCTGGGAGGTGGAGGGTGGGAGGGGTCGGCGAGGGGGAGGGCCGGAGGGCGGGGTCGGGGAGGGAGTTATGGGTAGGGGTAGGGGTCGGGGGAGTGGGGAGGGGCCGGCGGGCGGAGTCTGAGGGTGGAGGGTGGGAGGGTGGAGGGGCGGGAGCGGTCGGGGAGGGGGAGGGCCGGAGGCCGGGGTCGGGGAGGGGAGGGGGCCTCGCGCCCACGTGGGCCGGGCGCTCGGAGGTGGGCTGCGGGCGCGGTGCTGAGGGAGCGCGAGGTGAGACCCGGGCGGACCCGCTGGGCGCGGCTGGACGTGAGGTCTGCCGGCTCGGCTCCGGGCGGCCTGGGGAGGGGTCCCTGGCTCCTCCTCCAGGGCCTGGATCCTAGCTGGCCAGGAGGGCGTTGCGACTGCGTGAAGACCGGCAGACGCAGCGGGACCCGCCAGCTGCCACCGCGAAGTCGCCGCGCACCTTGCACCTCGCGCTCTCAGGCCAGCGGGGCTCCTGCAGCGCTGCTCCAGGTCCCGCGGGTTCGCACCTGCCCGGAGCCCTGCGGTGCCAGAGGGGCTGCCACAGTGCGCGGCCCCTGGATGCTGGGGTCCGCGAGGTCGCTAGGCGGCAGCGCCCTGCAGAGCGTCGCACTGCGCTCCTCAAGTCGTTCACAGGAAAACAGGACGAGCCGGCACTGAGTCCTGCGTCCGCGCGGCTCCGTGGCAGCTCCTGAACTGGAGACCGGAGCGGAGCTCTGGGAGCCCGGACCCGGACTGCGCGGACAGCACTCCTGAGCGGGAGGCCAGGCGCTGTGTGAGCAACCAGAGACAGCTCTGCCAAGAAGGAGGTGAACGCGAACCTCGCGGGGGGGGCTGCAGTGGAGTGGGCGCCCTCGGGTGTGCCAGCTCTGCCTGAGGTGCAGGGCTGGGCAGGGCAGACACCCCCGGGAGGGCCCTTGGAGGAACGCCACTCATCTCGGCACCACAGCCCTCCGAGGGCTCCTCCTGCCGGGCCATCAGTTCTGCTTACCAGAGCACTAAAAGCCCACGGGGGCAGCCTGCAGGGTCCACCCGTGGAGGTCCTCAGGTGTGGTGTGGGGTGGTGGGGCTCAGGGGCAGCTCACACCAGCAGGCCGTCTGTAGCCCATGGCGGGGTGCGTGTGGGCCATGCAAGCACGTGTGAGTCTGTGGACTGCAGGGGTGGGCTTTGGTGCTGTTGAGAGGAGAGGGTCAGCAGGTGGCATTTGTTTCAGAGATTGGCTTCAGCCCTGCCAGTGCCCCTGTGAGCCCCCGCACAGAAGCCCAGACGGTTTGCTGCAGTGTCCGCTGACCAGGCCCTGGACAGCGTGAGAAAAGTGGCTCTTCCTGTTGGCACAGAGCAGGTGCCAGCCACCCAGAGAGATTGCCCCTCCACAGCCCTGCGGTCTGCGTCCTCAGGACAGGACGGCAGCGTTGTCCCATGAAGCAGCAGGCAGCGAGGACAGTAAGCAGGACAGGGAGGGGCACCCTGGCTCAGCCGACCCCACCAATTCTGGAGAGAGGTGGGAGAGGCCTGGGGACACGTGATCTGCAGGTGGGAACAAGAGCCAGTGGGGTTAGGACTCAGTCCAGGGGGACACAGACAGGGAGGCCCCCGGAGGTGACCGCAGGCAGAGCTGGGGGGAGGGGCGTCCACAGACAGCAGCTGGACAGGCTCAGGACAGATCCCCGGGACGTGCTGGTCCGGGATCTCGCCAGGCTGTGGGAGCTGGGGTGTAGCTCTGCGGTGGAGTGGCCGGGAAGTGGGAGCCCCGGGTGCGACCCAGTGCTGAAGACAGACAGACAGACCTCCAAGTGGGGGAGAGGGTCCGTGTGGAAGGCAGCAGCCGGGCACCCTGGCCGCGCCGCCCCTCGCCGCCCACACCCGCCCTGCTGCCCTGAGAGCCCTGCTCTTCATCTGCCCCAGTGACACACGACCCTGTCGCTCAGCTAGCCGAGGAACTTCAGGGAGCTTGAGCCGTTTAGACACAAGAGGGCCTTAAACCACGCTGTGTACTTTGAGATCTGACTCTTCTACTTCGGGGTCTTTGACCTCTTGTTCTCGGAAATCTTGCGGAAACCCGTGGCGGGGGACGCCGGGACGCCGGGACGCCGACTCTTCAGTCTGACGGTGTGAGCTCACTTTGAGGGCTGCGCTCGGAGGAGGAGACAGCGGTCCCGGTCACTGGTCCTCAGTGCTGCCCTCCGAGGGGACTGGGAAGGGGTGGTACAGGCTCCTGTGACAGGGGCGCAGCGAGTGCTGGGAGGGGTGCGGCCAGGGGAGCTGCCTCACCTGCTTAGCGGCTGGCGTCCAGGAGCCAGGCCCTCCCCAGCCAGTGTCCTCCAGGCTGGGGTGTGTGGTCACACCTCGCGGGGGACCTGGAGGACACATCGGACGACGGAGCGCCAGCGCGCAGGGCCACTCACGGTGGGCTGCTGCTCCCGCCGCGGGCCTGGGGTCCTGCCAGTCGTCCTCTTCACCTGGCAACCGCTCACTAACCAGGTGCTGGGAGACTCGGAATCCAGAGGACGGACGAGGCTTGCTGGGAGAATGTTCTGAGAGACACAGGGGCCTTGAGAGCACCTGGCTAGAGGGGGTGGGGGTCCACAAAGGACCCGGGGACACCAGCCTCCAGGCCCCGCAGCGTCTCCCCCCACCACCTGCCGTGCCCGAGGTTGTGCTCTGCGGAAGCTGAGCGGTCAGCCGAGGTGGGACCTGGCCAGGCAGCTGTGCGCCCTGCGTCCCTCACCCTAGCCAGCCCCCCTCGGGCGCAGAGGCTGGCCCGGGCAGCCCACTTGGCAGCCCCCAGGGCAGGTGGACTACTGAGCCAGAGGGGCCTGCTCTGGCCCTGCAGCTGCTCAGGTCAGGTGACCGTGGAACCCGCTCCCAACCCGCATCTGCAGCTTTTTAGAACTTCAGTCATTACTTACTCTGGGTACTCTGCCAACGAGCTACACACCATACCGCCTCCTTTTTTATTTTTTCTTTAAGGTGAAAATACCATTAATAAAAGTTTATTATAGGGCTGGGGTTGTGGCTCAGCGGTAGAGCGCTCGCCTAGCACGTGCGCGGCCCGGGTTCGAACCTCAGCACCACATAAAAACGCATTGTGTACAACTAAAAGCAAATAAATAAATATTAAAAAAAAAGTTCATTATACTAAAAACTGCTGGGTTCCCATGATTTTTTTGAGATTCAATTGCTGGGGCTGGCCTCAGACTTCCTGTTCCTGCCTCCCTAGCAGCTGGGACCACTTGCGCGTGCTGCCAGCCCAGCCCTCTACAAGTTCTGAGTTACGAAAGCTCTTTTGCAGACACAGGCAGGACAGGCGCAGGATGGGGGCCAGCCCTCCGGCTTTCTGGCCCTGGACGGTGCTTGCTGGTGGGAGCCCAGGCGTGGGCTGGAGGGGAGGGGCTGCTTCCGGCCAGCCTCTCCCAGGAAGCCAGCCTTCCTTGGCTGTGCCTTCATCCCATGAAAGCACAGCTGTCAGGGCCAGGGCCAGAGGGGGAGACTGCCTGGCAGGTGAAGGGTGCAGGATTACGCCCTAAAGGCCCGGGAGCCCTCCACACGGGCAGCAGCTGAGTGGTCAGGAGGTGGTCTACAGCGGCAGGCCAAGGAATGTCCCAGATGCAGTCGCTGCTGCAGTGAGTGGAAGGGCAGCTGGACTCGTGGCCCTCCAGAGAGCCCCAGGCCTCGGAGTGCACCCGGGAGCCAGGGGCCTGACCAGCTCCAGGACAGGGCTCGCAGCGGGGCCTCGGAGTGCACCCGGGAGCCAGGGGCCTGACCAGCTCCAGGACAGGGCTCGCAGCGGGGCCTCGGAGTGCACCCGGGAGCCAGGGGCCTGACCAGCTCCAGGACAGGGGCTCGCAGCGGGGCCTCGGAGTGCACCCGGGAGCCAGGGGCCTGACCAGCTCCAGGACAGGGGCTCGCAGCGGGGCCTCGGAGTGCACCCGGGAGCCAGACCAGGGACCTCGCACCAGTGCACCTCCAGGACAGCTCCTGGGGGCTCGCAGCGGGGCCTCGGAGTGCACCCAGCAGGGAGCCAGGGGCCTGAGCTCCAGGACAGGGCTCGCAGCGGGGCCTCGGAGTGCACCCGAGAGCCAGGGGCTGACCAGGACAGGGCTCGCAGCGGGGCCCTGGCAGGAGGTGGAGGTGGGCGTGCTCAGGTGATGGGTCCCCGGCGCTGGGAGGGGTCTGCCTTGCCCTTGAGGAGTTTGCTGGCTGCAGCCTCAAGGTCGGGGAGCCCGGGGCTTGAGGAGAGTGGGGGGGGGGGCGGGGGCGGTGTCGAGGGCAGTGGCATAGGTGGAGGCTGGTGGGAACGGTCCACTAGCTTGAGGAATCTGACCCTGGGTTCTGGGCAGGCCCCTGTGTCCCCCCACCCCTGGCCTGGGAACAGAGCCGTCACCCTGGCCTCACATGCTAGCCATGGAGGTGGCCCTGCAGGCAATCAGCGCCAGAGGAGGTGCAGATGCCCACATGCCAGGCAGCTGGGGCAGGGCGGACTCCAGGTCTGCTCGGGCCTCAGCCTGCGCAGAGGCCTCCCGAGAGTGCCTCCACCCAGCTCCCCTCAGCAGGACACCCGGCAGCAATTTACAGGACTCTGTGCATTTGTAAAGAGAGGGAAGCAGATTTTTTTTTTCATATTTATTGTGAGCAAATTCAGGTCTTCTGCTTGGATAATCTACAGAAAGATCCAATGTAATTAAAATTGTCAAGTTGTATTTTTGCTACAGAAATAAAAGTCAAAAACAGCATACAAAATAAACTTTACAGAAACATCTCCTTTGGTTTAAATCACGATTTATTTTTCAAAGCAAGTTAATGAATTATAAGCTGAATGTTACTGTTTGGAGGATGATTTATGTTAAATGTACCTACTATATTTGATAATTTAAAAATAAATTCCAGTGTTTATGATGATGACAGCTATAGATACCGTTCACATTAAATACATTTTTAAAGATTCTCTCTTATTACATTACATAGTGAATGGGCATTTTAAATGGTAATGCACACATGTTATTTTAAGTCAGAGACAATATAGGCATATTAAAATTCTGTGTATCCTGATAAAGTAAAAAATAAAGCTATAGAAATTGATTTTAAGATTTTTTTCTGCAAAAGTAGAATCACTTCCATAATACTTCCAACAGACCTTCATTAAAGCTTTGTTTATACAGCATTAGAATGATTCTCACTCCCGCTCGCCTGCCCTCTAGTTAAAAAAAAAAGATTGCATTCGCCAACTGATATTTTTCCTGTTTTTGAAGTTACAAATGGGCAACTTCCAAAAGAAATGTAGACCGCGAGGACCTGTAGTCATACTGTGCTGTCCATAAATAACATCGAGGTGAAGTAAAAGTGGTCGTGTTAGTTCAGCGCCAGTCGTGCAGAGCAGCACCCGGCGGTGCCAGGACCCGGCGGTGCCACCCGGCGGTGCCAGGACCCGGCGGTGCCAGGACCCGGCTGGCAGACCCCGAGGCTGGCTGGTGCTTGGCGACCTGGGTGGCAGCTGCACATGCTGAGGCCCACCGAGGGCACCCTGCAGCGAGCGCCCAGGGTCCACTCTTTCCAGTTTGCGTCCAGGCCTCCTGGCCAGCGGAGGTGTCCTGGGTGTGGCCTTTGGTCTGCTTGTGCTGGGAATGGGGTGGGTGGGACTCTGGGAGGAGTCCTGGCTGGCGGCAGTCCTGTGTGCTCAGCAGCACGGGGGCGTGTGCAGCCCCCGAGGACCTGGCCGGCTCGGGCTGGACCTCCTCGGGAGGGGAGACCGCTCAGTCCAGGGCGGGGGTCCGCGCACCTGCAGGGCAGCGGCATGTCTGCAGTGAGCTGTGAGCACGCGGCGGCCTGTCCTCGTGGGGGCCTCAGAAGGGGGCGGGGGGCTCAGGACGAGAGAGGAGCAGTGTGTGGGTGTGTGCACACGCATGTGTGAGCTCACACATGCACGGGACGGGAGAGCGCGCGTGTAGCCAGGACGACTGGCAGGAGCTGTGTGTAGCCGGCGTGGGACTCAGGAGCGTGTGCTCTGATCCTAACTCACAGGTGGCGATTCCTCGACACGGGCCATGGCAGGAGATTCTCAAAGCTATGAAAGATGCTTAGGGCTGGCGTCGCCTGCTTTTAAGTCACTGTGAGCGGAAAACCCAGCGGAACCCAGGCCCCTGCTCTGGGTCTCCTCCCCAGGTTGTGCCTGTCTCTGTCACTAGACACGTCCCGTAGCCATCTCCCAGAGTCAAGACCACACTGCGAGGCCTCACACCAGCCTGGCTGTGCAGGTGCCGGGCGCCCGTCTCCACTCAGGCAGAACAGGGTCCGGCCCAGCGAACCCTCAAGCAGGAACCTCCTATTTTTAAGGCTGAGGGATGGAAATCAAGAACAAAAACAAAACAAAGCAGACGTCGCTGCAGAGAACCGTGACAGAGCAGAGCAGATTGCTGCGACCTTCACGTGCCCCTGGACTCACTGGGCCCCCAGAAACACCAGGAGACAGCTGCGGAGAGCAGAGCCAAAGCCGGACATCCACCCTCACCAGAGACCGCAGCATCCGGCGGGACCTCCCCAGAACTGAAGCGGAACGTGCCACGATTCCCAGAACTTAAGCATTAAAGCTCTGAAACATACTTAAAGACCAGATATGTCGACAAATGATGGAAAAGATATAAAGAGCTATGAAAATAGTTCAGCGCAAAGGCAACTTCAAGGTCTCTAAAAAAATACATTACAAACAATTTGTTGACTGAACGTGCAGAGAGCCTGTGCCCCGCGGGTCACGTTCAGACCGTGTTGGGTTCTTAAAAAGGGCTGTAAAACGCACACACCACTGTCTGCGGGTTAGCGGGGACCCTGCGCCACGCACGGCTGCCACGGAGGTGACCGGGCAAGGTATGGCGGCCAGTGGTGAGGGGCTGGGGAGTGCGACGTCCTCTGTCCTCAGCCAAGGAGGCCACCCCCTCTTTGGTACGGGGTCCTGCTCTGACCTACCCCTCGGCTGGCTTTGCTGTCTGTGCTGCTAATTCATCCCGCGGTTCAAATAAATATCTTGCAGGCGAAACCTCCCACGACTGACGGTGAAACCTGCACTTCCCAGACTCTCTGCCCTCCAGCAGCTGGGGAACAGCATGTCTCCCCCACGGGCCACCCCCCGAGGGCCTGGCCCTCCCTGCCTCAGGCTGAGGCGCCAGCCTCCGAGGGAGCGTCCCCTCTGAGCGAGGACCATCCCGGCCATCTCAGGTAGAGTCTTCTAGAAGCAGACCACAGCAGAGGTCACAGGAGCTTCATGACATGCAGCCTCCCGATCTCCTGGACCCCCACAAAGCCTGGCCAGGACCCCAAGACAGAAGCCAGCCTACAGGAGTCGCGGGGGCGGCTGAGCAGGGCGCTGCCCGCTGGGACTGAGGGCACAAGTGGCCGGGACAGGCTTCGGGGGAGGACCCCACCTCAGTGAGGGTGGCGGGGGGCGGGTGTGTGTGTGTGTCTGACCGCCAGCCGGACCCTCCCTGCCCCGCGTGCCCCAGACTCCCTTTCCCCAGCACCACGACCCCTCCCAGGAAGGTGAACTGGCAGCCCCCCACGTGGGTGTGGGACAGCCAAGGGCGCACACCCCGCAGGCTCAGCCACAGCCTGGCCACCATGACAAGGTCCTCCTCCGCAGGGAGCTGGTGACAGGAAAAGGACACGGAATCCCTGCCACGCTCCTTCACAGGGTCAGGGTCTCCTCGGGAGACTCAGACGTAGCCAGGAGAAGCTGCTTCTCAAAGTGGCGGTGCCCGGGCCGGCCAGGAGTGGACACGCCCTCAGGGTCGGGCGGCTCCCGGCCTGCAGCGCAGGGAGGATCCAGCGGTGCCTGTGGGCTGGACGGCTGCTGGACGTGGAGGTGCAGGCCAGAGGACGGCTCTCCAGGTGACAGGACACGGAGGCGACGACAGGGTGGACATGGCCCGGGCGGAGCCAGCCTGTGGCTGCAGCACAGAGGAGGGGCCAGGCGAGGTCTGTGTTCACGGTCTAGCGGGAGCGGGGCCGCAGGCTGGGGGCGAATGACCGGTGTGCTGTGCCCCAGACAGTGGCCTGCGGCTAGGGCTCTGCCTCCTTGGGCACCAGGAGGGGCGCACAGGCACACAGGCACCCGTGGGCGCAGCTTGCAGCGCTGGGCCTGGGCACCGTCCACCACGGCATGGGGTCTGTGAGCGGGGCCACGGTGCCTGCGCCTCGGGCTGGAACCACAGCAGTCACTGGAGAGGCTGGGTGTGGGGGGCACGGCCGCCCCTGCCCCCCAGGCCAGCTTGCTTTCCTAGGCGGACGCTGCCCAGGACAGCCAAGGGCCGGGGGCTCCGCGTGCCCAGGCTCTGCAGAGAGGCGAGGCGGGCAGGTGCTGGCCCGCCGTGTCCTGCGGCTGTGTGTCCTGCCGAGAGAGCAGAGCAGGCCCTCAGCTCCAGCGAGCCCTACTCGGACCCCAGCCCGTCCCCCGAGCCACCACCCACAGCGGCTGCCTGCAGAGGCGACGTGTCTGTCCACGTCTAGAGCTACGGCCTTCTGTCAGCAAGCAGGCCCGCCCATGTCCAGGAGAACCTGCGGGGGACGCGGGCACGGCGGGCGCCACCCAGCCCATCGTGAAGTGCGGGAAGCACAAAGGCCCGGGAGACCCTCAATCTCGGCAGCGCTCACCCGCCACCCCAGAGAGGAGCACAGGCCTCCCCGTCCAGGCCAGTGTCCAGCCCCAGGGGTCCTGGGGTGATGGCTGGCCTCCCCACTCCCCTGCCCTCGGCCTGCTGTTACCTGGCGGAGGTGGCCATGCTGGTTCTGATCGGCCAACTGCGGCTGTGGCACAGAGACTGCACCCACGCAGCTGGTGGGAGGCCAGCGGCACGGTCTGGCCACAGGAGGGACGACGCCCTCGAAAAGCTACTTCTAGGTGGAGGCCGCTGGCACACACGGGCCCACTGCAAACCCGAGTCTGACGTCTGGACAGTGTGGTGTCTTTACAGCCCAAGACCCTAACAGACGCAGCAGCTGGACAACGGTGGTCAGCCGGGAGCCACCTGTGAGCAGTGCTCAGGTCCAACGTGGAACAGGGTCTGTCCCGACCAGCGCTTGGGCCAGGCCGATTCCACCACTGACCAGGAGCTGGCTCCTGTCTGCAGATACTGGACATGGCAGCCGGCCGCTCGCGTGCTGGGTGGGACCAGCTGTATTTGTGTGTGTGTGTGTGTGTGTGTGTGTCCTAGTGGCCAGCTCGCTCTCGGCGTGTGCCACTCACCGGGGGTGGAATCGCACAGGTGTGTAAAGGGCATGTTCCTTTTGCATCGTGAACCTCTGTTATCAAAAACTGGCAGAGCACAGCAAAACTTTGGAGGAAGAACAGATAGTCTGAGAGTCACAGCACACAGGCCGCGCCCCGTGGGCAGCGGCCGCACCGTTACCTAGCGTGGAGCTAATGGCGCTGCGGCAAGAGGTCCTTCAGCAGTGGCCTGTCGCTGCTGGGCACGGCCTCCACTGGTGCTCCGTGCTGCGTGCTCTTCTGCAAGGCGAGGAAAGACACGATGCCGCGGCCTTCCACCCCAGCCTCCGCCAGGGAAAGGCACCGCGTGCACTGGGCAACTCCCAGGAGTCGCCAGGCAGCCAGAGGTGGCCGGCAGGTGCAGAGGCAGAGCAGGACGGAGACTGCACAGGCCACCACAGTGGGTTCCAAGGCCCTGCCCCTGCGAGGAGGAGCCCCAACGCTGCCCTGCCTGCTCCCACATGCGTCCCTGCTCCTGTCTCAGCAGAGCGGGGTGCTGCCGAGGCCTGCCAGGGTGACCCGAGGGGACGCTTCCACCGGTCCCATGGACACAGCGTCCCATGTGGACGCCTGCCAGGCCCACGGTGCCTTCCCCTCCAGGTCAAGCGCCCGCTGTCTGAGCAGGTTCCCCACAGCCTCGCCAGCGCCTCGGCGGTGAGGCACGCGGGCGTTCTGAGCGCCAAGGCACTGCCAGGACTGGTCGCAGGGTGCAGGTCAGATGCAGGTCTGAGCTGGCAGAGGGCCAGGGAGAAGAGTGGACAAAGGAGGAGTCGTCTCCCCTCACAGGCGAGGGACGCGGCACTGACCACGCACAGGGCGGTGCCAAGGCAGTGCCACACGGGCACGTGGGCAGCACAGGTCACCAAGCAGCACGCGTCCAGCTGGGTGCTCTACACAGGGACGTGGCGGGAGGAACCCGCCCATCTGAAGGAGTCCCTCCACCCAGGGCCAGTAGGACGAACGTTTGTTCCTCCAAAGTTTTGCAGGCGGCGTGGCGTCACGGCGGCAGAGTGCTCATCCTCGAGGCCAAGGGCACGTGTGGTGGGGTTGTGGCGGTGAGGGCCGTGCTGCCGAGCAACCAGCCCTTAGGCAGTGGACAGCTGGGACAGCCGAGGCTGCCGGCCTGATTCAGTCAGTTTCCTGATCCCCTCCTGTGACTCACTGTGGTGTTCCTGATAATGTCATGGAAGTGCTGTCACGTCTGTGGAGTGTGAGCTGCGACCACGTCACTTGTTCTAACAAAGTCTGACAGCCCCCAATTAGAGAACTTTCATTTGCTTGACCTTAAAAAAGTGTGACATTCTCTCAGCTAAGCACGGGTTGGAGGTGTGAAAGATGAAGCGTCATCAACAGCAGAGGAGCCTTTTCCTTGCTGTGGGATCTCCCTACTGAACCGGGGCGGCCGTGGAGAGGGCACGCCTCGGGCTCCCTGGCGTCTGGCGTGGGGCACAGAGACGCTGCTCTCGGGCGCCTGCGCAGGCGACCACAGCAAGAGCCCGTCTCTGGACGCGGCTCCGCTTGCTGACACCTGGGCCTGGATGCAAAGGCCGTGGTCAGTGCAGCAGGCCAGACGCCGTGGAGCACGAGAGGCTTTCTCCGGAACCACCAGGCCTTTAAAAAGTGAGGACCGTGATAAAGACGCCCAGCGTCAGCACGGCTGCGCCCTGTGACCCCAGGGCCCTGAGCAAACCGCTCCCTCCTGCCTCCTCAGTCCCCCGTCATGTGGGAGGAGGTCTTGCTGTCCACCCCCGGGGCCATGAGGGCAGGGCCGTGCTGAGACAGTCTGGGGAGCCTCTAGGGGTGGCTGGTGCCGAGCTGGCCGTGTCTGAGAGGCCCCGGGGCAGGCCAGCAGGTGGTGCTGGAGGGAGACGCAGCTCGCGGCCAGCAAGTCACCGTGCTTCCCGACGTGCTGGCTGGCCACCACATCACCCCGGGTGCTGAAGCCATGATCCCAAGCATGCAAAAGGCAGAGAAGGTCACCTGTTGGTCAGAAACTCAGACCGCTGGAGGTCTGGGAAAGCATAAAGACGGTGGGCTGCTCAACAGAAAGGCACTGGTTCCTAGCCTGCCCGTCCCGCGGTCCGGAGCCCACGCGGGAGCAGGTTGAGACAGGTAGTGGTTATGAAGGCAGAGCAGGAGACGAGGAGGCAGGAGGAGAGAGAGAGAGGTGAGTTGGTTACAGCACACGCACACTCCATCGCCCCGCAGACCTGCGCTGCAGACCCGGCCCTGGCGCCCGCCGCCCGCCGTGCGCCTCCTGCGCCTGGTTCAGGCTGCTTTCAGTGAGCCTCAGCGGCCGAGAGGCCACAGCAGCGTGGCACTACTCGCTGGGGAGGGTGGGAAGCCCCGCAGGCGGGGTCCGCCAGCACCTGCGGCTCGGCTGGGGCCAGAGGACACCGACTGGCGCCTGCGCTCTCTGTGGTCAGCCTGCCTGTGTTTCCCCCACGCGTGAACACGTGTGTCCACCACACGCCATGCACAGGGTGTCATCGTGAGCACACGTGTCCCTGTGCATGGGGTCGCCGGGGACACGTGTGTCTGCCTCAGATCACCACTGCGGGGACCTGAGCCTGGCTCCCCCCGGAGGGCGTGCCCCTGGCTGGCGCAGGGCTTCAGTGCGGGCGGCCTCAGCGGGCGACCCCTCCGCTGCGCTTCCCCTTCCAGGCCCGAGTCTGGTGTTGGGTGGTGTTTTGTTCTGGGGTGCCAGGGATCACCACGGCCTGTGCATGTGGGCTGCACCCCAAGCCCCCTCCAGGTCCTGGAAGTGGCCCTCTCTGCACCCCCACTGACAGGCCACCAACCTACACAGCTCACAGGGACGAGCGCGGGGTGCCCCTCACTGCTGGGCAGAAGCCCCATCGTGGCTCGCAGCACCAACCTCACCCATGGCAGCAGGAGGCACAGAGGGAGGCCTGGGCTGGTGGCATTGGTCTCAGCGTGCTAAGACAGCAGCGTCCTGGAGGGCTCACAACTAGGACCCCTTCAGCTGCTGGGCTCTGTGGTGGGCAGGCTGGCCAGCCCAGGAAAGCTGCTGGCATCCCTGCAGAGGGGGCGTCTGCCTATGCCTCACACCTGCCTCGCAGCAGGGTCTGCTCTCTCCCAGCCAAGGAGCTGCCCTGGCCTCTGCCCTCCTCCGTCCTGCCTTCCTTGGGCACAAGAATCCCCGGGCCGGGGGGTGCCTGTCCCAGAGCCCACCTCTCAGAGGTGAGAAATTTGCAGGGAGGCAACTTGAAAATCTGTATCTTTAATGACCTCCCAAGGGTCTGTGACCCAGCCAGGCCCCTAACTGAGGGGCTACCTCCTGCTCTCACTGGTGGTCAGGGTCCCGGTGAGACTGCACAGGTGCGGGGCGAGGGACTCAGTGGTTCCCACCCTCCCGCAGTCCCCAGGCAGAGGCCAGTGCTGAGGCAACTCTGGGTGGGGGCGCAGAGGCCAAGTCCTGCCACGGCCCTGCCTAGGGGCGGCCCTGAGCTCCACTTCCCCTCTGAACCCACAATCCTGCTTGTCGGCCAGCTTGGGAATGTGGGAAAAAGGTGGCCCACACCCAGCAGCCCTTCATACGGCGTCAACACGTGAGCCAAATCCACCACCCTTAAAAATGACGTGATCTAACTTTAAAGTGATGATCAAGCTCAGATTTCTGTGGATTTACAGAAGGTAATCTATCTTTTGTAATCTTTGTTCTTTTTCATCTCTCAGCGGATTGTTTAGGTCGGATCATCAAATTACACATTGATCATCTTGAGTTTTTCCTGATTTAAAGTTTGGAATCGTGCATCATCATGAAACTGATTGGCAACATCTGGGCTGACCCCTGACCCCCTCTCCTGCTAACACTTCCCAGTCGTAAAGCGAGGGGCAACGTGCCAGCCAGGGCAGGCTCCGTACCTGGGTCCTTTCCGTCGCTGTGGGCCACAGCTGCCTGCACAGGACTTTCTTGAGGACGTCTGGGAGGAGGCTGACGGTGACAAGCAGGACGATGCCCAGCCAGGCGGGCCCGCTGGACAGCATGTGCAGGAACACGTAGTACATCCTCTGGTAACTGAGGAACGGCCTGCGGAGGGCACGGCCAGGCGGTCAGCCCTCCAGGGGGACACGGGGTCCAGAGTGCCCACACCTGGTGAGCAGCTCGCTCATCTGGAGACCCCACTCAGCTGCAGACAGCACTGGGCAGGCGCCACCAGCCCGCTCTGCGGCTGTCACACGGGAGCAGACACGGGGCAGGACCTCCGCGAGTGCTGGGTCCTGGAGGGAGGGGGGATCGCAGGGGCCATCCCAGAGGGAACCAGGAGCCCCCGGAGTCCAGGTTCAGGACAGGAGAAGAAACAGCAGAATGGCGACTGTGGGCCCGGACACAGCTGCTCCGGGCCACGGAGGTGACGCACTCCGGCCAGCAGGAGCTCCTGCCACGAGACCAGCGCGGGCAACGCTGGACAGCGGGCTGACCCGGGCGCCTGCAGGGGCGGCACAGGCTGCGGGAACCAAGCACCCACTGGCCAGGCCCCCATGACCAGGGCCCTGCATTCAGGTGGTCTGTGTGTCCCCCTCTGTGGTGCAGGAGCACCCCAGCCAGGAGCACCTGCTCTCAGGAGCACCCCAGCCAGGAGCACCCGGTCTCAGGAGCACCCCAGCCAGGAGCAGCCAGGAGCACCCCAGCCAGGAGCACCCGGTCTCAGGAGCACCTGCTCTCAGGAGCACTCCAGCCAGGAGCACCTGGTCTCAGGAGCACCCCAGCCAGGAGCACCTGCTCTCAGGAGCACTCCAGCCAGGAGCACCGGTCTCAGGAGCACCCCAGCCAGGAGCACCTGCTCTCAGCACCCCCAGCCATGAGCACCGACTAAAAGAGCACCTGCCTCTCAGAGCACCCCATCCAGGGGAGCACCCAGCCCAGGAGCACCCGGTCTCCAGGAGTCACCTGCTCTCAGAGCACCCCATCAGGAGCACCTCATGCCAGGAGCACCCTGTCCTCATGGAGCACCTGCTCTCGGAGCACTCCAGCCAGGAGCACCTGGTCTCAGGAGCGCCCCAAGCCAAGGAGCACTGGTCTCATGAGCACCCAGCCAGGAGCACTGCTCTCAGGAGCACTCCAGCCAGGCACGCCCTGCCAGCACCCCAGCAGCACCCCGGTCTCAGGAGCACCCCAGCCAGGAGCACCTGCTCTCAGGAGCACCCCAGCCAGGAGCACCCGGTCTCAGGAGCACCCCAGCCAGGAGCACCTGCTCTCAGGAACACCCCAGCCAGGAGCACCCGGTCTCAGGAGCACCCCAGCCAGGAGCACCCGGTCTCAGGAGCACCCCAGCCAGGAGCACCCCAGCCAGGAGCACCCGGTCTCAGGAGCACCCCAGCCAGGAGCACCCGGTCTCAGGAGCACCCCAGCCAGGAGCACCTGCTCTCAGGAACACCCCAGCCAGGAGCACCCGGTCTCAGGAGCACCTGCTCTCAGGAGCACTCCAGCCAGGAGCACCTGGTCTCAGGAGCACCCCAGCCAGGAGCACCTGCTCTCAGGAGCACTCCAGCCAGGAGCACCTGGTCTCAGGAGCGCCCCAGCCAGGAGCACCTGGTCTCAGGAACACCCCAGCCAGGAGCACCTGCTCTCAGGAACACCCCAGCCAGGAGCACCCGGTCTCAGGAGCACCCCAGCCAGGAGCACCCGGTCTCAGGAGCGCCCCAGCCAGGAGCACCTGGTCTCAGGAGCACCCCAGCCAGGAGCACCTGCTCTCAGGAACCTGCTCTCAGGAGCACCCCAGCCAGGAGCACCCGGTCTCAGGAGCACCCCAGCCAGGAGCACCCCAGCCAGGAGCACCCGGTCTCAAGAGCACCTGCTCTCAGGAGCACCCCAGCCAGGAGCACCCGGTCTCAGGAGCACCTGCTCTCAGGAGCACCCCAGCCAGGAGCACCTGGTCTCAGGAGCACCTGCTCTCAGGAGCACCCCAGCCAGAAGTACCCAGTCTCAGGAGCACCCCAGCCAGAAGTACCCAGTCTCAGGAGCACCCCAGCCAGGAGCACCTGCTCTCAGGAACACCCCAGCCAGGAGCACCTGGTCTCAGGACGAAGCCCTCATCTTCCTCCACCTGAGGCTCGCTGAACTGCAGACCCCCGCTCTGGCAGGGCTGCTGGAGGCCCTCCCAAGCCCACTGCTCCCTCTGCTGCTTGTCCCAGGAGCCTGCGCTGCCAGGAAGGAGGTCTGGGACAGAGGCTGCGGCTTCCTGGGCAGCGGATGTGGAGCAAGGGGGCTCTTGGCTTCACAGCCAGGCCAGCTCTGCAAGGCCAGCTGCCCAGGGGAGGGGGCTGTGCCCAGGCCCAGGAGCTGCTCAGCGTCGCCGTCTCTCCCTGCTGCTGCAGCTGACCCCTGTGCCCACTCACACCCCTGCTGCCGCCTCAGCTGCAGGGACACTGCCTCCCTCGGCAGTCGGGGCTCTGCCTGAGTCGACTGTGCGGCCTGGACCCCGGCTTGCAGACTCCCTGTGGGCGGCAGGAGCCGCCTGTCACTTGTGTGCAGAGCACGTGACGTGGAGGACCCTGCACACAGCCCCACTGTGTTGCACGGTCCCCGAGCGAGGCCTGTGTGGTGGTGTGCACTCTTCCGGGCTCAGGTCAAATCACACCTGGGTGGGGAAGTCGCCTCTGCCCTCCAGGGCACAACAGGGCCCCGCCTGCTACAGTGCTGGCCTGTCCCTACAGAGCCCCGTGATTCACTCGCCAAGTCTGTGTTCCTCTACCAGAGTGTGCCGTGTGCAGTCCCCCTGCACCCCAGGGCCCTGGATTCAATGTGTCTCTAGGGCTACCGTGGAAATGTAACCCCATTCCCGTCAAGGGCCTGCGGTGGTGGGCCTGTGGACGGAGGTCAGGACTGAGCAAGGCGCCCCCTGGTGGCCTCCGTGGCTTTATGAAGACGGCCCAGCTGGCATGCTCGTCCTGTCTTGCCTGTGACAATTCCAGTGTTACAAGGCCTTGCCAGGGCCAACCAGACACCAGCCCCCTGCTCAGGGACTTGCAAACAGCCTCCACTGTTTGTAAATCACCCAGCCTCAGAGACTGCTGCAGCAGCAGAGCGCGTGCCAGACACCTGTGTGTGGGGCTCCGCGGACTCCACAGCAGGGCAGGGAGTTGCAGGGAACTCACATCCTGAGCCTTGGGGAGAGGCGGGGGTGGCCAGTGTGGCCACGGGGCCGCCGTTCATCAGCTCTTACCAGATAATTCCTCCCCAGAGCAGGGAAAAGACGACGTAGAACAGCAGCGACCCCCAGATGACAAAGTGGTTGATCCAAGTCCAGTAGTGCGTGTCCAGCGCCAGCTGCGAGGGAAGAAGGCAGGTCAGCAGCGTGTGGTCAGCGTGAGCTGTGATGGCCAGGAGGGAGCCAGAAAGCCGTGCAGGGTGAAGCCCAATGGGAGCTGAACCCCCTCGGGAGGCTTCCTAGGAAAACCCGGACCAGGCTCCACACATGGCCGAGAGGGCCACGCTGCCCAGCCCTGCCACCAGCACCCAGCTCCCCGTCCGGGGCAGCGCCAGGCTGGTGAGTGCAGGAGCCCTGTTTGGGGAGATGGCTTAAATTGCGGTTGACTGTGGGCCATGGAGATTTGGGCATTGTCGCCTTCCATAGTCTCACGGGACTTGGCCCGGGATCTCGAGTGACTTGGCCGAGATTGCTGATCGGGTCAGCGCCATTTTAGTGGTGTGTGTGGCACGTGTTAGTCGTTGTTAGAGCCAGAGAGAAAAGTTATCAAAATAAAAAGCTGTTTGTCTCCAGTTTGCCTCTGAACTTCTTCCTGCGGCTTCGTTGCTCCAAGCGGCCATCGCTTCAGGCAACAACAGGTGAGCACGCTCCAGAGCTGCTCCCTGTCCCTTCCTGACCGTCTGTGGGCCGGGCGGGCAGCGAGACGCAGTGCGGTGCTCCTCGACCTCACAGAGCAGGAGAGGAGACAGGCGGCCCCTCGGAAAGCGCTCCGATCTGAGTCCTCCCCTGGAGAGGACGGACCCTGCAGTTTAGGGACCGGATCGCCCAGAACCGTAGGGACACTGCGCCTCGTGGGTCCAGGTGGGAAGGGGACCCGAGAGTGGCCCTGGGCAGGTGCATCAGCTCAGTGTGGGCTCACGGCTCGGAGCCTGCAGGTGTGAGACCCCTCAGAGCAGCCGGTTACGAGGAGGGCTCTGGCAAAGACCCACCTTCAGCGTGACAGTGAACACCATGACCGTGAACACCAGCGTCCCGAAGGTCCAGTTCCCGAACATCTGTGTGGAGAAGAGCCCAGTGACCACCTGCGCACGTGGCTCCCTCACCCCCAGAGCCCAAGCACGCCCCTCGCTGCCCCCGCGTGCCAGCACGCGGCCCAAAGACCTGCCAAGACGATGAGGCCGGCGCAGGGCGGGCCTGCTGGCTGCCCGTGGCCTGCCCGCCCAGCGCTGCCCCGTGAAGGTGAAGCCCACAGCTGGATCGAGCGGGCACCCGCTGGCCTCTGCTCTCCGCAGACAAGTGACCAAGTGCCCAGCTGTGCTCCTGCACGTCTGAGGACGAGCCCAGGACGTGGGCGGCTGTTGGCACAGGACACACTGAGGAACAGCCAGCAGTGCCGGACACACGGGCAACACAGGACACACCGTCCGGACACCTCAGGAAGGGTCAAGCAGACACACCGGACAGAGCCGGACAAGGCGCCCTCCAGTGGCCAGACACCACAGGCGCCAACACGGGGCGCAGGAGGAGGGAGGACCGAGTGCACTCAGCTGCCCTCCTTCAGCCGGGCCTGGAGGACGGCGGGAAGTGCAGACACGGGTCCAGCCACAAGACAGCACACTTCCAGGAGAGACAAGACACACACAGAGGGGGACGCCCCTCCCAGGGAGAGGCCAGTCCCAGGGAAGCCCCGCCTCCAAGAATGGCCACCGTGAAGGTCCTGTGCGCTACGAGTGGCCACGTCCAGACTGTCGGTGCCGGGAGCCACGCTGCTCAGAGAAGGCTCCTAGCCCTCTTTGAGACAAGTCAAGGCTGGGTGCTGATGGCTTTCCTGTGGCACTGTCACCCTAGACGCCCGGCCAGGGCTCACCCGCAGCGACATCCGTGGAGGTGCAGGCCATGGCCTCTGACCCACAGGGGCTGGGGCTCGGGAGCGGTCAGCGCTCAGTGCTGGGCCCCAGTGGCACAGCTGCCCACTGCACCCTGGGCTCCGTGTCCTGGTCAAGTCAGCCTCTCTCTCTCTGGACCGGGAAATGTCAGGCCAGCAAAAACGCTCAGGTCTGTACCGCAGAGCTCCTTGGCCAGGGGCTGTGCCCACGCGGTGCGACCAGCCGTGCCTGGGATGTCTGGTGCCTGCACCCAGCAGGCAGAAGCCAGAGGCACTGCCGAATGCCCGGACGGTGGCCTTGAGTGGGCATGGTGCACAGGGAGCCCTGCACACGGTCCAGAGGTGTCCTGGCCTGGACTCACGGCCCCTTTTGGAGCTGGGCCTGCACCAGGGCCTTGCACAGCTGAGGAGTGTGCTCTCCCGGAGACGCCCAGCCCCTTCATGGTCAGGCAGGGAGGTCTGTGGCCCCGAGGCCAGCTGCAGCCTGGCACCACCTATCAGGGCACCTGGCCAAGGGTGTCGGGGAGCAGTGGCGCTGGTCACCTGAGCGGCTGCTTGGGCCCTGGGAGCCTAGTGGGGGCCCTGTTCTCCCACTCCCACTCAGAGGGAACGGCACAGGACTACAGAGCCAGGCAACAGCACCCGGTGCCGTGCCCAGAGCCACGGCATCCGCAGCCCAGGGGCGTGCGGGTCAGGATGGCAGTGCCCACCCCCACTGCCACACTCCCCCACGGGGCTGCTGACGGCAGTGCAGGACGGCAGTGCCCACCCCACTGCCACACTCCCACGGGGCTGCTGACGGCAGTCCCAGGGTCAGGACGGCAGTGCCCACCCCACTGCCACACTCCCCACGGGGCTGCTGACGGCAGTCCCAGGGTCAGGACGGCAGTGCCCACCCCACTGCCACACTCCCCACGGGGCTGCTGACGGCAGTCCCAGGGTCAGGACGGCAGTGCCCACCCCACTGCCACACTCCCCACGGGGCTGCTGACGGCAGTCCCAGGGTCAGGACGGCAGTGCCCACCCCACTGCCACACTCTCCACGGGGCTGCTGACGGCACTCCCAGGGAGATGGGCTGGGCCTGGCCCGGGGCCACCAGGACACGCGAGCCACCATGGTTCTCACAGGCGACGGCAAGGCCCAGCGATCTGGAATCCTGAGCTGTGGGTTTCAGCTAGGAACCCTGGAAGGCTGACCACCCTCTGTGCCCATGGCCCTTGGCCAGCTCACCAGGTGGCGGCCATGGAGCTGCTCTGCCACGGGCTCCTGGTCCCATCTGCTTTCAACGGAAGCTGTCTGGTAGCTGCTAATGGTCCCTGGTTAGGCCGAGATTCTACAGGGATGGTGGGGTGGGAGGTGGACTGGCCCCTGGGACACAGCCACCTTTGCTGGCAGGTGGTCAGAGGGACGCTCCTGTTGTGACTTCTCAGGACCTGTCCTAACGTGAGGACACAGCCCCAGCCGTGGCCAGCCCCGCGGTGGCACACCACCGCACACCTGCCCTACCGACAGCCAGTGGACGGAGCCTCTGGGAGCCTGGCGTCTCACGGCCTCTCCCTGCCAGTCCCCGTGTTGGCCTGGCGTCCACTCAGTCCTCCTCTCCTCTGTCACCCGAGGACGAGCATTCTCGTAGGACACCTCTGCTCAGAAGCCTCCCAGCAGGCAGCGTGAGCGTGTGGGACGCCCTCCCACAGACGCGCCTCTGCTCTGAGTGGCGTGGCCACAGCTCCCTGCCCGACTGCTGGCCTCTCAGCCACCTCCTGGTCTTCCTGAACCCTGCCACGGCGTGCTCCGAATGCCCAGTGTTCACCCAGGAGCTCGCCACGCCGCAGGGCGTGCAGCAGTGGCATCAGTGAGGACTGCCGGCCCCGAGACATGGCTTCTAGGTAGTCTGCAGGGTGGCCCTGGGGCCACGGGCTGCCACCAGGGGCTGGCCACCACACTGCACCCCCAGAACCAAGGGCCGCTGCTGCGCATCTACCGGAACCCACGGCCCCACCCGCGCTGCTGCCGTCCAGCCAGGTACAGCCCAGGGCACACGCAGACCAGCGTGCACAGGCTGAGGGCTCCCTGCAGGCCACTGGGGCAGGCGCACCACAGCGGTGGCCTGGGTCATCCAGACCTGAACTCCGGACAGCCCGGCATCGCCCGTCACGGGTGCTGGCTGACCGTGGTCTTGGGTGGCCGCTGCATCTCAGCTGCGGGAGCCGCGGGGCCTAGAGCAAGCCTGCTGCGAAGCCCAGCACAGAACACGTCCCAGGACCAGGGTGGGCCCCTGGGCATTGGCTCTCACCCCCGGCAGGCACCTCCCAAGTCCTTAGGTGAGGAGACTGCATCCTGTCCCTGCTGTGGCAGCCGGTGACACGCAGCTGGGGCCGCCCACGTCCCCTGAGCTGTGTGGCTACGTGGGCCGCCCTGTGCTGCCTCCACCTTGCACTCCCCCATCCCCATGTCAAGTTCTAGAGAGGTGATGAGAGGCAGGGGTGCCAGGTGGACGCGCTGCTGAATGCCTCCTCCCAGGAGAGGCAGGCTCACAGGGAGCGGAGGTTGGGGTGCGGCCCTGGGGGCCCATGGGGTAAGAGGCGCCCTGTGGCCCCGGCCAGCGGCCGCACAGCCGGCTACAGACACCTGGAGCAGAGCTGGAGCAGACGGGGACCTGGGGCAGGCCTGGGCAGCAGCTGGCCAGCCTTTCCAGGGAGATCCGCCGTGTCCTCCCTCACTGGAGGGACGCATGTGGAACCACGTAGCTGGACAGGCCCTGCACCACACGACCCTGCATGGCGCCGAGTCCTTGTGCTGGCCTCCTCAACCTCCACTCCAGGACCGCCCAAGAGAAGGGTGCAGTCGGCACGAGGCGGAGGCCAGCTGGAGCGGAGCCGGCAGTGACTGCCGGGCCACCCACACGCCACCAGTACCCGAGACTGAGGTCCAGGACGGGAACCTGTGTCCAGGACACGGCGAGGGCCTGACCCGGGGAAAGACACGGGAGATGGAAGAACTAAAGGGCTCTCGCAGCCACAGTGACCGCAGGACCCACAGGGCCCAGCAGACCAGGACGAAGAGCGGCTCCAGGGCCTGCCGCTCCCAGAGCAGCAGAGGCCTGGGCAGCCTCCAGGACCGACCTGGGCGATCTGGTCACAGGAAGACGCAGCACCTCCACCACGAGGAGCGAGCAAGTGAGGCAGCCTCCCAGGGCATGTGGCAGGACCTGCGTGTTCCCACCCGGCAGGCTGGGCCACACGGAGGCCACCAGGGGCCACGGCGCAGGGGACAAGGCAGGAAAAGCCTTCTGTCGGCAAGCTGCCCTCCAGGGGCGCCTAGGGGCCTCGCCTGACGCCAACGGCAGTGTTGATGAGGACAGCCAGCCCCGTGCTGGGGCCTGGGGGACCACGCTGGGCCCAGGGCGTGACCCTCGTGGGCCACACTGAGCCTAGGGCGTGACCCTCGGGGACCACGCTGGGCCCAGGGCCGTGACCCTCGGGGACCACACCGGGCCCAGGGTTGTGACCCTCGTGGGCCACACTGAGCCTAGGGCTGGGACCCTCGAGGACACTCTGGGGTCTGCCCAACACCCTTCAGCTCCCTGGCTGGCTGAAATGTGCCCTCAGGCCCGTCGTCTCTGCTGACTCTGCCCTTCGCCACCACGAAGGGGGTTCAGACCCCCAGAGCCTGACACAGACCGGGGGTGGGGGCAGGGAGGGAGACGGCCAGAATGCACCCAGCGCTCTGGCGAGCAGAGGCAGAGGAGCTGACAGCATTTCCACCCGCGAAGCACACAGGAGAGGTCACGTGAAAATATTTTCGAGAAATATTTTAATTGAGCGCACTCCAGAACACACAGAGACAGACCCACGGTGCTTACCATGTGTGTGTTGGTGGTCACTATCTGAGGGTGGAGGAGGCGAGGAGCAGAGAGAAAAAAGCGAGATACAGATAAAACAGACCCCCGGGAGCACGCCAGTGCCGAGCGCCCCAGGACGCACCCTGCTCGCCACGGGGCACGGCCTGCTCGGGCACACCATGCCAACCTCACCCCGTGCCCAGAGTGATGCCCGGTGCCACAGCGGCACACTGGCCCTGCAGCTGGCCGTGGCAGGAAGGTCACGCAGCACGCCCGGGAACCCCAGAGGCCCTGCCCTGCCGCCACGTGCCCCTGGACTGTCTGCTGGACCACAGGCGCCTGGACCCACCCCCAGGACCTGAGGGCCCTCCTGAGCGACTCCCACAGCGCAGTCGCATGGGGCGAGGGCTTGTCCTCAGCCACCAGAGCACAGTACTGACCTGTCCACTGCTGGTCACGATGGTGTTTTCAAACATGAAATAAGCACCAAAGAAAAACACCAGCGCGTCAAACAGCCCCAGGAACGTCCAGTAGGTGAACACCCGCCAGCGGAGCAGCGCGTTCTTGGCGATGTCCCTGAGGAAAAGGGGAAGGGGGCGGCGTTACACAAGGCGACCCGCGTGGCCGCACTGCCGCATGTGCCTGACCCCCAAACAGGGGTGGGCACAGGGCCTTCTGAGGAAGAGGAGAGCCTGG
This sequence comes from Tamias sibiricus, assembly GCA_025594165.1. NCBI lineage: Eukaryota > Metazoa > Chordata > Mammalia > Rodentia > Sciuridae > Tamias > Tamias sibiricus. Next base: position 1,038,170 of record CM046663.1, read on the forward strand.
GTGGGCCTCAGTGCCCTGGTGGGGCTGCTGTGCTGCGGTCCCTAATGTGCTGGCTTTGGGGGAACTGCATAAAAGCATGTGGGAATCCCTCTGTATTATGCTTTGCAACCACATGTGAGTCTAAATTGTATGAAAAATACGTTTAGTTAAAAAGACAAACAGGAACATCAAATCTGCCAAAGATCCTGAATGGCAGTTCTGAAATAACAGAAAAAACGTCTCTTCCCAATTAATGACATTTTTTTTTTCCCAGAAGAAAAGATTACACTGAAATCAGATCCACTAATTTTCTGAACAGAACACACTTGGGAGGGAGATGGCCAGAACGCACCCAGGGTGTGATCCAGGCCATGGTGACCCAGGCCATGAATTCATGGGTCACAAGAGGACCGACACCCTCATCCCTGGCCCTCCACAGTCATCAAACAGACCTGCAAAGTGCCCACTGGCCTGACATGTCCCCTCTCCTCCATCTCTGACCTGGGGGTGGAGACCATGCCTCCACCTTGGAGGGCTCATGGGAGCAAGCGACAGGTATACCAACGTTCCCCGGGCTTGAACCACGTCTTCGGGTGCTGACTGGGAGGACTGAGGCGGTCACTTGCTGCTCCTGTGCAGGGAAGGGCTGTAGGGATGGGTGGGGGACCCACCTGTACAGCGACGGGTCTCTCTTGAGCACATCGATGCCCACGTGCTGCTCCATCAGGCTGTACAGCAGAATCGGGAGGGACGTGAAGCTGATGTTGTAGAGGGTCAGATACGCGGTGTCGTACAGGGTCTGCAGGAAGAGGGCGCCACGCTGACCACCCCGCTGCACCCGCACAGACTGCTGGTGTCCTCTTTCATTCAACACACAAAGAGCCACAGCTGTGCACAGAATGTACCCACAGTGCACCAAGAACCACCTTCGCAGGCACAGGGCGGCCAGCGTGACTGCAAAGCTTCACAGGGCCAGGACAAAAGCCACAGCTGGCCCAAGCCCAGCACCGACCCACCCACCTGTCACTACAGATTGCAGGGTGGGGACAAAGGGAGACAGAGTGGAACAAGGGTCTGCAGTTCTGACGGCCACCCTCCAGCTTCGTCTGCCCAGTCCTAGATGCTTCGGAAAAGCAGCTGGCACGCTGTGCACTGGCAAATGCAGGCGTCACCCGGGCAGCAGGGCTCAGGAGCCCCCTCGTCCTGTCCTTGCCCATTCCTCAGGCCACAACCCCTGCCCCAGCACACTGAGTGCCTCTGGCCCCAAGGATGACCAGACACCTAGGAGGACCTCCAGGGTGGGGCTAATCCTTCAGTGCGGGCCCTACAGCCCAAGGCGGGGGCTGGGGGTGGGTCCTGCATCTCCAGCACCTGGGGCCAGCAGACCCGCCCAGAGACTCCTCAGCACCGTGGCCGCACATGATCCAGCACCCGCCTGCTGACGGGCCGGGCAGTGGGAGGGACAGCAGAGGCTCCCTCACTGTCCCTGGGGCAGGGCTGCCTGATGTCCCGAAGTCTGTTCTCCCCATTGCAGCCACCCTCCAGGGAAGGACCGGAGGGCGAGGACAAGCTCCTGACTTAGGAGACGTGAGGACTGACCTGTTGTGAGAACCCACAGAAGAACTGGTACAGAAACTGGGGGAAGATGAAGCAGACATTCTGAAAGGCAAGCCACAGGCGTCAGGTCAGTGACGGTCTTGGGAGGCATCAGAGCCTGTCCTACGGCTGGGTAGCCACTGCCCACAGAGTCTACGTGAGGACCAACCCAGACATGCCCTATGTCCAGCAGAGGAGCACTGAATGGGCTTCGGAAATTCCCTTTTCGTTTCAGTGGCCACTAAACCCTGTTCTGGCTGTGGTGAGCACAGACGGTGTCCAGGGACTCTGTCAGGAAGGGGTCAGCGCAGGCAGGAAATGAGCGCTGCAGAGGCGGCCGGAGCTCTTGGAAGAGGTATAAATGGCCCCTCTTCAGGCTTTCTAGTGCGAAGCCGTCAGCCACACAGTGAGGTCTGGGAGGGTGAGGAGGTGCAGGCACCTCCTGTGGTGAGGCTCCGCCCTTCCTGCCTGAGGCCCCGCATAACACAGAGTGGCCCTACCCAGGGTCCAGGCGTCCTGCGTCACATGTGTCTTGAGGGGAGGGCAGAGGCCGCCTACCTTGTAGAAGAAGTACTGCACCAGCTCGGAGATCCTGATGTAGTAGAAATGCCCGTGGACCAGGAGCATCTTCTTCAAGTGCTTGAACTTGGGTATTGCGTAGTCGCTGTTCCGCGCTGCCTGCCGGCCCTCCTTCCCAATGACCCCTGTGGGGACAGAGGGTGAGGAGCCGGCTGGGAGCCGGCCAGGCCAGGGCAGTATCCTCGGCGCAGCGGTCACACCCGTGAAGGGCCGCATCTGGTGCTGGCTCACCTATACCCACGTGGGCCTCCAGGATCATGCTGACGTCGTTGGCGCCGTCGCCGATGGCCAGGGTGATGGGGTGCTCTTTTGAGAACTTGATCAACTTGACAATCTGCAAAAGATGACAGAATTCACTCCTCTGCTCCATCTGCCTGGTCATTCACTGAGCAGGTGGAGCTAAGGTGTGAAATCTCCACCATTCCTGCTTCTACTTCTAAAGGTGCTACTGTACTAGATTTTTTAGGAGTCGGAGGCTGAGGGACTGTTTCAAGCACGCGTCACTGGGTACCAGGAAGGGGACGCGACCTGGGCTTTTTGCAAGGGCGCCATCCGGCAGCAGAGCACGGCGCTGCAGTTCCTGCAGATCTCCAGGAAGAGCTCGCGGTAGTTGCTGGAGCTGCCGTCCTCTCGGGGCTTCATGATCAGCGACAGCGCCGCCCCATCGATGATCAGACCGTAGTCCTGCATATCCGCGGAGAGTCTGTTAGGCCACACAGATAAGAGGGATTTCAATGCTAGAACCACACGTCTTAGAACCTACAGAGGCGGCAAGCCCGCGGGACCAAGCAGCCAGGGTCTCCACTCGTCAGTGCGACCTCTGTAGCGCTGTGTGCAACCCCTTTGACGGGACGTTTTCAATGAGATGTTCTTATCTTGCTCAAAGCCACAGCACATGTCTCTGTGCTTCATGGGAAGCTCTGGTAACGGGGCCTCCGTCTGCAGCTGCCGTGGGTGCTGACTCCTGGACCCCCTGGTCTGTAAGCACAGCTCTCACCCACAGGCTCCTGCCCGTGACCCACGCTGATGAGAGCAGGGGAAACTCCCTTTGTCTGCAAAATGACAGACACTCCCGATCCCCAAAAGCCATTCCACAGCTCAGGCACGGAGAACTGTCCTCACGCTATTCGTGAATGGTTTAAAACCTGCATCTGATGAGAGCACTCATGTGCTCTGCCCACACTAATGGGAACCTAAAACCACCTAAACAAACCCGGTCTCAGAAGACGCACCGCAGGCCAGCAGGGGCAGCCCTGTACACGGCATCCGTCAAACTGCTGGACATCCCGGCCCACGGCCTCACCCCAGACAGACAACCTGCATTATTGATAACCTGGCCTGCCTGGCTGCTCTCCTGGCATCTGCCACGGAGCCCTGAGTCTTAGAAGCAGACAAGAATCATCCCAATGAAAATACTTAATCAAAAAAAAAAAAAAAAAAAAAAGGAAAAGAAGAGAAGGCTTGCCCAGCCTGTCTTCCTGCACCCTCAACCCTGCAGTCTGCACTGCACCTCCACCCAGAAGTGCAGAGCCGTGTCCCCATCCTACAGAGAGGTGCCATGGCTTGGTCCCAAGTTTAGCCTGACCCAGGAGGACGCTGGTGTTCATGCCCTCAGGAGACCCAGGTCCCTGTAAGGATGAGGAGACCCAGGACTTGCCAGCAGAGGCTGGGCCTGACCCTTTGGAGGCAGGAGGCCACCCACCCTGAGAAGTTGTCCCTGGTCAGGCTCCCGCTGCAGCGCAGGACCGTCTTGCTCAGCTCGAACAGGACGTCGTGCAGGCTCTGCTCCTCGATCTTCTTGGTGGTGAGCTCGAGCAGCTGCGTGTTCCTCCGGAAGAGCTTGCAGGCATAGCAGGTGGCCGCGGCTGTCTCCATCTTGTCCCCGGTAAGCACCCAGACCTTGATGCCCGCCTTCTGCAGTGCCTCGATGGTGTCGGCTGCCTTCTCCTGGAGCCTGCGGGGGCAGAAGCCAGGCAGATGGTGGAACCTGACCCACAGAGGCCGGGGGAGGAACTTCGGGAGCGTGGAGCTGCGGCGTTGGAGGCACGAGGCCGGCTTTGAACCCGCAATCCTCCTGCCTCAGCCTCCCAAGTGCTGGGATTACAGGCGTGCACCACCATGCCTGGCTCTCTAATAATAATTATTTATAATTAGAGTTTTAATAATTTATAAGACTTAAGTTTTTGGGGGGGAGGAAAGAGTCCCAGAGAGGTTTGCAAGTGTTGGCTGGTATTTCAAAGAGAGCACTTGTAATCAACTGCCACCTCTTTACAGCCACTGGTTCCCGACCCCAGCGTCTCCTCTCCATCTCCACGTCCCAGTGTCAGCCACACTGACCCACCCCCCCAGGGCTCCATGCACCTGCTTCACGGCTGCCTCCTGAGCCACTGTCCAGCTGAGCACCCTCTCCTTCCCGGGCACGGGCCACCAGTGCCCCGGGGTCCTGGCTTGCTAACACCTGTCTGCAGGGAGGCTCCTCCGCGGAGGCCTGGGTCCCCACCGCACACTGGACGGGGAATGGGAACACAGCTGGCCGCGGGCTCCTGCCACACCAGGCTCCCCAGCAGGAGCACACGGGAGCGTTCGCAGAGGCTCCGGAACACGGAGGTGGCCCGAGGACTTTCTCCTCACCACGAGCAGCAGCCGTCTCTGGCTCTGCTCCCAGACGCCATGGCAGAACCCCTGACCGTTTCCTGCCCAGAGCCCTGGGAGCGCCTACTGCCCGCTGTCCGCTGTGGCGGTTAGAAGCCCTCTGAGGAGGGAAGACCTGTGACTGGCACTTTCCACCAGGTACGATCACTAGGCCTTGCAACAGTCCTGGGTCATTCTGCGTTTCTTCAAAAAGCAACGAGAAGTACGCTGAGTATGTTGGGAGAAAGGGAGGGAGGAGGGACACAGCTCAAGCTCAGCGGAGCCTGTCGCTGGCCCTGGAGGACCCGGACACCTGGGCCTCGACGATCCCTGATGGGCTGTGGCAGGCTGGCTATGGCCACTGCTGTCTGAGAAGTGTGGCTTCAGCCCTGGTGTTCCTGGACAGCAAGGTGGCGTCTGGGCACGCCCCCAGGACCTGACCTCCACATGCCCTCCTCCCCCTCCCAGGCCGCCCCGCTGCGTTGCAGGTGTGTCTTTACCGGTCCTCCACGGCCGTGGCGCCAAGCAGGACGAGGTCCGTCTCGATCTGCTCGTAGGCCTCCGCGAGCTTCTTGTCCCGGTCCTGGAGGGCCACCTTGGCGGCCTGCAGCAGCCTGTGTGCGCCTTCGTACTCCTCGGGGGCCAGCCTCTTGTAGGCGACACACAGCGTGCGGAGCCCCTCCTGTGGACCACAGGCAGCTTCAGGAGGGGCTCGGCACCGCCTGAGCAGCAGTGGCCTTCTCCACGCCCCTCTCTAGCTAGGACAGGCCAAAGGTCACACCCAGCCACTGAGGGTCAGCCCTGCACATCTAACTATTTATGCACGGCCACGTCGAGGACGGGAAGTCACACTGCATCACAAACTTCCAACCTAGGAAGCCGGGAAGCATCGCTGCTGGAGGCGGAGCGGGAAGTGCGGCTTGCCCAGCCGTCCCCAGTCGGAGGAAGTCCAGTCACGTGGTGCCTGCCTTAGCTCACGGCCTGGGCTCCAACGCAGCCGCCAGCAGCCACTGGGGACCGGGACGTGGCATACCCTGCGAAGCCAGGCAGCCCGCCCTCCCCCGCCCCGGCCTGCAGGAGCCGCGCTGGCTCCCTGAGCACCACACACAGCCGGCGGGCTCTTCCCCTCAGGACCAGACCACGGCCTCCTCCACCGTCCACGCCCCGCTTTGAACACCAGCGATTCCTGTCTTCTGTGCCCATTTCCTAATACCACTTTCCAGCCTTCGTCCTGGCCGGCCCACACCTCCCACGGTCACCTACTCCCTGCCCACGCAGGCGGTGAGCGGGAATGGGCCAGGGTCACCATCCCCAGAGACTTCACTCCCTCCTGAGGAGACACTGCTTAGCCGGGCGTTTCCAGGACGGGTCTGCGTCTGTGGTGAGCACCACGTGTGCTGCTGAGGCAGACTCGTCCCACGGGGGCTTGTCAGGGAAGGCGAAGGCCTCGGAGCCGCCCACCATCCTCCTGCCTTCAGCCTCGACTCCTGCGTGGCACTCGCCTTCCAGGAGACAGCTGGTCTTCAGTCTAGAGAGGACTTCCCAGTACACGTGCGGAAGCTTCCGGCAACTCCGGGGCACTCGGCCTCCTCAGGCCTCTGACCTCCGGGTCTAGGCCACGGGCACTACCCCACTGGGCTGACGGCGCTCGTGGCCCTGAGCACTTGAGAGCGAGGGGTGTGTGGGCCTCCCCAGACCTGAGAGCAAAGGGCCTGGTGTCTGGAGCTGCGCTCTCCGGGAAACTTCCGGAACTCTGCTCCTGTGCACCCTCCAGACACGGCCTCCGCCTCCAAGGGGACAGGCAAGCAGCCAGAGCCGTCCTGACCCCAGGGCTTCCACACCCACACGTGCTACCTGGGGCCCCATCCTTGTGCCCAGATGTCCCTGTCCCCTGGCTAAGGGATGCTGGACCCGTCCTCCTTCACCAAGAGCTCGGCAGGTCCGCTGAGCAGAGAAGCGCAGGACCTGAGATCTTCTTGCACCTGGCGGCCAGCTACAGAGCGTAGACAGACATGGGTTCAGGACGGACCCCGACCTTCCCTAACAGCTGAGGAGCACACGGACGAAGGTGTGGCTCACGAGCGGAGGAGAGTCCCCAGCTGTCCCCACCAGAGCTGGTGTGAGCGCACAGCACCTTCACACACAGAGGTCCTTGCTCGTGAAAGCAGACGGGACCGCCAGCGTGGCTGCAGGGCACAGGCAGCCTCTCTGCTCTTCTGCCAAGGGCCAGCGATGCCCGCACGCGGCATACACGGCCCCAGGGACGGAGTCTCACGGGCCAGGCCAGAAAACGACAGGACGCGGTCCCCTGGGAACATGGCCACGAACTTCCCCCCAGCAAGCTGGACGGACAGGCTCGGCCAGGGCGCCTCAGGAGAGGTCACCTGGGACCACCCGACTGAAGCCCCTCCCTGCAGTGCGTGGCTCCGCAGAAACAGGAGGCCCCGGTGGCGCTCGGGGACGCAGAGCGGCAGCTGACCAGAACCCACGCCTTCCCAGCAAGCCGTGCGGCCAGCAGAGGCAGCAGGCACCTCCTCAGCACGGCGGGAGCCACGCGTGGAGACCACGCGGACTGGGTCGCACGAGGCCCAGACAGCACCACGAGACCCCAGCACGCGGCCACCTGGGACCACCTGACCAGACCTGGAGGGGGATGGAACACGAGCCCAGCACGCGGCCACCTGAACCTGGAGGGGGGGATGGGACCACCTGGACGGGGGGATGGAACACGAGCCCAGCACGCGGCCACACCTGACCAGACCTGGAGGGGATGGAACACGAGCCCAGCACGCGGCCACCTGGGACCACCTGACCAGACCTGGAGGGGGGGATGGAACACGAGCCCAGCACGCGGCCACCCGGGACCACCTGGACCTGGAGGGGGGGGGATGGAACACGAGCCCAGCACGCGGCCACCTGGGACCACCTGACCAGACCTGGAGGGGGGGATGGAACACGAGCCCAGCACGCGGCCACCTGGGGACCACCTGACCAGACCTGGCACGGCGCGGGGAGGGGGCTGACCAGACCTGGGGGGGGGAACACGAGCCCAGCACGCGGCCACCTGGGACCACCTGACCAGACCTGTGAGAGGGGGGGGGATGGAACACAAGCCCAGCACGAGGCCACCTGGGACCACCTGACCTGAGCCCAGGCGGCCATGGACCCAGACCTGGAGGGGATGGAAAACCGACCAGACCTGGAGAACACCCAGCACGCGGGCCACCTGGGCACGCTGGCCACCTGGGACCACCTGACCAGACCTGGAGGGGGGGATGGAACACGAGCCCCAGAGCCCACGAACACACGGCCACCGCGGGCCACCTGGGACCACCTGACCAGACCTGGAGGGGGATGGAACACGAGCCCAGACCACGCGGCCACGCGGCCACCTGGGGACCACCTGGGACCACCTGACCAGACCTGGAGGGGGATGGAACACGAGCCCAGCACGCGGACCAGACCTGGAGGGGGGGATGGAACACGAGCCCAGCAGCCACCTGGGACCACCTGACCAGACCACCTGGAGGGGGGGGGGGGATGGAACACGAGCCCAGCACGGCACCCATCCCGGGGACCACCTGACCAGACCTGGAGGGGGGGATGGAAACACGAGCCCAGCACGCGGGGACCACCTGACCAGACCTGGAGCACGGGGGGATAGGAACACGAGCCCAGCACGCGGACACCTGGGACCACCCTGACCAGACCTGGAGGGATGGGATGGAACACGAGCCCAGAGCCACCTGGGACCCAACCTGACCACCTGGAGGGGATGGAACACGCCCAGCACGCGGTCCCTGGGACCACCTGACCAGACCTGGAGGGGGGGATGGAACACGAGCCCAGCACGCGGCCACCTGGCGGAACCAGCACGCGGCCACCTGGGACCACCTGACCAGACCTGGAGGGGGGGATGGAACCTGGAACACGAGCCCAGAACACGCGGCCACCTGGGACCACCTGACCAGACCTGGGACCACCCTGACCAGACTGGAGAGAGGGGATGGACGCGGGGGGGAACACAGCCCAGCACGCGGCCACCTGGGACCACCTGACCAGACCTGGAGGGGGCGGAACACGAGCCCAGCACGCGGCCACCTGGGACCACCTGACCAGACCTGGAGGGGGGGGATGGAACATGAGCCCAGCACGCGGTCCCCCCCTCCCCCCCACCCGGGACCACCTGACCAGACCTGGAAGGGGGGATGGAACACGAGCCCAGCACGCGGCCACCCGGGACCCACCTGACCAGACCTGGAACGGGGGGATGGACCTGGACACGAGCCCAGCACGCGGCCACCAGACCGGGAACCAGCCCAGCTGACCAGACCTGGACTGGACCTGGGGGGGGGATGGAACATGAGCCCAGCACGCGGCCACCTGGACCACCTGACCAGACCTGGAGGGGGGGATGGAACACGAGCCCAGCACGCGGCCACCCGGGACCACCTGACCAGACCTGGAGGGGGGGATGGAAACACGCACGCCCAGCACGACCTGGAACCTGGAGGGGGGGATGGAACACGGCCAGCACCCGGGACCACCTGACCAGACCTGGAGGGGGGGGGATGGAACACGAGCCCAGCAGCACGCGGGACCACCTGACCCTGGACCACCTGACGCAAGACCTGGAGGGGGAACACGACCAGACCACCCGGGACCCTGGACCTGGAGGGTGGGGGGGGGATGGACCAACACCGAGCCCAGCACGCGGCCACCTGGGACCACCTGACCAGACCTGGAGGGGGGGATGGGAGCCCAGCACGCGGCCATGGGAACCACTGGAGGGGGGGATGGAACACGAGCCCAGCACGCGGCCACCTGGGACCACTGACCAGACCTGGAGGGGGGGGGATGGAACACGAGCCCAGCACGCGGCCACCGGGACCACCTGACCAGACCTGGAGGGGGGGATGGAAACACGAGCCCAGCACGCACCCGGGACCCTGAACACGAGCCCAGCACGCGGCCACCTGGGACCCACCTGACCTGGACCGGGACCACCTGACCAGACCTGGGGGGATGGAACACGAGCCCAGCACGCCACCTGGGACCACCTGACTGGAGGGGGGGATGGAACACGAGCCCAGCACGCGGCCACCTGGGACCTGACCACCTGACCAGACCTGGAGGGGGGGATGGAAACGAGCCCAGCAGCCACCTGGGACCACCTGCAGACTGGAGGGTGGGGATGGAACACGAGCCCAGCACGCGGCCACCTGGGACCACCTGACCAGACCTGGAGGGGGGGGATGGAACACGGAGCCCAGCACGCAGGGCCACCTGGGACCACCCTGGGACCGACCTGACCACCTGGGGACCACCCTGGAGGGGGGGATGGAACACGAGCCCAGCACGCGGTCCTGGATGGGGAGATGGAAACGATGCCCCGGGACCACCTGACCAGACCTGGAGGGGGGATGGAACACGAGCCCAGCACGCGGCCACCCGGGACCACCTGACCAGACCTGGAGGGGGGGATGGAACACGAGGCACGCGGCCACCTGGGGACCACCTGGACCAGACTGGAGGGGGGGATGGAACACGAGCCCAGCACGCGGCCACCTGGGACCTGGAGGAGGGGGGGAACCGAGCCCAGCACGCGGCCCACGCGGCCACTGGGACCACTGACCAGACCAGCCCTGCACGCGGCCACCCCGGGACCCTGGACCTGGACGGGGGGATGGAACACGAGCCCAGCACGCGGCCACCTGGGGCACCTGACCGGAACCTGGAGGGGGGGGGGATGGAACACGAGCCCAGCACGCGGCCACCTGGGACCACCTGACCAGACCTGGAGGAGGGGGGATGGAACATGAGAACACCTGGGAGCCCAGACCTGGAGGGGGGGATGGAACACGAGCCCAGCACGCGGCCACCTGGGACCACCTGACCAGACCTGGAGGGGGGATGGACACACCTGGACCAGACCTGGAGGGGGGGGATGGCCCAGGGGGATGGAACACGAGCCCGCGGCCACCTGGGAACCACCTGACCAGACCTGGAGGGGGGGATGGAACACGAGCCCAGCACGCGGCCACCTGGGGACCACCTGGGACACGAGCCCCCTGACCACCTGGGACCACCTGACCAGACCTGGAGGGGGGATGGAACACGAGCCCAGCACGCGGCCACCTGGGGACCACCTGACCAGACCTGGAGGGGGGGGGATGTGGAACACGAGCCCAGCACGCGGGCCACCTGACCAGACCTGGAGGGGGGGGGGGGATGGAACACGAGCCCAGCACGCGGCCACCTGGGGACCACCTGACCAGACCTGGAGGGGGGGGATGGAACACGAGCCCAGCACGCGGCCACCTGGGACCACCTGACCAGACTGGACCTGGGGGGGACACGACGACGCGGCCACCTGGCACAGCGGAACACACCTGGGACCACCTGACCAGACTGGAGGGGGGGGGATGGAACACGAGCCCAGCACTCGAGGCCACCTGGGGACCACCTGACCAGACCACCTGGACCTGGAGGGGGGGGATGGAACACGAGCCCAGCACGCGGCCACCTGACCTGGGACCACCTGACCACCAGACCTGGAGGGGGGGATGGAACACGACGCACGGCGGCCACCTGGGGCTGACAGACCGGCCACCTGGGACCACCTGACCAGACCTGGAGGGGGGGATGGAACACGAGCCCAGCACGCGGGCCACCCTGGGGGGACCAACACGAGCCCAGCACGCGGCCACCTGGGACCACCTGACCAGACCTGGACCCGGGGGGGATCTGGAGGCGGGGGGGATGGAACACGAGCCCAGCACGGCGGCCAGACCTGGAGGGGGGGATGGGACCACCTGACCAGACCTGGTCAGGGGGGATGCACGCGGGCCACCTGGGGACCACATGGAACACGAGTCCCAGCCCAGCACGCGGCCACCCGGGACCACCTGACCAGACCTGGAGACCTGGGGGGATGGAACACTGGGAGCCCAGCTGACCAGACGCGGCCACCAGACCTGGAGGGGGGGATGGGGACCACCTGACCACCTGACCTGGACCTGGGGGGATGGAACACGAGCCCCAGACCACATGAGCCCAGCACGCGGCCACCCGGGGACCACCTGCTGGAAGGGGGGATGGAACACGAGCCCAGCACGCGGCCACCTGGACGGGGGGATGGAACATGAGCCCAGCACGCGGCAAACCCTGGGACCACGCTGACCAGGACCTGGAGGGGGGGATGGAACACCGAGCCCAGCACGCGGCCACCCGGGACCACCTGACCAGACCTGGAGGAGGGGATGGAACACGAGCCCAGCACGCGGCCACCCGGGACCACCTGACCAGACCTGGACCCTGGGGGGGGATGGAACACGAGCCCAGCACGCGGCCACCTGGGACCACCTGACCAGACCTGGACGGGGGGATGGAACACGAGCCCAGCACGTGGCCACCCGGGACCACCTGACCAGACCTGGAGGGGGGGATGGAACACGAGCCCAGCACGCGGCCACCCGGGACCACCTGACCAGACCTGGAGGGGGGGGGATGGAACACGAGCCCAGCACGCGGCCACCCGGGACCACCTGACCAGACCTGGAGGGGGGGATGGAACACGAGCCCAGCACGCGGCCACCCGGGACCACCTGACCAGACCTGGAAGGGGGGGATGGAACACGAGCCCAGCACGCGGTCACCTGGGACCACCTGACCAGACCTGGAGGGGGGGGATGGAACACGAGCCCAGCACGCGGCCACCTGGGACCACCTGACCAGACCTGGAGGGGATGGAACACGAGCCCAGCACGCGGTCACCTGGGACCACCTGACCAGACCTGGAGGGGGGGATGGAACACGAGCCCAGCACGCGGTCACCTGGGACCACCTGACCAGACCTGGACCACAGACCAGGGGGGGATGGAACACGAGCCCAGCACGCGGTCACCTGGGACACACCTGACCAGACCTGGAGGGGGGGATGGAACACGAGCCCAGCACGCGGTCACCTGGGACCACCTGACCAGACCTGGAGGGTGGGGGGATGGAACACGAGCCCAGCACGCTGAGCCCAGCACGCGGCACCCGCGGGGACCACCTGGGACCACCTGACCAGCACGTGGCCACCCGGGACCCTGACCAGACCTGGAGGGGGGGGGATGGAACACGAGCCCAGCACGGCCGGGACCACCCACCCGGGACCACCTGACCAGACCTGGAGGGGGGGGATGGAACACGAGCCCAGCACGCGGCCACCCGGGACCACCTGACCAGACCTGGAGGGGGGGGGACACGAGCCCAGCACACGCGGGAACACGAGCCCAGCAGCACGCGGCCACCCGGGACCACCTGACCAGACCTGGAGGGGGGGATGGAACACGAGCCCAGCACGCGGCCACCCGGGACCACCTGACCAGACCTGGAAGGGGGGATGGATGGAACACGAGCCCAGCACGCGGCCACCCGGGACCACCTGACCAGACCTGGAGGGGGGGATGGAACACGAGCCCAGCACGCCCACCGGGACCACCTGACCAGACCTGGAGGGGGGGGATGGAACACGAGCCCAGCACGCGGCCACCTAGGGACCACCTGACCAGACCTGGAGGGGGGGGGATGGAACACGAGCCCAGCACGCGGTCACCCGGGACCACCTGACCAGACCTGGAGGGGGGGATGGAACACGAGCCCAGCACGCGGCCACCCGGGACACCTGACCCTGGAGGGGGGAGATGGAACACGAGCCCAGCACGCTGGCCAGGGACCACCTGGACCTGGAGGGGGATGGAACACGAGTCCCAGCACACGGAACACGAGCCCAGCACGGCCACCCGGGACCACCTGACCAGACCTGGAGGGGGGGATGGAACACGAGCCCAGCACCACCTGACCAGACCTGGAGGGGACCAGCCCAGACCACCCGGGACCCTGGAGGGGGGGGATGGAACACAGCCCAGCACGCGGTTCACCTGGGACCAGCACCAGACCTGGAGGGGGGGGGATGGAACACGAGCCCAGCACGCGGCCACCCGGGACCAGACCTGGAGGGGGGGGGATGGAACACTGAGCCCCACGCGGACCTGGACCTGGGGGGGGGGATGGAACACGAGCCCCCAGCACTGCCACCTGGGCTGACCGCTGGAGGGGGGTATGGAACACGAGCCCAGCACGCGGTCACCTGGGACCACCTGACCGGCCACCTGGGACCACCTGGACTGGAGGGGATGGAACACGAGCCCAGCACGCGGTCACCTGGGACCACCTGACCAGACCTGGAGGGGGTGATGGAACACGAGCCCAGCCACGCGGTCACCTGGGGACCACCTGACCAGACCTGGAGGGGGGGATGGAACACGAGCCCAGCACGCGGCCACCTGGACCACCTGACCAGACCTGGAGGGGGATGGAACACGAGCCCAGCACGCGACCACCTGGGACCACCTGACCAGACCTGGAGGGGGGGCGGAACAGAGCCCAGCTGGCCACCTGGGACCACCTGGGACCTGGAGGGGGGGGATGGAACATGAGCCCAGCACGCGGCCACCCGGGACCACCTGACCAGACCTGGAAGGGGATGGAACACGAGCCCAGCACGCGGCACCACCTGGGACCACCTGACCAGACCTGGAGGGGGGGGGATGGAACACGAGCCCAGCACGCGACCACCTGGGACCACCTGACCAGACCTGGAGGGGGGGATGGAACACGAGCCCAGCACGCGGCCACCTGGGACCACCTGACCAGACCTGGAGGGGGGGATGGAACACGAGCCCAGCACGCGGCCACCCCCTGGGACCACCTGGGACCCAGACCTGGAGGGGGGGGAACACGAAGCCCAGCACGCGACCACCTGGGAACCTGAGCCCAGCACGCGGACCACCTGGGACCACCTGACCAGACCTGGAGGGGGGGATGGAACACGAGCCCAGCACGCGCCACCTGGGGACCACCTGACCAGACCTCACCTGGGACCCACCTGACCAGACCTGGAGGGGGGGATGGAACACGAGCCCAGCACGCGACCCCCACCTGACCAGACCTGGAGGGGGGATGGAACTGAGCCCAGCACGCGGCCACCTGGGACCACCTGAACCAGACCTGGAGGGGGGATGGACACGAGCCCAGCACCTGACCACCTGACCAGACCTGGAGGGGGGGGATGGAACACGAGCCCAGCACGCGGGCCACCCGCGGACCAGACCTGGACGGGGGATGGGAGCCCACCTGACCACCCAGACCTGGAGGGGGGGGGATGGAACACGAGCCCAGCACACGGCCACCTGGGACCACCTGACCAGACTGGAGGAGGGGGGACACACCTGACGCCACCTGGGACACCTGGACCTGGACGGGGGGATGGAACACGAGCCCAGCACGCTGGGACCACCTGACCAGACCTGGAGGGGGGGGATGGAACACGAGCCCAGCACGCGGCCACCTGGGACCACCTGACCAGACCTGGACGGGGGTGGAACACGAGCCCAGCACGCGGTCACCCGGGACCACCTGACCAGACCTGGAGGGGGGGGGTGGAACATGACGCACGCGGCCACCCGGGACCACCTGACCAGACCTGGAGGGGGGGGGGGTGGAACACGAGCCCAGCACGCGGCCGGCGATTCCTGCGAGGGCGCCAGGACCACGCGTGGGGGAGGACCACCCACAGGGGCTGGAGACGGGACAGCTGTGAGAGCACAGCTGGCCTGGCGACGTCACCCCTGAAGCCAACCACAGAGCAGCGGGGGGGCCCCCGAGCGCAGGACCTAGCCTCGAGTCCCAGAGGAAGAAGAGGGCGGCCCGTCCCGACCTCGGGCTCTGCAAGGTCTCTCCAACGTGACACCAAACAGACACGAAGGACTGGGTGACGGACTGGGAAGGTACGAGGGGCCTGCACTTGCTGGTCATTTCCTGTGAATCTGCAACCATTTACAAATAATGCAAGCAGCAGGGGCCTGCAGGGCCCTCTAGTGCCCAGCAGAGATGCCCAGAGGCCAGGAAGGAGCCATCAGGAGTGGTGAGCACAGCGTGCCCTGCTGGACCCACGGCACAGCACGGAGGGCACCAGGGAGCCGGGCTCAGGCGATGCCAGGCCTGCAGGAGCAGCAGCCTCCAGGGCTGCACCATGCACCGCTGGCAAGGGAAGGCGCAGGCCCTGGCCACGCCCTGGCACACTGCTCGACCTGAGCAGCTGCCGTCTGCGGGAAGGGTGCCACAGGACATGGCTGCGGCAGACTGGGGGACAGGGCAGACTGGGCAGGGCAGACTGGGGGACAGGGCAGACTAGGGGACAGGGCAGGCTGGGCAGGGCAGAAATGGAGGCGAAACACAAGGAGGATTTTAAAGAAGCGCCTCGGGAAGCTGCAGAGCGACAGGCAGCCGCTGAACGCACAGGGAGGCGGGGGCCGAGGACACTGCAGGGCGCCCCCTTCCTGAAAAGCCACTGCAGCGCTCGAGCGCACCCTGAGCAGAGGCCGAGGCAGCAGGCCAGCGTGTGCAGAGCCGGCAGCCGCACCATCTGGCCTCTCCACTGCCCAGACCAAGACCCCGCCACACTGTCCACTGCAGCTGTCCTCAACCTGGAGTGGAGACCATCTGAAGCACGGTCCACACCCGCGCTGCCACCTGGCGGAGACCAGGGCAGACCACCAAACGCGTACCCACAAGGACGACTCCCAAAACAGCTAGTGCCGCAGGGGCCAGAGGGGACCCTGGCAGGAGAAGGCAGAGGTGTGTGCGCGCATGCACCCACGCAACACACATACCCACACTCGTGTGCGTGCACACACACCCCACACACATGCACACACACGTGTATACGCACACATGCACAAGCGCACGTGCACACGCACACATGCGTGCACACACCCACAGACTTCACTTGGCAGCAGATTCCAAGGGTCTTTCCCCACTAAGTGCCACGAGGCCCCGCGTGTGCCAGAAGACACCGTTTGGCGACACTTTCGGCAAAACATAGATGCAGCCGTATCGAGACGTGTCCGTGTGAGGCTGGGGCTTTGTAAACTAGGAGCGGAAAGCGATTTCTGGGCCACTGCTGTCCCACCTGGTCCTCGCTCCTGGGGGATGGCTCCGAGGATGTGGCCCCAGATCCCCAGCCTCCCAGGCACCCAGGGAAGGAAAGGAGACCTTCCCTGGGCAGAAGGCGGCAGCCACCCGGGCCCCCTCGTCACGGCCCCCCTCGTCACGGGCCTCACCACTGCGTTGCGCTCCACTCTGGCCCGGACCTGGTCCACTCTGCCTTCCGTCACCCGGGGGAAGATGGCGGAGTCCGCTCCTTTGCAGAACAGGTAGATCTCTCCTGTGAGACAGGGAAGAGACGGGGTTGACTGTGATCCTGACCCGGGGACGCCGCAGCGTTTTCCACGTCATCCTGGGATGCATCCGCCAGGACACCAGGCTTGAGGCCACCTGAGAGACTTCAATGGGCCAGCTGATGTGTGAGGTTGGGAGATCAGCTCTACAGAGTCCCCCCAAACCTCGCTTTGTTCTCGCTCTTGGAGGGTGCGGTGCCAAGACAGGCCCCGGGAGCACAGGCAGCCCCGGGGCCCTCGGCTGCACCTCTCTGGTAAAGGCAGGAAGGAAGACTCTGAGCAGGGAGGGGGCATGACGAAGCGGGGTTGGCGGGCTAGGGCGGGGAGAGCAGCCTGGGGATACTGTGGAGCGAGGCCGGGCTCTGCGTCGAGGGAGAGGAAAGGGCGCCAGGTGCCGAGGAGCGTCTCCCCCCACGCGCTGGGGCAGAGCAGCGGTGGCCACGGTGCTGCGACCAGATGCCACCCACTCACAGCCTGAGGCCCCTTCTTAGGGAGTCTCAGCCTGGGGGTGGGGCAGCACGTCGCTGGGCCGCGAGCTCCGTCACCAGGCTGCAGGGGGTGCACCTGGCCAGAGGGCCACCGCAGGAGACTGAGGGACCCCCTGCTCTGCGGGGACCGACCCCGAGCCCTGAGTGCTGAGGGTCCTTCCAAGTGTCCAGGGGACCAAATCTGGAGGGCACTGGTGGCTGCCGGGGACGGTCCAGCTCAGCGACGCTCAGGGTGGGGTGGGCAGGGACCCTCCTGGCTGGCGACCACTGGGCCAGGCCCGAGGGCCGAGGCGTGTTGGGCGCACTCCACAGGGCACAGAGGCACGTTTGGATCACAGACACGGCCGGGCTCAGCCAGGGTGGGCACAGGGCCAGCCACGGGCAGAAAGAAGGCTCCGATGCCAGCCACGGGCAGAAGGCCCAGCTGTGGAGACGTGTCGCAGCCGCCTGGGTGGGCCATGGCAGGGCAGAATGGGCAGGAGAACGGCCTGGGAGCAGCCATCAGGGAGTAGGGCGCCTCCTCTGGGTGGCCCTGCTCCGGGTGGGCCCTGCTCTGGGTGGCCTGGCCCCTGCTCCAGGAGGCTCTGCTCCGGGTGGCCCCGCTCTGGGTGGCGCCTGCTCTGGGTGGCCCTGCCCTGCTCCGGGTGGCCCTGCTCTGGGTGGCCCTGCTCTGGCTGGCTCTGCTCTGGGTGGCCTTGCTCTGCTCTGGGGGGCTCTTCTCTGGCTGGCCTTGCTCTGGGTGGCCCTGCTCTGAGTGACGCCTGCCCTGCTCCGGGTGGCCCTGCTCTGGCTGGCCCTGCTCTGGGTGACACCTGCCCTGCTCTGGGTGGCCCTGCTCTGGGTAGTGCCTGCAGAGCACACTGGCCAGGGCTGCTCGGCCGTGGCCCCTCCAGGCTGGCTCCAGAGCCCGTCACGGTCCTCAGACTTGGGCTTGCAGACGCAGGAGGACGCACGCACGCTTCAGGGCTCTCGGCTCTGCTGCCCGCAGTCCCGATGTGCCCAACTCACGAGGCCAGGGCACGCGAGCCCTGGGACGCGGTGAGCCTCGGCCTACCCTAGGGGCACGGGTGCCTGCCCTGCGCGGTGGGGCGCACACCTGCTATTCCCGTCCCGTGGACACGTGGCCTGCGGGACTGAGCCCCAGGGGCCGGGTCTGCCGATCCTGTCGACTATGGCCGACAGCCAGCCCTGCCGCCACCCACTCCAGGGCCAAGAGGAGTCGGGGGAGGACGTGGCTGGGCACCGTGTCCCACCCACGCGATGCCCTGGGAAGCCTGGCGGTGGCTCTCAGGGGCCAGGGCACGTCGACAGGCAGCTCCAGGGATGTGTGACACGCAGGTGCTGTGGTATGGACACCAGCAGAGGCGGCCCAGGTGGTGCCCACGTGTCAGTGCCCAGCACGGCCGAGTGACCCAAGCCTCCTGTGTCCCTCCTCAGTTCAGCCTCAGCGGGTCCATGGGGCAGAGGCGCAGGGTACGGGTGTTTGGAGGGTCTCCCTGAGGTTGTGGGCACCACTTCCACCTGGGGAGAGGGACCCCGCCCACCCGCAGGTGGTGAGGCCCGCACAGCCGACGCCCTCTCCAGGACGTGGGACTCAAGACGCCTCTCAGACGTCGCGCTTGTCCCCACGGCCCCGGATGCTGTGCCAGACAGTGCCGTGGCCCGGAGGGCGTGCTCCGCAGAGGCCCCAGGAAGCGTGCGCGGCCTCCTGAGCACAGGGCTGTCCCAGGCCCTGGCCTGGCACTCGGGCGGTGCTGCTCGAGCTGGGGACTGCAGCACCCAGGACGTGGGCACAGCGACCTTGGTGGCATCCGTGGACAGCCAAGCACCCCGACTGAGACGTGGGGCGCCCCAGGGCGGAGCAGTGGCATCAGGCATGGTCAGCGAGGCTCCCGGACGAGACCCCGAGGCGAGCGCCCACCAGGCGCCGTCCGCAGCCTGGACGGCCCCAGGGGCTCGGGGCTGCAGGGCGGAGTGCCAGGGTGCAGTGGACAGGCCCGCCTCCAGCAGGCGTCGGCACTCGGCATCCGCAGACCCTCTCCCTGTGTGTCAGGGGCACTGTCCGCGAGCAGCTGTCTCACGTCCGGTGACCTCGGTGCTAGTCTTGCTGGTGGAGCCTGTTTCTCCCTCACTCAGGACCCCTCTCAGGGTAGGTGCTGTGGGACTCAGTGGGAAGTGGCTTGAGACAGACGGCCGGTTCCCCAGCAGCCACGGTTTGTCCTCGTGAGGCTGCCTACCCAACACACAGAGCTCCGTTCCTAGACGGCAACTCAGGATGCTGCTGACTATGCTGTCAGCACCGTCCCCGTCCTCGATGGTCTCCGAAGGGAGAATACGGGATGGCTGCTCTCCAGAGCATCAGGACAGCGCTGCCTGGGGGCTCTCGGTTTACTCCACACAGACAGGAGAGGCCCTCAGCACGAGCCTGAGGACACTGGCCACCACGGCGTTTCCCCAGGAGGGACTGGCCCGGGACCGTCTAGTTCAGGAAACAGCGCGAGGTCCCCCAGCGCTGGGTGAGTGGCCTGGCCCGGCCCGTCTCCCAGTGCCTGTGGGGGCAGGCCGCGGGGGCCGCCACTCTGAGTGACGAACATTCTGCCCTTTACGGGAACGGGCCAGAGGCAGACGCTCCAAGGCAGGGCCACCTCAAGTGCGTCACCATGGGGCCAAGCAGGGAGGGTGTGACCGAGGAGGCCGGCGTCGGCGAGCCAGGCCAGGTGGTGCTGGGCCTTCCTGGACGTGTGTGAAGGCGCAGCAGGCACACACCCATGCCAGCTCTTGGGCCTGTGGGGACCACGGGTGGACGCTGGCGGCTGGGCAGGCAGTGCGGGGCCTGGGACAGGGGTGCGGACGGCCCTCTCCTGACCCCTGCTGCAGGGACACGGGCTCTGGAAGGCGAGGAGGAAGCAGGAGGCGGTTGCGGGAGGCTGAGCGCGAGGGCGTGCTGGACCAAGGGCAGGGCCAGGCCCAGGTGCAGGCTGCTGCCAGGTGGGACTCCAAGAGACCCTCCTTGGGGACGGCGCAGGAGGCGGAGGAGGGTGTCGTGGGCCCTGCCGGACAGCGGAGGGGCAGCCGAGGCTCAGGAGCCAGCCAGAAGCAGGAGGGGCTGAGGTGCCATGGACAGCCCTGGGCTGAGCAGGGACAATGAGCCAAACGAGGTCACCACGGTCACGTGGTCGGAGGGGTCCAACCCCACCACGTCCACCTCCAGACCCTGAAGCAGGAGCCTGAGCTCGTGCGGGGCGGAGGTGAGGGAAAGGTGGGGGGCCGCGCGTGCCGCGTGCTGGGCGGGGCGGCATGGTAAGGGGCGGGGCACCGCGTGCGGGGCGGGGCAGCATGGTAAGGGGGGCGGGGCACCGCGTGCGGGGCGGGGCAGCATGGTAAGGGGCGGGGCACCGCGTGCGGGGCGGGGCAGCATGGTAAGGGGGCGGTGGGCATGGTAACCGCGTGTGCGAGGCGGGGCAGCATGGTAAGGGGCGGGGCACCGCGTGCGGGGCGGGGCAGCATGGTAAGGGGCGGGGCACCGCGTGCGGGGCGGGGCGGCATGGTAAAGGGGCGGGGCACCGCGTGCGGGGCGCTCTTCCTGGTCTGAGCAGCACCGGGGGCCACACAGGGATGTGCAGGAGCCTGCACCCGCATCTGCTCAGGGAGGTGGCTTCCCTGCGAGCGTGGGCGCTCCCTCAGCAGGACAGCGGCCTGGCTCCCGGTCCTCAGAGCTGCCACAGTCCAGCCCGTACTGCCCAAGACGCCAGAGGTGTACCTGTGGCGGCTCTGACGATGACGCTCATTCTCCTTCTGACGGAGTCGAAACTCAGAATCTCCAGCAGCTCAAACCTGAAAAACACAGCAAGTCTTACGGGAGCTGCCGGGCAAGTGCCCACCCGACGCCACCCCAGGACCGCAGGTGTCCTCTGCTCTCCACACCCTCCTGCCTCACGGGGGCCGCCTGAGCTCTGGACGCCACAGGACGCCCAGCTCTGCCCTGCACCGACCTTGTGCCTCAGGGGACGCTGACCAAGTCCGGCTCTGAGCCTCCTGCCCCAGAGGCCTGACAACCAGTGGGCACCTGGCCTACGGAACACCGTCTGCAAGCCCTCGGGCTCGGCCAGGGGAGGCTGGGGAGAGGCTGTGCCTGCAGCTGGGCAGACGCCCTGCGCCTCCTTGGCACAGCAGGGCGGGTCCTGGTCTCCAGGGACCTCGCTGCCTGTTAGGCCAGAGCCAGGCAGAGAGCACAGCCCTGACCACTGGAGCCCCGGCCCAGGGCCAGGTCTGCAGGGCGGAGCCGCCCAAGGCCGGGGGGCCCACCATTCCCAGTCGCCCAGGATTCGTGTTTTATTTAAAACCCAGACTGTCGGAGGCCATCACCGCCAAGCCCCGCGTGTCAGCCTGCGCCCGCTAGCTGTTCTTAGAAGGACCCCACCTGCGACACTGGCGTGGCTGCCGCGGGGCTGAGCTACCTGACGCCCAGACGGCCCCGGGGCGCTGGTCTTCCTGAAGCACAGCTGTTGCTCCAGGACTGTGCTCAGGACCAGGCCTTCCGCCGCAGCAGGGAGGAGAGAGGGGAGCCAGAGGCCGGGCGTGGGAAGGTTCTAGAAGCCCTGAGGATTTCTGCAGCTGGCCCTGGCTGGTGGTGCCAGCAGGGGTGCTGCAAACCTTCAGGGCCTAGCCGGGAGAGGTGGCCACTCAGGGCGCGCCCCAAGGGGTGTCTGGCCCCGCCCCTTCCTCTCGCCCTCTGCTAACTGGCCCCACGAGGCGGGCAGCTGACGACGCCACCTCGTGGTGCCGCCACGGTGCTCTGCCTCACAGGGGCCACAGGAACTCCCTGCTGCTTCACGCTGATCTCCCGGTGTCCTGCCCAGAGCTGCAGAGGGGCGGACCGAGAAGAAGCCCTACTCTGCAACGCCATCCACCTCTCAGGAAGCCGTCGGGCGGGCGCCCCGGGCGACATCACCCCCTTCCCTCCCACTGCCCACTCCAGAGGGCTCCAGGAAGTCCCTGGGCTGCCACTAGGAAGCACAGCAACACCGAGGACGCTTTTCTGAATGACAAACCCTGCAGGCTTCCTGGTGGCCGCGAGCGCCCTCACCTCTCGATGTCATCGTTCCTGTTGAGGATCTCCATGTAGTTGTCCTTCAGCCTCAGGTACGTGAAGCCAAGCCTGCAGGGAGAGGGCGACCCGTGACGGGGAGAGGGAGGGCGACCCGTGAGAGAGGGGGGGAGAGGGAGGGCGACCCGTGAGAGAGGGGGGGGAGAGAGGGAGGGCGACCCGTGAGAGAGGGGGAGAGAGGGCGACCCGTGAGAGAGGGGGAGAGAGGGCGACCCGTGAGAGAGGGGAGAGAGGGAGGGCGACCGTGAGAGAGGGGGAGAGGGAGGGCGACCCGTGAGGAGAGGGGGAGAGGGGGAGGGCGACCTGTGAGAGAGGGGGAGAGAGGGAGGGCGACCCGTGAGAGAGGGGGAGAGGAGGAGGGCGACCCGTGAGGAGAGGGGGGGGAGAGGGAGGGGAGAGGGCGACCCGTGAGAGAGGGGGAGAGGGGGAGGGCGACCCGTGAGAGGAGGGGGGGGGGAGGGAGGGCGACCCGTGAGAGAGGGGGAGAGAGGGCGACCCGTGAGAGAGGGGGAGAGAGGGAGGGCGACCCGTGAGAGAGGGGGAGAGAGGGAGGGCGACCCGTGAGAGAGGGGGAGAGAGGGAGGGCGACCCGTGAGAGAGGGGAGAGAGGGCGACCCGTGAGGGGTGAGGGCGACCCGTGAGGAGGGAGAGAGGGGAGGGCGACCCGTGAGAGAGGGGGAGAGAGGGAGGGCGACCCGTGAGAGAGGAGGGGACCCGTGAGAGAGGGGGAGAGGGAGGGCGACCCGTGAGAGAGGGGAGAGAGGGAGGGCGACCCGTGAGAGAGAGAGGGCGACCCTGAGTGAGGGGGAGAGGGGGAGGGCGACCCGTGAGGGAGGGTGGGAGAGGGCGACCCGTGAGAGAGGGGGAGAGAGAGGGAGGGCGACCCGTGAGAGAGGGGGAGAGAGGGGAGGGCGACCCGTGAGAGAGGGGGGAGAGGGAGGGCGACCCGTGAGGAGAGGGGGGAGTGAGAGGGCGACCCGTGAGAGAGGGGAGAGAGGGGAGAGGGCGACCCGTGAGAGAGGGGAGAGGGGGAGGGCGACCCGTGAGAGAGGGGGGAGAGGGGAGGGCGACCCGTGAGAGAGGGGGAGAGAGGGAGGGCGACCCGTGAGAGAGGGGGAGAGGGGCGACCCGTGAGAGAGGGGGGAGGGAGGGCGACCCGTGAGAGAGGGGGAGAGAGGGAGGGCGACCCGTGAGAGAGGGGAGGGGGAGAGGGAGGGCGACCCGTGAGAGAGGGGGGAGAGAGGGCGACCCGTGAGAGAGGGGGAGAGGGGAGGGCGACCCGTGAGAGGGGGAGAGGGGGAGGGCGACCCGTGAGAGAGAGGGGGAGAGAGGGAGAGGCGACCCGTGAGAGAGAGAGGGGAGATGAGGGCGACCCGTGAGAGAGGGGGGAGAGAGGGGAGGGCGAGGGCCCGTGAGAGAGGGGGAGAGAGGGAGGGCGACCCGTGAGAGAGGGGGAGAGAGAGGGCGACCCGTGAGAGAGGGGGAGGAGAGAGGGCGACCCGTGAGAGAGGGAGGGGAGAGGAGGGGAGGGCGACCCGTGAGGGGGGGAGAGAGGGCGACCCGTGAGAGAGGGGTAGAGAGGAGGCGACCCGTTGAGGGAGGGGAGAGAGAGGGCGACCCCCCGTGAGGGAGGGGGCGGAGGGGCGACGGGAAGATAGGCGAACCCGTAGATGGGAGGAGAGAGGAGAGGGGGGGCGGAGAGAGAGGGGGGGAGGAGGGCGACCCGTGAGCGAGGAGAGGGGGAGAGGGAGAGGGGGAGAGGGGGAGGGCGACCTCGTGAGAGAGTGGGGGGGAGAGTGGAGGGCGACCCGTGTGAGAGGGGGGGAGGGGGGCCGACCCGTGAGGGAGAGGGGGAGAGGTGATGGGCGACCCCGTAGCAGAGAGGGAAGAGAGGGAGGGCGACCCGTTAGCAGAGGGGAGAGGGAGGGCGACCCGTGAGAGAGGGGGACGCGGGAGGGCGACCCGAGAGAGAGGGGGAGAGAGGAGAGGGACGAGACCCGGTGAGAGAGGCGAGAGAAGGGGAGGGCGAGCCCGTGAGGGAGGGGGAGAGAGAGGGCGACCCGTGAGAGACGGGGGAGAGAGAGGGCGACCCGTGAGAGAGGGGGGAGAGAGGGGAGGCGACCCGTTGAGGAGAGGGGGGGAGAGAGGGAGGGCGACCCTGTGAGAGAGGGGGAGAGAGGGAGGGGACCCGTGAGAGAGGGGGAGAGAGGGAGAGGGCGACCCGGTTGAGAGAGGGGTGAGACCCGTGGGCGACCCGGAGAGCATGGAGGGCGTGACCGTGAGAGGGGTGAGAGAGGAGGGCGACCCGTGAGGGAGGAGAGGGGTGATGGTCGAGGTGCGACCCGTGAGAGGTGTGGGGAGGTTGAGGGAGACCAGTGAGAGAGGGGGAGGGAGGTCGACCCGTGAGTGAGGACGAGAGGGAGGGGACCGTGAGGGGAGGGGGGAGAGGGAGGGCGACCGTGTTGTGAGAGAGGGGGAGAGGTGAGGGCGACCGTGAGAGAAGGGGGGAGAGGGAGGGCGTACCATTTGAGGTGAGAGGGGGGGAGGCGGGAGGGCGGGACCCTGTGAGGGAGGGGGGGTCAGGGGAGGGCGCCCGTGTGGGAGGGGGGGAGGGAGGTGTGACCCGACGGGAGGGGGGGAGAGGGGGGGAGGGCGACCGTGTGAGGGAAGGGGGGGTAGAGAGGGGGGAGGGCGACCCGTGGAGAGAGATGGGGAGATGGAGGGCGACCCTTGAGAGAGGGGGGGAGGGAAGGGGCGACCCAAGAGAGAGGGGGGAGATGGAGTGGCGACACCCGTGAGAGAGGGGAGAGGGAGGGGGGCGACCCGTGAGAGAGGGGGTGGGGGAGGGAGGCGACCTCGTGAGGGAGGGGGGGAGAGGGAGTAGGGCGAATCCACCGTGAGATAGTGGGAGCAGAGTGCTGACCACGAGAGTGAGGGGGGGGAGAAGAGAGGGCGAACCCCGTGAGAGAGAGGAAGGGTGTGGGAGACGAGTGGCGTTTTTGACCCCCCCCCCCCCCCCCGAGAACCCCGTGAGCTCTGTTTCTCTGGTTATCTTTCTGCTCCCCCCCCCCCCCCCCCCCCCCCCCCCAACCCCCCCCCCCCCCCCCCCCGAGCTCTGAGTGGTCTACCCTTGCTAGAGGGCCAGACGAGGGATGGGCGACCCCTAGAGGAGGAGGGAGAGGCAGGGAGATGGCCCTGACTGTGCTTTCTGGCGCAGAGGGGCGCCACCGAGACGAGGGCGACCCGTGAGGGAGGAGAGGGTGATGGGGGCGAAAGCACCGTGAGAGATGGGGCGAGAGGGTGAGCTGAAGGCAGGGTTCGACCCGTGAGTTTTGTGAGAGAGGGAGCCGTTTTACCCGTAGAGGATCGAGGGTAGCGTTGCCCCGACCCGAGCCCGGACTGGTTGTAGACGCTCGTGGCGTGCGTTAAAATTACTCCCCGTGAATGATCGCTTCGGATGAGGGTGTTTGTAAGGGACGAACCCGTGAGAGATTGTGGAGTAAGCGTGGAGTGGCGGGAGACTGGCGACCCGTGAGAGGGCAAGGGTGGAGAGGGGGAGGGGGCGACCCGTGAGAGGAAGGGGGAGAGGCGACCCGTGAGAGAGGGGGAGAGAGGGAGGGGCGACCCGTGAGAGGGGGAGAGAGAGGGCGACCCGTGAGAGAGGGGGGAGGGAGGGGCGAACCCGTGAGAGAGGGGGAGAGATGGCGACCCGTGAGAGAGGGGGAGAGAGGGAGGGCGACCCGTGAGAGAGGGGGAGAGGGAGGGCGACCCGCTGAGAGGGAGGGGGAGAGAGGGCGACCCGTGAGAGAGGGGAAGAGGGTGGGCGACCCGTGAGAGAGGGAGGGGAGGGAGGGAGGGCGACCCGTGAGAGAGGGGGAGAGAGGGCGACCCGTGAGAGGAGGGGAGGGGGAGAGGGTGAGGGCGACCCCGTGAGAGAGGGGGAGAGAGGGAGGGCGACCCGTCGTGAGAGAGGGGGGAGAGAGGGAGGGCGACCCGTGAGAGAGGGGGGAGAGAGGGGAGGGCGACCCCCGTGCGAGAGAGGGGGATGAGGAGGGCGACCCGTGAGGGAGGGGGAGAGAGGACGGGGGCTGACCCGTGAGAGAGGGGGAGAGAGGAGGGAGGGGCGAAAAGACCCGTGAGAGAGTGAGAGAGGGCGACCCGTGAGAGAGGGGGAGAGGGAGGGAGAGGGGGCGACCCGTGAGAGAGGGGGAGGGTTGAGGGCGACCCGTGAGAGAGGGAGGAGAGAGGGGGGAGGGCGACCCGTGAGAGCAAGGGGGAGAGAAGGGAGGGCGAACCCGTGAGAGAGGGGGGGTGAGGCGGGGGCGGACCCGTGAGGGAGGGGGGGAGAGAAAGGGAGGGCGACCCGTGAGAGGGAGGGGGGGAGGGCGACCGAGAGAGGGAGGGCGACCCGTGAGAGGGGGGAGAGGGGAGGGCGAACCGTGAGATGAGGGGAGACGGTGGGGACGGGCGACCCGTGAGAGAGAACGGGGAGAGGGAGGGCGACCCGTTGGAGATAGAGGGGGAGGTTGAGGGCGACCCGTGAGGGAGGGGGGGAGGGGAGCGTGAGGCGCCGACCCGTGTGAGAAGAGGGGGAGGGAGGGCGACGGCCGTTGATGGGGAGGGAGGGGAGATCGAGGGGAGAGGGCGACCCGTGAGGGAGGAGGGGGAGAGGGGGAGGGCGACCCCGTGAGAGAGGGGGAGAGAGGGGGAGGGCGACCCGTGAGAGAGGGGGAGAGGAGGGAGGGCGACCCGTGAGAGAGGGGGAGGGGGAGGAGAGGTGAGGGGCGACCCGTGAGTGAGGGGGGGAGAGGGTCGGAGGGCGACCGTGAGTAGAGGGGGAGAGAGGGAGGGCGACCCGTGAGGAGAGGGGGAGAGAGGGAGGGCGACCCGTGAGCGAGGGGGCGAGAGAGGGCGACCCGTGAGAGAGGGGGGGGAGTGAGGGCGCGACCCGTGAGAGAGGGGGGAGAGGGCGACCGATGAGTTGATGTGAGGGGGAGAGAGGAGGGCGACCCGTGAGAGAGAGGGGCGAGAAGAGAGGGATGGGCGACCCGTGAGGGGAGTGGGAGAGATGGG
Organism: Tamias sibiricus; assembly: GCA_025594165.1. Lineage (NCBI taxonomy): Eukaryota > Metazoa > Chordata > Mammalia > Rodentia > Sciuridae > Tamias > Tamias sibiricus. Next base: position 1,065,910 of record CM046663.1, read on the forward strand.
GGGGAGAGAGAGGGAGGGCGACCCGTGTTGAGTTGGGGGAGAGTAGCGGAGGCGCGACCCTGTGAGAGAGGGGGGGAGGAGAGGGCGGACCCGTGAGGAGGGGGAGGGGCGACCCGTGAGAGAGGGGGGAGGGAAGGGCGACCCGTGAGATGGAGGGGGAGAGAGGAGGGGAGGGCGACCCGTTTTTTGAGATGAGCGAGAGGAGGGAGAGGGGAGGGCCGAACCCCCCCCAGTGAGAGAGGGGGGAGGGAGGGCGACCCGATGAGTGAGGGGGAAGGAGGGAGGGACGACCCGTGAGAGAGGGGGGAGAGGGGGGCGACCCTGTGAGAGGGAGGGGGAGAGGGGAGGGCGACCGGTGTGAGAGGGGGAAAGAGAGGAGGGCGACCCGGTTCGAGGAGAGGGGGAGAGGGAGGGCGACCGTGAGGAGAGGGGGGGAGGGAGGGCGACCCGTGAGAGAGGGGGGAGAGGGAGGGCCGGGGACCCGTGAGAGAGGGGGGGAGGGGAGGGCGGACCCGTGTGGAGAGGGGAGAGGGAGGAGCGACCCGTGAGGGAGGGGGGAGAGGGAGGGCGACCCGTGAGAGAGGGGGATGGGAGAGGGCGACCCGTGAGAGAGGGGGGGAGAGCGGGGAGGGCGACCCGTGAGAGGGGGGGAGAGGGAGAGGGCGACCCGTGAGAGAGGGGGAGAGGGAGGGGACCCGTGAGGGGTGGGTGGGCGACCCGTGAGAGAGGGGGAGAGGGAGGGCGACTCGTGAGAGAGGGGGAGGAGGGAGAGTGAGGGGGGGGGGGGGCGACCCGTGAGAGGGGGGAGAGAGGGCGACCCGTGAGAGAGGGGGGAGGGGAGGGCGACCCGTGAGAGAGGGGGGAGAGGGAGGGCGACCCGTGAGAGAGGGGGAGAGGCGAGGGCGACCCGTGAGAGGAGGGGAGAGGGGGAGGGCGACCCGTGAGAGAGGGGGAGAGAGAGGGGGAGGGCGACCCGTGAGAGAGGGGGGAGAGGGAGGGCGACCCGTGAGAGGAGGGGGAGAGGATTGAGGGCGACCCGTGAGAGAGGGGGGAGAGAGGGAGGGCGACCCGTGAGAGAGGGGGAGAGGGAGGGCGACCGTGAGAGAGGGGAGACGGAGGGAGGGGCGGACCCGTGAGGGAGGGGGGGAGAGAGGGCGACCCTGTGAGGGAGGGGGGGAGCGACCCGGGAGGGCGACCCGTGAGGAGGGGGAGGAGGACGAGGGCGACCTGTGAGAGAGGGGGAGAGGAGGGCGACCCGTGAGGGAGGGGAGGGAGAGAGGGCGACCGTGAGAGGGGGAGAGTGGGAGGGCGACCCGTGAAGGAGAGGGGGGGAGAGGCGCGACCTGTGAGAGAGGGGGAGAGAGGCGAGGGCGACCGTGAGAGAGGGGGAGAGGGGGGGCGACCCGTGAGAGAGGGGGAGAGAGGGGGAGGGCGACCGTGTGAGAGAGGGGAGAGGGAGGGCGACCCGTGAGAGAGGGGGGGAGAGGGGGAGGGCGACCGTGAGAGAGGGGGAGAGGCAGAGGGCGACCCGTGAGAGAGGGGGAGAGGGAGGGGGACCCGTGAGAGAGGGGGAGAGAGGGAGGGCGACCCGTGAGAGAGGGGGAGAGGGAGGGCGACCCGTGAGAGAGGGGGAGGGAGGGTGACCCGTGAGAGGGGGGAGGGGAGGGCGGACCCGTGAGAGAGGGGAGAGAGAGGGCGACCCGTGAGGGGGGTAGAGCGGGGCGACCCGTGAGGGGGGGGTAGGAGGGCGACCCGTGAGGGGGGGGAGGAAGGGCGACCCGTGAGGGGGGAGAGGCGCGACCCGTGAGAGAGGGGGAGGGAGGGTGACCCGTGAGAGAGGGGGAGGGAGGGCGACCCGTGAGTGAGGGGGAGGGGAGGGGGTGGAGAGGGGGAGAGAGGGGGGGGCGACCCTGTGAGCGGGGGAGGAGGGCGACCCGACCTCTGCTGCGTGCGTGCAGCGCGGCTAGTCCCGAGCGCCTGTTCTCCCAGAAGAGCTCGGGCAGCTCAGAAGAGCCCCGCAGCACGGGGCCCAGGGGCCTGAGGCCACAGGCAGCTGCTGCTCAGCCCAGGAGCTCGGGACTCATGGGGGACAGGTGGCAACCGCGACAGGAGGCGATGGGGCTGGGGTCCGCCCATGCCCATGGCGATGGTGCCCCCCCACCACCACTAGGACGGCACAGGAGGGAGACGCTGGCTCAGAGGGAGCAGCACGTGCTCAGCAGGCAGCGCTGACCTTCTCCCCAGTGCTCCCTCGGGTCGTGGGGGGACGTGGGGGGGTCCCACCTGACTCCCGAGCCAGGGGTACACCTGAGGGTCACCTGACTCCCGAGCCAGGAGGTACAGGGGGGGGGACCTTCCCGAGCCAGGAGGGTACAGGGGACCACCTGACTGACCCGAGCCAGGAGGTACAGGGGGGACCTAGGGGCCCTAGGGTACACCTGAGGGTCACCTGACTCCTGAGCCAGGAGGTGCAGGCGGCCTGGGGCCTTAGGAGACTTCAGAAAGATGCCCAGCTTGAAAATGCGGTGCGACAGGGACGTTCTAGTGTCACAAGTGCTGGTGTGAAGAGCCGACTCTGACCAGCGGCAAGACCTGCGAGTGCCTCAGGTGGGTACGAGAGGCAGAGGCAGCCAGCGGGCAGGCACTGGAACCGATTCGCCCACCAAGCCGTGTGACTGGGAAAGCTGTGGCCAGCCTTGGTTCCTGAGGTCAGCAGGAGACCTGCACTGAAGGGCGTGGGGTGGGCTCCTGCCCTCTGGGCCTGACCAGGACTGTGTCCTCTCTGAAGGGCGTGTGGTGGCTCCCATCCTCGGGGCCTGGCCAGCACTGTGCCCTCTCTGCCCCTGGGCCTGACCAGGACTGTGTCCTCTCTGAAGAATGTGGGGTGCCTCCTGCCCTCAGGCCAGGACTGTATGCCTCTGGGGCCTGGGCAGAATTTTGCCCTTTCTGAAGGCCATGGCCAGGACTGTGGCTGCCCCCACCCTCAGGAACTGGCTCCTGCCCCCGGGCCCGGCCAGGACTGTGCCCTCTCTGCCCCCAGGCCCGGCCAGGACTGTGCCCTCTCTGCCCCGGGCCCGGCCAGGACTGTGCCCTCTCTGCCCCCGGGCCCGGCCAGGACTGTGCCCTCTGACACGCTGCAGATGGAGGAACCACGTGGAGGCCCACCATGAGGACACGCGGCTTCTCACACGAGGCCCCGCAGCACGGGGGCCAGGGGCCTGAGGCCACAGGCAGCTGCTGCTCAGCCCAGGAGCTCGGGACTCATGGGGACAGGTGGCAACCGCGACAGGAGGCGATGGGGCTGGGGACTGCCCACCGCGGACCTTGCCGCTCTCACCTGAGCCCCTCCGCGCGGCCCAGACCCACCTCTGGACGCCCTCCACCAGTGCCACCTCGTCAGGCGAGGACGAGATGTACACGCAGGACTTCCCCGAGTCCGGCGACTTCCTGGGGCCGTCCACCTGGTCATCATCTTTCACCTGCACCGTGTGGCAGAGACAGAGGGCCCGGAAAAAGAGCTCCTCCCGCTCCTGTGAACACACGGCCAGGGCAAGTCCCACGTCAGCCTGGGAAGGAAGCCTGCCCGCTGCCCGGGACAGGAGGCGCCCCCAGCAGGACAGCCACGAGGGGACAGGGCAGGACGCCTGCTCCTCATTCCCACTCAGCCACTGGGGCCGTGTGTGAGTGCGTACACGTGTGCAGCTGTGGCAGGTGTGCCTGTGTCTGTGCACTGGGATGCACATTCACTCCATAGAGCCCACAGGAGAGTGTGAGTGTGTACACATGTGTGCACCTGTGGGAGGTGTGCCAGGATCTCTGATGCACACACGTGCACACAGCAGAGCCCACTGGGGGGGTGAGTGTGTACACGTGTGCACCTGTGGGAGGTGTGCCAGTGTCTCTGATGCACACACGTGCACTCCGCATAGCCCACTGGGGGGGTGAGTGTGTACACATGTGCACCTGTGGGAGGTGTGCCAGTGTCTGTGCACTGGGATGCACATTCACTCTGCAGAGCCCACGGGAGGGTGAGTGTGTACAACATGTGCAGCTGGGGGAGGCGTGCCATGTGTCTGATGCACACACGTGTACTCCGCAGAAGCCACAGGGAGGGTGATTGTGTGTGTACACATGTGCACCTGTGGGAGGTGTGCCAGTGTCTCTGATGCACACACGTGCACTCCGCATAGCCCACTGGGGGGGGTGAGTGTGTACACATGTGCACCTGTGGGAGGCGTGCCAGTGTCTGATGCACACACACGTGCACTCCGCATAGCCCACTGGGGGGGTGAGTGTGTACACATGTGCAGCTGGGGGAGGCGTCGTGCCAGTGTCCTGATGCACACACGTGTACTCCGCAGAGCCACGGGAGGGTGAGTGTGTACACATGTTGCACCTGTGGGAGGTGTGCCAGTGTCCCCTCTGATGCACACACGTGCACTCCGCATAGCCCCACTGGGGGGGGTGAGTGTGTACACGTGTGCAGCTGGTGGGGGGAGGCGTTGCCAGTGTCTGATGCACACACGTGTACTCCGCAGAGCCACGGGAGGGTGAGTGTGTACACATGTGCACCTGTGGGAGGTGTGCCAGTGTCTCTGATGCACACACGTGCACTCCGCATAGCCCACTGGGGAGGGGGGGGTGAGTGTGTACACGTGTGCAGCTGGGGGAGGCATGCCAGTGTCTGATGCACACATGTGCACTCCGCAGAGCCCACGGGAGGGTGAGTGTGTACACGTGTGCAGCTGGGGGAGGCGTGCCAGTGTCTGTGCTCACGCTCTCTGCACACCGCCTGTCCTGCTCGTTCAGTGATTCCAAGGTCCTCGCATGGAGTCACTGCCCATCGTTCCCCAGGGGACACCAGCACCACAGCACATCTGGCCAGGACCTCACTGTAGTCCTACTGGGGTCCTGCCTCTCCCGCATGCCCCAGTGAGAGGCACGCCTTCAGCAGGCGAGACCACCTCGCACACGTGTGCCCAGCAAGGTGACACGCCCCTCCCTGCACGGGCCAGAACCTACCCTCCCGCTGACGCCTGGAGAAGAGTCGATCATGTCGATGCCAGAGGCGTCAGGAAGGACCTGCCCATTGCAGATGACGTGGGGCACGTAGACCTGGCCCTCGATTACAGCACTCCTTGAATGCCATGTTGTTCTCTGTGAGCGTGCCCGTCTTGTCCGTGAAGATGTACTCCACCTGCAGGTGAGGCACACGCCCTCAGACGGCGCCTGGGGCCAAGGCACCCGAACCAGGGGATCGTCTGGCTGGACACCGCCATCGCACAGCTTGCCCCAAACAGCCGTGGAGCCGTGGGCATGTCGCTGCACCCCTCGGCCCCTGGGACAGCTGTGACGTGGTGGGGGACCCACTGTATGGTGGCAATGGATGGGGAACGGTGGCCTTGCAGGGTATCGCCTCGTGGAGCCAGTGCATCTGAAAGACCATGGTGAGGGTGGCCCGCCATCTCCCTCACCAACAAATGGCACGAGGGGACTCTTCCTCTCCGAAGCCTTGGGGTCAAGACTCACAAGGCCATGCAGGTCAGGGACAGAGCCAAACAAGTGAAGGGGCAGACTTCAGGACAGCCGGACAGGCCGCAGAGACACTGCTGGCCACACGCTGATTTAGATAAAAGCAGGGGGCATGTTCACGGAGAGCAGCTGGGCAGGAGGAGGAATGCTGGCAGGACCAGCCCACCCCAAGGGATGTGGGCGCCCATGCGCCCCAGCCTGGGCAGGGCCATGTACACATCTCCCGAGCAGAGGACGAGCAGGGGCTTAAGGCAGGAAGGACGCGCAGGGAGAGGTGGAAGGACTCAGCCGTGGGCTCCCCCGGGGGCCTTTTGCACATGGGTCTTTCAGGAAGGTGCTCTGACAAACAGAGCAGAAGAGGGCCTCTCCATCGTGAGCTTGTCCTTAACCAGTACTGCATCCTGGCCTGCTGAATCAGCCCTGCCTGCCGCTGGACACCAGCTGAAGGCCAGCGGAGCTTCCCCAGGGACACCCAGCTGGGGCCCGGGGGCACTGGCCATCCCCAAGACCCCACACAGGCTGCTGGGCATGTGACCCCTCGCAGGCAGGGGTGGGGGGTCAGCAACCTCAGGAGCCCAGTAGAGGCTCCTTGGACAGGCTCGCCCAGGCCCCGAGGTGGGCATCTCTGAGGTGCTTTCCCAAGTACGATTTCATGGGATTTAGATTAAAATACTGCTGGACCCCAAAGCCACCTTGGCAAGGGTGAAAGGGGCACGAAGAAGGTCAAGAAGTCTGACAGGAGTGCATTCCTAGTGACAGGGTACCACGAAGAAAGTCCTGGCAGACACCCCGTGGCTCGAGGCAGGAGCCGGGCTGTGGCCGCGCCTCACGAGGCCCTAACATCCACCATGGCTCACCCACCCACAGACAAAGAAGGAGGCCACAGCTCTGCCCACCACTCGGGACATGTGTGTCCGACAGTTTGCCGCTGACGTCCAGAAACGCTGCGGGTTTTCATGGACGCTGGCTCGCATCCTCAAGCTGGCTGCACCTGCTTGCTAGTTCTCCTGGCTTTCTGCAGCTTGGGTCGTGGTTGCCCGCAGGGACTGGCAGGTTCTTCCCTGCTGACGTGGAACCCTCTTTCCTCCTGCCTCTTTCCCTGGCCAGGCCTCCAGCTCTGTGCTGAACAGACGTGGCACAAGCGGGCGTGCTTGCCCACTCCTGACCTCAGAGACTTTTCTCCACCCTGACCATGACAAGGACATTCCTCCTACATCTGATTTGTTACAAGAGGATGCTGAATTTTGTCAAGCACGTTTTATTATACATCAAAAATTAAGTGATTGTCCACAGATGCAGAAAAAGGCAGCTGTCACATTCCCGAGGGACTTCTCTGCTCTGCTGGTGGGGGGCACCACGTGGTTGTCATGTGCTGACTGTGGTGCCCCAGGGTGAGCCTGCTGGGTCATGGAGAGCAGTGTTTTCAGCAAGCACTGCCCTGGGCATGCTGCTGCTCACTGGGGGTTTCTGCACGATGCACACTGGGGACACTGGCCTGAGACCTGCCTTCCTCACAGCTTGGGTCCACCCTCAACCGTGGCCTCCTGCAGAAGTGATCTTGTACTGCAGGTAGCGTCTGGCTCCACAGCCTGCAGCCCGACCCCGAGGGGCCTGTGCTCAGGGGCAGCACCGCCTTCTAGGATGACACGGCTCCACCAACACACCAAGGTGCTGGGACAGGCTTTTGAGCCTCAGGTTTGTCCCGGAGAAATGGAGGTGGCAGTGCTGACCTCTAAGGAAACACACAGGCAGTGGGAGGGTGGTGGCCAGTTCCGCCCCACAGCCAAATGCCCATCTCAGTCTGCTGTGGAAGTGGCACCCTGACCAGGCCGTCAGGGAAGACCCTCACTCTCAACCTGCCCATCAGTCCTGACCTCGGGGCCAGCACTCTGCCTCCTGCTGCAGCGGGTTTTGCTCAGAACCAGACAGGAGCATGATCCCTGTCCAATGGACTCCAGGTAGGAGGAGAGACCTGCAGCCCTGGGCACTGCTCAACATTCCTCTTCCCACAGTAAAACCCCTGCCGCAGAATTTCTCAGGAACGCAGGATACAGGACATGGGCTCCAGAGACAAAACTCCTCACCCCTGAGCAGTACCTGGGCAGTACAGAGGGACAGCAAGGCCCCTCATGGAAGCAGCCAGAGGAACAGTCCAATCAGACAAAGACTAGCCCCCTCATGGGAGGAGTCACAGGGCTGTCCAATGAGGCAGCAACCCACCCCCTCATGGGAGGAGTCAAAGGGCTATCCAATGAGACAGCGACCCACCCCTCATGGGAACAGACAGAAGAATGTCCAATCAGATAGCAACCTGTCCCTTATGGGAGGAGCCAGAGGTTCATCCAATTAGACGCAGGAGCACAGTATCATCTGAGTGGCGAGTGCCCCTCACTGGAGGCAGGTGCAGGGTCCCTGGCAGAACCTAACCATCATCAACAGCCTCTGTTGGGGTGGTGGTGGTGGGGCAGGATGCAGCCGCAAGTCCAAAGTGGCGCTTTAAGACTACTGAATCATGGTACGCAATGAATTAACCTTGGGCCACCTCCAAATGGCAACCCAGACCAGGAAAGGGCTAGACTAGGGCTGTGGGAAGGCCACCATGAGGCCAGTGAGACCCAAGGAACCAGTCTTTCTATGGTTCTCCCACACAGGGCAGCGCTGTGGCTCTGCCCTCACACCATAGGGACCTTGGCTCCTCCAGTGGGGACAAGGGGGCAGCGGCAGTGACCCTGTCTGCGGCCACCCCAGGCCCCACAGAGGGCACCTCATGTCCACTTCCTCATGTGATCTGCACCATGGGCTGGCAGGGCTGGCCCCCCGCAGGGAGTACAGACTCAGGGTGAGGAGGGGTGAGGCCGCTGGCCGGGGCCAGGAGCAGGGCGTGGGCCAAGAGTACTCCCAGCCCACCTGTTCCTCTCTAGAGAGGCACCAGCTCCCTCGCTCACACCACGCAGGCCCAGCACGAGCAAGCCACGGACGAGCTGATCTGGGCCACTGACGCAACCGACCTCGCACACGCTGCAAATGTGAAAGCCGTGCCAGGGGCCACGCAGAGTCCACACCCGCTCGCTGCCCTCACAAGGTCACAGGAGAGCCGGTGTGCATGAATCCTGACAGGGACGGCTCACCTACCGCCCGTGACCACGGCGCAGCACCTCGCACCTGGACACCTGGACGCACGGCGACGGCACTGACCCTCCAGGCAGAGTCGGGCGATACTGACCTGACCCAGCTCCTCGTTCAAGTCGGACGTGTTGACCAGAGGCCCCTCTCCCGTCTCCTCATCGAACATGTCCTCGTCCCAGCTGATGAAGTATGAGCCGAGGAACTTCTGCATCTCCACGGTGACGTACATGGACACGGGGATGATGTAGTTGAAGAGCACCATGAAGGCCAGGAAGTCCGTGAAGGCCCTGAGGAACTGAGCACGCGGCGCGTCAGCACTGCGTCCCCCAGGGCCATGCCTCACGCCGGGCGCAGGCGCGCCAGGCTGCCTGCACAGTTCGCACTGAGGCTCTCCACGTGGTCACAGCCTGACCCAGGCCAGGGCAGACTTCGCCTGTTAACACAATCGCACCGCCAGGGACGTGGCACCACACAGGCCGAGGGGGCGGCGATGCCACATTGGAGCATCCGTGACAAAAAAACAAAACTCAGCCAGAGAAAACCTCTGAGACACCAGGTTAGTTCTAGGGAGACACCTGTTGCGCCCCACAAAGACATGGACTAGGTTTGCACACAGCCCTGCTCTGCCCCCGTGCCCACGGGTCTGGGCCCCTCTCTCCGAGCTTGTCTCAGCAGGCGCCATCTATCCCCAAATCACTGGCCAGCACTTCCCGAGCACCTGCTAGCACAGGGCACTGGGCAGTCTGAAGCCACTGAAGGCCTCTGGGCACGGTCCTGAGCGCCTCCCACAGGGACCGGCGCCCTCCTTGGTGTGCACCCCCGACCTGAGGACGGCTTGGGGTCGATGTCCCCCCATGGCGAGGCTCCCTGGTGCCCACGGTGGAGGCCCCACCGCGTGCTGGCAGCAGGGCCTGACGGCCACCCTGCCCCGAGGAGGACATACCAGGTTCCGCTGCCTCTCTGCCTCGGTCTTCTGGTTGTACCAGGGCTCGTCCCTGAAGGGCTCGCTCTGCCACACGTACTTGAGCGCGGTGTTGACCAGCGCCTTGCTCACCAGGATGCAGAGGTAGACGACGAGGAACATGTTCATGGACCTGTCGAGGGGGGACGGCCAGGGTCGCGTAGGCGCCCTGCAGACGGTGCCTGGGCTCGGCCTCCCCCACACAAGGCAGGACAAGCGCGCCATGCCGCGCGCAGGGGAGCCGTGCGGCATGCAACCCCAGAGGCCGCGAGGCCAAGAGCTGAGGACTGGAAGACGGGCCAGCAGGAGGGATGCTGCACCCAGTCCCCCCTGCCGAGGACGCCACCTGGGCGAGAGCTGGCATGACCATCCTCTCCTATCACTAAGCACTGAGCACTGTGGGTACTGAGCATTGCAGGGCACTGAGCACTGGGTACTGAGCACTGCGGGCACTGAGCACTGCGGGGCCTGCAGAGGCTCAGCCTTGGCGAAGTGCTCGTTCCCATTTCCCACCATGTACTTATGAAACCCCGTGAGACATGCAGATATCTGGGGCAAAGGGCTCCTGCCTCCGACAAGCCCGGCTCCCTTCTGCTCCGTGCAGCCATGGAAGACAGAGACCCAGCGCCTTCGGAAGCCACGCGGCTGTCCACTCCAGGCAGGGACGTACTTTTACCAGGGGCAGAGAAAACGGAACTCCAGGCCACGCCTTCTGGCGAACCAGTACCCCTTGACATGACCGGAAGGACCTCACTGTTTACAGAGGGCCACTGCCTCTGCTGAGGGCTCCTTAGCAAAGCCGTGTCAGAAAACAGGTCCCCCATGTCCCAGAGCTAAAAACCACCTGTCTGGAGGCCTCCCCAGTGGGAGGAGCTGCGGGCCCCACGCCCCACTCGGGAGCTGGACCGGGGAGTGTCCAGGAGCAGACGCGTCTGCTGGGACCCGGGTGCTGAGGCCAGGACAAGGAGTGTCCTCCGCCTCGCTGAGGAATGAGCACGTCCCCGCCACTGGTCAGCCCTGCAACTGCTTCACACTGCCTCTGGTGCCTCGGAGGAGCGAGGCTGAGGGGACAGTGCGGCCTCCAGTGGCTGACCACGGCACGACCACAGCACGGCTGTCACCCTCGCCCCCGACCCTTACTTTTCCACGGCAGATCTCTTCTGGGATTTCGACTGATAGTTCAAGGCCATCTTGGTCTCCATGCCCGTGTAGATGGCTACACCTGAAAGCAGAAGGTAACGCGATGGCCAGGTGCAGAGGCGCCGGCCTGCACACGGGCCACGCGGCTCGGCGGGACGGACTCTCGGCCAGGCCGTGGCACTTCTCCATGTGCCAGGCAAGGGACTGTCCCTGAGCCACCGCGGGAGTCTTCAAAGACTTCCCTGCACAGAGGACAATCTGTAGTTCTGAAGTTCAGACTTTAGGGCTGCGGACTTAGCTCAGTTGGCAGAGTCCAAGGGGTAGTGGTTCACATGCACAAGGCCTAGGTTCACTCCCCAGCACCACAAAAAACCCCAAAAGTTCAGACTTTAACATCGGATAAATTGTGACCTTAGTTCAGGGCTTCTGACCCCAGTGCACACTTGTGTATTTAAAAAGTCGTCTCACTTAAACAGACAGGAAGCAGCCTGCCAGAGCCGGCGGTCCCAGCAAAGACACGCGGGCGTACAGGGAGCGTCCTGCAGAGCTCTTGAGAGCCCGTACGACTTTGTTCCTGAGCCACAAGCCGCAGGTGCCTCATGAGCAGGCCCGGGCTCCACGTGCTGCTTCATGGTCGCCGTCACCCATCACCTCAGCGTCCCCAGTGAGGCAGAGCTGCCACCGCCGTGAAGGAGACGGCACGCACAGTGTGAGGCCGCCTGGCTTTCGAAGCTGGACAACAATGCGATCAAGACATTTACCAAAGATCTTCTCGGTGTTCTTGAGCGTGGCTCCTCGGAGAGAAGCAGGTTTTCTGATCCCAGTGGCCTGCGAACACAAGGACAGGCAAGCGGGTGAAGCAACCAAGGACAGAGGACACCAGTGCCAGCCAGGTCCCCAAGGAAGTGTGGCTGCGGGGCCCTCCGCCGCCCCGGGGAAGTGGAACCCTAGACCCCGACTCCGGCCCAGTCTGAAAGCTCCCACGGTGTCCTGCTAGGGCCATGAGGTGTCCCAACAGTGTCACCAGCAGCACATGAGACACGTCAGAAAAGCCACCCAGACCTACTGCATCAGAGACCCTGGGGCAGGCCCAGCACCCCTTCCCCACAAGCCTCATGTCTGAGGACGGCTGCTCTAGGGACCCCAGAATGTTCTGGAAAGGCCAAGGGTGCGAGTTTTGTTCAAACTTGAGCTGTTTCCATCACAACCTCCTGGGAGTCCCTTCAGTGCCATCTGTTTTAAAGATGACGGCTGGAGGGCCGTGGCCTTTGTAACCCCGGGAGTCAGGCTGCAGAGGCTGCCTGGAGGCGGGGACCTGAGGGGAGTTCCTGGGGTGAACAGTGACAACGGAGGAGTTAAAGACCATTTCCTGAGGACAAACGGCCTGCTGCAGGCACCAGGGCCCCAGCGGACAGCAGTGCAGACTGCCTGGGGCTTGCGTTCCAGGGCTCCTGTGGGTGACAAGGCCACTCCGTCTCCTGAGCAGTGGGCAGGCGGGCAGGACGCCAGCTCACACATTTCGCTGCTGACAACATCCCCCGACCCCTCTGGAGGGCAGGGGCAGAGTGCAAGTGTTGCTGGGGTCTGAGCTCCCCACACTGTGGAGGGGAAGAGCCCACCAGCGCCACCCACGCAACCGCCTTCAGTGACCCGGCCCAGGCAGCTCCACCGCACCAGCTAGAGGGCTGGGCGGGAGGCGGCTGCCAGGGGCCCTGTGGAGGAGCACCCCGGGCTGGCAGCTGGCAGCCTGCACCCCGGCCAGACAGCCACTAAAGACACAGCTCCTGGGGCTGCGGGGCTGTCAGCTTCTGTTAGCAGCACCCCTGCCATAACTGATGTCACAAGCACTTATGAAAACAAACGGCCCATTTATAATGGGTCTCTGGGAGGTCTAAAAATAATTTACTTGAGAAACTACTTTGCTTCTTGTTTGGCGAGAAGGAAGAAGAACCGTCCCTCTGTGTGGACTGAGGATTGGACGATGGCCCACGGCCTCCGAACACCGTTCTTGCGCTCCACGTTTTCAACAGCTACGAACGTCTTTACAGCCCCAGGTGTTAAAGGTGTACCAAATAGTACAGTATTAAAAGGCCACCTAGAACTGGTATTAAGGTACGGCATGCAGCCATCACCTTACAGCCCCAGGTGTTAAAGGTGTACTAATAGTACAGTATTAAAAGGCCACCTAGAACTGGTATTAAGGTACGGCATGCAGCCGTTACCCTACAGCCCCAGGTGTTAAAGGGTGTACTAAGTAGCACAGTATTAAAAGGCCACTTAAGGTACGGCAGCAGCCATCACCTTAAGCCCCAGGTGTTTTTAAAGGTGTACTGTAGTACACAGATTAAAAGGTACTGGGCATGCAGCCGTTACCCTACAGCCCCAGGTGTTAAAGGGTGTGTACTAAGTAGCACAGTATTTAAAAGGCCACCTAGAACTGGTATTAAGGTACGGCATGCAGCCATCACCTTACAGCCCCAGGTGTTAAAGGTGTACTAAATAGTACAGTATTAAAAGGCCACCTAGAACTGGTATTAAGGCACGGCATGCAGCCGTCACCCTCCAGCCCCAGGTGTTAAAGGTGTACTAATAGTACAGTATTAAAAGGCCACCTAGAACTGGTATTAAGGCACGGCATGCAGCCGTTACCCTACAGCCCCAGGTGTTAAAAGGGGTGTACTAAGTAGCACAGTATTAAAAGGCCACCTAGAACTGGTATCAAGGTACGGCATGCAGCCATCACCCTCCGAGGCAGCCCAGCAGTCGCGGCACTAGCAGGAGGCCTGGGAAGTCACCTCAGACCCGCCTGTGGGTGACGGACGGCCCGCCTACTCCTCACTCGTGACCGGCCTCACCACTGAGAAGAAAGGCTGTCTTGCGGGAGCAGCGAGGGACTTACCTTGGCACGGAATGTACCAGGAAAGCCAAAGCCATGCCCCACAGACCTGGGCGGCACCAGCAGCCGTGGACGGGCCACAGTGACACCTGCTGGGATGCGCACTGCCTGACCTGGGCCTTTGGGCAAGCCCGGGGCACCTCTCAGGGGACTGTCCTGCCTAATTCCCCACGGGGTGTCCTGCTTCTGGGCAGACCTTTCTCCTGACCACGCAGCAGCAGGACTCCAGACGCCCTGGATGGGGAGAAACGCCCCTTCTCTGACCAGGGCTTTCCAGAGGGAGGGGAGCAGCGGCCCCAGGCCACTCACGGCCCACCTTCCTGGAGCACGACGCTGCAGTAACCGCCAGGCCTCAGATCACCAGACACGGCACCCGAGACCAGGCAGGCGCCACTCTCAGCAGGGGCACTGAAGGGGGCACCCAGGGCCTGTGCCCAGCCTGGGCCACAGGCGGCTTGTGGTGCTGCTGTCCGTGTGGGTGTGCCATGAGTGACCACAGCGTCCAGGACCACGGCACAGAGCCAGTGAGCACACCGAGCCCCAGGCTGTCCCTGAGCCCAGAGGTGACCCTGGGGTGACCTTGAGCAGGCTGTGCACACTGGCCAATGTCCTCCCAACCAGTAGCCTGCAACCTCAGGGCAGGCCACCAGTGCACCCACTGCGAGGGTGCTGGCCGCCCTTCCTCTGGGAGCTTCCCCCAGGCTCCTCTCTGACCCGGCCCCGCCCAGGCGAGGGCGCTGGGAATGGACACCCCAGGGCATCCTGCGAGGGGTCCGGGGCCACCTGGGTTCTCCTCACTGACGCACGCCTGGGAAGGCCGGGGCAGAGCCCAGCGCTCCTGGGGCACCCTACGCGGGCCCTGAAGTCGCGCAAGGCCGGCCCCACTGAGGAGGCGCACACAGAGCAGCGGGAGACGCCACGGCCACTCACCTCACCACGGGGTCGTTCAGATCGCTGTACACGTTGATGCGACCCACGAACCTGGAACAGAGAAGCCCAGTCAGACCACCCACGGCCTCCCGGGGCGCGCAGGCTGCCGGACTGCCCCATGGCCCTCGCTCACAGTCCGCCCCCGCCCCCAGGATCCGGTGGCCTTCCTTAACCCACTTCACAAGTCACTTCCTCAGAATAAACCAACTTCGCTGTTCCTCAACACTTAACCCGCTGAGCCTCCCGCAGCGTTTGCATAAAGATTAACAGAAGCGGGCCTCGCTGGCCTGAGGACAGTCCAACCCCGTCGCTGGCCAGCTGCCCGAGGCCACCCCCGCGCCTCAGGTGGCCTTACTTGTACAGGTCCGGCTGCGGCTGCTCGCACTCGATGGTGGCGTGCAGACGATCGACGTCCTCCTCGGTGTGGAAGCCCTTGGTGTCCTGCACCGCGTAGTGAGTCTGCAGAGCGACAGGGCACCAGCTCACACCAGCCGGCCCCACCCTGGCCACCCAACCCGGGGCAGCCCCAGCTGGTGTTCTCGGGGCACACAGGAGCCCGACTGCAGGGCCTGGCACGGTGCCTGGGGAAGATGTGGGGAGGAGCTGTGGCTAACGGCCCTGGACGGAGCGGCAGTCCGACCCTGCTCAGACCAGGAGACTCTAACTGCCGATTCTCACCCAAACACTAGCATGGCAGGAACTGGGCTGGGATTCTCCAAAACTGGACTGTTGGACTTCTCTGTCCCAGTAGCAGCTACCAGTGAGGTCAGACCAGGGACCACAGCACTGCCCTTCCTCATATAGTGGCCTGTGCTTCCCAAGGTCGGCCTCTGGCTGCACCTGGTTCATCCTCCCAACTCTGCTACCGCTGCCCTCGCCGGTCATCACTGGGCCAGCACGGCTCTGAGTGACCCTGTGGCTGCCTGGACTGGAGGGCCACGCAAGCTCACGCACACACGGGGCACAGGAGGTAGCCAGGCCCTGCTGCAGGCCTGCCCTGTGCTTCCCACACAGCAGGGCCGGGCGGCCCCAGAGCTGCGCCCCTACGGGGACCAGTGCTGCCCGTGCGGCAGTCGGGGCCAGGCAGTGGCGCCCGCTGGCCCAGCAGCTGTGGGCAGAGCAGGAGGGCCAGGGGCTGCAGCTCCGCCCTGGCACGAAGGAAGGGCTGTGTCCAGGGCCTGGCGGGGAGGCCGCGCCCTGCGTCCCTCTGTCTTTCTGACCATCAGGCGCTGGCCATAGCACAGGCGGTGAGCAGGAGCAGAGGAGCTGTCACCACCCCCCGGGGCTTGCTTCTCTGATCGTGTCCTCACAAGACCCTGAGAGGTCTGTCCCCAGCTCACACATGTGAAAAGCCCCGCAAGGGTCCAGATGGTCAGCTGGGCCTCCCCGACGCTCTGCCCACTCCCGTGCCCTGAGCCAAACCACACACCAGGAAGTGACTTCAGGGGACAGTTAACACGTAGAGTGCAAAGGCAGAGTCCACCGGCAGCAGTGACTCTAGCCTTCAGTCCTGGGGAGGGACAGCCCACCATGCTCCCCAGTAGGGCCAGCGGCCTGGGCCCAGGGCCCTGCCGGGGAGCGTGAGGGCTCACGGGTCCCAGGGCAGACGGACCTGGCCCTCCCAGGCCCACACCGGAGCCCAGCATTGCCCAGGGATGCCACTGCCCAAGGACCGTCACTATGGTGGAAGGCTGATCCTCCTGGGATTAGGTTAGTGGAAAACGTGAACACAAAACTGAACAGAGTCTGTGGGCTTCACGCCACAGCACGGCAGGTGGCCACGGCAGGCTGCGTGTGCCTCCGTGATCTTATAAAGACAAGGTCTCCACCCAGCGTCTCACCAGGAGCCCTCAGCACCGGCTGGAGCCGGAACTCACGAGCCAGAGGTAGAGTCCCGTGGGGCACGTTCACCTTCATGGCTCTGGAAACTTCTGGACTTTAAAGTAAGAAAGCCTTGAAAAGTAAGGTGCCTATTTTCTCTGACGGTGAAGTTTCGGTAGCATCAGCCGCCAGCACAGCCGCCCGGGAGCCAGGCTAGCTGCGGCTGCACAGGTCCTCCCAGGGTGCCAAGAGGCAGCGCCTCGAGCTGCTGAGCCCCACACAGCCCAGGCGAGCAAGGACACCACCTGACCAGCAGCGGGCACCTGAACGCGGGCAGTCTTCCTGGAACCCTGAACTCGGCCACCGGCTGGATGCCCAGGCCAGCATGCGAGTTAGCTGTCACCCGAGACAGCTGGGGGCACAGACGCTGGGGGAGGGGCCAGACGGAAGGGGCCTGGTGGCCCCGTGCCTCGAGGACACCAACTGCCCATGGCCGGTCAGCGTCCATGGCCACAGCTGAGTCTGGACACCAGGGCCTGGAGCGCATCCTGACATGGGGACGTTACTTTATGGCTTGACTCCCCGTCCAAGCTGGCAGTGGTGACGTGGCAGGTCCCATCTCCACGGTTTGCTGGAGAGGAAGATCAAGTCACAGGGGAAGGTCTCATCCTCCTTGACCATGACGATGTCCCCGACCTGCAGGGCAGAGAGAGGGCGGTGGCCTGATTCGCTCTCCTGCGGCTGCCAGCTGTGGCGCACAGGGCAGTGGTCAGGGTGGCCCCAGACACAGCGCCTGCAGGGGAGGGCAGCGCAGCTGTGTGTGCTCGCAGGTTCCTACGGGCCTCCGCAGCTCCAGGGGAGAGGGCTGTGGCCGTGTCCTGAGGTACACACTGACCAGGCCGACAAGGGACAGGGGCTGCAGAGGGGCTGGCCCACACCAGGGCCAGCCACACTCCTGACTGCGACTTGACCGACTTGACCGCTGCCCCAGGGCAGGACAGATGGGGACAGGGCAGGACAGATGGCAGAGCCTCCGGAGAGGGCCAGTGGGAGTGGGCGCTGGGCCTGGGCAGGGCCAGGGAGCATTGAGGGCGAGGACGCTGGGCTGGAGTCTACGCTCGTGGCCAGGAGGGGCCGGCGCTGGAGCCAGCTAAGCACAGGTGCTTCGGAACACAAGGCTGTAAAGGGACCCACTAAATAATCCAGACTCTCTAATACACGGTGGGCTGTCTGTCACCGGCGCTTCCCTGCGAAGTTATTAAAAATGCTCTTGTAGAGCTGCCATCCTATCGATTTATACCAGGCACACACGGTCTAGACCAGGCACGTGATGCAGACCAGGCACACGTGATGTGAACCAGACACGCATGATGGGAACCAGGCACAGGTGACATGAACCAGGCACACACGGTCTAGACCAGGCACGTGATGCAGACCAGGCACACGTGATGTGAACCAGGCACGCGTGATGTCAACCAGGCACGCATAACGTGAACCAGGCACATGTGATGCAGACCAGGCACGCATGACGTGAACCGGGCACGCGTGACGGGAACCGGGCACAGGTGATGTGAACCAGGCACGCGTGATGTCAACCAGGCACGCGTGACGTCAACCAGGCACGTGTGACGTGAACCAGGCACGCGTGATGTGAACCAGGCACGTGTGACGTGAACCAGGCACGCGTGACGTCAACCAGGCACGCGTGACGTCAACCAGGCACGCGTGACGTCAACCAGGCACGCGTGACGTCAACCAGGCACGCATGGTCTAGACCTGGGGCCGTGTCGGCCGTCACTCACTCTCAGCTTCCGGCTCTGCTTGCGCACGAGCTTGCCGTGCTGGATGAAGTGCACGGGACACTGGTTCATGGCATTGTCGGCTTTGTGACGGAGCCAGTCCTCGTAGCCCTGGAAGCAAGGCAGAGAGAGCAGGTGTTCAGTCACGCCTCACCCAGCCCAGGTGGGGTCTCCAGGGTCTGGACTGCGCCACACACACGATTCAAGGGCGTTCCCATGGGGACTGGGCCACTTCACACTCCGCACACACGAGCGGCTGTGCCGACATCTTCACAGCTACACATGTGCACATGCACAACACACCCTCAGGATCAGCTCCTGACAGGAAACAAACGTCTGTGTCAAAATATGGGCAAGTGATCAGCCTGTGTGACAGGCCAACCCCTGTGGCGGCTCGCGGGACAGCAGGGACTGGCCACCAGGACCCTGCCGCCTGCTCTCCTGGAGGGTCTGAAACAAGGAGGCCGCTTTCAAATGTGCATTTCCAGAAGGCCGTGGAGTGAGAAATATAACGTGAATTAACTCCAAGTCACTCAAATGCTCCTCACAGTTTCAAATTAAAAAGCAAATCCAGACATCCTCACACGGAGGTCGGGACCCCCAGGAGGAAAGTGCGCGGCCCTCACTGCACCCGAAGGTGCAGCTCCACCCACGCTTCTCAACCGAGAGCGGATCCCACACACGGCGCCTCCACGGCCCTCTCCGCTAGTGGCTGGGCTCACTGCAAATCCCGGGCCACATGCTTTAGGCTTTTTAAAAAAGACTCACATGGGAAAAGCACAGCTTTGTCAGCAAAAATTTGAGCTTCAAGAATTTAACTAGAAACTGCCATTTGCAGATTATCCTGATGTCTCATGTGACAAACTGACCCATAAACACCGAGACGAGATCCACGGGCCCGCCCGCTCGCAGCAGAGGACGTGTCTGCAGGGTGGAGAGTTCGTAGAGCTCACCATGCAAAGCAAGCCCGGGTGGCCAGGGAGGGCCTGCAGGCATTTCTAAAGACCATGCAGAAATGGCCAACGAGCACGCGCGAAGCATCCCTGGCTGCTAGGGAAGCGCCAGTCGAGATGCCGCGTCACACCCGTGAGCATGGCTGTGGTCACGAGCTGGCACCAAGCACTGGCAGAACATGGAGCCAGCGAAACCCACCAGATGGTGTGTGACACGTGGCATGGGGCCACCCGGTGACTCCTCGTAGCCTCTCAGACCTCAGAGTAACTCCATGCTGAGGCGTGTGCCCAAGGAGTGGCGCCTGTGCCCCATCAGCGTGTGCGGTCAGTTAAACCAACACAGGGAAGAGACCGATATCCACAAGGTGCACACGCATGCCACAGCCCCAGGCGGGAGCCCCACATGCCCGGCCACAGGGGAGGGTGGACAGGCTGGGTACTCTGCTCGCCAATGGCGCTCGTGCGTGAGGAAGCACCAGCACCCAGCGTGGACAGGGACCACGTGCTGTGCAGTCCTGCAGGGCGCGCTGAGTCGGTCTTTGCCAGGGGTTGGGAGAAGAGGAAGCGCAGGATGACTGCTGATGGGGACAGGCTTCTTTTGGAGGTGACAGAAGTTTTCTGGGAGTAAACAGTGCTGAGGTTGCACCACTAAGCTGGGCAGAATGCACGTGAAACCCACGAGGTGCGCTCTTCCCAAGTCAGTCGGGGGCTTCACCCATCAGGACGGAAGAACACGCCCACAGCCCAGGGTCAGCACGCCGTGACCACACCCCCTGCCTGCATGGGATGTGCAGTAGCTCTGCCACACACTGAGCCAGGGACCTTTCTGGTTGGCTCAGAGCACGGAGACCCATCTTCTCCGATGGCAGCACCAAAAAACACAACCAAAGCTCTCACTCTGCCTCAAGTGCCAACCTGCAAGCTAAGAAGTGAGCGTCTGCAGCTTGGTGAGACAAGGCAGGCTGCCTCGCTCGAGTCCAGGGTGGGCTTCGGACAAAGCTGGAGGCAGCCTTCCTCCCTGTCTGTGGCACTCTCACCTGTTTGATGGCGGTGACGGTGATGACAAAGAACAGCGGGAGTCCACTTGTCACGGGACTCGTGGGTGTGTCGATGATCAGCTGCAATGAACAGAGCCAGGGAATCATTCTCAAACAGTTGTAGCAATCACAGACAGCTGATGACCCCGCTCCACACCACCCCTACCAGCATCTCCACCACCAGAACCACCATCTCCACCACCTCCACCACCTCCACCATCTCTACCTCCACCACCAGAACCACCACCTCCACCACCTCCACCTCCACCTCCACCACCAGAACCACCACCTCCACCACCTCCACCTCCACCATCTCTACCTCCACCACCAGAACCACCACCTCCACCACCAGAACCACCACCTCCACCACCCATCCATCTCCACCACCTCCACCTCCACCATCTCACCTCCACCACCAGAACCACCACCTCCACCTCCACCCCAGAACCTCACCACCTCCACCACCAGAAACACCACCTCCAACCACATCCTCCATCTCTACTCCAACCACCATCTCTACACCTCCTCCTCCACCTCCAGAACCTCCACCTCCACCACTCCACCTCTCCATCTCTTCTCCACACAGAACCAACCACCTCCACTCCACCTCAACACAGAACCACCTCCTCCACCACCATCCGCCACACCGCCACCTCTCCCTCATCTACTTCTCCACCACCAGAAGAACCACACCTCCACCTACAAGCATCACTACCTCCACCTACCACCTCCAACACTCCACCCTCCAACCATTCTTTTCTACTACTCCTCCACCAAGAACTCAACACTCATTCCTGCCTCCTCCAGATCCTCCACCTCCACCATCCTCTTCCTCCTCCAACCTGTACACCGACCTAGCCTCCAACCCTTCTCCACCACCTCCCACCTCCACCTCCACCATCTCTACCTCCACCACCAGAACCACACCTCCACCTCCACCACCAGAACCACCACCTCCACCACCAGAACCACCACCTCCACCACCTCCACCATCTCTACCTCCACCACCATCTCTACCACCTCCACCTCCACCACCAGAACCACCACCTCCACCACCTCCACCTCCACCATCTCTACCTCCACCACCAGAACCACCACCTCCACCTCCACCACCAGAACCACCACCTCCACCACCATCTCCACCACCTCCACCTCCACCATCTCTACCTCCACCACCAGAACCACCACCTCCACCTCCACCATCTCTACCTCCACCACCACCTCCACCACCTCCACCTCCACCATCTCTACCTCCACCACCAGAACCACCACCTCCACCTCCTCCACCACCTCCACCTCCACCATCTCTACCTCCACCACCAGAACCACCACCTCCACCACCATCTCCACCACCTCCACCACCTCCACCTCCTCTACCTCCACCACCATCTCCACCACCTCCACCTCCACCATCTCTACCTCCACCACCAGAACCACCACCTCCACCTCCACCATCTCTACCTCCACCACCATCTCCACCACCTCCACCTCCACACCATCCCTACCAGCATCTCCACCATCAGAACCAACATCACCACCACACCACCTCCACCACCATCCCACACCACCCCTACCAGCATCTCCACTACCACCTCTACCACTAAAACTACCATCTCCACCACCACCACCACCTCCATCTCCACCACCGTATCTACCACCACTACCCCCCAGAACCACCACCATTTCCACCACCACCACCTCCACCTCTATACCACCCTCACCAGCATCTCCACCATCACTTCCACCACAAGATCCACCATCTCCACCACCATCACCACCTCCACCATCAGAACCACCATCACCGCCACCTCTACCACCATGCCCACACCACCCTAACATCATCTCCACTAACACTTCCGCCACTAGAGCCACCATCTCCACCACCACCACCTCCATCTCCACCATCAGAACCACCATCTCCACCACCACCACCTCCACCTCCACACCACCCCTGCCAGCATCTCCACCACATCTACCACCATTACCCCCCAGAATCACCATCTCCGCCACCACCACCTCCAAACACCTCTACCATTTCCACGTCTACATCACCCCACCAGCCTCATCAGCACCAGCACCACCATCTCCATCACCATCGCCACCCACCACCACCTCCCAACTACCCCCACCATCTCCACCTTCACCACCAACTCTACCACCTCTACGTGCAGCTCCACCACCTATACCCCCACCCCCACCATCACCTTTACTTCCCAAGCCCCTCACTCTGTGGAGCCCCACTTTACCCTTCAACAGAGGAGCACTGGGCAAGAGGCACATGGCCTATTCTGCTGACTTTCACAGAGAACAGTCATTTTGTGAAGCAGCATGCTGAAGGAAGCCACGTGTGGTGAGTGGCAGAGACCTGAGTCTGGTGCATGCTAATTTGCCACAGTGCCTCTGGGGTCACACTTCCATTGCACTACTGGGTGATCCAGTGTGAGGGAGATTTAAAACCACCTGCTGGCACCCTGTATAGCAAACAAGCTGGATGCTGTTCTTAATAAATGTCTGCTCCCCAGCTTATGCCCCAGCTATGCTGTCTCTTTCCTTAGTCTCTGTTTCTTTTATTTTCGTGCTGGTGATTAACCCAGGGGTGCTCTACCACTGAGATACATCCCCAGTTCTTTCTGTTTTTTATTTTGAGAAAGGTCTTGCTAAGTTGCTGAGGCTGGCCTCTAACTTGCTATCCTCCTGCATCAGCCTCCAGAGTTGCTGATCACAGGTGTGTGCCACTGTGCCCAGCTTTTTTTGTCTCAATGTGCAACTTCCTTGGATTTTTCTCTAAAGCACCACACACGGGAAGAGAATGAGTGGGCAACATGTGGCTGCACTGGGGACGTGTGCTGCTGCCCTGGGTTCCAGGAGGAGGTGCAGATGGTCAGCTTGGGCACAAAGTGACCCCAAGTGTGTTCTAGCTGAGAAGGGTCTCAGAGGACTGAGTGCGTGAGCTGTGGTCGTGGGCTCCGGCCCCTGCTCTCCATCGGAAGGCATCTGTCCGTCACTCATGAACAAGACATCACCTCTAATCTAAATCTGGTGAGACAGAGACCAAGACGGCCTTACCTGTACCAGAAATATGATGAGAAAATAAAAGTTGGCTATTCTTCTGAACTGTTCAAATAAGTTCTTGGGTATGAAGTTCCAAAACGTGTACTGCATAAAAGAAAAGCCACAATGAGCCGCCGGGAAGTGCCCCCGCGCGATGCTCCTCCCACCATGCGACAAGCAGCACCGGGTTTCAAAGGGCAAAGCACTCGGTCCAGACACAAAACTCGTGATGCAAAATCTGGCGTTGCTGTTCACCATTTTATTAACTTGTTCACACAAGAAGCAAGCTGCTGAACCAGGACGCGCTCTCCAACCTGCCGCGTCACTGCCGGATTCCAGACCCGCTCCACGGCAGCCGTGGAGACTCTCACAGGTGCCAGCGCAGGCCGCTCACCCAGAGCCTCCCTTGCCGCCTCCTTCACGCTGGCACAGATGTGCGACCCAGGCCGGTGGTGGCTGGTGCAGAAGCAGGGGCCGCGTCCCTGAGGGCAGGCGAGGGCCCTACCTGCGTGGTGGTCAAGGAGACCAGCAGATGGTTGGCGCCTCTGGTTTCCTCCAACCTTTCCCTCAGCACAGGAGCCGCGCGGCACCCACAGCAAGCACTGAGCTGGAACCTTCCAGACTCGCATCTCTCCTGACATAAAGCGGAGTCGCCCTAGGCGACTAAACGGCCTGCGCGGCCTCGCTCACGGGGTCTTCAGGGGCTCCGAGCTGAGAGTGCAGCGTGAGCTCTGGAGCGTGACCCCTGCCCGCCTCCTGCTCTGGCTGTGGACTGGCCGGCAGCGTGGCTCACGAAGCCCTCCTGCCCCTCCTGCGGTCATGGGCAGGGAGACAGATGGAGGGGACTCGGGTGCCTCCTGCTCTGCCACCAGCCAGGACGGAACACCAAGTACCCGGAACCGGCCTGCAGCCTCAGCTGCCTTGACCTGAAATGGACCCGGCCCCAGTACCCACATGGCTGTCCCCAAGGCACTGAGGCCTGGACCCCGGTCCACTGGAAGGGCAACCAACACACTCGGAGCGGAGGCTTCTCCCATGGGTGATTGGGAATGGGGAGGTAAGGGGCAGACAGCCCCTTGTGCCTAGAGGTGGCCATGGGACCTGTGAGGTCACTGTGAAGCATAGGGGGACGGGCGCTGCAGAAGGACCTTGGCTCAGGGACAGCCACTGCCCAGGCTGCCCTCCCTCCAGAGGCCTTGGGCACACTCCTGCCGCCGAGCCTCAGTTTCTTCATGAACACTTTGGGAGAAGTAACAGTGGCCTCGTGGTCACTACAGAGCTTGACGTGGAAGTTATCATGCAGATACAAGCCGGGAAACACCTGCCCCTCTGCCAGTGGGCAGGGGCAGCCCTACTTTCCACTAATGCCAAGTGGCCCAGCGTCCCTGCAGGCCAGGAGCGGAGCGCAGACGCGGCACTGCTAACTCTGCAGCCTCCCGAGGGTGAAGAGGGAATGCGGGTCTGGGGCCTGACGCAGACTGGAGCTCCAGGTGGCCGGCCCCCCCAGCTCAGTCTCCCCAGGTGCCGGGACGCCGCGGGGCAGGACAGGCGGAGCCTGACGGCAGCCCTCTTGTTCTTTCTTCTTCTGCCAACGTGTCTTCCCAGAGGAACGGGACTTGGAACTCACGGAGCGCTGGCCTCCACGGAGCGCACTGGAGTCGGCCAATGCGCCACGGGGCGGTGCTGCCACAGCCCCATTCCCACCAGCGAGCCACGAAGCGCTGTGGGGGGCACGTGAAAAGTCCCAGCCAGAAGCTTGCTTGTAGTCGAAGCAGAACGTTCTTCCAAGAAGATACAGAGACGTCGCCCCCACGCTCTCCAAGCCTGGACACTTGCGTGCCACCAAGTAGACAGTGCCTCCCACACCCCGAGCTCTCACCCAAGGGGCCATCACGACTCCTCAAGGGCCTGCTCAAGAATCCCTCCTCGGTCTCAGTGAATCAACACTGCCAGCCCAGGGCCCAGTGCTCCCCTGACCTCCAGCCAGGGCCCTAATGCTCCCCAGACCTCCTCCAGCTCAGGGCCCAGTGCTCCCCTGACTCCTCTGGCCCAGGGCCCAGAGCTCCCCTGACCTCCTCCGGCCCAGGGCCCAGAGCTCCCCTGACCTCCTCCAGCTCAGGGCCCAGTGCTCCCCTGACTCCTCTGGCCCAGGGCCCAGAGCTCCCCTGACCTCCTCCGGCCCAGGGCCCAGAGCTCCCCCTCTGGGGACCTGACTCCCTCCAGCTCAGGGCCCAGTGCTCCCCTGACTCCTCTGGCCCAGGGCCCAGTGCTCCCCTGACCTCCTCCGGCCCAGGGCCCAGAGCTCCCCTGACCTCCTCCGGCCCAGGGCCCAGAGCTCCCCTGACCTCCTCCGGCCCAGGGCCCAGTGCTCACCCCGACCTCCTCCGGCCCAGGGCCCAGAGCTCCCCTGACCTCCTCCGGCCCAGGGCCCAGAGCTCCCCTGACCTCCTCCGGCCCAGGGCCCAGAGCTCCCCTGACCTCCTCCGGCCCAGGGCCCAGAGCTCCCCTGACCTCCTCCGGCCCAGGGCCCAGTGCTCCCCTGACCTCCAGCCAGGGCCCTAGTGCTCCCCTGACCTCCTCCAGCTCAGGGCCCAGTGCTCCCCTGACCTCCTCCGGCCCAGGGCCCAGTGCTCCCCTGACTCCTCCAGCTCAGGGCCCAGTGCTCCCCTGACCTCCTCCGGCCCAGGGCCCAGTGCTCCCCTGACTCCTCCGGCCCAGGGCCCAGAGCTCCCCTGACCTCCTCCGGCCCAGGGCCCAGTGCTCCCCTGACTCCTCCAGCTCAGGGCCCAGTGCTCCCCTGACCTCCTCCGGCCCAGGGCCCAGTGCTCCCCTGACTCCTCCGGCCCAGGGCCCAGAGCTCCCCTGACCTCCTCCGGCCCAGGGCCCAGAGCTCCCCTGACCTCCTCCGGCCCAGGGCCCAGTGCTCCCCTGACCTCCAGCCAGGGCCCTAGTGCTCCCCTGACCTCCTCCAGCTCAGGGCCCAGTGCTCCCCTGACCTCCTCCAGCTCAGGGCCCAGTGCTCCCCTGACTCCTCGGCCCAGGGCCCAGAGCTCCCCTGACCTCCTCCGGCCCAGGGCCCAGAGCTCCCCTGACCTCCTCCGGCCCAGGGCCCAGTGCTCCCCTGACCTCCAGCCAGGGCCCTAGTGCTCCCCTGACCTCCTCCAGCTCAGGGCCCAGAGCTCCCCTGACCTCCTCCGGCCCAGGGCCCAGTGCTCCCCTGACTCCTCCGGCCCAGGGCCCAGTGCTCCCCCGACTCCTCTGGCCCAGGGCCCAGTGCTCGCCCCCGGGCCTTCGTCCTCCTTCCTGAACCTGGTCACAGGCGGCAGTGTGCACACATTTCCCCTGAAACTTCCTGTCACCACCTCCATGGGCCTGAGATCAGAGTGACCACTGGCCTCCTGTCGGGGAGAGGACGGCTTGGTGGGCAGCTGCTGGCCAGCGTTCCTAGCTGAGGCAGAAGCTGCTCCGGCTCTTCCTGACCGCCATGGACCACTCTCGACAAGTGTGTTGACTTAATTCTGCTTGTTCCTTCCTCAGAGCTCCGGGGCACAAAGGGCCCTGGTCCTGAGATTCCTGCACATGTCGGGTGAGGTTTCCTTTATCCAAACCCAGGCCTGGGCGGTCTGCCTGGGAGGAGAGAGAAGGGTGCAGAGCTCCCGGCCTGGAGGCGGCGTGCACAGGAGCACTCAGGAAGGAGCACAGCAGGACGTCCAGCCCTGGCACGCCCAGAGTGCCCAGGTGCGGGGGGGCGGGGGGCACTGCTGGGCAGGGGGCAGCACAGCTCAGCCCTCCCGAGTCCCAGGGAGGGGTCAGCAGGGAGCCAGGGCTGGTAGCCCCCTCCAGGCAGCCGCACAGAGCTGAATGGGCCGTGCTGGTGGCTGAGCTCTGTGCCTGGGGGAGAAGTCGGGTGAGGGGCACTGCGGTGGCCAGTGCCCGCGACACATTCCACAGGACATGGTGTGACGGCGTGCAGCTCACGGTCTGCACAGGGCTGGCACGCGCCCCACGAGCTCTGCTTGGCACCCGTGCTGCACACACACTGCTCTTGGGACAAGTGCTCACGGAAGGTTTGAATTTCAGCCCCCTGGGGGCCGGGGAAGCACCTGTCGGCACGGAAACCATGATCGGCAAGTGCTGGCCAGCACAGTCCTGGACACTGAGCCCGGGTGCGCCAGGCGGAGGCCCTCTGCTCACTCCTGCATCTGGTATGGTGTCTGTGACCATGAGGACGTCATTTGGTTGGGATTCTGCATGTAAGCGTTTTATTCACCAACACCGTGTTCCTGGAGATTAAAGCTACTGTGACTCCTTGGATGCTGCTGTCACAGGTGCGATGAACCCAGGAGGAGGGCGCCGAGAGCTGGCCTTCTCTGTCGTAAAGCATCCTTGACACCTTGACCAATGTGGGTGCCCACACTGGACGCCACGCAGGCCCCGAGCAGTCCCCGCAGGCTGCCGCGTCAGAGGAGTGAGGTGAGTAGGTCTGCCTCTGGTCCCCAGGGCCTGCGCCTCCGGCACACCCACACGTATGCTGCCCCGGGGAAGGCCCCCTTGGCCCTCTGGCTCTAGGTCAGAACCGCCTCTCAGCCTGCTCCGAGGCCACCCTCCGGGGTCCCCTCTGTGGCGCAGCATCTGTCTGCAGTTTGTTTCCGGGCGCCCACGGAGAGAAAGAAACGCCCCGGGCAGAGGCCTCTGTCGGTGCCTCTCCACACAGCCTCCTCACCAGCGCACTCCTGGGTGACGCAGCCCGCTCTCCAGGAAGCCCTGGAGAGTGCGCCTTCCCGGGAAGCCACCGCGGTTTCTGCTCTGCGATGGCGACTCTGGCCAAGGGTCGCTGGTGACAGCGCGTGACCAGGTAGCACTCACAAGCCAAGTCCTAGACTTCAAGCCCGACTCTCCACTGGGGGTAAGGGGCAGACAGGACGGAGCTGGTCCTCTGGGGGTCTAGAGCCCCTGGGGCGGCTGGAGGAAGGGAAGCCCCTGCCCCTTGTCCTCGCTGCAACCAGCGTGCACAGGGCAGCGGAGCGTGCGCAGCTGCGAGCTAGGACGCATGGAGCCCGCAGCCGTGGCCCTCAGGCCAGCTGCGGCCAAGCGGACCAGGGCCGGGGCTACCTTGGAGGAGACGATCCTGTTGTCGGGGTATCTCTGTGGAATGTAGGCCTCTGCGCCCGGAGGGGGCTCCTTGTGTCCCACGTAGATGGTCCTGCTGTCCACCCAGTTCTCCTCTCCTGCACACTGTGGGCAGAAGAGAGCGTCAGTGAGCACCTGGGGCCAGCCGCCAAGTCCCTCCTGGGGCCGCTGACGGCCTCCAGCCCCAGGCGAGGGCTCCTGCCCCTGGCCGGTGCCCCGGGTGCAGCCGGGGTGCTCCCAGGCAGCCCTGGGTGGAGACGCGCAGGCTGGGTTTACACAGAAGCTGCGGGCAACATCTTAAAGCTTCAGGAAAGAAAAGATGGCGCTTCCCAGTGAGATCAGAGCACAGCCTGACTCGGCCATCAGCGTCCACTCCCACGGGATGAGGCTTTCCTGGAGAGAGAGGACCGTGGGCCTGACCCGAGGGCGCGACGCTGAGCGTGACCCTCAGGAGCTGCAAGGGGGCTCTGAGCAGATCCTCCTCACGCCCGGTCCCACCTGACCACAGCCAGGAAGCAATGGGGACACCAAGGGCCACCGCGGGGCTGGCAGCCCTCGCACTGGACCTGGCCCCATACCGTCTCCTGCGGGAACTTCCAGACAGTCCTCCCAGCAAAAGGAGCAGGGAAAAGAAGGCTGGGCCCAGGCAGCCACGTCACCCATGGACGGGCACCTCACCCTACTGCCCAGAGACAGGCACAGGGGCAGGAGCGGAACACCCGAGCACGCCCACCAGCGACACCTTCATACCTGGCTCTGGTCCCCAGGCCTGCGTCCTCCCGCACCTGGCCTTTCACCCAGGCCTGCATCCTCCCTCACCTGGCCTTTCACCCAGGCCTGCGTCCTCCCGCACCTGGCCTTCATCCCTACATCCTCCCGCACCTGGCCTTTTACCCAGGCCTGCGTCCTCCCGCACCTGGCCTTTTACCCAGGCCTGCGTCCTCCCGCACCTGGCCTTTCACCCAGGCCTGCATCCTCCCTCACCTGGCCTTTCACCCAGGCCTGCGTCCTCCCGCACCTGGCCTTCATCCCTACATCCTCCCGTACCTGGCCTTTTACCCAGGCCTGCGTCCTCCCTCACCTGGCCTTTTACCCAGGCCTGCGTCCTCCCGCACCTGGCCTTCATCCCTACATCCTCCCGCACCTGGCCTTTTACCCAGGCCTGCGTCCTCCCGCACCTGGCCTTCATCCCTACATCCTCCCGCACCTGGCCTTTTACCCAGGCCTGCGTCCTCCCTCACCTGGCCTTTCACCCAGGCCTGCATCCTCCCGCACCTGGCCTTCATCCCTACATCCTCCCGCACCTGGCCTTTTACCCAGGCCTGCGTCCTCCCGCACCTGGCCTTCATCCCTACATCCTCCCGCACCTGGCCTTTTACCCAGGCCTGCGTCCTCCCTCACCTGGCCTTTTACCCAGGCCTGCGTCCTCCCGCACCTGGCCTTCATCCCTACATCCTCCCGCACCTGGCCTTTTACCCAGGCCTGCGTCCTCCCGCACCTGGCCTTTCACCCAGGCCTGCGTCCTCCCGCACCTGGCCTTCATCCCTACATCCTCCCACACCTGGCCTTTCACCCAGGCCTGCGTCCTCCCGCACCTGGCCTTCATCCCTACATCCTCCCGCACCTGGCCTTTCACCCAGGCCTGCGTCCTCCCGCACCTGGCCTTCATCCCTACATCCTCCCGCACCTGGCCTTTCACCCAGGCCTGCGTCCTCCTGCACCGAGCCGTCTTCCCTGTGCCTGGCCTCCAGTACTTTCTTCCTTTCGGGGCTGGCTTTGGGAACACCATGATCCAACCAGCGTAAGGGGTGCAGCCGGAGACCCTCGTGCGTAGCTAAGCCCGACACTCGGGAGCCAGCAGACGCCTGGCCTTGCCCCACTCGGAACATGGCTGGGCTGAAGCCCTTGTCCTGTGGACTCGGGAGGGGACAGAAAAGCAAACCCCTCAAAGAAGAGAAGGAGCAGCACGAGCGCCGCCCCTGAGACCTTCCCTCTGTCCTTGCTGGTGGCAGCGTGGCTCCAGGGGTGTCGGAGCCTCTCCACCGTGACCAGGGCTCAAGGGGTGCCCAGGTGGGAGCTGCCACCTCCTGCGGCTTCCAGCCAGGGACAGCGTTTAGGAAGGTGTCCAGTTCACACGCCTGTGCAGTGGGTGCTTGCTGCTAAACGAGCGCGTCAGAAGCCACTCAGCGGTGACCCCACTACGGGTGCCACTCAACCAGCACACGTGGGATCACCACGTGACAGTCGGAAAGCCAGCGACTGCAGCAGGGCTCGCCCGAACCCCAGACCTCCGCCACCAAGAGCCAGCCACACCCACATCAGACAGAAGCCAGCCCTGCGAAGAAAGCCACCACCACAGGTCCCTGAGATGGAAGGAGGACGCAGCAGCCCAGCGGTCCCCTCCCGGCTCCTCGTCCCCAGAGGAAGGACCCGAATGCTGGACGTTAGAGGAGCCACGTCACCCGTCTTCTGGGCTCAGCAGCGCGGGTGCAGCACAGGACCCACAAACGAAGACAGAGGACCCCTGGGAGGCGGGCCTGGGGGTCTCGCCGGGGCCCTGGAGGGCACCGCCCACGCCAGTGCCCTCCGCCTGGTGCTCAGACTCCAGGACAGCTGAGCGGGACGCTGCAGGGGCAGGAATGGGAGGGGGCCCCAGGGCCAGCACCACGGGGGGCTGGGCTGTCCTCCGCCCTCCCTCAGGGAGCTCCCCAGTACCAGGTGGAGCAAGTGACCATGTGGGCTCTGTCGTCCTCCGACGCTGAGCCTGGCTCCTCATAGGGACAGTAGTGACAACGATCTTATGAGCTCAGGAGCGACTTCCTCAATGTAGCAATCTGGGGCCTGGAGGTGCCAGCTGACCAGGTCACAGTGGGCCAGCGGGGCAGCCTAAGTCCTGGCGCACAGAGGAGCTTCCACATCCCAGGAGGAAGATGGGGGCAGCCAAGCATGGAGCCACCAGCCTTGGCGTCCAGCTGTGTCCCGACGGGCTCGGTGACACTATTCGGCAAGGTGGCTTGCACCAAAAGTTCCACTGCAACAGGGGCTCAAGCTGGGCACCAGACTGCCCCCATCAACAGCAAGGGTCCTGAAGACGCAGGACAGCGCAGCTGCGCACAGCACTGCAAGGCAGCCACGCAGCACGTCCCGGGGCAGCGAGCTCCTCGCCCACACAGACCTTCGCCGCCAACTCTGCCCTCAGGTCTGAGACAAGGCAGGCCACCAACCGGACATCTGAGCCACTCCCAGAGGGGCCGGGGTGCCAGGGCACACGCCGCACTCACGGCAGCCACAGGCAAGCGCCCCTCGAGCTCCACCAACCAGGCAAGAGGGAAGGGGCACCCACCGCCTCAGCAGGAGGCAAGGCTGAGTCAGGCCCCGCACAGGAGTGGAGGGTGACATGCAGACGCCACGCGGCAGGACCAGCAGAGTGGCTGTGGCTGCCAACGGGTCCCCTGCGGGGCAAAGACAATGTCCTGGGCTGGGGGTGATGGGTGCCCTCCACCCCAGCACCTGCCCTCCGCCTGTTCCACCACACCGCCTGCCCTCCGCCTGTTCCACCTACCATCTGCCCTCCGCCTGTTCCACCTACCATCTGCCCTCCGCCTTTTCCACCTACCATCTGCCCCTCCGCCTGTTCCACCTACCATCTGCCCTCCGCCTGTTCCACCTACCATCTGCCCTCCGCCTGTTCCACCGCAGCACCTGTGCTCCACCTGTTCCACCTACCATCTGCCCTCTGCCTGTTCCACCTACCGCCTGCCCTCCGCCTGTTCCACCTACCGCCTGCCCTCTGCCTGTTCCACCTACCATCTGCCCTCCACCTGTTCCACCTACCGCCTGCCCTCTGCCTGTTCCACCTACCATCTGCCCTCCACCTGTTCCACCTACCATCTGCCCTCTGCCTGTTCCACCTACCGCCTGCCCTCTGCCTGTTCCACCTACCGCCTGCCCTCTGCCTGTTCCACCTACCATCTGCCCTCCGCCTGTTCCACCTACCATCTGCCCTCCACCTGTTCCACCGCAGCACCTGTGTTCCGCCTGTTCCACCTACCATCTGCCTCCACCTGTTCCACCGCAGCACCTATGCTCCACCTGTTCCACCCCAGCGCCTGCCCTCCAGTGTCCCCTCCACGAGCACGGGGACGGGGCGTTATGGGCCACAAAGCCAGCCTTGTGTGTGCAGGCCTGACTGTCCTCCACTGCCTTGCCCTGGGGACCTGCTGGGCACCGTCTGTTCCAGCATGGACAGCTCACCTGCAGGCCAGTCACGTGACTGGCACGGGCTTGGCTGGGGCTTGCCTCTGCTCTGCTTCCTCACTGGGAGGGTCTGAGCTCACCTCCTTCCAGGCCTGCCAGAAGATTCTAGACACCAGGGGGTCTCCTAGAAGGAGAGACCCAAGGGACCTGGGCAGGAAGCCGCTCGGGCAGAAGCCCTCTGCGAGCTGCTCCTTCCTTCCTGCTCACTCCCAGGCACAGGACGAATCAGCTCAGAGGCGAGGCCACGCTGGGGCGAGGAGGGCAGGACGAGCAGGCCCCGGCGGCCACTTTCCACCCACCTTCTAGGAGGAGGCGGGGACGCCTGCAATGCCATGACCGAGAAGCCTTGGGGACAGTGTCCCATGGGCCACCCTGACCCAGCTCCTGGGACCTCTTCATGCTCCCTGCCTCCACTCTCTCTAAAGACAGCCTGACGCCTGGGGCGGTCAGAGGCTGCCTGGGGTCTCGGTTTGCAGGCGTAGCTCTCACAGGCCAGAGCCCTGAGCTTGTGCCTGGAGAGGCTGGGCCAGGCCACAGGGCCTCACAGGGAAGGCTCGCAGCAGGGCAGCGTGGCCTCTCAGCCGCAGGTGGCCCTCCACCCAGCAGGCCCGCGGTGCGCCGCGGTGAGCAGCACACACCTGGCATCAATCCCGCTGTTCTGAGCCGCGAGCCGGGAGCTGCTGCTCCCCTGCAGACCGTGTGACCAGCTCGCTCGCTCTAAATAGGACTTGATGTCACTTTCCTTTGACAGAGAGTAACATCAAACCAAGAAGTACCACCAAGAAGGCCCGGGCCACACACAAGGACATCCCCAACAACTGACCAGCAAAAGTGCCCAGGTCAGCACCAACCAGCACAATGTGCTTTTCTAATTAGTGACAGCACCAGGCAAGGCGGGCCACGCAACCGTGCTCACAATCACTAATCAATAAAGAACAGAAAGGAACAGATCAATAATTCCCAGAGGACTGCGCAGTGATGGCTCAGAGGACTCTGCCCTGCTGGGGAACGTAAAGGGCGGGGACTCGCTGGGCAGCAGAGTAGAGCAGGGACTGACTGAACGGCAGGCGGGCGTCCCGGGACCTGCACAGACCTAGCACCAGTCACCCTGCAAGCAAGCAAAGGCCTGAGCAAGACGACACAGGCCACTGATGCAGAGCCTGCAGGGCCAGCCAGCACTCTGGGAACCTGCGGATGCGGGAGGACAGGGCGCCCCCTGGGCCTGCCAGTGGCTGCAGTGAGCCCCACTGTTGCCGCCTGAAGCGATGGCCGCTTGGAGCAACGAAGCCGCGGGAAGAAGTTCAGAGGCAAACTGGAGACAAACAGCTTTTTATTCTGATAACTTTTCTCTCTGGCTCTAACAACGACTAACACGCGCCGCACACACCACCAAAATGGCGCTGACCCGATCAGCAATCTCGGCCAAGTCACTCGAGATCCCGGGCCAAGTCCCGTGAGACTACGGAAGGCGACAATGCCCAAATCTCCATGGCCCATAGTCAACCGCAATTCAAGCCATCTCCCCAAACAGGGCTCCTACACCCCACCCATCTGGGGTGCTGTGGCAGGCAGCCCTGGCTTCCCGGACTCCACCGTGGCCCCTGGTCTTCCTTCTCCACGGACATGGAGAGCGCACACCTCCAGGAGCATGTGGGACGGCGTGGTGTGGTTCCTGCGGGCAGCAGGCTGGGGGGACAGTGGGTACGGCAGGGCGCAGGGCCTGGGCGCCCCTCCTCTTGTGTGTTCAGGCGCCCCGTCTTGAGTCATGTTGGGGGCTGCTCTTCCTCTCCTACTTGTCCACTGCCCAAATTTTTTTTTAAATATTTATTTATTTGCTTTAGTTGTACACAATTTGTTTATTTGTTCGTGGTGCTGAGGATCGAACCCAGGCCGCGCACATGCTAGGCGAGCGCTCTACCGCTGAGCCACAACCCCAGCCCCCAAATTTTTAAAAGAGAATGGAGTGAAGACTTTCAAACGACTTTAAAATATGTCCTTTAAACTTATGTCTATACAAAATCCCTCAGTCCAGACCCGGTGGAGGTCTTCACACTGCTTCTGCTGTGAGAGTGCATCACTGCACGGGGCCTCCCACGAGTGGGTGTGTTTGGAGGGGTGGGCACAGCCCTGGCGACCAGAGACCACGACCTCAACCCACAGACGCTGGACTGAGCACCTGTGGTCAGCTGACGTCATGGCCGCCTGTTTTGGCCCCAACTTCCAGCCAGGACCAACGAGGGCGCTTGCTCTTGCTTCTGCATCATTACTAGAATAACTCCACCTGCATAAAGTCCATCAGTCGACCTGCCAAACCAGCAGCTGCACGCCTATGAGACGCCCTGACATCACAGGTGGCGCGAGTCCCCTGCTGAGAGCAAGCAGCAGGTGGTTAAGGCAGCTGCGGTTCTCGAGCCCTGAAGGCAAAGGGCAGGCGACACCACGTGGGTGCCGGACACTTGCTGCCCACCCAGGCAGTGGCTGAGTGGCTGTGGCCTGCCGCCCTGTTCTGGGGGAGCAGACGGGGAGCCCCCGCCTGGGCAGTCACCTTGCGGCTTCTGCTCCAGGCCTTGCTTCGCGAGGCACCTGCCCTCCCACACCTGCAGGGCAGCTCTGCGGTGGTGCTGGGCTGAGCACAGGCCGCCTGCACCCGCGAGGGCTCTCGGTACCGTTTCAGAGTGGGCGAGTTCAGCGTGCCCCCTGGAGAGGCCTGAGGACACTCCAAAGGAGGGGCCCTGAGACGCAGGTGGTTCTGTGGCCACCTCCCTGCTGCTGGAGGCCCACCAGTGCCCTGAGCTGCCCAGGGCAGCAGGAAGGACCAGAAGGTTCTGGCTCCCTCAGAAAACGGCCATGTTTCCAAGCCACCAGGAAGAGGGGAGCAGGCGGCCTCTCCGGAGCTGGTGGTGTGAGACGGCACGGGCACAGGGAGTCCTGCAGGAGGCCCGAGAGCAGAGGGAAGTAGCCTGTGGGGCGGGGCGGCCTCGAGGTGAGGGTCCTCCTCCCTCTACGGAGACCCTCAGTGGAAGGCGCAGTCGCCTCCACCCACTGCCCTCCTAGCGGTGGACACGGCAGAGCTGAAGCAGTGTGCCCCTAAACCCACATTCACAGACGACACTGCCCGTGGCACTCCAGCTTGGGGACCACCCCAGGGACCAGCCCGCCAGGCCGAGGGTCCTCGCACAGCTGCTCAGCTCCTGGCCAGAGGCTGGACCCCAGCTGTCGGCGTCTGTGCGGCTTCTGAACCCAGCGCCTCGGCCCGGCGCCCAGCAGCCTCGGGCTCCTACCACAGGCTGGCACCCGACGGCCCCAGCAGGGCCGGGCCCTTCTGCGGTGACCCTGGCTGGGGACGAGCGGGCCCGGGCTTCCCAAAGCTGGTGACGCCCTGAAAACACAACAGTCTCTGCCTGTGCCCGCAGCGCTCTTGAGAACTCGAGTGGTCCTCACCACCCCTGCGCCCCTGGGAGTCCATGAAGTCCCCACCACTGACGGAGCTGCGTCACCGTGTGCCCAGATCTGTCTCAATCAGGCGTGCCAGCACAGGTGGACAGACACCACCGCCAGGAAGGACGGCTTCTACACTCCCAGCTCCCCGGAGCAGGGACACGGCCCCAGGCAGGCCACAGACAGGCACCTGGCGAGCAGAGCAGGGACGGGCCAGGTGAAAGCCTTCGCCACAGCCTGCAGAAGGAATGGCAGGCGGGCGGGCGCGGGCGGGCAGGCGCGGGCCTGGGTGCTTTGAGTAATTTTAGCAGAGGCACAGGGCTGTCCCCAGGCATCTTGGTACTGGCCCTGGTGGACAGGGTAGGGTCGCAGGGCCCATAGGGAGGGCACAGGAAAGTCACTCAGGCCAGCTGGTCACTACCTAGGAGTCTGCTGACCCTGGGAGGACAGTCCTGAGCAACACCATGACAAAACATCAGACATGGGGAGAGAGCATGGACGTCCAGCTGTGTCCCTCGGAAGGCCGTGCCTGTGGACGCCAGCTGAGCAGGACCTGCGCGTGGTCTGTGCCCACACCTGCTGGTCCACCAGACCCGGCCCACTACAGGCCCTGTCCCACCTGAGGCGGGAGCTGCAGGCCAAGTGCAGGGAGCACAGGGATTCGCGCGGGCGCGGGTGAGCGCCGAGCCTAGCTGCCCACCTGGGTGGTGAGCCGGGCTCTTCCTGGGTCTCTAGGCCGGACACGGGCCTGGCTTCCTGTTCTCAGAACACACCACAGAAGTGCACCGAACTTTCTCCAAATATCGGTTCTGCTGCGTGTCGAGGGCCCTCTGGGGTCACAGGGTCACAGGCACTCGGCTCCGCCACCCCCGCTCCAGGCGGTGCAGTGGCGCGGCCAGGTGGCACTCAGGCCACCCTGGACCTGCCTGAGAGGAGGCTGGCCTGCCGCGGGCTCCAGAGGAAGCTCACAGGAAGCAGGCCAGGGCTGCAGGGCGGACAAGGGCCTCCTCGCAGACAGCTGGTCACACAGACCCAGGAGAGCCAGCCTTGGCCCAGGCCCAGGCAGAGAGCAGGTCTCTGGGAGGCCACCAGCTCAGCGACAGTCTGGCCCACACTGCCCCTCGGCCACCACCCCTGCAAGACCCTCCAGGCTGCGGGCACCTGTAAACAGGCACGCTTGGCTTCTGATGCCTAGGTCCTCCTACCTGGAGTCGGATTATTCCACAGACTTTGCGCCTGAGTAGAGCTAGGCCTAAGGTCAGTACTTCCCAGTGATGGAATTGTACTGGCGAGGACACAGGAACTGAGTGAGATAAGAATGACCAACCACCCCAGCCATCTGGGCTGTGTCACACTCTGAGGGTCCCATGGGAAGCTGCCCGAATCCTCAGAAGAGAACTCTCCTGGGCATGTCCTAGGGGTGGCCACAGCCGGCTCTGGACCCCTGCAGCGCAGCTCCAGACCAGGTGGGCCCCTCCTGGAGGCTGAGCTGCTCCTGCTCTGGTCCAGAGAGGGCTTCCCCACCAAAGCCAGTCTCAGAAGCTGCCCTTTGACTCCAGTGACCACTTCCCAATTTCAGCCCAGGCGTGAGGACCATGCACAGAGGTCAGCATCCCACAGGCACTTCCGGACCTCACTGTGAGAGGAGCTCTGGCGGGGCATGGCCAGCAGCCAACACCAGAGCTGTCGGGCCTGGAAGTTTCTGCACTTGCTGCCCCTGAAGTGCGCACCTTAGAAATCCAGAGACAAGAGGGGAAGCTTGGAGGGGAGGGAGGGGGATGGAGGGGAGGGAGGGGGATGGAGGGGAGGGAGGGGGATGGGGGGGAGGGGAGGGAGAGAGAAGGGGGTAGGGAAGGGAGAAGGGAGGGTGAAGGAAGGGGGAGGAAAAGGGGAGGGGAGGAGGGGGAGGGAGGGAGGAGGAAGGGGAAGGGAGGGGAGGGAAGGGAGGGGTGGCAGGAGGGGAGGGAGGGGTGGCAGAGGGGAGAGGGGGGAGGGAGGGAGGGGTGGCAGAGGGGAGGGAAGGGAGGGGTGGCGGGGAGGAGGAGGGGAGGAGGGGGAGGGAGGGGGAGGAGGGGGAGGGAGGGGAGGGAGGGGAGGGAGGGGTGGCAGAGGGGGGGGGGGAGGGGGAAGGGGGAGGGGGGGGAGGGGGGGAGGGGAGGGGAGGGGAGGGGGGAGGGGGAAGGGGAGGGAGGGGGGGAGGGGAGGGGAGGGGAGGGGGGGAGGGAGGGGAGGGGGGGGAGGGAGCATATGTGGAAATACTCCCACAGCCAGAGGGAGACTCCAGAGGGGGACGCATCACCACTGCTAACCAATTCTGTAAATTCAAAAACAGAAAAAGGACAGGCTTCAGGGCCTCCCACGCATTCAGGACATCCTTTTTGATGGAGGAAAGCTCCTAGCAGCCTGTGACAGCTGCCTCCATGCTGGCACACGTTGGCTCTGAGGTCTGCTCCAGCAGGCCCCAGCTGCTGCCCCAACTTCCCTGTCCCCTGCCAGGCTGGCAGCCCGGCCTACCCAGGAGCTGCTGCTCTGTGTGTCCTGGTCTGTGGGACTCCAGCTGCGAGGGCCCCAGCCGCAGCCTGTCCCTCCTCTCAGGAGCACCCTGCGCTGCACGGACCTCCACAGTGGGCACCAGCAGCACGCGTGCAGGGACGGCAGCTTGGAGGTAACAGTCTGCGCTGATGAACAGACCAGGTCGCGGGAGGCCGTCACCTCGACCCCTGCTGGGCACTCCAGGGCACACGATTCCTCATACAGCCCCTGAATGCCGCCCCGAGTTCTCTGCATCTACAAACGGTGCTGGGGAGGACCATCTTCCCCTTACGCGTGTGTGCTCCGGATGGTCCCCAGGCTGCACCTGCAGCGGACCCTGTGGTCCCAAACTGCAGGCGTGGCGAGTCACGGGCCTCCTGACCCCATGTGCCCACCGTCAGAGGCTGCCGTCTGCCCTGGTCCAGCCAGAAGCCCTCCCTGTGGTCCCCAGCCCTCTGCCTTCCCTGCCGACTGGACCAGCCTGGCCCCCTGGGGACGGCCAGCTGCGCGTTCCCTTCCCACGGGGCTTCCTTCCTCTCGCAGCTGTCCAAGTGCTCTAGAGGTGATGGGCACCAGTGATCCACCCCAGGCTGCACAGGTGCCAGGCATCGTGGCTGGCCACTCTCTCAGCCCTGCAGCCTGGTCACCAGCAGCCTCGTGTGCCACGGCAGCGGGATCCGCCAGCCTTCCTGAACACACCTACAGGGGACGTCACCCGCGGGCTCCGGCCTCTGGCCCCCGAGGCACACGGATCTGGTGGCTGACTGTCCGGCAGGGCGACCACCCCAAGCCACCTCACTTGGTCAGCACAGGAAAGCCAGCTGCAGCAAGCTGCGGGGGCGGGTCCAGGAAGCCTGGGGTCCAGGTCGCTGTCCAGCACACAGTGGTCAAGAGTGGTCAGGGATGCTGCTCCAAGGACAGCGGGGAACGGAGCTCCCAGGAGCCCGTGGCTGAGTCGGGAACTCCTGCAAGGGGGTCTTCGTGGCCTAGCCAGCTGGACACACCCGAGAGCAGGGGTCCTCCTGTCCCCCTCCCACCAGGCGGCCCGTGGTGAGGGCGGGGGTTTGCCAGTCTGTGGCCCTGCCCGGGGATGCCCTCGGCTGCTGTGGGTGTGCTGCCTCACGTGGCTCTTCTGAAAACACCACAAAGGGCCAGGCATCCTGGCCACGGGCCACCTCCGTCTGATGAGTGGCAGGCAGTCCAGTGCGGGGGGGGGGGGGGGGATCTCGCCCAGGAGCTACCAGAGAGACCGTGGGACGAACAAAGCAAAACTCACTCACACAAAATCAGTTCTCTTCCTTCCCAGGCCACAAAGTTCTAATCTCAGCTGGATTTTATCAGATTTAGGCCAAAGCAATGAGTCCTGCCTGGCAGCAGGGTGAGCAGCCCCACCCACCACGCAGTCCAGCAGCCCAGGCCAGTGCAGGGAGGCGGGCGCTCTGAGCAGGAGAGGTGGTGCCGGCTTGCGGGTGCACCTGCTGCCTGTGAACTGGCCGAACTGGACAGGTGTGCTGAAGCATCTTTTTAAAAGGAACATTTAAAGGACCTTAAGTTAATGACCTGACTGTGGAATCACGTGGGTCCCATTTGCTCAGGTTTCTATGTGGGATGTGAAAAATCTTTTTCACTTAAGTCACCCGAAACTCCTCTTCCCGCCCCTGGCCAGCTGCCCCTCCCACCTCCCTGTTCCTGTGATTCCTGGAGGCCAAGCAGGGCCCGGGCTCTGCACACGGCACCACATGCAGAAGGCCCACAGCAGGAGGACAGCCAGGCGGCCGGCGGCGGGCAGGAGCCCTAGGCAACGGAGAGGAGCAAGGAGAGCAGAGCTGCTCCCAGTCCCCGGCTGCTGTGTGGACGGCGGGCGGAGCAGGGCAGGGCCCCCTGCTCTGACTAGCGTGGCGGGAGCCCAGCTGGACGGCCCACTCCTCTCCAGGGCACTCTGCTGCCCTGCGGTGTGCTGGCAGAAGGCCCGCTGCCGTTCCCAGCAAGGGACAATGGCGGGAATTCACACAGCACATCGACCTGATGTGGTGTGGCTTCCTGATTTAAGAGAAAAGCAACTCTCACGAAAACGCACGGCTTGTTACCGCAGTTCTCTAAGCAGTGACGTAGCCAGCGCTTTTTTTAAACTGACAGGCTACTTTACAGGAATTTGCCATTCAGAATTAAACTCCCTTCTGTTTGGGGGGAAAAAATGAAGTTGTTCAACTAAGAAGAATTAAGTTTGCAGGACAATCGCCGCAGGCCTTCCAGACCATCTCGGGAACATCTTCAACAGCAGACAAAACACAAAAAAGCATCTCTCCAGTTTCTGTCTCAATAAATGAAAGGAAACTTGCTGAAACTGTTCAGGATGACGGGAATTTACTGGTGTGAGTTCAGTGAACTCTTAACATAAACTGAAAGGCAGCAGTCACGGCTGGAGGGTCTCTGCGTCACAGACCAGGTCAAAAGCAGGTGCATCTGTGTGGGGGGTAAAGGACCATCCTCTGGGACACTGTCACCTCCTGGCGACAATCGAGAGGCTAATCACGGGGCAGGGGAAGCAGGCAGGACTGCTCCCAGGTGAGAACCTCTGCTTTGGAGCAAGGACCCGAGTTCAAATCCCAGGACCCGGGCAGGAAGACGGCCCCCTGGGCTGCAGGCTGGGCTCTCCTCCACCAGGGGGCCGTCGCGCCCACCTCGCCCTCTGCTCCCAGCACCGCCGTGCAGGTTGGCCCAGACAGGCCATAGCACCTGCAGCGCAGGGTCAGGGCCAGCTCATCTCTCCGGGTCAGCACCTGGTTCTCCTACAAACCCCAGGCCAGAGCACTGAGGGTCACAGGGTGGGATGTCGAGAGCCCCAGAGGGGTGCTCACTCAGTAAAATGCTCCCCGATCCTAGCAACTTGGGAGGCTGAGGCAGGAGGATCTCAAGTGTGAGGCCAGCCTGGATAACTCAGTGAGACCCTGTCTCACAATAAAAATTTTAAAGGGCTGTGAATATAGTCCAGTGGTGGAAGCTCGCCTGGCCTGTGTGAGGAAAAGATAGCACAGGTGACAGAGCTTTGGGTCAGCTGTGCCTGCTGACAGCCACTGCTGGCCCTGTGGGGACCCCCCAGGGAACTCGAGTCCGCTCAAGCCCATCAGCAGGAGCTGGGTCAGCTTCCTGTGGTCACTCCCAGCACCTCCAGGGCAGCTGCCCAAGCCCCGGTCAGCCCTGGGGCAGCCTGCCAGCCAGACACCACCCCAGCCCTCGGCCAGCGAGGGCGCCGAGGCAGCAGGACGGGCTTGCTCCAGGCCCTGGCCTGGATTCCAAGCTCTGCTCCCACCCAAAGCTCCCAAATCCCTGAGGCCACTGTGACAGGGGGACGCTGCAGGGCCACAGTGTGCGCCTCATGTCAGGTGACACCATCCCCCACGACACAGATGGGGACGCTGCAGGGCCCTAGTCTGTGCCCCGCAGACAGGTAACACTGTCCCCGGTATACAGGTGATGCCGTCCCAATGTACAGGTGACACTGTCCCCCATGACACAGATGGGGACACCTGAAGGGTGTTTGTGCCCACGTACAGGTGACATCGTCCCCCAGGAGACAGATGGGGACGCCACTGGCCATAATGTGTCACCCAGGTAGATGATTGGCACTGGAAGGACGTGCAGTCACCAGGGGGCTGCCTTGCTTGTTGGGGACGTGAAGGGTGCAGTCACTTTGGAAATGGCCTGCACACTACCGCGCAGTCACGTGGAACCCAGAGGAGGCACCATACAACCTGCAGTGCCACGCCCGTGCGTGCTGGGGGACTGCACCCCACAGAAGCACACGGGGGCTGGGCTGTAGCTCAGTGGTAAAGTGCTTGCCTCGCACGTGTGAGGCACTGGGTTCAAGCCCCGGCACCACATAAAAACAAATAAAGACACCATGTGTTCACCTACATCTAAATAAATGTTTAAAAAAGAAGCAGCACACAGGCGTCCGCAGCACCGTCCCCACAGCTGGAGGATGGAGCCTCAGAAGCCTCCTCAGCCTCCAGAGGAGGCTCGACACCAGCAGCGTGAAGAGAAGGAGCCCCGACAGCAGCTCGGGGCGGGCCTCGAGGGGCCGCTGGAGCACAGACGGCCGGGAGGCGCCTCACACTGCGTGGCCCGCTTGCGTGCAAGGCCCAGAGCGGGCACCTGGAGAGGGCACCCAGACACAGGAAGCAGGCGGGGCTGCGGGGCCAGGGAAAGGCACTGCCCCTGCGCTCAGAGATGCTCTCTGGGGAGACGGGACGTCTGGAACTCGGTGGGTGGCGGTGACCGCTGCACAGCTCTGCAGACATCCAGAACACATGCTGGGAAGGCGCAGAACACACGCCCACGGGGAGTGGGCGCCCCGCAGACCCCCACACCCCGTAAGTGTGCACAGTTTCAGATCACTCCAGTACGACTTTGTAACCCTTCTGAATGAACAGTAGGCATTCAGCGTGCCGCCTGGTATACAGCAGGAGCTCACACGGTCGTGGCCTAACTCCACCGAGACTCATTTCTGAAACACGATCATTTCCTAAGCAACGCAACCAGCGTGTGACGCGTTGAACTGCCACCTGTCAGAGCTGCGGAAACCAGCAGCTCAATGTCTCAATCTCCATTCTCCCATTAGAGACACCTGATCCTCACTTTTGGCCCATGTCTTGAAGATCCTGTCCTGGAACTTGGGAGAGGACGGGACCACCGTTCGTGAGTGTCCTCACCTGCCACCTGGTCCACGCGAGGCCACTCGAGGAGAAGCTGGTCTCCAACGACACGGACTGGGGCGTCCTCCTGCCCCCAGGAGCCCCTCCTCCCCCCTCCTCTGCCCTGCAGGCCTGTCCTCAGCCAGGAAGGCCAAGTCCCGGCCCGCCCCTCCGCTGGACGTCCTGGGACATGGCCATCGGGCTGCCGTGTTGCAGGCCACCCAGCGATGTGGAGCTGGACCAGTAAGTGACCACAGTTGCTGGCCTCAGTTCCGGGAGACGCTCAACCACTCCTCCAGGTAGAGGCGCGCAGGCCCTGTTGGCCATCTGTCCCCCACTGCTGACGCCCACCGGGGCCACAGTGGCCGTCTGTCCCCCACCGCTGACGCCCACCGGGGCCACAGTGGGCCGTCTGTCCCCCACACTGCTGACGCCCACCGGGGCCACAGTGGCCGTCTGTCCCCCACTGCTGACGCCCACCGGGGCCACAGTGGCCGTCTGTCCCCCACTGCTGACGCCCACCGGGGCCACAGTGGCCGTCTGTCCCCCACTGCTGACGCCCACCGGGGCCACAGTGGCCGTCTGTCCCCCACTGCTGACGCCCTTCCGGGGCCACAGTGGCCGTCTGTCCCCCACTGCTGACGCCCACCGGGGCCACAGTGGCCCGTGCTGTCCCCACACTGCTGACGCGCCCACCGGGGCCACAGTGGGCCGTCTGTCCCCACTGCTGACGCCCCTTCGGGGCCACAGTGGGCCGTCTGTCCCCCACTGCTGACGCCCACCGGGGCCACAGTGGCCGTCTGTCCCCACTGCTGACGCCCTTCAGGGCCACAGTGGCCGTCTGTCCCCCACTGCTGACGCCCACCGGGGCCACAGTGGCCGTCTGTCCCCACTGCTGACGCCCTTCGGGGCCACAGTGGCCGTCTGTCCCCCACTGCTGACGGCCCACGGGGCCACAGTGGCCGTCTGTCCCCACTGCTGACGCCCACCGGGGCCACAGTGGCCGTCTGTCCCCACTGCTGACGCCCACCGGGGCCACAGTGGCCGTCTGTCCCCACTGCTGACGCCCTCCAGGGCCACAGTGGCCGTCTGTCCCCCACTGCTGACGCCCTTCAGGGCCACAGTGGCCGTCTGTCCCCACTGCTGACGCCCACCGGGGCCACAGTGGCCGTCTGTCCCCACTGCTGACGCCCACCGGGGCCACAGTGGCCGTCTGTCCCCCACTGCTGACGCCCACCGGGGCCACAGTGGCCGTCTGTCCCCACTGCTGACGCCCTTCAGGGCCACAGTGGCCGTCTGTCCCCACTGCTGACGTCCACCGGGGCCACAGTGGCCGTCTGTCCCCACTGCTG
Source organism: Tamias sibiricus (assembly GCA_025594165.1). NCBI lineage: Eukaryota > Metazoa > Chordata > Mammalia > Rodentia > Sciuridae > Tamias > Tamias sibiricus. Next base: position 1,110,559 of record CM046663.1, read on the forward strand.
ACGCCCACCGGGGCCACAGTGGAGCAGAGTCTGTGCCACACTTGGGGACGAACGCTGGCACTGGCACCTCTCGTGTCCCGGCCCTGGATGCTGCTGGGCAAATGGACCCCGCTATCCAAGCAGGTGGCCCTGAGCCCAGGCCTCCCTGGACCAAGGGCTGGGAGGCTGTGGGTGGGGGACCAAAGGCTGTCGGCCACGAACAGTCACGCCAAAACCCTGTGCGAGCACACGGGTGTGGGTGGCTTTCAAGACGCTCCGCACCCAACATCCTGGTCACACCCCGAGTCCCCTCCCCCTCCCTTGAGGCTGGGCCGGACCTGCCCCCGGGACTCTTGGCACCAGAACGTGGCCAAGGTGCAGTGGGCCCCAGGGTGGATCCTTGCAGAGGCTCTGGCCTCCCCCGGGAGCTCTGCACACTCTGAGGACACGGCACACGTGCCCCGAGGGCCTGGGGTCCGGGGCCTCCAGGGAGGCGCTGACTCCAGGCCAGGTCCTCACCCTGAGAAGGGCCAGCCCCGCTCTTCACACCCATGGGGCTCTGCCTCCCCACCCCGTCTGCTCTGAGGACAAGGTCAGGAGGACGTCCAGGAGGACAGGCCACACCTTGATCGCCACAGCCAACCCGCAGCCTGACAGGCGAGGGACTGTGCAGGACTATGCGCGCCTCCCAATGGCCACAGAGCTGGCCGGGTGGCCCCGGGCTTCACAGGTGCACAGCCGTCCCTTCCCCCGCCCCGAGCGAGCTCTGGGACGCTGCCCACACAGCTGTGCAGTGACCACCTGGCAGTGGAGCCCTGGGCACCGGCCGCGCGTGCTCTTGGGGGCAGGTGCTCGCTCCCGTCCCAGCCAGGGGCTGACTCAGAGTGGACCTGGCTGTTCCCAGGTCGGGTGTGGACTGCTGTCTGCTGGTGCCAGCGTGGACAACGCAGCAAGGGACAGGATGTGAAGTGGACAGTCAGTCCTGCTGACACACAAACCAGACGATACAGGCGGGCGTTTCCCAGACCCGAGGACCGGCTGTGCAAGGGGGTGGGAGGGCCATGTCAGTGACTCGAACCCGCAGGCCAGGGGCTGGAAAATGGCTCGCCCCAAGTGCAGCTGCAGCCTGTCCTGTGCAGCCCACCAACCAAGCAGGTCTTCACACTCTTAAAAACCAAGAGGGGCTGGGGTTGCGACTCAGCGGTAGAGCGCTCGCCTAACACGCGCGCGGCCCGGGTTCGATCCTCAGCACCACGTACAAATAAACGCATTGTGTACAACTAAAGCAAAAAAAAAATAAAAAACGAGAAGACACTCATGACGTGAAGATCACGGGGAGCGAGACGTCAGTGTCCGCGGTCAAGTGCTACTGCCCACAGCGGCCCCAGCTGCAGACAGCCCTGGGCGGCTGGCACGCTGAGCAGCCGTGACAGAGGACGCAGGTGCCCCAAGGCCTGGGAGCACATCAGGACGAGGATGTGCAGCGTGGCTGAGGCGCCTGGGGAGAGCAGACTGGCCTACGTCTCCCAAAGCTAAGTGGTCACCCAGTCAACTGTGGACCCTCCCGGACCCCGGGGCAGGGTGCCTCTGCCTCTGTGACGTGCATCCTGGGGGGTCCCGGTGCACGTGTGAGCGGGGGTGCTCTAGCACGCGAGGCTGCGTCAAGAGAGGGCTGCACAAGTGCACGTGGAGGGCAGGTGCCGGAGCGCGACTCTGGCTCTCCGAGGGCCCTGCACCGAGGCCCGCACTCTGGGCCGTCACTGGCTCACCGCAGGCTCAGAGGCGGTGGCATGCCTCACACCGTGCCACCGGCAGGTCCATGGTCTCTGCCCATTTCCTCAGCCAGAAGGGGGGCAGGTGATGGGCAGCAGCTGCTCAGGAGGCCGCTCGACAGGGCAGGCGGTGTTCTCCAAGAGCAAGGGCGGCCGGGGCAGTCAAGCAGAGCGCAGGCAGCCTCTGCGCAAGGAGGCCAGGTGCCTTCCTTGCCACAGTGGGCTCACCAGAGCTCCAGAACCCACAGCACGGTCTTCAGGCTGGCCGGACGAGAGTGGCCACGCGGCCCGACTGGAGTGCACAACCTGTGAGCAAGGCCACGCCAGCGTGCAGACTCGCACAGGCCTGGTGCGCAGCAGGGAGGACCTGCTGTGCAGAGGCGCCCAGGCCCCTGCTCCTGTCCCGCAGGTGCTAGGCACACCACCCCTCTGATGAGGCCGCCCTGCGTCCCGCAAAGGTATTCCCGACATCAGTGTCGGAAGCTCCACGTTCTCGCTCGTGGTGTGACAACTGACGCCTCAGACCCGGCAACGCCAGATGAGGACGGAGGGCAAGGGAGATCCCTGGACCCCCCACCCAGGAGCCAGACGCAGGCTCGTGGGGCCGAGGGCTGCGGCCCACCAGGGTCTTCCAACCTGTGGCTCAGCCACGGTGCCGTCCTGCTGTGCCATCGCTGGCCCCGGTGGTGACCTGCGGGCTCAGCCAGCACCTGTCCCACCTGGCGGGCCAGGCAGGGGTCTCTGTCGCCCACGGGCAGGACCCAGATGGCTGGCAGGACAGCCGCTCTGTCCACATCCACGAATGATGAAGCCAGGAGACAAATGAGGGCCGGGCACCCTGTGAGCCTCGGGCACTGCCCTCGTCAACGAAAACACGCCCCACAGTGTGACGTGGACATACAAGACACTGTTTTGGGTTTTCTTCCTGTCACGCCCTGTTGAACCTGAAGTCTAGTAAACAGGCAAGGGCAGTCTCAGGAGCGCCCAGAACTGGCCGACCACAGGCCAACCCGTAACCCCGGGGCAGCCTAGACCCTGCCTTCCACTGCTGGCCATGGCAGGCTGTGCACAGGGAGGTCTGACCACAGAGACGGAGGACCCGCCCCCAGCCAGAGCCGCATTCCAGGCAGAAGCGCAGGGAGGGACCTGCCTGACCAACGTCCCCTCAGAGGGGACGGAAGGTCCAGGACAGGGATGCGCCTTGAACCCCAGGAAGCAGGGACAGCCACAAGGCTCCCTGAGGTCTCAGTGACCAAGGGGGGCGCAGGCAGCCGACTGCGGACCCTCTGGACCCCGGGGTGGGGTGGCCTGCACCCACCTGCGTCTGGCCGGGTCACCAGAGGCCATGAAGGAATGGGCTCTGGCTACACAGCACTTCCTGCACCCACACACCCGTGCGCCTCTCTGGCTTGAAAGACAGAGACCTGGAAATGTCGCAGTGTGCTTGTTTAAAGGCAGGACTCCACATAAGGAGACCTCTCACACACCAGGAGCAGCAGCGAGCAGCACGTGGGTAAGTGACAAGGCACACTGCAGGCTGTTCACAGAGAAAGGAACAGTGACTTGACAGGAAGACAAGACCCAGCAGCCTCAGGATCAAAGGGACGCCCAGTCACAACAGCAGGGCGCCAGCCCCAGGCAGCCAGCAGAACAGGGCCTGAGGCCCGACTGCCCAGCTCAGCCCTCCTGTCCAGCCTCTCCTGCCCCTCTCAGCTGAAAGTGGGCCCCACGTCTCACCCAAAGGAAACCTGCAGATCTAACCCTGGTCGTCACAGTGGCTGGAAATGCAGAAAACACCACCAGGGCGCAGCCCACGCCCGCCTCTCCCCCATGGGTGCCTCCCACGTGCACCCAGGGACTCTCAGCACTCCATGGGTCACGGCTTCTCAGGATCACTTTTTCAAGCCTGGGGATGCCGGGTCTGTTACAGGAGCACTGAACTCAGGAAGGAGCAGGGAGCAGGCAGAAGTAGAAGGTGGGGCCAGGAGGAAAACCCCACCTCTCCCACCTGGGAGAGCCCCACGGGCACTCAGGGAGGGAGGCCAGCTGGGCCTGTGCCGCCTCCAGCACTGGCTAACCTGCCGCCCATTCACCTGCTCTGACATCACCCGCCCCCCCAGGGCAGGAGGGCTGTCTGTAGGAGGTCTGGGTGTCCTGTGACCCGGAGGCTCCTCTGGGCCGCCCAATCTCTGACCTATGGTGATCAGACCCAGGAGGATGGACGCACAGCAGCACGCCCTGTCTGATAACAGGCTGTGAGACGCTTTTTATGTTACCTCTGAAGCTGGCTAGCGCGTGGCACAGTTGCTTATCTGGATTAGCAAAAGCAGCACAGATACACCGTGATTTCAAAATCACGTTTGTATTTATGGTCACCTGGCCAAGCACACAGGTCCACTTCATGGTCGTCAAAATCAAAGGCCACGAAGAGCCAACTTGGTCAGGAGTCCCGTGAATGCCTTCAAGCCTCTGCCATAAATACTTCAGACATCTATCTCATCTCTTTGATTTCTTTCCTTTCTTTATGCACAGAGTCCCATGCTTTCTTTAAAAATTTGCAAAAAGCTACAAAAAAAACTACCAAATGTGCACATAATGCACTAAGAAAAAGCATCATTTATTTGAAAAAGTGCCAAGAAAAATATCCTTTGCCTTTGCGGTCTCTGTGCATCGCCGGCCTGAGCCTGGGTGCTCACTGCTGGGTAGAAGCGCATGGATGCTGTCGTGCCACGGGGTCCATGAGGCACCTGCTGAGCCTGCAGGCTGGAGGGCCCGCAGCTAGCAGCCTCACCACCTCTCAGTGCCGACTGCACTTCCCAGCCCCTATCTGGGCACTGCAGGACATGCAGAAGTCCCTCCCGTGGCTCCCCGAGGGTCTGCTCATACTCGTCAGCGAATGAGTCACCCGGAGTCCACTCTGCCCTGGCTGACCCTGAGTCCATCCCTGCCGAGTGACCCTGACCGCCTCCTCCTGACTCCACCTGTTTGCATCTCCCCAACCACCTGACCGGCAGCCTGGTCCTCCTGCCCCTCCCCAGCCTCCAAGCACCCAGGAATCTCCAGCACTGAAGCAGCACCCAAGCCCCATGTGCTGCCTGTGAACTACTTCTGGGTAAGGGTCACCTCTGCCGCACAGCAAACACCACCCAGGAAGCGTTTGAAAGACAACAAGAAATTGTTTAATTAAACAACAGGCAAAGGCTTGAACAGACATTTCTACAAAGACATGCACATGGTCAAGGAGCACAGGAAGAGCTGCTCCTGTTGCTAATGATAGAGACCCGCAAGCCCTCACCCTTAGGATGGCTGCAATCAGAAATCCAGAGACCCAGCCGGGCGCGGTGGTGCACACCTGTAATCCCAGCACTTGGGAGGCTGAGGCAGGAGGATCGCGAGTTCAAAGCCAGCCTCAGCAATGGCGAGGCACTTAGCAACTCGGTGAGACCCTGTCTCTAATAAAATACAAAAAAGAGCTGGGGATGTGGCCCAGTGGTCGAGTGCCCCTGAGTTCAATCCCCGGCACCAAAAAAAAAAAAAAAAAAAAAAAAAAAATCCAGAGATTGCAGGAATGGCAAGGAGGTGAAGCAGGGAAGCCAGCAGGGCAGGCCCTGTTAGTAGGGTGTCCAGAGGCAGGTGCCACCACAACCACAGCAGCCCCATGGAGGGCCACGCCCACACAGGCCGCAGCCCTGGTGCACACTGGGTCTGCATGCACCAGGGCGCTCACCGCAGAAAGGCACGCACCAAGAGAGTGCGCCCACACCAGGCCATCAGAGCAGTCGGGGCTGCAGAAGAAGGGCCAGGGACCAAGGGCCGAGGGCTGGCGCTCCTGCTCACTTCTGCGAGGAAGCCCCTGTGGAATCTCTCGCACAGCGATGGGAAATCCTCAACTCTACGGCTGCACCTAGAAGCGGTTAAGATGGTGACTCTGTCATGTGTGCTTTTGAACTATTTTGAAAAAATGGTTTAAAATGAATCAATAGCACAGCCTAGGCCCTGCCAGTCAGACCTGGGTGGGAGGGGGGGAGGGGCCTGGGCACTGAGTTTTTAAGCTCTCACGTGATTCCAACGTAGAGCTCTGCCTAGGAAAGGCTACAGACTACAAACTAGACCTTCAAAGATCTGTTGAGGTAGGGGATACAGACCTACCTCTGTCCTCTGCACCCAGGGTATGCAGTAAGTGCTCATTAATTATTATACATTCATATTACTGTCAACTGAATGAAAGCATGAATGATTATTCGGGGAGTAATGACACTCTATAAATATACTTTAAAATGCTGGGCCAAAATCACAGTTGAATTCTATTTTTACTTCCGCTGCTCATTTGTCCCAAAGCTAGTAAGTCTTTCAGCTGTCCAACTTCCCTCTGGTAGGACAGCCACAACGGCTAGGCCACCGCCTGATCCCCTGCGCCAGGCCCTGCTACCAGACTCACAGGGTCATTCCACCTCCGCTTTGTGATAGGGCTGCTCCCACTACCTGGCCCCCATGGAGGAAGCTGGGGCGCTGGGGCATAGGGTGCAGTGGGCGGGGCCTTGAGGTGGGCAGGGCCGAGGAGCACACTGCTTTGCCTGGGGGAGGAAGAGAAGAGGAACAGCTTGGAGAAGGCGCTGCGCCAAGTCATTTTGCTCATATCCTTTCCTCTGGGTCATGAACCTGCAGAGCACAATACAGCTGCTCTGCCATCGTGGTGAGCCTGACCCAGGCGGCGCACAGGCATCGCGGCCAGTTCCTGGGACGGGAAGCTGTGGTGCCCCGTGGGTAACTGGCTTGATCAACAGACCCACGGGAATCACCCAATTAGCCTCCAGTGAAGCCTTTCCCAGTTTCCCCTCTTCTCACTTTTGGTCCTCTAGCACCTAAAATCAGTGCCAAGTCAGGTGGACTCCATACCCACAGACTCCTAAGTCAGCCCCACCTGCCACAGCCTCCACTGGTGGCCCGGGCACCTGGCGGCAGGTCACTGCCTCAGGAGAGGCATGCCAGGCCTCCCAGGGGAGCCCTGCAGAGCCCAGCGCCCTCTGGCCCTACTGTGCTGGTCACACAGCAGTGGCCGAGCGTCAGATGCGCCCTGCGCCACCTTCTGCCTGCTGTGTCTGACCCAGTCCACTGCAGACTCCAGCACCAGCCCACTGGACAGCGCTAGCACACCATTTCCCTCTCGCGTATTTCTGCAGCGCTGAGATGCAGCCAGGGCCACGTGCTCAGGGGGAGACCCACCCCTGCACTTAAGCCCTCTCTCCAGCCTGACACCACGTTTCTTGGGGCTTCCAGGGTCCAGCAGCGCACCCCACACCACCCCTTCCCAGTACTCTGCAGAGAGGGAACGGCACAGGGGTTCGCTTGATGCCTGGACTGTTTCCCCAGTGGCTTTGAAGCTTACATGTTTGTTTTCTTTTTCCCTAACCTTCTCCTCCCTGATCTTTTCCCTGATCTTCTCCTTCTTGATCTCCCTGATCTTCTCTGATATTCTTTTCCCTAAACTTCTCCTCCCTGATCTTCTTTTCCCTGATCCTCTCCTTCCTGATCTCTCCTCCCTAATCTCATTTTCTCTGAATCACCTCTACAAAAGCCCCCTGTTCCTGCAGAAGGGCAGGATCACAGCTTTTGGGACAGGAGTCCCCTGTGTTTCTCCTTTGCTAGCAAAGCAATGAACCTTCTTTTTCCTTTTTCTCAAGAATTGGATTGGCGTCTAGGCCAAGGACCAAGTTTCCGGTTATAGCAATGACTAAACAGAAAAGCCCCTAGGATGCAAAACACACCTGCCAAACACACCAAAGGTGGACACTGAGCTGCAGGTCCAAGACGGCCCTCAGACCTGGGCCCTGCATCCGGAGAATGCAGCCCCACAGGCACCACCCTGAGCTTGGGCTTCAGGCAGCACAGCAGGAGCCGCTGAGGCAGGGTCATTCAGCAAGACGCCAGGCAGCGCCCACAGCCAGGCCCCGGCTAGGGAAGCGGTTCTCCTTTCATAAAGGAGCAGAGCCACCTGGGCTCCAGAGCTGCTCCCGTGCAGACAGTGGCATCTGTGTACATCATGCAACACGGGAGGTCATCGGGTTTACACGGCACCAAGAGACAGGCGCTGGCCACCCCAGGGCTAGATGGTGAGCTCCCGGAGAGCACGCCCTGCCTGCTGGGCTGCACCTCCCTCCTCCCTGGCAGTCTGCTGTGCAGCCTGGGCGCGCATCGACCTTTTTAAAATGTGCGCAGTGCTGGACATCGAACCCAGGGCCTGGAGCACACCGGGGAAGTGTCCTGGGACTGGGCTACACCTTAACCCCTTATCATCTTAAAAGCTCCTTCCAAGAGGTCTTAAATGCCACAGTCATGTGACAGATAAGATGCTTTTATCCTGGCCTCGTAGCCATTTCTGTAGGGGGCAGGAAATAACTCAAGAAAGATTTGTGTTTAGGTAGCTTTTACATCACTAAAGCTGAAAATTAATCTTAGTGTACGAACTTGCATTTCCATGGGAAAGAGGAAACCCCAACAGCCTAGGCTTCTAGATAATGGAGACCAGGGCAGCACCGTCAGCTGATGGCTAAGAGGCCTGGTTCTCAGTGCTGCACACGTGGAACTCCTTGAGTTCCCACACTGTCGGCCACTGCAGCTACACAGTTATCGCCATCCTTCCCACTTGCAAATCAGAACACGGGGTGCAGAGAGGCCAAGCGGCCTGCCCAGGCCACACAGGCAGACCCTGAGCTCTCTGTCACAGCGGGGCAGTGCCTGGCTCGTCCCTGGGGCACAGTGCTGGTTTGGGGTAGCATCACTGGCCCAGGGGCTCCCAGCTCACCTCAAGCCACACGATCACCACGGCTGCCACCTTCCTGTCCTGCTGGATCCTGCGTCCAACTCAGCTTGCTGAGATAACCCGACCTACCCACCCAAGGGTATGGGCAGGTAACGAGGCCACTTCTCCACCGTCCCCCCCACAGGAGCTGGCTGCCACCTTCCTGTCCTGCTGGATCCTGCGTCCAACTCAGCTTGCTGATAACCCGACCTACCCACCCAAGGGTATGGGCAGGTAACGAGGCCACTTCTCCACCGTCCCCCCCACAGGAGCTGGCTGCCACCTTCCTGTCCTGCTGGATCCTGCGTCCAACTCAGCTTGCTGAGATAACCCGACCTACCCACCCAAGGGTATGGGCAGGTAACGAGGCCACTTCTCCACCGTCCCCCCCACAGGAGCTGGCCATCTGGGCCTGGAGAGCCATCACAAGAACCCCCCGACAGCCCGTCACTGCCCACTGCCTCAAACGAGGTGTGGTTTCTAAGTCTGTCCACGTGGCTTAGTGGTCACCAAGGATTCTACTGGACAAAGAAGCCACAGGGTCCCTGCCCTCTGTGACACGCAACCACGAGCCATGGCAGTCGAGGTTCCTGGTTCAAATCCATGGCTCAGGTCCACTGATGAGGCCACGCTGGCGCCAGCATTCTGCAGACCCACCAGGCTGCCACCCCTCTCGTTTCTGCTGCCTGGGAAGAGTTACTACAGAATCAACGAGGTGACCGATCATCGCCCTCAAAAGCACCCATGAGGTCCAGAATGACCCTCTGCATGCTGGGCGTCCACTCAGGACACTGCTGGGGCACCACAGCCCACGGCACGCGGATCAGGAACCCGCACGTACAATCACTACGCGTGGCCCGGAAGTCGGAAGCTGGAAAACGCTGAAACCATCCCAGGAGGTCTCAGCGATTTCTCTTCCTGCTGCTGAAATGAAAGGGTGGTGCTCAGCCCTGTCCCGAGAGATGGCGCAGTGGGGTCTGCTGAGCACTGGCAGATGGGAACAGCCAACGCAAACAGGTCACTGCCTTTCCAGAACTTCCCCCACAGCCAGGGCTGCACTCTTTCAACCCCCGGTAAGCTGCTCAGGTGCCCATGGAGGAGGGTGACGGCCTCCTGCTGGCCTGAGCCCCCCGAGAGCCCAGGGCGGGAGGCTGAGGCCTGTGTCAGGGGAGGAGCCCTGCCCCCTCCTTGCCCTGTGAAGCCACCTAGCACTCCTGTGTTCCTGTGCGTCAGGCCTGCTCAACCCCGTTACGTGAGCTCACGGTCACCACGGCAGGGTGCATTTGTGGTCCTCGCTGTACAGACAAGGAACCCGAGGAAAGGAAGATGGCCTTGCCAAGGGTCAACATCTGCTCAGTGATGTGGCCAAACTCCAGCCGGGGCAGCTGGCCGGACTCTGGTCTGACCCTCCGTGCACACCGCTCCACACATGTGCCCTGCTGCCTGGGACCACAACTACGTGGGCCCCGGTCCAAGGGCATTGCCCTGACTTGGCTTGCTCACCAAGGCGCAGGGCCAACACACAGCGAGGAATGGACGCACGCTGTTACTGCCCTGTGGGCTCCTGTGCTCTGCCCGTGTGGGTCAGAGGACCGGCAAGCCCCGGCCCCCAGCCCCTGCAGGAGTCCTCATGAGCTGCGGTGACGCCTGCTTCAGGTGACGCCTGCTTCAGCCGTTCAGGGAAACCAGTGGACTTCAGGGAGACCTCCATCCAGCGCCACTGAGACACCGGCAGAACCACAGCATGCGGGGTGTAGGTCTCCCAGTGTCCCTTTATGATTAATTCTCCCTTGAATGAAAAAGTCTCCCTCCCCATACAAGTGTATGGAGTATCTTTTATTAGACCCAGGTGGATACTTCCTTTTTCACTTTAACTGCAGAAAAACAAGGAGCTAAGTCCATCCCAGACGTGTGCTAACAGTTTTCTCTTTCTTTAAAGCCCTCTTTTATGTTGCACCTAATTGCAAAGCTACTTGAATCCTTCCTGGGGAAAGAAAGGCTGACCTCCTAATTAGCAGTTCTCTCCTCTTTCATCGGCCTGGACTCCGAGCCCAGAACAGGGCTGCCCAGAGACTGAGCCATGGGGCTGCTGCCCAGGGCGTCCATGCACCCCACAGAGCGCCTGACAAGGCTCCCACATCTGCCCATGTGGCCAGGGTGGACCAAGGGCAGGACACAGGGGGGTTTATACCACACACACACACACACACACACACACACAAGTATAGTGGTAGAACACTTGCCTAGCATGTGTGAGGCACTGGGTTCAATTCTCAGCACCACATATAAATAAATAAAATAAAGGTCCATCAACAACTTAATTAAAAAAAAAAAAACAAGTATCACTGCACAAGAGACGAACTCATACCTCCACCACTTTGAACGCTGCTAAGCTTACGTAGAGGCAGTTACTAAAGTATGAAGTATGAAGCACTGTGTTTTTAAGTCCACACTTCTAACCGGTATTTACCATACTCATTAATTTACTTCTAGCCCAAACGGCCAGTGTGGCTGTCCAGCCAGCCTGAGCTTGACCTGTGTTGGGCAGCCGCGGCTCCCTGGCCTGGCACTGAGAGCCCAGCACACTTGCTTGTGTGGTCTGCAGATTGGAAGGACAAGGTCCTGCGTGACCTCACCCTCAGAATCTCCAGGTGCAAGCAGACGGTGGTCACCACAGGCGGGAGGCAGGGGCGGGCTCAGGAGAGAGGGAGTCACAGTGGGACAAGAGGAAGGAGCTCTGGTGCCCCATCGCCCAGCAGGCGACTAGTGCACAGTACTGCACTGTGTGCTCCAAAGTGGCTGGAAGGAATTAGAACGTCCTCACTGCAGAGACGTGACCCAGGCTCAAGGCGGTGGACACGCTGATGGCCTCGCCCTGATCTGTGTGCGAGGAGAACAAGTACCCAAGCAGCACGCTGTGCCCAACCTCTGTGTACTCATGTCTCAAAGATCACCTTCTAAGAACCCAAGACACCAAGCAGAAAGCAGGATAAGGGACTTTACGGTCTCCACCTGCTGGTTCCTAAAGCTCCTTGAAATGACCCTCCTCAGTCCAGCAGGTTCCTGGACAGTCTGCTGGGGCTAACCAGGTGCTCCTGGCAGGCCCGCCCCTCTCTGCCACCCACTGCCTGCCTGGTCCAGCACCTCCACGCTGGGCAGCACTGGCCAGCACGCCCACACCACACTGACCCACCCTCAGTGGGAGCTTCATTCAGCAAACAAACGCATCTGAAGCTGAAAAGTCGTCAGCTAAACTCAGAAGCCCCCACTGTCCCGTGCTGGGCTCCTGCACACCTGCGGACACTCCGTGTGAGGGAATCTCCCAGACTCGCAGCAGCACTCGAGTTGGACGCGAGGGCAGACGCCCAGTGGTGTGGCTGACCGAGGCCTTCCGTGGAGCCAGAACTGCTGACGCGGGTCTGGGAGGGAATGAAAGGAGCGACGCGGCAGCGCGGAGTCCTGCACCGGCCGCCAGCGAGGGTCCGAGTCTGACGGAGCAGAGGGAGCGCGCAGACGAACACGGAGAGCCCGCTGCAGACAGACATGGCTGCGGACACGCGCCCTCCCCTAAAGCAGGCGCCGCCGCACAAACCGCGCACTTCGGAAAGGACAGAGGAAGTCCCCCCGGGAGGACCCTCACCCAGAAGCCTCCAGCGGAACAGATTTCTCCCATACGCCTGACCGCCACTGCGCTACCACTGCCTGTGAGGACCAGCCGCCTGTGGCCACCAGGGCACACGCTTAGCACAGACACCGGGAGGAACGGGAGACCTCGCTCCCCTCCACCCCAGCGCCACAGCTGGGGAGAGCGCTTCAGTCCTCCCAGGCGTGAACCATGGCAGCCCAGGAGTGTCCTTCGCTGCCAAATCACCGCTGTGTGCCGAGCAAAAGGCACTGCTGTCCCCAGGTTGCTTCCAATCAGATTCACCACCAACGAAGCGAGTTTGCAGGGGTCCCCAAATCAGCAACGTCCGGGTTTTCCAAGAGGTGAGGGGCAGTGCCTACCGTGGGACAGGCACCTGCCGGCCGGACATGCCAGCTGAGCACAGCAGTCGCTAAGCAGTAGAGCACTGTGCTCACCCCTCGAGGCCGGCGAGGCAGAAGGAAGTCACCCAGCTGTGCGGCTCAGCAGACAGCCTCCGAGGAACCCAGGGACTCCCGGGGACGAAGCTGGGCGCAGTGAAGAGTCACGAAGATGGCATCTGACAGCGACCAGGCCGCCTGTCACAGAAAGCCATGCCCAGCAGGGATGGCGGGTCACCCATGGACCGAGGTCATCCGCAGATGTGCTGCAGAGCCCCACAGAGAAGGACGCCTTCACTCTGCGTCCACCACAGAATGTCCCTGCAGGGCCACCATGTGGAGAGTCCCCCAGCCTCGCCAGCTCTGTGGGGTGTGCACAGCCTGGGAGCGGGCAGGGCAGAGGACGGGGCACTTTGCCGCACTCCTGTCTGCCGAGTTTGATCGTGCACGTCTGTCCACTCACTGAACCCGTCCGTCAGCACGCACAAGGAGCCCACGGCGAGCCACAGGCGGCGTCTCTGGAAGCTGCCTGCTCACCCACGGTGTGGAGCAGAGTCCCAAGGCCCCAGTGCAGGCCCCATGGCCACACCAACCCCACAGTCATGGGCTGATTCGTCAGCAAGGTCTGGCTCGCGCAGTCCCTCACCTCTCGTCTGTGGCACTCTCCCGCCACGCCGGCAGAGCTGAGACGCTGCGCAGACTGCGTGGCCCTGCCTGAGGACGCCTGCCCTCGCAGAGCAGGCCTGCAGCCCTGGCTGGGGGAGCAGGGTCTGTCCTTTGCTCACCAGGAGGCCCTGCTGGGGGCCCGAAAGCCATCCTTGGACTGAAGGACGACCCACTCACTCCGAGCTCAGCTGCCTCCACAAAAGAAGAGCGGACACTCGGGCTCCCTGGCTGAGCTGGGCTGCAGCAGTCCACCCCGGGCCAGGCCCACGCGGAAGCAGATCGGGGCCAGCCTCGCTTCGATCTGCTATCAGGCGAACTGTCCGCGGCCAGCAGCCCCCGATCAACCAGGCAGACCGAGGTGGAGGAGACGGCCTGCAGGCTGGACTCCCAGGGCCTTCTGCCGTGGGCGCCGCATTGCTCCACGTGCGAGGGCGAGAGTGAGGTCCTGCGTCTCCATCACTTGTCACATCTTTTGGAAAGTTCCTGGTTCTCCCACTAGATTTTAAATTCTGGCAAGAAGAGACCAATTCTTACTCTTGTATTTGTTTTGTTTTCTGTATTCCCAGCAACTACATAATATCCAATCTCCAGAGGATGCTCAGTAATTGCTGGTTGGATAAAGCAAGTGAGCACAGTAGTTAAACTTGCTAAAAATAGAGCAGCAAGTGATCAGTAGGAACAGGTCAGATTTCACCCATGCCTGTAACACCAAGTTATGTTAAGGAATTCACAGAACATATGCAAGAGTTTTAAAGCTGTATATTAAACAAAAAATTTCCAATGTCCCAAAAGTTTCCTACAAGATACTCCTATGAGGCAGGTCCTGAGGAAGATGCCTTTAGAATTGAGAACTTAGGCCTCGCACATAATCCCAGCAGCTCAGAAGGCTGAGACAGGAGGATCGCGTGTTCAAAGCCAGCCTCAGCAACGGTGAGGCACTAAGCAATTCAGTGAGACCCTGTCTTTAAATAAAACACAAAAAAGGGCTGGGGATGTGGCTCAGTGGTTGAGTGCCCCTGAGTTCAATCCCCAGTACAAAAAAAAAAAAAAAAAAAAAAGAATTAAAAATTTAGGACATACAGTAGTTAGGGGTTGCATTTTCTAATTCTACTTAACATTTTCCTCATGATGTGAACCCTTTTAGTTTTTGTTTTGTTTGTTTTTTAGTTGTAGAGGGACACAATACCTTTACTTTATTTATTTTCCTGTGGTGCTGAGGATCGAACCCAGTACCTCATATGTGCGAGGCAATCACTCTACCACCGAGCCATAATCCCAGCCCTCTTTTAGTTTTGAGCTGACAGCTGAAGACATTCAATAACTTTAACACTCCTGGCCAATCCTCTGCATCTCTTAGGGAGAGAAGTGGACGCCTCTTGCAGTTTGCAAACCAGGGCAGGTGGTTTCTCTGCCCGTCAGAGCACAGGCAGCACCATACCAGCTAACCACCAGTAAGGACACGTGTACACACAGCCGTGGGCCAAGAGCTGCGCAGCGGGCAGTAATGACCACTCTGCACCCACTCACTGGGCAGGTCTGGGATCTGCTGGCAAAAGCTCTGAGAAGTGTTACTGCCCCAGACCTGGCCCCTCCTACAGCGCCCACCCCTCTCTGTAGAAGAGGATAACCCAGCCACACCCTGCAGACTAATGGCAGTGCCCCTCCACTGTCCCCACCCAGGACGCCTTCTCCTCTTTCAGAGACCCACTGGGACCCCAGGGCACCTTGGACCAGGGCCTGCACCCCTCCCGTGCCCGCAGTCAGGGTGGGTGTCCCTCAGGGGAGGGCTCCTGTGTCTCTCTGGCCCCTCCAAGTCCCTTCCACCTTCCTGACTGCAGGACCTCAGACAGCAGCCCACCCTGGGCCCCAGACTCCTCTACCCACAGACCAGCCTCAGGGTCAAACAGCAGCCCAGGGCCAGAGGACGTCCAGGGACCAGAACTCACAGCCACAGCTGCAACCACACTCTCCACTCACTGGCTCTGGGATGACGTGCCTGTCCCACCGCATGTCTAACCTGTTACTATATGTCAGAACCTTCTAACTTCCTATGGTGGGAAGAATGCCCACGTGGTCACTGGAGTCACCCAAACGTGACTGACCACTTGCCACAAGCACGAGGTACCTTGCGAGGCTCAGGCAATGTGGGGTCTCGGAGGACCAGGAGTGAAACCACACGCAGCAACGTGGCAGAGCTGGCTGGGGTCTCCCCAGAGCAGGCCGGTCCATCCAGCAGGTGGGGTCAGGAAGTGCCCTCCCACGCCCTCCCCAGGAGCCTCCTCACCCACTCCTGTGCCCCAAAGCTCGCTGGCCTGGACCTCAGAGGTCCACGTCCTCCCAGAACTGCAGATTTTCTGTCCCTCCCTGCCAGGGCCTCGCTGCCCACCGCCAGCTGAGTTGGCTCCTGCAGGTGAGTGGGCTCAGTCACCCCACCAGGCTTCGGGTCCACTGACTGTCCACCCGGCTGAGAAAGAGGACCCACGATGGCTGGGAGGCCACGGCCACGGCAGAACGCGGAGGGTGGCGGGAAGGAGGCAGGAGCAGCGCGGCCGCAGGAGGTGCTGCGGAACAGAAGCGCAGAGCAGGCCACCTGCAAGACAGGACACTGGCACCAGAGGGCGGCTCCGCGGGACCAGGGCCACCCGGAGGCCACCCCGCAGCGCGACTCCTGCGCAGAGCTTGAGGGGCCGTGGCAACGTGTCTGGTGCACAGGCCTAGAGACCAGCGCGGCGTTCACTGCACGGTGTGCTGCGCCACCACCTGGCAGTGCCCGATCCATCCAGCACCAGGGCGGGACCCGGCGGTCCAGCTGAGCCCGGCGGTGCCCAGTCCACCCAGCACCAGAGTGGTGGTGGGAGGGGAACGCACCTGGGCGTCCTCCACAGAGGCCCCGCACTCCATCCCAAGGACAACCAAACACGCAGACAGTCACAGCAGACGCCACCTCAGACACCATGTCCTCGCCGGGGGTCCCGTGGCTCCTGCTGGACACCTGACTACATTGGGCAGGACTGGAGAGGTCAAAGGGCAAGGCTGGGCTTAAGGAGGAAGGGAGGGAAGGGGAGGCAGGGAGGCAGGGAGTCCGGGGAGCGGGTTGAGGAGGGAGCACATGGCTCCTGCCATGGACACTGCGGCCACTGGCCCCTCCAGTGCCCCCTCTCTGCTCAGCCTGGCTGCCCCTTGCCTGCAGACACACAGACTGCTCTCTGGCCTCATTCTGTCCTTATCAAGTGTTCGTGTTCTGTCACCAGAAGATTAAATGGCCAGGACGTGACCTGGGAAAGTTCCACTCTACCTGAGAGACACTGGCCACTCAGCCCCAGGGCGCTCGGGGCCACAGACCACCACCCACACAGCACGCCCCGCCTGCGTGTGTGCACACTGCTTCCCTCCGCACGAGAGCCGCAGACCTGAGACTCTCTTCCAGCGTGTCCACGCTGCTCTGTGCACTGAGCCCTCTGTGTGGAGGCGGCTCGACGGTCCAGGATGCCCTCCCCATGCATGTGTGCCCTGAGCTGCTGCCCACGCGTTCTGAGCTGTGTGTCTGGATGCTCACATGACACCACGCAGGTCCCAGAGGGCTGCAGGAAACACGCCCTCACTACCTCATCCCCAAGACCCTGAACCAGGAATGAAGCATTTTGCACTGGGGTGGGAGATTCCTTGCCACGGCAGCCTCAGTGTCCATGCCTGGGGAGACACTGGCCAAAGCTCACGGGAGCAGAGAGCGACAACTCCGTGGCCAGAGTGGGGAGAGGAGCACAGGAGCCCAGGAGCACCCGGAGGCGGTGGCATGGCCACTTCTGTGTGCCCAGGACTGTCCCTGGAAGGCCTGGCAGCTCCCAGGCTGCAGTCACGAGCCCACAGAAACACAGTGTCCCTCAGGCCCCTCCTCGCTGGTCCCTGGTGAGCCCTGGAGCTCTGCAGTCCAGCGGTGGAGGGTGCTGGCCTCCCCACCAGTCTGCTCACGTCAGGCCAGGAGTCCAGTGCACCCCACAGGTGGGGACCCATTTGGGCCCTGGGTCCCAGGAGTGTCCAGAGCCAAAACCCAGCACCAGGAGGGCAGCCTCGGGACCACGGCGTCCTGCCTGTCCTCCTCTGTCCTCCTCACCGGGCGGGTTGAGCCCGACCTGACAGGCCCTCTCCCCTGAGCTTGCATCACCCGACCAGGCACGGGGGACAACCTTCCCGGCTACTCCAGGTCACATTTTTAAACCACGACACTGCACCGCGAAGAGTTCCAGATTTCAACAGCAGCAAACACATCAGTAGCTCCGCAGCAGAAAGATGGGAAGTCAGAGAGGGTCCAGCCACCCGCCACCCCACGGCCCCTGCCAGCAGAGCCAGGCGCTCCCAGCCAGCGGCAGGACAGGGCTCCCACTCCCCTGGCCAGGTGCACAGGGGCCTCGGGCTCCTCTGGTCACCTGCACCCTCCCTGCAGGTGGCCAGTGGGGCCCTGCCCAAACGTCCCCAGGTCTCCCTCGTCGTCTGAACTCTCCACTTAGCATGAGAGCAGGAACCAGCCAGGGAGCCACACCACGTGGGACAGGAGATGACAAAGAGCAGGCAGTTGTGACCTGTTCACCAAGTGTCTAAGGCCACGTTCACTATCCTCAGCACAACGGAGCTGGCCTCAGCCCTTCATGTCGTGGTGGCCGCCTCTGGACAGCCTCCCGTCACCCCTGGCGTCTGGTGTTCCACATCTGGCCGCCCTAACCTGGGCAGGATGGGAGGGGCAGGCCTGGGCCTGAGGAGGCCCCCGCGGCCACCTGCCAACTCAGGCCTCTCCCTCTGGCTCCTTCCAGACTGCTGAGATCACAAGCCATCTGAAGGCATCAGGTGGGGCAAGCCCCAGGGACCTGGGAGGAGATGGCAAAGTCCCGCAGCTTGTGCCGGGGGAGGGGCAGTCCCCGCTCAGGAGTCCGTTAACCTCCTGCTGGGAAAAGCGGCTCTGCATCACCTGGCCTTGCAGGTGACAGGGTGCATCAGCAGGTGAACTCCAGCAGACCAGCTGCCGGCAGCACGTGTGTGCAGAGCTGTGCTCCTGTGTGAGCTGCACCAGTCGCACGTGAAAGTGGGCCGCTCGCCAGCAGTGCTGACCCGTGCTGGCCTCAGGGGTCGCCGCCTGCGGCAGTTGCCGCTCGCAGCAATGATACCGCGGGAGAAAGCTCGGAGGCAGACTGGAAATGAAAAAGTTCTTTAATTCTTCTTTCTTCTAACTTCTCTCTCCGGCTCCAACAACCTCTCCAACTCCAACCACCCCTCTAACTCACCCTCACCCGGTTAAATACTTTTTGCCTTAACCAGGACACGTGCTAACAGCTCGAGCTCACAGGTGCGTCACGCAGTGTTCACGGGCATAAAAAGATTCTTAGATAAATGCATGAATATCAGGTGAAAACACTTGAACACCTCTATGGCTCTCAGCTAGCCGCCATCTAGCTAGCTCCTCAAATAGGGCTCTTACACTCAGGGGTCATCAAAAGGCTTTCTGAGATGGGGCCTTTCCAAAAGGAAGAGGCCAGCAGGTGTGATGTAAAGGCTGCAGTCCCCTGTGTCCCACATGTGGACTGTTCTTGAGCTGGCCTGCGGCCACCGGACACACACAGACACCTCCTGGAGCCGCATGAACAGGCAGAGGTCGGGCTGCAGGGCCTTCCAGGGCAGCCTCCAAACTGTGCCCGCTCCCTCCCAGGGAGTGTGGGGGCCAGTGGGCAGGAGGGCCCGGCTCCCACACCAACCATAGGCCAGAGTGGACGCACACCATCAGGACCCTGCTGCCCACTATGGATGTGACTGGCTGTAGCCTCTGGGGTGGCTCCCAAGGGCTGGTCAGCAGCAGGGCTGCCTGGCACACTATCCACACCTTCAGGGCAGCTCCTGTCTCAGGATGGACACAGGAGGGGCAGCAAGGCCCTGCTGGGCTCCGCCTGGGCCCCATGATGGGAAGTGCTGGGTTCCCGCAGGGCTGCTGTCCTGCGTCCTCCACCTCCAACCATGAACTGGATCCCTACAAACACCTGGCCCTGCTGCCCCTCCACAGCCGGCTCAGGACAGCCTGGCCACCACCACCGGCCCTGCTGCCCCTCCACAGCTGGCTCAGGACAGCCTGGCCACCACCACTGGCCCTGCTGCCCAGCCGCGAGGCTAACTCTCCTGCCTCTCTGGCCAGGCTGCTAAAAAATGAAAGAAGGTCAGATTTGCACCATCCCAACTTCTCCACACACACCCGGCAGGCGACGGTCATTCACTGAGCAGAGAGCAAGTCAGGGGCCCCTCTGGCAAGGCGGGGACACATTCCAGGAGCCACATGCCAGCCCACAGCAAGGAAGCCACACCTGGGCACAGGACAGTTCCCGGCAAGGCCGGAAACTGCCCTCAGGCCGATGTCACTTCCAGGATGTGCAAGGGTGAGTGCTGATGGACACTTGGCCCAGCACCGAATGACCACACAGAAGCTGACGAGAAGCCACCGATCTGCTTTAGACCCCCGAGTCTTCTGTCAACTCCCACAGCACCTCGCCACCCGGCGTCACAACTGCTCTTGATGAGCCCCCATGGACACAGTTTCAACTTTACAACTGAAGAGGACAGGAGGCTGGCACACCGTCACCGCCACTGAATCTCCAGTGCACACAGCAGGCACTCAATAAATGTCTGAAGAACATCAATGGTGAGTGTCAGTGTGTGCTGATCGCATCACAGGTCCTTTGTTAGAAGCTTAATGATCCGCCACTTTGTGGAATGGGCTAGGTCAGAGATGGCTCTGGAGGAGCACTGACCACCACGCCCAGCGCTCCAGCGCCCCGTGCCCGTGAGTTCTCAGAGTCACAGCCACGTTCATCGTCACCGAGCAGTTGTGGTCACTGACGTCTTAATGTTTTACACTTATCTGAACCAAACCAAGCACAGGCGGCACACTTCCTGTAGATAACGGGGTCTGGGGTCCCACACCAGGTGGTCTGTCAGATCTTCCCTGAGCCACAGGCCCTCCAGGCCAGCCTCAGGCCATGACCTTACCACCCTCTTTGGGTCTCGGGGAAATCTCCGAGACCTTGAAAAGGCAGGCACAAACCTGATGGCACCCCGTGGCAGACCTGCACTGTCCCTAATCCTCTGCTGAAAATAGGCCGCAGGAATCCTCTTTTCTCTGAGGCAGGAGATTACGTGACCGACTGTGACTTCTCCCCCCAGGCAGGGGAAGGTCCAGGGAGAGAAGGGCATGGGCAGCTGTGCACTGGAGCGGGGTGGAGGGCAGGTGGGCGGCCAGCCGACCCCCGGGGCCGGGGTCAGGCAAGCAGCACTGTAGTCCACACTGCAGCAGGGAGGGAGACCGGCCCCACCAGGCAGAGGGGACGCCTCGCGCCAGGCTCCAGGTCCTGCACCAGCCAGGTCTTTGCTTAACGGGGACCACCTCGGTCAGCCTGGTGTTTGGTGGAAAGAGGGAAAAGCCTACAGAATCCTTCCGACTCCCCACCAGAGACCCCGCTAACCCGACTGGAAGATGGGGGACGATGATCCGGCCGTCCCTCAGGCCAGCGTCTGCAGATAAGGGAGATGACAAGGCTTGAGTTATCCAAAACAACCAAAAGCTCACCCTGAAGCTTAGACTCAGGTGGGAGCGCCCAGTGCCCCGCAGACCATGAGGGCGTAGGCGGGGCAAGTGCTGACCCTGCCCGACTCCACCGTCCCGGTGACGGCAGAACGGGACAGCACACGACAGCACTCGACACCACCTCAACAGCCATGCCCGACTTTGCCCCACCTGCACGGGGAGGTCCCAAGAGCGAGTCCAGGAGCGTCTCCACCACAGGACACCCTGCGGCTGGCCCGCGCCTCCCGCCCGGCTAAGCAGGCACGCCAATCCACTTTTGTGACGGGGACGGTAGCATCTGTCTCTGGGCCAGCCAGATGCTGTGTGTTTGGACTCCCACACGGCAAACAGAGCAGGCGGCTCGCCAAACGGGGAGGCCAACCCCCCTCCCGCAGCCCCTCCAGGGAGGAAAGAGGAGCAAGGAGAGAAGGGCAGCTCCAGGGCTCAGGGCCAGGCAGGAAGCGCCTGTCACAGGTCACAGTGGGCGGAGCAGCTGTCTCAGCCCACGACTCAGGCAGGACTGTCCTTGCAGCAGGGAAACCTGCCTGCTGCAGCTGACAGGGGGGTGAGCAGGCCGGGGGCTTTCTCCGATGGCCCTCCCGGAACCTCCCCATCCGTCTGAGCACTCACATCTAGAGTGCCGTCCCTAGCGGCTGCTGCCAGACTGGACAGTGTCCCCCAGGTTCACACGTTGAAGCCCTGGTCCCCAGTGTCCGTGTCGGATG
Source organism: Tamias sibiricus (assembly GCA_025594165.1). Classification (NCBI taxonomy): domain Eukaryota; kingdom Metazoa; phylum Chordata; class Mammalia; order Rodentia; family Sciuridae; genus Tamias; species Tamias sibiricus. The sequence continues at coordinate 1,132,117 of CM046663.1, forward strand.
GGCTTGGGGAGGTGACTGGGCTGAATGAGTCACAGGTGGGGTGCCCGTGCAGGACACAGGAGGGTCGGGGGAGGCGCAGGGGAGGCTCTGAGCCCGTGGGCACTCTGGAGAGGCCCCTGCACAGCCTCCCCTCATGCAGCCTCTGGGACGGAGGAGGCTGCCACGGGCTGCCAGGCTGTGGCCTGCGTGGAGCCCAGCACCTGACCTCACATAGCCCACCTGGCTCCCAGCTGCGGACGCTGGCGCACCGTCAGCCACGACCACTGTTGCTGCAGGCCAGGCCGGCCTGAGGGCCAGCGAGCTCAAGGGCAGGGCCAGTGTTCACAGGAGAGCACTGTCCTCGGTGCTGTCCTCGGCGTCATCTTCTCTACAGCCCAACAAGGGCGCCACCCGACCACCACCGCAGAAGCAGGCTGCCGACGCAGGACGGAGCTGAGGCTCAGGGGCCGCCGCGGCCAGTAGGGCTCAGTCCACTCCACGGGCCACCTCTAGCCCCGAGGCTCCACCCGAGTCTGAAAGGTTCCTGGCTAAGCGATGCTGGCGTGGAGGGGACAGGCAGGTGGTGCCGGGAAGGTACACAGAAGCAGCTCCGGGACAGGGAGGCCCGGGCCTGCGTGGACATGTGCGAAGCGTGGTTCCCGCGGTGGCCAGTGGAGGGAGAGCAGCCAGCGAGGCACGGCGCCGGGCCACGGCACTGCCAAGGCTTTCAGGCTGCGTGCCTGCACGTGGGGAGGGGGACAGCTTCTGAGGAGACGCCACAGGCCTAGTGCAGTGCTCCCCATGCCCAGCTCGCACGAGAGGCAGACTGGCCACCAGCCTGACCACAGGCGCTGAACAGCACCAGGTGGGACCCCACGGCGGGGCAGGACGCACACCAGGTGGGATTCCAGCAGCTCCAGGCAGCTCTGCGTGGCCACCGCCCTAGCCCCTGCCCACTGGCCACTCTGCAGGCCCTCCCTCCCTGGGCTCTTCCCTCACCATCTGTGCCCTCTGCGGTTCGACCAGGCAAATCTGAGTCTTCCCCCCAAGGGCAGGAGGCAGTGTTCCCGCACCCCAGGCTGTCTCTGAGTCAACCAGACAGCCACCTGTATGCACCTGACGTCACCGTGGTGTCCTGCGGGCTCTCGGGGCATGCCCACAGATGCAGGTCAGTGTGGCCAACACGTCTCTACCTCTGAACACCCAGGTCCTCCCATACCACAGCAGGGTCGCCTAGAGGAAGAGAGCTTGGTGCTGTTAGGGGAGCGCCGGGCAGTGCGGCAGTGGCTGCCTGGGTCCCTCGGCAGAGCCTCGCCCTCCTCTCTCATCTCCCCCGCCCACTCCCACCTTCTGGCCTGTTCAAAGTCACCATCGGGCAGAGGCCGCCATCACCAACCTGTCCCCTAGAAGAGGCCACTCACTACCCCAGCATCTGCCGAGCCTGCGGGCCTCTCCACCACGGGAGGACGGGCAGCTCTAGGGTTGCCTTCACAGGCTGTGGGGAGCAGACGCCCGCCGAGGTGGACTCACCATCGAAGGAAAGGGCAGGGATGAGAGTGGACAGTCAGCGTGGACGTGAGGCACTGCAGCAGGCGCCAGTGATCTCGGGGACCATGTGGCAGGGTAGGTGACAGGCGACCCAGCATCAGGAGGGCCTCCCAGGCTCTGGCTCACCCTCCAGCTAGGGGAGCAGGCCACTCAACTTGCTGCCCATGTGCCCTCCCCAAGGGCACAGATCTAAGTGTAAAATGTAAAAAAAAAGGGACGCTGCTGACAATCACTAACCATGCCAGGGCCACAGGCCGGGGGCTGCTCTGGGCAGAGTGGCACAGGGTCACCCCCACCTACCCGAGAGGTGGGGCTCTCAGCGTCAGGCCAGCCAGGGGCGCTCCCCAGGCCCCCCACCCCCTGCTGTTCTTGGGACAAAGGGAACACAGGCTCCTGGGCGGGGCGTCTGTGAGGGTGCCTCGGGGACTGTGGACTAACCTCAGGAAGGGGCCCTCCTCTGAAAACGCTCTGTGGCTCCTACACGTCAGCCACTGCCTGCAGCAGCGGTGGACACAGGCCCAGGCCGTCTCCGGCACCTGCCTCTCCCTCTCCTCCTTCCTCTGGGGTGTGGGGAGCAGGTGACAAGGACAGCGCCACGCCACACGGCACCGTTTTCTTGAATGCACAACTTAACGACTTTCAACCAAATAGTCTTTTTCATAAGCAAAAACCTTCCCTTTAAAATTTCTCCTATTCTCCAAATAGGAAGAAGGGGGAAAAAACTCATTTTCATTCTCTTTTTGAATTTAAAACACCTGGCCTTTGTCACGTGAGATGCACAGACACTGACAGCACTCCGCGACGCGCAGGTGGCCTTCACGTGCACTGGTCCATCTGATCCTCGCCGCCCACAGAGGCCGCGGCAAGTCTCGCTTTACAGCTGCCTCTGGAGGGAGGGTGAGCGGCTGGTGGGCGCTGGATGGGGCTGTGTCCAGGAGGCCACGGGGCCCCACCTGGAAGGCCTGGCCAGCAGGGTCACACGGGCCCTGGATCACACCAGGGCCCCCCGGGACAGCGTGAGCCACCCCCGCTGGAGCCACACAGTGGCCGGAAGCCTCCTGCAGGCACACCGTGGGGAGATCGCTTCTGCACCCCAGACACGCCAGCTGGGCTGAGCTTCCCAGGACCCCCACCCCGAGTGCAGCCAACCGACGCTCCGTCCACTCCGCGGCCACAGCAGCGGAAACTGCAGTGTGAAGGCCAGGTGAAGTGCCAGGAAGAGCAAGAGAGGAGAACCCTGCGGGGCAGGCTGCCGGCTCCTGTGCCTCCCAAGAAGCAGCCGGGCTCTGATAGCACAGAGACGGAGGCCGCAGACAGAGGCCAACTGTGGAAGGAGACTGTAGAAGGCCACGAGGACGGCTGTGGAAGGAGGGTGCACAGCATGGACTCTGTGTGACAGAAAGTCAGAGGAGGGCGAGGAAAACACGCTTGCCCACGTCCTCTGTCTTTGAGGGTGATGGACGCGGCTGCGTCCTGAGCAATGGACACTGCAAGGAAAGGTGACTGCAGAAAAGCCCACTACCCTGACAAGCCCATGGTGTGGACGAGAGAGGAGAGCACACAACTGCTCCCCAGCTTCTCCCCAGTCCTCTTCAGAATCAGGGAGTGGCAGTGAAGGACTGGCATGAAAGGCCACCCATCACTCCCCAGTGTGCACGTGCGGGGAGCAGCACCAGCCTGGCCGCCGAGGAGGCAGTGACAGAGTGCCCAGGACCGTCTGCTGCGCCCAGCCTCAAGGGCTGGCATGAGGGAGCCACGCTGCCCGCCCATTGGCCCGCAGAAAGGGCTTCCTGCTGACACCCACGTGGGCAGACCCCCGCCGCCCTGGCTGCAGCCGTGGGAGCGGAGACAAGGCAGGAGCCAGGTGAGGCCCTGCATCCTCACGTGCCTGGCCCAAAGCAGGGGCGCCCGTGTCCTTCTCCATGCCATACACACCCGAGCTGGGCACACAGTTCAGGGCAGCCGGAGTCACCGCCGGATAGCCCTAGACAGCCGCACCCTCCATTCAGGCATCCGGGTACGGCGGGCCAGCACTGCCCGATGGTCACTTTGAACAAGCCAGAAAACGTGGACAGTGAAGTGTCAGCAAGAAGTCCAACTATTCTTAAATCAAAAGTAGCCAGAGCAGCCAGCGCAGCCAACCCTGGGACCAGCCTCCTACCCAGGTTCCAGGACCAGGCCATCGAGGGGCTGGTGGAAACTTGAAGCCCCTGCCAAGAAAGCAGAGGCACACCTGCGAGAAGCCCGCACACGTGTCCAGGGAGCAGAGGTCAGCGCTGAGAACGAGGGACCTGACAGCTCTGCTGAGGCCCAGGCCCTGGCCCTGGTAGGTGGGAAGCTGCAGAGGGCTCTGCAGGGCCGGCCAGCAAGCCACAGGGGCCCAGGAAGCTACTCACCAAGGCCCTGAGAGCCAAAGCCACTGCCCTGGCCTCTTGGCTGGCACATACCCATCGCTGGCAGGGTCAACCCTCAGCCCTGCAGGGCAGCCAGCGTCAGCACTGGAGGCCTCTCGCAGCCACCCAGGACCTGTCCGACCGCGCCCAGCGCAGCACTGCAGGCCTCTCGCAGCCACCCAGGACCTGCCCAGCGCAGCTGCAGGCCTCTCGCAGCCGCCCAGGACCTGTCCAAACCCGTGCCCAGCGCAGCACTGGAGGCCTCTCGCAGCCACCCAGGACCTGTCCAACCGCGCCCAGCACCACTGTCCCCTCTGCACTCTGCACTCTCGCCCCCCAGTGCCCGCTCGCCATCGCCCTGTGCACGGGGAGCTCTGCAGGGTCGGGGCCAGGCTCTGTCCTGTCTGCTCACTGATGTGTCAGTGATAAGGTGAACGTGAGTACAGAGGCCACGCTGATTGCTGCTGAGGTCAAGTTCAAGGGCAGAGAGGGGCCCTGCAGGCATCACAGAAGGTACAGAAATCCTGGGAAGAGACCCTGAGTGAGGTGGGATGGGATGGGAGGAGAGGAGGAGTCAGCAACTGAGGCAGGCTGTTGGAAAAGGCAAGGCATGACTGTGGCCCGGGGGGGGCAGGCGGCGCCCCCTGGACAGGAGCAGGATGGGACCAGAGGGCCGTGGGGTGCACGAGGGGCATGCTGTCCACTGCGGTCCTCCCTGAAGCCAGGTCCAAAGAGACGGAAGGAGTTGAGAAAGCAGGGGCGCCCACTCACTGGGCAGCTGCCATGCCAGGAAGGACCCCACAGCATAGATAAGGGATCCAAGCATAAGGCGCCCACCAGCCTGCCCAGGGGCACAGGGGGAGGGGCAGGGCCTGAGCGCAGGGCCTGAGGCTGGATCTTCTATTTTGTGTTTCTCAGACAACACGTCCAGAGGAGCAACAAGCCCGGCTCCCCAGGGCTGTAAACACTGCTATCGATTTGCATTGCAAACAAACAGCCCTCTGACCTGCATTAAGCTTGGCTGAAAGAACACTGAGCCTGAGACTTGGGAATCTTTCAGTGACCTGTTTCTTCAGGAACAAGGACCTCACTACCAAAGAACAAAGTGTGTTTCAAGCCTCAGAGCCCACTTCACCTGGAGGCACGGGACGTCCCACATCCCCCTGCACTTGCTCACGGTGAGTGGATTCGGGGTGATTTTAACTAACTGTGAACTGAGGGCAGCACCCTCGTCCCCAGAAATCTAACTGACCGTGATGACAAAAACCTCTTTCCTTGGTTCTCAAGTGTAGTCTCTGGCATTTAATGAAAGCATCTGAGGGCCACTTGTTCCTGAGGAGCAGACGTTCAACAGTGTTCTGAAAGACGAGGGAGGGCTCGGGGTGGCAGCTTTACCGTGAAGCTGGCAGACGCTCAGAGCGGCCCAGTGGAGCACGGCCTGAAGACGGGCAGGCCCGAAGACAGGCAGGCCCGAGAGCGTGCCGCTGCGCCTTGTTAAACATTCACTAATTATAAACTTTACAAGTCACACTGTTGGAGGCAGACCATCCATTAGTCTGGGATTACAGCCCTCAGGATTCACTTATTTCAGATACCTGAAGGCCTTCGTGGTTACAGTGGTTTCACGTAGTGTCCTGTGATGTGGACTACAAGAGTGCTGGACTGGGAAGGCATCTCCCAAATCTCGCCACCCTGTGCTTTCACAGCAAGGGCTGCCACAGCTGAGATAAGCAGGCCAGTCTACACAGCAGGCAGGCTCACAGCGGAGGGGGAGGCCCAGGACAGGCCAGAGGTGACGGAAACCGAGGCTGCAGACACCCAGCAGGTCCTGTGGGACCTCTGGAAGGCTAAGCTCTCTATCACAGAATGTGTGGAGTTCTCGGTTCCCAAAGAGAGTCGAATGGAACAATGTAGCTCAGAAATAAAGGTCCACGTAAGGAAAGCCTTGGGATTCTTCAGCCCTCAGACATCCAGTACATAACATTCTTGGATTCTGCTCTCTTGGAATGTTAAAAATACTGGAAAGCAAAAACTATAGGGCAGAAACCAGCAAAAACCTCAACAAAACAGCACAGACCACATCCAGGCTGAATTACAGAAACAAATGCCACAGACACGACAGAGTCGAGCTCTTGAGCACAGACACCTGAAAAGAATTCAGATCCTGCAACGAGAGCGTGAAGGGCGGTGGGGGCACGCATTGTCCAACAAGGGGGCCCAGCCTAGGATGCGTGCCCCCACGTAAGCCTGGTGGCCACTGCAGCCTTGCTTTGAAGTCTCTTTGCTGTCCCCAGCTAAACCTGCCCAGAGGCCAGGCCACGCAGCAGTTGGTGGTCATGGACTGGCTGAATGTTCCTCAGAGCATGGCCCATTCCTAGCAGCTTCACCTCCAGGACTGGGTCCCACCTCAGACGAGAACAGAGAAAGGGAAAGGTCCCCAGTCCCAAGGCACACAGCTAGAAATGGCAGGACATGCTTGCCCTGGACAGCCGCTGCAGACCTGCAGGTCGCCTCTCAGCATGTTAACCACCTCCATCTTTGTCCCCAGCCTCCCATCTCTACAAAGGAGAGAGCACAAGCTCCAACTTGAACTCCTACTTGCTTCCTTTAAAATGTTAAAAAAAAAAAAGGGGGGGGGGGTTAAAACTACTTCAGGGTACATAAGCATATTGTCACTGATAGATACAAAGTATCTACCTGCCTTACAGCCATCCAGCTAGCCAATGATAGACTTTGGAGAGTGTGGGCCTAAATGAACAGAATTCTCATTCATCTGCCTGCCCCCTCTCTAGAATTAACCCAGAGTAAAATACACACAGCAATGTTTTCCAAGGACTCATGCTTCAGAGGAGCCTGGGATGCATCCTCTGTCCGGTGAATTCAATGTGAACAGGAGAAGGAAGAGGGTCATTCACTCATTTTCCATAAAACAAGTCGCATAAGAAAAGTGCAAGGAAATATGAACATATGATCCTAGACTCTTTTTTTCTGCAAAAGTAAAAATAATTTAGTCTAGCATATTAGAAGATAACCAAATTGGGGCTGGGGTTGTGGCTCAGCGGTAGAGCGCTCGCCTAGCGCGTGTGCAGCCCGGGTTCGATCCTCAGCACCACATACAAATAAATGCATTGTGTACAACTAAAGCAAATAAATAAATATTAAAAAAAAAGAAGAAGATAACCAAATTACAAGATCATGACTGTTTCTGAAAACAGTCAAACTAGTTTAATAGCACAGACATGAGTGTAGGATCATAGCTGCAAACAGTATGTGTGTGGACATGAAGAAGGCTCTGCAGATAACACCGGTGACGTGAAATGAGCAGAACAAGTATCTGTGCCCTGCAGTGTGCATTCCAGGGACACTACCACATAATGTGTATGCCGGAACAGTTAAAGAACATTTCTCTCCTAGGTTTAAAAGTGCGGTTTCATAAGTGTATAATGTAGGAAAATGAATTAAAGACCTAAATTATGTTAGAGCGTATCTAGCTTGCTGAAACGAAATGGCCGGAGGCTGGGAGAAAGGGGGACAATAAGGCACAGCACCCACAGGGGACAGCGTCTGCCCCCGCCGGGATCAGGAGGCTGGCTGGGAAGGTGGGACTCAGGGGAAGAGAGGTCCTGTAGCAGCCAGAGCAAAGATGAACCTCCGTGCCTTTCTCACTCAGATAAACGCACATTATTTCCCACAATTTGATTCTCTTTTTTTTTTTTTTTTTTTTTTTCCCTCATGTAGAATTGGAAGAGAGCCGAATTAACAAGAAAAAAGTGTGCACCTTTGAAGCCCATGATAGCTCTACCCTCCCTTTCTCCATTTCCCTCTGAGGAAACTGAGGCGAGAAAATAAGCCGTGAGGGACTCTCACCACCCCAGAGGCACTGATGGAAACAGAAGGTTCCTGCCTGATAAAGTGCCTTTTTTCTACATATCTGGTAACCTACAGCCACTGCTGTTGGGTGTCCAGACCTGTTACCGAGGGGAACTGTGTCACTCCCTTTACACTAGGGACTTCAACAAGGGCCTCCCTCCCAGGCTGAAGTCTGGAGCAGGCTCTGCTGGGGGAAGGCAGGCTGGCCTCCCCAGCTTCCTCCCCACCCAGCAGCCTCCGTGCACACCAGGTGCCTGAACTCTCCAGTCTTTAGGTGAATGAATGAGATCAGGGAAAGGCACCAGCTTGGTATTTTCCTGCAGGAGCACACACACCCCTTCAGTCAAGGCCTCTTGTTCAAAGGAAGCTCACAAGGAAGAAAGCCTGCCTGAAGTAACTCCTACACCAGGAAACACAAAGTGCCCGGCAGTGCCCTCTGCGTTAGACTAGGCTCCTCCAACCTGACAACTGACCCTCTGCCGCAGGGCAACAAATAAGTCTTGTGTTGTCACAAGGCAAGGGAACACTGCCCCGGGACAGTTTTCTTTCTCTTTTTGCACACACACACCCCTCTTCCACCTACTGCCAGCAATACCGGCCACTCTGAGTCCAGTTTTCTCTCCCTGGTGTAAAACAGAAGTAACTTTTCCCCTCCAAGTCTTCCTTCCTGAGCCTCACCCCCACCAAAGCGGTGGATTCCCCAGGAACCCAGGTACACTCTGCCCCAGGATCTGACCGGTTGCTTCCAGGGAAAGAGATTCCAAACTTCACTTCTGAATCCCCCAATGATGCAAAAAAGCAAACAAGCAGAAGCACAGCTTTCTCTGCAGAAGTGTAACACTTCCCCCCAATCTCTTGGTCCTGCAGATACCACAGATACTCCGGCCTGACCACTCCTCCCCAGACCAGGGCCCTCTGAGTCCAAGCAAGACCTCCCGGGGGACTGCGGGGCCGCTCGCACCCCAGCCCAGACTCTGAGGAAGGATCTGAGGACTGCGAGCCGGAGAGGGACCCAGGAGACTGTGGACCGGGAGCCGGTGGACACAGGGCGGGGGCCGGAGTGGGCACCTGAGGTCCCCGTCGGAAGCCCGAGGGCACCCGCTCCCAGCGGTCCCTCCCCAGCATCCTGCTGGTCCCGGCAGCGTCAGCCTCTGGAGCCGCCAAGCCCTCCCGGTGGCCGGCCGAGCCCCGGGTCCGCGCTCCGGGACCCCGACTGCGCGCCCCGGCCCCGCCCGCCCGCCCGCCCGGGCGGCACTCACGTATCTGTGCACGAGCGTCCGCACGAGGCTGCAGTCCATGGCTCCTCCGGCCGCGCCGCTCCGCCGCTGTGCGCCCCCCGCCCGGTCACGGCCTGCGCGCGCCGGGCGGTGCGGGGGGCGGCCGCGGCCCCTCCGCGCTCATGCCCGGCCCGGCGGCGGCGGTGGTGGCCGCTCGGAGCCCGCCCGGCGCCTGCTCCGTCGGGCTGGCCGCGCGGCTGGGCGCGGCGGGGAGAGCCTGCGCTCGGCGCTGCGTGTCTCCTCCTCCTCGCCCGCCGCCCCTCTGGAGCCGGCCTCTGGGCCGCCCGGCTCCGCGGCGTCACGAGCGCGTGTGAGCATGCGCCCGCCCGCGCCCCCGCCCCGGGCCCTGCGCGCTCTCGCCCGCGCCGCGCGCGCACCGGCGGCTCCCCTCGCGCCCCGCCCGGGCCCTGCGCGCTCTCGCCCCGCGCCGCGCGCGCACCGGCGGCTCCCCTCGCGCCCCGCCCCGGGCCCTGCGCGCTCTCGCCCGCGCCGCGCGCGCACCGGCGGCTCCCCTCGCGCCCCGCCCCGGGCCCTGCGCGCTCTCGCCCGCGCCGCGCGCGCACCGGCGGCTCCCCTCGCGCCCCGCGCGGCCGCCCGGGGCCCTCGGGGCGGGGCGGAGCGCACAGGCCGCGGCGCCGCCCTGTTGCTTCCGCCTGCCGGGCGCGCGCGGCCCCGGGCCTGCCCCTCGGGCTCGGCAGCAAACTTTTATTCTGCGCCCGGAAAGCCCGACGGCGGGCCGGGGCGGGCCGGGGGCGGGCCGGGGCGCCGCGCTAAGCCGGTCGGGGTCTCGGCCCGCGTGAGCCCTGCCGGCGGCGGGGCGCCTCCGCCTTGGGGAGGCGGGAGGGGACGCAGGTTCCTCAGGTGGCGCGCAGGGGCCGCGCGGGCCGGCGCAGCTCGCCTGCCCTGGGACCCGCGCCCGGGGAAGCGCCGCGGGCCCCTGGCCTGCCTCGGGGCCCAGGCCGCGACGTCGGGCGACGGGGCTGAACCGGCCTCCAGCCGGCTCCGCCCGCTCCGGGCGCCGTGGTCAGCCGCCCGCAGGCCCCGCAGGGCCCTCGGGCGAGGCGCTCGGCGGTGCGGTGCTTAGACTGGACTAGAGAAGTGATCCACCCCAGAAACCTCCTTCCTGGGAGTGCTCGGCTTGCCGCCATCCCGGCAAACCGGTTCCTTAGCTTGCAGACGGCCTTGGCTTGACTCGTGGGCTCTGTTTCCGGTGCCCCTGCTCCTGCCTCAGTGGCCTGTGGAACCAGAGGCTGACAGCACCCTTCTGTGGCCTGTCAGCAGCTAGCCGAAGAGAATGGTACTGGCCTCCTTTCTGGTTAGACTCAAATGGCTGGAAGCGACTACTGGTGCACAGTAATAGTGACTACACAGTAAAATGCTCCTTTCGGGCTGTAGGAGCCCTGTTTGGGGAGATGGGGCCAACTAACTCGCTGATTTCCCAGGTCCACTCTCTGCCCTTCTCTGCCTGGCTCTGTGCCCAGGAGGCAGATGACTCCCACGAGTGGCTCCACCGCAGAGGCACCAGCAGTAGACTGAGGACAGAGGGCAAGGCCGGGGTCCTCCTCCCCACTCCCTCCTGGCCTTGCCTGGCCTGGCAGTGTGGGTGTTCCTCTGGATTCTTGGTGGCCTCAACTCATGCCAGGCCCTGGGGAAGACAGAGCTGTCCCCCTGTCTCTAAGGCTTGCACCCCCACAGGCCCCTAAGTAATGGCACTCTGGTGTTCCTCAGCCCATGCCCACACTGCTGCTCACGGTCCCCTTCTGCCTTGCACGCTGAGGTTTGTGGCCGGTGGGCGCTATACAAGGCCACTGAGAAGGGTCCCGTGTCTTTCAGTGGCGCCAGTCTCGTTCAGAGGTAAGTTGGTTGTTTTCCATGGTGCCAGTGTGGCAGGAATGCCTGCCTTCCTTCTTACCCAAAACCTGTTTCCACCCGCTGCGTGGTGATAAACTCTGACTCAACCCGTCTTGGTAACTGCATTCTTTTCCCAGTGATTGGCTTAAAACACATCCTCACTAAGGAATTCTGAGAGAAAGCCTGCTGCGGGTCCTTTAGGAAAGACTTCCCTCAAGGAGGAGTAGGGGACTGTTGCCGCCTGAAGCGATGGCCGCTTGGAGCAACGAAGCCGCGGGAAGAAGTTTAGAGGCAAACTGGAAACAAACAGCTTTTTATTCTGATAACTTTTCTCTCTGGCTCTAAACAACAACACGCACCACACACCACCAAAAAATGGCACTGACCCGATCAGCAATCTCGGCTCAAGTCACTCGAGATCCCGGGCCAAGTCCCGCGAGACTACAGAAGGTGGCAATGCCCAAATCTCCATGGCCCATAGTCAACCGCAATTTAAGCCATCTCCCCAAATAGAGCTCCTGCAGGGGACGCCCCACTCTCCCTGCTGGGTGGTGGTAATCTGGTGCCTTGCAGCCTTCTTGCAGACATGAGAAAAGTAGCTGAGAAGCACATTCACTCTGGGGATAACAGCATGGAAAGATGGAGAGAGCATTGGTGCTGATGACCATCAGGCTGTTGCCCATCCTGCTGCTGCCCTGACCTGGCATTTCCTGTTATGACAGTAGTGACCATCTTTATTTAAACCAGTTGAGTTGGATTTTCTATTACCAACAAGTCAGCATCTTAACTAAACCTAGAACAAGTCTGTTAGGGCTCTCTCTGAAAATGACAGGAGGTCCCGCTCAGCCTGTGAGCCCGCTCATCCCTGCTGTGTCACAGACCTCCCCAGCTTAGCCACCAAGCCGCGCTTGTCCTGTCTGGTGATCTCTGCATCTGCGCCCTGGCTCTGCTGCTCCCTGGCTCTGCTGCTCCCCGGGGCATAGAGGGTGCTGCTGCCTCCAGGGGCCTTTGTCAGCAGGTGGGTGGACGTGGGAGCAGGCTGGCCTCTCTCTTTTCACATGGTCGCTCATAAGTCAGTTCTGTATCTGAGCTGCCTGCCATGACAGCTGGCCCCCAGAGCGCCGGGTAGACCTGGGAGGCCTGGCTCAGAAGCCCCAGGGCTTGCTTCTGCACAGTCTGCTGGTGAGTACTGCTCCACAGCCAGGCCAGGCTCCTGGGCAGGGGAGGCAGATGCCGCTTCTCAGTGGAAGGAGGCCCTGTGCAGACAGGGTGGGAGGACGTGGACAGTGGTCTCTGGAAACAATGCTGTGGCCTGGCTTCAACAACAGGGCATGTGGTGACACTCGCCAAGTGGGTCTGCATGTGGAGGGACCACCAGGACTCCAGGTTCTGCGTGTTGCTTCACTCAATCCAGGCAGAAAGAAAAGCTCCACCATGATTGGCCAGCCAGTCCCCAGGTGGCAGGGTCCAGGCCGTGGCTGACATAAGCCTGAGTCCAGCACCACACTGTGCTAATGAGTGTCCTAGGGGCGGGGTTGTCTTATAATCAGCCTTGGGCTGTTAGGACCCACCCTGGCCCTCCAGCAACGCCTGCCTCCCTTGCTCGGGTGCTGAGGGAGGAGGAGTGTTGATGGGCAGGACACACCTGTGCACACAAGCCCTGGCCCCTGCTCCTCCCCTCTGCCTCAGGGCAACTTAGATGACAACAAAAGCTTTGGGGAAATGAGGGCTGACAAACCTTTGCCATTGTGACCTCACACAGGTAACTAATCAGAACAAATTAAAAAATAAAGAACCATAGCCCTGAAGCACTGAAACTGAATTCCTAACTCTAGTGGGAAGAGCCACCCCCGGGCATCAGGGAGCCTGGCCACCTTCAAGGACAGCCTGGGCGCTCTGTGCCTGCCTGACCTGGTCCATTTCGCAGGTCCGCCTTCTCCAGTGGGAGAAGCCTTATTTCCTGTCCTTCCCTTCCTTGGTTCCCTAGGTTGCATTAGTCACCCCTGCCTGGTGTGGTTTGCACCTCAGGTGCCCCCCCCCCCCCGCTTGTGTGCTGTGGGTTTGGTCCCCAGCTGACAGTGCTCTCAGGAGGTGGTGGACACTTCAGGGTGGGGCCCAGTGGACTCTCTTGGGATGTACCCCTCAGGGGTTAGTGGCCCTGACCCCTACTATTTCTCTTTGCTTCTCGGTCACCATGAAATGAGTTTCACTGCCTGATGCCCTCCCCACCGTGACCAAAATAAACCCTCCAGCTTTACTTGGTTTTAGTTCTTTTAAAATCGCTCTTTAAAGGTCACACAACTGAGCAATATATCATTAGTCTCCCCCTGGCCTGGACATCAGTGACACCTCTGACCAAAGCCACCTAGTGGGTAAAAGTTGCCCTTGGCCATTCTCCTGTTCTGCAGTAAAAGAGGCCTTCTTTATCTTAAGGAGGAGCCACAGGGTAGTTCTTCTGGAAAGAGGAGCTCAGAAGACAGGAGTCATAAAACTTACTAATCAGTAACTTTCCTCTAGATTTACTGGACCCAGGCACCTGATGCTCTTCAGGTGATATCAAAGTGTGGCTGAGGACCTGAGGGCTTGTTCTTTAATTAAAAGTAATGTTTAACTTGCAGGGAAATGATGTGTTTATCTAAAGAATTGTGGAGAGGGCCTGGGAGACAAAAGCCCGTTGTGATCTTAAGAATACTCTGGCAGAAGAGGAAGGCAAACGCAGGCCCTGGATGACAAAGGCAGCACTCAGCTGCACTTCCTGCCCACTGCCCCTGCTCCCCTCCCTTTCTATAGAAGCCCTTTGTGCCCCCAGTTCCCTGAGATGATCTTTGTTGGATGGTCTCTGACATTTTTTCAGTTTGTTGGCTTTCCAACTAAACCTTTTTTCCTTGCAAGTTGTCCTTGAGTCACTGACCTTTTTAAGTGGTGACTAAATGAACCTGGTTCCAGTTACACAGCCATGATGCTCCGCCTCACCACAAGGCCAAGCAGCCAGGGGCTGAAACCTCTGAAACCAAAGTACTTTTCTCAAGTACTTTGTTACAGCAATGGAATTTGACTAGCACAGAAAATTGGTATCCTGCGTGGAGTCATTGCTGTGACCATCCCTGAATGTGGTTCATAAGCCTTTGTAATTGGTTTGGGGGACAAATTTCAAAACATTTAGAGATGAAGCCTAGAGAAAGCCAAGAGTGCTGTCAACAGAATTTAATGGGCAATTCTGAGTTTAGAAGATTGGAATGCTAATAGGAATGTGGATAGTAAAGACTGCTCATGAGGTTTCAGAGGGAAGGAGGAGTCTACTGGGAATTGGAGTAGAGGGCATTCAGGCTACATTCTGGCAAAGAACGCCTACATTTTTGTCCATGCCCTGAGACTTTGTGTGAGCCTGAGTTTAAAGGTGAAGGTGATGAACTGGTTTATCTGGTGGAGAAAAATTCAAGGCAGCACAGTGTCCAGGCTGCAGCATGGATATTGCTGACTGCTTTTAGCCATGTTTAAAGTAACAATCTAGAGCAAAAAACGGAGTGAAAAGTTTTGAAAACTTTGAAGTTTGACTAGAAAGGGGACACATATAGAGTTGTGCCCAAGGAGGGTATGGTTGTTAAAGAGATCAGAACCATTAAAAAAAAAAAAAAGTACTTTGCACTAAGAGAATGGGAATGATACCTGTAAGATATCTCAATAATCAGTAACCCACACACATTGCACGCTCAAGAGTGTGAAAGGGAGAGAAGTCAGAAGGTACCCTGGGGTGCCATTCTTGCACATGGGGCCTGGACAGCATTCATTTCCTCATGCCCAGTCAGTCAGGCACTCAGAGGCCAGTGCAGCTGTGGACCAAGGGGGCATTGTCTGAGCCAATGGCAGGCCTTGGAGTCCTCCTGTGGTGCTAGTTCTACAGGCATGCTAAGTGCGAGAGTCACAGGCCACAGGGCTCTCCACTGAGATCTCAAAGGAAGGTGTGGGAAGCCAGGCAGCATGTGGCAGCGTTGGCGTCCCTGCAGGCAGCCCTGGAGGGTGACGTGTGACTCTGTGAGAGTGAAGCTGAAGCTTCAATGGAGACCCCAAGAAACTGAAGATGCTGGGAACATGGAACATCTGCCAAGGAAAGCCAGGGACAGGAAGCAGAGCCAGCCCAAGAGAGTGGCCAGGTGGCTGCAGCTGCAAGCTCACAGAGGCAGGGCTGTCCGAGCCTCTGGGGCCACATCGTGCCTCCGTGTGCCCCAGACGCCACACATGGAGCTGCAGTCTCTGATGGCTCCCTGCTCATTTTGGTCTTGCTTTGGGCCGAGATTCCTTTCTATCCCCGTTTGCCCCTTCTGGAATGGGAATGTTTACCCTATGCCACTGGGTGTTGGGATTTGGGGTGTTGTTTATTTTTTTTCAGGGGCGTACAGCTATGAGCAGTGCTGAAACTGCTAAGACTGCGTGGACTCTCAGAGGTGGACTGGACGCAGTTTGCACTGTGAGACGGACTTGAGCCTTTGGGGGCCAGGATCGGTTGTTTGGATCTTAAAGTGTTCCCCAGAAGCCCATGTGTGGACGAGCTGGTCCCAGCTGATGGTGCCGTGGGGCCCGTGGAACCTCTAGGAGGTGAGGTCACTGGAGACATGCCTGCAGGGGGCTCTGGGGACCCTGGCCTTGCTGTCTCTCCTGGCCCTCAGCTGCGCTGAGCTGCTCTCTCCACCACACTCCTGGCTCTGATGTTCTGCCTGTGGGTCAGTCCCCAAGGCACCAGGAACAAGCACTGGACTGAAGCCTCTGGAACTGTGAGCCAAAATAAACCTCTCCTCATTTAAGTTGATCGTCTCACTGATTTTGTCACCAAGTTCCCGCTAAAACCCACTCAGAACTTTCAATGAGCTCACTAAGTAAAGCTTAGTTATTTGTTCAAAGCAGCATTTCTAAGCCCTGGTTGTAGATTAAAGCTACTTGAGGAGAATTTTTAAACCAGTGCTCCCCCGGGACACACCCTTCCCAGACATTTCGGTTCGATTGCTTTGGAGTGGGAGCCAGACACAGGACTTTAGACGTTCCCAGGTGCAGCAGGTTTGAGACCCGCGAGTCTGGGTGTGTGTCTGCTCTCTGTGGAGGAGAACTTGTGGAGGAGGACCACAGCTGATCCTCACTCCTTGGGCACAGCATGGTGCCTTGTGCCCATGGGTGCCCGGCACGTGCTGAAGAGTCAGGCCAGCCAGAACTGCTTGCAGAGAAGAGGTAGGCGGGCTGGGACCGCTGCGGCGAGGAATAGAAAAATGGAACAGGTTACGTTTCGTTGTAATTCCTGCTCCAAAAGATATGAATATTGTGAGTGCCAATCTCACAGAAATAGCAGATTTCATCTTCAGAGTGCTCCAGGCACGAGCTACCACGAACACAGCCAAACGTCCCGATACCAGTCGGGTGGTCAGCGCTCTCGTGCCCACTATTCTGACCACCCTCCCGAGAGACCACACATTCTTTCATTCCGTGTTTTTGAGGATTTTGTCAACCCTGCACTCCGGACCTTTTTCTTCTTTGAGGTCCTTCCGTTGGCCATTGAGATGTGGGCCAGGAAGGAGTCACAGTCTGAGTCCTGCTCCCTCCTTGGGGCATTCCTGAGCCAACCGAGAGGGGCTCCCTGCCACGCCCTCTGGTGGTCAACCAGGAAAAGGGGGTGCTGCCCCCTGCAGGAGCCCTGTTTGAGGAGATGGCTTGAATTGCAGTTGACTATGAGCCATGGAGATTTGGGCATTGTCGCCTTCCGTAGTCTCACGGGGGACTTGGCCCGGGATCTCGAGTGACTTGGCCGAGATTGCTGATCGGGTCAGCGCCATTTTTGGTGGTGTGTGCGGCGCGTGTTAGTCGTTGTTAGAGCCAGAGAGAAAAGTTATCAGAATAAAAAGCTGTTTGTCTCCCGTTTTGCCTCTGAACTTCTTCCCGCGGCTCCGTTGCTCCAAGCGGCCATCGCTTCAGGCAGCAACCGGTGGTGGCCCGTACGGGGACTTGGGGCGGACAGGTAAGAACTGAAAGGTCTCTAAAGATGGGTTCGAATATAACTGAATCCCAAGTGATAGAGGCTATGCAAAGACTCCTTGATATACCTGACTCTATTCTCAGTGAGGAGGATATAGAAAAAAGTGAAAGTGATCAAAAAAGCGTAGCTTCCACTGGGCCAACTAAGACCAGTAAAGAGAGTATTAGAAGAGTCCCAAAAATGACAAAAATCCAAGCTATTAGAGCTATTTGGGAGTTATTGGTGATAGCTGAAGGATACTTGCTCTTAATGGAACCTGGGCCTCAGGATATTGCTGTCAGTGAAATTAGCAGTGGTGAGGAATCTAGTAAAAGTGATCCTGAGAAAATGAGGAAAAAGAAACTAAAAAAGACCGAGAAAAAGGACCGTCAAGTAGAGGAACCACTTGTGTCCTCTACTCCCCCATGGGTGGAATCCATTACAGAAAATATGAAGGGTATTACTAGGCATTTGCATACCCTAGAAACAGAAATAAAAAGTCTTTCTGATCGCTTATGCGCTCTCAAGGATTCCGGCTAACAAATTATTTCTCCAAAGTGCCTTTACCTTTTCTTTAATCTATCTTTAATGCAGTAATTACCCTCAGTCTTTCTTTGTTTTGTTCTAAATATGATATTTTTCCAACTTATGTTTGTAGAAGCTCAACCAGCGATGTGTGTGAACAAAAATCAACTTTAATTTTCTAATCTAATTATTCTATTTTGTAGTTTGACAACTCGCCTCTTGACTCAGTGCTGCAATAGCACTGCCTTTCCTTTAATAATTGATGCTTGAGTTTCTAGGTAGCGGGCCCTGAAGATTTGCCGGTGGCATTGTCTAAACATAAAAAAGACGTCTGCTGCTACAGCTGCAGGGATCGCGGCTGCCGCAAGCATCCCTGCTGCTCAAGCATCAAACAACCTCACCAACAGTGTGGCCTCTGCTCTACATGCATGGGGCCTCCTACATCAACGTGTTATAACAAATGGACATTTTGATCTTTCATTGTTTGGGACTTTACGGGACAATGCCTTGCGGGTATTTGTCTAGAGAATTCAGTGTGTTACTTGATGGAACTTAGGGCAGCTGATTTGTTTAAACAATTTGATATGCTATGCAATTTGGCTCATCACCAAAAGGCTTGTTGCCTTAAAGCCGCAACATCTCCTCACAATTGGACGGCTGTTAGTCATCATATATAGTCGATCCTAAAGGGCTCCATTGGATGGCTGGTTAGCCAATGACGGGTAAGATCCCCAGAGGGGGACAACCTAAGACAGGCACAGTCGCACGGGACAGTCTCATGTGGCCGACATATCAACCTAAGACAGGAGTCAAGGGCACAGCCTTGATTATCCGATGACGGGTAAGAATGTTGGTTGCACATAGACGTCCTAGAGCATCCCCTCTTTTAAAACAAAAGGGGGAAAATGCAAGAGCCCTGTTTGAGGAGATGGCTTGAATTGCAGTTGACTATGAGCCATGGAGATTTGGGCATTGTCGCCTTCCGTAGTCTCACGGGACTTGGCCCGGGATCTCGAGTGACTTGGCCGAGATTGCTGATCGGGTCAGCGCCATTTTTGGTGGTGTGTGCGGCGCGTGTTAGTCGTTGTTAGAGCCAGAGAGAAAAGTTATCAGAATAAAAAGCTGTTTGTCTCCCGTTTGCCTCTGAACTTCTTCCCGCGGCTCCGTTGCTCCAAGCGGCCATCGCTTCAGGCAGCAACCGGTGGTGGCCCGTACGGGGACTTGGGGGGCGGACAGGTAAGAACTGAAAGGTCTCTAAAGATGGGTTCGAATATAACTGAATCCCAAGTGATAGAGGCTATGCAAAGACTCCTTGATATACCTGACTCTATTCTCAGTGAGGAGGATATAGAAAAAAGTGAAAGTGATCAAAAAAGCGTAGCTTCCACTGGGCCAACTAAGACCAGTAAAGAGAGTATTAGAAGAGTCCCAAAAATGACAAAAATCCAAGCTATTAGAGCTATTCGGGAGTTATTGGTGATAGCTGAAGGATACTTGCTCTTAATGGAACCTGGGCCTCAGGATATTGCTGTCAGTGAAATTAGCAGTGGTGAGGAATCTAGTAAAAGTGATCCTGAGAAAATGAGGAAAAAGAAACTAAAAAAGACCGAGAAAAAGGACCGTCAAGTAGAGGAACCACTTGTGTCCTCTACTCCCCCATGGGTGGAATCCATTACAGAAAATATGAAGGGTATTACTAGGCATTTGCATACCCTAGAAACAGAAATAAAAAGTCTTTCTGATCGCTTATTGCGCTCTCAAGGATTCCGGCTAAACAAATTATTTCTCCAAAGTGCCTTTACCTTTTCTTTAATCTATCTTTAATGCAGTAATTACCCTCAGTCTTTCTTTGTTTTGTTCTAAATATGATATTTTTCCAACTTATGTTTGTAGAAGCTCTACCAGCGATGTGTGTGAACAAAAATCAACTTTAATTTTCTAATCTAATTATTCTATTTTGTAGTTTGACAACTCGCCTCTTGACTCAGTGCTGCAATAGCACTGCCTTTCCTTTAATAATTGATGCTTGAGTTTCTAGGTAGCGGGCCCTGAAGATTTGCCGGTGGCATTGTCTAAACATAAAAAAGACGTCTGCTGCTACAGCTGCAGGGATCGCGGCTGCCGCAAGCATCCCTGCTGCTCAAGCATCAAACAACCTCACCAACAGTGTGGCCTCTGCTCTACATGCATGGGGCCTCCTACATCAACGTGTTATAACAAATGGACATTTTGATCTTTCATTGTTTGGGACTTTACGGGACAATGCCTTGCGGGTATTTGTCTAGAGAATTCAGTGTGTTACTTGATGGAACTTAGGGCAGCTGATTTGTTTAAACAATTTGATATGCTATGCAATTTGGCTCATCACCAAAAGGCTTGTTGCCTTAAAGCCGCAACATCTCCTCACAATTGGACGGCTGTTAGTCATCATATATAGTCGATCCTAAAGGGCTCCATTGGATGGCTGGTTAGCCAATGACGGGTAAGATCCCCAGAGGGGGACAACCTAAGACAGGCACAGTCGCACGGGACAGTCTCATGTGGCCGACATATCAACCTAAGACAGGAGTCAAGGGCACAGCCTTGATTATCCGATGACGGGTAAGAATGTTGGTTGCACATAGACGTCCTAGAGCATCCCCTCTTTTAAAACAAAAGGGGGAAAATGCAAGAGCCCTGTTTGGGGAGATGGCTTGAATTGCAGTTGACTATGAGCCATGGAGATTTGGGCATTGTCGCCTTCTGTAGTCTCACGGGACTTGGCCCGGGATCTCGAGTGACTTGGCCGAGATTGCTGATCGGGTCAGCGCCATTTTTGGTGGTGTGTGTGCGGCGCGTGTTAGTCGTTGTTAGAGCCAGAGAGAAAAGTTATCAGAATAAAAAGCTGTTTGTCTCCAGTTTGCCTCTGAACTTCTTCCCGCGGCTTCGTTGCTCCAAGCAGCCATCGCTTCAGGCAGCAACAGCCCCCAACGAGCCCCGCCAGGGTGAACTGGGCTTCTCGGGGCCCGTTTTCTCTTGGTTATTTTTCAGTGAGACTGCATGAAAGGAAGATGGGTTAAGAATTCTTTTCTCGGGCTGGGGTTGTGGTTCAGCGGTAGAGCCTTCACCTAGCATGTGCGCGGCCCGGGTTCGATCCGCAGCACAACGTAAACACAAATGCGTTACATTGTGTACAACTAAAGCAAATAAATAAATATTTTTTAAAAAGGCAGACCTGCCTCGCTTTAAAAAAAAAAAAAGAATTCTTTTCTCTTTCCTTACTTATTGTTTACACTCCCTTCTCTCTCGTTCTGTTTCTCTAAAGAATCGATGACTTTAATTCCAGTTTTCTTTCAGAAAAAAAAAAATTTTTTTTTGATGCTTAAAATTACCAATAAAATAATGAGAGCAATTTGTAATACTCATTTATTTGAGCAGTGATTTTAATGTAGACTGTTGCTGCTCCTCTTCAAGTAAACACAATGGCTGGCTATCTGAAACAGACAATAGTTACAAAATTAAACGTTGTTCAAGGCAATCTGCAGCTTTCCTTGGTCAGGTCACTGGTTGTTATATAACCCCACTTTCAAATATTCTATCTATGCTCACTTTATAGAAAGCTAAGAAAATGCCCTCCTGTCCCTTTGCTTTTCTAAGTAGGAAGATAAAATGTTTTCCCCTAAAATTTCTTTCATCTCTTGTAAATTATAAGACCATTCCATCAGTTTTAACTGAAAGTTATCTAAATGTACTCAAAAGGGCAAAACATGTGAAAATGGTAATGATTTTGAAAACATTGTGCTAAGTGAAATAAGCCTGGTACTGAGGGGAAATACCTTGGAGTCCACTGTCCCGGGGTCCCTGGGCTTGCACTTCTCCGCAGAGTGGGAGGTGCAGGGGTGGGGTGGGGCGGCCAGCTACAGCTTAAGAGGGAAGGGCTTCAGCTGGAAAAGACAGGAAAGTCCTAGAGGAAGGTGGGGACCATGCGAGAGTGCGAGATGAAACCAGGTTCTCTGCCCTGCCAGCAGGTGGGGTCTGCCCGAGTCACAGCCCTCTGCCCCCGAGGAAGCCTGTGACCTGCTGGGCACAGCAGGAAGATGACCCAGTGCCAGCTTTGCGGGGTGCAGCTGGCAGAGCAGGGTTCTTCTCTGCTGCCGCCACAGAGGCGTGTGGCAGCTCTCCGTGGCAGGCCGCGCCCCAGGACTGCAGCAGACCCAGCGGCTCACTGCAGAGTCCCGTCTCGTGGACTCAAAGAATGAGATCCAGACAACAGAGGGTGAGCGGGAGAGGAGGAGGATCTACGTGAGGAGAAAAGAAACAGGCTCCCCAGCGAGAGGGGCCTCAAGGGTCTCATCTAGAGGGTCACATGGTTACCAGGTAGGGTCATTGGTCCCTGCGTTAGGTGTTAGAAAAGTGCCGTCGGTTTACACCAGAACATTCTGGTTGGTTGTGCTCCTTTAGCCCTTGGGTTTGAACTTCCCTGAGCCTCCATTCAGGCCTGCCCTGCCTCCCTTTTTCTGCCACTCAGGACAAAGAGAGGGCTGGAATGTCTGGAGTGTTTCTAGGGTTAGTTCCATAGAGTGGCCTCTATATTTAGAAAAACCTTTTGTGGAGCCCACGGTCCTACCTGCCCGCCTGTTTTTCCCATCCGTCCTGTCTTATTCAGTGTGCAACTGTGTGAATGTGCTGATGCCACTGAATTAAAGGTGGTCACATATTCTTTTTTTTTTTTTTTTTTTTTTTTTTTTTGGTACCAGTGATTGAACTCAGGGGCACTCGACCACTGGGCCACATCCCCAGCCCTTTTTTGTATTTTATTGCAGGAGCCCTGTTTGGGGAGATGGCTAAGATTGTGGTTGACTACGGGCCATAGAGATGTCTGGGCATTGCCGCCTTCCGTAGTCTCATGAGACTTGGCCCGGGATCTCGAGAGACTTGGGCCGAGATTGCTGATCGGGTTGGCGCATTTTGGTGTGTGGGTTTTTGGTGGTGTGTGGTACATGTTGAAGTCGTTGTTAGAGCCAGAGAGAGAAGTTATCAGAATAAAAACCCTGTTTGTTTCCAATTTGCCTCTGAACTTCTTCCCGAGGCTTCGTTGCTCCAAGCGGCCATCGCTTCAGGTGGCGACATTTTATTAGAGACAGGGTCTCACTGAGTTGCTAAGTGCCTCGCCATTGCTGAGGCTGGCTTTGAACTCGTGATCCTCCTGCCTTAGCCTCCCCCGTGCTGGGATTACAGGTGTGCACCACCACGCCCGGCTGGTTACATATTCTTTACGTCAATCTAAAAAGAAAGGTTCAGTAGTTTCAGAACCAGAAAGAACTGTGGATGTGGATGTTCAATCATCCTGACTTCATTTCAGAAGACAAAGCTCATGCAGAAGAAAAACCTGTTTATTAGTGTGCAGTAATTATGTGTATTAATAGGATTCAGGGTGAAATCTCCATGCATGCATACAGCAGGTGCCAATCAAATCCAGGCCCCTCATCCCACCTCCCCTGTTACCCTTCCAATTCCTGGTAATCACTATTCTACTTTTGAGTCGACTTTTTGAGCTTCTGCACATGGGAGACAGCACATAGTGTCTCTTTCCATGCCTGTCTCATTTCCCTCGACACAATGTCCTCTGGTGCCATCTGTTTTGCTGCAGATGGTAGGATCTCATTCTTCTTTATGGCTGACTAATGTTCCGCTGTGTATGCATGCTGCCTTTTATTCATCTACTCATCGGTCACTGGGCACGAGGGTGTCCATATCTTAGCTGCTGTGATGGTGCTGACTCCTGATAGCCTGGCAGGGAGCACCTGGAGGGAAGGCCTGAACCTGGGGGAAGCTGCGTTAGCTGGCTCAGGGCAGGAAGTAGGCTGCTCGCCTGTGCTCAGTCAGCTGGGTGACCACGGCCAAGCAGGAACGGGCGCCCCTCAGAGCGGGTGTGTCCTCCTGCAGACCTGCCGCAGCCCATCAGGGCCTCGTGCTCCCGTTTTCCTGATGGGGAAACCCGAGGACGGAGTCTCCTGCTTGCTGGATGGCAGCTGGGACTGCGGTTGCTTCTGGCCTAGCCGTGGCCTTCCCAGCGCCACTTCTCAAAACTAACTTGCCCACGCCACTGCCACCGAGCCAAGCCACGTCACCGGGCAGCATGGGCAAACTGAGGAGCCTGACCTGGTCTCTGGCACTGCCTCTCGCTCCCCTCCAGGACGTCCTGCAAGAACCAACAGACGGGAGGAGATGGAGGGCGCTGGCCGCGGCCAGGCAGAGGGCACTGTGAGCCCCGCAGGGCGTCCCTCAGCCTTCAGAGCTGCCACTGCTGCTTCACGCGCTGGGGGTGGTGCTGGCGTCTCCTTCCTGGACTGCTCAGTGGGAGGGAGCCCGCCGCAGCCTGGCACAGAGACCCGCAAGCCCCAGACCCCTGTTGCTCCTCCAGCCGTGACACGCCTCTCGCCCCAGGCAGGTCTGGCCTGCTCCTTGTGCTCCAGGCCAGGGACTCATGGCTTCCCCCTCAAGTGCTGGCCCCCACCCTGCTTGCAGGACCAGGAAGCAAGCCTCGGCCTCTCCCGAAAAGCAGGGCAGCAGCGCTGGCCCAGGCATGTCTGTGACCCCCCCCCAGGCACAGGGGACAGTGGTCGTCCTTCCAACATTGGGGGTGGAGACTGCACATCTCCCAGATCAACTGCAGTGGAGAGGGAGCCGTGCGGGAGGCGGGGTCTTGCAGGTCAGGGAGAGGGCCGCCCTTCAACAGCCACGGCGTCGGGGTGGGGTGGGGGTGGGTGCTGGGCTGGCTGAGGGGCACCGGTCATAAGGAAGGGTTTGGGTCCTGCCCCAGAGGCCAGCTCGCAGAGGCCCACCAGGCGCCACACCTGGTTTGCTGCTTCAGCACAGAAGGCAGCCCTGGGGCAGGTGTAAGGAGGCCCAGGCAGGCCCAGGCTTTGGAAGGTCAGAGACTGTGCTGGGTGGTGCAGGTCCCCAGCTCCAGGGACAATGGCCCAGTGGGCACGGTCAGCATGGAAGGGCAGAGACACCACATCTAAATGCAGTTCGTACGAGGTGCCTGGCAGGTGCCCGATGCAGAGGGACGCGGGGAGGTCCTTTCCTAGGCTCCTGTCCCCTGTGGGTGTGCAGATGCTGTGCCGCTGTGCTGGGCAGGGCTCCGCGAGGCAGCATGCTGCTTCCTCCCCAGCCGCGCCCCTCCCTCGGGATGGC
The DNA here is from genome assembly GCA_025594165.1 of Tamias sibiricus. NCBI lineage: Eukaryota > Metazoa > Chordata > Mammalia > Rodentia > Sciuridae > Tamias > Tamias sibiricus. The sequence continues at coordinate 1,156,734 of CM046663.1, forward strand.
CTCCATGCCCTCTGCACGTCGCCGGCCTTGCCGTGCTGGGCACAGTTCTGACTGGGCTGGCAGCACCCTGCAGCAGCCTTGCTGCCTGCTCCCATCACCGTGGCGCCGGAGCCCAGGCGTGTGTCTAACGGGTGACCCCGGGGCCCACCTCTGGTCAGCGCACCCGACAGGTCCCAGAAGGCCCTGATGCCCAGGGCCTCGCCCGCGGTGCTCAGCCCGGCTCGTCCTCAGCACCATCCGGGCGGCTCCCTTGGCCTGGTTCCTTGGAGACTGGATTTGGATGGATGAGAATTCAATGCAATCCCCATTAAAATATCAGATGACATTCTGCACAGAACTAGAAAAGACAGTCATAAAATTCATCTGGAAGAGTAAAAAGACCCAGAATACCCAAAGCAATTCTAAGCCAAAAAAGCAATGCTGGAGGCATCACAATGCCCAACTTAAAATCATACTACATAAGTATAGTAACAAAAACTGCAAGGCACTGGTATAAAAACAGACACCTAGGCCAATGGAGCAGAACGGAAGACAGAGAGACAAACCCGGAGGTCGGGCTGAGACAGGCCGAGCGGTGTCCACTGTCTTCTGTGTGGCCCCCAGAGTGGGGCACCACGCCTTTATTTTCTGTATTACAATAAACTTTGCTGTATGAAATAATCATTTTAATTTTACCCCAAAAAATGCATCTTCAAAACTTAACAAGGAAATAGAACTACCTGGCTCTTATCACGACCAGGGAGGGCCTTGCACCCACCCCCAGCCCTCTGCAGGGCATCGCTCACAGCTCTGGTTGGCCTTTGTTGCATCCACACTGCTAAATAACGTGCTTGTGATGTGGTTTTCTAAAATGAAGAGGCATCCCTCGACCTTCTGAGTGTGGCTTATTTCCCTTAGCATGATGGTCCCTACTTCCATCCACTCTCCTGAAAATGACATGACTTCCCTTATTGCACGGCTGAGTAGAACTCCATGTGTGCTTAGTAGCACATTTTTCTTACCCACTCACCACTGACGGACACCGAGGCTGTTCCATGGTCTGGCTGCTGTGGACGTGGTGCGCACGTCTGACTGCAGTACAATGTCTAAGTCTCAGGATGAACCCCGAGGCCACGTGCTGGTCCGGGCCTCGTCTCCGAGGAGCCTCCACACTGACCTCCGTGGCTGTGTGGTTCACAGTCCCACCAGCAGTGCAGCGAGTCCTGTCTCTCCTCCTCCCTCCAGCGCGCGCCATGGCCTGCATCCCTGGACACCGCCGTGCTGAGGGGAGCGAGCTGGACGCCCAGTGCTGTGCTGACCTGCCTTTCTCTAATTGCCAGTGATGTTGGACGCTTTTCACGCATTTGTTGGCCGTTTTGTGTCTCTTCTATTTAGAAGAGTCTGTTTAGTTCATTTGCCCATTTATTAATTGATTATTAGATTTTTTTGGTAGAAAGTTTTTTGAGTTCTTCATATATTCTAGATGTTAATAGTCTGCCAGAAGAGAAGCTGGCAAAGATTTTCTCCCTTTCTGTGGGTTCTCTCTTTATATTCCTCATTGTTTCCTTTGCTGTGCAGCATTTTTTTTTTTTTTTTTTTTTGTAGTTGGACAGAGTACCTTTATTTATTTATTTTTAATACTTTATTTTTAGGGCTGGGGTTGTGGCTCAGTGGTAGAGCGCTCACTTAGCATGTGCACGGCCCAGGTTCAATCCTCAGTACCACGTAAGAATAAAGGCATTGTGTACAACTAAAACAAATAAATATATATTAAAAAATATGTTTTATTTTTAGCTGTAGTTGGACATAATACCTTTATTTTATTTATTTTTATGTGGTGCTGAGGACTGAATCCAGGGCCTCGCATGTACTAGCCAAGCGCTCTACCACTGAGCCACAACCCCAGCCCTAGAATGCCTTTATTTTATTTATTAATTTTTATGTGGTGCTGAGCATCAAACCCAGTGCCTCACACGTGCTAGGCAAGTGCTCTGCTACTGAGCCCCAACCCCAACCCCAACCCTATGTTTTCTTCAAGGACTTGCATAGTTTCTGGTCCTTGATTCATTTGAGTTGATATTTTTGCAGCCTTCTACATATAGAAGTTGTCCCAGCACCATTTGTTACAAAGGCTGTCTTTTTCCCAGTATATGTTTTTGGCACCTTTGTCGGGGATCAGATGATTATATCTGTGTGGGTTTGTCTCTGTGTCTTCCATTCTGCTCCATTGGCCTACGTGTCTGTTTTTTATACCAGTGCCTTATAGTTTTTGTTACTATAGTTATGTAGTATGATTTTAAGACAGGTATTGTGACGCCTTCAGCATTGCTTTTTTGGCTTAGAATTGCTTTGGGTATTCTGGGTATTTTATTCTTCCAAATGAATTTTATGACTGTCTTTTCTAGTTCTGTGCAGAATGTCATCTGATATTTTGATGGGGATTGCATTGAATATGTAAAATTTTTGGTAGTGTGAGCATTTTAACAATATTAATTCTGCCTATCTATGAACATGGGAGGTCCTGCCTCTTCTGAGGTCTTCTTTGATTTTTTTTCTTCAATGTTCTATAATATTCATTGTAGAGGTTTTTCATCTTCTTCGTTAGATTTATTCCTAGGGTTTTTATGAGGTTATTATGAATGCAATTATTTTCCTGATTCCTTTCTCAACAGATTCATTGTTGGTATATTGATTTTTTAAATATTTATTTATTTGCTTTAGTTATACACAATGCTGTTTTATTTTTATGTGGTGCTGAGGATCGAACCCGGGCTGCGCACGTGCTAGGCGAGCGCTCCACTGCTGAGCCACAACCCCAGCCCCAAGCTATTGATTTTTGTTTGTTGATTTTGTAACCCGTTACTTTGCTAAATTTGTTTATTAGCTTTAGCAGTCCTTTGGTGGAACTTTTTGGGTCTTCTAAATGTAGGATCATATAATCTGCAAACAGTGATAATTCAACTTCTTCCTTTCCTATTTTTATCCCTTTTATTTCCTTCTCTTGCTTACTTCATCTGGCTAAAATTTTTAGCACTGTATTAAGTAGGAGTGGTGAGAGTGGACCTCCTTGTCTTGTCTCAGATTTTAAAGGAAATGCTTTCAGGGTTTCCCCATTTACTATGAGGTTGGCTTTGGGGTTTTCATATATAGCCTTTATAACGTTGAGGTAGGTTCCTTCTATCCTTAATTTTTTCTGTGTTTTTATCACGAATGGGTACTGAATTTTGTTGAAGCCCTTCTCTGTATCTACTGAGATGACTAATTTTTTTAAAAAAATATTTATTTATTTGCTTTAGTTGTACACAATGCGTTTTACTTTTACATGGTGCTGAGGATCGAACCCGGGCCACGCTCGTACTAGGCGAGTACTCTACCGCTGAGCTACAAACCCCAGCCCGAGATGACTGATTTTTATCCTTAATTCTGATAATGTGGTGAATTACATTTATTATTTTGTATATAATTAAACCAACCTTGCATCTCTGGAATAAAACCAACTTGGTCGTGATGTACAATATTGTTAATATGCTGTTGAACACAATTTGCTAATATCTTACTAATTATTTTTGCATCTAAGTTCATCAGGGATATTGCTCTGTGGTTTTCTTGCCTTGATGTGTTCTTATCTGGTTATGGTATGAGCATGATACTAGCTTCATAGAATGAATTTGAAAGTGTTTCTTCTCTTTCTATTTCATGGATTAGTTTGAGGAATATTAGCCTCAGTTCTTCTTTAGATGTTTGGTAGAATTCAACTGAGAATCCATCTTGTCCTGGGCTTTTCTCTGTTGGAAGGCTTTTTATCACTGCTCGTATCTCATTACAAGTTATAGGGCTGCTTAGGTTTCCTCCGTCCTCTTGATTCAGTTTTGGAAGATTGTATTTGTCTACAAATGTATCCATTTCTTCTAGGTGTTCCAATTTATTGGGGTATAAGCTTTCAAAATAGTCCCTAAAGACCTGCTGGATTTCTAAGATGTCTGCTGATTTCTCTTTTTAAAATCTATTAATTTGGTTTTTTTTCCCCTTTTTCTTGTGGTTAGTTTGGCTAAGGGATTATCAGTTTTTGTGTTTTCCCCCCAAAGAACCAACTTTTTGCTTCATCAATTCTTTCTATTATTTTTTTATTCTCAAGTTCATTGATTTTGGCTCTGATCTTAATTATTTACTTCCTTCTACAGGTTTCAGAATTGGTTTGTTCTTTTTCAAGGGACTTGAGAAGCAGCATTAGGTTGTTTGGGATCTTTCTGACTTTCTCAGGTAGGCGCCCAGAGCTATAAACCTGCCTGCACGGCCTCCCAGAGGCTCTGGCAGGTTGGGTCAATATTCTCATTTGAGTCTTAGAATTTTTCAGTTTGTCCCTTGATTTCTTTATCACCCATTCATCATCAAAAGAGTGTTGTTTAGGGGCTGGGGTTGTGGCTAAGCGGTGGAGCGCTCACCTAGCACATTAGTGGCCTGGGTTCCATCCTCAGCACCACGTAAAAATAAAGGCATTGTGTACAACTAAAACAAATAAATAAATATTTTTTAAAAGAGTGTTGTTTAATGTCCATGTGTTTACATAGTTTCTGTAGGCTTTTTTGGTGTTGATTTCTAATTTCATTCAATTGTGATCTGATAAGATGCAAGGAGTTATATATATATATATATATATATATATATATATATATATATATATTTTGTATTTGCTAAGAGTTGCTTTGGGGCCTAAAATATGGTCTATTTTGAAGAAAGTTTCATGAGCCATTGAGAAGAAAGTATATTCAGCTGTTGTTGGATGAAATGTTCTATAGATGTCTGTTAGGTCTATTTGATTTATAATATTCGTCAAGTTCAAAGAGACTTTACTGAGTCATGTCTGGATGTCCTATCTAATGGTGAGAGAGGTGTGTTGAAATCAACAAGCATTATTGTACCGGAGGTCTATCTGGGTCTTCAATTGGAGTAGTATCTCTTTTATGTAATTCATTGTATCCACATGTGTGGCATAAATATTTATTGTTCTATCTTCTTATTGGATTTTTCCCTTTACCAACATGAAGTGCCCTTCTTTGTCTCTTCTGAATCATTTTGTTGTGAAATTTGCTTTCTCAGGTATGAGAGTAGCTACTCCTGCTTGTTTGGGGACTGCATTTGCATGTTATATCAATTTCCATCCTTCACTTTCAGCCTGTAGCTGTCTTTGTCTATAAGATGCATCTCTTGTAAATAACATAGTTAGGTGTTGTTTTTTAATCCATTCTGCCAGTCTATGTGTTTTAATTGGAGAGTTGAGACCATTTACATTCAATCTTCTTGCAGAGAGATGTTTAGTAATTCCTGCTGGTTTTATTTATTTTATTTATTGTTTAATTTGGTCCTGTTTCTCATTTGGTTAGCTACTGTTCAAATGAGATTTGTTATTTTGTGAGCACTGAGATTTGTTTTTAATTTCTTCTGCATGTAGTATTTCTTTAGTAAGTTTCGTAAATTGGTTTCAGAGTCATGAATTCTTTTAGTTTCTGCTTATCTTGGAAGGTTTTTATTTAATCTTCAATTTTGAATGGTATATTTGTTGAGCCTTTATTTCTTGACTCATGATGTCTTCTATGTTTGGTTTAATTTGTGGAATATGTTCTCGAGGAGCTTCCTGAGGAAGCATGTGTGAAACATTCACACTTCAAGTGTTCTCCTGGCCTCCACATGATGAATGCTCTGGCTAGGCCAAAGGAAATTTCAGTCTTGAAAATGATGAAAGTGGAAGATGTTGGCAACATAGTTTTTTTTTTTTTTTTTTTGTGGTACCGGGGATTGAACTCAGGGGCACTCGACCACTGGGTCACATCCCCAGCCCTTTTTTGTATTTTATTTAGAGACAGGGTCTCACTGAGTTGCTAAGTGCCTCGCCATTGCTGAGGCTGGCTTTGAACTCGCGATCCTCCTGCCTCAGCCTCCCAAAGTGCTGGGATTACAGGCGTGCGCCACCGCGCCCGGCGGTGACATAGTTTTTAATGTTTTGAAATACAAACATGTAAATAGAGTGACTGGATAGCAAAACCAAGAATCCACATGTCACATTTACAACAAGATTTGGTGGAAAGTTGTCCTTGCGGACCCCAAAATACACATGGGCATCTAAGCAGAAGGCACAGGGGTTCTCTAGTAGTTATGAAATAAACAACTTTTTCAAGGGACATGAAAATCAAGCAAAGCTCATTGTGAAAATTTCTTAAGATGTTTTCTTACTTAAGGACTCTCACTTTAACCACAAAAACTTGCTACAAATAGCACATACATCTGGCTTGACAGGTAAGTTTTCACCATAAACTATTTGAAAAAAAAAAAAAAAAAAGTCTCCTGTTTCTAAATGTGAACTGTAAATGGAAGGTGGCTGACAAATCCAGACAGAAACGACCTGTTTCTGGGCTAACATGGTGGAGGGAGGAGGAGCGCGCGGGTTCCAGGCTGGGGTGGGGTGCCGTGGTGGGGCATGTGCTCAGCAGGCTCCAGCACCAAAAAAAGAAAAAAAAGTGCTGCAGGAGACTGTGAGGTGGGTGTGCTTTCTCGAAACCGTAAGAAGATGAGACTTGTGCAAACCTCTGAGGTCAGGACCCAATGTCAGCACACACCCTGTGGCCTGGGGACCTGCTGACTTCAGCCTTGGGAGATAAGCTGTTTTGCCGCCAACTGGCAAGAGCAGAAATTTAATTAAAACGCCATCAAGTGCAGGCACAGGTCCTATGCACCCATTTGAAATGTCACTACTACTAATGAAGCATGTGTGCTGATTTCCATGTGCAACGCCCTCGGTAAACACCAGTTCTCCCACAGTGGGGACAGACACTCGCTGGTCAGGGCAGCCCCCGACCAGTCTCTGGGCATGGTGAGGCCAGCACCACATTGTGGGCAGCTGTGCACGTCCGCAGGAACCCCATGAGGGCCCCACCTTTGAGAGCTTCCCAGGTGACTGTCATCTGTGGGGCTCTGATGGTCCATTGTTCAGAATTCCATGTAATTAAAATGGGAAAAGAAAGAAATTTAACTTTTTGCTGTTGTTATTCTTGAAAGTTTAAAAACTGTGTGAAGACAGGTGAGACCCCAGGGAAGGGTGAGAGCGGCTGGTGTGGCTGACCGGAGCTCAGGACCCACGTGTCTGGACCCCTGGGGCGGCCAGGTGTCCCAGTTTTCCTGCTCCCTCTCTCTGCCTGGCTGCCCCTTCATGTCCCTCCACCTCCCTCCACTTAGCTGACTTGCTGAATGACGTTCCCGGGTGAGTGGGGGCTGAGTGGAGGCCCGAGGCCGCTAGGTTAGGTGTGCAGGGTCAGGCAGAGGAGAGGACTCCATGCTCATCTTGACGCGCGTCACAGTGCCACCAAAGCATGCTGAGTCGGGCAGCACACTGGCCATGGCCCCGAGGCCTCAGGGCCCCAGGGAGTAGGGCGTGGCTGCTTACTTTTAAGGCCCATTTTTGGAGCCCTATTTTTAAACCATATTGTTTTTTATAATACAGTTATGGATTAATTTTGCTCTTCTGAATTTTACTATAAAATCCGATCTTATTACTGAATTTGGGGTTGCTTTTCATAGCATGAAACGTGAACTGCTCACTCTAGCTCGCGCGGGCTCTCATCTAGCCACCCTACCATTTAGCCAGACCTTCTTCCTCTCACCAGCCCTGTCTTTCCCTTCGGGAGCACCCTTTCTCCTGCACGCTGGGCAAACCTCCCTCTCCTGGGCATCCGGTGCCATCACATGCCCTCTGTCACTTCCTGCTTCTCTGTGTCGTGGGAGCTGGGATTCTACGGTGCTCCCGAGAGTCCTGCCCCTGATGCACCCGCCCTGGTAGGCTCTTCCCCTCCAGAGGGACAGGGACTGAAACCACAGAGGGACGTGACTCTCATGATTGGTTACTTTATATTGCAAAGTGCAGCAACTACCAGATATCATTTGGGTCCCTTGTCATCGACTTTGAGTGAGACAAGGGGAAGGTTGTTCCAGGTGGGCCTAGAGAACAGAAGGGAGAAGTCAGAGATTTGAGCAGCAGAGACATCCCTCCTGGCAGCCTTCAAGGAGCAAACTGCCACATCGTGGGAAAGGCCACTTGGTGGGGACCAGCAGGTGGCCTCTACAACCAGGCAGAGCCCCCAGTGTGCAGGCAGCAGGAAACAGGGGCCTCAGTCCTGCAGACGCAAGGCACTGAGTTCTGCCCAGTCAGTGGGCTGGGAAGCTGCGCGGCACCTGCCTCTGCCTCTGCGGGCCCAGGCAGGTCCCCGACCCAACTCGGACTCGCACCCTGGGAGGCTGCGAGTGATGAAGGTGTGGTGACCACTGTGACAGGGCAGTAAGGAGTGGGGACGGCTGCCCACAGCACTTAGCACGGCCTCCCATAGCACTGCTTCTGTGCGTCCCCTAGCAGGTGGCACCCTGAGAGTGACGACCAGGCCCTGAGCCATGCGGGGGACCTGCTGGGTGGCCTTCCAGCCCTTCTGCCGCTCCGCCTCCACCGCCCCGGCGCCTGCCAATCTTGTCTGCCTGCCTCTCTTCAAGGCTGGCCCCCTGGCCTGCTGCAGGGTGCTTGGCTGGCTGGGCCACCCTGCCCCACCACAAGCCCCCCGCCGGCTTCTCGCTAGCCGGGATCTCCCTCCCGGGGTCTAGGCTGGAGCTTGGGGGCGGCGCTTAACCTCTTCCTCCCCGGGAATTCTTTGGAAGAGTGACCCCGAGGCAGCGGGAGTGGCCCTTTGCGGCTCTGTGGCCATCCCGTTTGGCAGCCTTCCAGAGCCATCTCCTAGTGCTGGCCGTCCGGCCACCCGCATTCCGTGAGCCCCTGAGTCCTTCCTGTGGAGTGGCCGTGCCTCTCAAGATCTGACCATCTGTTTCGTGGCTGTAACCAAGGATTCGCCGCCCCTCGGTTCTGCTGGTGGCCCCGGGGGGCAGGACCGTCCCGAGCTGGTCACCGAGCCGGTCACTGCCACTGTGGCGACTGTAGCCTGAGCGACTGCTGGATGCGCGCCTGCTCTGGGGTGGCCGGCCTCCTCCTTGGTGGCACGGAGACCGCTCCACCGTGCAGCTCCGAGGGGCGCGATCCCCAGTCCAGCCGCACCCCCGTCCTGCCTGGGTGTGGGCAGCGCACTGCTCCATTTCATCCTTGTTTCCCCAAGTAAGTGGCCAGAGACTTCTGGAAGGTCATTCTGTATACTCATTCCCTTGACCACGCACGGGAGGGGACACGGCTCTGGTGCAGGTGACATGGCATCCACGGCCACAGCATTTCCCCTGACCACATCAAACCCACCGCGGACCCTGAAGCCTCACAGCGGTAGGACGCTGCCTTACAGCGGCTCTGGGCGCTTCCGCCAGGTCCTGAGGACCCCCGCGTTCACTGCATTCCTGACACAGCACGGACGGACCCAGCCCTGTCCACACCCGGCCCTGTCCACACCCAGCCCTGTCCACACCCAGCCCTGTCCACACCCAGCCGGCTCCCAGAGCCTCTCCGCACAGCCCGCCCCTCGCAGTCCCCTGTGGTCTGCCCTGTCAGGCTGCAGAAGGAGGCTCCTGCCCCCTCCTCCCTCCCTACTCTCTCCCTTTCTTCCACATTGAAAGGACTTTTTTCGGTACTGGGAGTGGCACCCAGGACCTGGCCATGGTAGGTAAGCATGGAGATGCAGCCCCAGCCCGTCTTTTCATTTTGAGACAGGGTCTTGCTAAGTTGCTCAAGCTGGCATTGGAGGTGAGGTCCTCAACCTCCTGAGTCAGGAGTGCACCACCATGCCTGGCTTGGAGAGGACTTGACCAAAGCACATGGTACCGACCATTTTGGAGCGTCTAACAGCTAGACGCTGTTCATGACAATGCTAATGGAGGAATGGTGTGGCAGTCCCAGGAGCCTTGCTGAGGGCCAGTGGAGCGTGGCTTTGCCCCTGCTGTCCCTGCTGCCCCTGCTGCCCCTGCTGCCCCTGCTGTCTGGACCACAGGTGCAGCGTCTGGGCATGGTGGGGTGGGCTGGTTTCTAGTCCTGGACTGCTCACCTGTGGACCGTGACACAGGGAGAGGACCATAAACCTTCTCTTATTTCAGCCTCTGTTTTTCCAAGTTACATCAGGCTCACCTGCAGCTAAGCTCACTAAAGAGCTGGCCAACTGCTCCTGAGGCAGCTTGGGCTGTGTGAAAGGGAGCTTAGTTCTGATCACTTTTCCTGCCCTACAGCTTATAGAAACAATTACGATGCATCATTAACAAAGTAGCAGGCTGCATGCAGCACAGATGGCAGGCTATGCGAAGAACTGTATGCATTAATTATGAAGCATTTTTAATCTTCCCTTGCTCACTTACATAACGACATGATTTTTTTTTTTTTTTTCTGGCAAATTCACTGGAATCTTACAGATGAACTAGACCTTCAATGACGATTTCTTAAATTCAGACCAAGTTTAAAAAGTGACTACGACAAATGAGGATGTTTTAGTTCCTGTGCACCATCTCATTCAGAGTCCTTGTGTAAGGGGCCACTTTGATGAACAAATGTGTACACACCAAGGTCACACCATGGTGCAACAAAGGTCCTGAGACAGTTCTAGTTGGATGGAATTCTACTTTTGTAGATATATGAAATGACAAAAAAGAGGAATCCTACAGAGTATACTGGAAAAAAGTTCATAAATGCATCATAAGCCAAAGAAATTCATTTGTGCAGACACTAAAATGCTATTTAAAAGTGGAAATTTTCCATTTTTTATATTGTGGAGTCTCAAATGACAAAGGGCCAGGCACTGGTCTGATTCATCCCTGCCCCCACCCATCCTTACGTTCCCTGGCTCCGCAGCTGTGCGTGAGCACCTGCCGCGTTGTAGCCTGACCTCCCTCAGTGTCGAACAGAACGGTCAAGCGTGGACGTCCTTGTATCACTCCTGGTCTTGGAGGAAACGCTCTCAGACTTACCATGGTGTATCTCAACAGTGGGCTTTTTATAGATTGCCTTTACTAGGTTGTGGAAGTTCCCTTCTATTCCTAGCTACGTGTTTTTGTCATGAAAGTGTGTTGAATTTCGTTCAGTGCTTCTTCTCTGCCCATGGAAATGACTACGTTGTTTTGTATTTTATTCTACAAAAATGATATGTTGCATTGATGTTTGAATTTTGAACCATCGTTGTATTCTTGAGATAAATCCTACTTGTTCATGCTTGTATGATCCTCTTTATATGTTCCTGGATTTGATTTGCTGATATTTTGTTAAGGACTTTGCATTTGTATTCATTGAAGATATATATCCATGGTTTCCTTTTCTTTGAGCACAGTCTTAGCTTGATTTTGAGGTTGTTGTAACATTGATCTCACAGAATGGGTTAGAAAGTATTTCTTCCTCTTCTTCTCCTTCTTCTTTTCTTTTTTAAAAGGAGTTTGTGTGGAGGTTTGGTATTAATTCTTCTTTGAATGTTTTGTAGAAGAATTCACCAGTAAAGCCAATTGGGCCTGGGCTTTTTTTTTTTTTTTTTAGAGAGAATTTAAAAAAAAAAAATACTTATTTATTTGCTTTAGCTGTACACAATGCAATGCACTTACGTTTACGTGGTGCTGAGGATTGAACCCGGGCCGCACATGTGCTAGGCAAGCGCTCTACCGCTGAGCCACAACCCCAGCCCCTAGAGAACTTTTAATTACAAATTAATTTCCTTTATTTGTTATAGATTATGCAGATTTTCCATTTCTTCTTGAGTCACTTTTAGCACTTTGCCTCTCTGGGAGTTGGCTGCTCCACAGGTCACCCTCCTGGCTCCACCCCTGCCTCCGCTGTTCTGCCGCACAGACAGAAAGGACATGTTCTGAGCTCAGCCTCCTTTGTTCCCTCCCTCCTCCCTGGGCCTTCTCTTTCCTTTACCCTCATGTCTCTAAATTAAACCTGCAGTAAGGTGTTTTTGAATAAACTGAAAAGAAAATATGTATAGGTACAGATTATGCTTAAAATTCTAAAACCGCGTAAATGCAGGAAGACACTAAGTCCCATGTCCTGTGCTGGCTAGCACACAGCTGTTTTTCTGGAATAATTTAAGACAAAATCAAGTACACCTATCTGTTTAGTTTAGCTTGAGGGTTCAAAACGACTGCCCTGCCCGTTGGACCCCCGCAGCTGTTGTCCCTGGAGCAGAGCTCTGCTCAGGAAGGGCACCTGCCCGGCCTGCAGCCCAGCTCTGGCCCCTCGCAGACCCCGGCTTGGGACCTGCAGCACCTGTCCTGGAGAGCTCTGCCTCTGTGGGGCAGGGCCTCAGTCCGCCCCTCAGCCCCTGGAGTGTCCCTGTTCTCGCCCTGAGGCTCACACAGCTGCTGACAGCAGGCCACCTCCGGTGCTGGTGGGGTCCCAGACGCTCCAGTCTTGGAGGCTGGAACCGCCTCATTGTGCCCCTTTGTGGCACACGTCATCTGTGGATTTCGAGGGCAAATGACTTCACTTTTTGAAGCCTCAGCTTTCTTCTGGTGAGATGGCGTGCAGGAACAAGTGGCGGGGACAGGGGTGGCACCTGGAGTGCCTCTGTAAACATGTCCCACCAGCTCCTTAACGCGGAAGTGCCGCGGCTTTGAGACCGCGTGACTGCTCTACTTATAAACCAAACCTGCAGCAGGTGTTCTGCGCTGGCAAGCATGCAGCCGTCTGGAATGATCGGAGGCCACATTAAGGGAACCTTTCTGCTTAGTTTTAGAGTGCAAAAAGTACAGATCACATTTCAAATTAGAGCTTAAATATTTAACTCGACAAGTTGTCCATTCATTTTAAAATAATAAATGTAAATCAGTTACACTTGTATCACATAGGTAGTGATTATTTTCTCTAGTAAGTCTTGTTTACATTGACTACTGACTGCTTATGATAAATTGTTCTAATAGTTTCTCAGGAACCAAGAATCGCATTTCAATCTTCATGATAATGGTATTGACTAAAGTGGACTCCAAGTGCCCTTGACCCTAAGCCTTCGAGGAATCTATACGATGCTTCTATGTTTCAAAGGTGTCCCTCCATTAGCTGGTAAAATGGAAAAGCTAAACCAATATACTAATCACTAACTGATATTAGCTAAACTCATACATAAGCAGTTGGGAGTCCTAATGGGAATAAAGCAAGAAAAATAAGCCTTTTTCCTTGGTCAGTTTTTTGAAGTAACGAGAACAAGCGTCAGGAGTTCAGGTGCCCACTTCTGCCCCAAGGAGCCACACTCGGCTCCCGGGTGCTCTTCGGGGCCCTCACTACGGCAGGAGGCAGAAGGAGACAGCTGCTCATGCCCGCTCTCACCCCCCAGGGACCACGGGCCTGGGATGGGTGGTCATCATGACTGGGAGTGGGGAGCAGTAGGGATGAGCCAGGAGGGCGAGTCCTGGGCCTCTGGAGGAGGGTCAGGGGGCCGCCCCCTCTTCACCGCCTCCTTTCTCTCCAAGCCAAGTGGAGGACCCCTGCCAAAATGACCATGAGGATGAGGACCCCCAGAGGCCAGGCCCGCTGCCGCCTGATGTCGCCCTCAGAGGGGAGGCACCTCCTGGGCCGCGGGCCTGGTCGCAGTCTCGGAAGGCATCGGGGTTGGTGCAGGAGCGCTGAGTGGCATCTGTGGGGCAGCGCCTCCCCGGAGCCCCAGTCAGGAGCCCAGTTCAGTTTACATCCGAGGCAAAGCATTCTGCGTGGGCTCAACACGCACTGGACACGGGCTCTCGTGTCCACGTGGACTGCTGTCCTGCGGTTCTTGCCCAGACTTACTTAGGAACACAGTCTTTAAAATCCAACCTGTGACCCATGTGAGTGGACGTGAGCGTCCCCTGTCCCACCGTGTCCTGCTCGCCTCACCCCGAGAACGCACAGAGCACCGCAGGTGGCTCCAAACTGCTGTCCCTTGGCCCACGGGGGCTGTGGGGGCCGCTCTGGGACCTGAGGCTCCTCCCCCATGCCCACACTCTGCCCTGGGCCCAGGGCGGGCAGGGGACTAGGGGAGGGGAGAGGCAGGTTGAGACCCAGCGCTCCCGTTCCTGCCGCAGGCGGCGAGGTGTCACGCAGCAGCGCTCAGAGGTGGAGTGGCGGGATCAGGAGAGCTGTCACCTGACCAGCCGACTAACCTGTCTGTGGATTAGTAATTCGAGAGGACTTCTGTCCGGGTGGTAACAGGGGCGGGGCCTAGGGGACTTGGCTCGCTCTCCTGGCTGGGTTTCTCCTCTCTGCTTCCCAGTGGGCCCCACCATGACCGTGTGCCTCAGCTGGGCCCAGAGCAATGGAGCTGGCCCGCCACAGACCGAACCTCTGAAACTGTGAGCCACAATAAGCGTTTCTCCTCTAAATTGTGTCTGCAGTCACTTTTAGACGATGGTGTGTGCTGTCTCAAACCAGCAGAGCTTGTCTTTTTTTTTTTTTTTTTTAAATATTTATTTATTTGCTTTAGTTGTACACAATGCAATGCATTTATGTTTACGTGGTGCTGAGGATCGAACCCGGGCCGCACACGTGCAAGGCGAGCGCTCTGCCGCTGAGCCACAACCCCAGCCCCTAGAGCTTGTCTTCTCTCCCAGCTCCTCCTCTGACTGCGAGGGGAGCACGCGTGGGGTCACGATTCACGTCCACACCCAGTCCCTGCCTCCCTCCCTCTTTCCTTCCCTCCTTCCTCTCCCACCCTCCCTCTCTCTCCTCTCTTCCTCTTTTTCTTCCTCTCTCTCTTTCATGCCAGAATGGCTACAAGTTTCAAACTCCCACTTACTTTATTTCTTATAACCAACCTTAAGTAACTTTCTTTAAGCCCCCTGAGATAAAAACATTAATTAGAGAGAGAAGAAAGCCTGAAAACCTATTTAAAAACTTCATTGTTTCAAACCAAAATTTAGGGGGGAAAAGAAGGTGAAGCTGAAAACACGGGCCTGTGCACACACAGCTCCTTGAGTGCTTGCCAGGCTGCGAGCTGTTTAACACATGGAATCAAACCTTCACCGGGAGCCCCGGGCTCTAATCGCGCAGCACCATAAGCCAGTTGTGAGGTTCTGCTGGTGTTGGGGCCCATAACGCACGTACCAAGAAGCACTCCTGCTACAGATACCCACGGCAGTGGGTTGAGGCCCAACCCTGTTCCACCAATAGCATGGTTCCCAGCCCCTCCCGACAGTTCATTCAAGTATGACCCATAAAAGGATTAATCCGCTGACGATCCAATCCCTCCCCCAAACCCCACCTCTGGACATCATGCTTTAAGGACCCAGCCTTCACCACATGGGCTTGGGAGGACGTTCCAGACCCAGGACGTGACAGGCAGGGTTGGCAGAGTGGAAGGTGTGACAGCAAGCCCCTGCATCAGCAAGCCCCCGCCCGTGCCCAGCCACACCCTGGAGCTATTCCTCAGACAGGATGGTCTGGGGTCTTGGAGAAGAATCCACCACCAGCAGTAGAGGAGACCTTGGTATGATTCCAGGAGAAGGCTGTCACTAAGTCTCCTGCTTTCCTGGAGTTGGACAGCGTGGGACGGATGCCCCAGCGCCAAGTCAAAGGCTTAAAAGGAACGAGCGTGCTCAGTGTTGGCACAGTGCCCGCCTCAGAGCCATCCTGCAGGATTGCATGACTGGGCTGAGTTGGTTTCCTCTGTCTCTGAGAGAAGGGAGGCTCAGAGGTGTCCACTGGTCAGCAAATGGCTCCCAGGTCTGGTGTCTTGCTCTGCCCACTCGTGGTTGGAACAGTAATGGGGGAGAGGTTTCACGGTGCCCGGAGGGACGCCGCGCCCCTCACAGGCAGGAAGGCAGGTCAGCAGGCCACATTCCTCCAGGGATGAGGCTGAAGGTCACAGGACAGATGTCTTGCGTCCTCTCCCCTCTCAAACTGACTCTGGCCAAACCATTCCAGCTTTCCCGCAGCCACAGAGAATACAGACATCCGTCTCAGGCTGATGTGAGGAACGTCTGGGGAAGGGGACCAGGGCGTGTTTATCTCAAGTGTCTTTGACTGTTGATGCTGAGCACCTTTCCTGTCTCTGTTGCTAACCCTATCCCCCTCTGGTGAGCCGTCTGTTCAAACCCACTGACTCTTAAAGAGCTGGATTATCTGTCTCTTTATTGTGGAGTCGAAAGGCTGTGCGATTCTCTCCTCAGGTGCATGACTTCCAGGTATTCACCCCCACCCTTTCTCTGGCAACACAAACATTATAATTTTGATGAAGTCCCGATTATCTACTTTTTGTTTGGTTGTTTAAATTTTTGGTGTTATATATCTAAGAAACCATTATCTGATATGTTATTTTAGGTCATGAAAATGTTTGAAAATTTGTGCTTAAATTTTCCTCTGAGTTTTACAGCTTTGCTTCTTATATCTTTGATCCAGTTTGGGTTAATTTTTATATGTTGTGTAAGATAGGAGTTACACTTTCTCTTTTAAATATGGAAATCTAATTAACATCATTTCCTGAAAAAGACTATTCTTTTTCTGTTGAATGATCTTGGCACTCTTGTTGAAAACCAACAAACTGTAAATGTGACAGGTTATTTCTGAACTCCAAATCTATTCCATTAATTTATGTATCTGTCTCCATGCCAGTACCACACAGTCTTGGTTACTGTCATTGGATAGTAAGTTAGAAGCCCTCAAATTTGGTTCTTCTTTTCTCAAGATTATTTTGGTTATTATTAATTTTCCATACAAATTATAGGATTAGTTTTTTTTATTTCTTCAAATAAGTCAGTTGAGATTTTTTATTGTAATTGTGTTGGATGTATACATCAAATTGGGAATCATCGTTAAATCAACAATATTAAGCCAGGTGTGGGGGCATGTAGTCCCAGTTGCTCAGGAGACTGAATCAGGAGGATCACTTGAGCCCAGAAGTTTAAGACCAGCAACATAAAGAGACTGTCTCAACACAAACAAAAACAGTAACCTTCAACATGGGATGCTTTCCATTAGTCTTACATGTTTTGTTCTTTCTGATGCTATTGTGTGATTATTAAAGCTTGATATTTTGATTGTTCCAAAACACAGAGATTAAAAATATAATTCATTTTTATATATTTATCTTACATCTAGCAACCTTACTTAATGTATTTATTAGTTCTAGTAATTTGTTAACTTAGTTCTAATAGTTTATAGTAGATTCTTCATGATTTTATATGTATAATATTCTTTTACTTCTTTCTTTCCAGTATGCATAACTTTATTTAGCTTTTTCTTGGTTACTCACCTGAGCTAATGTCTCAAGTATAAAGCTGAATACAAGTAACAGTAGTGGACATCCTTGTCTTGTTCCTGGTCTTGAGGACAGTATTTGTAAGAGCCCAAATAAGGAGATAGCTAAATGGCGGCTAGCTGAGAGCCATAAGAGGTGTTTCAGTATTTTCACCTGATATTCATGCATTTATCTAAGAATCTTTCTATGCCCGTGAACACTATGTGACGCACCTGTAAGTTTGAGCTGTTGACACATGTACACTTGTTAAGGCAAAAAGTATTTAACTGGGTGAGGTTGGCTAGAGAGTGGTTGGAGTTGGAGAGGTTGTTGGAGCCAGAGAGAGAAGTTAGAAGAAGCAAGAATAAAGAACGTATTCATTTTCCAGTCTGCTTCTGAATTCTTTCCCGCGGTATCGTTGCTGCAGGTGGCAATAGCTGCAGGCGGCAACAAGTATTCAGTCTTTCACTATTAACTATGATGTTAGCTACGTGTTTTTCATAAACGTCTTTTATCAGGTTGAGGAAGCTCCCCTGTATTCCTAAGTTGTCAAGAATTTTTATCATGTTGAATTGTGTCTATTGCTTTTTCTCTATTAAGATGATTACGTGGTTTCTCTATCTATTGATATGGTGTGTTACATTCATTTGATTTTTGGATGTTAGCATGACATTGCATTTTTTAAAAATCTCATTGCATTAATCATGGAGTATAATCCTTTTTATGTGTTGATGAGTTTGAGTTTTTGGTATTTTGTTGAGGTTTTTCACATTTATATTCCTTAAAGATATTGGTCTGAAGATTTTTTGTTTTTTGTTTTTCTTTTGTGATCATGGTCTTAGCCAGATTTTGGCATTAGGGTAATACTGGTATTATAAAAGGAGCTGAGCACTCCAGGTGCCCATCTTTTTTGAAAGAGTTTTTAAAGTCTTGATGGTAATTTAAAAAAAATGTTTGATAGAATTCACCAGTGAAGCTGTCTGGGTCAAGACTTTTCTTTGTAGGAACTTTTTTTTTTTTTTTTTTTTTTTTTTTGGTACTGGGGATTGAACTCAGGGGCACTTGACCACTGGGCCACATCCCCAGCCCTTTTTTGTATTTTATTAGAGACAGGGTCTCACTGAGTTGCTAAGTGCCTCGCCATTGCTGAGGCTGGCTTTGAACTCGCGATCCTCCTGACTCAGCCTCCCAAAGTGCTGGGATTACAGGCGTGCGCCACCGCGCCCGGCAGGAACTTTTTTTTAAAAAATATTTTTTATTTACTTTAGTTGTACACAATGCAATGCATTTATGTTTACGGGGTGCTGAGGATCAAACCCGGGCTGCGCACGTGCAAGGCGAGCGCTCTGCCGCTGAGCCACAACCCCAGCCCCCTCTTTGTAGGAACTTTTAAAATAACTAAAAAAAAATTCTTTATTTGTACAGGTATACTTGGATTTTCTGTATCTTCTGAGTTGGTTTCTATAGATTTTATCATCGTTGGAGTTTTTCCATTTCTTCTAAGTTATCTGACATGTTGACGTACAGTTACTCTGCGTAGTCCCTTATAACCTTTCTAATTTCTATAAGTTCAATAGCATACACTCTTTCACTTCTGATTTTGGCAGTTTGAATTTTCAACTACCAAATTGGAAGACTGGCAACCCCTATGCAGAGGGTCTGCAGCATGTGGAGCTGAGTCAAAGCTGCCTCCTGCCACCAGCATAATAGGCTAGATTGCATGAAATTGCCACTACTTGACCAATTTTACCTGCAAAAATGGCCGTGTCACATGGATCAACATTAACAAGTTGAATTGGTTTCAACTTTCATAAAACGAAAATGCATTAAAAATTCATTAATAAAACTTTTTGTTTAAAACCAACAGAACTCCCTTTCCCTTTCCTCCTTCTTTATCAATTTCCTTCTCTTCTCCTGCAAAGGAATGCGCCTTGGTCCCCAGTTTTCTTCATCCATTAGGAGAAGATGCTGGGCCCCAGTCTTGGGCAGCTTTCTTTCATCTCCCAGGACAGCAGGACCGCCTCATGGGGTGCAGGCTGGGCTGGTGCTGGTGTGTGGCCCTCCTCCCTCTCTCTGTCATTCAGGTCTAACTCCCTGCTTTTGCTGGTCACCTGCATCTTCCAGTTGGGGTTCCCAGTCCTCTCACTCCCAGGAACTTTGGGGACCAATTGAAGTACCCGCAAGAGTTGCTTAGAACTGCCGGGGGCCGTGGCAGCTGGGGGGTGGTCGACCTCTGGTCTGTGCCTTTCTCAGGCAGGTGAGATGGAGCTGAGCGTCCCGGATGCCCCACTGAGGGTCTGATGCTTTGCAGACTGGACATGGAAAGGGGCTCATATTCCCTTTCATCCTAACTGCAGACGTTTAATTTCATCTGTTTTGAGTTATCACATATTCCCTTTCATCCTAACTGCAGACGTTTAATTTCATCTGTTTTGAGTTATCAGAGATTGGGGGAGAAGCTGCAGGCCACTGAGCCTCAGGAAGGACCATGGATGCGGGACATTCGCGCGTAGCAAGCAGCTTCATTAAACGAATCTCCAGGTGATCGAGGAGGCCCCCGCACCCCACGTGCTGAGGCGGGCGTTTTTCTTGGTCAGTTGTACTTTCCATGCCTGGAACGTGTAGTTGTTATTGTAGATCTTGAGAACTTGAATGACTTGAAGGCTTTCCTTTCCTTTTTACTGCACTAAATTTATTTTCTCGTTTTCTAAGTCAAATTTGATAAGCTCTTGGATGGTGTATGATGCATTATTCATAAAACTGGTTAAAGTCAGAAAATTTCAGCTAGCCACTTTCTCTAGCATTTCCACTTAGAGTACAAATGTCTTTGTGGTCTCGTGTTGATGAGGTGCATTCATGAATAAGACATGAGTATCAGAGAGGAGGTTTTGCAACCGTTTCATATTCATTTTGCTCCCCAGATTCTCTTTTCATAAAAGCTGTGCTTTTCTTGTTCCCTGGTGAAGGCCCGGCTTTCAGCGTGACAGCAGGGTTTGCAATGGGGAGGCTGCGTGATAACAAACTCCAAAGGCTGAAGCCTTAAAACCAGAGTTCATCTAAGGTTTTAAAAGGCAAAATGCCAACCATTGTTCTTTAAATTTCCTCAAGGCCTTACCTGCTTGACAAGTGTTAGAATCGGGATTGCTGAAGAGCAGGCAGTTGGCACAGACTCCCTGGAGAGGAGAGTTCCTGTGCATTTCGTGACGTTTAACTCTCAGGACCATGGGCGGGTGGAGTGTGGGTTCCTGGCCAGCCGGCCCTGTCGCCCTACTGCTGCCTCCAAGTCTGGCTGTAGGGCGCTCTCGTGCCCGTCCACGCCTCCCTGGGTTCCACCCGCCCTGAAAGGAGAAGCCAGCCAGGCTCCCGAGGCCCCTCCTGGGTCTGACTCCCGTGCCCCTGAAGTGCGCCAGTCTTGCTGGAGGCCCTGGAGACGTGCTCTGCCACCTGGCTCTGCCTCGGGTTGGCTCTCAGGGAAGTCCTCCCCGGCGTCAGGCGTCAGGCTCGGGCTTTGCCGGGGGTCTGTGGGAGGCTCTGGCCCAGACAGCAGCACCCAGGGCTGGGTCCTCTCCCCGGCCGTCTCCAAATCTTCCTCAACCGGAAACACAAGACGACAACCACAAAATACAGGAGTGTGGCCAGCCGTTGTGCCTCGGCCGGGGCAGAGCGAGAGCAAGAGGGAAGCGCAGGCAGCAGCTGCAAGGAGGGAGAGCCAAGGCTCTGTGAGGACCATGTCCAGCGTCGCGCAGCAGTCTCCTGCCACGCCGGGCACACAGGAGTCCACCTCCTAGTAATCTTCAGCCGGTGACGGAGAGCTGGAGGGACTCACTGGCCAGGTGAGTCCTCGGACGGTCTTGACTCTCTGGAGGCCGCGGTCCTCCTGCTCCTCGGCCCATGCTGTTCCCGCGTCCCTCCCGCGGCTCGGGCTCTGGCTCAGGCCTTCCTCCTGCAAAGCAGCACCTGCGGCCAGGGGCAGGGTGCGTCGCTCAGGTCAGGGGCAAGGTCACGGCAAGCCCAGCAATCAGGTCCGTCCTATCCCCTTAGCAACAGTATCTGAACCCAGGCACCTAGGTTGGCCTTTCTGTCTGTTGAAGAACTATTTCATGGTCTCAGGATGGACGGGGTGTGGTGGCTGAGGCCACCGGGTGCACAGGAGGACTGCAGGTGGCCACAGGTGTGGGCGGGCACTGAGGAAGAGCGAGGAGCCAGAGTCCTCCCCAGCACGGGAGAGCCAGGTGCTGGGGAGGAGCCTGCGGGCTGGGCCAGGAGGAGGGGCCTCGGAGACCCAGCTGCCGGCGGTCTTCAGTGCCCGCTGCTGGGCACTGGCTTCTCTCCCGGGACAGACAGAAAGGGCCGAGCCCCTGGCTCGCAGGTGGAAAGCCGCCCTGCCCACGCTCCTCCTCCTGCAGGGGAGGCTCGCGCGAGGGCAGAGCGGGGAACGACCAGCCTGTGGACGTCCACGGTGGTGAGGACCCAATCCACAGCCTCAGGAGGGCGGGGGTGTCTCCGGGCACACAGAGCGTGGTGGAGGCCGACTTCATGGAGGCCGCCCGGCCTGGCCTGCGAGGACCTCGTGCAGCTGCGAGGAAGTGCGGGGAGCCTGTCTGGAGGCCAAGCGAGGAGGCCCCGATGTGGGCCAGGCCTGCGGGGGCGGTCTGCGCTGTCCTGCAGTCCCCACACCAGGGACTCCCACTTGAACCTGAAGGGCACAGCTGTCCTCAGAGGCATGTCAGCTGGCCCGGCGTCAGGGTGGAGGCCGGGTGACAAACCCACAGGTGACCAGGGCCCAGACTCCAGGCTCCTCCTCCTTGCTGCGTCCCCTTGTCCCGGGGCCTCACGCCACACTGGCCTCCTGCTCCAGAAGTGCCCGCGGATGGCGCCTGCTGGTGGGGCACAGACAGTGCCTTCATTGGCCTCCGGCCCCACGGATGCAGGACACCACCCTCCAGCTGCACAACCCCAAGTCCCACTCAAGGAGCCCAAGCTTGAAGCACACAGTACTTAAACCTGAGCCTACAGGGCTTGGAGGCACCCAGCAAGACGCCCTGTCCCGTTGCTTGGAGGTCCAGGGTTGGCGCAGTCACTCTCACCCGCCTCGTGACTTCACGTCCCGCTCCCTTTCCCACGCTCCTGGGTGAACCTGGGCTGTGAAGGTAACCTCAGCTGCATGCAGGCCCTGCAGCCCTGTGTGGGTGTATAGTGATCCTCCTGAGGTCCCTGAAACCCAAGCTGGGCGCTGGGCTCCAGCTGCCCCCAAGAGGAGCTGCCCTGGGGCCCGTGTGTGGCCCAGAGGCCAGCTGGCCGGACAGGAGCCAGGCCTTCCCACCGGGGAATGAGGAAGCCGCCGTCTCTTTGTGCTCCTTGAGGAAGCAAAACAAAAGCAAGAGGGAGGACCTGCGGCTCTTCCTGTCGGCCGAGATCACCTTCTGGCTGAGCTGTTCATCCGTAACTGGATCGGGCTGTGGGAACCCAGACCCGAGCAACACAGCCTCCCCTGCACTCTCCGAGCCTGCTCCGCCCGCTCGGGTTGATTACAAACTTGGGGCCTGCAGAGGGCTTCTCTTCCTCACGCCTGACCTCGTGCTCCCAGAAAGGCTGGGGTGACATCCTGATGAGACCAGGCCTGTGCCGAGGCCCATCTCTGGCAGAGCTGAACTGCAGAACTGAGAACAGCACTGCTGGGTGCAGCCCCTGGCCACGTGAGCCAGCGGGAGCCCCAGGGTTTCTGCAGACAGGGCCTCAGAGATGGGCTCGCCTCTGCCGGTGCCAGCCCCGACGAGCCCACAGGCCCAGGTCAGCCTAGCGCTGCCCCTCAGGCACCACGGGTGCTCCTGTGGTTGGGGAGGCGTCGATCAGCACCCCCAGGGCTGGCCTGGGGTGCAGGTCCCACCTGGGGAATGGCCTTGGTGGTGCTCGCCTCACGCGAGGTCGGCCTGAGACTCCACTGTGGGCTACTGTGAGGAGACAGACCGAGGCCTGCTCTCCTGACTGCCCGGCCCAGCCCGCTGCCGAGAAGTGGACGCACGGACGGACAGTAGAGCCACAGCCCTTCCAACCGCCCTGCAGCTGAGAGAAACACAGCGACATTCAGAAACAAGGTGAGCGCATCAATTATTCAACAGCCTCGCAGGATCAATACGATATTGCTGGTGTGTTTCCTTGCAGATATTTCTGGAGTTTGCTTTCAATATTTAATTCAACCCAAACTGGTAGGTCATTAGAAAACGCATATTCCAGGTCAGCACAGGCTGCAGCTCACAGGCAGGCCCACACAGGGCTGCAGCTCCTGCTGCCTGGTAGGCTCTGGCCTCAAAGGCTGCTCTTACAGGAAAGGGAAGGGGAGACGGTTCACAGGGTCGCTTCTCCCCGACTTTATAAAACAGCACGGATAGGGTCCCTGCACCTGCAAGTTGTTCTTAAATCAACTTCCCAAAGAGTCTCATGGGGTCTTTGCAAATGTTGGTGATTAAAGGGGTGTCAATGTCCAGGTGGGCCACTCTCCTCCCCGGCCAGCACTGCACCAGGAGGCCACCAGGAGGGAGGGAGTGTCCCCTATTTACAGATGCGGGAGTGTTTTGCTGTGGTCAGAATGGACTCTCTCCTCGCGGCCACACCAAGGTGTCAGATGTGAACACCCACGAATGAAAAGTTCTGCTGTCCCTTTTGGCACCACCATGTCGGAGCCGTGCAGCCAGACCCTCGTGACCTGCACGGCGTGCACACAGGAAGCCTCTCCTGACGTTTTCCTCCTCCGCATCCTGAGGCGTGACTCCAGGGTCCCAAGGTGAGCGCCTTCTGCCTCGCAGTCCTCTTGGGGACAGCATGCTTGCCTCCCTGACACCTGGGCCACCTAGCGAAGCTCCGCAGTTGTGGCTGAAACGACGGGCCCTGTTTCCTCACCATTTTGGGGTCCAGGGCCAGGTCGAGGTGACACAGCCCTCGCTGCCTTAGAAGGCTCCAGGACCCTCCACCTCATGGGGCCTCTGGTGCAGTGGCTGCCCTTGGCGTCCTTGGCTGTGCCCGCGTCCCTCCCCACAGCCTCCATTGTCACGTGGCTGTCTTCCCCCTAGTGAGGACACTGGACATCCTACGGGAAATCTCCCTGGTCTCCCCAGAGCGCAGCCCCAGGACAACAGTGAGGGAGAGGCTTGGGAGGATGCTCTGGGCTGGAAGAGACAGAGGCGTTTAACACAGAACAGACTGTGCGAACCTCGAGGGACCCAGCCATGAAGGCGCTGGGGACAGAGTGGGCAGCCAGAGTGCAAAGTGGGCTCCCCGGTCAGGCCCTGCGTCCTCCGGGCGAGAAGAGTGCCCGATGTGGCCCGGCCACCCAAAGCAGCAGACAGTCAAGGTGCGGCAGGGGCTTCTCATCTTCTTCTAAACTCGAGACTGCTCTTGGTGGAACCGTGAAAACTAGTGTAACAAAAAACCAACAAAACCCCACCCTCCCACAGAGGATTCCATTGGGCAGCCGAGCCTGTTCCCTCGGGGCCACCAGGGAACCGCAGAGCCTCACGAGTCTGCCTGGGCCACCAGGAGCACTTGCTCAGAGGCCTGCCTGTGCAGCCAGCCCTGGCAAGGCCACTGGAGACACGCCTGGGCCATCCAGGGTCACACACAGACACACCGGGACGCCCGTCCACCCCTAAGTCTGCCCGTAACCCGGCCTCCTGTCTGTGGAATGAGCGTGTTCCCCTCCAGCGCCCCCGGGAAGAGCTGGCTTTGAGCCTGGCCCCGGGTCTACACGCCTCCTGGTCTCACTTCTGTTTTTAATTCCTTGGATTCACAGAGCTCTTTCCTGTGATGAGGTCAGGCACTGCACAGACACCGTCGAATGGATTGACGGTGATGGGCGTCGTGCGGAGGCCCCAAGAGACAGTCACCCTGGAGAGCACAGATGACTTGCGTGTGCTTGAGGCGGGGACAAGAGGCTAGAGAGAGCCGGCCACCCCGAGAGAGCGTCTACCCTCCGAGTCCTTCCGACGCCCTGGACAGGATGCACGCCTTTGGTGTCCTGGCGTGCCTCTGAGCGGGACTGAGAGCCTTCCAGCCCCGGGAGGCCCTCCGCGCTCCCCGCTGCAAGCTCTGCAGTGTGCAGCGGAGGCGAGCCAAGCCAGGGTGTCCTGCCACACAGCTGATCACCGCGGCGAGGCTGTGCGTGGGTGTCCTTGGGGCCCTTGTGCCAAGGCTTGGGCCCCAGGGCGGTGCTGTGGGCCTCTGGAGGTGGGGCCCAGTGGGAGGTCTTAGGTCACTGGGGCTGACCTCCGTGGGCCCAGGCCGCGCCTGCTCTCTGGCCTCTGGCTGTGGAGTGACGGTTCTGCTCCAGCCTGCTCCCACCCTGCCAGACCGGAGCCTGCACACCTTTTCTTGCGTTAATTCTCTCAGGTATTTTGCTGTAGGGACAGAAACGAATGCAGTGGCAGACAATCCAGCATAGTCCCGTGTGCTGCTGGGCTTCAAAACGCCACTTGTGGCCGGGCGCGGTGGCACACGCCTGTAATCCCAGCACTTTGGGAGGCTGAGGCAGGAGGATTGTGAGTCCAAAGCCAGCCTCAGCAATGGCGAGGCACTTAGCAACTCAGTGAGACCCTGTCTCTAAATAAAATACAAAAAAAAAGGGCTGGGGATGTGGCCCAGTGGTCGAGTGCCCCTGAGTTCAATCCCTGGTACCACAAAAAGAAAAGAAAAAAAAATCCACTTGTGTGTGCACAATTTATTTCCTATTAACTAATTTAAAAAGGCACAGCCAGCTGGGTGTGGTGGCTCACACCTGTAGTCCCAGCTCTTCGGGAGGCTGAGACAGAAGGACTGTAAGTTTGAGGCCAGCCTCAACAACTTAGCCAGGGGCTTTCCTTAGCTCAGGGCAATTCTGCCTTTCAAGACAATCAACTTGGAAAATTTACCTAGAGCCTAAAAGCCCAGGGAAGTCTGAACTCACATCCCTTTCCAGAGACATCAGCACAGACAGGACTCATTCTGGGGACGTGGACTCTGTCCTGCCACCCCGAGCAGGAGACTGTCCTCACAAGCTGAGCACAGCACTGTGTGGGCCTGGAGCTGCTGCCAGGGGCCTGGGGACCTGGCCTCCGCTTCCCCACGCAGGGCACTGTGAGTGCCACTGGCCCTGCCAGGCCGGAGTGCACAGCCTCAGCCTCTTTGGGACCTCAGGGCTGGCCCAGGAAGCCTCTGGCTGCTGTCCCGGAACTCCCACTGGCGGCACCTGGGTCTCCAGCACAGGCCAAGCTCACAACGCCCAGCGGGCTGGAAGGGCGTCCGGGTTCCGTAGCAGAAGACACCACCCGGGGTCGTGCAAAGACACCCTGACTCCACTCTCCTACGCAGTGTCCCCAGAGCGCGCCCGCTTCCTCCTCCAGAATGAAGAGAGCGGCGAAGAGTCTGGTGGGACGCTCCCTGCCAGGCTCCTCCCTCCCTCCCTCCACGCTCACCTTGTTCCCTCACCCCTCCATCTGCACCTGTCCCACTGTCTTCGGTGCATGATGGCACTCGCACGACCCTTCCAGAGCCATGCCCTCTGCGTACCCACCACCCGACCTGGGCTCCCCCGGCACAGCCTGCCCTCTGTATACCCACCACCCGACCCTGGGCTCCCCCGGCACAGCCTGCCCTCTGCGTACCCACCACCCGGACCTGGGGCTCCCCTGGCACAGCCTGCCCTCTGCGTACCCACCACCGGACCTGGGGCTCCCCCGGCACAGCCATGCCCTCTGCGTACCCCATCACCCGACCCGGGGCTCCCCCGGCACAGCCTGCCCTCTGCGTACCCACCACCGGACCTGGGGCTCCCCCGGCACAGCCTGCCCTCTGCGTACCCACCACCCGACCCTACCCCGGGGCTCCCCCGGCACAGCCTGCCCTCTGCGTACCCACCACCGGACCTGGGGCTCCCCCGGCACAGCCTGCCCTCTGCGTACCCACCACCGGACCTGGGGCTCCCCTGGCACAGCCTGCCCTCTGCGTACCCACCACCGGACCTGGGGCTCCCCTGGCACAGCCTGCCCTCTGCGTACCCACCACCCGACCCGGGGCTCCCCCGGCACAGCCTGCCCTCTGTGTACCCACCACCCGACCCGGGGCTCCCCTGGCACGGCCTGCCCTCTGCGTACCCACCACCGGACCTGGGGCTCCCCCGGCACGGCCTGCCCTCTGCGTACCCACCACTGGACCTGGGGCTCCCCCGGCACGGCCTGCCCTCTGCGTACCCACCACCGGACCTGGGGCTCCCCCGGCACGGCCTGCCCTCTGCGTACCCACCACCGGACCTGGGGCTCCCCCGGCACAGCCTGCCCTCTGCGTACCCACCACTGGACCTGGGGCTCCCCCGGCACGGCCTGCCCTCTGCGTACCCACCACCCGACCTGGGGCTCCCCCGGCACGGCCTGCCCTCTGCGTACCCACCACCGGACCTGGGGCTCCCCTGGCACGGCCTGCCCTCTGCGTACCCACCACCCGACCTGGGGCTCCCCCGGCACGGCCTGCCCTCTGCGTACCCACCACCCGACCTGGGGCTCCCCCGGCACGGCCTGCCCTCTGCGTACCCACCACCGGACCTGGGGCTCCCCTGGCACGGCCTGCCCTCTGCGTACCCACCACCGGACCTGGGGCTCCCCTGGCACAGCCTGCCCTCTGTGTACCCATCACCCGACCCTGGGCTCCCCCGGCACAGCCTGCCCTCTGCGTACCCACCACCCGACCTGGGGCTCCCCTGGCACGGCCTGCCCTCTGCGTACCCACCACCGGACCTGGGGCTCCCCTGGCACAGCCTGCCCTCTGCGTACCCACCACCGGACCTGGGGCTCCCCTGGCACAGCCTGCCCTCTGCGTACCCACCACCCGACCTGGGCTCCCCTGGCACAGCCTGCCCTCTGCGTACCCACCACCCGACCTGGGCTCCCCTGGCACAGCCTGCCCTCTGTGTACCCATCACCCGACCCGGGGCTCCCCTGGCACAGCCTGCCCTCTGCGTACCCACCACCGGACCTGGGGCTCCCCTGGCACAGCCTGCCCTCTGCGTACCCACCACCGGACCTGGGGCTCCCCTGGCACGGCCTGCCCTCTGCGTACCCACCACCCGACCCGGGGCTCCCCCGGCACAGCCTGCCCTCTGCGTACCCACCACTGGACCTGGGGCTCCCCTGGCACAGCCATGCCCTCTGCGTACCCACCACCGGACCCGGGGCTCCCCTGGCACAGCCATGCCCTCTGCGTACCCACCACTGGACCTGGGGCTCCCCCGGCACGGCCTGCCCTCTGCGTACCCACCACCGGACCCGGGGCTCCCCCGGCACAGCCATGCCCTCTGCGTACCCACCACCGGACCCGGGGCTCCCCCGGCACGGCCTGCCCTCTGCGTACCCACCACCGGACCTGGGGCTCCCCCGGCACAGCCTGCCCTCTGCGTACCCACC
This sequence comes from Tamias sibiricus, assembly GCA_025594165.1. NCBI lineage: Eukaryota > Metazoa > Chordata > Mammalia > Rodentia > Sciuridae > Tamias > Tamias sibiricus. The sequence goes on from CM046663.1 coordinate 1,185,277, forward strand.
ACTGGACCTGGGGCTCCCCTGGCACAGCCATGCCCTCTGCGTACCCACCACTGGACCTGGGGCTCCCCTGGCACAGCCATGCCCTCTGCGTACCCACCACCCGACCCGGGGCTCCCCCGGCACAGCCTGCCCTCTGCGTACCCACCACCCGACCCGGGGCTCCCCCGGCACAGCCTGCCCTCTGCGTACCCACCACCCGACCCGGGGCTCCCCCGGCACGGCCTGCCCTCTGCGTACCCACCACCCGACCCGGGGCTCCCCCGGCACGGCCTGCCCTCTGCGTACCCACCACCCGACCCGGGGCTCCCCCGGCACGGCCATGCCCTCTGCGTACCCACCACCCGACCCGGGGCTCCCCCGGCACAGCCTGCCCTCTGCGTACCCACCACCGGACCTGGGGCTCCCCCGGCACAGCCATGCCCTCTGCGTACCCACCACTGGACCTGGGGCTCCCCCGGCACGGCCTGCCCTCTGCGTACCCACCACTGGACCTGGGGCTCCCCCGGCACAGCCATGCCCTCTGCGTACCCACCACCGGACCCGGGGCTCCCCCGGCACGGCCTGCCCTCTGTGTACCCACCACCCGACCCGGGGCTCCCCCGGCACGGCCTGCCCTCTGCGTACCCACCACCCGACCCGGGGCTCCCCCGGCACAGCCATGCCCTCTGCGTACCCACCACCGGACCTGGGGCTCCCCTGGCACAGCCATGCCCTCTGCGTACCCACCACCCGACCCGGGGCTCCCCCGGCACGGCCTGCCCTCTGCGTACCCACCACCCGACCCGGGGCTCCCCCGGCACGGCCTGCCCTCTGCGTACCCACCACCCGACCCTGGGCTCCCCTGGCACGGCCTGCCCTCTGTGTACCCACCACCCGACCAGGGGCTCCCCTGGCACGGCGGGCCCTCCAGCTTGGCTCCACCCACCTGCCCGCGCAGGCCCGCCTCCTCTTGGCTGGTGGCTGCCCTCTCGGGCCCCTGCTCCGTCTAGATGTGACCCTGTGCTCACGCTCACGCACACCCCTAAGGAGCGCGTGCGCCAATGTGTTGGACTCCGTGGGATGGCGGTGTGCTCTCAGAAGGACTTCCCACTTCCCGGGGAACAGACTTCACTTCATGGCTCGCCCCGCGGCAGCTTCTCGATCCCACAGCTGTGCTGCACCACCATGTGACTAGAGGGCGAGGGACCAGCTGGACGGCACTTTACCTACTGCAAGTGGACCCGACGCCGGCCGGCGTCACGGGTGCTGGCGGCAAGCACGAAGCCCCAGTGGGGCGGAGGCCGGGCCTCGTGGCTGCAGCACCTTGTCCCCGAGGCCCACAGAGGGCGGGCTGCCCCGTGAGGGAGGGCCCTGCCCTGAGTCTTGTGATAGGCAAGAGCATGGCCACCGTGTTGGCCAGCTTCTCGGCACAGTGACCAGCCGCCTGACAGCAGCGACCCCGAGGAGGAAGACTTCCCTGTGGCTCCTAGTTCCCAGGTTCAGTCCAGGGCCGACGCCGTTGGGGCTGAGGTGGGGCAGGACACCATGGCAGAAGGGCACCGGGAGGAACGGCTCCTCTCAAGACACAGAGGGGGGCCAGGGAGACAAGATGGAGTCCCAGGGTCAGGCCCCCAGTGACCCACTTCCTCTAGCCACGCCCACCCGCCTGGAGTCACCCTCCAGTCAGTGTCCTTGCGCATCCTTGATCCATCCTGCGGACTGGCCCCTGCTCAGGCCTGGCTCTCGCGACCTGGTCCCCTCACCTCCGCGCATTTCTGCACTGACACAGGAGCTTTTGCAGGACAGAGCTGTTCCTGCCCAGACTGACGGCCACCCTTCCCTCCAGGGGGACGGCCTCTCTGTCTCCCAAGGCCGGTCCCCTGTGGACACTGTAGAGACAGCCTGGGGCCCAGGGAAGTCGAGCCTGACTTGAGGCGTGGGGACGTGAGAGGCCTGGGAAGTCGCCTTCAGCCTCCGATCCGATCGTCCTCGCCCTCCAGCAGTGAGGGGCGGTCACGGGCGCGGGGCGGCCGGAACACAGACGGCGGGGCGCGGCCGGAACACAGACTGCGCGGCTGGAACACAGACGGGGCGGGGCGCGGCCGGAACACAGACGGCGGGGCGCGGCCGGAACACAGACGGCGGGGCTGGAACACAGACGGGCGGGGCGCGGCCGGAACACAGACTGCGCGGCTGGAACACAGACGGGGCGGGGCGCGGCCAGAACACAGACGGCGGGGCGCGGCTGGAACACAGACGGGGCGGGGCGCGGCCGGAACACAGACGGCGGGGCGCGGCCGGAACACAGACGGCGGGGCGCGGCCGGAACACAGACGCCGGGGCGCGGCCGGGGCACAGACGGCGCGGGGCGTGGCCGGAACACAGAGGGCGCGGGGCGCGGCCAGAACACAGACGGCGGGGCGCGGCCGGAACACAGACGGGGCGGGGCGCGGCCGGAACACAGACGGCGGGGCGCGGCCGGGGCACAGACGGCGCGGGGCGTGGCCGGAACACAGAGGGAGCGGGGCGCGGCCGGAACACAGACGGCGGGGCGCGGCCGGAACACAGACGGGGCGGGGCGCGGCCGGAACACAGACGGCGCGGGGCGCGGCCGGAACACAGACGCCGGGGCGCGGCCGGAACACAGACGGCGCGGGGCGCGGCCGGAACACAGACGGCGGGGCGCGGCCGGAACACAGACGGGGCGGGGCGCGGCCGGAACACAGACGGCGCGGGGCGCGGCCGGAACACAGACGCCGGGGCGCGGCCGGAACACAGACGGCGCGGGGCGCGGCCGGAACACAGACGGCGGGGCGCGGCCGGGGCACAGACGGCGCGGGGCGTGGCCGGAACACAGACGCCGGGGCGCGGCCGGAACACAGACGGCGGGGCGCGGCCGGAACACAGACGGCGGGGGGCGCGGCCGGAACACAGACGCCGGGGCGCGGCCGGAACACAGACGGCGGGGCGCGGCCGGAACACAGACGGGGCGGGGCGCGGCCGGAACACAGACGGCGGGGCGCGGCCGGAACACAGACGGCGGGGCGCGGCCGGAACACAGACGGCGCGGGGCGCGGCCGGAACACAGACGGCGGGGCGCGGCCGGGGCACAGACGGCGCGGGGCGTGGCCGGAACACAGACGCCGGGGCGCGGCCGGAACACAGACGGCGGGGCGCGGCCGGAACACAGACGGCGGGGGGCGCGCGGCCGGAACACAGACGCCGGGGCGCGGCCGGAACACAGACGGCGGGGCGCGGCCGGAACACAGACGGGGCGGGGCGCGGCCGGAACACAGACGGCGGGGCGCGGCCGGAACACAGACGGGGCGGGGCGCGGCCGGAACACAGACGGCGGGGGGCGCGGCCGGAACACAGACGGTGGGGCGCGGCCGGAACACAGACGGGGCGGGGCGCGGCCGGAACACAGACGCCGGGGCGCGGCCGGAACACAGACGGCGCGGGGCGTGGCCGGAACACAGACGGCGGGGCGCGGCCGGAACACAGACGGCGGGGCGCGGCCGGGGCACAGACGGCGCGGGGCGTGGCCGGAACACAGACGCCAGGGCGCGGCCGGAACACAGACGGGGCGGGGCGCGGCCGGAACACAGACGGCGGGGGGCGCGGCTGGAACACAGACGGCGGGGCGCGGCCGGAACACAGACGGGGCGGGGCGCGGCCGGAACACAGACGCCGGGGCGTGGCCGGAACACAAACGGGGCGGGGCGCGGCCGGAACACAGACGGCGCAGCGCATCCTCCGTTCCTGGTTGAGGACACGGTCTGCCTGGCTCTCCCCACCGTGGGAGAGTGCTCGGAAGTGCGGGTCGGGAAGGGAGGGAGACGGGGGCTCCTGAGTTACGGGGGGAGGGCAGAGGTTGCTGGGCTGGGCTGGCCAGCGTCTGCCCACTGGGCGACTTGGTCCTGGAGCAGCCGTGCCACGTATCTGATGGGATGCAGGCCACTGCCTGCCCACGTGGCCAGGCTGCAGCCAGCGGTTAACTGATGTGACAGCATTCCGTGCTGTGCTGGCTCAGCAGCAAAGAGGGGACCGGCTTTGGGAGTGAAGTTCTCCGAAAGAGAATGCTGGCTTGAGGTGCCGGGTGGAGTGGGGGGTCACCATCCCCGAGCTAAGACAGCTTTGCGTGTCCAAACTCCAGTCTTCCAGGTGGAAGTCCCCTCCCTTAACAGTGCCCTTGATTTCTGGGTGGCTGAGCCCCTCCTGCACGCCCTGGAGTGACTGGGGCAGCACTGGTGACCCGTGCTCAGTGCAGATGTGCTGGTCACAGCAGAAGGCTTTTCAGAACCAGCGGCAGGGAGCAGATGCTCTGCCCCAAACTACAGGCAGAGCTGGCCAGCAGAGCTCTCCACCGGCCACACAGCTGGCAGAGTGGCCAGAGGAGCTTGTCACAGACCCCCTGTCAGGTGGCCCCCCGGGGTGGAATCAGAGGGCCTGGGGCGGGGTTTCCGCGAGGCTGGCTTCAAAGCTCCCGGTGAGCGCCTCAGTGCTGGGGTAGAGAGAGGAAGACCAGCCCTCACTTGCGGTCAGCTCAGGGCACAAGCCTGGCTGCCTGGGCCGGGGAGGGCCTGGGAGGGGTGGGCAGCAGAGCCATCTGTCCACCTGCTCTCCAGGGCTGGCTCTCCAGCCCCTCCTCACTGCCGAGGGTCCTGCGTCCCCAGAGCTAACCCCCTGCCAGGAGCCAGCCCCAAGCCAGTCTCTACAGCTGGCAGCCCAGGCTCCCTCTGCACCGGGGTCCCTGGTTCAGTGTGAGCTGCACTGAGGAAGCTAGGACGTGGCCACATCTCCGAGAATTATCCTTGGGGTCTTGAGCTCCCCTCCACCAGCTGTGGTTCTTTTTTACTTTTAATATTTATTTATTTACTTCAGTTGTACACAATGCAATGCATTTACGTTTACGTGGTGCTGGGGATCGAACCCGGGCCGTGCACGTGTGAGTCGAGCGCTCTGCCGCTGAGCCACAACCCCAGCGCCCCCAGCTGTGGTTCTTGAATCTCTTCCTCTTGAACCATGCCAAGGTGGGAAGGAGGATGGCCTGGCCTCTTCCCTGGCCTCCAGCCTCCTGGACCGTTGTGCGGCTCTTGGTCTAGCTCCTCCTTCCTGCGTCGTGGCCTTTCCTGTGGCGTGCTGTGGCAGCTCAGCTGCCGGGTGCTGGGCCAGGCTGTCCCACGTCTGCACCATCTTCCTCAAGGTGATGCCGCTCACGTCTGCAAACCCCAGGAGATGCACCCGGCCAGTCCTGGCGGTCACGCGCAGTTCTCGAGCTGCAGGCCGCTCCTCGCCCTGTCCACACTGGCAGAACAGCGCCAGCTCCGGGATCCTGGGCTGGGGTCCCAAGGAGGATGGTGCTCTTGGGGACGGAGGCCCTTGTCATCTGCAGCTGCAAGCCATTGTCCTTTGGCCTCCCAGTGCCCCACGGGGCAAGCCAGGACCACGAGAGTGCTCAGGACAGGCAGGACAGTCGTCCCCCTTGCTGCGGGCTGTGCGCATCTTGCGTCTGAGAGCGTGGGACTGGACAGCCATCTGCAGGGTGTGGCAGCGAGGGCTGCTGGCGTGGCAAGCACTGCAGACCCAGGCAGCCAGGTGTGCAGGCCCCGCCACACGTGAGCTGCGTGACCTCGGGCGGCCCGGACGTCTCTGGCTCCCAGCACTGTCACCTTAACTCACACCAGGAGGGCTGTCGTGGTGCTGGGCGTGTGGGGGCAGGGCCTTGCTCTCTCGTGTGCAGAGAAGACAAGATCTGCCTGGGCGCTGCTCGCTCCCCACAGCAGAGAGGCGCATAGCAGCCACCCCGAGCGCCTCTGCCTACCCCCGGGGGCTGTGGTGGACGCGGGCTGCCTCTGTCCCCTGAGACAGCCCGTTCTCCCAACGAGGTGGGGAAGCCACCTTGGCTGGGGCTTCTGCTCAGGCGCTGGGAGCAGGTGACAGGGAGCTGGCTTCCTCTGCTGCACCATGACCTTAAAACAAAAAGGGAAACCCAGTTCCACCTCTGCGCTGGCGGCTGGGCTCATTGTCCTGAGTAACTGAGGATCAGCGAGCAGCTCCTGCAGACACGGCTGGCCCAGCTGCAGGGGGACACAGAGCCCTGGTGGGCAAAGACGGTAGGGCCGTGGAGGAGGGTCAGCTCTAACAGCTAAACTGGGGAACGGGCCGAGCCTGCAGAGGTGCTGGCCTCTCCCGCAGGACAAGCCAGCTGCAGGCTGCTTCGGTCTTTTTTTTTTTTTTTTTTTAGGTACCGGGGATTGAACTCAGGGGCACTCGACCACTGGGCCACATCCCCAGCCCTTTTTGTATTGTATTAGAGGCAGGGTCTCACTGAGTTGCTAAGTGCCTCGCCATTGCTGAGGCTGGCTTTGGACTTGCGATCCTCCTGCCTCAGCCTCCCAAGTGCTGGGATTACAGGTGTGGCCACGGCGCCCAGCCTAGGCTGCTTTGGAGTCCCTGGGAGAACCGTCAGTGTCGCCCAGCGGGCTCTCCTAGGGTGCCATTTCCTGAAGGTCCTTGCATTAGAGTCACTTGTGCTCTGCTAAGGACACCGTGCTCCCAGGCGGTCCGTCTTCCTGTGCAGATCCCCGAGTCTGGGGTCGCCGGCGGAGCCCAGCGTCTAGTTCGGCCAAGTTCTTAGATGTCGCTCAAGTGCTGGCTGGGACATTTTGTCCAGTGGGCCACCCTCACTGTGCCTGGCTCCTGCAGAGACACCCGGGGGCTGGTCTGGGTCCCAGTCGCCCTCAGGCCAGGAGATAGGTGGCTCCAGGTTGCAGAGAAGGAGCGCCAGCTAGCAGCAAAGCCCAGGACACCTGGGCTGTCCGGAAGGACCTTGTTGGCTCCTGCCTCCTCTGAGCCTGGGTGAGGGACTTGGGGTCCCTGAACCCCAGAGAGAGATTTCCAGGCAGAAGACCAGCACTGGGACAGCAGCCGGCCTCCTGCTGGTTCTGTGCTGGGAAGCAACCTGAAGACAGGAAAGACACACCAGCCTCAGGCCTGCCCCAGCAGGCCAGGTCCACCCCAACGCCTCTGCAGCTTTCTGCTCACCAGAACCAGAGCTGCGGAGTCAGGGGCGTGTCCTCGATGACCCTCAAGCAAGCACTCGTCAATGTCATCTAAGATGGAGAACAGCTGAGGGCTGAGAGACGAGGAAACTGAAGCAATGTCGGAGCCTGGAATAGATCCCGCACCAGCGGGGAGCCAGGGAAGGATACCGGGGGTCAGTGAGGAAAGGGCGACACACACAGCAGACGAGAGGGACACTGCGTCAGTGCCAGGTTGGCCGAACCCAATGGCCGCGCTGTGGCCATGTTGGATGTCTGTGGTCTTCTGGAGGACCCACGGACATGCTCAGGAGGCAGATGTTCAGAGGGTGAGTGGAGCATTTGGAGGCCGCAAGTCGCCGCCTGCTCTCCGAGAGTTCTGGGGAGGTGAATGCATTTATGTACGTGATATTCGAGAAAGAACCCGGATGCCAGTGCGAAGAGGGCCACGTGTTAACGGGGGCATCTGAGCAGAGGGCACAGGCCTCCCTCCTGCGGCCCTCGCAAACCTCGGGAAGGCTGAGGTTCTCCAGATGAAAAGCTCGGCGCCTCCACACGGGAGTCGTGACTTGCCCACCGAGCACCCTCTGCCCCAGGCGCGCCCACAGGGCACTTCTTCCTCGTGTCTTCTGGCTTCATTTCCAACGCGTGGCAAGGCGTGGTCTTCTCCTTCCATCTGCAAAGTTCGCTTGGGGTGTGATTCAGTGCAGAACAGGAAATGGTGCTGGTCACTGCCCCTGGCTCCTGGCAGCACCTGCATCCCTGCAATTCCAGGCCACCGCAGATTGTGGGTTTTTTTTTTTTTTTTTTTTTTTTTTAAATATTTATTTACTTTAGTTGTACACAATGCCTTTTTATTTTTACGTGGTGCTGAGGATCGAACCTGGGCCACGCACGTGCTAGACAAGCGCTCTACCGCTGAGCCACGACCCTAGCCCCGGGTTTTTTTTTTTTAATTTTAATATTTTTTTTAGTTATACATTGTTGCTGCCTGAAGCGGAAGCTGCTTGGAGCAACGAACGCCGCAGGAAAATTCGGAGGCAGGATGAAAATGAAAAAAGGTCTTTTATTCTTCTCTCTCCGGCTCCAGCAATCACTCCAAACGCTCTAACTCCAACCACCACCTTCTTCTTCTTCCCACACACACTAACCAACCTCACCCAGTTATATACATATCGCTTTAACAAGGACACGTGCTTACAGCTCGAGCTTACAGGTGCGTCACACAGTGTTCACGGGCATACAAAGATTATTTGGATAATGCATTAATATCAGGTGCAAACTAGAACATCTTTTATGGCTCTCAGCTAACCGCAATCTTTAGCTGTCTCCTTGATTATAGGCTCCTACATTTCCCCCTTTTAGTTTTAAAAGAAGGGGATGTTCTAGGACGTCCATGTGCAACCGACATTCTTACCCGTTATGGGAATCGAGGCTGTCCTGACTCCTGGCTTAGGTTGACATGCCGGCCACATTAGACCGTCCCGTGCGACTGTGCCGTGTCTTAGGTTGTCCCCTTCTGGGGATCTTACCCGTCATAGGCTAACCAGCCATCCAATCAAGCCCTTCAGGATCGACTGTGTGTTGACTAACAGCTGTCCAATTTTTAGGAGATGCTGCGGCTTTAAGGCGACAAGCCTACTGCTGACGAGCCAAGTTTCCATAGTGTATCAAGTTCTTTAAGCGAAATCAGCTGCCCTTAGTTTCATCAAGTAACGCACTGAGTTCTCTTAGACAAATACCCGCAAGGCATTGTCCCATAATGTCCCAAAATAATGGAAAATCAAAATGTCCTTAAGTTATAACACATAGATTCAGGAGGCCCCATGCATGCAGAGCAGAGGCCACACTGCTGGTGAGGCTGTTTGATGCTTGAGCAGCAGGGATGCTTGCAGCGACCATGGTCCCTGCAGTTGTAGCAGCAGCCGTCTTTTTTATGTCTAGACATTTCCACCGGCAAATCTTCAGGGCCCGCTACCTAAAAACTCAAGCATCCATTATTAAGGGAAAAGCAGTGCTATTCCAGCACTGAGATCAAAAGGTGAGCTGTCAAACTAAAAAAAAGAATTATTAGAGTAGAAAATAAAAGTTGATCTCTGTTTACACACATTGCTGCTTAAGCTCCCACAAACATAAGCTGGCAAAATATCACATTCGGAAATAATCAAAGAGAAACTGAGGGTATTTGCTGCATTAAAGATAAAGAAAAGCTAAAGGCACTTTGGAAAAATAATTTGTTAGCTGGAATCCTCGAGTCTCTATATATACAGCAATCCTATACCTGTTGAAATCATTCAAATTAATCAGCTATTAAACAAATGAAGTTAATAACAAACAAACGATCCTATGTCAAAACACCAAAATATCAGGTTATACAACATTAAACATATTCACAGCTGAAGAGAAGTCCCGGAGACAACTATAAATCAAAATTGATTATCATTATAATTGATTATCTAATTAGAATATTCTGAACTTATATGAATATCTATCTATATATATATTGATTATCTAATTAGAATATTCTAAGCTTAAATGAATTAACGTTATTTGGATCTATATCTATCTATTTTTTTCATAAGCGCTTAATTATTTGTGACGTCACACTAGACAGATGCACATATAAACATATATTTGTGACATCACATTAACATGAAATTTAGACAAATGCACAGACATAAAGACATATATAAAAAAAAAAAAAATACAATTGTGTATACACTAAAGGGAGATCTTCTTGTCCCGGCCGGGAAGAATGAAATTTAAGTTGTAAATTTAATGGAGGACTCTTTTAAGGGAATCACTCCATACCTTCATTTTGGTCCTCTTGATTTTGTACTTGTTTGTTCAATCTAGACTCCTCAATAACTTCATCTTGATCCTTTTGACTTTGTACCTGCTTTATCAATCTAGATGGTATCCATATTGGAGAGGATTCGTGCTTTGGAAAAACACAAACAGATCCTCTCCCCCAAATTAATACTGGGTCTGGACCCTTCCATGTACCTGAGAGAACATCCTTCCAGTAAATCAAAGGTTTATGTTGTTGGTGTGGGTTCCAGTGTCTATCTCCAGCTGAATATCCATTAGAATCTAAAGTTAAGAAATTTAGGGTATACAGGGCAACTGTCAATCTGTCCTTAGGATTTTTCCAGTTTCCATCTTTTTGCTTTAGTAACATATTTTTAAGTGTCCGATTTGCTCTTTCAATTATTCCTTGTCCCTGAGGATTATAAGCGATACCTGTTTTGTGGATAATATTGAATTTTGTACAAAGTTGTTTGAAGGATGTGGATGTATATGCAGGGCCATTATCTGTTTTAAGCATTTTGGGGATGCCCAATGCAGCAAAAGCTTGCAGACAATGAGATGTAGTATCTTTAACTTTTTCTCCGGAATGTAAAGAAGCAAAAATCATGCCTGAGCATGTATCTATGGTGACATGAATAAATCGTAATTTTCCAAAACTTGGCTCATGTGTGACATCCAAGCTATGCCTTTAGTTGTTCAATTAGCTTATGAAAATGCAAATAAATGGTGCCAAGCAGCCATCAGGCCATGGAGAACTAAAAAGGATCTTTCCGTATATATACAACTATGTAAAGATATAAATGGCGCCTTTGTCACAGGAAATGTGATTGCAGCCTCAATGAGAGGTGCTTCCTCTCGAAATTTCACAAAGGCTAAACGTAGACATTATAATCAATCAAGATATTCCAGGCAAAATTATCATAATCAATCAGGCAATTCTAGGCAAAATCCCAAAAGAGAAATAAGATCAAGCTCATACCGTGCCCCAGGCCGCTGCCCCAGGTGTAAAAAGGGAAATCATTGGGCCAATAAATGCTATTCAAAATTTGACATCCATAGAAATCCTTTGTTCAGGAATTCAAAAAACGGGGCACGGGGCCCAGTACCCCGGGGCCCACAAATGTACGGGGCATTGCAAAAGGAGTATCCTCAAGCATCCACTCAGATGCTTCCCCGACACAATCCCTACTACCCATCCACTCCCTCGCCAGAGGAACAAGAGGGAATGCAGGATTAGACCTCTGTTCCACCGCCCGAATAGTGTTAACACCTGAAATGGGGGTTCAACTGATTCCCACAGGAGTCAGGAGACCTCTTCCCTCAGGGACTGTAGGACTTATTATCGGGCGTAGTCCTAAAAGCTTATTAGGTTTGCAAGTGACCCCAGGTGTAATAAACTCAGACTACAAAGGGGAAATAAAAATAATGCTTAGCTCACCCCAAAGTGTAAGTTCTGTTAATCAAGGAGATAGAATTGCTCAGTTGCTTCTCCTTCCCAATTTACATAATTCATTTAAAATGGGTATGCCTCAAGAAGAAAACAATAGAAGATTTTGTTCCACTGACTCAAGTCCCATGGCTTGCTGGGTTCGAGACTGTTCAAGGAGGCCTATGTGTAAAATAAAAATCCAAGGAATAAAAATAGAGAGATTAATAGATACTGGAGCTGACTCTTCCATTATTAATTTACGCCAATGGCCCAAACACTGGCCTCTGCAAAAAGCTTCAACCAGTTTAAGAGACTTGGGATATAATAACCTCCCAGATAAAAGTGCAGTAATTTTAAAATGGGAAGATGATAAAGGCCAAATCTCCACGGCTCATAGTCAACCACAATTCAAGCCAATCCCCAAACAGGGCTCCTGCAACATCCATCTGCCACAAATGATTGGGCATCAAACCTCGTGGGTTAACCCCTAATGTGGATTGGGCAAATGTGTTACACAAGATGGACATTCTTTTTACAATTCTATGAGCTTGTTCTTTCGTGATTTTAAATTTTTGTCTTAAGGTAGTGCTATTAACATGGAACTGGGAATGAAATAAAGTAGCTTGTTGTACTGTAGTAAATATAAATATTGTTTTAGTGAGGGCATCAGCTTTTTGATTACCTTCATGGAGGACCAGGCAGATTAGTGTGAGCTCTTATGTGACCTATAAATAAAGGTTCTTTTCGTTGCCATAGGAGATTTTGGATTTGAGAAAACAATTTAAAAGCTGGAGTATGTGGTGCTATTGGACCTGCTAGCTCCAATTTAGGGACAGCATGTACAATATAGTGGCTGTCTGAAAAAATATTCATAGGCTGTTCTTTAAAATTTTCCAGAGCTATTATTATAGCTTCGAGTTCCACTAATTGAGCTGATTTTTGATTAGTGATATGAATCATTTTTTTCATTTTGAGTGACTACTACAGCAGTACCGTTAGAGGATCCATCTGTAAATACATTAAATGCTTTAGGAACGGGTTGATTTTTTATTACCTGTGGGAATATGATAGGATGATTGATACAAAAGGACAGTATAGGAGATTTAGCAATATGATTGTCAAAATTTGCAGAAGTAGAGCATCTAGCTATAGCCCAATCATTATCATTGAAGCACAAATATTCAACCTGTGACGATGAATAAGGAGTAATAATAGTAGCAAGATGAATTCCAAATATTTTAGTAGAGGTTTTAAGTCCTTGAAGAATAAGTTTAGCCACCATGGAGGTATAAGACTCAATTGTACTTTTAGGAGAGACAGGCAAATGTATCCATAATATAGGTCCCTGTTGCCAAAATACTCCTGTGGGTGTATATTGTGAAGGAATAATAATCAATATTAGTGGTTGAGCAAAATCAAATCTATCACAATGGGATCTTTCAATGGCCTGTTCTACTAATTTTAGAGCTCTCCTGGCCTCAGGAGTTAATGTTCGCGGTGAGGATGGATCAGGGTTCCCACGAAGGATGTCAAATAAAGGTTTTAATTGTCCAGTAGTGAGGCTTAGTGTAGGGCGAAGCCAATTAATGTCTCCCAGTAGTTTTTGGAAATCATTGAGGGTGGTCAAATGTTCTTTACTTATTAGAATTTTTTGGGGTTTAACAAAAGTATCCATGATTTTAAAGCCTAAATATAGTATAGGTGATCTGCTTTGAACTTTTTCTTCTGCTATATATAATCCATATTTTTTAAAATTTTTTGTTATTTCACTAAACATATTAAATAAGATTTGTTGATTAGGGTGAGCTAATAAAACATCGTCCATGTAGTGTAGACACATGAGGTCTTGATATTTGTTTTTAATGGGCTGTATAGCTCTGTCCACATATAGTTGGCACATTGTAGGGCTATTTGCCATTCCCTGCGGCAATACTTTCCATTGATATCTTTTATCAGGGCCATTATTATTGATAGAAGGAATGGAAAAAGCAAACCTGGGGGCATCCAGAGGATGTAGGGGAATGGAAAAGAAACAGTCCTTTATATCAAGAGTTATAAGGTAATAGTTTTTTGGAATAGCTACAGGATTAGGAAGTCCAGGTTGAGTAGGGCCCATAATTTGCATTGTTTTTGTTAATTTGTCTTAGGTCTTGTACTAGTCTCCATTTTCCCAATTTTTTCTTAATTACAAATATGGGGGAGAATTCCAGGAAGAGGTGGAAGGCTCTATGTGTCCTGCTACTAATTGTTCCTTAATTAATTGATGGGCTGCTTGCAATTTTTCTTTGGATAGGGGCCACTGAGGGACCCAAACTGGCTTATTAGAGAGCCATGGTATTTTTAAAATTGTTTTCTCAGTGGCCCCTAGAAAAAATGTCTTTTGTCTTTTTTATTATGATTAGTATTTTTATTCTTAACACCTGCAGGCTTGGTTGCTAGGTGTAGCCCCATTTGATATAGAATATCTCTTCCCCATAGGGTAATTGGCAAGCTGTTTAATACATAAGGTTGGAATGATCCTTTGTGTCCTTCACCATCCTCCCAATTCAAGATATTAGCACTTTGTGCTGGGGTATTACTATATCCCAAGCCTCTTAAACTGGTTGAGGCTTTCTGTAGAGGCCAGTGCTTAGGCCATTGTTGTAGATTTATGATGGAAGAGTCAGCTCCTGTATCAATCAGCCCCTCCAACTCTATACCTTGAATTTTTATTTTGCACATCGGCCTCCGTGAACAATCCTGTACCCAGAAAGCCATAGGTCCTGAACCAGTGGAACCGAATGCTCTGCTATTTCTATTTTGTGGCATGCTTTTAAAAGAACTATGGAGACTGGGAATGAGGAGCAGCTGTGCGATTCGGTCTCCTTGATTTACGGAGATGATGCCCCTGTGTGTACTTAGCATTATTTTAATCTCTCCATTATTATCTGAATCAATAACCCCTGGTATAACATTAAAGCCTAATAAACTCTTGGAACTATGCCCAAGGATTAGTCCCACAGTTCCTGAAGGGAGAGGTCCCCTGATTCCCATAGGAATCAGCTGAACCCCCATTTCAGGTGTCAGGACCATCCAGGCAGTAGAACAGAGATCTAATCCTGCACTTCCTCTTGTCCCTCTGATAAGGGAGTTAATGGGTAGGAGGGACTGTGACGAGGAATCATCTGGATCTGAGGGCATTCCTCCTCTAGTGCGCATTCCTCCTCTAGTGCCTCGTACATTTGTGGGCCCCGGGGCATTGGGCCCGTGCCCCGTTTTTTGAAATCCTGGACAAATCATTTCCATATATATCATATCTGGAATGGCATTGATTGGCCCAATGTATACCCTTTTTGCACCTGGGGCATTGGCCTGGAGCGCGGTATGAATTTGATCTTATTACCCTTGGGGGATATTGCTTAGCATATCTTGGTCGATTATAATAATTTTGTCTGGAATATCCTGTTCTAGGTTGAATCCTTT